>CM072801.1:146170714-147533214 GCA_037013495.1 Hippophae tibetana
GGATTTGGTATCAAGCTTATTCCTGCCTTGATCACTGATATGCACAAATGCTACACAGCCGAAAACTTTTAGATGTGATAGTTTCACCTCTTTTCCGCTCCATACCTCCTCTGGTATTCTATGCTCCAATGGAACAGATGGGCCTCGGTTGATCAAGTAAGCTGCCGTGTTGACTGCTTCTGCCCAGAACTGCTTCGGTAGACCTGACTGTATACGAATGCTTCTAGCTCTTTCTGTCAATGTTCGGTTCATACGCTCAGCTACACCATTGTGTTGAGGCGTGCCTGGAACAGTTCTTTCCATTCTGATCCCGTGCTCATAGCAGAAGTTTTTGAATATGGTGTCTTCATATTCACCACCATTATCGGTTCTGAGCTTTTTGATCTTTAAACCCGTCTCATTTTCCACCATAGCTTTCCATCTTCTGAAAGCCTCAAATACTTCAGACTTATGCTTTAGAAAGTAAACCCATACCTTCCGAGAGTGATCATCGATGAAAGTCACGAAGTAGCGTTTCCCACCAATAGATGAGACGGTCGTTGGTCCCCAAACATCAGAGTGAATAAGCTCTAGCCTTTCCTTCTTTGGGATTCTGCAACTTGTCTGAAAGCTGACTCTCTTTTGCTTTCCAAGTATGCAATCTTCACACATGTCTATCTTTGTAGACTGTAGACCTGGAAGTTTTCCCTTTGAATGCATAATCTTCATCCCTTTTTCACTCATATGGCCTAGTCTCTGGTGCCACAGATTTGGTGTTTCATTGTCTGCTGCAACTGTAATTGAACAACGTGCCTCTGTTGCCATGTAAAGAGTGCCACTTTTCTTGCCTCGAGCAACTGTCATTGCACCCTTTGAAATCTTCCAATCATCACCATGGAAGATCGTAGTGTAGCCTTCACTGGCCAACTACCCGACTGAGATTAAGTTCCTTCTGAGATCGGGAATATGCCTGACATCCTTCAGCTCCCAAACAGATCCGTTCAACTTAATCTTCACTACACCTTTGCCAATAATAGCACATGGTTGATCATCACCAAGATATACCTTTCCAAGGTTTCCGGGGACATATTTCTCGAAGAATTCTTTTTGTGAAGTAGCATGGAACGATGCTCCAGAATCTAACACCCAAGATTCTTCCTTGCTCTCCAAAGAGCATATCAATGCATCGTCTCCTCCTGAGGTGGAAGTAACATTTGCCTCTGCCTTCACTTGTTTGTCCTTCGGTGCACTTTTGCACTGATTTTTGTAGTGCCCGGTTCTTCCACAATTCCAACACTCGATGGTCTTCGAGCTATGGGAATTATTAGGATTCCTGGATTTGGACCTCCTGTCCTTTGATCTACCTCGGTAGTCTGTTCTGCCACGTCCATTCCCTTTGTTTGAATTTCTTCCTCTTGACTCTGTATGCAAAACTGAAGAAGTTGACGATTCACCTACCTCTCTACGTCGGATCTCTTCACTGAGAACCAGATAACGAACATCGTCAAATTTCAACTTATTGCTTCCTGACGAGCTACTCACAGCCGTGACAGTAGCATTCCAACTTTCTGGTAAAGAAGACAAAAGTATCAATGCTCGTACTTCTTCATCGAATTCAATTTCCACTGAACTCAACTGGGTTGTGACTGTGTTGAGTTCATTGAGATGTTGAGCTACCGATGCGCCTTCATTCATCCGCAAATTGAACAAACGCCTCATCAAGTGCACTTTGTTTGAGGCTGATGGCTTCTCATACATATTGGAGAGAGCTTCCATAAGACCCGATGTGGTCTTTTCCTTTGCTATGTTGAAGGCAACATTACGGGATAACGTCAATCGAATAACTCCGAGGGCTTGTCTGTCTAGAAGATTCCAATCTTCTTCCTTCATAGCTTCTGGTTTCTTCCCTGAGAGAGGTTGATATAGATTTCTTTGATACAGATAATCCTCTATCTGCATTTTCCAAAACCCAAAATCTGTGCCATCGAATTTCTCGAGTTTCACCCTTCCTTCATCTGCGGCCATTGCTCCCACTAAAATCTGACTTCCTCTGGATCGTTTCTGACTATTTCTGTAAACCACCGTGTATTAGAACACCTACGTCAACGAACAAATATCGTCGACAAAATGTCACTATTCATGTAATTCACTATTCACGTAAATAGTAACCTTGCAGAAAATTGACAGAAATCACCACCAATAGCTCTGATACCAGTTGTTGGAAAATTACGCAAATTTCCGATAAGCCAGATTTATTAGAAAGCAAGAATAGAAAAATAACACACAAATTTGATAACGGAGTTCGGCCAATCTTGCTTACGTCTCCGGACCTGCTGTAGATCTTTTTACTGAAAGGGGAGAAATTACACAAGGTGTTTACAACACTCACAACTCACAACCCAATTACACCCAAGAAAATTACTCTCAATTTTCTCTCACAAAAGCTTTTCTCTCTAAGCTTTTCTCTCAATTGGAATGAACACTTTGGATGATTAATTCATTACAATTACATATCTATTTATAGGAAAATTCACTCCTTGAATTACTCCTTAAATTAATAGTTCCTTAAATTGCTCCTTGAATTAAGCTTCTTGTTTTGCTTCATGAATTGCTCCATGAATTGCTCCATGTTTTGCTCCTTAATTTAAGGAGCTTTATGATAATCTCCAACAGTAATAAATTTTACAAAATAATTACTTTAGTTTCAATATTTTAAAAAACTAACTAGCCAGTAAAACTACATAATCACTGGCTAGACTTTGGCTACAATTAATCCATTAATTAACATTGACAATTATACTTAAGCGTACAATTATAATCAATCCACTCAGGCCTAAGTTTAATAAAACCAAAAGAGAGGCCCAAGTTCCCAAAGAGATTAATATTTGATGAGATTGAAGTGGGACTTATAATTATGCTTTTTCATAAATCTATCATCACAAATATCAAGCAGAGCGGCCTCGCAATCAATTACAGCTTGCCTAGCATCCTATTCTGTCTAATCTCTTAATTTTTTAGATTAGAAAATATAAAAATAAAAGAAAAAGGAAGGGAAACAAGTGTGACAAATATAATGAGGAAAGAGGATATCATTTTAAAATTAATAACACACAAATTTTTTCTTACACATTTTCATAATTATGGTGTGTCATATTAACTAATAACTTTAAAAATGATTCATTAGTTATTTTTTAATAAAAATTTAACATATATTATATAATAATTAATATAAATACAAATATAAGTTAGTTGCAGTTGTAATTAGCATTTTTCTGTGAGCAAAAGGGATTGTTAATGATTAAGTGCTGAATATTCAATGAGCTTATCATTAACTTGCCTTTCCTTTGTTCTAATTTTATTAGAGTGCCTAGCAGTACTATTTGGCTCTAGGCCATTCTTACTCATTATGTTTCATTGTACATATATTGCACTTTTAAGGTTTATTATTAATTTTGTAATCTACCGGTGAATTCACAACTACGTCACCATTTCTGCTGGTGGTTTGGTGTTCTCTAATTTCAAGTTTAACATCAACAATTTGTATCATGTTTACGTCAATTTCAGTCTTAAATGTTGTCTATAATATGAACTAAAACACATAAACATTTCACTTTTTATTTTATTTTTGCTTGCACAATAATATTCCGCTTGAAATTTTGTTAGTTCGATTAATTAATAATCACATTTTGTATAAGAAGAATAAAATTAGTGAGATTCGATCGTGTTTATTATATGTTATATTTGATTAGACTCAATTAATTGAACTTTTTTTATCCTATCATTTTAATTCATTTTAAAATACATATTTATTTATTAAAAATTCAATATAACATCACCTTTATAACTAGTCTAGTCGATTTAGGGGATTAGTTTTTTTATTAATATTAAACAATAATTAGTACGTTTAAACATGTTACAGAATAATATCATTACATGAAATAAAAGTAATTCAATACACATTTAAAAAAAACCGTAGTATTTAGGTAGCTAAGAATTGTCACAAATCTCATGTAATAAGCACTAATTAAGCAGTATGAACATTCATGTGTTATTACAAGCTTGGCCTTTGGTTAGACACATGTTTAACTTTCTTAATAATATTCAAATTACCTACGCTTTTTGAGTGAAAAAGTTATGGTTTCTTAAAAAAAGAATGCCCGAAATTAAAGGGGTCCATGATCAATCCTTTTGTAGTCTTTGATTTTCAAATAAATTGAGAATACAAAGAATGTACGTGTGAAAAAAACGACTTTTTTTTAAGGAAAAATACAAAAGCGCTATGATAATTAGAAAAGAGAAAAAAAAAAGAATATTGTCTAGAACAAGCTTAGTTAATTAATTAAAAATGAACTTAAAGTCTGAATTATATTTTGAATACACAATTAGTTGCCTTGATTTCTCTTATGCGCGCATGTGTGTTAACTGTTAAAGCAGCTAGCTAGCGACCCCTTTATATATTGGTTTGTCTAATTATTTTACGGAAAGTAATTTTATATGCCAACATGCACTTTATTTAAGTCTAACTGACTTTTCAAATTGAATATATTTGTACTGTTTAAATCTTTTGCTAAACAGATTATTAATTTGTCTTGTTGTTTGTGTGCTTTCTAATATTATTAATTGATGAAGACTAATACATTTTTATTTTATTTTATTTTATTTTATTTTTCTAGTGGGGCCCAAAAAGGGATTTGTTTAGCGCTCCTTCATTGTATTATGTTTTTCACTAAATAAAATTTGGACTAAATTAACAGAAAGATGACATGAAAGTCGAAAAAGAAGGCTGAAAAAGAAACCACATTTTACCCTACACATAAAGCTTGATGTATCACAATCTAATCAACGAAATCCCGACGAAGAGTACAAAACAACTTTTAATTTCTCTTTTACATTCTCATTACATATGATATTTTTTCCCATACTAATTTAATTATTAATAAAAATTTGCCAAAATATGATAAAACAAATTAAAAAAAATAAAATTATGCTGGACTACACTTATCATATCAAATTTAAGTTATTAAAAAAAATGAATAAATATCAAATGTTGACTTGCATCAGAACATTTTAAACTTAATAATTTGAGATTATAGGCTCAAGCAGTCGACTACGACTACTCGTGATATATTAAATTTATTTTTTTAAATAATATATTAAACACATACATTCACATTCATTTATATTAGAAGAGATTCGAATTTAAATCATATTTATATCTATTTATAATATACGTTATTACATAAATTGTTAATTTGTATTAGTTATCATCTTTTTCATTACTTTAAATTACGTGTAGTAGTCATTATTAAACGTACACTAAGGGGTAGCAAAGTATTTCCTTGACTGAAGCCATGTAAAAGGAAGAAAGAATAAAAGACCGTCGAGAGGAAAAGAGCCCACGTGTGGAACAGAAAATAGGGTTAAAGTAATGATATTTTTATAAATTATTCGTTACTACTCTTAACATGAATCATGTAGAACTCAAGATAATTACAAACTTATTTAGTACAATCACTCTCTTAAAATATGTTGTAATCTGTATATAAATTCAAAACAAAAAATAATATAATTAACCAAAAATATGCACACAATCACTTATTCATAATAATTAATGAATAATTTCTCAAAATATTTATATCAATATATATATATTTAGTTTTATGTCAAGGTTGGATTCTCTTGCTTGGGATTCCTAATATCCCAATGGCCGGGCAACTCAAATGTTGTTATTTTAGGTATTAGAGCCACCTTTTGAAAGCTTTGCATGTGGATTTTCACTTCACTCTCCATATCTTTAATACAAAGCACGCCCTCCACCTCTTGCTAAAGAAAAGGTTTTGGGAATCCTATGCCCGGTCTTAATACCATATATTCCCATATTTTGGTTCTTACTGCTATATATGGTTCCTTTTGAGATTACAAGCTATTCCCATGTTCATCGTCATTCATTCTCTACTTTCTTGAATAAAATTAATGGTACTTCATTTTTTTTTAAAATTTCTTTTCCCTTTCCCTCCTTTAATTTTTCATTATCCATCCACATAGAAATCTCTTTAGGTAAAATATTTCAATAGGGTAGTAATTAGCTAGGTACTTTTCTTAAATTGGAGGTGGTCATAGAAAAAAAAAACTTTTGACTTATAATGAAAACACAGCTACTACGCTCCAGTGTCCCAATGAAATTATTAAAGTTTGTATTTTTTCTTAATTAGATGGGATATTTCATTCAAATGGGGATCCTCATTTTTTTTCATTTCTATATTATCTTAGTAAATACATTAATGATGGTGATGCACGGGGACCTATTGACACTTCCTAAATAATTAAAATAGATTTAAAATACGAATATATAGCATTAATAAAAGTAAAATTTCATATTAAATTGCTTAAGAAAAAAATCAATAATAATAATATTCAAATAAAAATTTCTATAAATATATATTTTAATATTAATAAAAAATAAAAAGTTAATTAAAATATTAAAATATTAAAATAAAACAGTAAAAATTAACAAATATTAAAAGTAATATTTTGTTAAAAAAATCATATTAATTATCACTTTATTAATATATAAAGACTCGTATTTAAGTTGTGTGTAATCACTTAACAAAAAAATAAATAATTATTAAAATAATATAATTTTCTATTATTTAACATATGTTTCCATAATTAAGGATTTAAATAACAATATTTTTAATTTAAGAGCGTAAACAATACAAATAATTTAATCTAAGATAATCATGTAACATTTATCTCTATAAAAATAACCCCACTTATTAAAACATATTTAATGTATTTCAATTAAAACAATTAATGTAATGGTAAACAGAAAAGAGAATTTAACTATAATGTTTATCCTTTTCTCTTACGTTAAAATTGTGAGAACAATTTTGGGATTGTGGACTCTTGGCGGGTGTAATTTTTATTTTAAAACTCAAAAATATTTTTTCTCAATTTAAGACCCATTTCAAATCATTAACTTATGTATTACCCTTTTTTTGTATGTACAATTTGTTATACTATATACCTATATAGTATTACCAATATGGTAATATTATATGGGTTTTAGAGTAGCAAAAAAAAAAAAAAAAGGTAGTAATAAGGATTGAAACTTGGTCATGTTAAAAAATTCAGTAAAAAATATTTTTACATCGTAAAACAAAATTGTTACCCTTCAGAGTGAGTGCTATTTAGATAAAATCCCAACAATTTTCCTTCTCCTGCGGTCAATTTGTTTATTCAAACAGGCTTTAGTCATCAAGTATTTTCAAAGTTGTAAATGTTTTTGGTCAATTTTGTTTCGTTTTTGATGTTCAAGTAAAAGAGATTATTAAAGCTAGGGTATATATTCAGAGGGAAGGATTTCATATATATAATTGGGTGTTTGATTCATAAAAATAATAATCACATAATGTTTTCAGAGTAGACCAAATTGTATATGTTTTTAAGTATAAAATATTAAATATAAAACACATAAATTAAAGATAATGAATAGTAGTTTAAGAATATAAAACTTATTTTAACATATTAAATGTTTAAAGATTAAGTCTTATTGACAAAAATATTGCTTGAGTTGTATAAAAAAATTAATAATTATTATAGTTATAATTTATACTTATTTAAAACATAATTATAATTATATACTATCGATACTTTAAATATAAAACAACTCATTTATTCATTATTATATATCTTATAAAACCTCTCCATATAATTATTCAATTTAGTAATTATCTTTTTACGAAGAAAAATATTATCATCTAATAATAGTCATTGAAAAGTAGTATTTTATAATCAAAAAAATTTGTGCATTAAAATAATCTTAAACTAAATATAATACATGTTAAAAAATAATTATCATTTATGTTAATGAATGTATAAATTTTTTTAATACCCACCTTGTATATATACTAATAATTTAAATTATGGTTTTTTAATATCCACCTTTTTACAAATTTAAGGAGAATTAAACGACAATTATTTATAAAAAAGTTAGTTTTTGTAGAAAAATAATAGTAGTAACTTTTTTATGTTAAAACATACAAAAACAAGTTGTAGTTTTTTTTTCATGTTATGAATTTATTTTTAAATATTTTATTTAAAACAGAGGAGAAAAATATAATTTATAGGTACATTGGAGGCTAATAAATTATTTTGTATAAAACCTCTAATACATTACTACACCATATATAATATTGTTTAAGATAACTTATTTTTATTATGGGAGAATAACTCATATTAATTAATAAAGCCTCTTATTGGCAGGGGCAAAGAAGGAATTAAGATTAATATCATAGTTTATAATGAAGTTTATATTTGTCGTTAATTTCTTTACTTAGAAATTCAGGCCTAACTTTGAACCCAAAAATCAACTTGTAAGTTAGAGGATTTTCCAAACTTATAAGTACCATTATTGTCTTACTTTTAGCCAATGTGGAACTTAACATCCTCCCTCCACATCGATTAGAGTCCGGATTTAGAGCACAATGACTGATGGGGTGAAGAAGTCAAGAACCTATCTTTGATACCAACTTAAAAACTCAAGTCTAACTCTGAACCAAAAAACCAACTTATGAGTTAGAGGGTTGTCCGAATTTATAAACAGTATTGTTGATTTACTCTTAACCAATATGTGACTTAACATCTTTCAATGAAAATAGAGTATGAAGAGATCACCAAACAAAACAAGACATCATTTGCCTCGTGATTTTCACCCAACCTTCCTTCTATTCATAATATTTTCCCCTTTATAAGCACAATTTTATTTTTAATCAACTTGGTTTCTCTACTTGACTAGTACATTACTTGCCTTAAATCTTAACAAAGATGAGACAAAATAAAAATATATGAATGGTTTAATTCAAAATTAAGCTTTAAAATTTTTACATTATAAGTTAAATTGTTAATTTTTATGTTTTTTTTTTCAATTTTTTTAAAATATTTAATTTAAAAACTACTTTAATAATTATTCGTGTCAAAAATTTCTTTTCAAATGAAATTTGAAATATAATTTAAAAAAAACTTAAAAATTATCCATTTAAACATGTAATGTCACTTTTGTAAAACGGATAGATTAAACACTTGAAAAAAAAATTAAATTAATTTAAATGTTTTAATTATAATAATTAATGGACTACTACGACATAAATTCCCAAATATATTTATTAAAATTTTAATGATAAATTAAAACATAAATGTTCACATTGTGTTTTAAATGAATGGAGTGAAGATCCAAATCTATCTCTTTCGGGTTTTTTTTTTTGTCTAAAAAGATCCAAGTCCATTTTAATCCTCTCCGAAGTGTTAAATAAATTTTAATAATTTTATAATGAGTTATGAACATATGTTTAAAAATATATTAAGCACTTATTTAAAATTGTAGCATTTTAAATGTGTTATAAATATTCTATTTTTTTAAGATTATTATTTTTCTATTTTCTCGTGAAACCAGAATAAACAAATAGCAGAGAAAAAGAAGAGAATTTCGGAAGTATACGGTCAAAAGTTTGTAAGGAACCGGTACGAGTAACCCCAGCTTCAATGTTCTTTTATGACTTGAGATCATGAGTAACCCCAGCTGGTATATTTTTTTCTCCTTTTCTTTTACTCTGCCCGAGCATGCATGTAGGGATGGGTGATAGAGCAAAGTATGGGACTATATCTGACTGCCCAAATTTGTCAGTCTCATATATCTAAAGCAACGGGACAAGTTATTCCATGGTCTTAATTTTTTTAAAAAGTGACAATTTTATTAACATTGTAGTAAAATTATAAATTTTGAATAATGAACAGTACATAACCTTCTTATACTGCCTTAAAATTAAAATAAATACATACGTAACAATTATTATATAAGTGTTACTTTTCTAACTCAAATATAATTTTACACACCAAACCACCCTCATTTAATATTCATAGAATAAACACTAAATTAATTAAGACATTTCTAATATGAACCTATATATTCATATGTTATAATAAAATTATAAACTTATATCACTAAAAGTTCACTACTTACCATCAAAGTTGATTAAAATAATAAAAAATATCACCATCCAAATCACTCAAAACGACATAAAAATAAAATTAAAAAAAAATCACAAATGAAGACACATATAGGATAAGAGAGTCTTGTAATCCTTGAAAATTTTACCATAATTGAGTTTGGTTCGTCCTCTTCATTCTCTTCCATGTCGAACTTGATAAAGAATAAAATCAAATAAATCAAAAATTAACAAAAATCTATTAGATTACTAGAGGGAGAAGGATAGCTCTAATGAGAATAATTTTTTCATGAGATTTGATAGAAATTGATAAGCACAAAGACAAGGAGAATTCAAAAAAGTAATGCAATAGAGTCCTATAGCAAGAGGATGAGCGATGAATTTTAGTAATGACAATGAGGATAAAACGAAATAATACCTAAAATAAAAGACAATAATGAACTAATGGATGACAAATTGGATGGTTATGAGCATGAGTGGAGAAGACGATGAGGGAAAACATTGAATGGGCGATGAAGAGAGGTGGGGTGAAGGAGTAAAGGGCTATGATGATTGTAATCATAAAATCTTGGGGAAAAATATAGAGAGTTTTCAAAAACCCATTGCTTCAATTAAAAAGTTATATATTTGTTTATGTATAGAGATAAAGTTTTGATAAGGATGCATTGTTTAGCTCATTAAATTGATTAAAAATGATTACTATTTTATCCAAAACTTATGATAAGTAAAATTAAAATAACATATTATTAACTAATGGATAATAATGTGAGCTCATATAATATAGGATAAGTAATGTATGATTTAATCATAAATTTGTGATAAATAAGTTTCATCTATAGTTTTTATATTCTAATAGGATTTAAGGTCAATTTTTTTTTTATGATTATGGGACTTTATAAAAGTGTTTTTGAAAATAAAACACGCTTAAAATTAAATATGAAAAAATTATTAGAAATATTTTCATGCTCCGAAACACTACAACAAGAAAGGTCTTTAGTCACAATTTTTAATCATGATTATTAGCCACGATTATAAAAATAATGATGAAATGCAAAATAACTATAAAATATCCTATTTGATCATGATTTTTAATTATGGTTATAGAGTATTTGCGGCCACGATGTTTAACAAAAACTATGGCTATAGGTTACCCAAACAATCATAGTTTCTATCAAAAATTATAACCATAAGTTATCCTACAGTTACATTTTCTACCGATGACTATACAATATTCTATAACCACAATTTTTATAAAAAATATGTGTACATAATTACACAAAATTGCATGTGTTTATTGCCATATTTGCATGCATTATAAAAAGTGAAAAATACCAACGTTATAAACAAATAGACATTTACATATTTACCATTATATATATAATTTCTCATAAAATAAACAAGAAAAATCAATTTCACATGCATAATAGTAATAAAGCCAACACCCTATAATTGAAATGAAATTCCAAAGTTTATTGTGTTATCACTTAATGTTATCAAAATTTAAATAATGTCATATATACAATATTAGTTTTAAAGTTCTACGAAGTGAACTAAAGTCAAAGAGATCATATTCTGCATTCCATTCATCTTCTACTCAATGTAAGCCCTTCTGTTGTTTAACTTCTTCTGCAAAGTACAAAGATTGAATATGAATTGCATGAACTATAAAAAGAAATCATAATAATCAAATTACATATTTTTATACAATGCACGTGAGCTCATATGATACAAGACAAGTAATATATGTTTATAATGTGTCACAAATTATGAAAAATAAGCTTCAACTAAAGCTTTAGTATTGTAGGAGGGTTTAAGGACGATTTGTTTCTACTTATAGTACAATGTAAAAAAAAAATTCTAACAATAAAAACGCTCACAACTAAACACTAGAAAATTTGTCATAAATACTTTCAAGTTCAGAAAACATATCATATATATACATGCTTCTTTTTGAACGCTTTTTTTTCTAAAACAATCCACTTTTAGCAAAAACATAAACGAGCAAACTCTTAGTTATTGTATTATGACCAATCACGTTCGGCCACATCACCAAAATTTGTGTTTTGTTTTTTATTTTGTTTATTTTTTGGGAACACCAAAAGTATTTTTGTTCAAGTAAATTGTGCAGTTTTCTATAAGTTTGATTAAGTCCATTTTCCCCAACTTATTGGGTCAATTTGATTATTGTGGTTTAACAAATATTTTTTTAATGAAAATTTAGTAACGCATTAGGAAATTATTTTGAATTCAAGAGCTACCTCAGTGAAGTGTACGTAACTCCTCTTTCGCAAATACAAAAACTGCGGTTCAAATCTTTTTTATTTTATTTAACATCAGTAAATGTTTCATTCGTGTAATAAGGTAGTTACAATTAAAATGTCCGAGTTGTTGAATCATGAACATTGGATCAAGGAAAAATAATAATAACAAATGATAATAATTCTAAATTTTCCATCTGAAATCAGATTGTAAAAGAACTAAGACAGCGGTTCAAATATCACTAGTATAAGTTCATAGCAAAAAAAAAAAATTACAGTATAAGTTGTGTGTTTCTTACCTTTCTCAGTTATGGTTCATTTGGTAACTGATTCGCCATTTATATCAACATACCTTTCTCTCTTTTGTGGGAAAAAAAAGTATCTTTTAAACTTATAATTACAAAAATAATAATATTTATATTAAATTTATATATTTTAACTATTACAAAAATTTAGTTCATCATTTTATATTAAACATCGTTTTTAAATATTATCTAATAAAATATTGTTTATGTTTAATTATGATCATTTAGATATTTTTAATGATAAATTTTATATAATTAATTCTCATTCAATATTATAGACATAATGTTTTTATTATAAGTTAGTATTTTCTTTTTCAAAAAGAACTTTATGCAATTGTTTTCAACGAACTTAGCTGGTTCGATTTGTTGGGCTCGACAAAATTATACAGGTTGCTCTAAAATTGACCCGTTATTACTCAAGCCCATTAATTTACGAAAAAAATAAAGGAGAAAAAAATCAGCGCGCGAAAGAAAAGCAAAGGGTTGTCAAGACTCGAGATAGGTGTTGCGCTTCTTAACACAACATTGAAGCCAAGAGAAATGCAATCAATTCAAAATTCGAAAATCAAACTTAAATTAGCTGCTCAAATCAAATCCATCGTGAGAATCTGATAAACATTTGAATTTCTGTTTGCCTCTTTGTTGTGGTCATGTTTATAGCTACGAGTATTTCGGTTTCGGCATGGATAGGTAAGAATGAGCTTTGCGTCCGTTTGCTACGTTGTGTTCGAGCGGTCACAGTATAATCCACGTTGAACTGGTAATTTTCTACCGTAAATTTTGTTTTCAATTAAGTTTACAAAGTGATCTTCGCTGAATTTTGATTTGAGTAGTATACTCGAATTAATCGAGGAATATACCTGTTTATAATTTAACCTAGAGAGAGAATAATTTAGATAGTTCTTGATCAATTATATTGGTAAGGCAATGGAGTTCTAAGGTAAAAAATTTAAATCTAAAAGAATGTTTACTTTGAAGTGTTGACTTAGAATAATATTTGCTATCTAGGATTTGATTATCAGAAAGTATTCATAGGTTTACAGTACTCATAGTTTCACATTGTGTAGCCTCAGTTCTTACTCATATATACTCGCAATTTCGGTGTCTAGTTTCGTTTCCCTTGTACAATCATGTACATGTATTGTATACTCCATGACATGGTGATTTTTTAGCTTTCTTTGATGATAGTATTTGAATGTTGACGAGGTCAATACTCAGTAGTTGTTTGAGATGAATCTAAAGATGTAAATTTGGTAAGATTCAATACCTAGTTTCACAGGTATCTGTACGTAGTTTTAGAAAGGAAAATTATGAAATTTCAACTAGGGCGCTAGAATCTCATGTCTGAACTTCAATTAGCTATATTAAGTAGACTAACATATTGAATGACATAGGCTGAAGTGAATTTTAAAATAGAGAAAGCTTACTGAATAATACCCGCTTGTTCGAGGTCTTTGATGAAGATTGTCCAAGGGAATCTGTACCTGTACATGAACTGTATTGTCTTTTCTTGGTTGAAGGACTATGATGTAGTTCAAAGTGCAGAAAACGCCAATAGCTGAGTTTTACATTTCCTTTTATCTGCATGTTACTTTCATTTTATAGATGGAAGAATTCTTTCTTGTTTTTGATGCTCGAGCCCAAGCCTAGCTAATTAGTTACTTAAATAAACTCTATACATGTTTCTCTCTTTGAGTGTTGAGATATGTTTTGTAATAAATGTATAAAAGTATTGACCCTCTTCCAAATAACTTAAGCTTTTGGAAAAGTTAGTGACCAACAACTTTTAACATGATTTTTGAATTGGAGGTCCTGTATTCAAAGCCTATTAACTTCAATTATTGAATTGCAAGTGTTTGGTCTACATGGTTTAGAGTTAATACTTATGCAGGAGTGATAAATGTATAAAAGTATAGTTGACTCTCATCTTAATAGCTTAAGTTTTTGAGAGAGTTAGTGACTAACAACTTTTAATATAGTATTAGAACTGGAGGTCCTGCGTTTAAGGTCCAATATCCTCAATTATTGAATTGTAAGTGTTTGACCTATGGTGTATAGAGGTAACACTTGTGCGGGAATGATAAATGTATAAAAATATAGTTGATATTTCTTCTAATAGTTTAAACTTTTGATAGAGCTAATTTCTCAACAACTTTTAACATTTTGTTTTCTTACTGATGTCGTTTACTCTATTAGCTTAATTTTCCTGTTTTGGTTTTGGGGATGGTATATTCTCTGCCCTTATATACTGTGTCCTCAGTAGGAAACTAACTTGAAGAGATTTGGAGCAAATTTTCAAATTTCATAATTATGGCGTATTTCTCTTCCTGAAAAGAAATTTCATCAGTTTTCCGAGGAAGTAGGAACTTTGGTTTATACTCAAGGGATAAGAACTTCCTTTACATAAACTTAGTTAATCTAGTAGTCTTCCTAAGGTTAAAAGAAAGTTATGTTATTTATGATCTCCTGAATATTTAACTGGTTTGTTCCTTTTGTGCCTAATTCTGTATCTTGTCACATAACCAAAGTTTATTCATATCTAATAATTGTTAAGTATTATAAATTGCTTTAAACATGAACATGCAATTTTTACAGTGGGTAAAACAGACAGGTTTAATATGCATGCTGTGCAGAATAATTTTTTTAGTCAAACATCAGTCATTCTAGATGAAAGACTACTACTCAGTAGTCATTTATAATTTCATATTCACAAAATGCTTACACATGCGCATGTATGATGCAGGTCCTCAATAAAATATGATGATCAGTATCATACGTATAAGCTCCCAACTTTTGGTGCAATTTTGCAGGTACTACTTATTTATCTCAGGCTATGATGATCCATTCATAATTTGTAGGCTATGATGATTCGTAAAACTTTTTTTGTTGTTATCATGATGATGATTCGTAAAACTTTTTTTGGTTGTTATCATGATGATGATTCATAAAATTTTGAGCGAAATCTTAGTGCAACATACTAAGAAACCCAACCATAGTCCATCATTCTCATAATGCAATAACTATTGAGGCAATGCAATCGAGCAAATCATTTTAAGACCGTATCTATCCGATCCAAATAACAAATAGATAATTTGGGAAGACAAATTAGACTAACCAACAAAGCCTACCTAACCAAAGAACTTAAAATTGCCATGTTTCATTTGAATTTGTCACTAGTCTATAGTATAATTGCTCAAGCAAAACTTATTTGGCCAATTTAAATTTTCATCTAATTTTTGACAAGCACCATTATTACCATAATGGAATACACAAAATAAGTACTCAATGTAATATCTTTGCCATTCATCAAAAACCTTGGAATAAAATCACCATTCTATATCTTAACAATTTACAAATTTAAGCCAGAAAGCTAATTACACACCTCATAAATTTAAGGCTAATTACATACCTCATAAATTTAAGGGGAATAAAACGAGTATGGACTGAAAAGTCTCTAAAAAACTTTAGGTCTACTTTCGGCTAAAACTACAGGCTTCTCAACCATAGCAAGGCAATACTTAGCAATCTCTCTGAATTTGGGAACGCTTCTGAGATCCACCTACCATTCTGGAGAGTAAAGATTATATCACCATTCACCGGTAAAACGAGGCACCACTTGAACGTCCTTGACGACATTGTATGAAAAATCACTCCTATCCTGACCCGTCAGTCCCGAGATGACAGCCATCCGCAGGTTGGTGAATCTGTATCTCAAGTTGAAAGTCCTTGAAACCGCAGCTAAAGTAAGAGGCAACCAAAAAAGAATGAAACCAAGGAGGAGGTTTGCTACAAGGTCTCCATAGTGAGCTCCACCGTCGACAAAGATGATTTCTTCAGTGAGCTTCTTGGGGCCGATGACCAAGTCGGCTTTGTTGGTTGGGGGGAAACGTGGAGCTTGGTTAGTGGTCTGCTATGATTAGAAATAAGTTTGATGGGCAAGCCGGTGAAGGGAAGTCTAGAACAAAGCTATATAGATTGGTGAGTAATGCAGGTTTTGGGTGTGATTGTGGAGGAGGCCATGGACATGGTGAAAGCTAAATAGGATTGAAAAGGGAGGGGGAGGTACTGTTGTCTGTTGGAGTTGTTGGTTCGATAAAATTACAGTTTTTTTACTCGTAATATTATCCCTTCCTATTGGGTACACGGAAAAAGTGGGGCCACCATAATGGCAACATGGTTTGCTTGCATCTGTTCATCTGTTGCCACCTGATGCTTTCAAAATCCACTTCATTATTTAGAAAACGTTTGAAAAATAACATTTATAATTATTTAAAACTTCAAATTATAAAATAATAACTCATATTTTTATTTAAAGAAAAGTACATACCAAATATTATTAAACATTAAATGTCAAGTAATTAGATATTATTTAAATTAAGTTTTAGATCATTCCTCCTGATTTAAAATTATTAAAATATTATTTTATTGATATAAGTTTTATTAATCTTATTTGATGTTATTAAAAAAAAACAGCTATATTAACGCAAAATTTGAGAAAGGGCCTACTGGAAAAGAGCTTATGCAAATTTGAGGATAATTTCCAAGCTTGGGTAGGTCTTATAAGAGTCCAAAACTCGATGTAGTGGGCTTATATAAAGGTACAGATTTTGGGCCCGGCTCAGTCCATATACATACATATATGTGTACAAACTCAATTATATTTTCTAATCTGCATATTCTCGAGTTCATTGATATAGGTATTATTTATCGTTAAAGTAAAATGAATAAAAATAGGGAATAAATAATTAGAATGAATATTTTAAAATGAAAGAAAAAAATTAACTTATTAATAATATCTCATTATTAGTCATTAAATTTTAAATCTTTAATCAATTAGATTTATAGTTATTTTAATCTTTTTTAATATATTTTTATTTTTATTTTTTAAGACTATACATTTTAATTACTATGTATGTTATTCTTATCTTTTTGATATTAGATGTAAATACCTAATATAATTATATCTTATGTTACTATATTCTCTACTCTAATTTCAACCTACCAAAAGGAAATGGGTTTTTATCTTTGTTGGATCCCTCAAAGGTGTCGTTGACAGTTTGAGATCCATTTGAGATTTTTAACAATTGAGAGCCTTTTAAATTGGTAACTTGCTATAATTGTTTGTATATAATGGCCATAACCTCATAACTTCCTAAAATTCAAGAAAGATAAAGCCCAAAGAAAAAAAGGGTTACTCTCCCGCCATATCTTAGCGGAAAGGAATTTAATCGGTAAGCCTGTTGCATTTTTCCTATGCTAAATTGTACATGCTTGAATTAGTCCCAAAATAATTTCAATTTCTACATATGTAATATGTACAGATTGTACATAATTTTTATTTATTTATACAGAACATCACGTCAAAGAGAAACTACCTTTAACTTTTTATTTATTTATTATTAGTGTAGAGTTTAGGAAACTGAAATGTGAAAATTTAGTGTGGATCATGTTAATGGATTACGAACAAAAGACTCCGAATTGTTTTTAAAATAGTGTTTATTATATTGCATTAGAAATAGCAATTTGGATACCCAAATTATCTAAGTTCAAATTATTTCTTACACAAATGACTTGACTTTACAAATAATATACAGCGTCGATGTTAGATTTTTTCTTAAATTAAAAATATAAGATATTAAAGTAATTGTGTGTTAATTTTGTGAATATAGATTGAGTATTATATATATATATTGTGACGTATTGATGCATATATTTCAAAAAAAATCATTTTCCTAATATATATCATCGGACTTTTGGGAAATTATTGGCCACTTGGCAAAGTCAGTAGCAGCCTTTCATGTGTAATTATCAATGATTGACACCAGAATATGCATAATAACTCAACAGAATCAACCTCGAAGTGAGATAAAAACATGTTTGTCCTTAAAGAATTGGTTATCAGATTAATCAATTACAAATCTAGGATTTATTAATAATCATCAACTGAAAAGTTAATAATCGCCTATATCCTCGTTAAATATTCAACACGCAGCATAAAGCATTACATATATTTTCAAACCCATAACGAGTACAATCATGCACATAGAATAACATATTATAATATTGGCCTTCACATGCTCTGTTAGGTCTAGTCACAAACATGCTAAAGAATTCTCTTAATATATGTATACCTTATCATAAATCATAACCCAATTAATTTATTCTATAAATTAATATTCTTTATTAAGCTACCAAAAAAAAAATGCATGTGGCCAACTAACGAGCTCTTTGAACGGGGAATTGTTAATTTTGCCACTACTTAATACATTAACGAATTATATTGGTTGGCATCTTAAGCTGTCTTTAAAGTTTCCATCTATTTTGGTAGTCTATTAATTTATTCCCTTTCTAACGTGATCCTCTAAAGCTAAAAATAATATAACCATAGCTGCCCAATATAATTATTTCCGTTCTTGATCTGCTTTTCGTATCTTCTCCAACTCCAACGTTAACTTTTATTTAGTCTTAGATGTATAGATATCATTATAAGAAAGGGAGAAAAAAAAAAGGTGTATTGTATAGATATCTAGAAGGGTATTGAGATTCTGTCGTATGCTTATTCTACTTTCATATTTTGAGTATTATTAATAATAATGAGATAAAAGCGGTGACACCAAAATATTGTACAATTGTTTTCTTCTTTGAGATTGAAACGAATCTCGACCTTTTTATATATGAGGATGTAAAAAATTGTATAAGTTATTTATTTCTTAAAATAAGTTTGCTTAGAGATAAATTTATGGGATTTTTGTCTGATTATGGAATTAATCTGTTCATGAAGCTAGTCTATATGTATATTTTTTTTTTCTCTCACGTAAGAAATTTACAGAAACTATGTTATTGTTCACTGAATGAGAATCAAACAAGAAACGGAAGGAAAATCATGCAAAAAAAACACACAAATGATGTGATTTGGGCCTTTGTCAACAGTATGTGCACTGTTCCTGCCGGGGGACAGCTTTATTGGAAACTTGACTAACCTGACAAAAAAAACTTGATTTAATTTTATATAATATATTATTTTTTATAAGTAGAGTTTTATTCTTATTTTCTTTTATATTTTATATAAGTACTTTATGTATATTAAAATGTATAATATAATATATTTTTTATAACAAATTTTTTTTTTAATGTTAAAAATAAAATTAACTAAATAATTATAAGATGATTGAAAAACTTGATTATAACTAATAGGAGATGGCTCATGGATTTTAATTATTACGCTCCCATTAAAACATGTCATTTTTTTTTATAGTTGAAATAGCATGAACATTTGATATTGTGATTTTTTACAAAAATTAGACGATTATTTTTTTAAAAATAATCTAATTGGCATGATATGAGAATGATTATTATAATACTAAAATTATAATTAATCGAAACTAAATACATATTAATGTTATTTTGTTATATATATAATTATAAAAAAAATATACTTTTAATAATAAAACATACAATAATTAAAATAATGAAATCAGATTTTATGTATTTTTATTTTATTTATAAATATGTGTTAAATAGTTAAAAATAAAAATTATATGTTTAATATTTTAAATAATATAGTAGATTAAAGAATATTTAATATTTATTTTTTAAAATTAAATATATTTTTAAATAAATGTTAAAAATATAAAAAAAAAAGTTGATTAAAATGCAAAAAAATTATAAACTATTATTATTAATAAAATGTAACTAAAATTATTAGTAAATGATATATTTATTAATATAATCATTTCATTCTCTATCATGGCCATCCTAAAACTGAAATACACTAAAGACAAAGCATCTCACAAAAGAATTTTATTTGTGTTAACGTAAATGGTAGGAATTAATCTAGATTTTGTAAGGAAGTGTTAGTTGCATAATATAAATATACAAATAGTTTAGAAAAAAAATATAAATATACAAATAAATATGAAATCAGTGGGGTAACTATTTTATGAAAGCTGGTGGGTCATTGATGGTAGTTGAATTATTACTTTTGGTCATCTCATGAAAAAAAAAAAAAAAATGGCATTTGGCAGATTTGATTTATCTACTTAAAAAAAAAGACATGTAAATGATCAGTTCTTTTTTTCTTTTGTGTGCTGTGGTTGATGATGATCACTTTGGTTGATCTACCCCCTTTATTTTTAAGCTCAAGTATCTTGCCATCTATAAAGTATGTCAGTGATCTTTTGAGGAAAATAAAGTATGTGACTGAGGATAGATTTATTTTTATGTCACTTTCAAAAATAAAATTATTATAAATTTTGAGAAGAGAAAGTAAGTTAGGGAGGGGAGATGTACATTGAGAAGCAAGTAGGAATGCCAGATGGGTGAGGCAGTATAGGTAATTGATATTTTTTTATTTATGTTTTCAAAAAGTTGAAATTTAGTATTTTAATTCTAAGTAATTTTAATATTTCAAAAATGCAAATAACTCAATTTAATTAAAAAATAATTTTATCATTAATTATTATTTTTTTAGTGTTTTTTCTTATCCTTTCATTTGTTATTCTTCTTCTTCTCCTTTTAAAGACAAACTCAAAATTTCCTAATTAATTTCTATCATTATCTATCATCAAACATAATCATATTATTAATTGTCAAACAATTCTCAATAATAGGCATTTATACTATTTTGTTTTTGTAGAATAATTTTTGAGTTTGTACACTTAAGCTCAAGTGTTTGAAATAGTATTAGTTAATCTTGTTTTGTATAAAAACTCTTTTAAAAATAATTGTTTTTTTGAGAATTATAAGAAAATATTTTTTCATCGAATTAAATATTATTCAATAAAATATTAATAATAATAAATGACATGTCAAAGTAATGATCACTCTGAATAGTAAATCAAAGTTTATTTGAAATAGAAATTAATAAGTAGTTTAGTATTATTAGTATACAAAAATCTGATTAAAATGATAAAGAATTGAATCGAGGAGAAGAAAAAAAAAAGAAAGGAATGAAGAAAAGAAAGGAAAAAATGAGAAAAAAAAATGTGAGGAAGAATAAGAAGAAAGGGAATAGAAGAAAAAGAAAAAGAATTATAAATTATAAATGAAAAAAAAATGAGAAAGAAGAATAAGAAATAAAGGAGGAAGAATAAAAAAGATTTTTTTTTTTTTAAAAAAATTTAAAAATTTAATAATAAAATTTTCCGTGATTAAATGAGATTAATATTCATTAATTTAAGATGGTGAAATTAATTGATAGAGTGAGATATTAAATTAAAGTATTTTAATAACTAAAAAAATGTATTAATTATTAAACTTGTATACTCTTATGATGATGTCAATCCCACGCTAGAGAGTCGATGACAATGGGTTTACCCACTCTCACGCATAGGAATGGTACCACACGAGCATGTTTATAGGGATTTTTTTTTTATGGTAAGTTTACTTTTTGTATAGTTATGTATTTGATATTAAAATAAAAATTATATAATTATATAAAAATTTAATATAAATATTGAGAATATGTATAAATGGTACTGTATATTTTAATTAGTTTATATAAAATTATAAGTTTTGATTTTTTTTATATTAAATTAAAAATAATTTTTAAAATATAAAATAAATAAATTTTTGGAACATAATTATTTTGATATTTTGATATTTTGATATTTTGATATTTTGATAGATAAATTAAAAATTATTTTATTAAAATATTTATTATTAATTTTATCGATCTTTATTATATAATATAATTAATTGTGAGATAATCGAATATATGATGTAACAAATATGGCGCATAAGGTGTTGGTTCAGAGAATACATGGTTGTTGTTCCCCATTCCTCCCTTTGTCAGCATACGAATAAAATTTTCCAAGCGTTCCCTTCACGAGATGGACCATTATTTTCCTCCTCGTTTTCTCCTATCTCTTCCATCTGTTTGTCGTTTTATTCATCTTGGAATGTGTGTTTGATACTCTCTATTAACTTAACTTTGTAGTAGATTTTTTTTCCCGTTTGTACTGTAATACTGTTATCATGAAATCAGCAAAAATCACTACTATAAGGAGCCAAGGTCTTCCTTCAAAAGCACTTTGATACCAACCACATTTCCCAACAGTACGGATACATGATTTCATTAGAAAACAGATCGTGTAAGTGTAACAAGAACACCCTTTAATTTGAAAAAAAAAATTAAAAAATCTTACTTGTTAGCCTCTAAAATAATTTAGAAACTTTGTAATTTATGCTAGTTATACATAAATTTATATATATTTTTGTTTTTATATCTACGTTGCTTTGCTTAAATTTTTATTAATTATTAATATTATATGAAAATTACATAAATTCTTAAAATAATTATGATAAATGGTAGGATATAAAGAATATATATATACAAAATTATCATTTCTCGATCATCGTAACATTACACACCAACGCTCGAGAAATCATGTATTTAGAGGCAATTTTCTTGGTTTGAAATTATCATGGTCCCATTCTAGATTATTCCGTTGATCTAACCTAGCAAAGACTCTGTATTAGCCAAGAAAACATGCTATATAATCAAGAAACAAAAAACCCTTTTTATTTTTCATATTGCAAAAAACCCTTTATAACCATCAACTTTAAATATTACAAAATTCAACATGATAATATACTATCTATTTCATGCAACAGTACTCCAAGCCACAACAAAAACATGGATTATCTTATAATTAATGACTCATAAATATGGTTGTTGGTTGCCTCTTGATTTGACTGCGAAATTGGATATATATTACAAATTTGACATGATAACTTAGATCTCGTTATGAAATTTAATTAATTGAAATGTTGATGTTCCAACCATGGCCAGAATGCAGATTGATCATCAATGCTGCAGAACATGTTACTTAAGCTTTCCTCTTTGACCATGTTCTCGATATTATTATTATTATTATTATTAGTAATAATCTTCTGGCACTGAAGTTCATGATGATTTTGAGATCTTGATGAAGTTTGAAAGAGTTGTGTCACACCTGAAGGTGGCCTGCTAGTTATGTTGGATGGAAATAGTTGTCTGCTGCTTGCTTGTTGAGATGAAAGAGGGCTATCAATTGCTTGTGTTCTTGACTTATCCAACTTTATATCGGAGCTATTTTCACTTCTATTACTGCAAGACCCTTCTGTCGTTTCTTTGATATTAAGATTGATTGATTCATTTGGTTCTCTACTTTTTAGTGTCATTATCTGCAGAAATTAAGAATTTAATTAAAAAAACACTAAGATTAATAAATAATTAACACATACATACATGTCATGAGGTATTACAATAAAAAAAATTCTACTTTTAGGTTCATGATTGCTCCTCTTGTTTAAACTATAATTAGTCAAAAAAGTTATGACCTTTGGAGATAAAAAGAAGACGATGATTACCAAAACTTTACTCCACCGAATCATTCAAAATTATATCGAATAATATAAAGCAAAAATCTCATAATATTAAAAAAAGGAGAATAATAATTTGTATAGAAACCTGAGCCTGAAGTTTTTGGTTATGAGCTTGAAGAGAATCATTTTCGGCTTTGATAGCATCAAAGTGTCTTTTAAGAAGGTCATAGTCTTTCTCAAGTTGTTTGGTCTTCCATCTAGCCCTCCTGTTCTGGAACCAAATAGCAATTTGTCTTGGCTGCAAACCAAGAGCTCTAGCCAACTGCAATTTTCTCTCAGGCTCAAGTTTGTTTCCCAACTCGAAGTTCTTCTCAAGTGTTTTCACTTGTTCAATGTTTAGCCTTCTCTTCTTCTCTCCTATTTGTGACCCATCATCCGACAAATCCTCTTCTCCATTTGCTTCTTCACCCATTTCAATACCCGAAAACGACATGGATCTCTTTCCTAAGAAGGAGGCTATACCTGCATCACAACAACTCTAAATATGTGAGAATTAATTAAATTAATGCAGATATATATATATATATATATATAGAGAGAGAGAGAGAGAGACCATGAAAGTCTTGAGGAGCGCAAGTAGGTAGAATTGGATTAAGAGAAATGGGAGGTTGACGATCATCTTCATGATGAGGAGTTTGTATTATGAAGTTCGAAAAGAATGCCATACCATTGCCTGACATGATTAATTAGAACTTGATTTGTTTGAGAAGCTAGAGCTTATTATCTAAACAACATTGACAGTAATCTAGTTTCCATGTTGAAATGGCTAGCTAGTAGCAATTAAGGAGAGATCAGCAGATCATGGTTCAGAAAACTAGAGACCACTGTTTATTTAATCCTTAAATTGCTAAAACTAAAAAAAGGAAGATAAATGATTTTCTTAAATTGGAGGAATTAAGGTGCACAGTTTTGGTATGATAATGGGTGGCTTATATACCTTATAAGCTTTCTGAGAGTATTTATTTATCTGTTTTTTTTGTTTTTTTAATTTATATATATATATATATATATAATCTGCTTCTTTTTATGGGAAGAGGGTATTATTTCTTTTATACTAGCGATTTTTTTAATGTTATTTCTTAAAGAAATTTAAATAAAAAATATTTGTAACCCTTTTTTTTTTTGGTTATTTATCTGTGCATGCATCCTAGTTAATTCATAGAAAGACAATTAATGAGTAATAAACGATCTTTTAAATAAATGTCAAGAAAATTATTTTACTGCCTAAAATTTTATTTGTTTAAAGCATATATATCCATGTATCTATTATTCATGTTATTATCTTATAGTTGCCTGTTCTTGAATAGTAAAAATATAATGATTGTTCATATATTTAGAAATAATCACTTCTTTGTGTTATAATTTATAATACAATTAAAATTAATATAATATATAAATTTATCTTTTTAACATATAATTAATTGATAATAAGTTAAAAAGATTTTTCTTTAGAAAATGATAGAGATAGTTATCAGCTGTTCGTCTGAATGGGATATTAATCTACAAATTAATCACAGATAGTAGGTCCTTTTTAAATCTTAAAAGACAAAAATAGTGGAATTAAAATTTTTTTTTTTCCTAACAAGACAGTTGTATATAATGTTTATTTTCCGCATGGGAATTAAGCAGCCATTTCTCAACTAGTTGATTTTTTTTACCAAGTGGAATTTTTATTTACAAATAAGATATGAATATCTTCATTTTTTAACTAGTTGATTTGTAAAAGAGTGATGATAGGGTAGGGTGTTGTATTTTATACTATATTTAATGTGAAATAGGTGATTTTTCGGGAAAACAAACACTCTTACTCTTGTATAATTGATAAAGATAAAAATTAATAATAGTATATTAGTTATGATTTTATTAATTTTTAAATAAAATATTACAAATTCATTAATTATTAAAAAATAGTTCAAAAAAATTTAAATTAAATCTTAAAAAATATCATAAATAGAATAAGTAAACATATATGTGTATATATTTTTTAATTATTATGTATTAAAACTCATTCATTTTTTTGTATTTTTTAAGTTGTTGTATTTTTTTAACTCAAAAAAATATGCATATATGTTTGTGTGTTTGTTTATGATATTTTTTGAAGTTTTGGATTTATACTTGATATTTTAATAGTTATTGTACTTAATGGATTATTATTATCATTTATAGAATAATTTACGTGATAACCATTTATTAACTAAAATAAGAAATTCAGTTTTGATTAACTTATAATTACGAATAAGATGAATTATTCATAAAAAGTTTTGTTCTTAAAATATAGAGGATTTAGGGTGTCTTTAAATCCATACAAATTAAGCTGCACAACGTACGTGAGTGGTATTTTCTACACGTTTATGTTTGTTTTTAATTTATTAAGGAAGAGAGTGAGTGAGATGTGTTTTGGTTAAATATTACTTTGAATTTGCTATTTTCATAAAAATAAACATCATTTTCATATACTGTTCAATTTTATAAATATTTATCTAAAATTAAAAGCTTTACTAGAACATTAATGTTTATTGCTATAAGAAAAAGAATAATAAGGCCAACCTAAATATAATTGTAAGATTGTAGTAAATTTAAATTGTATAATTATTTCTTGATTTTAACTAAATTCATAGATAAATTTTTAAAACATATGATTTGATTTTCATATTTTTAAATCTTATAATTTAGTTTTCAAATTTTTAAAATTTTATTAATAGTTCTTAATTTGGTTACTAAGATATATATATATATATATATATAGTTATAGTATCTATATATAAAATTTTGAAAGTTTAGTTTTAAAAAATTTAAAAATTTAAAATTAAATTAAATTTTAAGAATTAATAATAAGCTATAATCAAAATTGGAAAGCTATCCCATTGTTTTTTTTTTAATTTTAAAAATCAATGTATTTGGTGTGTTTTAATTGAAGTTGTGATTTGGTAGATCGATGAGTCACAGACGCACAGTCATTGAGTTGTTTGTAATTGTAATGATTTAGTTAATAAGCTTTTAAAGAGGGAAAGAGGGAACAATGTTAAGAATCTTGGAGAGATGGGTCCATTGAAAGAAGGGACAGGGTTTGCTACCTAACCCACCAACAGGTATCGTGCACTTGGACCAAGCACTTTCCCATCATCCAATCTCTCCTCCTTTCTTTCACCTCACCTTAAGAATTTTGTATATTATAATCATAATATTGAATATAATATTCTTATAATATATTTATTATTAATTTTTAAAAAATTTAAAAATATATTTAATTAATATAGAATGAATATATTAAATATAAAAGAATATATTAAATAATTTTTAAATTTAATAGTAAATAAAATTGGATGCGGTAATATTTTGTTAATTTTTCATTAAATATAATTATAAATAATATTATATTATATTATATTATTTATGATTTATATAAATATACACTTCCTAATAAATTTAAACATAGGTTCGTAAATAATCTAAAACAAACTCATAATATATTTACTGATTTTATTTTAATAATATATCATATAAATATATATATAAAAGTTTTCCAAATGAGTTTAACACAACTATGCTTATTTGCATTTTTTTTCTCTCCAAAAAGGTTAAGGAAGATTGGAATTTGAAACGCCTAAGCAAAGCTTAGCTGTCGTTATAACTGATAACAGTACTAATAGACTAGGCATGGCCATTTTTGTCTTTACATCCCCATCTCTATCTTACTTGTGTTTCTTCTGCCACATGCCCAATACAATTGACGTTAACTTGTCGTATCTTCCTCTCATCCCCACGTATCAACATCAATAAATATTAGCCGTATGATATATATATATATATAGCATCGAAATGATTGAATAGTTTAAGCTGTGTATATTTTATTGTTTTAATTTGAAGATAATAATTTAGATATCTATCAAATTTATAAAGTAAGATATTAAAAATTCTAATAATTTTATAATTTTTTTATTTTTTAAATTTTTTTATTTTTTAATATATAGTAAGTAGTTACGAGAATTATCTTTTAAAAATGAATGAATCAATTTAAGTTTATAAATTATTTAAATAAAACTGACACAATTAAATAGAATTTATTCTTTTAATATACTAATCTTTTTAAGTATCATTTATATATTATTATAATAATTATTATTAAACTATAATTATATTAATATTTAGTCTAATCTATAAATAAAAATTAAAAAGAAACTAAAATAGAACTTAGAGTATTTTTTAAATAATATTCAACACTAATATTTTACTTCAATATTAATAAGTTTTTTGCCAAGATATCGTTAATGTACGGTGAATCACTCATTAAAGTGATTCCTAGTTGAAAATTTTCATATTTATAAACAATTATATAAAAGATAATTATTTTTTCAACTCAAATACGTAATTAGTACTTAGATGAAAGATAAAAAGTTAATCTATAAAATCTTTTTACGAACTCTATATCAAATAGACCAAGCAAACATTATAACGTGAATTAAGCAATTAACATAATAGAAATATAAAACAATAAGTTCAATTCCATACACAACAAAAATAATCAAAAAATACAATAATAACAATCTGCAAAATATATACTCGTGATTGGGTGTCTTACACGTTTCTGTTTAGACTAGCAACATGTATATATTGTGACAATACACAACTTATGATACATGCATACATACCAAAAAGTTAAAAAGATTTCAATCAATTCAGGACTTCGTATGTGAGAATATATTCGTTAAATAATTGTTGTACTTTTAGTGCATGCAATAAAACAACTTTTACATTTTTTGGGTAAGGAGATATAAACTACTTTGATACTCACAACAAACTTATATGCAGATAAGATTTTATCTATTTTGTCCATTTATTGAAATATTATGATTTTTTGTTAATTAATATCTTATTATGTAATGTATTAAAAATAAATAATTTTATTCTTTCATTAAATTTTCTATTTTAAATTTATAAGTTAAACTTAATATTTGGTTTAAATTTATATCATAAATATTAATAACAAACTTAAGATATACTGTAAATTTTAGCTTATGGTATTTGAAATTATCATAGATTATTCTTAGTAAAATATATTTATTATTCTATTATTTAGCAATGTTATTTTTATAAGTCTATCTATTTTTTTCTTCTAAAATCAGCTTGTATTAATATTTGGATTCCTCTTAAATGAATTTATTAAAAAAAATTCTTTATCCTTTTGGAAAATTTTGGATAGTTTATTCAATATAATTTCCTTTTCAAGTAATGATATTTTTATACATTTTTTTTACATCTGTGATAATAATGCTCATTTTTTATTATTTATTTAATAATAAATTATCTTTTTTTGGATATAATTTACTTAAAGATGAAAATGATAGATCTTTAAATACATCTATTTCTTTAAGATTTAATTTTACCTTTTGAATTTTTTAAATTTTATTTTTACTTATTAACATTTTCTATGAAAAACATGATGAGATATTTTTTCTTTCTAATTCTATGATTACTTGATGTCTTATTATTTATTAATTTTCTATTATTATTATTCCATTTTTATTTATGAATTATTACTATTTATTTTTATCAAATTTAACCTCTGTTATATTTAAAAGATATTTTTGTATTTTTTGAAAACTTAATAATAATTTCAAAGATGACTCAATTTCATAACTTTACTTACTAAATTAATCGAGCATGCACAAACCTACTCTATTCTAATAGCAATAAGAGAATGATATTCTAAGCCTACGGGGTACATATATGGGTTGGTTTGAATAACTAACTCAATATGATGGATTCTTAAAAAATGATAATCAATTTAAATTAAAAAATTTAAAAAACCAATCTAACCAAATTAAATTTATTTGTTTTGGTTTGGGTCGGTCCAAAGAAAATTTTCATTTTTGTCAAATGGATTTTGTCTATTAATTTTTTTTCACTATTGTATTATAATTTTTAATTTTTTTAATGTTAATTTTATTATAATTTTTAAACTTAAAGATTTTGATTTTAATCACTTTCTTATATATCATTATTCAAATCAATAATAGAATATAAAAAAGATTTAAAAGTAAGGTAAATATATAGGTAATAATAAATAGTAGATTATTTGAATTTTTGTGTATATTGTTTTAGTATTACTAAGAAGGGTACCTTCCACATAGTAAGGAGAATTGAGGAGTCTGGTGCTACTAGAATGAAACAGTTCATAGGTGATAAAATTAAAAAACCTAAGGAAGAAAATGATAGAATAAAGAGGCAAGGAAGGTAAGGAAGGAAACTAAAATCTAAGAAGAAAGATTTAAAAAAATTAATTATATAGAGTTTATAAACTTTAAATAAGAATATAAAAATAAAAATAATAAAATAAATAAATTCAATTGATTCAACTTTTTAGTAAATCTAATATTAATAAATTCTGTAAAATAAATTTAAACTAATAAAATCTTAAAACTAAAAATATTAAATTAGATTGATATAGATTAAATTAGGTTGATTATGTTGCATTTTACACACTCCTGCTAAGCCACAGCTATTATTATTATTATCACAAGTTACAAATAATACCCCTATTTAGACTTCAACCTAGGACTTTAAATTTACAGGATATTATGCTAGCAAAATTATTTTCCATCACATTTACTACTATATTACTAAACGGCGAGTCGCCTGTTATTTCAGGTAGGTTTTATAAAATGAATAATTTATTTTTAGTTTAAATTTTTTTCATCACGTTACTTATAATTAAATAGTTTTATCTGAATATATAATTTTGAAAAAAAAATATACTTTAATTTTAAAATTACAAAATTATGAACTTATGTTACTCTTTTCAAAATAAAGTATATTATTTTTAAAATTTATTTGATTAAAATATAGAATTAAAATACTTATTTACCGAAAATCGATTACTGACATCCTCCTCCTTGCTAGAATTACGGGGTTACTGACGTCCTTCTCCTTGCTAGAACGATGGGCTGATAAAATCCGATTATGCTATTGGACAAGAACTGTTTGTAACTTGTCAGCCATTTCACTTAAGCTGTTAAAACAAGCTTGGGGTACATAAATTGACTTATAGTATGGCTACATGGGTGTGCGGTTTTGCCCATTTATAGTATCATGTACGGACAAATTATTCATTAATTTGAAATTAACTTTACATAATGATTCAAATCAATTATAATAAACTAAATAAATGAATAATAGATATGAAAAGAAATAAAATATGTATGTTTTTTTTTTCATTTCTTCCCTATATTACATTGCTTATTGCTTATCAAGACCAGCCTATTTATGTGAGGCATTAGGTGAATCACAAATAATAGAGGTATTTAAAATTTATTTAATTTAAACTAACTCAATTTAAGTTGTATGATTTTATTCAATTGTCACTTGAGTATTTAAGTTGATACGTAAAGTCGATTTTTTTTTTAAATCGATTTTAAATTGATTTAAAGTCGATTTGGTGTACAATCGATGCTATCTACGTAGGATGTAGCGTCGGTTGACGTGGTGAACTGACGCTACGTCCACGCATAGCGTCGGTTCGACACGTCAACCGACGCTACGTAACGTAGCGTAATAGAGTTAGTGAGTTTTCTTCCTCTTTAACTAATCTTTTAAATCTCCTATTATTCATATTTTTTCTGTTATTATGTGTATAAATTTTTGTATTATATATGTAGGTTTGTATTACAACATAAGTAGAAGAATATGATAATCTTAAATAAAATAGAACAAAATCATGGTAATTTTTCTGCTATTAATTAATATTTTATTTTTCAAATATTTGTATTATTTGAACCATTTGCTAAACTGATTTTGTTTTTTTTCTTCTACTCAAATACAGGTTTTTATTTGAGTATAATAGAAAATGAATAAATTTTTTTTAAAAAAATTAAAGTCGGTTCATGCGATGAACCGACTTTAAACGTAAAGTCGGTTCATGCGATGAACCGACTTTAAACGTAAAGTCGGTTTACACCTTGAACCGACTTTAAACTTTAAGTCGTTTCATTTAAAGTCGGTTTTTAACCGACTTTAATACCCTTTTTTATAATAGTGTGTTATGTTGGACTAGTTCTAAAAAAATCTTAAAACCTATTAAAATAAGTTGAATCATTTCTTGATATTTAAAATCACATAAAAATCATCTAGTTTATTAGTAATATTATTTTATTTAATTTTAATTTTATATTATAATTTTATTAAATAAAAGTTTAAAAAATTAATAGTATTGATTGTTTTAATATAGTTTTTTTTATTTTAATTAATGGATGATTAATTGAATTAGAATTTCAGATAATATATCAACTATATTAGTATTTATTTAATTAAATAATTATTGCTTAAATAAAAACTTGTTGATGTATATAATATATACTAAATAACTATTAGGAACCTAATCAAAACTAAGTGATCAAATAAATATCAATATCAATTCAATATTTAACATAAGAAACGAAAAATATGCAAAATCTTAATTATCTAACATTGAGATAATTAAACAAATAAAAGTCTGACATTTAATCATAAATCTATTATAAATAAAGATAATCAACATGTATAGTATCTCATATAATTAGTTAGTACTAGTCAATATTTAAACATTATTTCTTAACTTAAATATCTCTCTTTGCATATCTCTACATCAGAAGAAAGGTATTAGTCTCTTACTTCATCTCACTAGTGAGATTTACTTAAACATTAGAAGACTAAAGGGCACCACACTCTGTGGTGATCCAAGGTCTTAATGTTGCTTTCTCTATTCTTTGATCCACAAAAAACAAAATTGCGATAGTGATAAAAATTGATATTAATAAAAATATTTAAGAAAATAATCAAAAATATTAATATTCTAATATAAAATTATTTAATTATATTATTTTAGTTTTTTAAATAAAAAATTATCAAAATATTAAAATAAAAATTGTGATACTAAGATATGTTAAAAAAATTCATATTAACCATCACTTTGTTATTGTTAAAAAATAAAGTTTTAATCACATTTTATTAAATTTATAAGAAAAATAATATTTTAATAAAAATTTATTAATATAATATTATTTTTTCCTTATAAAAGTTAGTAATTATTTTCACGTGATTGAGGTAGATGACATTTTATAATTAAGAAAAATTAATATTTCATTTTATAGTTAAAGTTTTATTCATGTTTTATGAATATATATATAAAAAAAATTTAATAAAAAAATATTAAAAAAATATGTTTTTTTAATTAAACTTTTTTATTAAAGTGATGACTAAGAAATATTTTTTACGGGAAGCAACGCATATTATGGCTTATTGTGTGGGACCGAACTAATCATTTTGTTATATTATATTATAATATGAGATTATGGAATTTTATGGATTGTTATAAAATATTACATAATCTTTTTTATAGTTCTTTATATTAATGTTGTGTTTTATAAAAGAGTGAATAGAAAATATGACTCAAGTAAATATCAAGTAAAAGAATACAAAAAAATATTATAAATTATATAATATTGTGTAGGCACAATAGGATTGCTATGTATCTTATATATATATATATATATATATAGAGAGAGAGAGAGAGAGAGAGAGAGAGAGAGAGTGGTCGATTGAATGTTTCGGAAATGGGACATTTGGAACCATTAAAATGTTTGGTAAGATGACCTACGTACTGTCACGTAAGAGTCTGTAACTTAAAATAGCACATACATGTTATATATAGACATTTCACTTAAATTTATTGCTTATCCTTAATGGGATGAGATTAAATAATACATAATATGTGGAACAACACAGATACCACTAATACTGCTTTAAAAATTGGAAAATAGCAAGAAGCTCTTGGCTGTATCACATGCCCTTAATAGTTGGATGATGAAAGGTTACTCCATTGGAATTGGATCCATGTTCGTTAAGCTCTGTTGCTCCCATTTGTTGTTTTCTAAATATATATATTATTTTTAGAAAAAAAAGTACAATTTTTTTAATGAAAGTGATAGGAAAAGATGTGAAATTTATAGAGTAAATAGCTGAATCTTCTCCTCCATAAGGCCCTCTAAGGTTTCTGGTGCGTTCAGTTTAGTCTGATTTCCATGTGCATTCTTTGCTTGACGTCATTCATTTTAAAGCTTTTTTGCAGATTTTTATTTTTTTAGATAACATTTTTTTTTGTTTGTCAATTATTTATTGGATTTTGTTTTGGACAAGAAGATATGCACTACTGATGGTGATTCGTCAACCACTAGTTCAGAAATGTTTTCTTTTAAATATTGAGTCCTAATCTTGTGGAGTCGTGGTCATGTTTCAGATCAGAAATAGCTTGCCCATTTAATCCGAACCGTCTATTCCTTGATACGTGGCTTCGGGTTGGACATAACGTAGAAAAAAGTTACTACTGTTTGTCAGACATTTAAGTTGAAATTAAAGATAAATTGGAAAGGGACATGTATGGATAAAGTTGAGCAATTTGCTTTTGTTATTATAGAAATTTTTGAGTAATTCAATATAGGCTCAGTAACATCACTAATTTAGATATTTGTTATCATAAATCTGAAATAATTATGAAATTAGATATCGAAGCAAAGTAACAAACAAGTTGAAAAAATTAATTAGATAATTTATTAATTTTTAAAATTAATCATATTTTATTTTATTTTATTTTTAATAAATTAATATTAATTAAAATATCTTATTTATCAATAATAACTAAACTAAGGGATATAAACAGAATATAAAAATAATAAAAAATATAATTAATAATATAAGTTTAATAAGAATAATAATACGTTTAAAGTTAATTATATTAAGACAATAATCTAAATGAGATAAAATGAAACAATATTAAATTATAAACTCATTAGAGATAATAAATGAGATATTAGATGATACTACTCAGTTTACATCTCTACTAAAAACAAAAAAAAAATCTCAATTCAATTATAAACTAGTTAGAAAATATTTGTTATCTTTTGATTTGTTTGGTAATATCTACCTCCCAGAAATCAATCGAGTGAATTCAAGCCAAATGAATATTCTGCTATCCTCTTCAAGTATTATAACTTCCAAGTAAAACTCGTGGAAATCCTTATATATATATATATATATATATATATATATATATATATATATATATATTACGTCCCTAAAACAGTAATACTTCAATTTCAGATTATTCTTTATGCGTTTTATAAAAAATTGATAGTGACAGTAAGATATTCTGACGATATTTTTTTACAACAGAAATCAAGTAGATGTTCCAACACTTCTGCTAAGTAATACTCTCTTCAATGATACAACTTACACCGCCAGATAAGTGGCTTGGTTAAGAAGAGCTTCGAGGTAGTATTCTTTGTTATTGAATGAAAAAATCGTGTTCCTATTTTTTCTCTCACCAAACAATACCTAGTGTTAATTCGAGCCTGTGATTTAAGGTGGAAGAGAGTCTTATCCACAAAGCAAGCGAAGTTGAAGAATACAATATATATCTGTACCCCTTAAAACACAACTGAGATGGAATCAATTCCTTCCTCATTTGCTGCTGTTGACTTACATATATATTATAGGCAGTAAACAATTCCCTCGCAGCTACATTATAATTAGTATGTACGTATACTCTCTTCTGCAAATAAATGACAATTTACAATATACATAGGATACAGATACCCAAAAAGAAATGTAAAAAGAATGAATGAATTTTAATATGTGATCAAAAATATTTCTCATAAGATGTATAACAATTACGCACATGCCTCTGAAGAGTAAGAGCTCACATTTGGTTGTCGATATTCATGCATGGATTGATCACCACCTAGACAGAACTGTATCGGTGGTTAACCAAAATGAAAACCTGACGACTTGAAATTGTTGGATAGATCTGGCAGCCTGTGGACTGCAATGACTCCGGCTGCAAATGCAGAGAATGCAGCCATAACAAAGGCAGGTAGATTTCCACCACCAAATAACGCATCCCATGGCCCAGCTCCCAGAGATACAATCATCTAGAGAATTCAGTGATAAAATGTGACATCAGAGTTTGTCAAATTAACATTTCAAAATGCGCTAAGCATAGAAGAAGGTTAGCAAATTAAGTAAACAAGTAATAGTAACAACTCTCTATTGGACAGTTCTCAAAGACTGCCCGGTTAACCTTTGATTGCATAATAAGATGAACACTCATGCTTGGTATAAATTATTTACCAGCAACACAAACCGGCCAGAAGCAATATTTTATTGAAAACAATCAATTAAAGAGGAAAACAGACTAGAACCAGTTTAAAAGAACATCTGTGTGCATGTAGGCAACTGTAAAAAAACATACAATCACATCGAAAAAGAAAAAAGAAAGTTGCCATTGAAAAAGTGAAAAAGAAAGTTAATAGACAAATCGATCATTAACACAAAACCTTGCAAAATGTCAGAGAATAGTCAGTGGAAAAAACAATTAATGTTTTTGTTCATTTTGATAAGACAGTAAACAGTCATTAATGTCAGAGAACAGTCAGTGGAAAAGACAATTAATGTTTTTGTTCATTTTGATAAGACAGTAAACAGTCATGAATTTAAATTTGAAAACAATGGAGAGAATGAAGAAACTACCATAACTAGAAACTACCATAACTACCTGTGGAACGACAATGGCCAGATTCAGAACTCCTATCGCCAGTCCTGTGTAATTATAATACATTTAGTTCCAGAATAATCAAAATTATGTCAACAAATAAAAACATGACATTAATTAGGCAGGTGAAGCCTCACAAACCTTGACCACCACCAGAATCAGCGGTTAGCTGTGCGGTGACAGAAAAGGGAACGCTGTAGGTAATCTGCAAAGGAGAGACAAATAAAATACATAAAGAGATGGCTCAAATACTAAATAACATGCTACTTATTACAAGAGTTCATCCACATACAGCAAGTGGGAATCCAAGAAGAGCAAAAACGATCAGAGAAGCAGTCTTGATTGTTTCATTCGCTCCAATTACATGTTCTATTCCATTAGAGTATTCCGCAACAGATATAAAAGTTAAGATAGCAGTGCCTGCCATGCAGGCAAATACAATAAAGTTGCTCAGTGCCCATACCAGTCTTGCACCCAGCCGCTGACACATTGGTTCGATAAGAAAAGAACTAATGCCCAGAACAACCTATATCTCAAAAGAAAAGGGGGTAAAACATTTAAAGTTCGTTCTATAAAGAAATTGACAGGGTATATAATAGACAACCTCGTGACTTCAAGGGGGGGAGATCATTAATATTGCTTGAAAAAAAGATTCAACAAAAAACAGCCCCTAAATAAATAGATGTATGCAATTACTTCAGAGAAATGCACAGATGCTCAAATTTGAGTTCTTACAGAATTCAATAGCAAACCAAATGCACCTTCTCTGACTCCCTGGTTATAGACTTCTACTTTAGGCGAGTTCCCTTTTGGATCCCCATGGTATACTTCTCTGCCCATCCAATCTGTGTCGAACAGAAAGAATGGAAACCAGGATAACTGCATTTAAAAATATAATGCAAATGAGACCAGATTTCAGAATAAATGGTCAATGCAAAAATAAACTCATCAGAACCACAACAGCATGATGCTCCAAAGGAAAGACAAAGGCTAATATAGGAGTACTACATTCTTGTAGAGTAGAATGTCGATTAATAATCATAATGCACCTACCCAACTAAGAGCCATAACAATGAGCACCGAATGCATTGCAGGTGGTAGATGCCTTAAACTGGTCAACAAATTTACCAAAACAGCTCCAGGGCCATCAGTAAAAACATCATTTTGATCTTCCTTGACTTTCGGGTTCACATGGTTGAAATTTATATCATTTTCAAAGCCATTCCTAGAAATTTTCTGACTTGCATTGTCCATAAATTGCATATCAGACTTTAATTTTGAAAGCTCGTGGCCATTGAGTTGTTGATCATCCAACAGAGGAGCAGAATCTGATATGTGGTTTGGCTCATTCCCAGTGAGTGGAACCTCATCAGCAAAATATATAGTTACCAGTGTACAAAAAGCCAGGAAGACCTGCACAGAAACCAAACTAAGAATAAGACTTCAAGAGCAGTGTATAAAATAAAGGGCTTACTAGAGTATGATTGCTAAATATATCATGCTTTGCCCAGTGAAATTTATGAATCAAGAGAAGCACCTATCATAAATCAAGGCTTCCCCCTTTTTTCTTGAAACCAAATTTAAGTCTTTCAGACAGCACAATGATACGAAAAAGAATGTTCAAAACTAAGATTTCATAATTCTGTATCCCAAGACACTGATACAATTTACATACAAGTATACCAGAATTTGAAAAATACAAAAGATAACACAAAAAGGCAAACCAAACGTTATGTACAATACAACTTACCACTGCAACAAGAAATGCTGCTTTAAGATTTCCGCAGGCTTCACAGCAAGCTCTACTCAACAGAAAGGGAAACCATCTGCTTGGAAATGAATTTCCAGATAAGAAAACCGCACCAAAGTTAGACTCGTAAAATAATGAACTTAAATTTAGACACAACAGATTTTGGGCAAAGCAAGAAGTTCAACCAAGGTTGAAAGTGTTTAAAGTGAAATAAAGTTAATGGGGAAATATGATCAAAGCTAACCAAATCGCCTGCCTTGAAAGCCTATTACGACTAATGAATCATTGCATACACATATAATAGCCAAAAAAAAAACCATTGCATACACATAAGCATACATAAATGATGGATAAACCAATAAGAAGTCTCACTTGTGCCAATTTCCACTAGCACCAGAAGAAAATCCGAAGATGTTCCCAACAGCCATCCATGAGCAAAAGACAGCATTTGCTGTATTCCTTTGATCAGGACCTAGAATAGCACATTTTTGTGAGTTAACATACATTTGGTATTGAATAATTGTAGATGAAATCCAAAGTACTATTAACTCTACCGTAGCTAGAATGGAAACAGTAGATAGATAGAGAAAGAGAGCAAATTACCGGCTAGATCAGCTAGAAGAGCACGGGCTGGTCCCTGGAAAGCAAGTAATATTTGTTTTGTAATCATTAACAACATATCTTAAATGTATTTTATTTGATAATTCTTTCTAAAGTTCACACACTAATAAGCTGGTAAACCACTCACTTGAACTGTATTGTTGGCCAGATCAAGCAGCCAAAATCCAACAATAAAGACAATAGCAGCCCTCGTACGGGTACCCTTAAATGTTCTGCATTTCCTTAGATAAGTTGGTCAACTTAAATCAATAAATGCAGTAGAATTCCATGAATCAGAGAAGGCAAACCTGCAACTCTCATTTGTATCTCCTAACAAATACCCAATGTCTGCAGAATACCCAATTAATATCACCTAAATTATAAAAAAATAGTTTAGCTGATACAAAATGTTTAACATAAATTAATCAAGTCATGAACAAAGAACGGATAACACTTACTGCAGCTGAGATCATAAGAGATCCTGCAAGAATGAATGGACGTCTTCTTCCAAATTTTGAAGTGCACTTGTCACTCCAAATACCGACACAAGGTTGAACCTAGAAGCAAATATATTTAACAGATGATTTCTTTCTAAAATACTTACCTCTAAGTCTAACTAAAACAATCATACCATAGGCTTCAGTGGTTATAATTCCTAAACAAAATTCCAACAAAGGGTTTGAACCTAGAAGCAAATAGATTTATCAGATGTTTTCTTTTTTTAAACACTTAGCTCTGATTAAAAGAATCACACTATAGCAAATTGCTTCAGTGATTAAAATTTCTAAACAAAACAATTTATAGCTGAGAGAGGAGGAAGACAAACTACGCCGAGCTCAAGAATGCCATGATATAGCAATAGGGAAAACAAAGATTCATGATTTTGGTGTTCGTCAGATAAAGAAACTGATTAATTCATTAAATGTTTAGCATGATTTTCTACCGAGATTTGATAATTTTTATTCCTCCAATTCAGTGAGCCAAAAGATGCGAGCTCCAATAATTAAATTTTTTAACATTAACTCACCAAAAATAATAAAATATAATTACTAAAACTAATTAAGTATAGGTAGAGATAATTTAGTTGTAAAAAAACTATTTTATATATTCAAAATACGTTAGTTTTTATGTTTTAATGTTATACATAATTATTAAGTATTCCAATCATAAAGTAGATAAAAACATATATGTAATTTTATATCTAATATGCCATGTATATTTACTTATAATATTTAATAATATTATAATTAAGTTAAATATGTATATATTCATTGTATGTAAGTTATATTTTTGTTATAAATTAGTTCTTAAGTAATTAATTAATATCTAGTTTTTAAATGAATAAAAAGTTTTAAAAATTCTTTTCAGCATATTCTAGTTTCTTATGATGTTATGTGATTTAAAATGTACAAAGAAACTAGCAAAAAATAACCAAAATATTTTTAGGGGTTATACCAATAATTAAGTTTGTTATTAGCATCCGAAAAAAGAAAAGACTTAACAAATGATGCAGTATCCTACCACCAAGTCGCTATACCAATACTAGAGATCCTAAAAGTTATATTGTCGGTGACAGTATTAACTTCTCTATAAATATAATTTATGGCTGCATCATTAATAAAGAAAATAATTTAGAACGAGAATTTTCAGCTTTTTTCTCCTGTATGAGTCCAACCCATCTCCCTCCATGGGTCATAAATATAATAGAGCATACAGCCAAAAGCCAAATTTCTTCGTAACTAGATTTCCAAAATCCAATCCTATGTTGATACTAAACATTGGATTTTACCAAAAACCAAGAAGATGGAGATAGCATGTATGAGAGAATCCAGGCAAGGAATTTATCCATACCACTCACTTTCATGAATACTAGGGTGAAACCTAGCTATTCTTTTTCTTTTCATATTTTGATATGGGCAGAGAAGCAATTCAAGGTTTGAGCAAGAAGCACGTGTAAAAGATAAAAGTAATGTGAAAGAACTCAGACAAGACATGGATGCTTACTATTGCATGCCACTCCCACCCTAAAACTAAAAGTAGATAAGCTTATTAGTCTAGACTTTTGAATTCAAGATAAGCAATAAAGTTTACCTATTTAATTTCAAATCTTGATTAGAATGTTGTTTCAATCTAATTAGAGTGCATATAAAACTGTTTGCACTACACAAAAGTTTGGTGATGCCAATAAATATGACAACTTAGAACTTGGAAAGGTCAAGGTCACAAGATAGTAGGATTGTAATCAGCAACTGCCACTCACCACTAGTCCAGTAATTGGGCCACAGAGCCAAATAAATGAAGAAAAGGCATGCTCAATTCCAAGCGTCTGCAGCATTAAACCCAGGTACACCATAATTAACGAAGGAAGATGCAATATAATTATATCAGAATCATCAAATTAAGAACTTGTGACAAAGTAATAAAAATAAGAAGCAATTTAACGTTTGCATTAAAGAAAAATGCACTGGCACTACAATAACCGTTAGCCTACAAAATCTGTTTACACTAACAGTATGTTATATTGTATTCTGCTACTATGATTTACAGACACACTCAATGGCGAAAACCTACTGGGTTAAAATTGTATTGAAGTCATACAAAAAAAGGCAAAAAACCTTCCCACTGCCTGAAAGTTTATTTCACCCACGCACCTCATCCTTGACAGGTTTAAAGAGGTTATAGTACAAGAAACCACAAAACAATGGCAATATGAAGTGTCAACCACATTATTTTTATCGGCTTTAGAAAAAGTGTCTGACATAAGTGATAAGTTATTTCGTCATAAAAAAAGGGTGATAAGCCATGATGTCTTATACATGGGAAAAAGAATTTTTAATAAACTGGGTAGTAATTATCACACATTTGACATAATTCTCTTTTCTACTAAATTGAACAACGACTAGCCTCAGTGTACATTAATGAAAGAAAAACATTAAACACAACAAATGCACTAGTCCACTCCCTGTAAAAATCAGTTTATATCATCCCTATTTTGTTATTCTAGAGAATAACCTCAGCAGCTCATCAACTTCTCTCTTCTGCTAAAAATCATAAAGGAAAGACAAAAATATATATAGTATATGTATCTCAATAAAGTTCAACATTTCTTACGTAGTAAAGCCAAAACTTGATCGAAGCAGCCTGAGCTTCAATATAGCAATATCAATGGACAGAACCACCAAATTCAATCACTCAAGCATGCTCCACTGACTATGCATTGTATAACACACAAAGTCATCGTGTTCATCCATAATTCCAACTTCACTATCTATAAGCATGGTCACATGGTTTCAAACTATAATACCAACACTAACTTTTATTTTCCTACTGAAAACTGACACCAACAACTCTGCAATGTGACTAGAAAATCTTTTCCTGTGGCAACATATTCCCCATCCTAGAGAAAATTTCTATTGCATCTTATATTTATTGTAGTTCATACAATTGTAATTTGGCATTAGTAATTTAGTATTAATATATGAATAACAATTACGCATTGACCTAAAACAAAAACGAAAAATAAGGGCAAAAAAGTATGGGTGTCATGTTGTGTGAGTTTGTATTTTTGGGTACAAATTCACATATTTGTTAATATTATAATAAATGAGTATATATTTATAATAGTTTGAAAATTCAATATAATTCTAACAAAATAATAATAATTAGCATCTTGTGTTTGTGTTTTGGGTTGTATTCCGTATAATCTTACAGCTATCTAAAAACCAACGCGAACCTGAATTAAAAAGCAATTAATGAACCAGAAACGTCAACAAATAAATGAAGATCCCAAAAAAAAAGCGAAATGGAGCAAGGGAGGAAAATGCAACCTGTATGTAAGGAGTCAAAAGCGAAAGCTGTAAAGCCCAACCAAATTGGACACCGGCGGCAACAGTACAAGAAAGAACCAGAGTCATCAGACTGATTTCTCTGGATCTGGAAGGAAAAGATGTCGGAAGATCGGTGGTGCCATTAGGGGACGTATGAGACGAAGATGATGGTGAATTGAGATCGATCTGATGTTGAGACTCGTTAACTGCCACCATTTCCACTTCCTCCCCTTTCAGGTTCTTGTACGGAACCCGAATTGTCACTGAGTCTGTCTTGCCCGCCATCAATTCTCAATTCACTGACTCAGTGATCTTTTGCACTCAAGAATTCAATCTCCCGATCATCAAATTTATTATACGATGATTATTATTAATATTCCCAAATTTTAGGGTTTGAGAGTCCTAGCGAAAGAGGAACTACTTATGCAGGAGAACGTACAGGTCAAATTCGAGCAGGTTTGGACGATGAGTCCTCTCGCATTTCCTCGCAGACTTGCTAGATTGCCGCACCATGATGACTCATGTCTAGGCCCCTCTCAACCGTTGATTTAATCTAGAAGTTAGAACTGTTTTATTGTAATTAGAATTGTAAATTAGGATTAATTATTAATAATATAGATATTATTAATTGTGATATTTTATTTATTATTTTATTTATTTTAAATATATTTAAATAAAAATAAATTTTTATATTTAATATATTATATACTTTTATTAATATTAATCATTCTTCTAGTTTTCACTTGTCACGTATTTTTTTATAAAATTAAATAATTAAAATAATTTTATTCTATTATATAACTGTGTCCTAATTATTATGCTTAAGATTTTCTTCAAAATAATAATAAAAATATATAATATATGATTATTTAATACGTGAGATTTTAATAAAAATTATGCATGATAAGACTGCCATAAATATATTTATTAAAAACATTAAATAAAATATATGAGATGAAATCAGCTTACGAATCAAGATAGTCAGATGCTCAATTTGATTGGAAAGTAAAAGGCTCAACCGTTGATTGAAGAAAAAATAAAGCCTAGCATTGAACAAAGCCTTTTCTTTTCCACGAAGGAAACATGTAATCAGAGTTCAGAGGGGGTTAAATTAACAAAGACGGTGTCAGGAGTTCTGTGAGTAGGATGCATCATCCTAAGAGGCATTTCCAACCATAAATTTTATTTTATATTATATTAAAAATTATATTAAATTTTTATATAATTAAAAATATATTTTTTATATAATTAAAAATATTTTTTTTATAAAATAAAATAAAATATTTTTTATTTTTATTAATTATTATATTCAATTAATTTAATAATTATATATTATTATTATTATTATTATTAATTAAATAAAAATATTACTAAAAATTAATAATTTACTAAATTAAATATTATACTTATTGTATAAATTAAAAATTATATTTAATTAAAAAACATATTAAATGTACAAATAGTTAGATATTATTCAAATATTTCAATTTCATATTTGATGTATGTAATGTGAATTTATTTAAAATAAACAAGTAAGAATTATTTAAACAATATCTCAATAATAAAGATATGGATATAAACAATAAGAAGAATCTCAGAGTTAAATTAGTACAGATATTTTTGGTTAATATTTTAATAATATTGGAAGATATAGAAATGATTTATCCAATTATTAAATCATAATTTTAATTTATATTATATTTTTAGCTATATATTATAATTTGTTATATGTAATAAAAAAAATTTGTAATATTTTTAGAATTTTTCTAAATTATTGTTTTAGTTTATATTATTTTTTAACTCTGTGTTATATCATAGTATTTTTAATTATTTTATATCATATAATTAATTTTATTTTTTATATGATTTAGCAATATTTTTATAATTTTAAAAAACAGCGCAATATAAATAGTATTATAGCGATAAATAGGTTTGTTGCGATGAATCATGTCATGATAAACTTGATGGGATATTGTTTATTGTACCAAATTGTGTACAAGATTTAGTATTTAGTTTGAGCAATTTTACTCCAAAATTTGCACCAAATATAAAATATTTAAAATAGGGTTGGAGATGGTCCGGCATATAACATATTCGATGATCACATTATATTTAGCATGATGTTATTTACTTTATTTACATTATTTTTTTAACTATTAAATTAAAAAATATTTTTTAAAATTTATTATAATTAAATAAATAATATTATGATGTAATTAAATAATTGATTCGATATAATAATACTTAGAAATTAAATAATAAAAGAAAAAAATTATACTTTTATAAAAAAAAATATGTTTTTTAGTATATCTTTAGTGTAGTAGATTGAAGATTAAAAAAATAGTATAATTTTTACCATTAAAATAATGTAAAATTTGTAATAAAATATAGTTTCAGGTTGGAGATTATCTTAATAAATTAAATGGGTTTTGTTACTTTCATAAAATTAAAATTAAAGTCTTTTTTTTTTTATCGAAAATAATAATTTTATTGAAATAAATCATTACTACCTACATAACAAATAAGAGGCTAATCTATTACAAAGTATATATAAATGTTAAATTTCTATGTATAAACTCGTCAAGTAACGGTCGGTATTCTTCGAGCCATACCAGCTCCTCTTTACAATTCAATGAATGGTTTGCTAAGGAGTGAGCCATCTCGTTGCCTTGTTATGGGCATAAGCTCCATCTCACCCATTCAAGCCTTCAAAAATCTTGCACTTCAGCAGCACAGCAAGGAACATCATCCTACAAAAAAAGAAAGAAAAAAAAACACAACAGTGGCTGAATCTATTTTAACAAGAACCCTTTTGAAATTAGTCTTCACTGCGATGCGTAATCCTTCAAAAACAACCTTGACTTCAACTACCAACACTGTTTGGAAACCAACAATTGGAATAGTGGTCGCAAGATAAACCTCACTATGTAAATCATATATAATACTGACGATGCTAATCATGTTACAATTAGGATCGTTAGCTATATTGATCGAGAAATTTGATAAGATTCTATCGTTAGTTAGGATGTTACTAAATTAATAAGATATTTTTAGATAACAATTTTATTAATATCATTATGTTTAAGATAAATGATTAAAAATAATCTTATAATTTAATTATATGATAAAAGCTGATTATCATTTCTTAGATAACGATTCAAATATAACTTTAATTTTAATTTTATAAAAACAATATGATATATACGTTCCACTAAAAAAACTATAGAAATTATACATCACGTTACCATAACTTTAATGCTATTTAACTAAGTTTAAATACAATTTTTTTTTCATATCAACTTAAGATGGTATCTCAGTTAAATATCAAAATTTAATTGAATTATAAAATTAGATTTAACTTTTTAAATCAATTAAAATTTTAGCTCAAGTTAAGATAATTTATTTATTTTTCTTTAAACGAGTATGATATTCAACCAATCCTTAAATCTATTTACATGAAAGATAAAAGTATATTAGTTCCAGCAGATCAAAACCTTAAATTTTTAATTAATTTAAATCTTAAATTGATAATATAATCCATCTAAATTAATATCAGAATATTAAATTTTTCGGATAAAATAAGATTGAATTAATGTTAAAATTTATTTATGAATTATTTTCATATATATGTTTAAAATTTATTATTTATAATTATAACTAAAAAAATTAAAAAAAAATATTTATATAATAAATTATAATATAATATATTTATTTATAATTTTAATAATAATTTAATACGAAACACATCGGTGGATTATAAATACTTACGATCAAAATCTAATTTGAATGCAAATACAAGTATTCGAATCTTACAAATTAAATCTAATTTAATTAATTCCATCATGACTAGTATGGGCCACAACTGTGACATACAAATAGGCCCACATGTAGTGACTTAATTCGATCAGTATAGAAAAAAGTTAATTTGGTGGAGTCCAATAATACCAAAGGGCCAGTAAAATAGTGATAAGTAGATTGTTACGGAGTGTTAGTTGATACTACAAGCTTTTTTCATTCTTTTTAATTGTATAGAGGTTAAAATATATCATAAATTATTTAAATTAGAAAAATATTCATGATAAGGAAAATTATCGGAATCAACTAATTTATTTTATTTTTAATAGTCTTTAAACAATTTTTTACAGACATATGTATAGTTTTACGAAGTTTATTTTTTATTAAAAATAATACGAAATATTTGTGAGCATAAATTATCATGTTAAAAATAATATTTTAAAAAATAAAATTAAATGAAAGAGATTAGTTAGTTTCAAATAATTTTGTTAAATGGATATATTTTTTAATTTAAATATAATAATATAAAATAAAGTTGATTTTTTCCTTTTTAAAAATAAAATCACTTGTGATGAGACACTTAAATACATTTATTTAAAAAAATTGCTTATAATGCATTTCATGCATTCTGTATAGGACCCATAGAGTATTAAATACATTTATAAGAATAGTATTTTTATTAATTAAATTTTATTAAAATATGAACAATAATAAATTTATAATATGTAACTGTTATCCTGTGACGTAGTAGTAGTACTATTAAGGTTTTTTTTTACTTAAAATAATAATAAAAAATAATAAAAATAATATTTTTAAAACTTTTATCGATAAAAACATTATCATTATGTTTAGATCATATATTATTATTATTAAAAAAATTTAATTTATAATTTTACGTTACTTTCAAATTAAATTATAATTATTTAAATTAATTTATTATTGAACATTATTTAATTAGATCTAGTTTAATATTATTAAAATATTATTTTTATTGTTATAAATTTTAGTGATATTAATTTACATAATTTTTTAAAAATATTATATTTTAAAATAATAATATTATATATATTAAAATTTATGAGAAAAATTAAATAAAAAGACTATAATATTAAAGATGTGAGTATATTTTCCTAATATATATTAAATTCTTATGTTCTTTTGTACACGTTGAAAACGTTCTCAAAATTAAAAAAAAATTAACAATAGTTTTTAATATATGTATGTTTTTAATTAAAGATTTTAATAATAATATCTCTTATTCACTACAAAACTAAATTATAGCAAATAAATTTTAAATATATTATAAAAATTAAATAAAAAATATATAATAATTCAGTTGCAATAACAAGCATACAAAGATAAATAGATTCTAATATTAGTCTTAGTTTTTTTTCAAGATAGTTAATTTTTAAAAAATACAAATATAATTAAATTAATAAAATAAAATTACATTAAATTATTATAAAAATTATATGTAATATGCGTCAAACTTTTTTTTTCTACCTTTTCAATTCTACGAACATATATGACTTTTCACATTAATAATATGATAAATATTCAATCTAACTTGACTATTAATATTTTGAGATATTCATATTTTAAATTATAAAAATATTTAAATAAAAAGATTTAGATCTAAATCTAGAAACAAAATAAACTAAAATATAATAAAATATTTCTAACATCACCACGGTATTGAAATCTAGGTAAAGAAAAGCCATATGATACTGAATTCTATGTATAATGTTCAGATTATAATTTGTGTATATTAAAACAAAATAAATGAAATTGAAGATACATCTGAAATAGCTTGTGCAAAAAGAACTTTTTTGGTAAGAAACTTAACACAATTAGATTTTATAAAGAAAAAAATGAAAGAGAGATAGCCTTTAGCAGGGAAGAAAGGTACTAATTCATTAGTATTCATAAAAAAAAACATATCATTTTCTACATCAACCTTGTCTTATGCGTATTGTTTTATTACAACTAGATTCAAATATCAATATTCTATAGAAGAACTTCCATTTCTTATCGCTTTCATAGTTCAAAATTGTAAAATGATGTGAAAATGTATTCAATGTTTGAGTAGGAAAGCGTTGAATACTTTTTATTATTGAAGTGTTCAATGTATTTTCTTCTAATTTATTTTATGATAGGAATATTTATATTTTTATATTTATGGGTATATGATATGAAAAAATAATATTTTTATACACTCTTATATATACGTGTATATATATTTATATGCATATACATATATATATATATGTGTGTGTAGCATATTATTTTACCTAAAAATGAAGAGAAATCTAAGTGAATAGTAATGGCAGGCCTGTCATGAGTCTTGACTGGTTGATTTGTTTTTCATTTATGTTCTTTGATTGATGTTCTAAATAACAAGAAGGTTTTTTTATGCAATTTTCCTTTAGTTTATTCCTTTTGCCATGTAACAATCACATTCAGAATTTAGTATAAAAAAGGGAAGATTACATCTTGCCTCGGTAGACAGTTCTGCCATACTAAACCTTGTTAACTGAACAACTACTTTTCAAGATGCAGTACTCGGTAGTAGATTCTAATTATTGATGCTAATGTGCTAATAATACCAAAGTTCACTTATTGAGTATAATAAAACTCGTCAACAGATTTCACCCTGAGCAAACAAGAAGTTTCCTGAGAAAGCATATTTGAAGATAACTTAATGTCACGACCTTGTTTTCCAAGTAGAGGTCGTACGACACTTAGTACCGTCCGTTGCACTAAACCTGCCTTTGAATCTGAATGAAACTCCAAAGAGACTAGAAAGAGAGTTTACAAAGAATGTTTTGTATTGCTCTAGAGAGAGTTTATCTTACAAGATGCTAAGAATTCTCAAGATAAATACAAATGAAGGCCAATGAGTCTATTTATAGTGTGGCTCTAAGCTTAAGACTATGCCACCACTTTCTAGATTCTTTTAGTTCTAGAATATACAAGAGTGTTCTTGTTTTATCTACAATATGCCATAAGAGTCTAGGACCTTCTAGTCAACTCTAGAGTCTTCTAGGTTTGCCTAGTTCCTTCATGCACGTTCTGGGATGTTCCGTAAGCTTCCAGCGGCTTCTACATCCTTCATGAACCATCCGGCATGTTCTAGAATATTCCAGCTCATTCTAGCACTCTCTAGCGTGCTCTAGAACATTCTAGGGTCTTCTAGCTTGAGTTGAGTCCATCCAACTCTAGCTCTTTCTAGACATCTCTAGGCAACTCTAGAACTTTCCATATAGAATAGTCTAGATCATTTAGGCAACCATCATTTATTTGGATTTTTAGGGACAATTTGAGCGGGACGTAACACCCTCCCCCACTCAAGTTCGCGATGCCCTCGTCGCGCCTTCAAGCTTGAACCTCTCTATGTCATCTTTGAATTGTCACAAAGAATCCTCATGTTCCCAGCTTGTCTCTACATCCGGAGCGTTCTTCCATTTGACCAAGTATTCTCGATAACTTGGTACACCTATACGCCGAATCAGGCGATCCGCCAAGATTGAGTCCACTTCCATGTCAAAGGAGGTTACCACTGCGGTTGGCGCCCTCTTGGATTCTCCTCGACTCACGTCTTCCTTGTCTCCATGATAAGATTTTAGCATACTTACATGAAAAACAGGTTATATTTTAAGCTTCAAAGGGAGTTGCAGCTTGTACGACACCTTACCGACTTTCTTGAGGACTGGAAATGGTCCCTCATATTTCCAAACCAACCCCTTGTGAACCTTCTGCAAGGACTTGAATTGTTGGGGCAATAGTTTGACTAGGACCAAATCGCCTTCATGAAATTCCACCATCCTCTTTTTCTTGTCAGCCCATTTCTTCATCTTTTTAGACGCCTTATTCAAGTAGGCTCGGGCCAGCTCAGCTTGTTCGTGCCACGCCTTGGAAAATTTGAAGGCAGTAGGACTCTTCCCTTCATAACTCGTGGCCAAGGCATGAGGAGTCATGGGTTGCTGCCTCATGATGATCTCAAAGGGACTCTTCGTGGTAGACTCGCTCCGTTGTAAGTTGTAAGAGAAGTTGGCTACATCCAACAACTTCGCCCAATCGTGTTGGTTGACATTAACAAAGTGCCTAAGATATAAATCTAGCAATGCGTTGGCACGCTTCGTTTGTCCATCACTTTGGGGGTGAAAACTTGTGAAGAAATTCAAGTATGATCCCAACAACTTGAATAGTTCCGTCCAAAACTTTCCAATAAATCGTGGGTCTTGGTCACTCACGATATTGGATGGAATCCCCCAATGTTTCACAACATTCTTGAGGAATAACCGTGCCGTCTCATCTGTCGTGCAATCCGTTGAGGCAAGTATGAATGTTGCATATTTGCTGAAGCGATCGATAACTACAATAATGCTGCCAAAACCCTCTGATTTTGGCAAACAAGTGATTAAATCCATAGAGATATTCTCCCACGGTCTCTATGGAATATGCAGCGGTTCTAACAACCCTCCGGGTGCATGTTGCTCTATCTTGTCCTGTTGACACACAAGACAAGTTCGTACATAAGCTTCGATATCGTCCCGAAGTTGAGGCCAATAGTAGATGGACTTGATCAAAGCAAGGGTGTGCCTCATTCCTGGGTGTCTAACCCATAGGGAATCATGGCACTCCTTAATAAGCTCTTTCCTTAAGTTCCTCCATTTTGGCACGAACATTTGGTTCTGTTTGGCCTAGAGTAGTCTGTCACTCAGCCAAAATCGTCTCGTCTTTCCTTCCTTGATGAGGGCAAGGAGGTTTTGAGCAAGGACATAATGCTCCAACCCTTCTTTGATCCTTTCTAGTAAAGGACTGCTTGGCCTACTCAAGGCTGCTAACTCTGCCTTTCGACTCAACGCGTCAGCCACCACATTAGCCTTACCGGGTTTTTACTCCAACCTGTAGTCAAACTCCGCCAAGAATCTTGCCATCGAGTTTGCTTGGGACTCAACTTCTTTTGAGTCTGGAAGTAGCTTGTGGCTACATTGTTCGTCATGATAACAAAATGAGAACCCAACAAGTAGTGTCGCCACACCCTTAGGCAATGAATGATAGCTGTCATTTCCTTTTCCTACACAGTGTAGTGACGTTTGGTGTCATTGAGCTTGCGGCTCTCATAGGCTATCAGACGCCCTTCCTGCATCAAAACTCCACCAATGGCAAAGTCTGAGGCATCTGTGTGCACCGTACCTGGTCACATATGTGGTCTTGGGCTCATCCCTTTTAGCTATGCGTACCTGGTAGTATCCCGACCGCAAGTCCAACTTTGTAAAGTATCTTGCGTTCCCTAGTTGATCGAACAAATCAGCAATAAGAGGGATAAGATACTTGTTCTTTACCATGATCTTATTTAGAGCCCGATAGTCGATGCACATTCGTAGCGAGCCATCCTTCTTCCTTTGAAAGAGTGTTGGGGCACCAAATGGGGCTTTGAAGGGCCTTATGAAGCCAGCATCCAGCAATTCGTCGAGTTGCTTCCGCAATTCTGCCAACTCTGAGTTCACCATTCGATAGGGGATCATTACTGGTGGCTTGGTGCCGGGTTCCAACTCTATCTCATGGTCCACCTCCCTTTTTGGAGGTAACCATTTGGGTAATGCCTCTGGCATCACATCTTGGAACTTATCTAGGACAACTTGCACTTCCGTCTTCAAGTTTGGCTTTGGTGATGCCTCTTCATCATCGTATTCCTTTAGGATGGCCAAATAACTCTCTTCATCCCTCTTCAATCCCTTCTTGAATTGAAGCGCTGAGAGAGCTTGGGTAGTAGATCTGGTGGTCCTCTCCGTCGGTACCACACACGCCTTCGCACCATCCATGATACACATAGAGTTTGAGCAGGGCACCAAGAAAGCTCTTACCTGGTCCAAAAACTCCATGTCGAATACAACAGAGAAGTCATCCATGGGCGCTACTGATAAGGCCACTTGGCCAGTCCAAGCACCAAGATTTTGACCTTAACTCCACGAGCAACTCCATGCAACGGTAGTGCTACCGAGTTAACCGCTTTGAGAGATCCCCCTCCATAGACTTCCTTAAGGCTGAGTCGCTTTGCTTCCTCCACTGAAACAAAGTTATGTGATGCACCTGTATCGACCAAAGCCTTGGCGACCTTCCCGTTGATGGCTGCATCTACATACATCAAGCCTTTCGGGGTTTTTGGGGTGCTCTACATTGCACCAAATAGGTGCAAATAACCCATATTTGCACCTTTGTCCGACTCACCTCCATCTTGATCATGTGTGGAGGCAACTAAGGCACTCAATGCCTTTCTTTTCGGACATTCACGTGCCCAATGTGGTCTGTTGCATATGAAACACGTCACACGGGGCTTCGAGGCACCACGATCCTCCTTCTCCTTCCCTTTATCCCGTGGTTTGAATGAGGAGCCATCTTTATGATTTTTGGGTCCCTAAATTTTAGCGTGACTTCCCCCACTCTTTCCTCTAACAAACTTTTTATCTGTGGCTTTTGAGCCGTCCCAGTTTGTGGAGTAGTCAATAAAGCTTTCCGCAATCGCGATAGCCGAAGACAAGTCTTGGACACCACGTCGCTTGAGCTCGAGGTTAGCCCACGATTGGAGACCATCCATGAACAAGAATAAGGCATCTTTGTCTGATGTGTCAGGAACTTCAAGTAGCAAGGTTGTGAACTCCTTCACATAATCCCTTATACTACCTGTCTGCTTTAACCGTCGCAATCGACCTCTTGCCTCATCTTCAGCATTTACGGGGAAAAACTGCATTTTGAACTCCCTTTTGAAATCTTCAAAGGTATCAATTATGCAAACCCCTCGTTGCACATCTCCATGCCTCCGTCTCCACCACAACATCGCAGTGTCAGACAAATACATGGTTGTAGTTCGGATCTTACTGGCATGGTCCATTATGCCAGTAGCCTCAAAGTATTGTTCCCGCCCCCATAGAAAGTTCTCAACTTCCCTAGCATTCCTAACACTATTGAAGGTCTTAGGCTTGGAAACATCCACCCTCTTAGCTTCAATGACAGTGGTTGTGCTAGTTCCCGCGGCCATCGCCCGCTTACATAGAGCTAGATCACCACTCATGTCCTCCACTCTAAGCGATACATTAACAAGTTCTCTTTGGACAAGATCTCTTACCTCAGCAAGTTCAGTTTTTAACCCATCAATCTCTTGCCTTAATCCGCCATCTAGCTCGTTAAGGGACATCTCGACCGCTGCATGGATCTCCATATCCTCGGCCTCCAAGCCATTGCAACGTTCCTCTAAGTTGTCCACCCATTTGAACAGCTCCCCTAAGCTGTCATGCGCACTCCTAACTCGTGTTTCTAAGCTAGAAAGCATGTCTTTCGACTTGGCTCGAGATTCCTTTAATGGTTTTCGAACTTCCTCACGCCCATGTTCCATAGGTGGAACATCGATGCTTGGTGTAGATGGAGCAACGTTCTTCATTATGCCAAATGTAGAAATGATTCAACCGAAAGCTTTGATACCAACTGTCACAACCTTATTTTTCAAGTAGAGATCGTGCGGCACTTAGCACCGTCCGTTGCACTAAGCCTGCCTTTGAATCCGAATGAAACTCCAAAGAGACTAGAAAGAGAGTTTGCAAAGAATGCTTTGTATTACTCTAGAGAGAGTTTATCTTACAAGATGCTAAGAATTCCCAAGATGAATACAAATGAAGACGAATGAGTCTATTTATAGTATGGCTCTAAGCTTAAGGCTATGCCACCACTTTCTAGATTCTTCTAGTTCTATAATATACAAGAGTGTTCTTGTTTTATCTACAATATGCCACAAGGGTCTAGGACCTTCTAGCCAACCCTAGAGTCTTCTAGGTTTGCCTAGTTCCTTTATGCACGTTCCGGGATGTTCCATAAGCTTCCAGCGGCTTCTACATCCTTCATGAACCATCCGGCATGTTCTAGAATATTCCAGCCCATTCTAGCACTCTATAGCATGCTCTAGAACATTCTAGGGTCTTCTAGCTTGAATTGAGTCCATCCAACTCTAGCTCTTTCTAGACATCTCTAGGCAACTCTAGAACTTTCCATGTAAAATAGTCTAGATCCTTTAGGCAACCATAATTTATTTGGATTTTTAGGGACAATTTGAACGGGACGTAACATTAAGTAGTCCAGGCGTCATCTCCAGATCTGTTCATCCAAAATAAAAGACACTTTCAGATAGAAAATTCTTTATTAACCGCTACTGGCGGGGCCAAAAAAGGTGCGAGGTGGGACCTCATTATCCTTTATAGAAACTTACTATCCAAGTCAAGAGGTTGTAGCCTATGTACTTCTTCTATACCACTTAATTCCTTTTGATAGGATCTTTTTTCAAATACCACTTAATTCAAAATGTTCAAGAATATTGTTGATATTTTACTCTTTAATTTGATTCAATTAGTAGAATACACTCGTTCTCACAAATAAAATCAAATATTGATATTTATTTTTATCAATATCTATAATTATTACACTTCTTATTTCTTATAGATTTGAGAATAGAAAACACAATGTTATGATCTTGAATCATTACAGGATTTGATGATTTTTTACCTTTCGATGCTTAACTAAGTTCATGTAATGAAGATGAGGAGAAGACTAGTATCTCTCCTAATGATACAAAGAGATTTAAATATTAGAGAGATGGAGAAAGAGTTATATCTCAATGTTTAAATTGATTGAGTTATCTTAGAAGAATTTATTTTGTTATGATGAATAGTAGTGACTATTTATATAAAATAATATACATGTTATTGACCATTATATACAGTGATAGATTTATCTTTAAATATTAAAATGATATCTATTTAAAAGTTTAAATACTAGTAATTTATTATGTTAAATATTTACCTAATATTAAAGCTTATTTGATGATTCAACGTTGAATGAGCTAACTTTTGAGTCATATTAATAACTAAGAGTTTCATATTATAATTAATATTAATTGGATTGCCTTTCGTATAATTATTTAGTAGTATTGGGTCTTAACCACGTAATTAAAGGCCTTAAATCATTTTAATCATCATCAAAAGACCTCACCTTGAGAAAAAATATGTGTCCAAGAATACTATGTGAATAGTATCTTTAAGCCCTCACCTAACATCCTCACCTACTAAGTAAACTTTCAAAAAATGCAAAAATTGACATATAGTGAAATTTTACAAAAAAATCAAAACATGAATGACAAAAAGTTTTAATTAAAAATTAGTCTATTTTAACTTGAAGGAAGTCATGAAAGAAAATTGTTAAAATTTTCATAAATTTAAGGGATATGTCTAGAAGATGGAACTAGAAATATTTTATTAAGAGACCTAACAATCCATATATTTTTAATATGAAAAGACTAATTTTATCTAAATATTTAAGAATAAAAGATACATCACAATGTATAATTTGTAAGAGTTAGAGTGAACTCTACTCAATCAAATTCTAAATTTTTCATGTCATATCACTACATAAATATAGAGTTAGCTCATTATACTATATAACGAAAATTATATAACATAAATAATAATGAAAAATAAAATAAATTAATAAGTATTAAAATTATGTATATAATTAAATAATTTACTAAAGTTTAATACAAGGAAATGAAAAGCTCAATCAAACACATCAAAAATTATAAGTTTTAAAAATAAAACTAAAAGATATATAAAAATATAAAGAATAAGGTATGATTAAGGGTTTTAAGCTTGATATTATATTAAAAATATATATCTTAATAAACAATATAAGATTGATAAATAAAATTAAAGATGAATTAAAAACTAAGTGCCAAATATATTAAAATTCTCAAAAACTAATAAATTAAATATGTAAAATAATATAATATTAGATAAAATTATAATTTGAAGTGAAAATTATAAGAAAACATTTGACGAGATAAATCACAAATGCTTCAATATGAAGATTCTCATCATTTGTTTTTTTTTTTTTACTTTTTTTACTTTTTATAATATTTTAAGATACCTTTTATTATTATGAATTGAACAAAAATTAAGTATAAGAAATATTTTTAGATTACATTATATGGATGTAAGAAATATTTTTATATAATATGTATGATTATCATTATCATTAATGTTTGTAAAATATGTGAATGTAAGTATCTATTTGATAATTTTAAACCACTTTATTTACTCATATCACTTTTGTCTATATATTTGCTAAATATATTATTGATACATACAATAAAATATCAAAATATGTAAAAAAAAATTAGATGTAATATATTATTATAAATAAATATATTTATGTAATATTCAAAATATAAATGGAATTAAATTTTTGTAAAAGTTTTAATAGGGGTTAAAGCCCTATATAGCTCATTGATACTCATGGACCCATGTTTTATACTATAAATTAAAATATGGTCTAAGACACCATAAATCCATTTTCTTTTAAGGAGCATTTTAGTAATGTAATTCCTGAGTTAGGTATCACTACGTTTATTATTGTTAAAAATAAGTATATCTAATCCGATAATTATTAAAAATGAGCACTTAAAATCCTATAATAATTCAAAAATAAAAAATGAGAACTTTTAAATCCCATAATGATTCAAAAATGAGTAATTCTAGTCTCATTAAGGGATTAATTTTTAAATAAAGCTCTCAATTTTCATTATAACGAGACCAAAAATGCTAAACTAGAATAAAATGTGTTATAAGTTATTGGAAACTAACTCTTACAAAAGGTTAAGTTATTAGGAGAAGAATCAACGTTACTTTTATATATATGTTACTCTCTCATAAGTATTGGTGTATGTAATATATAGGTAAAATGCTTATAAATCAACAATTGAGATTATTGGTTATTCAATACAATGTTAACATGTTAAAAATTATTTGAAAAAACCTCTCAAAAACTTAAATTCTTAAGGAGAAAAACTAACTTACTTATATGCATCCATCAAAATGCATTTGCATATAATAAGAATAATATCATGACTTTTTTCCCAATTAGAATATTAATAGTTATTAATACAGAATAAAAAAGGTTAAAATAAAATAAATCATCAAAATAATCCAGTGCTAATTGTAGAAAAAAACCACTCTACAACATCAACTAATTTATAGAAATAGAAAAAAAATACACACATATATAATAAATTAAGTGTATGTTTGGTTGGTTGGAATGTAATAAAATTAGAATTGATTCATTCTAATTTTATGTTTAGTTAGTTTGAAAAGTGAGAACTATTGTAATCGATTCATAAAAGAGAAAAAATCACAATTCCTAAAAGAAAAGGAAGCACAATTATTAAAAAAAGATTTTTTTTCTCCCTATAAGAAATCATGATTCTATTCTAATCTCAATTTTTTTCCAATTTTTTTCCAATCTCAAATATAACCCTAAGTCCTAAACACTAAAATCTAAGCCCTAAATCCCAAATCTCAAAACACTATTTAAAAAAATAATAATTTTAACCCTAAATCTTAAACTTTATTTAGAAAAATAATAATTTTAACCCTAAATCTTAATCTACAAATATAACTGTAAACTTCAAATCCTAAAACCCTAAATCTTAAATCTTAAATCCTAAATCCTAAATCTCAAATCTTAAAGCCCTATTTAAAAAAAAAAATTAACACTAAACTATAACCCATAAATATAATTTTAAACCTTAAACCCCAAATCCTTAAATCTTAATTCTCAAATCTCAAAACCATAAATATTATTTAGAAAAATAATAATTTTAATAATATATTTTATTTGTAAGTAATAATTATTTAGAAAAATAATAATTTCAATAATATATTTTATCTGACGAAAAAATAATAATTAAATTATATGATTTAAATTTTATTGAATATAAGAGTATTAAATTAATATATAATATTTTTCATTCTATTCTAACAGTAAAATAAATATTATAATACTGATTTTTTTTATTTTAATAATTAAACTAAATAAAATTATTTATTTTTCATTCTTATCCTTGTTCTTATTTCTATTTTTATTTTTATTTTTATTTTTTAACCAAACACAAACTTAAATATATATGAAGGGAATCAAAGAGAAAAGTGTGGACATGATGACCTCGATGTTCTCAATTGCGCCCCAGTGAAAGAAGAATTCAGAGACATCGTTCTCAGCGCCGTTCGGAGACAGGCCTGCTACTTCTACGGCATATCCAGCTCGAGGAGTCATATGGTCTTCCAAAGTCTGAAACTGGAACTAAAATCCACCTCGAATCAAGAATCCAAACTAGTTTTAGATGGAGATCGTAGTGAAACGGTAAAGGAAATTCTGGAGAACATGCCCCTTTTCTACGTTTTTTCCTTTTTCTATGAAAAGGAAATATATTCGTTGTTTTCTACTTGCTGTTGTTTTCTTCTAAGGCTCCAACTTACAAGTTCACTCCAATTGGACAATAATTCCAATTCGGCTTCATTTGGGTCTTAACTTTTTTTAAAAAAAATCATTTGGGAACTTGTAAAGCCCATAATATGTCAAATTCAAGATTGAAGTCTTTTAACACAAAGTCCATGCACGTTAAGTAGAAATTATGTGACAGGTGTTAATTTAGACATATTCTGCGTATCTAATTTTATTGTATTTATATTTATTTTAGGTTAATATTGTATTTTCTTTTGTTTATTTTGTATCATAAATATATTTAGGAGCAAAACAAACAAAATAGACAAAAAAAAACATGTGTTTAGAGTGCAATCAAATGTACTCGATCAATTAAGGATCCTCTAATAAAAAATTGATACTAACCTTGTCATAGCTCGATCAATTGAGCCCTCACTCAATCGATAGAGTATCGTCGGGTATATTTTTTTAAGAGACTCAATCTTTCAAAGATTCTAGATTAATTTATATCAATAAAAATCATAAAACATAATATATTTTAGGCTCGAATTCTATCACAGTTGTTAAATTGTGAAGAATAAATTAGGGCATAAGATTAGCTCAAAATACAATACTTATTATAACTAGGTTGAGAACAAAAAAAGAACAACATAGAATATATCAAGTAGATTTAGACAAATTCTAGAGAGATGTTAAGGACAAAAACATATATTGAAAATTTGTAATCATTTATCGTCGTTCAAGTTTTCTCTTTCGTTTTGTTTTATCTAAATGGTGTTTATATTTGTTTTAGTTATTGTTATTGGTAATAAAACACTCGTATGTGATTAAGAAAAAATTATAAGTTTGAGACGTTAATTCAATTTAATTATTTTTATCAATTGAATTGATAATGTGATTGGTTCTATATATAAATATCAAAATAATGGTTTTGAATGATTAGAAGGGCTACTGATTATTTATTTATTAGTATATATTATTATAATATAAAATTATTAATTATTGTAATATGAAAGTATAACTTTTGGTTTGCTAATCACAAAGAGAATTAATTAAAAATTATCAACTACATTAAATTTAATTAGTTTAATTATTAGTTAAAACTTAAACTTGTTGTCACTTTAAATTTTTTGATAAAGTTATTTAATAATTAGAATTGATTAATGATCATATGTAAGAAATAATATTAAGTTTTAGCTATATAAAACTTCTATAACTAAAGTTACAAATATAATAGATTTTAAATTATGTAACATAATAAGAAATTGAAAATAAATAAATTATAGTTTAATCAATTGAATCGAATTCTAATAGTGATATAGCCCATTAATCGCATACATTTCATTAAATTTTTTGATTTTATTTTTTATTTTTGACTTAAAAACAACTTCTTAAATTACTTTATGGCATTTTTAAGTATTAATATTAAAATTATAAAATTAATTATTAGTGTTAATATTACGAATCTTTGCTATATAAAGCTTCTAAAGTCCACGCTACCAATATAATAGATTTTTAATTATATGCATGAAAATAATTAAATTATAGTTTAATTAAATGAATCGAATTGGTAGTCCATTAATCGCATACTTGTATCTCAACTTTTTTTTTTATTGTTTTCATAGTTTACTTTATTTTTTAAAAAAAACCAACCTTTTTATTTACTTCGTGTAATTTTTAATTACTAGTGTTAACATTTTAATTAACATTAATGACTATTATTTCAATTATAATATTAATTACCAGTGTTTTTAATAAAACGAACTTGTAATTATGTTGTAACTTCTAATTAGATACAATTTTATTGGCTCAATTGTACCCAAAAATAACAAATTTATGATAGTATTATTTTCTTTTAACATAATAACTGAATATGTTATTTATTTATTTATTTTATTTTGATCTAAAAGGCCTTCTTAAGTGGAAGGGAATCGGTTTGATAAAAGAAACCAAAACTTTGAGTTAACAGGAAAACGCGACCAAGCGTATTCTTTCTGCAATGGGTAAGAAACTCAATTCTGGAAAAATTAAATATGTTATTTGACCATTGGTTAATGGTGATAATATTCTAAGGTTATTTTAATTAAGCATAATGTGTGGTTTTTATTTTCTCATATATTTTTTGATGAGAGAGTTATTGAATTGATTTTAGTTTAATGTCTAATATTATATTTATACATTGAAATGAAGAAATTAGCCGTTATTAAACTAGTAATTATTAAACTAGTCGTTATTAAACTAATTATTCTCAACATTCCCCCTCAAGTTAGGTGTGTAGATATCGATCAACCCTAACTTGCTTAAATTTTTTTCAAATGATTTTAAATCTAAACCTTTGGTGAAGATGTTCGCCAATTGTTTTTCACTTCTCACAAATGAAGTTTCAATTTCCTTTGCTTGAATTTTTTCTCGAATGAAGTGACAATCCACTTCGATGTGTTTTGTTCTCTCGTGAAACACCGGATTTGATGTTATATGTCGCGCCACTTGGTTATCACAAAACATCTTCATTGGTTCTTGAATTTTAATTCCGATATCCAAAAGAAGTTGTTTGATCCAAGTTAGCTCGCTTGAGGTTGATGCCATGGCTCGATATTCTGCTTCGGCACTTGATCGTGCCACAACATTTTGTTTCTTGCTTTTCCATGTGACTAAATTTCCGCCTACAAACGTGCAAAAACCAGTGGTTGATTTTCTATCAAAGCTATCAGCCCAATCTGCATCGGAGTAGCCACACACTTCATTAGAATTATTACGTTTCATGAGAATTCCTTTACTAGGTGTCCCTTTTAAATATTTTAAAATTCTATGTATAGCCTCTAAATGTGGTGTTCTAGGTGTATGCATAAATTTACTAATTTGACTTACTGAAAAAGAAATGTCTGATCGGGTTACTGTTAAATAAATTAATTTTCCTACAAGTCTTTGAAATTGGCTTATGTCTTCTAAGGGTTCGCCACCCTCAATATTTAATTTGCATTTACTATCTATTGGTGTAGATGTTGGTTTACTCCCTAATTTATCAGTTTCTTTCAATAGGTCAAGTGTATATTTTTTTTGTGAAATAAAGAGTCCCTTGGGTGAATGTGCTATTTCTATTCCTAGAAAATATTTTAATAAACCTAAGTCTTTGATATCAAAATTCTCCTTTAATTTCATTTTCACTTTTTTAATTTCTTCCAAATTATTTCCGGTAATTATTATATCATCTACATATACTAGAATTATGGTTGTGAATGTACCATAATTTTTGGAAAATAATGAGTGATCGGCATTACTAATTTTAAAATCACAAGAAATTAAATAAGAGCTTAGTTTTCCATACCATGCTCGTGGAGATTGCTTAAGTCCGTAAATAGATTTTTTTAACCTACACACTAGACTAAAATTATTTTCTTTTTTATGACCAGGTAGAAACGTCATATATACCTCTTCTTCAAGTGTTCCTTGGAGAAAAGCATTCTTGACATCCATTTGATGTAAGGTCCAATTTTGGTTTACAGCTATGGAAAGTAAAATCCTAACGGTATTCATTTTGGCCACGGGTGAAAATGTTTCTTGATAATCTACACCATAGGTTTGAGTGTAACCTTTTGCCACTAATCGTGCTTTGTACCTTTCAATAGTACCATCACTATTAAACTTAATCTTATAGACCCATTTGCATCATACGGGTTTCTTTCCTTCGGGTAGTTGTACGACTACCCATGTTTCATTTTTTTCAAGTGCTCGAAGTTCTTCTTCCATTGCTTTGCACCATACCAGTTGGCCTATTGCTTTCTCATAGTTATTTGGCTCATTTTCTTTGGAAATTGAGGTCAAATAAGTCCTATATTGTGGTGTAACATTTTCATAAGATAAATAATTTTGGATAGGATATTTTACCTCATATGTTACAAAATCCCGTAATCTAGTTGTAGGTTGTGGAGTCCGATTAGACCTTCTCAATGGTATTATTTCGGTAGTACCATCTTCCCCCTCACTTTGAGAAGTTTCTTCCTCTTCATTCTCATTGATTATTTCATTTTCATTTTCTACTACTATATTTCCTTCTTCAGAATAAAAAAATGGAAATGTAAATTCATTTGGTTTCTCTTGGTTATTAGTCTCCTTTTCTAGTGTTTTGTAATATGGCTCATTTTCTTGAAATGTCACATCTCTTGAAATGTAATGTTTTTTGTTAATCGGATCATAACATTTATAACCCTTTTTTTGAGATGAATACCCCAAGAAAATAGCTTTGATTGATGTATAATCTAACTTGTGTTGTTTATTTTTGTGCACATAACATGTATATCCAAATACTCTTAAATGATAGATATTGAGTTTTTTTTGGTAGAGTATTTCTAGTGGGCTTTTTAAATTCAAATTGGCACTTGGCAATCTATTAATTAAATATGTTGCGGTGAGAACAGCATCTGACCAAAAAATTATTGGAACATTATTTTGAAACAAAAGTACTCTTGTTACTTCAAGTAAATGTCGATTTTTTCTTTCCGACACACCATTTTGTTGGGGTGTGTAAATACAAGTTGTTTGATGTAAAATTCCTTTTTGCTTGAAAAAATTTGTAAAATTTTGATTTACAAATTCCGTTCCATTATCACTTCTAAAAGTTTTAATCTTTGCATCATATTGATTTTCTACAAAATTATAAAATTCTTGAAATTGAGAAAATACTTCACTTTTATTTTTTAACAAGTGTAACCATGTGGTTCTTGAAAAATCATCTATAAATATAACAAAGTATTTATAACCATTAAATGACTCAATTGGAGCAGGGCCCCAAACATCAGAATGTATTAACTCAAAAGGTTTTTTGCTTTTACAATTGGATAAACTAAATGGTAACCTTGTATGCTTTCCTAATTTGCAAATTTCACAACTACTACAATCTAGTTGTTTGAAATCAAAAATACATTTTAAAATCTTATCAGAAGGATGTCCAATTCTCTTATGTCAAAGAGTGCCTAATTCTTCTTCTTTTTTAATATTGAAGTTGCATTTTTCTTCACTCAGAATATAAAGCCCATTTTCTAGAAAACATTCACCAATGATATTCTTCGTTATCAATTCCTGAAAAATCACATTTTTGGATGTAAATGTAATTTCATAATTTAAGTCTCGTGTGATTTTACTAATAGATAACAAGTTAGATGTACAATTATTCACATGCAAAACATTTGAATTTTTTCTTGAAAGGAGACTAATTGAACCATTTCCTAAAATTTCCATTTTTTCACCATTTGCAACGATTACAAATTGTTTAGTCTCAATTTTTTTTGTAATTATTGAGTAAGTTTTTATTTCTAGTTATATGATCAGTTGAACCTGAATCAAGAATCCATTTGGAATTTAAAGAATTTTGAGTAAGGTTTGTAATCATACCAGAGGTTTTTTGAGATTTTCCTTGAAACATCATAGATAATTGTGTATACAACTCCCTCATTTGATCCATATCCACCTCACCTTTTATTTCTTTTTCAGCCTCGTTTGTACTCATATCCTTTTTTTTCTTTTGTGCAGAGTAACCCATTTTCTCTCTGCTCTCTACCCGATTTTGTTGTTGATCTCCCCCTATGACAAAGCCTCCACCTCGCCTTCCCTTTTACCGGAGATGAGGGTTGAGACACCAGCATTCCTCGCGCTTGTGTCCTTCCTTCTTACAATAATCGCAGTGAGTAAGTGACCAATATTCTTCGCGCTTATGTCCTTCCTTCTTACAATAATCGCAACGAGTGAGTGTTTGGTCTCCCCGACGTTCTGGCCTAGGATTAGATCTGGTGACGAAAGCCTTGGCTTTGGGGTTGTCAGGTAGTTGAGTACCCATCACTATTCTTCTTGTCTTTTCTCTTTCAACCATCCCAACAACCTCATCAACAGATGGCAGCTCACCCATGAGAAGAATTTGTGAGCGTACCCCATCATAGCTTGAATCGAGCTTGGCGAGGAAGGTGAAAATTCCATCCTGCTCCTCTCTTCTTTTGATTTCATCAAGATCGGTTGTGAGAGGTCGATACACTCTAATCTCATCATTCTTTTTTTGGATTTGGCTGAATAGTTCGGTGACAGATTGATTTTGTTGTTGTAACTGTTGAAGTTCTTGCTGAAGTTGATAAATAAGATAGTAATTTTTCTTCTTTCCGAACATTGTCTCGACTTTAACCCACATATCTCGAGTTGTATCTAGATATGTCATGAGATCAGAGATATGGGGTTCCATGGTTGCCAGTAACCAACTCATGACTAGATTGTCATTCTTTCTCCATTTTGAAATTTCCTTTCTTTCTTCAATTGTTGGGTGTGTTGGATCTTCGGCTTTTGGTTTTGATTTCTCACCAGTGACATGCTCAAATTTGTCTCTGCCGATTAGACCAAAAGTCACTTGACGTGCCCAAAGATGGTAATTTTTACCATTTAGCAGCACACCTGTAAGTCTCTCTATATTTGTGATATTTTCTAGATTTCTTGAACTAATACAGTTCTTATTTGTGAGATTGATTTGGAGCAAGATCAAATCTACTCTGATACCATGTTTATTTTCTCATATTTTTGTTGAGAGAGTTATTGAATTGATTTTGGCTTAATGTCTAATGTTATATTTATACATTGAAAGGAAGAAATTAACCGTTATTAAACTAGTCATTATTAAACTAGTCGTTATTAAACTAGTCGTTACTAAACTAACCGTTATTAAGCTAGCCGTTACTAAATTAATCGTTATTAAACTCAACAGTCGTTCTTTTGATAAGTTTCATAAATAAATATTTAATTCAAATATAATTAGTTTTGTAATGTAAATGAAAAGTGTAACGGTACATATAAAATAAATTATCCTATTAACTTACTTTTTTTAATACAAAATTCCAACCCAATTAGCATATTAGTAAAAACAATTTTTTATTATAAAAAAATAATATTATTATAATTTGAATCTATAATTTAAAATAATAATAAAACATTAATAAATGACGACTACTTCAACCACGAGGTAACAACTGATCTTTTTTTATTCATTTATAATTCATATGAATAGAAAGAAAGATATAACAACATCTAGATAAAATGACAAAAAAGGTTGCCTTCAAAGAAAAGTGAAAGGCCAAGCACTTAAAATTAGTTGCTACTTGTTTTCGAGACAAAACCATCGTTAGTTCCGGAAAATTGCCGATAAGAAGATAATTCTAGACCAATTGAAAATGTATATACAAATTATATTTACTTTCGGTCGAAATCATTTGTGCAGCTATGTTACAATTATCTTGATAGAGTCAGAAAGTGAAGTAATAGAGATTAAGTAATTAAGTAATATAATTTATAATTTAATAGATCAAAAGACACAAATAATTACACTAAAAGATTTCTATAATATTTTTCTCTTATTTTTGTTATTAATAAAATAAATTATTTATAATATTTTTACAATTAATTATATATTAATATCAATATTTTAATTAAAATTATCAAATAATTGTTATAACAGTAACAGTTTTAATATAATCATTTATGTAAATACAATCACCCTTAATAAAGAGCCATGTCTGTGGCTTTCTCTGCAACATTCAGCTTAGTGGGCAGCAAGAAATACAGAGAACTCGAGATCCATAGATTTTTGTCTCTTTTTTGGGAGTCGATGGTTGACAAATGACAATTAAGTATCATGTATTAATTAACTTTCGAGAAAAATATCCTAACCATCTTTTGTCTATAGTAAAAATAATATTTAATTTTATTAGTATAAAAAATAATCACATTTATTTTTTAATTATATTAGATAAAAATTATTATAATTAAAATAATTGAATAAAACCATAAAAAATAATTTTTATATAATAATAAGATTAAACAGTTATAAAAAAATAATTATAAGACTTAAATATCATTTTTAAAATAATATAAAACACTTGCGGTCATATTTTCTTAAAATTTAATGTTTCATCAAATATTTTTTTTAAATGCATAAATGGTTCTTTTATTAGATTAATTTCATATTTAACATTTAAATAAAAAAATGTAGGTATTAAAAAATATTTTTTTTTTTAGTATTTAAAATAAAATTTTATATATATGAGATTGTTATCATATAATTAATTTTTTTTTCAAACATTGGATCACATTTAATTGAAAATAAATTGTAAAATAATAATTTAAATTTAACATAAATTTAAATTTAGTGATAATACATAATAAAAAATGATTGCAATAAAAAGAAATTGGAAAGATATTCCATGTACTATTCAATAATCAATGATTTTGATCATTTTTTTACCAAGTTTTCCGTGCCTTGCCCTGTGATATAAGATACTATACAGTAGGCTATAATAAATAGTAGGATATATTAGAAAAATAGAGGTACGATGCAAATTAAGCTAGCATGTTCTATTATATATCTTACTTTTTTCATCTCAATTTACTAAATAAAAGTATAAATATCATCGATTGTAGGACAATATATGAACCGTGATACATTTGATAAAAGGAGTGTTAGACTATGAATAAAATTATAGAACACGAATTTAAATAATTTTTATTTTTTTTCATATATATTCAATTTTGATAATTAATTAGCTAGATCAAACAGTAAAAGGACGGAAAATTAGTAAAACAACGAAAACTACTGCTCCTTTTATTTATAGAATCATTAATATTAGAGTTAATTATTATATTAATATTTTATTTAATTAACATATAACTTAATTACATAGAATAAATTCTATTATAAAAGGTAAGAGACAATTAAGTATTACATTAATTTTTTTTCTATCTAACTATATATATAAATACATGTCTTGTTTTAATGGTGAAAGATCACTATAGAATAGACATCAAAACTATAAACAAAATTGAAGGTCATGACGTATATACATACATATTTAGTGAAGAAGCCAGCTAGCCTTTATTATAATCAGGATTTTTTTTGGCTAGTCGTTATTATAATCTACGAATCAACTTAGCAGTTAGATTAATTACACACTTAACAAGAGCTAATCACTAAATTGTAAAACTGAAAATAGTATAGAAATGCTAACTGATTCTGTTAGGGAGTTAACTCACCGTTAGACATCAAGAGGGCATCATTAGAGTCCTCAATTTTGTAGTAACCCGAGATTCTTAGATGGGTTTGGGTTTAATGGTATTGAATTTTGACTTGAGTCAAAATGAGTCCAAATGAGTCAACTTATTTAGACTTATTTAATATAAGGTTAAAACTGTTAGAAAATTACGTAAATTTTCGATAAGTTAGATTTTTGATAAAGTAAGAATAAAAACAACACACAAATTTAATAACGGAGTTCGGCCAATCTTGCTTATGTCTCCGGATCTGCTGTAATTTTTTTTACTGAAAGTGGAGAAATTACATAAGGTGTTTACAACACTAACAACTCACAACCCAATTACACCCAAGAAAATTATTCTCAATTTTCTCTCACAAAAGCTTTTCTCTCTAAGTTTTTCTCTCAATTAGAATGAACACTTTGGATGATTAATTCATTACAATTGCACATATATTTATAGAAAAATTCACTTCTTAAATTACTCTTTAAATTAATGGTTTATTGAATTGCTCTTTGAATTAAGCTTCATGTTTTGCTTCATGTTTTACTCCTTGTTTTACTTCTTAAATTAATGAGTTTTATAACAATCTCCAACAATCTCCCACTTGAAGACTGATTTCAATTTGTCTTCAATGCATTAGCTCTTTTTAGTCTTTGTTACTCTATCAGACCAACAAAAGTTGAGCACAACTTCAGTTTGTCAATAGTCACCATCTTTGTTAACATATCTACTGGATTTTTTTCTTCCTTGAATCTTCTCCAGTATTAACACATCATCTTCCAATAGAGATATGATGAAGTGATAACGAAGTCCAATATGCTTGGTTCTAGAATGAAATGCTGAATTCTTTGCCAAGTGTATTGCACTTTGACTATCACTATGTATAACATTCTTCTAATGTTTGAATCCCAGCTCAGTTAACAAACCTTGAAATCATATCATATCTTTACTAGCTTCAGTTACTGCTACATACTCAGCCTCTGTAGTGGAAAGAGTGACATTTTTTTGTATTTGTTACATCCAACTAACAACTGTAGTTCTAACAGTAAATATATAACCGGTGGTGCTTCTTCGATGATCAACCTCACCTCCAAAGTCTGCGTCTACGTACCCTTGTACTTTTAACTCTCATTTACTAAAGTACAAGCACTTTTCTGTGGTGCCTCGCAAATACCTCAAAATCCACTTGACTGCTTCCCAATTAGTTTTCCCTGGATTTAACATAAATCTGCTAACAACTCTCACTGCATGGCCAATGTCTGGTCTCGTACAGACCATTGCGTACATCAAACTTCCAATGGTTGAGGCATAAGGAACCTTAGCCATGAATTCTATCTCTTCCTCTGTCTGAGGGGATTGATCCTTGGATATGCGAAAATGACTAGCCAAGGGTGTGCTAACTGGCTTGACATCGCCAATGTTGAATCTTTACAAAACACGATTGATGTACTCTACCTGAGATAACTACAAGGATTCTTTCTTCTTATTTTTTGTGATTTGCATTCCAATAATCTTCTTTGCTGCACCCAAGTCTTTCATGTCAAACTCATTTGACAATTGCTGCTTCAACCTTTTAATATTATCCATATCTGAACCTGCTACTAACATATCATCAACATAAAGTAGTAAAATGATATAACTGGACCTATATCTCTTGAAGTAGCAACAATGGTCAGCATTGCACTTCTGGAAACCTTCCTTGTGCATGAAGCTGTCAAACTTTTTGTACGATTGTCTCGGAGCTTGTTTTAGGCCATACAAACTCTTCTTAAGTCTGCACCATATTCTATTTCCCTCTTTCTGAGAAACCTTTTGGCTGGTACATGTATATCTCTTCATCTGAATCTCCATGAAGGAATGCAGTCTTCACATCCTACTATTCCAGATGAAGATATTCAATGGCTACAATACTCAACACTGATATGATAGTATTGAGCTTCACAACGGGATCAAAAATGTCAGTGTAGTCAACTCATTCCTTCTGTTGAAACCCTTTAACAATTAGGCGTGCTTTGTATCTCTTGGAACTATCATGCTCCTCTTTCACCCGATACACCCATTTGTTGTGAAGTGCCTTCTTTCCCATAGGTAACTCAGATAGTTGCCATGTCTGGTTGGAGATGAGAGATTTCATTTCTTCTTTCATAGCAAGCTTCCACTTGTTGGAATCTCGAGTCTGACAAGCTTCATCATAGCATTCAGGCTCCCCTCCATCACTCAGCAACATATAGTTCATATATCTCTTGTTAGGCACATGAGGTTAAGAAGACCTTCTCAATATAGGAGCTGGAGTAAGAGGTTGTGGTGTGTCGGAATGTTGTGTACTGCTCTGTCCAACAGCTTCCTCTAGCTGAGGACTTCTTACAATTGGTTCTGTTGCGGAACTATCTGGGTCATCATCTGTATCTGCAAATACTGACTCATTTTGCTCTTAGTCATCAGCGTCTATTTTATGCATGTCTTTATACATTCGTTGAAAATCACATCTCTACTACGGATAACTATCTTCTTTTCGTCATCCTAAATGCAGTAGCCAAACTAATCCTCACCATAGCCGATGAATGTGCATTTCTTGGATTTGGGATCAAGCTTATTCCTACCTTGATCACTGATATGCACAAATTCTACACAACCGAAAACTTTTAGATGTGATAGTTTCACCTCTTTTCCGCTTCATACCTCCTCTAGTATTCTATGCTCTAACGAAACAGATGGGCCTCGGTTGATCAAGTAAGTTGCCGCGTTGACTGCTTCTACCCAGAACTACTTTGGTATACACGACTAGATACAAATGCTTCTGGATATTTCTGTCAACATTCGGTTCATACACTCAGCTACACTATTGTGTTGAGGCATGCCTAACACAGTTCTTTCCATTCTGATCCCGTGCTCATAGCTGAAATTTTTGAATCTGGTGACTTTATATTCACCACCATTATCGGTTCTAAGCTTTTTGATCTTTAAACCCGTCTCATTTTCCACCATAGCTTTCCATCTTTTGAAAGCCTCAAATACTTCAGACTTATGCTTTAGAAAGTAAACCCATACCTTCCGAGAGTGATCATCAATGAAAGTCACGAAGTAGTGTTTCCCACCAATAGATGAGACAATCGTTGGTCCCCAAACATCAGAGTGAATAAGCTCTAGCCTTTCCTTCTTTGGGGTTGTACCACTTGTTTGAAAGCTGACACTCTTTTGCTTTCCAAGTATGCAATCTTCGCACATGTCCATCTCTACAGACTGTAGACCTGGAAGTTTTCCTTTTGAGTGCATAATCTTCATCCTCTTCCCACTCATATGGCCTAGTCTCTGGTGCCACAAATTTGGTGTTTCATTTCCTGCTGCAATTGTGATTGAACAAGGTGCCTCTACTGTCATATAAAGAGTGCCACTTTTCTTGCCTCGAGCAACTACCATTGCACCCTTTGAAATCTTCCAATCATCACCATGGAAGATCGTATTGTAGCCTTCACTGGTCAACTGCCCTACTGAGATTAAGTTCCTTCTGAGGTCGGGAATATGCCTGACATCCTTCAGCTCCCAAACAGACCCGCTCAACTTAATCTTCACTACACCTTTGCCAATAATAACACATATTTCTCGAAGAATTCTTTTTGTGAAGTAGCATGGAACGATACTCCAAAGTCTAACACCCAAGATTCTTCCTTGCTCTCCAAAGAGCATATCAATGCATCATCCCCTCCTGAGGTGGAAGTAATATTTGCCTCTGCCTTCACTTGTTTGTCTTGCGGTGCACTCTTGCACTGATTTTTGTAGTGCCCAGTTCTTCCACAATTCCAACACTTGATAGTCTTCGAGCTGTGAGAATTATTAGGATTCCTGGATTTGGACCTCCTATCCTTTGATCTACCTCGGTAGTCTGTTATGCCACGTCCATTCCCTTTGGTTGAATTTCTTCCTCTTGACTCTGTATACAAAACTGAAGAAGTTGACGATTCACCTGACTCTCTATGTCGGATCTCTTCACTGAGAATCAAATCACGAACATCATCAAATTTCAACTTATTGCTTCCTAACGAGCTATTCACAACCGTGACAATAGCATTCCATCTTTCTGGTAGAGAAGAGAAAAGTATCAATGCTCGTACTTCTTCATCGAATTCAATTTCCACTGAACTCAATTGGGTTGTGACTGTGTTGAGTTCATTGAGATGTTGAGCTACCGATGCGCCTTATGTCATCCACAAATTGAACAAACACCTTATCAAGTGCACTTTGTTTGAGGCTGATGACTTCGCATACATATTGGAGAGAGCTGCCATAAGACCCGCTGTGGTCTTTTCATTTGCTATGTTGAATGAAACATTACGGGATAACGTTAATCGAATAACTCTGAGGGCTTGTCTATCTAGAAGATTCCAATCTTCTTCCTTCATAGCCTTTGGCTTCTTCCCTGAGAGAGGTTGATACAAATTTCTTTGATACAGATAATCCTCTATCTGCATTTTCCAAAATCTGAAATCTGTGCCATCAAATTTCTCAAGTTTCACCTTTCCTTCATCTACGGCTATTGCTCCTACTTAAATCTGACTTCCTCTGGATCGTTTCTGACTATTTCTACAAAACACCTTGTAGGAAATTGCCAAAAATCACCACCAAATGCTTTGATACCAGTTGTTGGGAAATTACGCAAATTCTCGATAAGCTAGATTTATGAGAAAACAAGAATAAAAATAATACATAAATTTGATAACGGAGTTCGATCAATCTTGTTTACGTCTCCGGACCTGCTGCAGATCTTTTTACTGAAAGGGGATAAATTACACAAGGTGTTTACAACACTCACAACTCATAACCCAATTACACCCAAGAAAATTACTCTCAATTTTTTCTCACAAAAGCTTTTCTCTCTAAGCTTTTCTCTCAATTGGAATGAACACTTTGAATGATTAATTCATTACAATTACATATCTATTTATTGGAAAATTCACTCCTTGAATTACTCCTTAAATTAATAGTTCCTTGAATTGGTACTTGAATTAAGCTCCATGTTTTACTCCTTGTTTTGCTTTATATTTTGCTACTTAAATTAAGGAGTTTTATAACAATCTACAACAGAAACGAGTTCACTTACTCCTTAAATTAATAGTTCTTTGAATTGGTACTTGAATTAAGCTTCATGTTTTACTCCTTGTTTTGCTCTATATTTTGCTACTTAAATTAAGGAGTTTTATAACAATCTACAAGAGAAACGAGTTCACTCAAATTAGCATGTGATCCGTTTACCAAAAAATTATGTTTTTTCTTAATTGATTACATACTATTTAATATGTAATTTATTTTATAATTTGACCATATATATATTATAATATAATATAATTTATATAAATTAGAATTTTAGAATACATGAACCTTTTTACCATTAATAAAACACATAAAAAATCTTTACATATTAAATATTTAGGTTAGGTTGACTTGACTCAATAACTTAACCCATTGATCCAATAATTTAGTGTATTTGGATTTAACCTTATTATATCAAATTAAATTTATATCAATCCGAACACTACTCGCTTAACTTGTTTGACATCATTAGTCACCGTCCATTGGAAACCATTAGTTCTATCTATTGTTAAGGGTTAATCGATCAATATCTCCTAGTTTATTAAGTGTTAAATTTAAACTCTTGTTCTTATCGTTTTTATTTGTTTTCCATTTTTGACTTCAATCGTTTAGAGAAATTTCCAATTTTTTTTTAATGCAGGAAACACAAAAGTGAGAAAGAATTGTACAATATTTAGAGTTCATAAACAACATGAGTCTCATGCTATTTATATTTATAAATTATTCCACTCTTAAACAAAGTGTGACAACCAAATACTTTATATATCTAACCTATCTTATTATATATTCTAAATTTCACTTTTTTTAATTAAGTAAAATATATAGATAGTGATGGAGAAAGACAACATTATTAGTCGTGTTAGGGTTTTTTTGAGCAGTAGTCGTGTCAGTGTTACATGAGAGTTTACTTCCTCTATGATGCAAAAGCTTGAAAAAAAATGTAGAAGCATCATGTAGGGTAAGTCACATGTTGTTGGAGGTTAACGTTGGGGTCCATTACTCCTAAGTTTAATTTTAATATATTAGTATATGATGAGAAAGATCGACGAAGAAGATAATTTGTAACCATACTTTACTTTGAACTAAACCACAGTAAGGTTTACATATAAACTATAGAATAGTCACCATCAGCAACAACAAACCAAAACCCAAAAAATAGTGCTATCATTTCAGAGTGAAAAAGAATGAAATAAAAATACAAAACTAGCAAGATTGCGTTAGATTTCGTGAATTGATGTTAGAATTTAGGGAAAATGGCCATGAATATCTAATCTGTTTGTTAAGAGCTTGGATGCTGTTTAATTCATTTGTTTAAAAATATGTTTTTAAGTGATTTTATTGACAAATAATGTATCAGAATGATAATATTAATTTTTCATCTAATTCTAAGTTAAATATAATGAAATATTATATGTAAGCATATAAATGTTTTTTTTATAAAAATATATTTAATGAAGTAGTTTTTAGTTAAAAAATTAGTCAAATTTTTTAAAAATCTTTCGAACAAATTTAAATTAATTTTTTATTATTTAATACGTGACTTTGGATATTTGACGTAAAATTTTTTGTATAATTTTGAAAGATTTTTTTTTTCTTAAAAAGTTTGAGTAATTTTTTAAAATTAATTATAATATTTTTACATATATGAGTATTGAGACTTCAATAATACATTTTTTACGAACAAATAGATTTAAAAATATTTTTTTAAAATAAATAAACCAAACAACACATTTAACCTAAATAAAATGACTATTTAATAACTTCACCCTAGAATATAATACTTTTTTACTTGAGGAGTGAGCCTTTTCTTTATAAGAATTGTTTCTCTTTATTGATAATTATTTGTTTATTTTCATTTTAATTTAACAAAATCAACTATGATTGTGATTTTTTTTATCTAGATCTTACACTTAACTTGATATATTCTTGCATAGATTTATTCTAATGTGATTTCATCGGAAATGTTTTCATTTTTATTTCATCACGATTTATATATATATATATGATAATGTGGTTGCAAAATATATGAAATTAATGAATTTTGTGGATACAAATGCACATATTATAGCAATTCATGCAATAAATAAGCCAGAGGTATATAATACTAGTTTTAATAACAGAATGACGTAGAAAAATTCTCATATTATAATATATCTATATATTATAATTAATTTTGTATTTAAATTTTTTATGTATATTTAATTTTAATAAATTAATAAATATTTATTTTAAAAAAATATTGAAATATAATATTCTTCACCAATTCTTTTAAATTTTTAAATTGATAATAGAATACTAAACCTTTTGATTATGTTTATGTTAATGGAAATGAAATTACTATATTCATATTAGTTGAACACAGTAAAGTAAAAAATGAAAGAAAAAAATGTTTATTGTTTTATATGAATTTTTTTTGGGAAAAATATATATATAAATAACTAAAGAGTATAACATTTTATTGAATTCGCATTTGAAAAGATAATTAAGGACAATCGTTTATACTCCCTTTGTCCACTTTCTCATATTTTTAGTTTACATATGTTAATAATTTTTCATATTTTTTATTTAAAATAAAGTAATTTAAATATTTTTTATATTCTTGAATCGAGAAACTAACCCTTAAATAAATTGAGTATCCAAATATATATTAATGAATCTTCGTATTAAATAAAATATCTAAATCTTGATGAAATTTTGTAAATTTGATGGTTAAAGAAATACACCAAACTCTTTGTAATATTTTATTCTAATTTAATATTCATAGTTAATTGATAAAATAAAATTATAAATAATAGATTATTTATAAATAATTATAATGAGAAAGAGACAGTTGGAGAAAACTCCCTATGATAGAGGAAGCTTAAAACAAAGAGAGGACAGGAAAAGTAGGAAGAAAAAAAAGAAAAATTTAAAAAGAAGAAGAAGCCATTCTCTACCGACTTCTAGAATTAAAGAAAATACCTTTTTTCTTACAACTTATATATCAATTAATTACATATCATAATATAATTAAATACATATTAATTAATGATACACAGTAAAATATTGTTATATAAAACAAGAAGAAATGTACACCTATCTAAGTGTACGATCTAAGATCGATGTTAGCATTGTTAAATAACTCGATATCCAGTTGATAACAACCAACACGTCAGTTAGAAGTAGCTACCAACATCTTAGTAGTGAAAGATAGATTCTCAAAGAACATGCCTATTATAATTATATTTATTTTTAATTATTACAATTTTACTTTTTTTTTGTATAAATAAGTTGTAAATATTCGTTTATTAATCATCAATAAAGTAATTTCTTACATGATATCAGAGCTTAGGAAATAATTCCTATAAAATTCAACTCATAGAAATATTTTTCTTCTTTTCTCATTCTATTTTTTTTTTTCAAAATCAATTTTGATTCACAAAAAAATTAAAATTTCAATTTCATTCCATCATAATATCTAGAACAATCCAAGAAATCTGCAATTAATTTCAAGCCAAAATAACACCCCATGCGCTCACACACGCCATTCATGAGTTCATCGGCGTTCCAAGCGCCTCGCCGGAGTCACACGCGCCAGCTGCTGAGGGAGATGACTCCAACGACACGTCTTTCGTGGGCCTCTGAAGCAAACGACGCGTCATTCATCCGGTTCGATTCTTCATCTGGCCCAGTTCGATCTTCATCTGGTTCAGCGTTGCAGCCGCCATCCCAGCCACTCCAGACGCCAGTTCACCCACTTTCCGACCGATTTTGCAACTGAAATTTTCAGTTCTGTAATCCTTGACTCATTTTCTATAAGATAAAACATATTTCAATTCATTATTTGTTTCATAAATAGTCATTATTGTCTAAAACACACTTAAACCTATCCCATTTCGATTTATTTTACTCAATAATAATGTCTATAACTACCAATACCAACCCTGCTTTACCAAAGTGGTATGATGACCCTAGTCATTCATTATATCTACACCACTCACACCAACCAGGCATGGTTATAGTAGCTCAATCCTTAAATCAAGAAAATTATCACATTTTGAGTCATGCAATGCTCATGGCTCTCATCACCAAAAACAAAGAAAGATTTATTAACGGCACAAACAAAAGGTCATCAACAAAATTTGAAGCAGAAATCAAACAATGGACTCACTACAACATTCTTCTCAAAAGATGGATCTTTAACACAATATTGCCTAAAATTGCAGAAAGTGTCATGTATAATGATACTACATATAAGCTATGAGAAGATTTGAAGGAGCATTATTCACACAGCAACAACGTGCACCTCTTCCACATTGAGCAAGAGATCCACGATTGCATACAAGAATGTGTAAGCATTGGAGAAAACTATACCAAATTAAAAAGCTTATGGGATAGTCGTGATGCACTGTGTCCTCTTCTACATTGTGGAGGAAATGCCGGAAGGGAACTACAAGAATATCAACAAAAGTAGCGAACCATAAAGTTCCTTATGGGGCTTAACACGGTTTACACATCAGCACGTGGACAAATCTTGCTCATGGAACCTTTACCTACAGTAAATAAGGTAAATTCACTCATTGTTCAAGATGAAAAGCAGAGAGTTGTCTCCACGTAAACCATAGAAAGGATGCCAGAAGTTGTCACACTTGTTGCCAGAGATATTTGTAAACAATATCCTCACAAAAATTACCCACCAAGGAACCCACATCTTAAGTTTAATCGATGCAACAATATAGGTCATAATTCTAAGAATTTCCGAAGTCACCTCAAATGTGATTTTTTGTGGTCTTAATGAACACAATTTTGAAAACAAGCATCTCAAATGTAATTTTTGTGGTTTGAATGGACATGACATCAACGTGTGTCGGAAGAAATGAGCAAATCAAGATAAGAGAAATACAAGTTATGGCTTCCCCCTCCAAAGCTCATCATACTGACTTTCAAGAAAGCTGTTCTGACACAAAAACACCATCCCATAACCTTACATTTGCCTAATATCAAGAGTTCCTTACACTTCTCAATCAATCCAAATCAGGTAGCATGGCAAGTCAAGTGACTACTTCTTCAGGTAACACATTATGTGCAACTGTTTTCCATTCAGAAACTCACTGGATTTTTGATACAAGAGCAACTGATCACATGGTCTGTTCCCAAAACCTTATGAGCTCCAACATTCCAGTCACTAATCGACATATGCATTTACCTGATCATTCTCTTGTCCATGTCACATATATTGGCACTGTACATTTCTCCAATAATTTCATACTCCATAATGTCTTATGTTTTCCATCCTTCAAATTAAAATTAGTTTCAGTAGCCAAACTAACTCAAACTACATTTTTCCATGTCACCTTCTCTAATAGTATGTGCTTTGTTCAGAACAAATGCTCAGGGAAGACGATTGGGATAGGAACTGAGAAAACAAGACTCTACTACTTGACTATTTTTGAAAAGGCTGGATGTTTCTCCGTTTCAAATATTGCTTCCAACAACTCTCATATATGGAATCAACGACTTGGTTATTTATCTAATAACAATTTGCGTGTAATTTCTCTTTCCATCAACACACTTTTTTGTTCCATTAGTGATTGTTCTATTTTTCCATTAGCTAAGTAAACAAGTAATCCATTTCCTCTAAGTTTCATCAATACAAAAGCACATTTTGAAATGATTCATGTCGATATTTGGGGTGACTATCACATTCAAGCACTTAATGGAGCACATTATTTCCTCAATATTGTTGATGACTACTCAAGATGCATATGTGTCTATCTCTTACATGCTAAATATGATACACACACATTTCTTACCACCTTCATTAATCTTGTTGAAACATTATTTTCATCCAGAGTTAAAATCATTCGTAGCGATAATAGACCAGAATTCTCTATGACCAATTTGTTTTCTACCAAAGGAATCCTTCATCAAACTAGTTGTGTCTCTACCCCTCAACAAAATGGTGTTATTAAACGCAAACACCGTCATCTTCTCAATGTTGCTCGTTCATTTCTCTTTCAAGCCAATCTCCCTAAACAATTCTGGGGAGATGTCATTCTTACAGCCACATATCTCATAAATTATACTCTAACACCTGTTCTCAAGAGTAAAACACCATTTGAAGTCCTTTTTTGCAAAATTCCTAGGTATGAACATCTTCATGTTTTTGGTTCCCTTTGTTTTTTGCCTGCACATCATGATCGACTCACCAAGTTTGATGCTAGATCACATAGATACATATTCATTGAGTATCCATATGGGATAAAAGGTTACCATGTCTACAATCTGGAAACAAGCAAGACTTTAGTGTCTCATGATGTTATCTTTTATGAATATGTATTTCCTTATTTCACTTCCGCTGTCAACACTCCAACTCTATTCCCTCCATCAGAAGATACTATTTATGATGACATACCTAACACTCGTCAATCAACCAATCCAACTACATCACTTCATCATACACCATATGTCCTTAAAACATTCAACTCAGACATTCTTCATCTTTAAAATTCATCTCCAGAAACATCATCATCAACTTCTCTACCACACATGACTCCTCCAACACTAGTCACACCTAAGCTTCGTCGATCCACCAATGTTCCTAGCTATCTTCAAAAATATCATGTAGAAGACTCCTTGCCTTCTCGATCCTTCCCTTCGTCTAACTCAGCATCATCCAATAACAAAGGTACTTCTCATTCTCTATCTCATGTACTTACCTATGACCAATTATCACCTACATATCGTGCCTTTACTACTTCTATTTCCATTCTCAGGGAACCAACCAACTTTGTTGAAGCTTTCAACAATCCAAAATGGCGACTTGCCATGAAACAAGAACATGATGCTCTTGAAACTAATGGCACTTAGACGCTTCAAAAGCTTCCTCCAAACAAGAAACTAGTTGGGTGTAAATGGTTCTACAAAATCAAGTATAATCCTGATGGTTCTGTGGAATGATACAAGGCTCGGTTAGTGGCCAAAGGATACAGTCAGATTGAAGGTTTTCACTACCAAGAAACTTTTGTACCAGTAGCCAAACTTATCACTGTTCGGCTTTTTCTTGTCGTTACTGCTATTCAAAATTGACATCTTCGATAACTCGATTTCAACAATGCTTTTCTCTATGGTGATCTTCATGAAGATGTCTACATGTCTCTTCCACTTGGATTCGGATGAAAGGGGAAAACACGAGTATGTAAGCTACACAAATCTTTGTATGGAATCAAACAAGCCTCACGACAATGGTTCATCAAGCTATCAACAACACTTAATCTAGATGGTTTTAACCAATCCAAGTATGATCACTCACTGTTCGTCTGAACCTGTGGTAATTCCTTCTATACTCTTCTTGTCTATGTAAATGATATAATCATAACAGGAAACAATGTACAAGAAATTGAAGAAACTAAAAATCATCTCATGAGACAATTCAAGCTTAAAGATCTCGATGAATTAAAGTATTTTTTGGGTATAGAAGTTTCACGTTCCAGGAAGAGAATTTTTCTATCACAACGTAAGTATGCACTTGAAATATTGGAGAACATGGGTTATCTTGGTGCCAAATTTGCCAATTCACCTGTGGAACAAAATTTATCCCTCAACAAGGTTGAAGGAGAATTCATCAGTCATCCCACATCCTATCGAAGACTTGTTGGGAGATTAATATACTTGACCATCACAAGACCCGACTTAGTGTATGTCGTGCATATTTTCAATCAATATATGGATAAACCATGTCAACCACATTTGGAAGCAGCTCAACGAGTGTTACGATATGTTAAGAATACACCAGAGTAAGGTCTCTTTTTCTCAACAACAAGTTTATTACAACTAAATGCTTTCTGTGATGCAGATTGGACAAAATGAACAAATACAAGATGATCAACCACAGGATATTGTATGTTTCTTAAAAACTCGCTAATTTCTTGGATGACTAAGAAAAAAATACAATCTCACGATCAAGTGTAGAAGCAAAATACCACTCTATGGCAGCAGCATGTTGCGAAGTAACCTAGTTACGATACATTTTGGATGATTTGGGTATCAAACACTCACAACCAACTAAGTTATATTGTGACAATCAAGCAACCCTTCACATTGTATCAAATCGAGTGTTTCATGAGCGAACCAAACACATAAAGATCGATTATCATCTAGTAAGAGAAAATATTTAAACCAGAATGATCAAAACTTATCATAGCTATACATTAGAGCAACTAGTAGATATATTTACCAAATACTTGACTTTTTCATAGTTCTAAATCTTACTTAACAAGTTATGAATAATTAATATATATTTCAACTTGAGGGAGAATGTTTAAGAACTTGTTATCCAGCTGGTGACAACCAACACACCAATTGGAAATAGCCACCAACAACTTGGTGGGGAAGGATAGGTTGTCTAAAAAAATGTCTCTCATAATTATGTTTATTTGTAATTATTACAATTTTGAATTTCTTTTGTATAAATAGGTTGTAAATATTCGTTTATTAATCATAAATAAAAAAATTTCTTACAAACAAATTAAATGCAAAAAATTGTTACATATTTAAAATCTAAAAAACATTAAATAATATATTATGAACAAAAGATATTTTCCATCCCAATGGTCACCATCTAATTAACCTTCCATATTTAACATCAGCATTTGATATTATATTTAATTTATTTCAATTCTTTCTTAAAAGTCAAACCAACAAAAAAAATATTCAAAAACTTTCAATTCCATTTCATTACATCCCATTTCACGTTACTATAATTTTTTACACATTAATTTTTATCACAAACAATTAATATCCAATAATTTAAATTGCAGTCTTTTAATTAACTTGAGGCAATCTTCTATTCTATACCATGTACGTAATGGGTCAATTAATTTGATAGAATCTAACAATTAGTCAAAAAGCTTTAAAAACTAATTGTCATTTTATTTATGAATTTATAATAGTGGCTACAAAGTCTTTGTGAAGGGATGTATGAAGTCCCATGCATATTGCAAGCTCTTAACTACTAGAGGCCAAATGAAGAAAACCCTAGTCAGCTAGATATAGAAGAAGATTACAGAATAACGTACTGATGATGATATCTCATATATATAAATATTACATAAGTAAGCTCCTAATAACGGCAGCTTGTGCACTGTCAATGTCTGTAGTAGATAAAAGCTCTGCTAAACGATCACTCAGGTCATCAACTTCTCTGTGCAAGTTTCTTATATAGTTGCAAGTCTCCTGCAACACCTTTGAAGCTGAAACCTGAAATATTAATGCATGGAACATTATTATTAATGTGATTAACTGATACATAATATGGCAAGTAATTAAAATTTATAATAATTATTCGAAAGGATCGATTTTTGAAAAAGAAGCAAAAAATTAATGTTCATAATTATATATATATATATATATAATAAGAGGAAGAAATTGAGTCCCACACATCTCAATTTGGGACTAAAGACTAAATGAGGCTGGAGTGTGACTTATCTACCAAAGCCAATGTAGACCACACACACACACACACAAAAAAAAAAAAAAACTCATATACATGTTTAGAGGAACGGTGAGAGCTAAAAAAATACCAAAAAACAAAATAATTAAAAAGAAGTAGATAATTAAGAGGGAAAAAAATAAAATAATAAGAAACTACATGTAAAATAGTATTAATAGTACCTTGTCAGAACGCTTGTTACGAATCTCAGGAATAAGGCGTTGAAGTTTGGAAACAAGATCAGAGATCTGGTCATCAGAGATATGCTTGTTAGAGCTGCCTGAGTGCCTTGAACGGGAGTTTCTGCTTGACATTTTTTTTTAAAATTAAAGCAGATTTGTAGACGTAATTAATATCACTTGAATATATAAAGGCAGAGATGAAGAGCCCGGCCTCAACTACTTGAGAGACAAATGGGAGACTAGTATTGTTATTTATCAAGACAGAATTGAAGTAATGGTGATAGATAAATAAAAAGAGAGTGCGTGATAGAGAGATTTATAGACAATGATCAGATGGTCAGATTACAAAAGATGAAGGAGTTTTTCAAACACAAATTATGGAGACAGAAAGAGTGAGAAACGAATCCAAAAAAAAAATATTAGAGAGAGAAAGAGGAAGAAAGAAATTAGTAGTGCATGAGTGGGCTAAAGATTTGCTTTTAAACAGGGGTTTGGAATATAGGGAGCGAAGAGAAAATGGTAATAAATTTGCAATTATTTTAAAAAATTAAAATTTTAAAAATAACACTAACACTTGACGTAATATAAAAATTAGGTATAAATTTGTGTCATCCATATTTACCATGAATGAATTAAAAAGAGAGAGAGAAAGTCTAAACCTTCCAAAGGGTGTGTCTATAATCTATATAATTAAACTGGGGTTAGAGTTCAAGTGGGTTATTAGAAATGTGCTGCTTTCTCAGCTTACTATCCGGTCCTCTATGTGTCAGTCAGAGCACGCAAGCTCATGACCCATGTTATGCTTATTTCTATTTATCTTGTTTTAAATATCTTTCTACACTATTTACTGATATGGACAAGTAAATGAATAATTATTCGAAATAAAAAAAATGTTATAACTAATGTGATGTGAGGGAATCGATACCTTTTACACCAATTAATAAAAAAATAAAAATTCTATGTACATCACTTATATTTTATACGTCACATCCGACTGTAAACGTTCTATCGATATTATGCAAGGTGACGATATAATTTACATTTACATTTTTATTACTATAATTATTTTTTATTAATACATTCATATTTAATAATATTAACATACATGTATCTAAGTAAATTATTTCTTCACAAATAAAACGGTGTTAAATTGTATTAGGTGGTTCACTTAATACAATAAAATTTAATTTTTTTATATTTTAAATTATAATATATTATTTTTAATAAATAATAGAATAAAAGTAATAAATATTTTATAAAAAAATTATTTATTTTTAAAAAATTGATGATAATAAAAAATATATGTTATATTATAACTTGTGAATATAATATCATCGGTCGTTCGGTTACAAGTTACACGGGACTATCACTTAGTCGTTGTGTATAAACATGTTGACCGGTTAGATTATAGTATAATCCATCTCCACCAGAATCAAGCGCTCACATGCTTCTGGACGCGACATAGCACGTGTGATCTCGTAGACCATGCGTCAAACTCCAGCTCTATTTTTATTTTTTCTACTCACTCCAGTAGTTCTACGTAGAGAAATAAAATATATATATATATACACACTATATCATATATTCATGGTACATAAAACACACATTGATTTTTTATTTAAAAGAATAAATTGATTTTAAATTGTATATTATATATAAAACAAAGGGAAGAATTATTGAAGGATGACGTATCATACCATTACCTCAAAATTTAAATTTTTAATTGTTTAACAACTCATTTTATTTCATCAATAACAACTCATTTAAAACAATCTGTTACATGCAAAAATTAATGATAAAAAACAATCTCTTAAAATGTGGTTTTTGACGACTCCATATATAAATATTATATAGAAGATTTACTTCATAAATCGATGGCCTTAAACAAAATATACTAGATCTGGATCTGGATCTAAATAAGAAACAAATAAATACACCTGTTAAGAAATTTTTTAAGAATTAATATATATATATATATATATATATGAACAAATTACAATCATTCAGTCATTTGTTTCAATGGTTTAATTAATAAATAATGAGATTCAAAATAATATATGTAAGTTAAAACTTGAAAGATGATAGTATTAGGATTTGTTACATTTTCGGTATTTATATTTTATCAAAATTTTAATTTATGAATCATGTTTTAAAACGTCATTTTTTAATACTTATTATATAGAAAAAATTCTTATTTAATACCTATATTTTTTTTAAAAAAAATTACTTTAATTTTTTATTGAAAAAACTCCGGGGTCTTTTTAGCAAGGATAAAATGGAAATTTATCATCTTTTTCTTTCTTTTGCTATCATTTTTGGACCATTAATTACAGTTCTTATTGGCACCATTTTTGACCGTTTTACAGCTCCTACAAATTTTTCTTCATATCGTGTCTTATGACATACCAAAAATTACCACCATTTACTTTTGATATTTCAACGCCATTGAACAGAGGAAAGAATATATACAAGAATGTGAAAATTTTACCGCGATGCATGGTTTGGCTTCTGTTTTTTTTTTTTTTTGTCTTTATATCTGTTTTGTTATTGTCTGGAGTAATAATCCCTGTGAGTTTTAAAGAAATGAACTACGATCAACGTGGTGGTGGTGTGAATGGTACAATATATGTCATTTTGTGGCTTCATGGTAATCAATCCACAGGGAGTATACCTAATTAATAATTAATATTGGTGATTTAACTTCACTAGTGGATCTCGATCTTAATAGTAATCAATTTGTTGGTCTTCCTGATAGCTTGACAAATATGAAATTAAATATTATAGATTTGAGCGATAACGTTGGATTATCATTAGTATCAATCAAATATGGTGCGTGTAATGGTGCTAAAATGAAGGAAAGAATAAGAAAAATGTTAAATTTTTATTTTATTCATGCTAAAAAGCTATACAAGAGTTTTTTTTCATTATTATTCAAAAAAAAGACTAAATTAATTTATTTTTTAAAATTATGGTTACTAAATATAAGCATTTTTCATATCATAATTAATTTTTAAAAAACAACATTTTTATTTACTTGGTTTTAAGCTAATCATTATAAATCACTTAATCTTTTAGAATGAACACTTCAATCTATTTACGTTTAAATATTAGCACTAAAAATTACTTAACTTTATAAAATCAAATGGAAAAAATTGCTATTTTGAAAAATGTCAAGTAATAATAGCACTGAAAATGCTATACTTAAAAAAAGAAGATTAAAAATAATAATATATCACTTAAAAGTAAGTGAAATTAATGGTCCTTATCAAAAGCTAGATTTAGAAAGGCATTGTATATAGAGAAGTTAGGCGTCATATAATAATACGCACGTGACAAGCGGATATTGTTGGGACTTGGTGCCCGGCGAGATTCCTGGTATGGAAGTTTGCTTGTCGACGTAATTGCTATTTGCATGTGATCGAGATCAAGGCTAGGTGATCATATTCATCAGCTGTAACAAAAATTTCTTCTTTAATATACATTTTTTATTACCAGAATATCAGCTGAGACTTGGGAGAAAGCTATCACTTCCTATAACTGCGAGCGCTGGGTGTAGACCTAGACGACTCTTGTTGAAACTAGCTAACTAGCAATCAGCATTCCTTTCATTTATTAAAATGTAATTAATTGTATGAATTAAATAAAAATTTATTACTTGTATATATATTCGGTACAATAAGTTTATAACTACACATTAAATCTATAATATCTATATGTTTCAATTTCTTCTCTTTAAATCACAAAGTAATATCCATATCTCTTCTATTATTGTCATTACTCGATTTTGTTTAAGCATCAAATGACCCCAAAAAATATCACATTCAATGGTGTTTGAGATTTTAACAATTATTCTCTGTTCATGGGATTACAATAAGGAGAAATGCCACCTCCTCTGATGTTAATTAACAAAAAATGACACCTTCACTTTTTAATATTGAATGACTTATATCATTTATATATTATATAAATTTACAATATATTAAAATTTTAGTCCATTAATAGACTAGAAAAAAACTAATGGGCCTCCAACATTAAAAAAAAAAATACATGCATGTGATTTGTAAAAAAAAAAATCCAAATAAAATTAGAATATATAAGATAAAAATGAAATGTGTTGAATCAAACTACCTATATTTTGATGAAATGTTTAGATCGTGAAAATAATGCTTCACATTACTTAAATATGGTACTAATATGAGCTTATAGGTAACAATGAGCATCATTATCTTTAGGATTAACATTTTAGAATTTGATAATTTATATTAATTGTATGTTATATAAAATTTATAAGTAGTGATATAAAGTTTATAAGGATACAAGGAGTGACTGATAAAGAAAATTATTCATTGGACATCGTATAGATTATAAGTGTTAAGTCTCATATTGGTTAATAGTAAGACAGTAGTGTTGCTTATAAGTCTGGACAACCATTTAACTCTCAAGTTAACTTTTGGGGTTAAGAGTTAAGCCTGAGTTTTTAAGTTCATATCAGAGCTAGGCTCTTGGCTTCTTCGTACTCCCATCGGCCCTCGTGTCGTAAATCCGGACTCTAGCCAATGTGGAGGGGGGACACTACTACAAAACTGGGTATATAAGTCGATACGTAAAGTCGGTTTTTTCCAAAAACCGACTTTAAATTAGTTTAAAGTCGGTTCGATGTCGAACCGACGCTATCCACGTAGGACGTAGCGTCGGTTGATGTGTCAAACCGACGCTATGCGTGGGCGTAGCGTCGGTTCTAGGTGTCAACCGACGCTACGCTACGTGGATAAATATTTTCTCTTCTTTCTTCCCAGACAGAAACTATTTTCAGCGTTCCAGAACTCTAAAAAATCGAAAACCTTCTCCTCCATTTCTCCTCCACTCTTTCTCATTTTTCGGCCACCTACGACTACCATTTCCAACATCGGTTAGTGAGTTTTCTTCCTCTCTAACTAATCTTTTAGATCCCCTATTATTCATATTTTTTCCTGTTATTATGTGTTATTATTTATATGTATAGATTGTTGTATTATATATGTAGGTTTCTATTATAACATAAGGAGAAGAATATGACGATCTTGAATAAAATAGAACAAAACCATGGTAATTTTTCTGTTATTAATTAATATTTTATTTTTCAAATATTTGTATTATTTGAAATATTTGTTAAACTGATATTGATTTTTTTTCTGCTCGAATACAGGTTGAATATGAATAAATTAAAAAAAAAAAAAAAAAAGTTAAAGTCGGTTCACCGCGTGAACCGACTTTAAACGTAAAGTCGGTTCATCGCGTGAACCGACTTTAAACGTAAAGTCGGTTCATCCCGTGAACCGACTTTAAACGTAAAGTCGGTTCACACCTTGAACCGACTTTACACTTTAAGTCATTTAATTTAAAGTCGGTTCAGCGAACCGACTTTAAATTAGTTTAAAGTCGGTTAAAACCCGACTTATATACCCAGTTTTGTAGTAGTGGGATGTTAAGTCCCACATTGGCTAAGAGTAAGGCAACAGTGTTGCTTATAAGTCTGAACAACCCTCTAACTCACAAGTTAGCTTTTGGGTTAAGAGTTAGGTCTGAGTTTCTAAGTATAAGTACTATTGTTTTTGATGTTTTGTGAAATGTTTGAAACAAAAAAAAAGAGAAAAAGGATTAAAACATACTATTGTTTTAAAATATATTAACCAAATCATACATAATAAAAAAATGTAAAACCATTTTTGTTATGGATTAAATATTAAATGTTATCAAGATGGCATAAAGTTAAGTGATAAAAAATTATGGTATAATAAAGATAAAATAAGAGAATGAAATATGAATACTGTAAAACTAAACATAGTTGGTCTACAATAGGAGGAAAAACATTTATAACTAGTTATAGTAAATTGGATTAGTGTGGTATTATATTTTAAAAAGCTAGTATTTTAATTAAATGTTAAAACATAACTTCAAGATTTAGTATACTATATTAAAATAAAAGGCCAAAGTAAAAATAATAATCAATACAACTAATTTATTTTAAGTCACTTGATACTGAACTCTGAAGTGTTTGTTTTGTTTTTCAATGTTATTGCCCTATTCATCACAAATAATGTGAGAGAACGTGTCTAATTGTATCATTCAATAATTATATACTATATTATAAATTTGTAAACCTTCTTAAATTTGTGATAAAATGAATTTTATATTACTTTAAATTGCTTCTTACTTTGATGTAGTTCCTTGATTACAATAATGAAGATAACTTAAAAAAAGATCATGTGATACGATTTTGTTAGCTTGGAAATTTAAGAATTTATGATTTACACTCGGACATAAAACTAATAAAAAATTTAACAACATGTAATATTTATCAAGTACAAATTCTAAATGAAATATTTTTTAGCAGGGACAATAAATCATAGCATCATAGAGAAATATTACAATATTATATTTTATTGTAGAGATATATAATGTCTGTTATGACAGAGTTTACTAATGTATTTAAACTCTACCAAATCTAACCATATATGATCTATATAACCCATTAAAAAAAAATCTACCCGTATATGAGATTTGATTTTTAATCAGGGAATATTCTCTTAGATGTTTCTTCACCCATCTGGTCAATTTGTTCGGCTCTTCATGTAGTCAACATGTTCACTCTCACAGTTGTGTCCGAACTATATTGATATATGTGTACTAATATCCGAAATATTCTATTCGTATTTTCCTAATTAATTAACTACATTAGAGATTGTTAAAGAATATAACAATGACGCTATCGCATTGAATTTTAATATAATATCAAACTGTCTCACATTGAACTCTAATATAACATCAGAGGAAATATAATTCATAGAGACGAGAAAAGACAAGTGATCTATACACGAGATTAATTAAAAGATATGTATTTTTCAAAAAAAAATATAGTTTAAATTTGTTATTATTAACGAAAATATACTTTAATTTCGTATTTATTAAATAATACATTACAAATCTAAAATTATTAATAGAAGTGCAATATCTTTTATATTTAGACATTTTATATCAAAGACAACACTGAATTACTATGTGCATTGTCGTAGATGAGATCATATTTGTATAAGTATTATATATTTTAAAAATCTTTTGTAAATTCACGTGAACTCCAATACAATTAATGGTATTGGAATACAAACCCCAACAATAATTAATAACATATTTATTACATCTCTATACTTTTTTTTTTCTAAATTTGATATGTCTTCCAATATTTTGATGTCCATTATGGAGCTAAAATTTGAAGACTCGTTGATAAAATTTGATACCTCTCATTTCCTTGGACATATTGATAATTTCGATTGAGCTCACCTATAAAGCAAGACATAGAATCATAATCGAAACTAAAAGCTTAGAAGAAAGGACAACAAAAAACACAAACAGTGGTGCTACTGAAGTGGTACTTTATAATCAAGAGTTATTGTCACAGTTACTAGATAAGGGGAATATCAAAATGGTAAAAGTTTTGTCAAAAAAATTCGAGACGAGGAATTTCTTGGAATAGAATCCAATGTCGTGGAAAGGATCACTTTCACCTTTCAGATGACCAGCTTAAGAGTTAGTCTGACTGGAGTAGTTTTGATGATGGAAGAAAAACAAAACTACAAATGGCTTCCTCGAATAAGGACACTGAATAGAGATACCATAAATGGTATGCCTTCTACAAGGATATCATATATGACATCAGTAACTACCGACATTTAAAAAAAGAAATTGAGGAATTGTTATCAAAGGGTTACCTCGGTGACCTAGTGGTTGGAGGTAATTAATGAAATGAGATCAAGTCAATAAGAAAAGTATCCCAGATAGTTGTCACTCTAAACAATAGGCAAGTTGTATGAAAAGATGAAAATGTCCACACAGTGCACTCCATCCATAGATGACCTGGTCTAAACGGCAAGTCAAATAACACTATAAAGAGATATATTAGGGAAGCATAAAGTGATATCGACACTAGGGTGTATAGTTTATAAAGAAAAAAAATACAACCATCCCGATAACGTTTAACGAAGAAGACAAGGTAATTGCACCCTTTACACGAAAATCGTCTGGTCGTAACTTCGAGAGTTGGGTCTTATTACTTTTTTCATTTAATGGTTGATACTGGAAATCTTGTCGACTTACTATTCATGTTCACCCTTTATGCTTTGGGAGTACGTGAGAAGGACATTGTGAAAAAAGAAATGTCTCTTGTAGGATTCAATAGTAGTATGATGTACGCCTTGGGAACAATAAAGTTACCCGTAAAGGTTAAAAGAATTGTTATGATGGAAAATTTTGTAGTGGTCAATTCATCTGTCCATTGTAATTTGATACTAGGATGACTATGGATACATAAAATGAGAGTTGTTCCATCTATATATCATCAGGTAATAAAATTCCACACTGATAATGGTGCAAGTATTGGTGAACATGAAATCCCTAGTCCATCAAGGAAAATCACCTAGATAAGAAACTAGGTAGATTGGTCGGTCAAAGTCTTAAGAGCCTTGTGAAGCTGGCATCAACTTGTTCCATGCCCAAAGGATACCCATTTAAAAAAATGGTTGATCGCTTAGATAAGGAACCATACACTCGATCAAAGCCTTGGGAATCTCAGGAAGTTAACATTAACTAGCTCTAGGTAGAAAGGGAGTGGGTATCACACATACGAATGAAGACAACGATTTGGATGAGTTGAACACTCTTTCACCCCAATCCTTGCATTCGAACTAAATGAGTAAGGGACTCTATGTTTGTAAGTGTCCTACATGTTTATTTCAAAGACAAGACTTGATCGTTGTTGGCATTGTCAAGGAGGAGAATGGATTTGTATAAGCATTGTGAAGGTGAAAACTAGATGCATTTGATAATTAATGTTTACTTTAGAACATATCCTTATAAGTCCATGTAGACACTTATACAATTGTCACATATATGTATACTATACTATACTCTATATATATATATATATGTGTGTGTGAAAATGAAATACAAATCACAAGAATCATTAATAACAAATTTATTATATCTTTTCATTTTTTTTTCTCTAAATTTGATACATCCTTTAATATTTTACAAAAAAAATAAAGATAATATAAGTTTATTAACAAAATTGACTTCTGAAATCAATTTTATAAATGTAATAGATTTATATTATTCTATTTAATAGATATAGATCTAAATATATTTTAAATAAAAATAAAGATAACATTTCATCCTTTTTACTATATGACTCTAAATGTTACAAGAAAAATGTAAGGCGTTCCGTATTGAAAATAAAGCCCTCGTTAACGTAAAAAGTTTTCACGTATCGACGTACGAAAAAAAGAAAGAAAAATCAATAATAATTCTTAAATTGTTACGTATGTAATTTAACGTGGTATACTAATATATAGTAAAAAAGTTGAACAACTTAAGAAAAATACTTGTTCAATCAGTTCCTTTTTGAAAACCTTTGAAAAGAATAGTTTTATTCGTAACAGACTCTGTTCATCACCTACCTAGCTAGTCCCAGAATCTGATCATTAGCCATCATTAAATAAGACACTGACGTTTTCTAGAAAGCCATATTAGCGTCATTTTAGATTTTTAAAATATTATTTATTGATATTTTTTGAAGAGGGATCTCCATATACACATCAATCTCACCTAAGTATTCTAATAAATTTGAAAAATGAAATCAACAGTATTAATTGCTATTGTGATGTACATTGAGACCAAATTTTAGTCAAATTAATTTAGCTAGTAAATGCAACATCATGAAATTACTCTTGGAAAATTAGAGATACCAAAGTGAAATGCCTTTTCACATGAAAAATAACAGTGCTAGTGCTCTGGCATTTTGGGTCAAAAATGAACATATTTACCAAATTAATGCCTTTTCATTTTGGGTAAAAAAAAAAACGTTGAGAAAAAGTTTTGTGGAAAAGTTTTGAGAAACCATAATAATTTTCATCCCCTACATAAAGGTTTTATACTAACTTGATATTAAATTTTTTATCAGATTCATCCAACACAAGTATTAAAAATATTAAAAATACTCTCTAGTGCATAAAATAATATACCTAATAATCTTATCTAATTTATCAATTTAATTTTTATTGTATTTAGAAATCTTATCTTTATTTTATGTTGTATTTTTTTTTATAGAAAATGAAAAATTTCATTCATTATGAAATGAAAGTACAACAAAATTTAAAGATTAAATTTCTAAATACAATAAAACTTCAATTGAAAAATCAATATTGATTATTGATTCTACTAATTTATTTATGAGAGGATATTTTTTATATTTTTTTTTTGTAATTAAGTTCTATTTTATTTTTTATCTTAATATTTAATTGAATCAATTGAGATAATTATAATTAAAAAAAAATGTCACAAATATCATTCAAAAACAATAAAACTATAATAGATGTTGGAACTCTTTAAATAATAAAATTAAAATCTTCAACATCCCACTATTTATTCATAATAAACATTATTTTTGTATTCTGTTTAATTATTTAACATGATGTTATCTATTATAATATTTTCACTTATTCAACTTGTTTTCGCAATTAGGATTGTATGAATCACGTGAGGGAAGTCTTCTCAGCTGAACTGTGTGTATAAGTCACCTAATTCAGATGTATTCTATACGAGAAGCTCATTCTTGAAAGAAAAGAAGAAGAAAAAAAAAGACAAAACTTGAGTATACGCTTAATTGGATATCATTGAAAAATGAGATTTGATCCCTTTTACTCTCTCTCTTTTTAAACGACGTTAACTCTTTAATATTTTATTCATCGTGTTTGATCAAATTACAATTAATTAGCAACTAAAATATTAATTTCTAATTATAAAGTGTTTAACTCTGTTTATTTTCCACAAATTAATAAACTATGAAAAAGGAAAGATTCATCCAAAGTTTCACAAGTCAAAGGATTTGAATAAAGCTATTTTTCACGAGGATGCTAAATATTTACCTAATCGAGTACTATAGTGATAGAAGTTTGGCATCTTTCAATAGAATATTTTTGGTTATAATTCTCTGTTTTCAAGTATCATTTCAAAACGTTCGTTTTTTTTCTTCCTATAATAATAAAGTTCTTCTCTCCGTCTTAGTTTGGTGATAAATTATTTAATTAATTATCATAAACATTTAAATATAATTGAGTAATAAAAATAATATTTAAATATTATTAATAATATAAATTTATCATGTATTCTTTATTAATAATATATGTTTAAGATTAATTTTTTTTGTTAGTGTTGCAAATTTACTACAATCTCTTTATTTATTATATAAATTTATAATTGAAAAAATAATAAATTAATATATTTATATCATTAATTATTATTTAATATTATTTTTATAACTTGATAAAATAAGATTTTATGTTTGTAATTTTTACCATAATTTTGACCGTACATTTGTTAGTTCATCCTAGATATAACACTTTATATATTTTTTAATGTGTGTTCATATCTTTTCTAAATAATTTAAAGTTGAACAAATGATCATTTAAATCTGTTATCTTTAATGAAAGTAAATTTTAAATCTGTATCTATTAGGTGATATAATATAAATCTTTTATTTTTTTAAAAATATCATATAAGTTCATTTTTTAAAAATAATAGATTTATATTATCCCATAATTTTGTTATGAAATTGAAACAATATTAACTCATTTAATAAGTAGAGAACTAAAATATACTTTTGTTAAAAATAACGAATTTTAGTTATCATTTTTATTTTAAAGAATTAATAAGTGTAGTGTATCGAAGAAAATTATCTCACGCTCAACATATTTATTCACATAATTCAACTTTTATCTTCTTCTAAAAAATATATGTAATTGTTTTTATGTTATAAAAAAACACATGTATACTATATTTTTGAATATGTAAAAAAATATTTCTTATATCATATGTACTTAGTAAGATTATATCTTTATTAATGTGTCTATTTTTTTATTAATTATCATAAATGAGATTTGTTTTTAAATAAGTTGAGATATCTAATAATTAATAAAATATTTAATTTATTTTTAAGTGATAGATATAATGAAAATGAGATAAGTTTTTCCTACCCAACACTTGTATGTGAAATAGTGACTTGGTAATTGTTAACGTGACAAGACGTAGACCTTTTTCTCATTTTTCATCAACGATTTATAATTTATTCTTCATTTTCACTTAAAATTCTTGTATCAAGAATTCCCAATAAAAAAACGAGGATTTTAAATTGGAAACAGTGATCCATATAATATTTTATATATTTTTTTATTTTTATTATAAAAAAAGTTATAATAGAAGGAAGCTAATAATAAATAATTTGAAATGAGAAAAATAAAATTTTGAGTTAATAAAAAATACGTATTTAAAATAGAGAAAAATAAAATATATATATAACAATAGATATATAATTATTTTATATTAAATAATACTGGTAAAATCTTGTTACGAACTAATTTGAAATAAGAATAATAAATTATAAATAATTATAAGATTTTATATTTTTAGAATTTAAATAAATAGTTTAAATAATTTTTATAAAAAAAATTATTAATGTTTTAATTGAATAAAAATATAACTTAAAGATAAAATATAATTAAATTTATAAAAAAATTAAAAATAATTTTTTTATATATTTATTAAAATTAAGTATATAATTTTAAATAACAAGATAAAAAAACATAATCTCTATTTTTATTCTGTTTATATTATAAAATAAATATATTATGGTTTCCCGCTTATTCTTATCAATTTTATTATCTTCGTCCTAACTTTTAATTAAATAACTCCTATAAAGATTTATCCGCAAGTAAATTGCCACTGTTAGAACCTCATAAAACCATTCAAAGGCGCTGGTAAAAAAAAAGACAAAAGTACCAAGCGTTGGTAAAAAAAGATCAGAATAACAAACGGCTTAAACCTCCCACAAGTCATAGTCCTCGTGCAAACCTCAAGCATTAACCTTTTTGGTGCAACAATTTACCAAAAGATTCAATCTTTTGAGAGTTTGGGAGTCACAAGTCTCTCTACAGGAGTTTTGAGTCAAAAATGCACCGTCTGCATGCAAGACTGTGTTGTTCTACGGGCTACGTTCGTGGACCTCACATCACTAGACACATACTCACCTTGCTTCCATCTCCTAAATTTGAATCTATCGACCTGACCGAGTGCCGTAGACTAGGAAATATCGACCGTAAAAATTGTTTGGAGTCTTGGAGATGTACTGTTCACTGATAATGCTTCTGATATTACCGTACACGTTTTTAAAAACTATTTGCTTATAATATCTGATTATCTGATCGCTATGTCAGAAATGGGCTTTGGCCTTCTTATTCGGAATTTTCGATTTTTTTTAAGGAGAAATTCGATTTTATTCCTGCATACATATTATTTATTTACCTTTTATAAGCTTTTTTTTTGCTTAATTGAATTTGTTTAAAATTTGTTAGAATTAAGCGAAATAACATAAAAAATATCTCCAAATATTAAGATTTTTATAGAAATATACTTAAGATTTTAAAAAATTCAAAAATATTCTTTAAATATAACGAAAATAAATAATAATATTTCATAAATAAAAATGAAAGAAACTATAAAGAACCAATAAGTAATAAAAAATCAATAAATAATAAAATTAAAAATAGAAAACAAGTCATGATGTTTTTAACACTAAATGATAATTAGTAAAAAATATTAAAGAAATTCAAAATACAAAATTAAATCTTAAAGAAAAAAAATGATTTAAAGATCTATCATTTTCATCTTTAAGAAAATTATTTAAAAATATATATAATTTATTATGAAATAAGTAATAATGAAATGAACATTAATACCACATATGCAAAAAAGAATGTATAATATATTATTATTTGACAAATGAACTATAATGAATACACTATAAAAAATCTCCTAAAAGTATAAAAAAAATTGATTACATTCATTTAGAAAGAATCCAAATATTAATATAAGTTTATTTCAGAGAACGAATATATACACCTATAAAAATAATATTGTTAGATAATACAATAATAAACAAAAAATATGTTTTACTAAAAATTATCTCTGATAATTTAAGATATCATAAACTAAAATTTAAAGCATATCATAAGTTTACTATTAATATTCATAATAAAAATTTAAACAAAGTATTAAGTTTAACTTATAAATTTGAAAGTAGAGATTTAATAAAAGAAGCAAAATCATACATGTTCAATATACTATATATTATGATATTCATTAACAAACACTCATAATAGTTTGATATATGGATAAAATAAATTTATAGAAATAAATAAAAAATTTCAAGAACTTGGGCAAATAATAAAACCAAAAATACTAACAGACTTTGAAGTATTATAGGAATGATACTTAGATATAAAAGAAAAATCTTTGATACCAGTAAAACAAATTAAGGTGGTTAAAAACAATAATAAACTAAGATTTACTTTTATAGATTACAAAAGAGAAACTTTTAACAAATAAGAAGTTAAAATGTTTAAAAGATGAAGTCTATGCAAAGAAGCATTAGTTTCTGATGTCATATTAGGAAGACAATAATGTTTAAAAAAATTAAAAAATATATAGTTAGAAATAGATATGAGCCTAATAAACATAGCAAAAATTCAAATATTGATGAAAGCTTTGAGATTTTTAACATATGAAATAGCCAAGAATCAAACATGAAATTTTTACAATTTATAATCAAATTACAAAAAGAATTATTAAAAGAATATGGTTATGATAAACTACAACAAGATATTCATTTAGAATTTACATAACTAAGAAAAGATGTATACAACATACATAGAAATAATGATATTATAAGTCATAAATACAATCCCTTAGAGAATAATTAAAACTAGAACCACCTAGGAGATCAGACGCCATGATGCCTAGAAATAAGAGAAGAAAAATTTAACGAAAAAGATATAATTCAAATTTAATGAAATATAAAAAAGAATTAGAAAAACAATTCATGAATACCAAAAATAATGATATAGAAAAATTAATTAGTTTGTTAACACTAACTAATAAAACTAATGAAGAATTAAAAAAATATTATAATGAAAAACTTTTTACAAACAAAGACGAAAAAGATATGACAATAATTAGTGATACTAATTTTGGACCAAAAATCATGATCCCCAAAAGATCATATAAAACCAATTTCATCCTTACCAAGAAGAAACATCTTACCCTTATAGGGAAGAAAGAAATATGAAAATGTCATGAGAGCCTATCACTATCAATAGAAGAAGAAAATCACTCAAAATGAAGAAAAAAAAAGGTTGCATTAGAGAATTAGAGATAGTATCCCACCAGAATTCAAGCTTTATGGAAATTATAAATATGAAATCTTAGATCTAGATTGTATAAGAGATAAATAAAAAGTCTTAAATGAATGAGTTAGTGATATGAGTGTACTCATACAAACCTCTCAAACTACACAAATAAGCCTTTTAATCTGTAAGGTATTAGTAGCTCATGAAATGATAGAAAATGTTAATGTTTGGTTTTCATATTTAACATACCAACAACATTTATTAATGCAAGGAAATGCAACCACATGAAGAGAATATTTAGATATAGTAGTAAATGAAACATATAATGAATTTATTAGAGAAGATAAAAGAATAATTATCACTAAATCCAATGAAAATGAAATCAATGAAGCCAAATGACATTTAACAAATATGAAAATTTGTAACATGTGTTACATAAATTCTTTTATTTGTGAATATGAAATATATTACCATAAATTATCACCCTCTATGGAAACAACTTATAATGAAATATTTTTTCAAAAATTACCTAGAATATTACAAAAGACCTTAACATAAAGTTAGAACCAAATAAATAGAAAAATTATACCAGACACTCTAGGAGGAAGAATAAAAACCTTAAAAACTAAATGATCATTAAATTCAAAGAAATAAAGGAACATAAATAAATACGAGAAACTGATAAAATCTATTGTGATACAAGAGATTTTAAAATACCAAGAAAATATGGATATAATACAAAACATTACAAAAAGAAATATAAAAAATACAAGAAATTTAAAAGATACACATTCAAGAAACAAAATTTTCAAAAATATAAAAGATTTAATAGGAAAACCTATAATAAAATATATTTCAGAAGGAAAATGTATAAACCTCTTAAAAATAAGAATTATTGCATGTTAGGAAAGAAGAAATGCATATGTTAAATCTGTAATAAAGAAGAATATTGTGCCAATGAATGCCCTAACATACTTCAACATAAGAAATAATTTAAAAAGGAATTTTTCACATAAGAGAAAAATCTTAAATAAGCTTTTAAGATGGAATTATAACCGATTAAAGAATCAAATATAGATGATACTTATTGTATTTATCTATTAGAGAAAATTGAGGAGGAAATAACCGACTTAGAATATGAACAGTCATAATACGTGTACTCTTCATCAGAAGATGAATGATTTGTATAATATTACAAATCAAAATAGTACCTATATTAAAGTAGGTGTTAAATTGAAAGGCAATACCAACTATATTTACAAACATATATAAATACATAAGCTAATATGTGTATAACAAGTAAATATGTGTTTTCAAAATAATATTGAAAATAGGCACTAAAAGATTAAATTGTAAGAATTGCTACTAATAGTACAATAAATCTCAATAAGGTTTTAAAAGATGTAGATATAATGATATGAGTAATTTTTTTTCATATTTCTACCATATATTAACAAAAAAACATAGGTTTATTTATTAATAGGAAATAATTTCTTAAACTTATATAAACTTTTTGCAGAATATTTAGACAAAATAAGTCTAACAACATTAGATAGTAATACCATTTATGTATCAAAAATAAGAAAAGTTTTGACTGTATCAAACCCAACTTTTATGCAACAATATAAAAAGAAAAAATGTGGTAAGATAGATGCAAAACAATAAAAACCTTATTTAGAAAATATTTCATTAGATATAAAAGAGAAATAAAAAAAAATTTCTCAATGAAATACAAGAAGATAAAGCCTTAACAGGTATCAAAAAATTATTAAAAATAGTAAGCTCAAAAAATTATTTAGATCCAAAAATTAATAAATCTAAAACGATAGCTAACATAAAATTTAGAGACCCTAATAAGGTTATTAGAGTAAAACCAATTATCATAATATCAAGTAATTCACCCCACTTTAATTCAACATTCTTAAAAATAGCTATTATCTTTAATAAAAGGAAAGAAATATTTCTCAAGTTTTGATTGTAAAAATAAATTTTGACAAATAAGACTAGATGATGAATCTTAAAAATTAACTGCATTTAGTTGACCCCGAGTACAATTTCAATGGATTATTGTACCATTTGGATTAAAACAAAATCCATGTATCTTTCAAATATATATGGATAATATCTTTAAAAAATTACAAAATATATGTTGTATCTATATAGATGATATTTTAGTTTACATTAGTGAATTAAATAAACATTATTTTGATATTATTAATATTCTACAATAATGCAAAAAAAAAAACATTATACTCTCTCAAAGGAAAGCAGCAATTGCTCAATAGAAAATTAAGTATTTAGGGTTGGAAATTGAAGATAGATAACATAATCTATAATCTAATATACTAAATAACCTTCAAGGTTTTCCAAACCTAGTGAATTAAAGGACAAAAATCAATTATGAAGATTTCTAGGATGTTTAACATATGTTGAAGCATATATCAAGGAGCTTGCAGAAATGAAAAAACCCTTACAAGAAAAATTGAAAAAAGATCGTACCTGAAAATTGACAAAATAAGATACTCTGTATTTGGATAAGGTAAAAGCAGAGGTAAAAACTTTACCAATGTTATACCATTTATGGTCATATGATAAAATGATAATTAAAATAAATATTTCACAAGAATATTGAGGAATAGTTTTGAAAAACAAAAGTATATGACAAAGATGAATACCTTTGTAGATATACATCAGGATCTTTCCATGATCTAGAATTAAATTATCATAGTAATGAAAAAAATATCTAACTATTAAAAAGGCTATTAAGAAATTTACAATATATGTCATAAGTTTCAGATTCACTGTTAGAACCAATAACAAGAATATTGGTTATTTCTTAAGAATTAATATTGTAGGTGATTATAAATAAAGAAGATTAGTCATATGATAACAGTGGTTCAACCACTACAATTTTGATCAAACATCTCTTGAAAAATAACAACAATTTAGCAAATGCTCTTACTAGATAATTAACATCTCTAACTATTTTTATGCTTATATGAACGAAACATCTTCGTATCAAGATCAAGATAAAATAAAAAAGAGATAAAATCCTACAAAAATAACTCGAGAAGTCTTTTATGGAGATAGGAAATAAACATGAAGAACTTGATTATTTAAAACAATTTTTAGAGTCTAAAAAATCTAAAGAGGAATCTTCATAAAAAATCTAAAGAGAAATCTTCATAAAAAAAATCAATCGAAAGAAAATAAAACTTCTAAAGAAAAAATTCAAGATGAAAAGGAAAAACCTAATAGTTCAAAAGAGAGTAACATCTCTGAAATAAGAAGCTCAATTGGATTGACAAAGAAAAAAATAAGAATAGAAAAGGATTTCTATAATCTATAATGTCCCAAAACTAGGAATTTATAACAACTACGTAGAAGCTAGTAAATCTATTATAAGGTTTAATGGAGTAACCATAGAGCCTTTATCAACATAATAGAGGCTAAAAAAAATTATGCCAATAAAAAAATACCAAAATTAATAACTCCCGGAGAGATAGTAAGAAATTATTTTGCAACAATACAACAACAAGTAGCTCCAAACAGGTAAAAAATCCTAGGGAAAATAGTAAGGACTCCAGTACTATTTAGAAAAGCATCTCTTCCACAGACATCAAATGTTATTCAGGGAAACATCGTCCATAAATCCATTAATCATTGAAGATGAAAATGACCAATATAGGAATCTCAACAAATAACAATGATTGAGCCTCTACAATTTGGTAAGAAAATCTATCGAGGAACATATAAAAGATATGAATTTATGCACTACAGAAAAGGAATTCCGTGTGGGAAGTAAATTCAATATTTTGGAAGGAGCTGATCTAATATTTGTTTGCAAAACTTTCCGTTCAGGATTAATAGAAAACATATATGTAAGAATTAATTTAATTTAATTAAATTATTTCTTGTAAAATTTCAAAAAAGCAATGAAAAACTTCAAGAAGAAGATAAAAGCAAGTGTTAAGCCTATTTAAATAAGATTTTTTTAGTTCAATAATGGACTAAAATGAGGAAGGATGTATTAGTCTCTACCACTTCATCAAGCTCGGGATTTCCAACATAAATAAAGAAGTTTTCAAATCAATGGTACTCTAAGAAAAAGAATTCAACACAGAAGAACTTTGTGTATTAAGAGGTCAAATTTTAAGCCAAATTTTAAATAAACTTAGGAAAATTAATAACTCTATTGAGTTCAAAGTAAATTACTCAACTAGTAAAGTTACAATTATTCTCATAGTAGTATGGGACAGTGAAAAAAATCACCAAATATGAGATAAATTTTAACAGCAATAACCTTAAAATATGTCAAGAAATAAGGAAGATATTTTACTTCTATGCCAAAAAATCACCAAAGATCACACATGCATTTATTGCATCAAAGATCGAAAAGACGAAGATGTGTCGTCATCAACATCATCAAAAGGATTATCGGCAAAAAATAACAAGGAAAAATAAAAAGGTGAAACCTTAGGTAGAAGACGATAAAGAAAATTAAAGATGTAGACTCACATCTTTAGTTGGCAGCATGTGCCAAGAAAAAAACAATGGCTGATATTTAAATTAGTAATGTAGATGAATTATTAAAGGAATGATAAAATAATAATTCATATCTTGTAAATAGTGATTCTTTGTGTTATAAAGGAAACCTTATTTTCATTTTAGGACACGAAAAAACTGGAGCTCACAGCTCAAAAAACATACAAATTCTAGTATAGGAACTCACTCTATCCAGAAATTCCAACCAGTAATTATGAATGATTAAGAATCTTTTTAAGGTTCTTAGTTTGCTTTAAGATTATAATAATTATTATATTATGAATAAAATTGAGTTCAGTTACTCTTCTATAATAAGTCTAAATTGGAACCATTTATATACAGATGCAGAAGGTTCACTATTATTAGGACGATATTAAGGTTTAAGTAAAATTGAGGCCTGATCGGTGTAACAAGAGAGACAAACACAAAGAAAGATTGTAATGGACCCTTTAAATTTAAGAATAATAATTATAATTTTTAAACCGATTAAAAATCTTGAATGTTTAGATATTTTCTTACATCAAGTTATAATAATGAGAAACAAAAAAGATAAAGTTACAAATAACACAATATTATGATTAGGAAAATAAAAAATTAATTATCTTTAATAATTATAGGAATTAACAAATTACGTTAAACAATAAGCTCACATTTTGGCGTTAGAGTTATAAGAATATTAACATAAAATAGATGGAAAAATTAACACTATTAGATTTAAAGACATCAATGATATTGATCATAAAATCTAAGAACATTATAATATTTTTTGTAATCTTCAAATATATAAATAAAAATATACTCCAATGAAATTTTAAATAACTATACAAACAAAACTAATCAAATTAAAAGAAATGTAATAAGATGTCGACATTAAACTAACACAATAAATAAATACAAATATAACGTGATAATAAAAAAACAAAAATAGAATTCATTATTAAATTCTTATAGATATATTATTCTTCCTTATTGAAGATAATTCAGTACTTGATAAAATGTTTTATGTATTGTTATTATGACAAGAAGTTTATAAGACGTAACATGGTAATGAATATTAACCTGACACGAACTTGTCACAAATATAACATAAATATAGCCAACACAATATGTTATCACCTCTATATTTAGCATTCCTCCGAATAATAACTAATAATATATATTTTTATTCAAAAGAGAGACAACCTACTTGTTTTGTGCTATATTTTAGCATTTAAATGTGGTTGAACTTGAAAGCTCAAGAGTTATTGAAGCATTGAACACGAGATGTTATTATCAAAAGGATGACGACAGTAACTAATCAAAAGGTGTAGTACTCAATTAAAAGTATAGTAAAATTCATAATAATAATAAAATAATTTCTATAATTTAACATATTGTCCTCTATATATTAACAAATTGATTTGGTGGTTATTAAATATTTTATTTTTAAATTAAATTAAATGTTTTCAAAACTATATGTAATTTTATGTGGTTAGGCAACCATAATAATAATAATGTTTCAGCATATATGTAGCGTATACAGGGGTGGTTTAAACCCATCATTGGCCAACGGATGGGATACCTCTCCATTCAACTTATTTTCCTCATTCATCCCTTGGGACCCGTATAAATTGTATAACCAACAAATTGTAATAATAATTATTATTATTATTATTATTATTATTTGAAGAGAATTTAAATATATAAAATTTTAGTGATTTATAGTGAAAAATATAAATTTAGATGATTGAATTGGATAATATATTCTCTTCATTTAAAGGGTATATATATGTGTATTATATTTCATATATGTGGCATGGTACGTATATAGGGATCTGGTTACAAGTGATAAAATTGTGTACGAATTAATTTAAATAGAAAACATATCGCTACAAACATTACATTATTAAGTTGTTACATACAAACAAAAAAGGTTATTATACATAGATCGATCAAGGTTTTTAAGTAACTTTCTTGGATCGCTCATGGGGAGGGAAGACCATGATCACATCAATATCTTATACTTTCATCGGGTCTTGACATCTATGACCTCGCAGTTGAATAACGAGGTATTATGTCGACCAGTGTGTAGGTTTTACCAAGTTCATTGGATTTAGGTCATTGTTAAATCAATTTTATAATCTTGTTTTACTCTAATAGAGTATCTACACTTATTAAGTTTTATGTACGTTACATATTTAATATTAAACAATAATAATAAAAAAGACGATGATATTATTATAATTTAAATTATTAATACCATTTACTAAAGATAATTGTATCTAATTATAGTTACATTTAAGTATAATTAATTGGAAGAACATAACAAATATTCTTTTATGTTTTTTGTTAGTATTTGTATTAATGTTATTTTAATACTAAAAATAAAAATAATAGTAGTAATAATAATAGACAGCAATCAAGAGGCATGAACTAAGATATATGGTTTTGATGTTTGTCAGGGCTACAAGAAAGAGAATGTGAGTGCAAATTAAAGACAATCACGTGACAAATGCAAGCTTAATTAGACATGGGCCGGTAATGTCGACAAGAAGCGCAAGCTTAACAATTCGCAATCAATTCCCTAAAGCTGCTCTTAAAACAAACCGTTTATATCATATGAATTGACACTAAATTAAAAACTTCTAAATAAATTTTAAATTATTTTGTTTCGTTGTAATCAATGGTTGCAGCATAAAGTACAAGTCAATCGACAAGTAAAAAAGAATAGTTTCATATAGCCTAGTTTAAGGTGTTATATTTCGTTTACGTATCATGTTCAATGCGTTATATGCATATGTTGTGGTGAAAAAGATCAATGCGTACAAAGGCAAATGTTTTTGAGCCGGTTATTTTAAACCGATGATTTTCATGTTGTTTTACTTATTTTTTTTATAAATTAACGAAATATAAGTGACGCAAACAAGACAACATTATTACAGTACATATTCTTGAAAATAATGAGTTTTGTATATATTTAGATTCATCGTCGAGAGTAAATTTACTGTATATATTATAGAATTTATAATAATTTTGTTTTTTTCCTAAAAAGAACTAAAAATTTACAAAGTGTTTAAACTGTTTTGATAAATAAGAGTACCAATAGAAGTGGGAATTTGATGTTCTAGAAAAGATCCAACCATATTGTACTCCATCAACATTTTACAACTTCGTGGACTAGTTACTTCCAATTTGCTTAATTAAGAAATTTTAAAATTGGACTAAATCGGTCGGTTTACTAGTTCTAGCTCATCAATCACAATACTTATTTTAATAACATAATGGATGATTGTTTTTAACCAAAAAATAAAATAAAATTTCACTGCACTTAACTTGCATCTCATTTAGCATCAAGAGTTATTCTAAAACAATAAATAATTTCTCTGACCAAATCTTCTCAATCAGGGTACTACTACTGCACATGTGGTTGCAAGTTTGCTGTTTTAAATTTTACACATGAGCACCACTTTTTTAAAACAATTCAAACTCACACCCTCATATACTGGCATACTTTTAACATGCATGTACAGATCATAGATTGATTTTATGCTGTTTAGCTACATATAATTGACAAATTTATATTTAATCATAAAGAAATGTCAAGAAAAAAAGGGACAAATTTTATATATGTCCTGTATTTTGAGATCTTAAAACGAAAATTACACCAGTCTTATTAACTTTAAATTTAAAAGAATTAGTGTTGTGGCTCTTGTAGTCGAATCATGTATATTTAAGTTGAGGCATAAATTACAAACCCACGAAGAGGAAATGCAAAAAAGGAGGCTTAAAATATTAATACTCTATGAAGACTTTATTTTGCCAAATCACGAGTCTGTAAAGATTTGTGTGCAACTCATGTATTGGGTATTTTAGCCATGTGGGTTTGTTCCCCTTTCCCACAGCTGAACACGCACAAGCCTTTCAAATGACAAAAATGTTTTTATCGCAGCTAAAATGACAAAAATGTTTTTATAGCAACTTCACGGTAATAATCTAATTGATCTTCTATTAATAAATGATTACATAATAATTATTTTATTATCTTATATCTTAAACTTAAATTTAATTAATATACAACAGTTAAATTAAATTGATACATATAATAAACTTGTTACAAGTAGAATTACTTTTCAAAAAAAATTATCTCTATGTTAGAACATCCATCCAAATTAAAAGTCAAGGCTACGGGGGTATACTTGATGGGACTCGTCATTTCAATGAGAACCCAAATTCTTGGACATGGCTGCTAGCAGCTGCAAATTGATCATGTGCTCTTTTCCCCTTTTAACATTTTGGTTACGGAAAGAGGACAAAAATAACACATTTTTGCAGTTGGAAATTTATTTCTCAGCAGATTCAGATGGATCTTAGTCAAAGGCAAACAACACATGTTATGTTATTCTCAAATCTAAGTTTCCAAACATATGCACGAGATTTAGATTTGTGTGTTCCAGATCATGCATGTGAGTAATATGTCAGATAAGGAGACAACAATGTAAAAATTATGTCAGATAATCAACAAACAAGAATAATAATGAAAATTAATATTGTTATAATTTATTTTCTTTCTGTTTTCGTTTATATACAAATACTATATATTTATACAGAAATATTAAAACAAGAAATTAATCATAATAATTGACACATATTTGGTACATAAAATGGCAACATGGGTTAAATGTTACCGTCCTTTATACATGTGATAACTAATTCTATGTTGGTGAATACTCTCTTACAAGTCTAGTATAGGCAGGTGTTAGCCAAGCCCATTTTTGACTACTCGATCTGCCAACATGAAAAGGATTTATCGAGCTTTGATACCGTCAATGTAATGGTGGTACGTTTAAAGGCTCCTTGAGGCCTATGTTAAAGAACTCGTAGAAGATGACAGTTCACAAAGCGACCATAAATGGATAAAAAGCTCACATAACTATTAAAAAAATATTTTATACTCTCATTATATATCTCAATATCATCTAAGTGTGATTCGTTTATTAATTTATTTTAAATTATAGGTTTGAATCACACTAAAATATCATTTAATCTAAAAGATATATATATCATCAATGTGTTAAAATCAAAATCTCATTGAGTTAGGTATTTTATTTTTTATAGAAATAACGAAGAATTTCATTAATGATAAAAAAAATACAAAGAAGACCAATTATATATATATATATATATATATATATATATATATATATATATATATAAGCATTATATTGAAAATTAAAACTTAGCCATTAACAATATACCTAACAAACATGTGAGGGAATATTTTTTTTCAATTTATATTACTTTTTATTTTAATGTTTAGTCAGATTAATTGATATAGTGATATATTTTTAAAAAATATAAAATCATGATATCTATTTGATCAATTTTATGTAAAAAAACTTGAAATACTTTACAAAACATAAATGTTTCTAATGACTCAAGAATGTTTAAATAAATATATTAATAAATATTTATATCAAATAAAATATTTGTATCTTGATGAAACTCTATAGATTTAAGAGTCAAGGAAGTACACAAAACTCTTTATAATATTCGATATGATTTTCATAAAGTTTGATTTGGTAAAATAAAACTCTAAGATCATAAATAACATATTATTTATGAATAAGAATGATGAGAAGAATATTTGAGAGAGTATCGTGTTCACTAGTAGAATCACCATTTTACTTTTAATACCTTAATAGTATCACTCATTTAACAAAAATATACCAATTTAGTACCTTTATCATTTAATTAGAAAAAAATTATATATGCATTAATATGCATACGATATTCAAGAGATATTTTTGAATAAATAGTTAATTGATTATCTCAAAATATTATTTAAATATCATTTAACTAATTTATTATTTAAAAAAATTATTTGAATATATCACGTATTTATTATACATATAAAAAATCTCTAATTAAATAGCAAATTATACAAAATTTATACCCTTTTTTTAAACAGGATTATCAATTAGGTATTACCTCCAAAATTTGAATAAAAAAGAGTACTAAAAATAAAATGATGATACTAATAAAATAACAAACTCAAGAGCTCATATAAAAAGAAACTCTCGTTCCAATATAGAAAGCTCAAAACAAAGGAAATACAAATAACGTTGGAAGAAAAATAAAAAAGATAAAAGAAAAAGAAGAAGAAAGAGGAGAGAAAAAGAGCCGCCCAATAAATATTAAGTGGTTCTTATTCTTTCATCTAACATCCTATACATCCAAGTAAGTTTACATCCCCCTACAAAAAATAACACGTTCTATTGTTTAAATTGGTGACATCTTAGCAACTAGATTTTTTTTTCTAAGATAATAGCTAGAGATTTTGAAGGCCAAACTAATTATGTTATATTATATGCTAATTTGAGCACTGAGAGTTGAGTTTATAATTATATAAAAAAAAGACTTTGGAGCCCAAAATGGTCGAAATTCTCTTTTAATAATGAACCTCATAGTTTTATGCACAGTGGGATTTAAACAGATTTTTGCATTTTTAGCCTGCCAGAATCAGTTGGGGACCTCTCAAGTTTTGACAGGAAATTTTTTAAATTAAAAACGAAAACAAAACTGATGATCTTGAAATTGAGCACAGCTGTAGAAAAGTATGTGAAAAACAGGAGCAATGCTAATTGCCAATTTAATTATATAGTATAGCTATTCACAAATTAAATTTTATTTCTAACTTCCTTTACATATGTATCCTTTTTATAACATCAAAAAACATATATTTTCGTTTCTTCAAAAATTCAAAAATACAATGCATTTATTTTTTATATAATGTAAAATAAATGAATAACTAAATGATATAAAAATTGAAGGTTTTTCTTTTCGTTGGTTTTATAAACTGGGTTGTAGGATTTACACTTGCCCTGCCCTGCCCTGCCCTACCCTAATAATCTGAAGCATTTTTGTCAGTAACCAGTAGCAAGAGCAGCGTTCAAAAGACTCAGAATCATATCACAACAGCATACATGAGTTTAGTTTAATCGTTCCTGGTCTATGAACTTTGCAATAAGGCATTAAACCATCAATCGATTACAAATTTCTAGTTTCCTTTTCCAAAAAAAAATCTGCACTTCATCTCGGCTCTGGGAGAGAGAGAGAACGAGAAGAGTGTCCATTTATTTTCAGCCTAAACTGGTCCTTGCAGAGTTTTGTCTGACATAATATAGAACAATATACAACAGAGCAATTTGACAGAAGATGTTCTTTGCTGTGATATATTATATGAAGCATTTCATTCTCTACAAAAAAAAAAAGGATTACTATTATTTGACACAAACGATTTCATACACATATTGAGTAAAATCCAACTTACCCATCTTTCAATTTCAGCAGAAGATGCAGCTAGTCTTCGCTTCAAAATGGACCTATCCTGTTCACAACTTTTCATATCGGTGTCTACATGCACAAACAACCAACCAACAATTACTACCAGAGCTTAGACTAAGTAAGACAGTGAAGAAAATGCCCTTGACATAACAAACACAATCTGGTCTAGAGGACAGTTCAAGGAGAAACAATAAATTGAGCAAAGAAGAACATCATAGTACATTGTTTAGACATAAGTCATATTGAAGAAAATAAAGAAATTTACAGCATCAGTTACAAAACTTGTCTTCCATTATTGAGTGTCATAGAAGTCAAATTTCCATGAATTGTAAATTTTAATTTATTATATATAGTCACCTAATACGATTAATTGAGCTGTTACATATAAGTATCTTGAAAAGTATATGTTAGAGAGAGAGAGAGATTTAGGTTCGGTATTTCCCAAGTTTGGCTATGCATCCATATTTGCAACACCATGCCCACATAGGGAGAGAAGTTAGTGTTTGTCAATTGACATTCTAGTTAACACATACAAGTTTTCATTTCCATGTACTATATGAATAGATATAATAAAAAAAGGTCAACTAGAGTAAATTCAATCCCAGAGGAAAGAAAATACGTGCAGATGTGTTTTGGTTAAGTATTTGGGTTGTAGCGCATGATGAAGATCACTACCAAATTAGATGATAAAAAAACTTGAGATAAAAGAAAAACACATGAAAATCCCACAAAAACTTAAGCAAATGAAATAATATACTGGTTCTCACCATAGTAATATGATGACATAATTTTGATGCGCTCCATTGGCTGGGAAAGGAGGAAACAAAAGATTTGTTTAACAAGGAAACAACAACACAACAAGTTCAATTAATAAAATTAGGAAGAAATTTTTTTTTTCAAGACAACACAACTAAGACAATTTGGTTAGCATGATTTGTCAAGTTCAGAGCATAAATCCGAATATTTGGAAAACTTATCAGCTGGAGAAAAGAGCGGATACATTTCAGATGTAACACACATAATCCATTTACAAGAAATAATAATGTCAGACATTGCTTTCATACAAATACTAATATATTTATATAACTGAAGCATAAGATTGATTTCCTACAGAAATCCTATTTTGGAAAAATGTCTAGTGAATGTAAGCTCTCAAAAATAAGATTACAGAATATTCCATTAGGACAGATGCATGCAAACTGATTTCTTGTCAAGAACAATTATTATTATTATTTTTTCATAAAAAAAAAGCATTATTATGACTATATGTTTTGAATGCAACTATAACTTTACTAGAATTTCAGGATTCAGGAACATGGCAGAAGCATACCATCACAAAGATCCCCTCACGATGCGTAGGGAGCTCCTCAAGCCTTTTTAATGTCTCGTCACCTTTAGTAACTTTACCAAATATGGCATACTGAAGAGAGCATGTGAACAAGTTCATTAAGCAATTATATTTAAATGTGATTTGAGCATTGCAATATAATGTGTTATAACTCTCATACCTTCCCATCCAGATGAGGGGCATCTCCAAGCAGCATAGAAAATGAGGACGAGGCACTGTCAGGATCGTCAAATCTACTCAAAGAGCAAATACATATGCAACATTAACAAACCAAGAGACAGATGAATTTCAATGGATTTATAGTAATAACTACTAAGATAAGCCCTCCCCCAACTAGCCACACCCAACTCCCCCATTACAGATAGAGGATATGCCGAAAACAAAAGCTCCAAGAAGAAGTAAGATTGTTGGTTGGCAAGAAAATAAACAACCAAAGCAGTTTTAGTTGAGTAATGAGGAAAGGACATTTTTTTTTTTCATCTACTAGCTCATTTAAATTATCATGTATTAATGTTAGGCATGACTGACAGATTGGACTTTTTTTCCAGAACATGCAGTATCTGTAATCCGCTTTTATCACAATCAACATTTCCTGTATTTAGTGTGATATCATATGCAACAAGGAAAAGTCTAATCCAAAGTAGTAATAGACCTCAATCCTCTTTACAGTGTTGCTGCACTTAGCAGCTAATTATAACCCTTATGATCAGATATGGAAGTTTAAAAACTTTGCTTCTATACCTGTCAAAAATAAATCTAGATCTTCAACATATTAAGAAATACTTAAATGGGTTCAATTTTGAAAGGAAAACGCTAAATTTACCTGCCCATAGAGAGAATACCTCTGACATGCTTAACTTTGCTAAACTCACCAATCACAGTCTTTTCTGCTTCTAATCTTTGCTCTTCGTTCATAGAAGCGGATCTTCCACCCATCACATCTGCTACTTGGGCTACAAATCCCTTCTCAACCTGTTTGCGAAATTAAGTATGTTATAATAATTAATCACTAATTAAAAACATTGATAAAAAAAAAAACTCGAATTTTGAAACACAAAATTTACCCTAAAGAAGTGATTAGTGTTATAGCAGCCAAGACGAACCAGCTTGAAAATGTGATCAACAGTTTTGGGAGCAACGCTGGGGAAGAAACCGAATTCGATGTCTCCATAGTTGGTCTACAACCACAAAATCAAATTGCATCCTTTTTTCCAAAACCTCATGAGAATCGTAATTTAAATTTAAAAAAAAAAACTAAAAATTACCTGAAAAACAACACGAGCGGATCCGAGTTTGGGTTCATCAAAAGAGGGATTAGCCACGATATATGCGAAATAAAGGAAAATAAAAACAATTAATGAATTACGACTCCACATTATCAATCGTTTCCCCTAAATTTGGCGTTCTTTGATCTCTATCAGCGTCAACGATGAATTCGATGGTTATTAATTGTATTTATTATTCCTGTTTTTATTATCTTTTGTCCTATTTTTATTTTTATTAACGTTATCCCATTAGAAAAAAAAATTCATTACTTCCCTAAATCTCTTTTAAATTCTCGAAACAAACCAAACATTTGTAAGCATTTTCCTAAATGTCGAACAAACAAAACATTAAATTAAAAAACAAATTGTCCAACAATATTATCTCAATGCACCCATAACAATTCAAGAAGTGCCATTGTTATGTGTGGACTCTTGGGACGAGATATAATCAAATCAAGCCACCCTCAAACAACGTTAATGGTGCCAAAATGTTTTCCACGGCTATTGTCGTACTTGTTTTCATGCTTTGGAAACTTAAATGTAGCTAAATTAATCAACACTAAACTTCGATGGCTATGAAATTTTTAATGTCACTAGTAATATTATTACTGCAACCAATCAAAGATATTTTACAAAAACTAAATACCATTTAAACAACATAATAAATATATAAATAGTTAAAGAAAAAAGAGTGGTACTAAATGTATCAATTTATTTTTTATGTTAAATTGTGTCTCACTTATTCATTCCATGTAAAATTTGATAACTAAGATATTAGAATGATTATGAGATTATATATATGATTTATGTAGGTATTAAAATGTAAAAAATAAAATATATATCATATATATATATATATATGAAAAGTCAAGCTATTATGAATCTTGTAACATATAATTGTAAAATTTAAGAGTCAACATTTTTTTTCGCTAGAATATAATGTTTTTATGACAGGATCGATCCAAGCAATATAGCGCGACGTGATTTGTTTTTCGTATTTATATGACGTTTGTATGGTTTGTTCAGTCAATTCTCAACTTGCGTGATATGTCACGTGATAGTTTTTGATTGGTTTTACGTTAAAAAATTTAAAATATAATAAAAAAATTCAAAAATTATATTTTCATTAAAAAAATTATATTTAAATTTTTTTTATCATAAAATACTATTTATTAAATAAAAAAATAAATATTAAGTAAAAAAATGTACTAATGATTATATTTTCATAAAATCATTATTTTTCAAGTTAATTTTTAAAACTTTGAGATTTACATTGTATTAATCAACTTATAAAAAATATAGAATTGATTCGTAAGAGATTTTTTAAGAAAAAAATGCTATATAGTTTATCATACAATGTTGCACACAACGATAATAGCATAGTTTTTATCTTTTGTGATCAATTAAATTTTCTTTAAAAGTAAAATATTTGTTATCTATGATGGTTGAATATTACCTACTTGTCAAGTGTCTCGTTACTCTTTACAATATTTCAAATATAGTTGCTCTCTATATCAAGTTGACCGTATAATTATATCTAATATCATGCATCTTAGTGATTTTGCATGTAAGATGGAATCCATTGTAGTAATTTATTTTTCCAAAGCAAAAAATATATCACATTTTTATGTGTCTAATTTATTTTTAATATTTAATTTCCCTTTTTAAGATAAAATAGTACTTGTATTTTAAACATGCAATTCCAAATAAAAGGATAAATTTTATTAAAATATCACTATTCTCATTAACAAAGAGTGTTACTTTTATATAAAATTAATCTATCTTTCTATTCATTAAAAACTTAATTACAGGAATACATCCATATTTTTCCTAATTCTTTTAACTTATAAGTTTGAGATAAAACTAATTTTCATTAATATAATTGAAACATACAATTTAAATTTAAATTTATTCATTTAAATATATCAATAATTATATTTAGATAAAATTTCTTTAAACGTTAGTTTCTTCTCACATTTGATATATATACTTATATTATATTTCATTTCATTTATATTAATTTGAGTTATTTTACTTAATTTTTTGAATTTTTTTAATTATATGAATTACTTTTTTATTTATTATTTAAATGACATGTTAATAAATTAATTAAATTTAAATTTATGTTTAATATATACCTTTGAGTAAATTATTAAAACAATAACTATTTAAGAGAAAATCAAATGAAAGGAAAAACATATCATTTTTTGACATATAATTAGGGATGATAATTTATGTCATTATTCGATTGATCGAATCAAAACTCAAACAAAAATTTAATTAAATTTGGGCCTGGTCAAATGATTTGAAAAAATCAAATTAAATTGAGTTGGGTTTAAGTCAGTCCGTTAATTCAAAATAATTTAAAAAAAACTATAACACGTAAACATTATAATTTACACGTTAGATTAAAAACTTAAAATTAAAAAAAAAACATATTTCTTTTTAATTCTCAACCGACTGATTCTCATTCCCTCAATTTTCTACTTCTTCAACAATAATCCTATGTCTAGTACTATTTCACTCTTCTCTAGTCGCCATCTTATGTCCATTAAAGAAACTTAACGTATATTATATGTCACCCTAAAAAATGATTTTTATTTGTATTATCATTGTATAGTCTACTTTAATACATCAAGAGAGATTTATATATTTGTCATCAATTTTGGAGGAAATGATTTATTTAATCTTATTCGTATATTTCTTTGTCTAATGTTTGTGGAAAATTCTATTGAGATTTGTAACTCTTTATTCAAACTATGAGTTTTCATTAATACACGACAGTTTCTAACTTTTATTTAGAAATTTAATTATTGCTTTAATAATTAGGTTTACTTAGCTTATGTTTATTAGTGTTCATATTTTGCAATTAATTAGTTATTATAACATAACAGATGTTTGTGAAGAATTGTATTATTTTCGTAGATTTTGTTGTGTGCATAAATTGTTCATTTAGTGTTGATTTATTTTGTTCAAAAAACTAATTATTGTAACATTATTTTTTTGTCATTTTTAAGTATTTCATATAATGATGTTTGAGTTGATAAACTTAATCATCAAATATATATTTTTATTTATAAAAAATATTATATTAACTAAAAAAATATAATTAATAGTTTGGATTAGTTTGTGTTTGGTTTACATTCAGGTTCATCTTTAATGGTTGGAATAAATTTTAAATTGTATTAAAATTAAATCAATTTTGAGTGAATTATATCAAACCAACTAGAACTAAGAATTATTACCCCTACATATAATATACAATTTAACCCAACGATGTTTTTTTTTTGTTCCGTTATTTGTGTCTATGATAATTTTCAAGCTTGTATATTCGTTATATAACTATTTTGGAATATGTTTTTCCTTCCTTCTTCTTTTTCTTTCGGTATAACCATTTTAGAGTTGATCAATACAAATATTTACTTGAATTAGTTATACTACAAACAGAAAAAGCATTTGGTTCTATTATGAAATGCGGATAAATAGCAAATAATAGCATTTGGTTATGGTTTACCTAACAAATTTGAAGGTTCTGTTTGGTATAGGATTTGAAAACAATTTTCTTTTTCTTTTCTTTTCTTTTTTTGCAAACAAAAAGGATAGAAAACATAATATATTTATTTGGTAAAAATATTCTTGAATGAAAATTTTGAATAATATCCCACAAACACCATTATTTTTAGAAAATGTCTAAATGCTATTTTTATGTTTTCTAAAAATTTTGTTCAAATATAAACTAAATAATACCTTTAGAATAGTTTTTGAATTCAATAAAAAACAAACTCAAAATTTAAAATTTTCAAATACAACTCAATGTTTCAAATAATTTTCAAATTATATCTTTATTTTTAAACTATATACTAAACGCATCCTAAGATTTTTGATAATGTCATGTTGGGTAACAGATAAAGTGGGCTAATTTTTTTAGTCTGTATCTGCGCCATCCTGGGTTCAAATGGGCTCAAGCGAATCGGCCCATAAATCCTCTCACCATTTCACGCTCTGACCTTGTCACATAGTTATTTTGTTGTGACTTATGAGTGTACCATAAGTTTATAATGTAACTTTTTTTAAGTTTGAATGCTTTCTTATTATCTAAAATTTTAAATTTACTCTAAGATTAGTATTTTTTTTGTTCTAAATTATCAATAAAAATAAATGGTTCATATTTATTCTGAAACTGAAATATTTATACGTTACACATATCTTGATAATCAATTTGATACTTCAATTGGTGTTACATATACAAAATTCATGGTTTTGAAATTAAGCATGCCCCTCCTTTTAAGCAATTTGATTGTGAATCCTATTAATTCAAAATTTGGTCTCTATTTAATCTTGAAATGAAACTATCGTCCTTCCCACTTGAGGAGCTTTTTCTAACAAAAAAAATAAATAACAAAAGGTTCAATTTCTAACTCCTTCATCCCACCTTAAAATAGGTACTTATGGTTTGAATAAAAAAAAAGAGATTTATAGACTAAAAATAACGTAACTGTTTAATTAATATCCTAAATAACTAACCACAATAATTGAGAGAATTAATTTCCACAAGCACATGGTTTTCAACTCTCTTAAAAGCATGTATGGATAGGCACTAAAGAAGAATCAAAGTATTTTTTTCCTTCTTTTTTTTTTTTTGGCTCACTTTGTTTGAACTTTGAAAAAAAAATATAATGCCCTTTAGGCCAAAGAAAAGAAAATGAACAACTCTAATTTCCTTTCTCTTCTCCACACAAATCCTTATCAAAATACACAAGTAAATACCTTTACTTATCTAATAATCAATAATATTTCAAATACTTTGAATTGTAAGAGATGACTTCTTAGTTCCTATTCTAATGAGCTGCAAGATGATCATACATAAGAAAGGTAATTATGAAATAATTACATAAGGGGTTTTATAATTTAGGATAAATATAGGAATAAAATAATTATGAAATAAACATGTATATTAATTAAGATAATTATTATATATTTATCAAGTTTTTTGTATTTTGAAACTAATTTATTGTTCATTTGTTAGGATTTTGGTTTTTGCTTGGATTTACCAAACTTGAATTATTGAATAAATATCAACTTCTCTGTGTCTATTTCCTTTTTAAATCTCTATTCATTTAAATTCCCAATCAATTATTTTTTTATTCTTTTGTCTACTCTTTCATACTTTATTTTATTCCACATCACTGCCTCATCGTATCTATTCTATTAATGCATCCTAGTCATATCGAATTGTTTAAAGCATTCACTAAATTTATGTTGTGCTTTTTTTGTGTTGATAATTTTGAGGGCTATTAGGTATCAAAAGGCAAATTGATAGTACCTTTTCCTCTTTTTTATTTTATTCTCTTAAAAGAACCATGATTCGAGCCAGGTAACAGATTCACATGCATTGAGCTTAAATTAATTAAAGTGATTTGAGATTGTGACATGAATTAAGAATATGTGAAGATGCCCAACTTGTACAATGAGGTAGACATTTTTGAAAACTATGGATTCTATGCTCTCACGTAAAGTTTGGTAATATATAGACCATTAATTTGATGAGTTTCAAAACTGTAATGAAATACAAATCTAAACGCATAACATAACATGTTCAACTACTACTTGTTCACACGCAACCCTCCTTTTTTTTGTTTTTTCCATCGAGAGAGGGAAAGAATAAACATTTTACGAGCTTTATATGGAAAGAAACAAATTCATTGATTTACAATCGATTAAATATTTACATATAAGTTTATTTAGATATTATAACAAATTCTTTAATAACAAATTCTTTAATAACAAATTCTTTATATATATATATATTTGATATTTTTCTAACTTTTTTTTCTTAAATAATTGAATCTATAATATTAATGTTATATACAAAGAGCCTATGAATATAAATGGGACATATAATGGTGCTTGATCTTAATTCACTCATAAAAATTATCAATTTTGATTTATATTTATTTAAAATAATTTTTTTATTAAAACTATTAAGTCTCAAATAAATTACGAGTAAAGATCATGAACAGATTTATAAGTTTATGTAATTCTTAACTTAACGAGATCTTATTAAGTTAAATTATTCGTGTGATTCTAAGTTGTTATCAGATTTGTGCTCCTGACTTTTCACTCTCATCGACGCCCAAGAATCCGATGGTGCGTTCATCCAATACCGACCAGGACTACGAGTCGATGTGAAGGGAGACTCTCAAGTCCCACATCGATCATAATTAAAATCATACATAATTTATGAATCTATAACACCTTTAAATCAATAATATCTTATTAGTTTGAGTTAATCATGTATTTTTTAAGTAAAATTATGATTGTCTTGATCGAAAATATTTTAGTTGTTTCATTGTTTGATGTTATTTTGTATACTCTTTGATTTTGTATTATTTATTATTTATTAAATAAAATTAATACGTACGATTAAAAATAAAAATGGGAGTACAGTTGGATATGGAAATGACCAACTTTTTGGGACTTTAGTGATAGGAAAATGTATTATATAGTTGTTAACGCGCGTGATTGGGAATATGCCCCCAAACAAAATAATAATAATAAAGTAGAATCACAAGAAAAGTGATTAAATATGGTGTGTGTCTCAACTCCACTTGATCAAAATGTTGCTTCCATTTTATTTTTTTTGATAATCTGGATCTGATCAGTATCATTACATCAAATAAGCAGGGGAGGCTAATATAAATTAGGGGCTTCTGTATTTTTTTATTAAAGTCATTAAAATTGTATTATAAAAATATTTACTTTTATATTTAACAATTTATTTAGATTTATAAAAAATATATATCAAAAGAAATTAACAAGTATACATCCTCATCACTAATTAAACTTTTCTTTCTTTTTTTTATACCTAAGAACACATTTTTATTATAGCATTTGTAAAAAAATATATTCAATTAAGTGATTTTATTAATTACAATTTTTTTCCTGAGTCATATCAGATGAAATCTGACAATTTATCATTAACTTTTGTGGGAGAAAACTTTGAATATAAGAAAAATTTGGAAATTACCATATAGCAAAGAATAAATTTTAGTTAACTATTTTATTAATTAATATAAATTTATGTAATTTTTTAAATAATATTACACAATTTACGTATATTAAGAATTAAATCTCTAATTTTTAGTTTATACACCTCGCAAAGACACTCTAATGCAAGTGTGATACAACAACGCTCACAATCCAATGATTTCTCTCCATCTTAAACGTGTATAAAGAAGATGCATAAAGCTATATATTATATAGTATAAAATAGTTTACATGTCTATCACAATAAAAGTTTTTATGTATTTTAAATCCTAGTATTCTCTTATTAAAAATAAATATTTTATTATTAAAAAAAATTAATTTCAAGATATTGAAATGTTTAAAATGAAATAAAGTATCACTAATTAATTCTAAAATTGAGAGTGAAAACAACGGATGGGATTGAAGGTGACATTTGCCAAACAACGTATTCATTTTCTTAATATTCCAATCTTGTGGAAATGGAGAGTAAGCCCAAGAAATAATCCTCTATATTTGAGTATTGATTGACCTTTCAAATTGGTTTATTATGAACTCTTTCTTTCTCTTTCTTTTTTTATAACTTCCTTTCTCTTTCACAAAATCTTAGACTTTTTCTATCTACTCTTTTAGACGTAAACAAAAAGGGAACTAAAATCTAAATATCCATTGTCTATGAGTTAACAGACTGAAGAAGATTGTTTTACATGAATAATGTGAATTATTGAACATGTTGAAGTTAATATTTTATTTCGATTAATTATTTTAAATATAACGTATAAAAAATTCACGTAAATCTTTATCGTTACAAATTATAATTAATAGATTCATTTTAAGCGTATAATTTATTTATAATTTTATAAATATTTTATATAAAACTCTTAGAAAGTAAGTATTTCAATGTCTCTCATGCCCATGTATTTCCACCGCTGGATAGATGGAAGGTTATTTATGCATACTCAAAGAAAATGACAATATATATGCAATTGCCTAATAGGAGTAACATTGATCTTAAACTACCTCAAATGGACCATGACAGATATAAACCGAACTAATATGTAATATAATGTCACGCAAAAACAACCATACATGTCACATCCTCTACGATTTCATTTTTATTGCAATTTAAAACAAAATCACAACCTGACTAAGAAAAAATAATAAAGAGTTTCATAACATTTAAATCTACTAGCTATTTTTTAAAACATTTTAAACTATTTGTTTATAAAAGTGATAACGTAAAGCTTTGTGCTTAAATGCAATAGCTGTTTATTTTTTAATTATATTTGATAAAAATTAGTAATTGTTGAAGTAGTCTTTCAAAATAAAATTTAAAAAATAAAAAAATCAACACAAAAAAAATTGTCCTGTATTATGATACAAAATAAAATTAGAAGGATACAAGAATTTTTAAGGGAGATTTCAGTTATGAAACTTTTTATATAAAAAAAAGTTAATTTTTCTTCCTTCCCTTTTAACCATAATATTATAAGAATAAAGCTACTTTCTTTCACTTAAAGTTAAATCTCCTTATTCATGAATTATGAGATATAAATATATCTCAAAACTAATAATATTTTGAAATTATCAAATTGCTTATCTAGTGATATAGGTAATACAATTTATTTTCATACATTAAATTTGCTATAATACTTGTGTAGTTAGTTAATTTTATTGTGTTTGTTATATAAAAAAAATTACAAATATTTCTTATTAAGTTTTCTTATTTTAAATTTTTGTTCCCCATCTTAGATAGCATAAGTGTTTTTATAATAACGTTTTAAATCTTACGTCATGAGAATATGTTTATTATACAGTATTAAAGATATTGATTATATAATTTTTATAAAGTTATATGCTTGATTATAAAGTGAGATCTTATTACACGTAATAAAAATCATATGTTTACGTAGAAATTTAATATGAATAATAGATGTGGATCTAAAACATACTTAACATTTTATTTAATATGTTTGAAATTTAATTCTAAAATCACAGTTATTGTCTTTTTCTTTAATCACTGATTAAATTTTTTTTAAAATAAATTAAATATTAATTTAAATAAATTTTTGTAATGAAATTATTTTATAGGTAAGAAAACTACATAAAATATAAATATATAATTTTATTAAAACATTTATCATAATTTTATCTGTTATATTATACATGATGTTATCAAACACTATACAAAATAATTACAATAAAAATTAATATAGTTTGGCCCAATCCAATTATACTTAATATATCTAATGTCTTATACCAACGATGACATAAATGTATAAAAATTTATACTCATATTAATTATGATGTATTATGTGATAAAATTTTCTTAAAAAATAAATAATTTATTTATTTTTAAAGTTATTTTGTCAATTGTAAAATCATAATTAGCTTGAATGTAAACTTAGGATCCCTTAGTATTCCTCTAACTATAACGTGACACATGATAGAATAAGTTAAGACAATATTTATTTTGTTTAAATTTTTATTGTTAAATGATAATTTTATTTAATAATAATATAAAAGTTTATTTATAATTAAATGTAGAAATATAAAAAAAAAAAAATTTTTTGTAATATTATTAACCAATAAAATTTAAGAATGAAAAAATATTCTTATAAATAAATTAATGTGTGCATAAATATAAGTGAGTTTATTTGCTTGACCTTAGATACAATTAATTTAATAAAGAAAAAAATCATAGTAGTTTAATTATTATGTAAAAATAAGCCTTTTAACTTTTTAATTTTTAGATGTAGCACATCTAATTTTGATATCAATAAAAATGAGGGATTAAAGTGTAAAAATAAGTTATCTCTATGTGATTGTAAGTGTTCAATTTTAATACTTTGATGGAATAAAAATGTATATTTTAATAATTATGGAAGTAGATGTAATTAGTTTTTATAATAACAAAACTAATAATATATAAATCATAAATTATAAGACTAAAATACTCATTTAACAAAAAAAAAATCTACTTTGCTATCTTGTATTTTTTTAATAAACATAGAAAACTCTCGAGATATTAATATACCACTTAATATTATTTACATATAATAAAAAACATATTATTTACATATAATAAATTTAATAACTCATTATATTTTAATGAAAACTAATTAAAATTCTATATAATTAAAACTAATTTTGGTATCTATTTGTAATTTTTACTTCTTTCCAACCTATAATACTAAATGTTATATTAAAAAGTATATTTCGTTATAAAATAAAATATTTTTTTAAAATTACAATAGTAACATACTTGATATTAATTTATTGTATATATTAAAAAAGTTTAAATTCTTTATAATTAAAAAAACTTGATGTGTGAACAGTATTTGTAAAATGAACAATGTCACGTTAAATTTAATATAATATTATTTATTATATCAATTCGACCTAAAGTTTAATATAGATGAAAATAATTTTATATTAAATTTTATAATAAATTTAATATTTTGGTCTTCAAAAGCAATTGGTTGATACTGTAGTTAAATAATATTATATAAATTAAAGAGTTATGTAATTGGTTGTTACTATACTTAAGCAATTGATTGTTACTATGGTTTTGGTGCCCATAGTATTATATCAAATTTAACATAAAATTTGGTATAATTTAAAATAATTTTATACTAAATTTAATATTTTAGTGATTAAAAGCAATTGGTTGGTACTATAGTTAAACACCTTCCTCAGCATCCAATAATGCTTCACATGGCAACACGTCTTTACAATAATGATCAACACGTGTTCGGCCATCATTGGAAAAGTTGATACATCGTTTTGTGGAGGATTGATTATTATAAAATAGGGTTAGTGCACGCCAGAATCTTTTATGTGGATGAAGATTGATGTGGAATTGCTTGGTTTTGAAGTTTATTATATTACTCGAGTAACAGTGCTACATCACTTTTAATTAAGTTTTCATTTGTTTTTTATTTTGTAAATTTTATTTTTTTACATATTAATTTTTAAAAAATATATATATAAAAAAAATGTATGTCAAAAAAATAAAACTGATATATACTATACATATTCAAGTAAAAATGAAAGATTAAAGATAGCAACTATGGCAAAGATAAAACCAACCTAAGAATTATAAGTCTTTTAAATTCACTTAGTTATTTTATTTTAATATTATCAACTTTAATTATTATTAATTTTTCAATTGCATGTTTCAAATCTTAAATAAACAATTAAAAGAATATAGAATTGAAGATGTAAAATGAAAATTAGTCATTTGTTTTGAGAAAAGATATTTTCATGAAAAAATCTTCAATGCAAGCTATCTAACATTTTTAATATATAAGTATGATAATATTATAATAAAATATTAATTTATAAAATATGTATAATAATTATAATCTAAAAGTAACTTAAAAAAACATTTATAAATTTAATTATATTAAAATAAACAATATATTTTTTAACAATGAAAGTAATATTTTTAGAACAAAATTATAAACTATAAAACTCTTACATGCAAAAAAGGAAAGAAATATAAATATTAACTATTTAAATTTTATTCTAACTTTAACCACCCTATTTATTCATCTTTTAACCACCATATTTATTCATCATTCAAACATCATATTTATTTTTCTATATCTTTCAATTACTCTATTTATTTTCATACATCCTTCAACCAATTCATTTATTATGTTGGTATTGATTTTCAACACATTCTCTCAACACCAACAATTATTATTTTTACTGTGTCAAGTTAACGGCGAAATATTTCAAACTTACAAACGCCCAACGCTTAAGATTTTTGTGAACAAGTCTCCAACTTGATCATCTCTCTTGATTTGCCTCATCTCAATTTCTTCTTGCAAAACATTTTCTCTAATAAAGTGATAGTGTACTTCAATGTGCTTAGTTCTTCCATGAAAGACCGAATTCTCTGCCAAATGAATTGTCGATTGATTGTCACAGTACAATGGTATTGCATAATCTACTGGTTGATGTAGATGATTTATTAGTTGTGTCAACCATGTACACTCTTGATCTGTCATTACTGCTTCTCGATACTCAGCTTCAGTGGTTGATAATGATACTGTTGGTTGTCTCTTGCTACATCAAGAAATTATTTCGAAACCTAGCTTAAACACATACCCAATTGTTGATCTTTTGGTGTCATGATCTCTTGCATAGTCTGCATCGCAGTAACGTACTAACTTACAGTCTCCACCTTTCTTGCCAAGGATTCTGAGCCACTCTATGTTCGACATTATCGCCATTTGGTTCTCATGATTCATCTGAACTTGGTTGGAGTTGGATAGTATGTTCATTCATCTTCTGTTGCAACTTTTCTCCAAATTCTCTAGAGTCTGGTAGCACCTCCTTCTTTGAGGACCACCAAGAAGATGCTTCATCAAACACCAAATCTCATAAAGTGTAGCATCTTCCATTTGTTGGATCAAAACATTTCCACCATTTTCTCTAACTATTGTATCCCACAAAGATACATCTAACAAATTTCTTGTCAAATTTGCTCTCTAAATGATCAGTAACAAATACATAACATACACAGCTAAATACTCAAAAGTAAATAACTGTAGGTTTCATGTTCCATTGTTTCTCAAAGGGTGAAACAAATTCTAACCTTGGTTGAGAAGTTTGTTGATCACAAAGGTTGTAGTCCTTATTGCTTCAGCTCAAAACCTCTCAGGTACATTCTTTTCATGTAGCATACTTCGACAAATTTCTGCAAGATGTTGGTTTTTTCTCTTTGCTACACCATTTTGTTATGGCGTGTTAGCACAAGTGTACTGATGACGTATTTGACATTCCCTTAGGTATTGAGAAAACTCGCCTGAGCTATATTCTCTGCCATTGTCTGTGCGCAAACAATAGATCTTTTTTGCAACTTCTCCTTCATTTGACTCTTTAAACATTGAGAATACATCAGATTTTTCTTTCATAAAGAAAACCCACACATACCTTGAGAAGTCATCAATGAATGTCACCATGTATTGCATACCGCCAATTTATGGTTGCTTAACAGCACCGAATACATCACAATGAACTAACTCCAATGGATCTTTTACTTTAAACTTTGATTCCTCATATGGAAATTGGTGAGCTTTACCATATTGGCATCCTGCACAAATCGTGTATGTTCGCACGTCTAGTTGAGGAAGCCCTTTAAGCACCAACTTCTTCACTATCATACTTAGCTTGGAATAGCTAACATGACCTAACTGTATATGCCATAGATCTGTTGTCTCATTTCTTCTTGTCTTGTCTACATATGTAGATTCTACTCACATCACGTAGAATGATTCTAATCGTTGCCCCTCCATTGTCGGTGTTTCTGAGATTTTGAGATCACGATACACTTTCACATCTCGGGGACCGAACAAGACATAGTGGCCTGATGATGTTAATTGAGCCACAAATAGAAAATTTTCTTCATTATGGGGACATGATAAACATCTTGAAGTGGTACTTGGTTAGTACTATATCGAGGTGTAACTATCATCTTACCAATGTGGGCTATCGGTAACCTTGAGTTGTCAGCTGTCACCATTACACGACCTCTCTTGTACTCAAACATGCATTCCAACTTATGTTTATCACATGTCATATGATTTGAGCATCCTGAATCTACGATCCAGTCATTCTTGTAGTCAATTTGTTTTGATGTTGTCACCATCAGAGCCAATTCTTCTTCCTCTGTAGCGAATAATGCTTCGACATCCCAACCATCTTCGCTATGCTCCTTAGAACAGGAAGTAGTTGTATTATGTTCAACATGATTTGTCTTACACCAACAATCTTTTTCCATGTGACCCATCTTCCCACAGTTGTAACATTCACTGTTAAATTTTCTATTGTTATTGCGGTTCTTCCAAGCCCCCCTCGATGAAAGCCTCTATTTCCTTGATGAATTTTTCCTTTGTTTCCATCATTGTTATATTCATTTACATTGTACTGCTTAAAAGTGCCTATGCTTTTGCTAGTGTAGAGCGCTTCTTCTTCACTCTTCAGTGAGACATCTCTTATTTGCTTAGCCATAGCTTCTTGACCGGCCAGCAAATTCTCAAACTCAACAAGAGATGGTTGTGTCGACAATCCTTATATAGTTGTAACAAACCCTCGATATTCGGGTCTTAATCCATGAATAATTATTCTCTTTATTCTGGTTTCCCCAATAGGATATTTCAAATCTAACTCTAAAATTTCGTGGCATAAAGATTTTACCTTGTGAAAGTATTGGGAAATCGTCATGTCGCGTTGCGCCATCGATATCCACTCGTTCTCCAGAAGTTGCAATCTTGTATCATTCTTCTTTGAAAATAGTGTAACAAGAATGTCCCATGCTTTCTTTGGTGTTTTTACATCCCGAATGTGCTCTAACATTTCTTCTTCAACTATGGTTTTTAAAGTAAATATCACTTTGTCTGCTTTAATTTTCCACTTCCGCAAGATGTCGTTTGCATCTTCCACTGTTGGTTGTGTAACTTTATTTCCACCAACAACCTCCCATAAGTCTTGACCTTGTAGGTAAGACTTCATACATGTTTCCCATGTGTTATATTTTTTGTTATTGAGCTTCTTGATTCCTCCAACTACTTGAAGATCACATATCGTGTCGGCAAAACTTCAACTATATTGAACAAGCTTGACTAATAAACTTGTAGAGTATCAAACTCTTCATGACTCAAGATAGCTTCACTAAGAACGATCTTTGACCATCCTGCTCTAATACCAAATTGTTGAGTAAAATTTAGAATAAATAATTCTAAATTTACTAATATTATATCAAAACAAGTAAACAAACTACTTGTATTATATTCATTATAACACCTTTCAAAGGCAACTCACAAATTGAAGAGAAATACAAACACTCAAAGAAAAAACTCTCAACTCACACTCAAACTAAGAATACAAAGACTTATTTGTTTTTTGATGGAATGATTAAACCAAATGCAAGGTAGACTATTTATAGTCCTCATTATGCAATCTACACCACACAAACATAAAAATACGAAATAATTCTAAATACATAAATATTATCTACACACTTCTCTTTTCTACAACTTTCAACCACCTTATTTATTTATCCTTCAACCATCCTATTTATTTATCATTCAATCACCCAATTTATTTTTCTACATCTTTCAACCACTTCATTTATTTTTCTACATCCTTCAACCACTTCATTTATTATGTTGGTGTTGATTTTCAACAAATAATATTTAAGTAAATCAATTTTTGTTTCATTTGAAATTATATTACTAGTTTTTTTAATAAAACAATTATACTTAAATTTTTTATTATTAAATAAAGTAAATATTGTTACAGTGTGAAATTCCAACTTTGATCTATGATGAAAAGAATAAAAAATCATATCACCTTTGTCATGATCCAATCCACACACAAAATCAATATAATCAATAAAAATTAACATTTATTAAATTACTACAAATAATTGATAAATTTAATATCATTACATCCTAAATATTAATTAATATACAAATTCTATATTTTCATGCTCACATCATTGATGTCTGTCCTTCACGTGACTCGGTGCCCGAGTGAAGTCCACCTGCCGCGCAGGCCAGCGTGTAGGTGGGACCCAAATGTCTCACGCGTCCAGCCGTTGTCCCCCCCCACGTTGCGCGCGCCTCTGATCCCGTACGGCATTTCTGCGTGCGCCCGTCCTTGAGCGCCAATGATATGCTGCCACGCGTCCCACTTTAACTTTTAGTGAATCACATCGCGACACGTGGCAGTGGGATTTGAAAATAAGAAAGAGCGTCGCACATGATACCAGTTTGCGTTTTCGATACAATTTTTTGTTTTCGATACCATATTTTGTCACCCACACGTATTAATTAATTTCTCCACACCTCTCTGTCTCCCGCGTGTATTAAAATAATATATTTTTAAATGTTTTTTTTTTAGAAATTTGATGTTATAAATAGAGGATAGTACGATAGAGTAAAAAAGTTTTGGGAGAGTTTAGTGTTTGTGATTTTTTGTATTGTTCGGTTTTGGACTGCAGAACACGTAGAAGCCATTTTTTGGCTTTTGTTGTGTTATGCGTGTGCCAAATATTTGTGCTAAAAGATGTTTTAATTTTCTGTTTTCTTCATCTCATTTTTCTGAAACTGTTGTAATTTTTATTTCAAATTTATTAAGTAATTTAATTTTTCTAGGGTTACATTTAATCTAAATTTATGAATCTTTTATTTTAATTATTTTTGAACGATTTATAAGACGTTTGAGTTGTTTATTCTATTTTATGCTTAATGCTTTTGATTATTTACGAATTTTATCAAATGATCTGTGACATTTAAATAAACTTGCAAGAGACATTTTTGTGTATATTGCTCATAGATAGAATAACATGTATGATTATAGGAATATACCCTAATTGTATATTTGGCCATTTGAGAACTTAGAACGTAATGAATCTTGGTGAATTTAATTCTCATAGGAATATAGTGAATTAATTTAATGAGGTATGTTTATACGGATCTCGGAAGAGATGTATGGATAAAATTAGTAGTTTTTGATTGACAAATTAAATGTACTAAAAAAATACAAATCAAAAGAAAATAAAATGATTTGAGTTGATTAATTTGGTGAAAAATTGCAATCCTAGATTTCTTTTATTTTGTTATTAAACTCTTTTCTTAAATTTGTTACAATTAATGATCGTTTTGGATAAAATCAGAGAGAGATAATTTTAGCAATCAACAAACTGTAGTAACAAATCTCAGTGGGAAAAATAATTTATTTATCAAATATTATTACTTGTGACCGTGTATGCTTGCACGTTTTTATGTTCTGCAAAACAGACAACAAACACGTACTTGTGTTCTCTTGAGAGACACAGATGGATTGTACCACATGCCAATTGATTGATATTTTTCCACTCGGCTTCATCCATCTACTCCATCTGGTTTCTTTTCTTTAATGGAAATGTCTAGACCTTGTTGAAACAGAGCATCTAGAACTTTGCCTTGCCATATTCTAAAATGGTCGGTTTCATCAAAATTTTCTACCTCAAACTTTGCATTCATCACAGTTATTGTGCCTAGTATAGATGACGCGGATGGTTGGCCTTTGTTTGAGGGAGAATTTTCTTCTGTCATTTCTTCAAATTAGAACCGCTAGCAACTATATTCCAATATCAAATAAATAGAATACAAACAAATGCCTAGGTATAAACTTTCTACTCTGATACCAATTTTTGGGAAAATCTGGTATCTTGTCTTGGCCTGTTTGAGCATATTCTTTTCTTCTCTTTTTCTGGTGCAACTTCTATAGCTGGCTTGTTGATCTTATCTAGGCCTAGCTCTCTTTCGAGATTGATAAATTTTCTTGCCTCTCCATAAGCTTTCTCCAAAGTTTATGGGACCATCTTGGTCAATTCTGCAAGTAAATTACAATTCCTTAATAGACCCTACTATAAGGCCTTTATCATAATAAAGTTGAGGCAATATGTTATCTCTAGCTTTTCCTCCATAAACATTCTCATGTATTCTTTAGTAGATTCATCCCTTCCCTGGGTGATTGAGAAGAAGTGGTGAGACTCCTTCCTTAAAGGCTTGTTGGAGGCATAATTGGTGATGAACAACCGAAAAAACTATGAAAATGAGGTTATGGCACATGGGTCAAGTTGTTGAACTACTTCTGTGTGCGATCATATAGAGTGGTAACAATTAGACCATATTCACCTTGAAGTGTTGCATTTGAGTTACGAGATCTTTGGTACCTTGGTAGTCTGAGCATTTGGGAGCACTATACTTGGTTGAGGGCTCATCGTGCTCTATTTCATTAGAAAAGGGAGACACATAGTTTCTCACAATTTCTATCCATATTATAAGGTACCTTACCCTTGTTTTGCCTTTCATTGGCCCTTTTCAGAGTTTGATCATGCTTTTTTATTATCTTCCTCTAACGTCCAGAATCGTGCCTCTCAACTTTCTTGCCCATGTAGTAACTGCTTGTTAATGGGCCCTGATGAGCGAAAACCAGCATCGCCGATTCTTGCCAATACTTTGGTTTTAATATTTATAAAACTCTCGCAAGTGCACGAATCATTTCGAAGAAAATGATAAGTATACTCCCAAGGTCGATCTAAGGAAGGAATGTATGTGGTTTTTAATTTATTATTCAAACTTCTAAAAACGAAATTAAATCTTTAACATCCTGTCACGATATTTTGGGGTTTTTGTGTTTTTAATCTACTTACATAAAAATAAACATAGATTCAATAGACATTCATGCAAATTTTATCATTTATAATGGCGGAGTATTTATGGATATAATAACTAAGTTAATTATGCTTGCTCATATTATCTAGGTTATTAAAGATATGAATTGATATTTATTGATTCTCCCTTTTTTGTATGAATACCACATTTGGTGGGGTTAGATATTCTTTGTTAACTAAACAAATCAATTAACACCTATGGGTGGGGTTGATAACTAATTTGCCTAATTAAATTAATTCCTTTTTCTAAGAGATTGAAAATGAACCATTTAAATGCCATCTTTGGTGGGGTTAGACAGTTTAAACTTTATTCAAGGTGTACAAATTAAACCTAAGAATTTAGTTATCCGAGTACTAACTTTCAAGTTTTAAAACCACTACCGAAAACATGTCGTCAATACATTTTCAGATAATAATTCTTATAAAAACTTTTGAAATAGAGCTTCACTCTAACTACCGGGCGATTGTATCATCAAATAAAAGAGCACTACTCTAAATCAGACCGGATAACTAAACCTTAAAATCTAATTTTCAGGTTTAAGTTTGTAATGAAAAATAATATATTTCTCTCTAACATTCTTAATATAAAATCATGAATAAAAATAAAATCAATTCATTTTAGAGATTTTTACCTATTTAATATTTCGCAAGGATAACAACGTTATTATTACATCATGATTATAAACAGCCAGCACAGTTAAATTTAATCACAGACAAATTAAATATAACATTTAAGAATAAAGCATAAAAAATAACTGTAAAGAAAATAAAATTCTTACAGAACTTCGACGCTATTCCCGTTGCTGGAAAAACTCCAAGCGGAATTTTCACTCCCATTTATTGAATCAAAGAGCTAAAATATTACAAAAAAACATAACTAGTTCTTCCCAAAAAGGGAAGAACTCTAAATCTAAGAGAAATTAACTAAGAAAAGCTAAAAACTAAGAAAACATAAGAAAAACTAAAAATCTAAGAAAAGAGAGAAAGAAAGAGAGAAAAGAATGTATTTGGAGGTTTTGAAGGTGTGTTTTGAAGTGAAGGGAATGAGAGTATTTATAGGTGAGGATGGAGAGAAAAAGTAGAGAGAAAAAATGTTAAAAAAATGTAAAAACGCGGATTAGTGATTGCTGACGTCATATGATGACGTCAGCATGACGGGGCGGCTGCACAGTACTGCGCGCAGCTTGGGGCGGAGTTGGGGCGCGGCGGCTGGGTGGCGCGGCGGCGCGATTTTCTCTTTTCTGACATTTTTGTCCTTTTTGACCCATTTTGTCCAATTTTTCCATATTTGTTGACCTTTCTCCATTTATTTATTAATATATTTGTGATGTATTACTTCCAGTATTCCTCTTTGAGTTTTTAAGTTGCGTTTTTAAGCCAAAATACCTGAAAAACAATAAAAATACCTGTGATTCTAAAAAAGACAAATTTATATAAATATATGATAAAACATATAAATATATATATTTTTAATCTATTAATGTGCATAAAATCATGGTTATTTTAGTGTTTTTTGAGCACTCATCAGGCCCCGCTTGTTAATGGGCCCCGTCGAGCTAAAAGGGTCACCTTTAGTTGCATTCTCGAGCACAACATGATCTAGTTTGATCTCACCAACCAAGTTGGTGGCTCAACCCTCAAGGGCGACCAAGCCGACTGTGATCGAAGTGCCCTATTTTCTCGCATGGTCTCTTCGAGCTCTCTTCTTAGCTCAAGAAGTTGACATGTCAACTCTTGATAAGGATTGTCCTATATTGGCAAATTTTGGTCTTGTGCCAATGCTACCTCCTTGTTTTCTATTATTAATCATTCCTCAACTAGTGTTCCTACCATGATGGTTGTGATCCTATAAAACTATGCTTGCTTAATAAGTCTCTCTCTCAAAAGCCAAAGCTCGACCTTTGAATTTGAGTCTCACGGTGGACACCAAAATGTTGAAATTGATCTAATTTATTAAAAGATAAACTAAAGAAAAGTTATAGAATTTTGTGTAATGTATGGATCTCTTATGAGGTCTATGTATATATAGAGCATTGTATGTACAAATGTCAATTACATAGGAGTACACGTCACAACGTGTTAGAAGTGCACAAAAGTAAAAAAAAAATACATTTAAAACTTAAGGATGAATATACCATGATTAGATCTAGAGATCGACATTCAAACACCAAAGGTCTTATGCGTAGGTAGACCCATACTATTGATGTCGTTGTGAGCATTGACACAAGCAAGTCCTTTTGGAATGACCTGTCTAATGACTCGACCTATTAATTAGATCAAGCTTCAGATTGATACATATGTCCAAACGAACATATAAACAATATTAATGTAATGTATGATCTTCTTCTACAATGCTCACTCCATTTTTCTTTATCTCTGCCCTACGTCATCTTTTTAAGCTCATAATATCACGGTCCTAATTTTATGAGCCATTGAAAACCCTTAATTTTTACACAACTCCCTTTATATTTTATACCTTTTAGTAGTTTCCCCACACCCTATTATTTAAGTTAGTAAATATGCCCTCTAAAGAGAGCTTTTATTGTAAATTTATAATATATCAAAAATATATTTTTTAATAGTGTGACACATTGTGCACACAATTCTAATTGATTGGATATTATTTTTTAACATATAATCTAAAATGTATTAAGGATTGAATATATGATCTAATAAATTTATTCAATGGAATTGGTTTTAATTAGTTTGGTATACTTCTAATTACTACTTTGAAAAATAAAATAATTAAGATGAGAATTTATAGTTTTATTACTGTTACTCAAACGAATGGGGCAACTGCCAACTGCTTATTTGGTACGAAGTATGAACTATAATATTATTTGATGGGAACTGTAAGAATGATCTTTATGCAAAGAAAAAGGATACTGTTAAAAACTATTATTTAGCATGGACCCAAAAATAAAATAGTTTACCTGAGCTTTTCCTCTATCAATAAATAGTTTATATGCCAAAAATATATATTAATATAAGCACTTTTGTACCCATTTACTGATATATGTTAGAGATGCTCTACTTTTTTCTTTTTCTTTTTTTGTTCAAGAAGATATGAGAGATGCTATACTTTGAAAGCACTTATAATGACAAATATGCTTTAGTGGTATTCGGTAATAAATTTTAAAGCACTATCAGAAGTCTCTGCCCCCATGAGAGGACTTATATTAAAACTTCTAATAAAAAATAATAATTATTAATTTTAACTTAGATATTTATAAAATAATAGTATTAATTAAATTATTTATTTATTTTAATATTTCAATTTAATTAATTTATATTAAATTTTAAGAAGGGACATAACAACCATATATCAACCCATCCTATAGAAATCAAGTCCTATCAAACTTAGATTTTTGTATTATACATTCAAGTAAGTTTGTTTCAAATTTAAAAACGTAAAACTCGACTTATGTTCGGTGGGTTAAGTTTTAAAATTTGAAAATTAATATTTAAAGAATGAATCTATATATTACTATACATATTATTATGTAAATTGAGTAATTGAAATAACTTATATTATTCTTTTGTAATGTTCATTTATATAAATATTTATAATCAAATTCTCAATAATTTACTTATTTTTCATATTTTTTCTCTATTTCAAAATTTGTGAAGAATTCTAATTTAAATGCTAATATAAAACTTTTTAAAATTATATTGTTAAACTTTAAATCTTATTATTGATTTAACATGAACATATCATTTTAAAAATAAATATATCTAAAGTATAAATTAGAACATAATAACCTTATATAAATAAGTTGTTATAATATTTTCTTAGTTTAATTTTAAATTTTGATGATTCGATTAACAATTTAGATAAAAAAATGACATGTGTATATTCTTAAAAAAAATTTAGACTAAACAATATTTTTATATTATTCAATCTATTATTTGAAATGAAAGATAAGTGATTAGTACTCCCCTATCATTAAACAAATCACAAATCAGAATAATCAACTTGTATTTTTTTTTTAAACATCATGGAAAATGTTTCCTAGCCTTTTAAGGCATTAAAGTAGTAGATTATTTTTTTAAAAAATGGCTATTAAAACGTTTTAATCAACCGTGTTAAAAAAATATGTGCTAGCCGTTATTTTTGAGTTTCATTTGAAATTTTAAATAACGGTTAAGATCAATTTACAAGGACGGTCATGAAAAAACAATTTTTATAGAATATATTTTTATTATGGTCACTTTGTTTTCTGCCATTTTTAATGACAACACAATCATCTTAGAAACACTTATTTACAATAATATTCGGGCAGATGATGGTCGTTTTTTTTTTTTTTTGGAGCATCATATCAACCTTGTAATGACAGTCGATGATCATCCTTAAGAGGCATTTTTGAATGATGTGATACCTACGAAGAAGTTTTAAATAATATAATTACAAATATATATTAATAATTTAATTTTTTATTTTCTCAATATCTTAATTATTTTGGTAAAATATAATTAATTTCATTTATAAAATTTAACTTAAAATTACTAAATAAAATAAATTTATTAAGATACCTATAAAATTATAAATATGACTCACAATTTTATATTTAATTATGTAAATAATATAATGAATTTGGTGATATGTGAAACAAATTTATTATTAATTTTAAAATTTTAAATCAATTTCCTTACTTTAAAGTTAGGGAATAAAATAATAATATTTTCAATTTATCATTTGGTTTAAGTAGAGTATAATAATAGTTCAGTTCATTTTAAAAACATTCCACCCTGCCCTTGATTGTCCCCCACATTTAACATAATTTAATATTTACAAAATTATACTGGTTATCTATATTTATTAATTTTTTGACACTATTATAAATACTATTATAACATTTTTAGTAATTTCAAAAAATACAAATTCTTTTATACTTTTGTTATAAAACGATTACAAGTATTTTTTATATTTTTCTAAATGTGCGTGTACTCTTCTTTTGAAATTGTTTATAGGAAAATCATTTATGAAAAAATAACTTCAATTATAATTATTTGGTAGTGCCTCCAAACATGCATTCTCTTCTTATTATACATTCTAGTTTTTATATACCCCAAATTTTCAGCAATTTTACTTTTGAACATTTTAAAAATAAGATTTTTACATTATAAAAAAATTATACTCTGTATTTTTTAACATGTAAAAAATATAAATTTAAAATTTAAAAAAATAATGCAACCATAAAAAAAATTCAAAATAAAACTCTATTTATAAGAAAAATATATTGATGTATTTAAACCCTTGTTGTATTCGTTTGCAATTATTAATCATAATTAAAAATTAATGAGATTTGTTTAAGACCACATTATCATTTTCTTTTCAAATCAACTAATAATTGAGTATAAAATACAAAAAAGTGAGTGAACGATATAAACAAATAAGCTAGGGTCTCATTTGTCAAAATCATCCATTAATCACTTTAGGCAAAAAGAAGGCAACGTAATGATCATTAGTAAACTTAATAGAAGAGTACTTCATAGAAAAATTGGTACTTAAAACTTTGATAAACATTTATCATTATCTCCCATCAAAATGATTTACCAAGGCATGCAATGCATAAACCCCAAAACCTACTTTTGTGTCAATAAGTTAGGTCATGCCACCCCCACAAACAACCTTGTTTGCCAATATTTCAAATCTCAATTATAAAAAAGAAAAGAACAATTATAAAAAGAACTTTTTAACTTTGATAAACAATGTATGGCTATGATCATATTCTCTTAATTTTTTTTATTTAACCATCATTTTGGTATTTAATTCAACAAAGTGTCAAAATGGAAGCAAAAGCCGGCACCTATGGACATTACTCCACGTGTGCTTCCTTTTTTTTTTCTTTCCCAGAATATAGAAAAAGTTGCTCATGTGTACTGCTCATATGTATTTCTTGCACTGCTGCTTTAGAGGCTACACCAGCAGATCCATACAGGCGGCGGTCTATATTTTAATAATTTAATTAAAGGAGAATATATTACCACATTTAAATAATAATAACTATATTTTATTGATGAAAATTTAATGTAATAAATTAAATATTGATATTTTTTAATAATTACGTAATTATTTTTAATTCCTTATTTAATTTAATATACATTTAATTTTAAATAATAATTAATTATAAGTTAATAAAATATTATTTTAATATAAACTATATATGTTTATTATGTTATTATTAAAAAATGATTATAATAATAATTTTATTTTTAATCCATTACACAATATATAGCTAATTAACTATTCAAATCATTATCTTTATTTAATAATTTTTGATATATTTAAATTATTAAATTTATTTCTTTCGTATATTTTAGTACTTAATGTTAGAGATTCAATTCAATCCAGAAACGTTCATAAAATCATATGAACTCATAATTTAAATTCAGCGGAAACAAAATTGGATTGAAAACATACCTCCTGTCATTAATCAAATTTCAGCACTTACACGGAAATTCTAATGGATTTTCTGTTCGATGCTTTCATTAGTTTCTCACACTTATTCTCTGCGTATTGATGGCGTATCTGAATTGTTATGCAGTTAATAGTAAGAGGACCCGAGACTTTATTAAAGTTCTTCTATCAAGAACCTCGTTCGGTTTTGGAACCGACGTACGGTTCCGACGAAACCGAACCGTCACCACGATTCACTAACATTGCAACACTTTGATTTACACTTAAATATATATATATATATAAAATTTCACTTAGAATTTTGTTTCTTACTCTCATCAAAATAAATGAATTAAATCGTAACTGTTTATGAAGAATAGTAAGTAAAGTATAGAAGTTAAAAAATTTAAGAAATAATATGCAACTAATAAATAAATTTATGAATTAAAATATTAATTTTTTATATTTAATGTATTAAAAAAATAATGTTGTATAATATTGATGATGATATTTTCATATTTAATTATAAAAGTAACTTTCGTTAAAAAACGAGAGCTTTTCGAACAAATTTAGAGCCCACTGCTAAAAGTGCGAAGACACGTAGCTCGTATATCTATAGCCATGTTCTTGGCCTTCGATGCTCTCGCTTACCGAAAAATTATGTCTACATCCACGTGTGTGATTTTGTTGCTTTGTTTTTGAATAACGTGTGGCACATGAGCTTCTCATTGGCTCTTCACAATGCCGTCACAGTAGAGTGTGGACTGAAAATTTATATTTATTATTTATTTGCTATAAAATAGACTCATAAAATATATTTATTTGTTTCCAAACACACAAAAATAGACCGGTTATTATACTTTATATTTTTATTTAAATTGATAAATAAAAATTATTTGCATTCATTAGATTTTATTTAAAAATTATTCAATTTTATTACGTATTTTCTAACTTTCAAAATCATGTTTAAGTTTACTTACCCAATTTTAACTTGTGACGTCGAAGTTTACAAAATAACGAATCATACTGGTTTTTTAAAATAAAATAAAAAAGAAAGAAAGTAATAATAACAAATTAAAAAGAAAAGAAAAGAAAAGAAAGGTTCCTTCATTTTCATGCCATTTTAACATTCCCATTAGTGGCGAACCTTAGAAAAATTAATGGGGAAAGAATAAAAGTAAAAGAGTATTAATGATAATAATTTTTTTCTCTAATTCATCAGATAATACAATGTAATTATTAGCTAACACTTTGTAAAAGAAGAAATATAGTATACTTAAGTTGTATGTATTCCTAATCTTATATAAAATATGTGATCGCTTTTGACGTGTGGACTCATAAAATATTATGTGCATGATAGAGCATTGCCCAAAAAAAGAAGTGCATTTGATTGTAATAATAGATAAATAAATATATCCAACTGTTCTACCAGAAGTATTTCCTTTATATAAACTGAGCATATTTGTTGTGGTTGTGTGTCACTTACTCTAAAAAAATAAAATTCAAAATACATTGAACTATGTAATACTTTACAAAAAATAATCAATAAATTTATTCGTAATTGATAGGTTCTAGATTCTGTAAACTTTTTTTAATAAAAAGTTAAAGATATTTAATTAACATTTAAATCTAAAAGATACAATAAAAATATCATTTATTTAGATTTATCTTGCTAATACATAATTAAAAAATTAATTAGCAAAGCATATGCAGGAAAAATGGTGGTTTTTTTTTTAAATATTATTAAATTATTAGCTTCTTTATCTTGTTGGTTGAATAAATTTAATAATAAAATATCTACAACTTGTTAAATATGTATAGATTTGATAATTATAGAAATATACTAACGGCTATTTGATAAAAGATATCATAACCAACAAAATGATATATGAAAACACAATAAATTTGATCATTATAGAGTAAGATGAAATAAATAAATCATTATAAAAACTCTCAATAAAGAGAGAGTTAATCAATAAAACCACGTAAAAAGAAAATATCTACCAAAGACAAAACTCTCCTCAAGGGAAAGCCCTTCCAATAAATGTAAAAATGAAGGGAAAAAAAAAGAAAGATAAAAAGATAAGAAATGACAGAGATCATTGTAATTATCTTTTAAAAGTGGCTGTCACATGATATATTCATGAGATATATTAATATTTTAGTTATATTATATGTCATTTGTACAAGTAATAAGAGAGAAAGTTATATATCATAATAGGGATGTTATATAAAATGTTTAGTACAATTCAATTTATTTAAAATTAACTATTTCATGAATTAAAAAAGCTAAGTTATTAGTGGAACACCAAACTTCAGAATTCCCACCACGGATTACAAATAGTGAACAAGAGCTTTTGAAGTCTAGTCCACATGGTACGCCTGTTGATGCTACTGTGGTCAAACAAGAACTCAAAATATTTTTTAACTAAACATTTTTTAATATAACATAATTATAAATCATGAAAAATTCATAGTATCATGATTTAGGAGTTAATATTGTAGACTTATATTTGTAATAGTAGTATTAATAGATTCTCTTTAATTGATATCTAGATTGAATGAAGTTTTAATTTTATGTAATAATTTTTTTTTATTTACTTATTTTTTAATAATTAATTAAATATTTTAAAATAATTTGAATGAACTTAATAAAATATTAAATGAGATATCTATAAGTTACTTAACTCAATTTATTTAAAAATTAAATTATTTAAAATGAATTACAATTTGCTTAAAAAGAGATGATGGTATCAAAGCATGACTTTGAATCATGTTATGCACCACAATTCTAGCAAAACATTGAAAGAAAAAGTTAAAAATAAATTAAACAATGAAATCAATGGTTATGATAAAGTAACGACATAACACAATGCTATTAATGTTATATAGTTTTCCTATTAATGTTATGTAGTTTTCCTTTTTAGTTAAAATTTACTTATAAAAATTAACAACTTGTAAATTTAGGTGCAAGAGAAATGCTACATTCAATACAATTACACGTATCAATCGTTGCATGATGTATTTCATCTATCTACAAATTATAATTTTTTGATTGAATGAATTTGTTACGAAATTATGTAATAAGATATCATTTTTCATGAAATTTAAAGAATTTTTTTTGTGTTCAAATAGAAATAAATGTTAAAAAGAGATATTTATAATATCTTAAATAAAAAAAATATGTAATAAAAAATTAAAATTATATATAAGTAAATAAGTAAAAAAGTAAAATTTTAAGGTACTATATTATTGAAAAATAATATTTATGATAAATAATAACAAATATAATATAATATTATTGATAATTACAATTAAAACGACGTAATTATATTCATTAAATAACTACTATATCAATTATGATTGTAATATAATCATAATATATAGAATTGACTTATGTTATTAAATAGATGAAAATGATATTTCATATTATTATTCATAATTATAATCAAAATCACATAATTATATTCTAAAAATAACTAAATCAAAATAAGTTTTCACCCAGTAAAATTAATTCATTTTGATTCTACTAAAAAATCCATAAATTATGATTATAAAAAATTTGTGTGTCTCTACCATTTAGATTAACATGTTGAGATTGGAATTCATGTATAGTTCTTATAAGTTTGTATCAAAACTTGAGTTAATTGAGTCTAAAAAATTGGGATTCATCACCTTAAAAAAATTAAAATAAATCTTACAAAAATAAAAAAAATAAAAATGATTCAAATATAATATAATATATTAAAAATATAAAATAATGGGTTTTGCAAGAGAAAAAGATGGACAATTTTATAAAAAGTATGGATATTATTACTTTTTAAAATTAATCTTTTAAGATTAAAAAATCTATAATTTTTATGAATTTTTACAATTACATGACTACTAATTAAACATACTCTAATGTTTATGAGTTCTGCTGTATTGATCGGCCCTCCTTCAAAACAAGTGGTTTGGGCACGTATTTGGAAATTTCCTTTTTTCTAAATATTATTATGTTAAATTAGGATTGGCTTTCACGAAAAAATAAACACATGATATTTAACTGATGTATTTACTTATATTCAATGCCAATATAAAAATGTACAATAATTTTTCTATAAAATATATAAATATTTTATTAAATTTTATATTTAAAAATTACAGAAAGAACGTTATTTATTCAAAATACAAATCACCTGCAGAAAGTGGCGAAGCCAATCACTAACTCTTTTCAAAACTTTTATTAAAAATTACAAATATTTACATAAATATAATATATTTTAAAGGGTGCGATTTTGTATAATTTTAATTAAAATAAATAGATATTTTTAAGTGTTGTTACAAAATTATTATTAAACTTTAAAATGTTATAAAAGTAATAAAAATAAGTTAAATTATCAAAAATTAAAGGAGTTTTGTTTAATATTTTCATAATTTTAAAAAAATTTAATTTTGATAATACTTATATTTTGGTATTACTTTTGTAATATATTAAAGTTTAATAGAATTCTATGATAAAAAAAATTATTTACCCTTTTAATAAAGATGTCAAATTTTGACTGAGATCATGAATGTAATACAGTACATTAAAAGTAAAAATGTTTACCTACAGTTAAAAAAGATATTGTCATCTAAGATGACTTAAACTTAGAAAGTTTATCACTCTTGTTGTAAACTAGTATCTTGATATGTCATACTGTAATGCTAGATAGAACAAATATGCATTTTTTGCAACTCGTATGATCATTTTCCTTTAAAAAATAACAAAAGAAAGAAGATTGAGATAAGTTTTAAAAAAATACCATGATTTCTAAGAAATATAATGAGAGAAAAAATAAACATATGCATTTTGCATTTAAATGACAAGATATATTTGAAGAAAATTGCTTACAAACATTCACTATCAAGCCTATATAGTTACATGTAGAATGACTAGATAAAAATTTATCTCTATTCATTGTAAATATACTTTTAAAAATAATTATCATTAATTATATACACTCTATTAAATAATTAAAAACTTGAACTAAGTTGATGCCTAATCGGGTCAATTATCCTCCACCGGTGCAAGGATGATTTCTAATATTAAAAGTAACCCCAAAACATAGTTAACTTCTTGATCTTAATTACTAATATCTATCTTTTATCTTAAACAATGATTGCTTGAAAAAATGGATAAATGACTCACATTGAACAAAATATATTTATTTTAAAAAAATTTAGTAGATTTAATAGTTATAAAAATACATAAATATCTTTATAAGATTCAATGTCACATTTACTAGCTCACATTTGATAAAATAAACTATTAAGATTAGTGATAATATATTATTTATGAATAAAATCAAGGTTAAAAAGGTAGGAATTAAGATAACTTCTAAAGAAGAATACTCTCTTCTCAGTAAGAAGAAATCCAAAATAAAGAGAATTTTTTTATAGATAAAAGTGGACTGTAAATGTTATACTAAGTATATATTATGAAAATTGATATTTTTATAAGAATAGAATTTATTATTATAGTAAATTATATATTTTTTGAAATATTTATTTATAAAAATAAAAACATTTATCTAATTATTACTATTATTATTATTATTATTGTTTTTAAAATAAGAGTAATATATATTATTGATACTGGGGAAACATATTATCTTTTTCACATCAAGCCATCATTCCAATAGTTAGTAAGCAAGTGTATACGTCGAAATGTATTTTCACGATTAAAAAGACTTCTACACGCTACAAATTTATAAGCAATTAAAAGCTTCCGTCTGAATTAGGAAAACAAATAAAGAAAGACAAACTAAAATAGCGGCTCGTTTTGAACCGTAGGATTTTGACAGCGATGGAGTTAGTTAGCATGATCATATGATTAATGTTTAATATCCATCTGATTAATATTTTGATGTCATTTTCATTTATATTTTAAATATTAAATATTAAACATTTTTATTTAAATTATTAATATATATTTTAATTAATTTTAATAATAAAATCATCTCGATTCATTTAGATTATCTTAAATCTGATTGTATATTAATAATTTAAATAGAAATGTTTTATAAATTTAAATTAAAAACAAAAATAAAATAATTATCAATAAAATTACTGTGTTGTAGGTTTCAAAATATTTTTAAAATTTTAAAAATAATTTATTATTTTAAGAAAATATTAACACGTTATATAGCTATTATTTAGGAAAGGGAAAGAGTAAATAGGGACCACTGCCAGTTTGTGATGGTCTGGAATCACATTATTACACCACCACGATGACCAAGTGCTTTGCAGGTCTTCAAAGAATTTTCCTTTTTATTATTATTATTATTTTAAGCTAATAAATATATTTTTTAAAATTGGAGCAATTTATTTTTGGAGTTTAATTAATAAAAAGCGAGCTGCTGTTTTCGGAATCAGATTAATAGATAATGGCATATCCAAACAGTGAAAGGATTATGAGTCGTGTCCCAATATTTCCGTAGATAATATAGTTTAATACTATTTGCTTATTCTTTACGGCGAATGTGGTCAATTTCTTAACCAGGTTCCGCCGACCACATATGTTGATTGACAACAATATCCTTAACAATATTTTATAGTTTTTTTGACGTGGTCTTTTGAAAACTTAATACAAAAGTCGATTTTTGGATTAGATGAAAGCATGGAGGTAATTTTAGTTAAAAAGAAAAAAGAAAAAGAAATTTGACAAAGTTAGGGGGGTAGAATATATAATTACCGTGGAGATTAGACAAGTAAATGTAAAATCTGCGATGTTATTAAAAAATTATATATTAATCGAAAAATAAGTGATAGACGATTTTTATTACTTATTATTTTAAAAAATTAATGAGTAGTTATATTATTTAAAAAAAATTATTATATTTATTGAGTTGTGTTATTAAGGATATTTGGATTTAAAATTTGACTCAAAGTGAACTTTTCTTTCGTTTCATGTACCCATTATTATTATGTTGTTCATTTATTTAGTTAACATATACATAGTTATTGTAAAGGATTATTTGAGTTTATTCAATAAACTTTTGCGAAAATATTAACTATACATATTATTTTCGTTCATATTGCCCTTGAGTAAAACCAATTTAAAAGACACATATTTAGTTTATTTTGTTTCATAAATTAAAACATTTAAGTTTAATTAATAAAATATTAATATTTGTTATATGATAATATCATATGTTTAGCACATGCTTATCCTTTTAAAAATTAAATGTATTTTAATGGGTAAGCATGTGACACCAGAGTAATATTTAATATTTTTTAAAAATTTAAAATTATAATGTAATTTACACTAAATGGGTTAAAAATATTTTAATTTAAAAAATAATATTTGAATACTCGTTGAAAATAAATTGATTAATACATGTATTTAATCACCTCAATATAATCGGTAAAGACTTATTGTCCCATAACATAATTTAAATTAACTAATATGTGCATTATACAGGATGATCACCATTTAATTATATTGAATTTTTGGGTAAATTACTAACCAAACCATTATGCCAGTTAGTAAGTTTGTAAGTTAACTGAATAAAAAACTAAGGATATGTTTGTCAGATGAAACTAAAATTTATATTTTTTAATAATTATTTGTTTAATTTTTAGGTAAGATCTTATTATACAAAATAAAAAATTTAGAATTAAAGTAGAAATTTAGTAATACTAATGACAGGATACTTTATTTAACCTATTAAAAATTTCAATTCTAAAATTATGTATCTTAATTTTTAATTAAAAATTTATTTTAAAAAAAAATAAAAATAAACTAATTTTTTATAAATTTAATATGAAAAAAACTATATAAAATAAAATAAATACTATTTTAAATATATTTATTGCAATTATATTTGACTATATTATATAAGTATCATGAATCTTTATACAGATTAATTAAAATACAATTTAATATAATATAATTATACTTATATAATTAATATTATGCATTAAATATATCCTAAACAAACATTTTTTAATACGTGCCTTAAGTTTGGTACCCAATTTGTAACTCATTAAATTTATATTATTTTTACTATTATTTTATATTTTATGATTGATAATAAATTTAAAAATTATAATTGCAAATTCATCAGAGTGTAAATTCTAATTTCTAACACATTTATTTGAACTAATGTGGTGTAACTCAATCACATTAAGTTTCTTTTAGCACGTAGAAAACATAAGTTATAAATTTTAATTATAATTACTTAAATAATATAGATATTAAAAAATACATTTATTTTCAAACAAGCCTATATATGTATGTTTAAGTTTAAGTACATTTTACTTAGTAACCTGTAATCTATAAATATTAAAAAGATAAGAATGTTACCTGAAATATTAGAACCAAAACAAATGAACGATATAACATTTAAAATAATAATTAAAAAATTAAATTATAATTCTATCAAAAATAACGAATTTCAAAAATTTAAGAATAATGCATCAAATTTGAGAAGTTAGGCACTTGGATCCGGTTCAATACAAGCAGCAAAACCAGGGAACCAAATCCTTTGTTGATTAATAAAAAACAATATTCCTTTGTTGACTATAGTTATACTTAGGAATGTATCTGATAAATGTTTACGTTAATAATTATAATTATTTTGTATTAATTTTTGAAATATTTAATTAATAATCATATATTATAAATTGGTATAAGTTTTTTTCATTCTTGAATATTGTTTCTTATATTTTTAATATTTATTTAAAAATATATTTAATTTTTTTAAAAATATATTAAAATATTACTTATTCTATTATAATAATTAAAATATTATAAATTAATTTTTAATTATTTAACGTATGTTTATAAGTAAAATAAAAATAATAATAAATAAAATTCAATCTAATTATTTCAAATATTGTGTACTTTATTATTAAAAATGTATTTTTATGTAATTATATATAATATTAGTATATATTCGATTTCGATTATTTTTAAGAAAAAAATCGTCAAATTTTTATAAATAACCATAATTTTAATAATCTATAATTAAAATATTTATTCCTAATTTTACTATATGTTTGATTGGCATCAATAATAATAGTTAATGAAAATAACTCTAGGATATATTTTGTATGGTCGTTGAATAGCTTAATTTTGTTATCTTTAACAAAATTATATTTTAGATTCATACTTAATAAATAGGGTATCATAAATTCATTATCTTTAAAAAAAATTGTAAAAATTCATTCTTTAAAGTAATAAAATTTTAGTATCCCTTTTGTCTAATTCAAAATTATGTTACTACAAGTCTATTACTTTATAAAATAAATTTTTGTGATTTTTTTGTAAATATAATAGATTTATACGTGGTGTTTATTTAATATCTAAGCATACTAAATTATATTTATGTTAAAGATAATGGGTTTAAGTTATTTTTGATTTGTTCGAGTATTAAATTATAATAAAATGTAAAACATTTCAATAATTATTTCTCTCGTATTTTTTTAAAATATGCTATAATATTTTAATTTATTCACATATTTATATAGTTATTTTTTTTATTATATCTTATTATTAGTAAAAAAATTAATTTTCTAATTTTACTTCACGTATAATTTAAAAAAATTTATTCTAATATTATCATTATTTAATTATACATTTTAAATAAATATAGTAATAATATTATCCTTTTCTCTAAATTTTATTTTTATTACGTTTTTATTATACAATCAAAGCATGATCTTAGTGTTATATCAATATATTTTAAAAGTTATAATTATTTATTTTATTTTATTTAAACATTCCTTTATTTGTTATCTTTTAAATTGTTACATGGCAGTATATCGATGTAATGTTTTTTTATTTAATAAAAAAAACTTTAAATCTTTTATTTTTTCAAAAAAAAATGCAGTAATTAATCGTTATATATTGACGATTTTTTTTCATTAAATATACTAAGTACCTTTTTAAATCCTTTTACATAATATAATTTTTTATATACATATTTTTTTAATTCTATGTTTATTTTGTTAAATTTTATCTTATTTATATATATATATTTATATATTAAATATATGAATTAAAATGATATATTAATAAAATTTACGAGATAATTAATTAATTTTCAAAACAAATTTCATGTTGTATCAGTTAATATTTAATGAGATAAGATGTTAAAGAAATAGTATTTATTTAGATATCTCATTTTTCTTTAATAGGTATAAATAAGATAAATAAAAATATAAAAATATAAATTATAATAAATGATAATTTACAATACAAGTTAAATAAAAAAATTATATAATATACATTAAAAGTTAATCTAATTAAGGTTATATCCTTAGTAACAATATTATATGTCTATAACTATATATATATATATATATAGTTAAATAGATACATTTTACAAAATATTCAAAAATAAAATGGATTTTGTACTTAGTAAACGGTGCTTTAGCAGCTAATCTAGCATTATTTTAGATTTTCTTGCAAATATAGAACAATATTTGATAATTTGTCACTCTCCCTCTCCCTATAAAGGACACAGCCTTAAAAACTAAATTATCTGTTTAGGGTATTATTAACTAGTCAAATGGAATATACAGTATATTACAATTAAATTTAACAAATTATATTGCAATATAATAATAATATATATTTTAAATAAGCATTAGAATGATATAGATTTGAATTTCATCTACGTAAAGTGTGTAAGTATAACTATTTATTAAAAAAATATAATTAAACTTAGTTAGCAAAAAAATTAAATTTAAACAACTATATCTACTAAAAACCTTACGTATTAATTATAATTATAATAATTTTGTTCTTAAAAATATTATATAATACAACTTTTATCCTAACGTTTCTCGTCATTACTCAATTATGACATTTATTTTAATTTATTTTTTAATTTATTTTTGCTAATTTTAACAGTTTAGATCGTGTAAAATAAATTTTAATTTTTTTCTAAATTAATTTTAATGGATTGATCTTTACTACAATTATAAGGGGAAAAAATTAGCAACGCCATCATACATTGACATGACTTGTCAAACCAGAAACGGACAAAGAAACCCACGTCAAGATGTTAATGATAACATAAATAAATAAAAAGGTATATAATTATAACACGTTTACAATAAATTACGATTAATTTAATATAATATTATTTAATGAAAACATATATAGTTATGATACATAAAAAAATTAACTATAATAAGTTTACAATAAATTATAAATAATATAATATAATATAATTAATAAATATATTTAAATAAAAAATTATTATATCACTTATAATTATAATTATAATATATAAAAAAATTTATGTAATTGAAATAATAAATCTAAGGTGGCACTTTTAAAGTATTATCTTTAGCTTGGTTTAATTTTTTTATTTTAAAAAATATTACATGTATATTTAAATTATTGAAAATTGTATAATTTTTTAAAATAAGTAAATTATTATTTATAAAATTATTTTAATACGTATTAGAATTATAAATAATGTGAAGGTAAACTTAAGTATATGTTTATTTGTGTGTCATTAACTTTCTTCTAGAAAAAATTATGCAAATTTTGAATTTTATTAAATAAAACCCCTCTCACGTAAATAAATAAATAAATAAATATATATATATAAAATGTATTTTTTTCTCACGTATATATATATATATATATATATATATTCTAATAAACAATGCATTCATTATTTAAATATAATTATTATAAGAAATCTTATTAAAACATATGACCTGGTTAATTATTGAAAGGCATATATCAAAATAAACATAAAAATTCATGGAAGAATACTTACCCAAACACTAAGAGATTGTGTTACTAAATTAGCCCTCTTCGTAGTAAAAACAATGCAAAAAGAATTCGTAAACCGTAGATAATGGTGAACATCACCCATCATCAGGCTCCACTGCGAATAATCTCCAAAACTAGATTTAATCTAAATACGGCATTCAATACATCACTACAAACAAACTCTAAAACAACTCTTCATTACGGCCATTAAAACTTATATTTGACTGGTCAAACATGAGATGAAGTGGGTGTAATGGTAACAGTTTTCACTTTACACGCTGTCAAATCGTACAGAATGCTTATACGTTACAAATTTAATAAAATTTTATATTTTAATAAAAAAAATAACATATTTTTATTCTTAATATTAATTAATTTTAATACAATTTTTTGGATCTATAATTATGGGAGCCGAAATTAACCGGTAAGTCGACGTTGACCAACACGAATAAATGCAATGGAATGGAAAATAATTTAAATAAAGTAATAATTACATCTTTTAGAGTGGAGCAAAAGGCGTAGACGAAACGTAGTCGTCCTAACTTAGCCCGTAGAGGTCCCAAAGAGGGACAGTTTTATTGGCACTGGTCAACAGACACGTGTCTAAGCCGGCGTTTCCCAGTGATCGGTTACATAATTTACATCCACAACCCTTGTTTTTTTGCTTTTAGGGACCCACTTCCACCGTCCCCTCTGAAGTCTCAACTCTCAACTTACGATCCAGAACAAATATACGGATGCGTATATATTTTAATTTAATTTTGTATTTTCAAAAACAGAATTAATTAATTAATTAGTTAGAAAAAAATAAAATAAAGAGAGAGCTAGTTTTAAAGAGAGATAGAGAGAGACTTAAAGGGACCTCTCTCACCAAAGGTGACGACGCTTCCAAAGCCAAAGACTCGAAACCAAAAACAAGCTTAGCTCTGATTTGCAGAGGGATTCAATGGACAAGTAGAGCAACAGAAACATGGAGACGTTAAAACGCGCTTCTTATCAAAAAACATAAACACCCCTCAAAAATAAAAATAAAAATAAAAAGAGAGGGAGAGAAAGAGATTGTTGTAATTTTGAAAATTCCAATATAGTCCCTTTTCTTCTTATCCAAACCGTAAGTCCCTTGCATTTCTTTTGGTTTACTCTTTTATATTTTCCCTTAATTATGTTTCTGTTGGTTTTTGTTGTATGAGAAAATGACTCGATATTAAACGGTTTTTACATCCAACCATGGATTATTAAAAGATCTAATTTCGCTTTGGGTGGGTTTTTTATTTTGGATAATCAAGTTTTGGAAGGAGCAGACTTTTTTTTATCAATACTTGTTAGAGAACGTAGATATTTTCTCTCTCTTTTTTCCCCCTATATTGTGTTGAAGATTGACGCTTTGATTGGTTGTTTGCATTTTAATTCCAGTTTTTCTATAGTTTACGTTTCCGGATTCTTGTTTGATAAATTTGAATCCAAGGCGAAGAATTTGGCTTGAGCTCCGAAAAGTTATATCAAAGCAAATTTTTTCACTACTGAAATCCATCTGCGTCGTTTTTTCATTAGATTCCGATCGGCGGACGTTTTGAGATTCATGATGAAATTTTTGAAAGACTCAAAGTATGCTCATTTTAGTTGAAGCACTTTGTAGTTTTATTCAAGAATGTTGAAAATTCAAAGTATTTAGAATTTGCTTTAATTTATACACTGAATGGTAAGCTCTGAATTTGGACAGATTTTGCTGTGGGATTTGTTTTCGCAACTTCGTTCCTTTATACTGATTGGGGGCTTTCGGAGATATGTCGGAGGGTCAGTTCTGTGTGATTTCTAGTTTGTTTGCAAGCTCTTGCCAGTCAGAAAGCAAGTGGTCTTATATGAGTTTCCATCGTCTAGAAGTTGATGTTGGAACCAGCAAAGGCTCATTACAAATCGATGGTGAAGAAGAAGAAAGTCCACAGAGGAAGATGTGTAAGCTGTTGGATTCTCGCAAGAGAGTTGAAGGCACTGAGACTTTGATTGAACAAACCAATGAGCAGCAGCAAACTGGGAATTCTTCGGATTCAGATTCTCTTATTTGTGGTATTGGTCGGGACAATTCAATCAACTCTTTACTTCACTGTTCAAGATCTTTATATGGTATTATAGCTACTTTGAATAAGAGTTTTCTCTCATTAATTAGAAGTGGTGAACTGTACAAGGAGAGAAGAAAAAATGAAATAGTAGAACATTGGGTTTACTTCTCATGCCAGCTCCTTGAATGGGAAGCATTTGATCCACTCCGTCAGAAGTGGATGCATCTGCCAAGGATGTCTTCAAATGAATGCTTTATGTGTTCTGATAAAGAGTCTTTGGCTGTAGGCACTGAGCTTCTTGTATTTGGTAAGGAAGTTATGTCGCATGTCATCTATAGGTATAGCATTTTGACGAACTCGTGGACAACTGGTATGCAAATGAATGCTCCAAGATGTCTGTTTGGATCTGCTAGCCTAGGGGAGATTGCAATTTTAGCTGGTGGATGTGATTCACTAGGGAATATATTTAGTTCTGCTGAGTTGTATAATTCAGAGACTCAAACTTGGGTGGATTTACCTAGCATGAATAAACCCAGGAAGATGTGTTCTGGAGTTTTCATGGACAAAAAGTTTTATGTTATTGGTGGGATTAGGGGAAAAGATTCAAAGCTTCTTACATGTGGAGAGGAGTATGATCTAATGACGAAAAAATGGAAGGAAATACCGAATATGTCTCCTGGACGGAGTAGTGTAGCCAGATCGATTGAGATGCCTGCTTCGACTGAAGCTCCACCTCTGGTTGCTGTTGTAAATAATGAGTTATATGCAGCTAATCATGCTGACATGGAAGTTAAGAAGTATGATAAAGAGAGAAAACAGTGGTTTACTATTGGTAGATTACCTGAGCGTGTAAGCTCAATGAATGGCTGGGGTATTGCCTTTAGGGCTTGTGGTGATCGGCTTATAGTGATAGGTGGACAAAGGGCTGCTGGTCAAAGTTTAATACAACTCAATTCATGGGTTCCAAGTGAGGGTCCTCCTCAGTGGAACGTCCTTGCTAGCAAACCTTCTGGTAATTTTGTCTATAATTGTGCTGTGATGGGATGTTGAAGGTTTTGATTTTGACAGAGCCATTTTTGTCACGATGGTGCCTAGCTCGCACTGCATATATAAGATTGATCTATCTTCAGCTTACGAGTCTTGCTAAATGGTAACTTCTACCTTCATCTTAGTTTCTCTTTACTTATCGGGTGGGGGAGGACGATACGAAGATATTTAAAGATTTCACTCAAGTTTTGATGGAATATTTTTAACGAATGAAGTCTTGAACTTTGTTACTTTTCAAACTTAACTTTGTGCTTTCAGCTTTGAATTTTTCTTCCCCTATTTTAGTGACATGAGAAATTTCAAAGGTTTACATCATGTGTAGCACAGGGATAGAGGTTCAATAACTTGGAGTACCAACAATGAAAAGTACATTTGTAGATCAAGAATAGTGCTTGTTGATGCTTTTTTAAGAACACAGAATTAGTCTTATTACGGGTTTCACTTTCATTGATTTTCTTTGCTTTGTATTCAACAGAAAAAAAAAACAAATAAATTAAAGAGGTTTTTATCTTGGGCACTGGCATATGTACCTATTACATTAATTGATGAATGGATAGGTTTTATTCTTGAGCCTTGACTCGTCGTCGTCGTATCTGTTCGTATGCAAATGGGATCTTCAATTGATTTTCGTTTCCATCCTCTGTGCTGCCCTCTGTGCTGCTTGTTGATGCAGTAGTTTTCATAATCCTAGTTTAATTAAATATATGATGACTATCACAGTTTCATTTTTGATACCTTCTATAAAATTGTTGATTCCAGAGTTTGATTGGGTTGGTGAAATACTTCGCAAGCATGAAATCTTCTATGGATTATTGGAACAACTTTGGAAACATAACTAGTTATGTGAAGACATTGTTAAAACTTGCATGTTTCCATTTGTCTCTTATCATTGAGATTAAGGATTAATTACGTTTTATTCCCACGATAAGTTGAGTTGTAAAAATATCTAAAAAGTATCCCATAGTTACAATAACGTCTATAATGATAAAAATATGTCCAATTAATAATGTCGTTTACTTTTTTAATGGAATTATATTATATTTTCATGTGCATTAAAATTAGTCATGTTTTTAACCAACTATAAACGTTTTTGGCATGTTTGTAATCTTCTAAATACATGATTTTATCATAATATCTTTAAAAAGATTGATATGATATAATTTTGTTAAAAATTAAATTACTATTAGTGATAGAACATGTTTTTATTATTACAAAAAAATTTGTATGTATTTTTGTAAGTTTTTACTATGGAATATAAGATGATGTCAAACTTTGCAATGCCAATGTATTGTTTAAACCAGATGAGAAATCTGTTACATATCTCTTTTGAAGAATTAAAAAATAGAACAATAAGGGTAATAGTTATTTTTTAAACTTATGGGATCGTTTTGTTTTTTCAGAAAACGTAAAGGAGTGTATTTGTAATTGACACAAATGATATATATGCCCTTTGCTTTAGCAAAAATGATTCTGATAAGAATGACTTTAGCTAATTAAATTCAACAGAGAGAGACTAAATTTTGTATTAGTAAAAACTTGAATTATTATTATAAAGCTGAATACATCTAGGTGTTTATATAGTACCTTTTATTTATTTATTTATTTATTTATTTATTTATAAAAGTTGTTTACTAACTAGGTGGTGAATCTAACGAATAGAACAGCTGATGTGGCAGGTGCCAACTCAAAATGCATCAAACTTTATGTAGAATACACGTAGAATACTAATAGTAATACGAGTTTCACTTCTTTCTTTTGCGTTACACAAATTGTTCGATTCGTATTTTAAAATCCATTTCAATTTTTTAGTAAATAATATTTATTTTAATTTAAATATGTTCCTTTAAAATGTGAAAATGATAAATCTTATTGTCAGAATTACGTGATGAATTACAAATAAGAATTAAGGAATTTGGTCTTTGTGAAACAATTGGACCGGGGGTCAAACAATTTTCTCCACATTTTGTGGATGTGTAGATCCACTTTTAACAGAAGAAAAAAATAATTTCCAATTTCGATTCACACTTTTTTTTCTTTTTTTCTTTTTAACAACACTATTTAATATTAATTTTAAAAATCTACAAAAATATATCCTTAAAGTCAAGTATTTTGTTTTGAGAAATCGTGCTGCATTGGATATCAAAATTCTGATACGAAATAAAAATAATTTATTAATGTTAAATGAAATATTTTAATAATTCTATACGTAAACAATCTAAAACAACAATCTCATATGTTTAGGAGAATACAATACACAACTGCACAACTGCACAAAACAAACAAAGGAACTAGATGTGTTAATTATCTCAAACTAAACACTAAGTGCTAGATAAAAGGAAAGGAAAGGAAAGGCTTTCATCATGTTGTATATCACTTTAACTAATTTAGGATTTTTCTTTACAACAACAAATAACTTTCGCACATTGACTACACAATAACACAAAAAGCTCAACTCAACATTTGAATTGTATGCGACGCACCACACATAACAATGTACCATACTTTTTAAGAATCACCATTTGCACCACAATATATATGTTCTGATATAGAGTAGAGCCATCGAGAATGAAACAATAACCATTTACCTAAATAACATTTTGATATATCATCTCATTCTCTTAAGAGAATGGAAGTTGACATGGTGTACTTCATTCCAAATGTTCAATATGAAAAAATCATAACTACAAAACAGAGAGATAAAAGAAGAAAATGTAACATGGTCATACCAGTATTATTGATATATGCCGCTAAATTACTTTCATAAACAACCCCTAAAGTATCCTTAGGAATTGTAGAATTAAAAAAGGATTCTGGATCTGTGAATTAGGAAGTTTTTAATCCATAGTAAAGTATTTGCTCCAAAAACCAATTAAAGATATATCAAGTATGAAAGTAGAGTAAGTAGTTGTGAGTTTCAAGCAATGTTTAGCATGTATAGGAATGGGCACGGGGACGGACGGGGGCGGTTTTTGATATAACCGTCCCCGAACCGAATTATAAAACCTATAACCGAAACCGCCCGAAAACCGTTACGGTTCGGGAACGGTTTTTTACCCGCGGATAACGGTTCGGGACGGTTAATGAAAAAACCACGAAAAAAAAACCGAAATATATATATAATTTAATTTATTAAATATATATAATTAATTTTTTATTTATAATTTAATATATAATTTAATTAATTAAATATAATTAATTTCGGATACGGATGGATACGGTTTTTAATATAACCGTAACCGAACCGTAACCATTGTTTCATATTTGGTTTTTACCCGAAACCGTCCCCAAAATTTACCGGTTAAAAACCGAACCGCCGGTTTGGATAACCGAATCCACAGTTTTTTTTCCATCCATACATACCCAGAATTCTAGCACTAGCACTCGACAATATATGGATATAAGTTGATTGTCAAAGGAAAGAGAAAAAGTGAGAAATCGAACCGAGTATGTAATCTCTAGTAGTTATAGCAACAAGAGCCCGATGAGTGTAGAATCACGCCTCACATGGCGTAGAACCACACCATGCACTGTCGTCCACTCCATCCTTACTCAGCTAGAATTTCACCACACATTAATTATGACAAAAGTATACGAAAGATGATTAAATGCTATCAAAAATTACATAAAAAGTATAAAAATTTAAAAAATATCAGATTTTATCAAGTGAGAGTAAGGGTATATTTCTAGCAGGTTAATATTATCAATTTACCTCCAAAAATATGAAATCCCTAAATCTTAGCTCAATTCTTCACCGACGAACTCTACCCTTTAATTCAAATCCAGTTCCAAACACAGCCTGACACTTTGAAATTTTTTCTAAGTCGTTTCCCTAGTAATGCTCGAATGTAATTATTTAAAAGGACTACCCAAATCATAAGTCCCTCCAACTATATCCATTTTAAGTTATTTTTGATTGGATGAATTTGGGTAGTCAATTGGAAATTTCATCAAAAACTAACGAATAACGTCCATAGTATCGGCTAAATATTAGGGATTTCAAATGATTTGGGGTAAAATGACCATATTACTCCGGTTAAAAATACACATTTTCTCTCTCTCGATAAAAGTACGATATTTTTAAAAAATTATGATAGTTAATAAATTTATAATTTTTACATAATTAATAAACTTCTTCAACCATTTATCCTTTTGCCCTATGTCTCCCAAATCTAGCTACAAATCAAAAACCAATGTGTTGTGTGTACATTAGACTGCCTAGGACTAGATTTAATGATGATTATGATTCGAAATTTGAATAGACTGCCAACAACGAATGAAGTTCAGATCTCCGCCATGAAAGTTAACGGCACGTAACTAAACATCGAGATCAAAACTAATCATAACAGTCTTTTAAATGAACAAAAGACAAAACCCAGTTGGTGGCGAGGAGACAGACGGTGCCTTGGTAGCTGGAGGATGGGGCAATAGATGACACACTAGTGGCTAGGCTGCATAGATGACGCATGAAGGAAGACGAGATTCGCGGGTGGCTAGATTACGAAAATCTGGCTGGTTGGACGGCGACGAACTAGTAGTTGGTTGGACAGCGATGATATGCTCCCTAGAAAGAAAATGGTGGACTGTGAGACATAATGGTGTGAGAACGCTTTCTAGACGTGGAGTTATATGGAAACAGATGTATTTGATTATAAAGAATTAAAAAAAATTAAAATTTATTATTTTTATTTGTATGTTTAGTTGTTATAAAAAATAAATAAGGAATGAAAATAATTCTTAAAATAGAAGAAATCGTGATTTTTTCTTTCTTTTTAAGAATCATAAATTTATTGTCATCTTAATTTGTTTTTCTAATTTTAATCTCATCTACAATATAACCTTAAATTTAAATCTCAAATCTTAAAAAACTAAACCAAAAATCTCAAATCACAAAACATTAAACCATAAATCCTAAACCAAAAATCACAAAATCCTAAACTCAAAACCTCAAATCAAAAAACTCAAAACACAAACCCTAAATCTTAAAATTCCAAATTTAAAAACTTTAAACCCTAAATCCTAAAATTTTAAACCCCCGAACCCTAAATCCTAAACTCTAAACCCAACTCCTAAACCTTAAACAACAAATCCTAAATCACAAAACCTTAAATCCTAAATCCTAAAATCTTAAATCCCAAATCTTAAAACCTTAAATCTTATTTAGAAAAATAATAATTTTAACCCTAAGTATTAGCCTATAAATATAACTCTAAACTCTAAATCTCAAATCCTTGAAACCTAAATCTCTAAATCCTAAATCCTAAATCCTAAATCTTAAATCCTAAATCCCAAACCTCAAAACCCTAAATCCTATTTAGAAAAATAATAATTTTAATAATATATTTTCTTTTTAAGTAATAATTATTTAGAAAAATAGTGATTTCAATAATATATTTTATTTAACGAAAAAATAATAATTAAATAATATTATTTAAATTTTATTAAATATATGGATATTAAGATAATAATTTCAATTTAATTCTGTGAACCAAACATCATACAATTTTAATTTCGATTTTATTTTGTTAACTAAATATCATTCAATTTCGATTTCGATTCAATGAACCAAACTCCAATTAATTACTTTTTGAAAAAAAAAACTTTTGTAGGACGATAAATATTAATTATAAAGTTTTATGAAATAACAACCATTCTATATAACATATAAAACGGTCGCTTAATTGTAACGGCCATCTAAAAGCATGAAGTATTACATTGTCGCTTATGACACCTTTGATGTATTAAGTACACGAGTAAATAGAGAGAGTAAAATTCAGTACATGTTTGGTGGTTTAGAAAATTTTGTGTTTATATTAGTTATGTATTGAGAATTTTTAAATTCAGCGATAAGTGTTAAAAAAGCAAAGCTCGTTGCAAATAGAATCATCCTTGTTATTAAGTATAATATTTTTTTGGCTAAATTATTTAGTAGAATATTAAATGTTTGATGTCACTTAAAGAAACTTTGCTTCAATATATTCACTGATATCAAATTAACAAAAAATAAAAATAAAAAATAGTTTTAGGCTTAGAATATCTAATATGGAGATAGTTGGACTTCAACCAACTTATACAGATGTATGTATATGGATTGAAATTATATTTTTTTTATGGATTAAAATTTGAAATGATTTTAATTAAATTTAAAGATTTTTAATTCAAATCTTACAATGATGTATTAATACAGATCTATCTAAAAAAATATCTTCAAGAAAATATGTATAAATAAAGCTATTTTTATTAAACAATTGACTTAGAAATTATTTTTAACTAATAAAATTATAATTCTATTGCTAGATTAAAATTTAGAGTATTAAACTTTATAAACTTCAGCTTCAAAAATATTATAAACAATTAACATAATTTAACTATTATTTTTTATTTAATCAATTTAGCCCCTTAGAATTTTGTTCCGTTCTTGAATATTAGTTTATATAATAAAATAGAGTTTATTCTCCTTGTAAAATAATATTTATTTGACAAATAATTTATTTGATATTTATTTAATATTTTAAATAAAAAATATATCAACTATCTATTTATCAATATCTATTACTCTATATACGAAGGGAAGTTGTTCTACAATATTTATCTGACAATAATTTTGTTTTATATTTCCTTTTATTTGCTTTGAAAATTATAAAAGACTCTTTTTAAAGTGACAATGAAAAAATTACATAACCCACCAATATAATTAAGAGAGCTTAAATTATAAATTTGGAAAGAGACTTATATTTATGTTTTTTTTTTGTACCTTTGGTTAGTTTGACTCTTATTATAAATGTAAAAATATGCGTTATTTCCTATTTTCTTTTCCTTTTATTTATTTTATGTCTATCATTTATTGAGTTTTTTTTCTCCTATTTTGTTTAACATTTTTTTATTTGATGTTTAAAATATATTTTAAAGAAATAGTTGATATTGACAATAAAAAATATAGTATCTATTTATCATTACTCATTGTAATTTTTTAATTATTAATCTTATTCTATAACTCTATATTTTTGACATAATTTTTTTACTATTTTTTTTTGTTTACGGAGATATATTATCAATAATAGTAAAATATGTTAATGTTATTTGGTATAGATATACTTTTCTTTCAACTCAAGGATTCTCGTACAAAATAAATCTATTTTCTTAATATTAAAATCAAATTTAAATAATTTTAAACATAAATTCGAAATTATTATGTTACATTTAAGAAACCATAATTACTCAAAATATATATATATATATATATATATATATATATTATTTATAGTTGTAACATTAAAAGTTTTTATTTGAGTTTAGGTAATGTTTGGTTAGAGTTAATGGAAAGAAATCAGAATTGATTCCTTACATTTGTATGTTTGGTTGAGTTGAATAGATGGTACGGAATGTAATCGATTACTATACGAGAAAAAATCACAATTTTTTCTCTTCCATTTAGGAATCATGATTTCATTCACATCTTAATTTTTTTTCCAATTTTATCCTCACTCCAAATATAACCCTAAACTCAAATTTCAAATCCCTAAACCCAAAACCCTAAAACCTAAAACCCTAAACCTTAAAACCTAAAGCCTAAATCACGAAACCCTAAACCCTAAATATGAAATACCAAATCTCAAAATCCTAAACCTTAAATCCAAAATTCCAAATTCTAAAACCCTAAACCTTAAATCCTAAATCCGTAAACCCTAAATCTCAAACTTCAAAACCCTAAACCTTATTTAGAAAAAATAATAATTTTAATAATATATTTTCTTTTTAATTAAGTAATAATTATTTAAAAAAATAATTATTTTAATAATTTATTTTGTGTGACGAAAAAATTGTAATTAAATAACATTATTTGAACTTTACTGAATATAGAGGTATTAAGGTAATTTATAGTTTTTTTCATTTTATTTCGATAACAAACTAAAAACTGTAATACTGATTCAGAATTTGATTCTAATGATCAAACCAAACAATATTATTTTCTTTTTATTTTATTTTGATTTCGATTTCATTTCACGAATGAAATGACACCTTAAATTTTTTATTTCGACAAGTATCTCATCTTTTGTTTAAATAATAAATATTATTCTTCATAAATATGTCTGACTTTTAAATAATGATCATGTTGTTGTAATATAACGACAGTAGGTCTCATTGTGAAACAGACAAAATCATTTTTTGGAGTTCAATCTTCATTATGTTTGAGATTTTTAATGTTATTATTAAAAATTAAAATGTGTTATTTTTTTATAACCCTTTCACCTTATAATTGTTATTGGAGATTAGAATCCAAACGGTAGTCTCTCTTTTTAAAGTTGGTAGGTTTAATCCTACAATTTTTAGATATAGTCAATTTAATTTATTTTTTAAAAAATAATATTTTTTAAGGATAAAATTGGATTTATCTAAAAAATAAAAATAAAAATCTAAAAACTATCTTTACTTTTAAAAGAATATCAATTTTCTTTCTTTTAATTATTTCAATATACCTCATTTCTCTCTAGTAAAATTCTTTGTGTATTTTTAATTCATTCATATAAATATTATAAATTTTATTTTTATCTTTAAATTTTGAATTTACAAATTATAAAAGAGAAAAAAAAATAGTACTTTTAATAAAGAAAAATAAAAAGACTTAGAAATACTAGAGAAATTGTTTTTATTTGGAAACAAAAAGTTGAAAAGTGTTTTTTTAAGGAATATTATAGATAAAATGTTATTTTTAATAAAAACATAATTTTATCCTTAAAAAAATTAAATTAAATTAATTTTATTTAAAAAGAATTAGTATTATTTGGACCCCATCCATTAAGATTACGTACACGTAACGAAAGTTAATTAATAGAAAAAAGAAGAAACTAATTAATAGAAAAAAAGAAGAAACTAATTAATAGAAAGAAAGAAAGAAAGTAAAGATTACTTCTTCTCTGCTTAGTTGGGTCCATCACACAGTCCTTACTCACTTAGTCTCGCAGATATTGACGACATGCGTAGCGGGCAAGGAGAAAAAGAGTTATAGTTGATAGAGTTTTCGATGACTGCAACGACCTAAACCTCTTATTCATCGACAATAATGATCGGCACTGAAAAACGTCGATTGGAAATCTAAAGGGAAAGGAGAGAGAAGGGCGGGGTAAATGAGAGAAGAAAATGTGTTGGTGCTGAGCAGAAGTGCAGAACATAGGAAAATACAATAAAGGGTAAAAACGTAAAATAAACTACTTAATAATAATATTCATTTATTTTGATGATAATTTCAATAAAAATTACGTTTAGAATTATTTTAGTTTTTTAATATATCTACGTTTTCTTTTTAAGTTATGTATTATTTTTATTATTAAATATAAATATATAATATATTAAAATTCAAGGTTAATATATATATATATATATTATTTATAATTAAAAATAAAATAAATATAAATATAAATCAATAATTAAAAAATATATTTTGAATAAAAAAAACAATTAACTTATCAACAATATTTAATAGTTAAATTCTAAATCTTAATTCTTAAATAATAAATTATATATATATATATATAGTAATTATTAGATATATTATTTTTAATAGTAGATGTAAGTGATCGGTGGTTCTTTTATTCGAATATTTTATTACTCTTCTCCTCAAATATGTGAAGCGGTAGAAAACTAGATGAAAAAAAAAATTAGGCCCAGCCCAATAACATTTCATTGTTAGATAATCTATTTCATCATTGTATATATTATAATTATAGTTATAGATTCTATAATATTATAATTTTATTTTTGTTACTCCTTATTATTCTTATTATTAATCAGTATCTTAATAATATTATTTTATAAAAAACAATTATAATTTGATGCAATTTTTTCATGTGAAGAATACACAAGAATTTAATGAATGATATTTTTAGTATATTTTCTTTTGCTCCCTAATAGAAATAATTTTTTCTCGTCATATTGGAGTTTTAAATGTATATTTTAATGCTTTTGGATACGTTTTATCTTATTTTTAATATCTCATCTTTTTTTAAAGATTACACGCAAACTGTTACCTACTGATAATGTAAAAGAGAAGAGAGAGAAGATAGAAGAAGATAGAAGAAAGAAACAAATAGAGGGGAGGAATCGAGGTTGAATAACAGATAAAAAAAATATTAAAAAATAAAAATATCTTTAAAAAAATATTATACGTCATGTATACGTTGAAATTCTTAATTTTGAGTTTAAATTTTGTATAAGATTGATATATTTTTAAAATGTAAATATTATAAAGTTGTTAATTAATAATAAAGAATACAAATAATATCAAAAACAAAATTAAAGTAATATTAAATTAGGAAAGCCTATAACTATCACTTTAGTTTAGGATATGTGTTATATTTTACAATTGTATTTAAACGACTCAAATATATCAGTAATATTTTATACATTTAACCATCATCAAATATATCTTAATTTTCATTATTTTTATAATATTTGAGTAATATTAAAATTCTAATGAGTACTACACTCCAAAACAAAACAAAAAAAGTGTTTTGTTTTTTTCTTTAAGCTAAGTCCACACACAAAATTATTGATTCTTTTTCCATTAATGACTTTTTAGCAAATGTTAATGGCAACAAAGGTAAAGAATTCAAATAAAGTTGTCGTGACTTATGGAGTATAACTTTTGTTATTTTCAGGCTACAGTTAGTTATTATTATTATTATTATTATTATTTTAATAATTACATTATGAATGCAACTATTCAAATTTGAAAACTATACCTCTCAACTCTACAACTCTTCGAGGCCAGGAAGAAAATATCATGAGATGGTGGCGAGGGAATGAATATGTGTTGTTGGAATAGTCACGTATTATTGCAGCAGAGTATTATTTTTATTGCTCAAAAAAATTATTATAGAGTAGAAAATAGTCACTTTTTTTTCTCGTTAACATATCAAACACAACTATATGTGCAAATGTGACAAGTATTTTGATTTTACTTTGAAATATGATGATTTGGTGGTTGTGATTTTCAATAAAAGACATGATTCGAATTACACTATGTTTTATCTTTAAAAAAAAAAGTGTGATAATGTTGCTTTGAATTTTCTTCTCCATGGTAATGCAACGTGTTTTCTTCAAAAAAAAATAAAATAATAAAATCCTATTTCAATATCTCTAAGAGTTTGGATTTTTGTGTGGAAAATGACTTTGAATGTTTGGTTTGTGGAAAATGTGATTAAAGAAATTTTATTGCCATTTTCTCCTCCTTATTTGGCGGAAAGTAGAATTCACTAAAATTATGAGTTTTTGATGTAAAAGTTGTGAAATTTTATCTACAATATTTACTAAATATTGTTGGCACACAAAAATAAAAAAAAGTTAATTACTTTCCTCTCTACCCTCTTTTTTCTAACTTTTTTTTTAACATTTCATTTCTGTTTACTTTAATATTTAACTTTTTTTTATTATGATACTTAATATATATAACAAATATAGTGGATTACTACCATTATATCACAAACAAATCAACACCTAATATATTATTTTAAAAATTAAAAAACATGAATTATTTTTTATTAAAAATTAATATATATTTTTAATAAAAAAAAGTTTAGTTTTTTAATATTTACTTAACAGAGCCAAACACAAAAAAAATAAAAAATTATTAGCTTTATTTTCCTTACCATTATCTATCCTATAGCAAATTCCAAAACTCAAACACACCCTAAATATTGTTCGGTAAAAATAATATCCTCTATCAAATGGGTAGGTGTTATTATATTACTTCTATTTTTATTTTTATATCTTTTTTATTTATTATTTTAAATAAAACACATGAATTATTCAGGTTATTGTCAAACGTTTTTATTAATTTTAACATTAATAATATATCCTAATTTATTAATATTTTTGTTAAAATTATTCAAAATATGTATTAATAATATAAATTAGAGTATTTCATATATCTTAATTAAAAATAAAAAATATATAATTTAAATGTATCAATTTCCTACTGAGTAATTTTTTTAAACTAAAATACAAGATGATGAAAAGTAAACAATTTTGGAATTCTTTTTCATCACACTAATTAACTATTTTCCTTGTCATATAATCTTATTAGGTAAAGTATTGATAACCCATGTTCCTCTTTTTGTGTATGTGATCATAATATCCCGTTGTCTGTCCTTACTACCAACCCAAACCACTTAGCAGCTAGCCATTTTTTTTATTTTATTTTATAATTAAAATTGATTTTAAATAATTTAAGAAAAAATTATCATAAAATCATTAAAAATGTGTTATTTAAACATTTTTGTGAAATAGTTTTTATAAAAAATATATAAATTATTCAATTTTTTTAAATTAATACATTTTGATCAAGTAACTTAGTAATTATGTGAAAAGTATCTTTTTAACTTTAAAAATATATATTTTAATTATATAATTATATAAAATTATAATACTAAATTATCTCAATTTAAAAATCTAATGATTTATCTGTCACTCGAAAAACAACTTGATAAAAGTGTGCTAATAGTATAAAAATGACTTAAATAAGTGATTACTTAATATTTAATACAAAAAATGTTTCAAAATTTTAAGACTAATTATTAATGTTTTCAAGAAAAATAAAGATATTTTTACTTTCAGAATAAATAATTTAAAATCCATATTATTCTACTAAGTTAATTATTAAAATAATATTCTATCTACGGCTATTGATTTTAAGCCAAATAACTTAATGTATATTTAAACCCTTAATATATATATATATATATTTAATTAACAACATTATTACAGCTGCTTTTGAAGATTTTCACGGGGGAAGTGCTTGATCAGTGATTATAAGTAACCATTAAAGCAGCAAAAAGAAAAAGAAAGAGATAATATGGTTCCAACTGTTTATTAATCAATATTACTTTCTGGGTTTTTTAAAAAAATATTTTTATCACGTGACTCCCTACATTTTCGGTTGCAAGGAAAATTATATATCATTATATAACAAAATAATAAATATTTATTTAAAAACAAATATTTATGTAATCTTTAAATTTATCATTAAGATATTTTAGTCAAAGTGATACAATCTAATCCTAAAACTTTAATATTATATCTGGTTTATAAAATAAAAATATGACTTAAATTTAATAAAAATAATATTACTACTATTATTATATAACCTGAGTACAAAAAAATAATGTTAGGATTTTTTACCACTACAAATTGTGATAACCTTTTGACTCTTTAATATTTAAATAACTTGAAATTGTACGAAAAATAAAGAGACTAATAGCCATTCTTTATGATATAAAGATATTAAGAGAGATTTAGATAAAGATTATACATTTTTGTTCAACTCTCGTAAAGTGATGTTTAAATTATTATGATATAAAATGAACATATATATATATATATATAATATGGTTATAATTTTTAAATAAATTGAATAAAAAATTAAAAAATAACTAATTTATAAAAATTAAAAAACATTACAAATAAATTATATATCATTTTATAATAAATTATTAAATTATTATAAACATATTGTTTATATGTTGAATGAGAAATAATTTTTTAATTGTATGAATGGTAAGTATTTTTAATTATGTTAAATAAATAAAAAATAAATTTAAATTTTTTCATAAGTCATTGTAAAAAATTTAATTTTTTTCAATCTAATTAATTTATTAATTAATAAATGTCAACAATAATAAAGAAAAGTTATATAATATATCAAAACAATAAATATTTTTAAAAATGTTATTTTTTTACTCATTTAGGGAAAAATCAATAATATAAGATTATTTTTTGTCTATTTTTAATTTAAATAAATATTTAGTTTTTATGTATTTCTTCACTTATTATAAATATTTATTTTTAACCATGATAAATACAATAGATAAATATAATATATATTTTTATAAATTTTAAAAGGTATTTAGTAATTTAGAAAAAATTGAAAAGGTAAGCTCATAAAAAAGTTAAAGTTTGTTATTAACAAAAATTATATTTGATAATACGTCTAAATTCAATATTATTAGAGATATTTTTTAAACATTAGTGACATTTAACAAGAAAGAATAAATTTTAAAAGTATTTTTGACATTTTTTTTAAAATATTTGTGCTACTAATACTTATACCTTAACATTTATTATAAACTGGTGATATTTATAAAAAAATAATAAATATTGAGAAAATTAAATTCTATTTTTAAAAAGTTGATAACATTAATAAAAAAGAAAATAACATCAAAGATATGATTGAAATTTTTAGTATTTAGTGCCTAGGAATTTTGTCATAGCTCAAATATTTTTGTCCGAATCAAATAACGTTTATCGTTTATATAAGACTTTTAAACTGCAAATTAAATATTATTTTCTTTTAAATTGTACCAGACATTGAAATTTTAGCATATACATTAATACTTTGTGTGGAGAAACAATATATTAGTTAAAAGTAATTTATAAGTTCATCGTTATTAATTTTATTAGTTATTATTTTTAAAAAAATAGTGAACAGTTTTATTTTCTTAAAAAATTGTTGTAATTACTTTATGGACGAAACCAACGATGACATTTTAGGGAATCGAGTGACTAAATTATATTGTAAATTTTTTTATTTAATATTTAAAACTAAATTATTCAAGCACTCACATTAATGCAATATAAAAAATACAAGGTGATTATTACAGAAAAAATGATTTCTAAAACTATATTGAATATATGTGTTTATCAACTTTAATTAAAGAAAAAATAACATTTATGTATTGTTGCGATGAATTCAATAAATTTAATATGAAATATAAATCCAATAAATAAAAATATTATAACTAAATTAATATAGAAGATTATTCAACTTAAACAATTATAGAAAATTATGATATTAAAATTAACATTCAATCAACTTTGTTTTCTTTTATTAAAGATATAATAAATAAGATTTTTTTTAAATAGATGTATAATTTTACGTAAATATAAAGAAAGCAAAACTGAGAGATAGAAATTAGCAGACAAATAATTTATTATATATTAATTTATTTCACTTACTTTTTTCTTGATAGATTCAAATGTCAGTTTTATCATTGCAAATTTATAGATTTTACCTAGATATTAATATTGAAATAAATGTGCCTAACATGATTCCCTTTGGTCCTATATGAGTACCGTTCATGTTTATCCTTCACCTATGTACCAATCACATCATTAATATTTTAGGACCGATATAATCTCCTTATGGGTGAGCGTAGTCTATTTACAAGCCGATCCTTGCAAACTCTTGACCATCTATGACACACAAGAGTGTCTAGTAATTTTAATTTCAATATAAGTCTTAATATTAGTGGAGATCAATAATACATTTGAATTTTCCAAGTCCGTGATCCACTTGACTATGTTTTAGATAGAACATTGAACAAAAGTTGAAAATTATCCCCTTTGAACTAAAATGATAGTCATATATCGTTGGAAAAAAATAGAAGTTTATTTTTCAAAGCATTTTAAGGTATATTATTTGTGTTAATGAGTATAAATAAATTATTTATTTTAATGAGTATAATTTGGGTGATCTAGGATTAAAATTTTAATATGGTAACAAAATATTAAAATTTTGGGATCGAATTCCTGTTACAACCTCAAATAATATTAAATTTTCAAAGTTTGATAGACCTCGCAAAACTAAAAAAAATCAACTCTAGAAAAAAGTTCAAATTACAAACCTTTGTAAGTAATTCATACTTGAGAAAAAATATTAAAAAATATAAATAAATTTTTAGATTTAATTCTCATAATGTTGAACTCATTGGAGAATTGATGTCCAACGTTTCAATAATTTGCACACTTATAGAGAATATTATGAACATTTTTCAAAATATTTGAGAAAGCTTCTAAACTTGTTAAATAAGTATTTTCTTTAACACTCAGTTCCAAGATTTTAGTATATTTTTAATATTCCTAACTTAGGAATTTTCTTTTCAACTTATTTATCAAGTTGTACATTTAATTAGCTAGTAATTATAGTCCACAAATATAAGCAACATTGTTTGTAGGAGCGAATTTTACATACAATATAACACGAATACACGATGAAACATATTTATCTTGATTTTTCATTTTTAAAAAAAAAAAGTGGAGATAATATCAATGATTAATATTAAAGAGGATATAAAACATGTTTTATATAATATTTTTTCTATTAGTAGAAGCAAATAATATTACACACAATGGGGACAAGAATATCTATTGAACATGGGTCATTTTAACTCTTTATTTTTATAAAAAAAATGGAAAATATTTTAAAAATTGAGAAAAGATCAACGATTAATATTAATTAAGGGATAGATATGTAGAGGGAATTTATATCTTGAGAGCTCTTTAAAAGTTAACCCTTTGTCTCAAAGGTAATGACCTTAAAGTGGTAAGCTCGAAAAGCCCCACGTATCTCTTTTTTACTCTTTGGATGATGATAATTTGTATCCCGTGTATGTTCAATTAGAGTGGTGAGCTTCTTCTGATAACTTTGTATTTATTTTGTGTCTCTTTAGGTGGTAATATTTTGTATCCCTTTAAAGATTTAATAGTGTGGTGATATTTTATCAATCAAATTGAATTATATTAATTTATTTTCATATTGGTCGACATTAATATAAAAATTTACTTTTAAGTGTATGTTTTGTGCACTGTATTGGATAGGTTACATATAATTATATTTGAGTGAATTGTATAAAATTGTATTATAATTATTTTGTATAGAGTTTGGTAACAAATTGTATAATATAATCACATAAAATTGATGATAAATATTTTATATTTAAAATAATAATATTTATTTTATTTTATATAGTTTTGTTATTTATCACAATAATTTCATCATAATATTTATTTAAATCAATATTTAATTTATTTTCATAATTGTTTATTTTAAAAACTAAAAAAATATTTTTAATTAGAGATAACATAAAAAATTAAAACATATAATTTTACAATTGAAATTTCTGATAGATTAAGTAAAGTATCCAATACCATTTAGACCTATATTTACTACTAATGCTAAATTTTTACATAATTGTATAATTTTTATTATGTATAATACAATTTTACTTTGTAACCAAATATATAATTATATAAAAATTGTACAGTCATAATTTTTAATATTGTGTAATAAATATACACTCACTAGAACTATAAGGGTGGGTTGATAGTTTTAAATATACCATTTCTATGTAAGAAAAAAAAATCTCTCTAAACTATTGTATTTAGAAGAAAATCACTTTTTTTTTTAATTTTTTCATAAATTTTAACATAAGAGAGAGCATTATTTTAATTTTTTAGAACATAAATTTAAAATTTTATTCTTAGAATAAGTAAAATAAATCAGATAAGAAGGGCTATTTTTTACATAACATTCAAAAATTACATAGTTACATGTATGTATCTTTTGACAATAAATTTTTTTTGTGTCCAAAACTATAATATGTTAACTTGTTAAGAAACATTTGATAACATATTTTTGACGAACTCAATTGCCTACTACCAATGTCAGAGCATATACATATCATTTTCATTATCACATTACTAAACTTGCTTAAATCATTTTATATTGAACGATTAATTAAGATCATCATGTAAATAAAATACATATACCAATGGAAGTGTTAGATAAGTTTCTGGTTTTCATTGAAGTACTAACGTAAATTTTATGAATATTAATTTTAAACATCGATTGAACCAACTAAACAACTTATAGAAAACATGTATAATGTTAAGTTGTATAACTAATTAGTGTATCCAAACCATATGATCATGTGCTCGTGTTTATGTGAAGTTAGTCACAATAAGAATCTTCCTATGTACACTCTAATTGAATGGTAGTGTTGTGATGGTGCTTGCACTTAGCTATAAATATTATATACCCCTTACTATTATATGTACTTTTTTTCATATAGTGAAGAAGCACATTCATGTATACACATTCTAGTCTTTCTCTCCCTCTTGTATTCACTGATTATCATGGTATTTGAGCAATTCAGTCATGGTTGAATTGATATCTTTTGCTACATAAGAAACAACTAGAGTAGATGACGGGGATTCACCTATTTTGATCAAATTAGCTTTGTCTCCACGTGTTTTTCCTCGATCTTCAACTTTATTTTCTTCTTTACCTACTTAACTTATAAATCATAGTTTTCAATAAAGTTTGATTATTCTAATGACTGGATTTGGAATGAGTAATTGTAATAAGTAATTGCAATATATGGCTTGCGATCATTAATCAAAGATACATTTATACCTCTAACACCAATTCTCAAGAAGACTGTTGTTACTAGTGATGCATCTAGAATTTCTCATTGAAATTCTTGAAGAGAATGTTAAGTAATTAATCCGAGAAAGAAAAGATAATGTTATTAAAAACTAGATTATTCATCCATTCCTTCAACTTATTTGAAGTTTTTGATAGGCAAGCATGCATCACTAGATTACTATCATGCTCTTAGTAAGACATTAAACGATGATTCAAGGTAGGTTGATAGATCAATAATAGATGTTGCAATTCTTAAAGAAAGGACATATGACACTTGAAAAATACATTAGCAAAAGGAAAGATCTTATTGATCATTTTCTTGCTATTGGATATATAATTAGTGATCTAGAACAGATGTTATACATGGTTTGGAAGAATGGATTCACATTATTCTTTGTTTGTTACAAATGTGACTGGTAAGAAGAGAATTCTTGTTCTTGATGAAATTTTTCACTCGAAATGTGTTCATGATTGGTAGCAAGAATGTATGAATGCATATGATGTTTCTCCCATCCAAGATAATTACACTAAAACTTTTTCAAAACCTTCTTATCCTACTAAATCACAACTTGGTCAATCAACTTCATCAGATAATCAATCACAATCTTAACCTCCTAAGAATGTTAAATTTGACAACATTCAATATCAAGTTTCAAGAAATATGGCCATATATATGTATGCTATTATTTTTTGATACACTCAATCTAAATACAGGGAAATTTCTAACACAATACTTCAAAACGTAGAGTTAATGTACTATAGGAAAACTTTGCACGTTCATGTAATGTCTTGAATGAAGTTCCTTCATCATAGACTACTACTTATCCTCAAAAAGCCTATACTTTTGGTTGCGACAAGGTTTATTCACCACAACCCTTTCTTATAACTACAATGCCCATACCATCTAATGTTCATCAATGGTTCATAGATACAGGGCCTACACATCATCTAACCTTTGATAATTCAATACTTTAGAAAGTAAGGCCTTACATAGGTAATGTTTTTTTTTTGTTTCTGGGTAATGGTTCTAGTATACTTATTACACATGTAGGTAATGCTTATTTTTCATGTGGTCCTTGTGATCTTCGGTTATAAATTTTTTGTTTGTGCCATAATTAGAGAAAAACTTGATTTTAGTTAGGAAGCTCTATAAAGATAATAATGCTACTTTAGAGTCCTTTTCTACTCATTTTGTAAAATGAATGTGAACACTAGGACTACTATTTGAATAAGGGTTGCTAAAAATGGATTGTATCAACTTCTATCAAAGGAATGCTCTCAGGTGGTAAGAAAAGCTTTTTATCTAAAAGTTATTGTTAATAGTCTTTACTTTACGACAACCTTGGCTATCCCCACTCTGATCTTGTTATACAAGTAGCTATTAGTATGAATAAGGAACTTACTCATTCTAGTTCTTTGGTCTTTATAATTCATGCCAATTGGCAAAGGCTCATAATCGACCTATTACTAATATTCATTCTCAATCCTTGCATCCTTTTGATATTATACATGTTGATTTGTGGGGGCATTCTCTTGTTACTTCATTACAAGCAATGACATATTTTTTCTTTTTGTTGATGATTGCACGAGATTTATATGGATTTATGTTCTTCATAGCAGGACTCAGGTTTCTTCTATCTTCTTACATTTTAAGATCTTTGTTGAAGGACAGTTTCAAGCTAAGATTAAAATAATTCAGAGTTATAGTGGTATTGAACTAAAAAAATTTAAAAACACACTTATTTGACAGTGGTATAATACATATGATTTCTTGTTCTTATACACAATCTCAAAATAATGTTGTAGAAAGATGAAATTGAAAAGTTGTTGGGGTTTATTTTTCTATGATCATGTGATTGAGTATTCCTATAACATATTAGGATTATGAATTTTAGATTATAGTGCACTTAATTAATCATTTTCCACCTCATGCTCTTAATGGCTCTAGTTCATTTGAAGTTCTTTTTTTTCATTCCAAGCCAGATTATGCTTATTTCAAGTTGTTTGGGTGCTTATGTTATCCTTTCCCTTACCATATAATCACAATAAACTAGAATCCAAGTCTTTACCTTGTCTTTTCTTGCCTGTGTTGATCAGTATAAAGGGTTTTGGTGTTTAGAAACTACTTTTGGTAAATATTTCGTGTTAGTTTATGTTCGATTTGATAAGCATATTTTTTATTTTTCTTTAGTCTATTCTATGTCTTCATATCCTTCTCAATCTATCATTTCTTCTCATTTTCCTTTTTTTATGTTAATATTACAACTATAACTACAACTCCTAAAAGTCTATAATTTTCACTAAAATACTTCTCATTTCACACCTATGCCTGCCAATCTTGCATATGTGCAAAGTAGTATGTCTATGCATATATCTCTTGTGATTGGTGTCTCTCATTCCTTACCTTCTTTGGCTTCCAACAATTCCTCTTCTATTCATAACTTATGTACTTAATTACCTTCTGAGTCCTCTTATATTCTTAATTTATGTACTTAATTACCTTTTGAGTTTTTTTTTATCTTTCTCACCTACTTCTACTTCTTCATCTTTTGTGTTTGAGCCTTTTTCTTCCGATGCATTACCTATCCAATCTTGTTCAGTTGAACTTTCAACTATTTTTTATCTTTCTAATATGTACTTAATAGTTGATTTACCTTTCTTTCCTCAATTAAGTCTTTATCAATTGTCTAGTAATTTCAATACATATATCATGGTCACACAGTCTAAGCAAGGCATTTTTAAACCAAAAACTTTACTTTCTATGTCTATTATACCAAAACCACTTAATGTGGTCTCTACCCTTGGTATACTAGAATGGAAAGCCTTTATACAGTGGGAATATGATGCATTAATAATGACACTTGGCAATTTATTCTTAAGCCAAAAATTGAAAAGGTAATTAGTTATAAGTGGTTTTTTAAAATTAAACTTCAATCTGATCAATCTCTTGAAAAATATAAGTCAAGAGTTATGACTAAGGGCTTTCACCAAATAAAAAGTCTTGATTATAAGAAAACATTTAGTCATGTGGTTAAACCAACAACCATTAGGATTGTGCTAAGCCTGTCTCTTGCTTCGAAATGGCTAGTAAGGTAGCTAGATGTTAATACTACCTTTATAAATGGTTATATTCATGGTGGTCTGTGTTGCCTATACTACTACACAAGAGCATATCATAGATATGATGACTAAAGTGCTTGTTGGTGCTCATTTCAGTGAGCTTCTAACAAAATTGACAATTCTGCACAAGCCTTTGATTGAGAGGGTATGTTAGGCTATGTAACTAATTTGTGTGCCCATACCATGTGATCATGTCCATGTCCTTGTGTGAAGTTAGTTAGAATAAGCGTCTTCTCATTCACACTCTAACCGAATAGTAGTGCTGCATTAGTGTTGTACTTAGTTATAAATACAGTGTATCCTTCACTACTGAATGTATTGCTTTTCACATATTGAAGAGGCATATTCATTTATACACATTCAAGTCTTTCTCTCCCTCTTGCATTCACTGATGATCATCTAGGTTCAATTAAGCTTTTAATTCGCTTAATTTAAAGGTTTTTTATAGGAAAAAAAATCGTCCAAACAAAAACAATGCGTTAATTATTATATTTTAATTAAAAAAATATTAAAACATCTCTGATATCTTGATTGACGTAAAAAAGTAGATGCATGGTTTATAAGTTCTAATTTTTTAAAAATTATCTATTTGTAGAAGAATTTGTACATAAACAACACATTTTATTTAAATATTTTATGGCAGATGTATCAGTAATACAATTTTTTTTATATTTTTAAAATAGCTAATTTGTTCTTGGAACAATTAATCTTTTAATTTGTAACGCAGAGGTGACCCATTATTATGCCAGCTTATTTAACGCTTTTTTGTAGATAATGGAATATATAATAAAATCTTTCTTTAATTTCTAAATGCTCGAATGATGATGTTCCATCTAACACTAATTAAACGTAGGAATTCACTAAATGGAACTTTTTGAAAAAGAAAAAAAAAAGGAAGGCATGATTGATTAAATAATGAGAGGTGTAGAAAATTGGGTAGCCCTTGAATTTGTTCCAATCCAACTAGATATGTCGTAGCTATATATATATATATATATATATAGTTTTCTTGTGTTGAATGATATCTGTGAGTAATCTTTTGATAATTTAGATTCTAAGCGATTTTAACACACAAAATTGTCATTGAAAAGTTTGTTAGCGTGGACTTGTAGAGTTTCAGGTGGCACCTTTCATTCTTTCAATCAATGAGTTCCTTTTTCTTTTTTTTAACTAAGATTATTATTATATACTAGTTAATTAATTAAGATAAACTTTAAATTATAAGTTATAACGCTATTTATTATAATATAATTTAAAAGTATTATATTTTGTGTTCCTTTTTTTTATTAAAAGTATTGTTTAATTCTACAAATTAATAAAAATACTTATTAGTCATTTTATTCATAAAAAATATATTAATTAGTCTTTTTAATTCTAAAAAAAGGTACATAATAACTTTTAGTAATATTAATATTTTTTTAAATAATACTGAGAGTATTATTGAATATTGAAATGAAGGAGAATACCTTAATAATTTTTAGTTTTTTAAAAAATAATTTTAAAATTAATAAATATCTTTTTTATCACATTTTTTTAAAATTAAAAAAATTAAATAACATAATATTTAATGAACTAAATGATACCTTTTTGTATAAATAAAAAAGATTAAATTGACTTCACATCCTTGTTTTTGAAATTATTAAAATATATCACATATGTATTAACCTCTTCCATTTAAAAAAAAAGTAAAATTCCCTACTTTAAAAAGTAAACGAAAGAAGATAATGTCGACATGAACGATGGAGAACCATTGATTGTGCAAAGGAAGCTACAATGCCATGATTATATAATTAACAAAGCAAAATAATGAACAAGGATCATCCAATCAGGCATTAGGTCTTTCTTTTGCACTATTTTTAGAGTAATTGAATGAGTTTATATTTAATTTTTTAATAAATTGTAAATAACGGTGGAGAATATCTTATAATTATTTTAAAAATAATAATTTAATATTAAAATTATTAAAATTTTAAAGATTAAATTATATATTTTAAAAACTAAAGTTTATACGTGTAAATTGACACAAAATTTGATCATTAATGATAGTGATTAATTATCTTACTCTGAAAGAATGAGATGATAAAACTCTCTGTTTCTAACATTTGAAAAAGAAAATTGTATATATTAACGTTTAAATTAAGTTGGATATACAAATTTTTAATCAGTTTAAAACTTACAATGATCGAGCTTGAACGTTAAGGAAAAGGGACAAATTCATTAGTCCCATTTTGTGTATCATTTTACATGTATAATTAATTAAGTAGTATCATATTACTATATTTAGTAAATTATAATCAATTATTTTTATTTGCAATGGAATATAAAATATGGAATAAAAAATTTGGTGATAGAAAAAAAATAAAAATAACACATGAAATAATATTTTCAATAATTTGACTTGACTGAGTACACCAAAACACCATGCCAAACTCACTATTATTTTTTTCAATAATGGAGTTATCACCTTGCAATTTGGGCTCGATTGAATCGTAATTATTGAACATAATAATGATGTTAAAGAAAGATCATTTCAACACGATGACTTTGAAATCAAGTTTCTATATATGCTTTTTTTTTTCTATCACAAGTTACTCCTTTTTCTTATACCAAAATTTAGTGGTCGAAGGATTTCAATAAGTATATTATATAGAAAAAATTTAAAGTTCTCTGCAATAATCAAATCTTTAAAAAATATATAAAATATATTATTATTTTTATCTTATATCTTATTTAATATTTCTAATAAATTTATACTATAATATTATAATATTTTATCTAAATATTATCTTATATTATTTATATTATAGTATTAATATGATTAAATTTAAACATATATTATATTATTTTTTATTAAATTTATATTATAAATAATCATTTATTTTATTTTATATTTTTAATTAATTAAAATAAGATTAAATAAATTTTAAAAATTAATAAATTGTAACATAAATCTCATTCAATTTTATATCTAAACTCATAATTAAAATATTTTTTTTGCCTTTAAATTATATATTCATTTTCTTTTATTTTTTTCACGTAGTACTAACTTTGAAACTACATCCAAAGTTTCGACATTTTTATTTATTTGATTGGCTCAAATTATCCTTCTTTAATATTCTTAATTTAGTTATGAGTGGGTGGATGTACATGTCACCCGATATGACTTTTTATGTTTTACTGATTATTTTTTCCAGAATTTGTCTAGCGTTGGGTTCATATAGTATCTGTTTATATTTATTTCTTTGTTTACACAATAAAATTCTGATGGTCTTTAAAATAAGAAAATAAAAAGTTATCTAAATTGAATAGTATTTTTTAACAATAAATATTGATAAGTTTGCATAATGTTAAATAATTGGGTATTTGGTTTTTATGATTTTGTATTGGTTAATTAGTTATTCAAAGGATGACAAATGAATTTTTTTTATGTATATAATGACGAGACAAGATGATTTTAGAAGTAATTGTATTTAATTAATTTTACTGTATTTATTTATATAGATATTTATAGTTAAATAAGTAAATTATACACAAATTTTACCATAGGTGTTTTCGAGACTAAAAAACATATGTTATGCCTCTTATTAAAGTAGTTTTTTTTTTAAATATCTCTCTATTAGAAAATTTGGATAAAATGGTATAATCACAAATTTCCTCTCCCAAGATCTTCCTTAGCAGAATATCAAATAACAGATAAATATATAATACACAACACATGAATTATAGTGAAAACTCCAAATTAGAGAAAAACCACTTTCGTTGTCAAAAGACAATCAGAGAAAAATTCAGTATGTGGAAAATTGTTACAACCACACTCTCAATAATTTTCTCACACACCCAAAAGACAAGAGCAACTACAAGCCCAAGAGAATTTTCCCACAAAATTCTCACTCAAGAACTTCTCATACAAGTTTTTCTCTATTTTTGGGATGATTAACAATGAAGAAATGAAGTCATATTTATAGTCTTCAAGTTCTCATTTCATATGTCAAACATTTCTTCGTTCAATAAAATAAGGCTACCTAATTTTTATATTCTTTATTCAAACAAGGTTAGGTACCTCCATCTTTGACAATATGATAAGCCACCTTCCATGAATTTTCTTCTAAATTAGGCACCTTCTATTTTGACTAACAAACCTAATATTATTTTTAATCAATCATAACACTGCCTGTATCTGAAATCATTTTTAACAAAATCACATCAGACATATTCTATATATGTATATTTATTTTCTTAGCTTAAGGGTTTTAGGGTACGAAAAATCAATGCCATAACTATTAAATGGAAAAAATTACAAATAAATCTCTTAAATTAAGATAACTTATAACCTCAATGTTATTGGGTTTAAATTAAATGTAATTGTAAAAACTCAATTAACTCTAACGTTAAACTTTGAGATTATTGGAATTTGGGAGTGCTAAATTATTTTACTATAACTACATTGATCATAGATATATTGAATTGTCTTTTACAAAAAGCATAAAAATAATGTCATTATGCAAAACTCTAATCGTGCAACAAATAATTTTTATAATAATTTGATATATTTTTATTTTATTAATTTAATTATTTTTATACTTTTAATTTGAATAAATTAAATATTAATTTTTCTAAAATTGTTTCATCTTTATGAAAATTGTATTTGTAATTAATTTATGATAAATTATAAATAGTATAATGATTATTATTAATAAGTACAATCAGACTCATATAATTATATCCAATAAGAAACTGTTATATCAGTTATAATTACGATAAAATTGTGATATATAGAAATAAAGTTTATTTTTATGGGGAAAATAACAAACTATAAACGTACAAGGTATAAATATAACGAAAAGCTCGAGGTTAGGGTCCAAATGGTTCTATAACCCTTGTATAATAGGGTTGTAATCTTGTTTCTTTTAAAATAGGTAAGTTTAGTCCTATATTTTTCTATACAGTAACAATATAATCTAATTTTTTTAAATAATATTTTTTAAGGGTGAAATTACATTTTTTTAACTAATATTTTCTTTATAATACTCTTAAAAATAACATTAAAAATCCAAAAAGATACACCTTTTCTACTTTTGTTTTCAAATATAAATAATTTATTTCTTATTTGACTACCTCTTAGTCTCTTTATTTTTCTTTATTAAAATATTATTATTTTTTATTTTTTATAATTTATAAATTTAAACAACTTTAAAGATAATAAAATTTATAATGTTAATATAAATAAATAAGAGACATACAAATTGAATAAGATGAGAGATAGAGAAAATAAAGAGATAAAAAAAGACATACAAATTGAATAAGAAAATAAAGAGATAAAAAAAGACATACAAATTGAATAAGAAAATAAAGAGATAAAAAAAGACATACAAATTGAATAAGACTAGAGAGAGAGATAATAAGAGAACAAATTGATATATATTTTTTTAGAAGTACAGTTTTTTTGTTTTTGTTTTTGTTTTTATTTAAAAAAAAAGATTAAATTTTACTCTAAGAAAATTGAACCGAATTGACTAGATTTAAATTGTTGTACTATAGTTAACTTACAAAAAAAGGAAATAAAAAAAAAACTCAATTTTAACGATGAAAAAATCCAAGGGGAGGAGAACATGAAAATTAAAAAAAGTAAGAAATTTAAAATGTTAAAATGTTAAAAGAATCACTAAAGTATAAAATGTAAAGATCTTTAAAAACCATTAGTATAATTCAGCTTAAAAGAGGGGGGCAAAAAACGAGAAGAAGAAAAAGGAGGCCCATTTGTTCAGTGGTTGAGGTGGGCACACATTATATTATGTAAGTTTTATTTTTGTTTGATAAAAAATTTAATTTTTTATATATTAATTTTTATTAATGATAACAGATTTTTTGTTGTGATTTTTATTAGAAATAAAAATAAAAATCAGACATAAATTATTTGATAATATTTTTTATTTTTATTTAAAAAATTGAGAATTAATAAATTTTACACTTGTAATTATATTATTCTTGTATTCATCCGTAGAAAATTCAAATAATTAATTTAACCTCTAGAATTGTATTTTTTGGGGGGTGAAAATAGAAAAATCATTAATCAGATTGTTGATTAAATTTTTTTTTTAGAAATATATGAGTTATCTCATATTTTATGAACTATTCTTATAAAATTTTAAATTAAATAAGAATGTTATTAAATATATCTAATTAAAAATACAAAACAAAAATAAAAATTGTTAGCATGCAGCACTTTAAATTTAAATTAAGCTTTCAAATTTTGAAACCAATAACAGTAAGAGTACGTAAGAAATTATGATGTGACATCTCCAAACACTAGCTAGTACTAGTACGGTGTTACTTTCTGTGAAAGTAAAATTCGGTTGAAATTCGAAACGTATAAAAAATTACCAATTTAAATTTATTAATAATTAAATTTATTAAATTAAAATAATTTTTTTATTAAACACCCAAAAATATCTTTAATTTTTATATTTTATTTTCTGATTGTTTGCTCCAATTGATTTAAAAAAAAAATAATTTAATATGTATGTTAAATTTTACCGTATTCAATACTAAAATTTAGTTAAAGGTTTAATTTGATAATAGAACATAAAATTTAATATATCATGGTGTAAAGATTAAAAACATTATCTTAAAATCAGATCTAAATAAAAAAAAAACATAAATATATATTTTAAATCAAAATAATTATTAAAAATAAAATAAATATATAAGTAAAATAAATCTATTAAAGATGAGGTCCGTCGTAAAAAGATCCCTCTTACATAAAAAAAAATTTCTTAAAAACTTTAAAAAATAAAAACTAACAAAAATAACTATGGTTTCCCCTAATACGGTATTACTTGTTTGGTATTAATTTAATTAATTAATTAGGTCATACATCTTTTAAAAAAATAATTATATTACTAATATATTTATAATTGAAATTTAAAACTTAAACATTAAATGATTATATCTCCTTCAACCTCATCCTAGTTGGTAGATACATTTTACATTATTAGCATTAAATGTTTGTGGGGATGAGTATCTGAAATTAGGTCCACTTAACATGTGCAGGAATAAATAAATAAAAATATAGAGATGCCAACTAACACTCACATGACATTGGGTCTAAAACAACGCATCCTTTGTTTGATACATACACATCACATTCAGTACAATTTACTCACGTAAATCTCGCCATGTAATTAATTCACCGTCCGATTTAAAACGTCATGTAACAATGGCATTAAATTTATAATTGATCATAATTAATATGATATAATTTATTAATAAATATAATTAAATTGACATAATTATATAAAAAAAACCATCATATAAATAATAATAATAATAATAGTGATAATTTTTATGTTTATAAAACTTTGAACAATACTAACTATTTAATAGATTAATATTTTAGAATGGAATCTTAGATTTCTTATATAGTATCATACTAAACTCAAAACTTAATCATTATAACTCTCTTTAACTATGAAAAAAATGTAAATTACGTTGAATAAATCTCGTTATAAACTTAAAAGGAGTTGAGTTAAAAATATAAGGTAGAGAAATAAAGATTATCTTCAACTTAGGAGAGTTAGTACGTTCTAAATCGCAAAGATACGAATTTCTTTGATTATGAGAAGTCTTTATATATTATAAATTGTAAAGATAATACATATTTTGAATTGAAGAAACTTATGATACTTAGATTTAGTAGGAGATTGTTGGGAATTTCAAAAAAAAATATATAATATTATTTAGACATGATTGATTCATAGAATTATAAATATCTAAATTATTAAAGGTAATATTTTAAATTTTTAAGATAAATCTCAAATTTCTTGCAACTTTTTAATGTATATTCACTTTTAATTTATATTCATTATTTCTTAATTTGTATCCTAGTGAAACATTTTCATCATAAAAATTTGATGTTTATATCTTAAATCCTAATGGATGTACAAATAATATAGTTTGAAAAAACATATACCTACTTTATACAGTTAAATATATGAATATATAAGATGTAAGCATCAAAAAGATATATAGTAATATTGTACTACTCTTACGAGTAGTAACAGGTACACTATCAAATCTTAAGAGTTATATATATTAAGCTATAAATATATTACAAATTTTTATAACATATATTTAATAATTATTTGTTATCACGTAATCATTTAAAAATCACTACTTTAATAAATATAGTTAAATATCATTTTTCAGAACAGTTGAAAATAAAAAATATAGTTTTGCAGTTTAATATTCTCGTTTTTCTAATTTAGTTTCTCTCTCTCTCTCTCTCTCCTCCATTAAAGTTCATGATCCATGTGTTACTCAATAATACAAAGACCTGCAGGAAATAAGGTTCAACCAGATCCAGCATAATCCAGACAAGACAGTTTGGACAAAGAAAATGTGTCCCTGTTTCATAATTTTGACAGTTAACTTAGGATGCTTTTCACAATTCATAGATTATATATACTGAATTCCTGAATTATCCTAGACTCAAAACATTATTATATTAATTACAAGTTGAGGATGGTTTCTATGACGTCGTTTTGAAACATACTGTTATGAATGTTGTTTATTTAACTCTCTATTATTTATAAATGGCAATAAAGATCTTGAAGGATCCAACTGCATAATAAATTATTGGTTTTAGTTGTTTAATATATTCTAGGTCAGTTTGATTAAGACAAAAGTAGCTTATAATATTATTATTTTTTATTTTATTTTTTTAAAAAGACAACTTAAAATAAAATAAGATTAAGATATTTTTTGAATTAAACTTTTAAGAAAATCCAACCTCAACGAGTGAATTATTAATACGTGCAGAAAGAAGAAGAATAAGACTTACCGACCACACGCGTGTGAATTAGATATCGTTAAGTGTACATATTGAATATTCGGTTGCCTTCATTATTAGACTTCTCTCATAGTGGGAAATAAATAAATCTCCTCTGACCACTTAAACAATTAGTTGTATTTTTTTTTAATTTAATGGAGGTATTTTTACTATTTAAATTAATGTTGATATAATAATAATTTAATATTAAAGTATAATTAATAAATATTTTATATATTTTTATTACCATAAAAAATAAAATAATAAAAATTATATTTTTAAGATTTATAACTACAAAAATAATACTCTTTTATATCAATCTTATATATTTTTAATCAAATATATATGATAATTTTATTCTACTCAATATTCTTATGGTATTATTTTTTATAAATTTTTAATTAAATATAATAATTTTATTAACCAATTTTTTTATACGCATATATGTTTGGAGTTTGAAGAGATCCGGTGTTCAAGTTTCTTAAGTTTTATTAATAATTAAGTAATTAACATAATAAAATATTCAAAAATTCAAAAATTTAAAATAATGAAATGGATAAATTAGATAATTTTGAGAGTTCAAAAGGGGATGAATAGGTAAATGTAATCTAATTAATGTATTGTATTGATATTTTTAGATTTTATATTATTAAAAGTTTTTATTTTAATATTATAATTTAAGTATTAATACTTTTTTTTAGTTATTTTAAATAATATTTTCTCCTTTTCAAATAAAAAATTAAATTTATAGAAATTTAAGGAAAAAAGATTATAGAAAAAAAGTTACATTATATTTCTGATAAGATAAAAAATTAATGGTATGAATTTTTATTTTAAATTTTTATGTCATTTTGTTAAATTTTTTAAACTCAAATTATTAATGATAATAGTAATATATTGATAAAAAATAAACAATAAAATTAAACTATTTTAGTTATTTTTGTATAAGATTTGATATCTTAATTAATGTATTAATTTTTTGTTATTAAAATGTTTCATTTTAATACTAAATTTAATTATTTGTATCTCTTTCCGCTATTAAATTATTATTTTTTATTATTAATTATTTTTATTTTTTATTTAAATATTCATAAATATTTTTATTTAATTTGATAAAAAATATTAATATTTGAATTACTATACTAAAATAAAAAAATATTAATGATATCAAATATAAAAAATATTAATATTAAAATAAAATCTTTTAATAATATTGGATATAAAAAATACTTATAAATAAACTTCGTTACCTTAACTGCCTTGGGTTTTGTTTTTGACCAAATACAAATGCACGAATCTTGAACAACTTATGAGTGTGAATTTGAGTTTTATACGATTCTTGTATCAAGACCATGCGTAAATTTGAGTTTTTAATAGTTTAAAATTACTATTGAATAAGTTCATATTTAAAATAATTAGTATTAATTTAAAAATATCAAAACATAAAACTTAATTTTTTATCCACGACATTTTAGTATATTGAAGGGAGCCTTCTTCCACTTTAGCACTTTCTCCCATAAGTTAGTCTGTTTTACTTGAATATTTTAATATATTACTGTCAATTCGGATTGATCGATCGTATTTAAATTTTTATAATATTTTATTCACTAGATATTTTTATGAGGTGACTTTTATTTTGCAATTTTATTATATTATTAGAACATGTTACTACAAATAATTCGTTTGTATTTGTCAAATTTCGATCTAAGTTAAAAAAGTTATAGCATCATAATACTTAAAAATATTATATACTAAATTTGATAGTTTCATTGTATAAGGTAACTCTAATTTTGATTTAAACTATCAATTAAAAGCTACACAATCTAATATTTTCCTCAAAACGCGCTTATTAGGAAAAGGGCCATCTAGACTTATAACCAACACATTGTTGGCTTCTCTGGGCGATGTGGGACTCCAACACTCCCCCTCACATCAGACGGAGACACCGCAAAGATCGATACCCGATCGGCACAACAACCAAACACCGGGGAACTCAAGGAAGCGGGCACATCGGGACCCCCAAGATCAATTCTGATACCAAATTGAAAGCTGGGCAGCCCAATGTTTCCCTCAAAACGCGTTTATCAGGAAATGGGCAACCTAGACTTATAACCAACACATTGCTGGCTTCTCTGGGCGATGTGGGACTCCAACACTATCCATTGGAGTTGTATAAACTATTTGATATGCTAATGAATTCAAAAACTGTCTATTAATACTTGCAGAGAGATATTGTCGAAGAGAATGCATTACTTAATCTTTCAAAAACTGTCTATTCTTAGTGATATAATCAGTATCTTCTACAATATTTAATTTTGGTAGTTTAATATAATATGTATATTTTATCAATTTTATGAGTAAATTGTTGTTCCTAATTAAGTATTATTTTTGTTTGTAGTTTAAGGTAAAATGGATGATCATAGCTTGAATGTGGAAGAGGTGGATGTTATTGTTGTGTACTTGATGCATATAATGTATATTGTAAAATTCTTTTTTGAGATAGTGGTGGATAAAAACAAGACAATATCTTTAAGGAGACAATTGTATGAGTTTGATTTTTTTTTTCAAATAGGAAAATTGTGCATAGATTGTGCTATGAGAGTGACATTACTTGTTTTAATCAACTTAGGATGAGTATGAGCGCTTTTACCAATTTGTGTGCAATCCGTGAAACTAGGGGGGCTAAAACAATCAAAACATTTGTTAGTAGATGAGTAGGTAGCCATGTTTCTTCATGTGATTACACACTATGTGAAAAATATAGTTATAACTGATCGATTTAGAAGATCTGGAGAGACAGTTAGTAAGTATTTTAATAATGTCTTGCATGCTATCATACGGTTGCATAAGGAGTTATTGAAAAAACCTAAGCCTATTCTTGACGATTGTGATGACAATAGGTGGAAATATTTCAAGGTATATATAATGTTTAATTTCTTTCTTTCTTTCTTTCTTTCTTTTTTCTTATTACCATGTAATATTCCTAATAATTAAATGATTTTACTTGACTTATTGGTACTAGGGTTGCTTAGGAGCATTTGATGGTACTCATATTAGGGTAAGAGTTCCTCTAGGTGATAAGTCTAGGTATCGAAACCGAAAGGGTGATGTTACCACAAATGTTTTGGGGGTTTGCTCTCCTGATATGCAATTTATTTATGTTTTACCCGGTTAGGAGGGTTCAACAGCTGATAGTCGAGTCTTACGTGAAGCTATGCGTAGACAGAATGGATTTAAAGTCCAACTTGGTAAGTAATATATGAATTGATAATTTTTTTTAAAATTCTATGAATATGAAATTGAACTATAAAATATATTTAATATATAGGGCATTATTATCTTATGGGTGTTGGATATGCAAATTCCAATGGATTTCTTGCTCCATATCATGGTCAACGTTATCATTTGAGTGAATGAAGAGATGGTTCACAACCTCGCAATCCACGTGAATTTTTTAACATGAAGCACTCACAGGCTAGGAATGTGATCGAGAGATGTTTTGGTATGTTAAAAAATCGATGGGCTATTCTAAGAAGTCCATCATTAGATCCCATTAAAACTCAAAATCGAATAATTATTGCTTGTTGCTTGCTACACAACTATATAAGAAAGGAAATGTCATATGATCCATTTGAGGAAAATTGGGAAAATCTTGAAGATATAGATGAGGATGAGGATGAGGAAGATACAATAAGAATTGTAGACTCTATATATGAATGGAGTGTATTTAGAGACAATACGGCATCAAACATATACAATGAATGGAGGGAAAGGAGAGAGGGATAGATGATAGTGATTGTTTAGGTTAATGGAAGTCGTGTTTTCTTATTTATGCTTGATTGTGGTTGTAATGAAGAGATTGTTTGATTGAAATTATTTGTAATCTTGTAAAACATTATGCTATTGGTCGTATTATTTTAATTTTAAAATTATTCTCATTGGTTGCTAGGCTCGTCAACTTTAATATGTTTTCTATTTCTATTTTGTTAAACAATTACTAAGTATTTTTTTGTACTTACTTTTTAATTTTAGGATGTCATCTTCACAAAGTTTTACCTCAAGAAATCGAAGCCCTGGACAGAATAAAAGATTTTGGACAACAACATTAGATGAAAAATTAATTGAGTGTCTTGTAGAGTTACACGATCAGGGTTTATATAGAGCTGATGGTGGTTTCAAACCTGACTACTAAAATGCTATTGAGAAATCACTACTTCAAAAACTACCATATTGCAATATGAAAGCTAAACCACATATTGAGTCTCGATTGAAAACATTGAAGACTCAATTTACTACTATACATGACATGCTAACTGGTCATAATAGTAGTGGAATTGGGTGAGATCCAGTGAATAAACATATAGCTGCTGAGACACCTGTTTGGGATGCATATGTACAGGTAATCTTTTTGTTGTTCTTATTTGTTAAGAACAAATACATTATTTATGTTTAGAAATTAATCCATTTGATTATTAATATGTTCAATTTGACATATTATAATATTTTTTAGAGTCACAAAGAAGCTGCTCATTGGAGACATAGGTCATTTCCTTATTACGAGGACTTAGCTATTGTATTTGGTAAAGACAGAGCCACAGGAAAAGATGCAGAGACTCCAGATGATGTTGTTTTAGAACTTGATAATGAACGGGATCAAGAGACAGTAAATGAAACTGATCCATTACATCAACATGTAGATGCTACCGACCAGCGAAACTCAAATGTTTCATGTAAAAAAAGAAAAAGAACAATTGGAGTTAATGAATATGGAAATTCTGTTGAGATGACAGCTTCGATACTTGCAGATGAAGAATGTTGACAACCTTTTGAGTCGATCCATCACAAAAGAAGAAAAAAAAGAATAACAAAAGAGGTTTACAATGAATTACAAAGGACCACATCACTTAGCAACGATGAGCTTGATGTTGCTACAATTCTTCTTGTTGACAAACCCGCAAGAATGAATGTATTTTTTGGAGTACCTGATGGCAACAAAGATGGTTGGATTAGAAGCCTTCTTAGACGTGAAGGTGCATTATATTAAGTTATGGATATGTGTTATTATTATATGAATATTCGTTTATAATTGTTATATTAGCCTTGTTTTGGTATCTAACTTTATTTTAGTTAGGCTAATATCAATATTTTAATATAGTGTTTTCAACATTTGTATTTTGAAAAATGCTGAAATATGAACATTTGTGCTTCATTTAACAAATGATACGAAAGAATTAGGATCAACATACGTTTGTAATTCTGTTTATATTGATAATTTATTGTTTTGTAAAAATGAATAGCATCATTGTACAAAAACAATCCCATAGACGGTTTCAATATATTGAATGCTATCAAAAAAAATCTTAATAACATCATTCATCTCTATAAAAGTTAATATATAATTAATTTTTTATGATATAAAAAAAGAAATATATATTTTTTACTTAAAAAATTAAAAATTAAAATTGTTATTTAAATTACATTATTTGAACTTTACAGCATGTAGGGGTATTCAAGTCATTTATAGTTTTTTTTCATTTCATTCCAGTGTCAAACCAAACACTGTAATCCTAATTCCGAACTTGATTCTAGTGGTTAAACCAAACAGAATTGTTTCCATTCCATTTCCATTCCGATTCCGTTTTCGATTCCATTCCACGAACCAAACGCCACCTAAGAGTTATTTTAATTTTTCATACTGATTTTCAAAACAACTAATGAAAAGAATTAGCATTATAAGTATCCAAAAATATCCACCCTATGTCATGCATAGAGCAAACGTAGTAAGAAATGCTAACACTAAGATAACCATTGAATCTTCCTCAAGCCAACTGAAGACCCCAACCAAAACTTCTACATAGCATTCTCAATATCAACACATAGATCTGGAGGTAAACAAAACATTGCATAGGGTAGTTTCGCATAACATGCCACATACATTAGAAGTATCTCTTTGCCAAAGAAAAATAATAATCAAGAAGCTCAATTATGAATATTTTGATATATTCTATCCATAATATAATTAATCTGAGTCATCTTTGCTCTTCCATACAAAGGAGGAAGTCCCGTATATTGCTCAAACCCAGAATGACCTCTAATGCCTAGACAAATCTAAATCAAGTTTTTATTAGCTATTGTGATATTAGAGTTGTAAAAAGTACTTGATTTTTCAAAGTTGATCATCTCACTAGATATATAAAACTTCATATTCATGGACCACACTTTTTAATCGTTCTACCTCGACTCTAGATCTCTTGTCAAAATTTGACAATCATTTACAAATAAAATATGAGAAACATGTGGGATTATCCTACACATTTTTAGCCCACTAAGTAATCTAGTTGTCTTCTCCCTCTATAAAAGACATGAAAGGCTCTTTGCACAAATAAGAAAAAGATACCAGTGATCGGTGATCGGTGATACTGGATCACCTTGTCGCAATCCTCTTTTGGGCCTAAAGAAACCAATTAGTTCACCATTGATTACACTTGAATATAACATAGTAGAAACATAAGTCATCACCCATTTGATCTAGTAATCATTAAACCCAGTTTTTGCATAATAACTTCTAGAAAAGTCCACTCAATCCTATCATAAACTTTAATAACTAGATAATTTCAAAGTCATAAATTATTGATTACTCCTTTTATGATTTTTCAAGGCATATAGTAACTCATGAGCTATAAGGATATTATTAATTATAAGTCTTTGAGAAACAAAAACACTTTGTGTTGTATTAATCACATCAAATATAGTTGTATTCAACTATTTAGTCAATATTTTGTATAAGATATTACAAAGACTAATTGGTTTAACTTGAGACATGATAATATGACTGTAATTCATAATACTTGCCAATGTGTCATACCCAAAAAAACATTTTACAACATATACTATATCATCAGAAGAAAAGATCTCCTCATAAGTAATAGGTTTGGTGAGTAGAAAATTTTGTGCATCTATCATACAATTAAGAACACATTGCATAATAGATTCATAATTTCCTAACGTTGAAGAGTTAAACATTTTGTGCATTTGTCACACTATTAGAAAGCATAATAGATTTATAGGTTTTTGTCATTGAGGAGTAAAAGAGTTTCCATAAAGTAATCAACTATTATACCACCCAAACTCCCATTATCTGTATGCGACACCCTACTAGTGTCCTATAAGCCAACAATAATCATCTTGTGGCGTTGTTGGGTGACTTAGGTATTAAAAAATGTTGAGGTTTTTTCTCTTTCTTTAAGCCAACTAGTATAAGCCTTTTCACGCCAATATTTTCTCTTTACCACACAAATACGTTTTAGAGCAACGTAGGTGGCGACATATTCAACAAACCCAAGCTAGTCATCTTGTTCCATTACCAAAACTTTAACACAAAGCTCTAAATATTGGTATTTAGTATTGTAACCAGTGAATTTTTTTCAATTAATAAGACCTCTATGACATTGTACAATTTTAAATTTAAATTGGTACTAATTCACTACTACAATATATACTTTTAGTCTCGGAAATTTAGCCTCGGTTTTTATAAAAATCGAGGTTAAAAAGCTTTGGTCACGGTTAAATAAAAACCGAGACTATAGGGTATGTTTATGGCCTCGGTTTTTATCAATAACCGTGGCCATAAGTTATATCAAATTTTTTCATTTTTTTTATTTTTTCCTCTTCCCTCTTTTTTTTTTCTTTTTCCCTCTTTTTTTTTCTTTTTTCCTTTCGCCGGCCCATCTTTTTTTTTCTTTTATATTTTTTCCCAAATTTTTTTTCTTTTTTCCCAAATCGATATCTTCTGACCCCCTCTCTCCTTTCTCTTCCCCTATATTCTCCTTCTTCCTCAGCCTTGTCGCACAACTTTCTTGGTCCTCTTGTTGGTCGTTGGTTCGCAGGTTGCTGGTTCGCTGGTGTAGTTCGCTGCTCGTTGTTCGTTGTTCGTTGTTCGCTGGCGATGGTCGATGTTCACTGGCGTTGGTCGTTGTTCGCTGGTGGTGGTCGCTGGTGCATTGACAAACTGATTTTCCATCTAAGCTTGGACTGAACAAATTATGAATCTGGAATTCCTATTGAGTTGGGATGTTCTTGTAAAGCTAATTTGGTTCTTAGCCATAAACACTGTGCAAAGGCTTGGTTCAAAATCAAGGGTAACATTGATTTAATTTTTAAGTTTCTTATGTTTCACGACATATACATTTTATTGTTATCTGATTGCGTTAAGTTTCATATATCCTTGAACGTGTGCAGTTTGGTTACTAGGGTTTGATTAGTTTATGATCTAATATATATTGAGCCAGTTACTACCTTTCATTTTTCCACTACTCTGTGATTCATCTTTTAGCTCTTGATATTATATTGAAATCACAAGACCTAAAATCAAGAAGAAACATTTTGTCTAATATTCTTTCCAAGATTTTGGTTCTCTGTTTACTCTCCCTTTGGACTCTTTTCTTTAAAAGATTTTGGTTTTCTATTTACTCTCTGTTTACTCTCTCTTTAGATTCTTTTCTTTAAAAATGGTGGTTTGGAGTGGCTTATCCCTCTTTTCTCAGTTGCTACTTTGCCTAATACCTTAGTCATGGGCATCCATTTGCTTAAGGCTATGTACGATGATTTCACTCAGAGTCTCATGTTTCAAATTGTTGTTCTTCAATGTATTATTTGGTAATTCTTATACCTACTTAATTTACTTCATTTTTTTTCAATCCTGATTAATTTCATGCATGCTTTCTTTCTTTATTTAGTGGTTTAGCATCAAGATTAACTTACCGTTTGATATTAAAAAAATTAATTACATAAATATATAGATTTCTTTTTTTGGGCATATTAATGTCTTATATTGTTTTTAGTAGCTAAATGTTGGATCTTCTGTTTTTATCTTTTACCTTTTTTTTTCCTTTTCATAAGAATTTAGTGATCATTTCTTGATTTGTTTGTTTGTGTTCATTCACGGGAAAGTAAACTTTTTGGAAAAAGAAAGCTAAAGTGGATAGGGTTATTGATTTGATTAAAGACATTGTATTTTTTCCTTTTCATAGAAATAGAAAGCAAAATGGACAATAACATTAAAGATGTTTTATTTTCCTCTGAATTTGATGTTTTTACTTACAGTATGATTTGAGAAACCAAAATCCAAAGGTTTGAGAAAGATTATGTACTCTCCTATCATCTAGTAGAGTAAGTCCACAGTAATGCCCTTTCATTTACATTAGTAGATTCAGTACCAAGTGGTGATTATGGACCATTTGTTGGTCCATTATGTGCTCTCATGCATGCAACTTCCTTTTTTCATTGTGTATTTGATATGATTATGTAGTTTGTGTTGTCTTATACTTAAACAGGTTGTAAATTTGATAAAATGAAAGTTTATGCTTTAAACAGGTTGTAAATTTGATTGGGAGTTAGCATTTTCTCATGAATTGGCTGCTATTAGGCCTATGGATGATCACATGCTATTGTAGTTTTTTTTCTGTTTTCTTTTTCATGGTAGGCACTAGGTGCAACAGCATCATACGTACCAAGCATATCAGGCCTCAATCTGAGGGAAGACCATTGATGGATATGAAGATTTTCCAAAAAATGATGAGAAATCCTTAATGAAGGTTGAGAAATCACTTACATAGACTTGATGAGTTGACATTGAAATGCATATTGTTTGTTTACTTGTGAGAAAGTAAAAGATGCAGGAAATGAGGATGAAATTTCTGGTGCTAATGTTGGTGCACTACGCTGGTGCGCTGTGCTGCACTGATACCGGTGCTGGTACACTGCGCTGCATTGGTGTTGGCGATGATGCTGGTGCACTACGCTGGTGCTGGTGTGCTGCTCTGTACTGGTACTGGTGTTGGTGCGTCTGTTTTCTTTTTCATGGTAGGCACTAGGTGCAACAGCATCATACGTACCAAGCATACCAGGCCTCAATATGAGGGAAGACCATTGATGGATATGAAGATTTTCCAAAAAATGATGAGAAATCCTTAATGAAGGTTGAGAAATCACTTACATAGACTTGATGAGTTGACATTGAAATGCATATTGTTTGTTTACTTGTGAGAAAGTAAAAGATGCAGGAAATGAGGATGAAATTTCTGGTGCTGATGCTGGTGCACTACGCTGGTGCGCTGCGCTGCACTGATACCGGTGCTGGTACACTGCGCTGCACTGGTGTTGGCGATGATGCTGGTGCATTACGTTGGTGCTGGTGCGCTGCTCTGTACTGGTATTGGTGCTGGTGCGGTGCATTGGTGTTGGCGCTGATGCTGGTGCATTATGTTGGTGTTGGTGCGATGTGCTGCACTGGTGCTGATGCTAGTGCGTTGCATTGGTACTGGTGTTGGTGCACTGGTGCACTGGTACACAGTTAGCATACATACAAAAGCTCATCAACGTAGTATCTTTCACAATGTCTTACCCTTTAATTTAATGAAATATGTAGCCTTGTATCGATATGGCTTCAATTTCTTCAGAAACATTGGACTCGGAAGAAAAAATAACATTGATTATTAATGTGAAGCCAAATAACAGAAATTGATGTGAAATGTTGATAGATTTTTTGAATCATTAGACTATATTAAGAAGGGAATCATATGCAAGTTGAAGGGGAGGACATTATCATCTGCAAATGAATATGATTGGTGCTAAGGTTGTGTGTTCGTTTAAAATATATTAATTAAATTAATAAAAAAATATCTCGCCGTTCTGCTATAAGGCTCGCGTGTGATTTGGACGTCTTCTGGTGTATTGTTCGCGTGGTCCCATCTGTCGATATTTACAAACAGATGAGTGTATCTCAAGTTGGGGGAACATACTACTAGTTGTATAATAGACTCGAGAGAAATTTTAAATCTATTAAATTTTTAATAAATATTTATACCATATAAATTTTAAGTGATCAAATTTCCATTAAAAAATTATTTTGATTGTACACACAAATTAATCTGTGATCCACAATCTTCCTACCTTTAAACTGAGTATTTATTTTTCTTTCTTGCATTTTTTTAATCAAATATATTTAAATCAACTTTTAAAAACACTAAATTTTTCATCTATCACCTTTAGTTATGAAATGTTTTTAGAAATTTAAAAATTATATATTTTTTATTTTGAGATAAAAATAAATATAAATAAGTATAAAATCAATAATATATAAATAAAAAAATTATGAATTAATATATACATCTTATTAGAATAACTATACTTACTAAATACACACCAACCATCATAGTATTATCATTTTTTATTTATTTCTATCTCTATATAAATATTACATCTATTTTAATCATCATATTATCATTCTCTATTTTATTCCATATACTATCATTTTATGTAAATTTTCAATCCTCTACAAATATTATATATATTTTACTATTTTAGTTCTTAAAGTATCAAAATCACAATTAAATCGATATTAATATCAATTTTTATTCACATCTTTTTGGTAAATGTATTTTTTTATTAACACGATTAAAATTTATAATAATAAAAATATAATACTAATAATATTGAATGGTGTATTGCATTTAATATTTAACGAGTTTAAAAAATTATAATTTAATTTAAATAGCGTTTAATATAAGATAATATATCAAAAATAAATAATAAAAATATATATATTGAATATAATAATTTTTTTTATAATTATATATTTTTTAAAATTATCATGAGTTAGAATAAAAAATATTTGCTTCTTATAAAGATAAAATACTTTTACCACCGGCCTTGGGCCATTACTCGGCCATCTCTTTGCTTTGTTACAATTACACGTTCCATTCTATTGTTTTTTTTTTAAATAATAGAAACCCATGCTATTAAATTAATATCATGTATGTTTAAATTACTTTAAAATTTAAGAAACGTTTATTTTTGATATATTATTAACGTATGGCATAAGTACTAGCAATTAAATTTATTTTTGTGAAAAATATAAATGTAAAACGAGGAATTTGATTTCAAGATATATAAATTGTGCAATGTTATTTTAAAAAAATACATATATTATAAAAATTGTAAAGGCATAAATGATAGCAAAATTATGAGATATAAACACGCAATTTTTAATAACACTAGATTTTAAATATGATATGTCATGATAAAATTTTATTCAAATAATTTTTAATTTTTAATTTTTTTAAAAATAATAATATTATTATAATAAATCTGATAAAATTATAATAAAATATATAAAATATTTATTTTTGAATAATAATATTTTCAAAATAATTTCTATTATTTTCAAAATAAAATTACAAAAAATATCAATTTTAATCATAAAATTATAGATCTTATTGTCACTATTTTAAGATAATATTGTTATTAATAAAATATTCTTATGACAACACAAATTTATATTTTAACAATACCAATACTCTTATTTCATCACAATTATTAATTGCAATTTAGGGTTAATATTATTAGATAAAATAATTATTAATAAATTATTTTTTTATCAATAATAATTCAAATTGTGTCAATATAATTATTCTTTTTAAATTTTTTAAGGAAGAAAGATAGCAATAATCCATTAACTATGATCAAAGTGTAAAAAAATATATTAACTTTTAAGTATGACGCTATAAGTTCATTAACTATTGAAAAGTATAACAAATGTTCAATTTTTTTTAAAAAGCTCATAAATAAAATATGTGAACACATTGTACATATTTTTTTGTTAATATGTGTTCCTACTTCAAATTTTATGTGTTTGAATTTGTCAAAAATCATATTTTTTGAGTTACACTTCATTTAATCTTCAAAAAAAAATACATATATGTATATTCACGTATTTTATTTTTTTATATTTTTAAAATTTTTAGACTTATTATATAGTTTATAATTGTTAATGGACTTTTATTACCTACTTAAAAATTAATGAATTTTCATGTAATTTTGTTAATATGAATAGATTGTTATTACATTTTTTTCTTATTTTAATATGTAGTATATTAAAATTTTAAATGTAAATACTAATGTATAAATAAATTTATATATACTTTTTATCTCTCTTCGTTTCTTCGTTAAAAAACTTTTATATTAACCATATATAAAATATTTGATGTTTTTTATAATTTTAAAAAACATTATTAATATTTACATTAATTTTTTTTGTCTATGAAAATACATATATGCATATAAAATAATTAGGATAATAAATTAAAATATTTTCATCTTATAATTTTTATAAGTGATAAATAAGTTATTTAATTTTTAAAATTGAGATATTGTAATCACATAATTTTATAATTATGTGATTAAAGTATATAAAATTATGTAACTAAAATATCTAAATTTTAAAAATTAAATAATTTATATATCTTTTTTAAAAATTAAATTCTTAAAATATTAAAATAACGTAAACAAAAGATTTTTAGGATAATTTTTTCAAATTAATTAGTGAAAAGATTTCCCCACAAAGTCTCCCCACCATTACCGTTGTCACTTTACTTTATTTCAGCTTCTTTCCCTTTCTCTTCGTGAGTACCTCCACCTGCATCGTCTACCGTAAACATTATATCCACTGATAAGATCTCAATTCGACAACCAAAAATACAAAATACCAACACTTGAAAATGTCTTTAATGCTACCCCAAGTAACAAAATCTTTTATGATAATAAATAATTCTAACAGTTTTATATATTATAATTATAATTTTTTATTTAATATAAATATTCAAATTTAATTATAATTATTAATAATATTACAATTCATTATTATAAATTAATAATAAATATATTTTTTAAATTTTTATGTCAATATTAACCATTTTTTTTCTTTTCTCCTTCAAAACGTCCTCTCTCTCTCTGTCAGAAGACTCAGAACCCAAATATATGATTTTTTTTTACTAATAATATTAATTACACTTTAATGTTATTATTTTTATATAAAATTATTATAAAAGAAATATTCTTATCTTATTAATAATTTACATTATGTTAATACCATTACACTAATTAAAAATATATTATAATTTAATTGTATTTAGTATTTTTGAGGAATATTATACACACATAGATTTATATATATTTTTACATTCATACTATTTAAATTTTGTAACATTTTAATTAAGAGTAAATGTACTCGATTTTATCACGAAATAAAATCGAACCTACGTTGGTGTTTTTTATAACATTAGATTGAAAATCGTTCAAAATATTTAAATTAACCAAACCACCAACAAACTAAGAAATCGTTCAATCGGTTGGTTTTTATTTATAAAAATAATAAAAATATTTTTTAAACAATAATCAATCAAAAATATTATTATTTTTAATTAAATTTGGTCCATTCCATTCGAAATAGTCATTTTGATAAGTTTTTTATTAAATATTTTTACCCTTAATTTTAATACTATTTAAAAGTTTATATTATTTCTCAAATATTCAAAATATTTATGAAATATAAAAACATATACAAGATATAAATATAAAAATATGTGCAAAATATAGTTAATATTAATAACAATAATTATTATAAAAATAACAAAATCTCTTTTATCAATATCATTGTACATTTGCTTTTTCGTTTCTTTTGTTATTCAAATGCACTCCCATTTAATACCATTGTATATATGGTTATATCTAAAAAATATACCACAATAAAAATTTATAAATAAAAATAAAAATTTAATATATTAATATTTTAAATATCTCATATTATTAATATTATTGGTATTATTTTTATCATTTTTATCCTTTTTTAATAGTAATCAATTTTTTTTCACCCAAAATACCCTTTTGACTTTTTAGTGAATAATTTTTATTTTTTTTATAAAAATTAACTAGAGTTGAAAAAATTATTTTTTTATTAAAGGTTAGGATTCAATACTTTATACTAAAAGTTATGAAAAAATAAAATTATTATATTTTTGACTTTGAAAAATAAATAATATAAATAAGTATTAAAAACTATAATATTTTAATAATTTCTTTAGAAAATGATAAAAATATTTTTCATAACTAACTGGTAGGGATAATGATGAAAATATATTTCATAAATAATTAACTGAAAATATTTTGTATTGTTAATAATGTAAAAAAAGAATTTTTAAAAATTAACAAATTTTTTTCATTTTCACTTTTTTAAGCTAATTGTTAAAAAGAAAAAAAATCATTCATAAAAATACTAAAAGGTATATTGATTATAAAACTAATTACTATTTAAAAATAAAAAAATACTAATTGGGTTATTAAAATAAATTTTTTAATAATATAAAATATTTAAAGTATAAATATTTTCACTAAGATAACTGTAGTATATTAGACCCCACTTTTCTTATAAAAGATAATCTTATTACGGGATAAACTAAGTGAGCCTAAATTTATAAATATATTTGTAATACTATTAATTGTACTTTTACATATTTTAATAAATAATATTTTTTATTTTTAAAATTAATTTAACACGTAACATATAAAAATGATTTTAAATATAAATATATGTATGTTACTGTTATTTTAAAAGATATATAAATTTTTATACACATATTTTAATAAAATTTATTAAATAAAAAGATTGCTAATACAAATAAATTTATATTAACATTAATTATATAATTTTCTGTTTAATTCTTTTAAAAAACAGCTATTTATATTATTTTAAAGTTATTCAATCCTATATTAAAATACCATTATAATCATTTTTGTTATTATGAAAATAAAAATAGGTGAAATATATATTTTACTCTTAATATTAATTATATTTTATTGTAAATGTTTTTTCAATAAAAATGTTATTAATGAAATATTTTTATGATATTAATAATTTGTATTGTATCTATGTGTTATCCTAATTTAAACTATTAGCATAAATTTACTTGTATTTAGCATTTTGATGAATGTTAGAACATATATACTTAAACTTATTTTTTTTATCAATATACTTAAAAAATTTCATTTGTTAATATTATTTAAAGATTTTTTTTTTTAATTTTAAAAATAATTGTGATATATGTCAAGATATCAAAAATATAAGTATAAAAATGTACTTCAAATTAATTGAAATAAAAAAAATTTAAAATTATTTTTCTTACTTTTATGGCACTTAGTATTAATTTGCATAAAATACAAGATATTATTTATTATTTTAAAATATAATACTCTTGGATTAAATTATCTTTCTAAGTATTTATTTTTTAAAATTAGATTAACTTTCAATTTTATTGAATTAAAAACCATCTCTAAAAGCAATCAATATTTTTTCATGAAACACCGTGCACATGATATGTCAATAACGTTCTCTTTCCCTTAACTTGACAAAAACTCCGTTCCTCCTCGCTCTATATAATCCTTTCCAATCCCCCTCGTCTCTCTCATCATCCTTTTGCCTTTTATACTCTCTCTCTTCAAGTCTCTTAAACTCTCACAGCTTTTCATTAAGTGCGTAATTTCTCTTTATTTCTTCTCCATCTCGGTCTTCTCTAATGGCCGAAACTCTTTCTAAACGTCAAAGGGAAGAAACAAAAAATGAAGATTGTTGTGGTGAAGACCACAAACGTCAAAAATCTTACAACCATATACTCTCTATTCTTGATTCAGAAGAAGAAGAACCCACACAAGATTTGTCTTCTCTAATCACTACCCTCCAACATGAAATTTCCTCTGAAAATTCTGGGTTTGACCCTCTTCCGTCAGCAAGCTCAGAAATTGACCCAGATAATATTCCAGCTACTACTTCAACTTCTGTTGAAGATTATTCATGTACTACCTCTTCCTTTTCATCTTCACCGTCCTCGGTTGTGAAAGATGAGCATGAGGATAAAGAGAAGGTTATGAGACACCTTCTTGAAGCTTCTGACGATGAGTTGGGGATTCCAAATCGAGATCTGGATGTTGGTGGGTTTGATGAAGATTGTGTATTTAATGGAAAAAATGGGTTTTGTTTTTCAGATACTCTTTGGGAACTTGAAGATGAAGCTGCAAACTATTACACTTTGTTGCAATCTGAACTTTTTATGTAGTTTGTTGAAGGGTTAATATTTAGGCTACAGAACTTTCAAAGGTTGAAAAGTAAAGAACCTACATGTTTAGGAAGTTAGATGAGAAAAATGAAATGAAAGGAGGGTTCAGCAAAAAAAAAAACAAAAAGGGGAGAGTTTTTAAATTTTATTTTGGTCCCTCATGTTTGTTAAAAAGAAAAATGGAGTGGATAGTAAAAGTCCCCATATTATAAAAATAGGGTAGTCTTATTTTTCAGCCTCTCATCTTCAGAAAAGTACTATTAGTAGCAATATTATTTTATTTTAATAATATTATTTTATTTTTTAATGGTTAAATGTGATAAAATATTAACTATTAATTATAAAAAATAAAATTAATATAGAATTATTTGAAAATAATAATTTAAATATATTTTAATAAAATATTGTTAAAAATATATTATTTATTTTTAATTTATTTATAAAATAAAATGAAAATGCCTATCTTCCCTCTATAGAAAGCAAGTTTGTAGAAGTCAAGAAGAAAAGAACCATTCGTATTTCGGCTATTCTCCATCTTGGAAAATTTGTCTTGCTACTTGCTATCACACTCAAATTGGATATTTAATAATAGTATAATATAGGGAGTTTTTTTTATAGAAGTTTCTTATTATATATATATATATATATATTTTACTTATATACAATATTATTTAATTATAAAAAAATAAATTAAGAATAAAAATATATTATTTTTTATAAAGTAATTCAATATAATTAAAATATGCATGCTTAATAATATTAAAGTAAAAATTAATATGAAAATAAATTTACAAATATTACTAGCACAAAATATAACTATATTGTTCACTATCAAACGATAGGAGGTAATATATATTTCTATTATTTTATTTTTGTATAATAATTTTTGAATTTATACCAACATAAATATAAAAATAAAATAATTACTTGAAATAGTATTATTGATACATTTTTGTATAAAAATTTCTCGGATTATAAACAAGTATAATTCATTAAACATTACAATTATAAAGATTTAATTTAATATAAAAATTAATCAATTTTTATAACAATTATATAAGTTCAATATTTATCAATAAAATATCAATAATAATAATAAAAAACATGTAAAGGCGAGAACCTCATCCTCTAATATATTCACACTTGTTCCTTTACCGATCCTTAAAACATCCACATACCATCCGGCATCCGGTACCCATGCTTTAGATCGATTGTTCTGAAAAACTGCATCTTGTATTTTAGAATAAGTTAAAGAGGCTTGAGTAATTGCACATTCTGCTCCAAAGAGGCCCGACGTGGCCCGCACACACCCCAACGGAACCACGCCCACTAGCAACTGATGATTGGAAAAGGCCACATAAATAATTAGAAGCAATTCTACGTAGATTTGGCCTATCAAAATACCAATTTCCATTGTCATCCTCAAACCCAACCACCCAAGATAGCAAGCATCGTTGGGTTACCTTCGCATGGAAGAAGGCGGTGTTCTTGTCGCCCTCCCTCCCTCCCTCAGTCAATCAACCTGAGACTTTTCATGCCAGATAATCACTTATTTAAATAGTAATAAATAATTTCTCTACAGGAGAATTAATGCATGTGAGAAACATGGATATGTTATTTTCTCTATCAACTTAAACACCTAGCTTACATCTAACGGCCTCTGGAGTTTTTTCTTCTTCTTTTTAGGTACGATCTTTGTTCTTACTGGAATAAAAAAAAATGGTATTATTAATTGTATATTTTATTTAAACAATCGATAATATTAGTGTCATATGATGGATAAATATTGAAACACTGTCTTTAAGATTTGGTGCTTTTACAATACTCACATTCAACGATAAGTGATTTTTTTTATAAGAGTAAATTAATAATCCATGTATTTATTCTTAGTATATAATTTTTTCAAAATTAAAATTTTAACATGTATTATACATACCTGAAAACAAAGGACAAACCTATTTTTAAGTTATTTCTTATCAATGAATCATCTCTTCGATCTTTAACTTATCATTTTTAAAAATATTAAAACTATTATAAATTTTATAGTTTTGATTTTTGATAGAAAGATAAAGTCTCGTATGTCTTGATTTTTCTTGCAATACCACCATCTTCAATGTTATTTGATTTCTTGTAAATTGTTTCTAAACTTAGATTTGTTGTTTAATTTAAAGATTACTTGCACACCAAAAATTAGGACGTGAATTTTAGAACTTGTACATATCCAAATAGAGTTGGCGCTTACTAGCCAAATTTGGTTAATATTTAGACAAGGGGATTAGAAACAGTGACGATCAAGGATTTCAGTTTAGATGATATTCATCAATCATTAATAATATAATATTTTCATAGAAAATTTATAAATAAAAATAAATTAAACAATATAACTAAATTTTTTTTGAACAAATAAGTATTAAAATGTAAAGTTTGTTACAAATTTATTGAATTTTATTTAATAAAATAATCGAGTTTTTATATAAAAAAAATTAATTTAAAATATTTTACACCTGAATATAAGCTTAAAATTTAAATTCAGAGGGATATTACATGTTAAATATAGTTTAATTTTTATAAAATTTATAAAAATTTAGGTATATATATTTTTGATCAAGTGACCAGTTCACGTGCCCCTCTCACTAGCATGCACATCCTCCCTTGGGTTAGTAAATTGCTGTGGTTAATGTTATATTTTGTGTTATATAATTGATTTTTGTACTGAAATCTTTTTTTTTTGTATTTAGAATTATACAAAATTAATAGATATCCTCTTACTGTTCTTTTTTTTTCAACTCAAACCCTTATTAATTAATTTGAAAGATTTATGGAAAGGAAAAAAATTCAAATTAAACACTATTATAGATTATGATTTTTCAAACCATCAAACCATATCAATTATATATTTGCTTGTAATATAAACAGAAACATTATTTTCACAAGGTCTATTTCCGAATCTCATTAGACCATCAGGACCAAAACTTTATCATTATTTTTAAAAAGATAAATAAACAAAAGATAATCAGAATTTAAAATAATATATGATCATCTAAAAACACACATAATGTTGATAGCATATGCTTTTATTGTGAAACATAAAACATAACATAACTCTTTTTTTTGGAACAAATAACATTCTTTCCTTCTTCAACTCATACGACTTTACCCTTACCAAAATTTTAATTTTTACTCTTTAAACCAACATCCATATTAATATTTCCAAAACCAGATGAAGAATGTTCTTATTTAACCCCATGATCAATTATCTCACTTGGGAGATAGTTGGACCCAAGCTTTTGTAAAATTTCTCATGTAGCATATTGACTAACACAAAACTCAATTTTGCATCTTTACCGGTTTTCTTATGAATTCTTTGAGTTTTAAAATGCCAAATATATAGTCTAGTTAATATAGTTATACTAGTTAAGCTCAAAGTCCATATTTTAGAGAGCAAAAGCGCCAAAATAGAGAGATCACGTACCTCTTTAGCAACCCTGCATTCCCAAAGCACATATGTGACGCTGTCAACACATCCATTACACATAACACACTAGGTGCCATTAACAATCTTTTTGTCACTATTACAAAAATGAGTATTTAAGTAATACGTAAAGTCAATTTTTTCTAAAAATTGACTTTAAATTGGTTTAAAGTCGGTTCGGTGTAGAACCGACGCTATCCATGTAGGATGTAGCATCGGTTGACTTGTCAAATCGACGTTATGTGTGGACGTAGCATCGGTTCACCACGTTAACCGACGCTATCCACGTAGCGTAACGTCGGTTGACACCTGGAACCGACGCTATCCACGTAACATAGCGTCGGTTGACACGTGGAACCGACGCTACACACGTGGATAAATTCTTTTCTCTTTTTTCTTCTCAGACAGAAACTATTTTCAGCGTTGTAGAACTCTAAAAAATCGAAAACCTCCTCCACTTCTCCTCCACTCTTTTTCATTTTTCGGCCACCTACGACTACCATTTCCAACACCGGTTAGTGAGTTTTCTTTCTATTTAACTAATCTTTTAGATCCCCTATTATTCATATTTTTTTTCTGTTATTAGGTGTATAAATTTTTGTATTATATATGTAGGTTTGTATTATAACATAAGGAGAAGAATATGATGATCTTGAATAAAATATAACAAAACAATGGTAATTTTTCTGCTATTAATTAATATTTTATTTTTTAAATATTTGTATTATTTGAACTATTTACTAAACTGATTTTGGTTTTTTTTCCTGATCGAATACAAGTTTTTATTTTAGTATAATAGAAAATGAATAAATTTAAAAAAAAAATTAAAATCGGTTTAGACCTTGAACCGACTTTAAACTTTAAGTCATTTTATTTAAAGTCAGTTCAACGAACCGACTTTAATGCCCCTTCTGTAGCAGTGTGTGAATTTTTTTTGGCATACTCTTACTTTCCATATAAATATCATTCAGACACCAAATCTTCTTTCACTAAGATTGCCTCGATAAAGAGTTTGTACTAACTCCAAAATCACCATTGATGCTTAAACAACTTTGCTTTTTATCTGACCAATAAACACTCTTAGCTGCAAAACACCCATTGTAACTTTCCTTATTGTTATTCAAGCCTATAAATTGGTAGTGTTTTTGATTAAAAACTCAATTAGTATAGAAAAATTAAATTTGTATTGATTTTCATTCAAGTGTTAGTAAATGTTGATTTTTATTTTTTGCTTCAATTAGCAAGTTTAAGTCAAGTTTAAGTGACTATATTCTATATGTCTTAGACTTCAAGTGTGATTCAATAGAACTGAAAGAATACATAATTTTAAATATAGAAGAAGCATATTAACGATCTCGTAACTTTAGATAAATAAGAGCTTTAATTTTATGATAACTTTAAATCAAAGTGAATTAGTTCTTATAACTCTTAACAAAATTATACTTTATACTTTAGTCTCATATTTATGATATAAAAACTATTTTTTTTAATTCTAGGAATAAAGTTACATTTTTACAAAGATATTAACTAAAGATACACAATTAAAAGCTAGTATTAAAACATTATACTTGTAAAAGACACAATTTATAATTTACCATCGAGTAAGAGATTATCTAATTTAAATAGTAATACTAATGAAATATAACTTGTAGAAAAATATGTATACTTTTTTTAACATAATCTAAAAATAGTAAGACTAACCCTAACCCATTACATTATTATTTACAAGTTATAAGTTGTAAGAGTATCTTCAACTCATTATATATTTTAAGGCAAAAAAATGTATTATTATTTTTTATCTCTATCCTATTCAATAAATTTCATACTAAAAATTATTATTTTATTAGAGTAAAATATTCACTTTAAGAACGTTTAATTAATATATTTTAAAATAAATATATTTATATTTTAATGTTTATAATGGATGAAACATGAGAGAAAAATACCTCAGAGAAACTTACATTCAAATAGTTGCCCAATGAACACCAAGCTTCATTATCCACCTTAAAGATAAAAAAGTCATAAATCCTCGCTTGACTCTCTTTCTCTTAAGCTCTCAAGATCTCATTTGTTATCACAAAATGATTTTTAAGGCACCAATGGTGTTTATACACGTCCCAAAATGTCCTTTATTTCCAAGTCTCTCATGTTTAGATTCTCGTGCTCTTGTTCATCATTTCGTGTTAAAACTTACAAATTCAATCGATTGATTATTTATAATTTTGAATTCAAAATTTAGGTAAAAATTTCACGATTAGTCGAGATATCCAAAATTTATTGTAATCTTTATGTGCAATACTTCTATTATCCAAAATTTATTGTAATCTTTATGTGCAATACTTCTATTATCCAAAATTTATTGTAATCTTTATGTGCAATACTTCTATTCTAACCTTTAATGCTTATCACTCAAATAAATTTTCAAACATCCCATAAATTTGTATCATACATTACAATTATAATAGGTCTGTTTTGGATTTTTTTCCCCTTTTTCTTTTTCTTTTTCTTTTTCTTTTTCTTGGGCAATTTGTCACTTTGTTCCAATTTATTTTCCTTTTTTCTTTCACTACTTTTTACGAAATTATTATGTTAGATTTTGGTAAGTATTTTATCTTTCTAATTTTTATTATTACGCTTTCATTTTTAATTTTCTATTATTTTTCTAATTATTACAACTACATTTTTTAAATTCTGCCGGCAAATATAAATAATTATTTAAATTTCTTTAAGTATTGAATTTCAAAGGTTTAAAAAAATATAATCACATACTTATTTTGTTTGTTAAGCTTGTGTAGGTAACTTAAAAAAATATGTTTCTTAGGGCAAATATTATTGGCTTATTTTCTATTCATTTGTTCTCTACTTATATAAGATTTTAAAATTCAAACTAAAACCTTTTAATACACATAATTTAATCTATAATATTAATAAATTTGACAAATTTTATTTAAATTTTATTTTCTATCAAATTAATTTAACAATATTATACTTAATTATTAAGTTATTAAAATATTCTAACATTGATTACTAAATTATAATAAACCAAGTTATGATTTTAGAATACATTTAGAATAAATAGATTAGAGACGGAAATAATAGATAATCTAATATGTTTTTAACATTTTTAACAAAATATTTTTTAAACATATCATGTACTTTATAGATTGTTTGTTTATTCTTAATTTACATGGCAAAATGAAAAGATAGCTAGAAACTCTCAAATTTTGAATAAACCTAGATTTCACCAAAAAATCACTTTTATCTTCTTTGCTCATTTTCTTGAAGAATCTCACTTTCCTATACTTACAATATTCTAATAATTCAAACTATCGGTTGGTCTTTGACTTCCAGACTCCTTGAATGATCAAGTTGAACATTTTGGAGGTTGATATGGGCCATGGCAATATTATTCCTTGGCAAGCATTTCTTAATTCTTAATCTCTCACCTCTTTTGCTGGATAGTAGTGCTAGAAGCATGTTTCTCCGTAACTCGTACATTGTGACGTTCACACACTTTAGTCCCATTTTCAGTCCACCATTTCTCTGCTTGTTCTTCTTTGAAATGCCTCCGACTGTGGAAGAAAGTTGCATTTCATTAAACATAAAATTCAAATATATGTTCTACAGGAAACCAGTAAGAGTTAAAAACATGCCACAAGATAACGAGAGATGTGCATTGACACAACAATTACTTATATGGCATTTACATATTTATAATTCCAACTAGTAGTTCCTAATACTTTTTCAGTTAAAGAAGAAACGAGCTTAAAGCGAGCAATATACTGAGACTGAAAAATGACAGCAGTAATACAGCGGCTAAGGTGCTTCAAACAGTCCTACAGAGCACCATTCTTAATTAGTTATTATTTTCTTGGGTCAACTTCTGGGTAGACTTTTGCATCTTTATTGGGCATTTAATTGTATCAGAGCATCTTCCTGATTCAATCTAAAAATGTAGCACCCCTATTTACCTTATTTTTCACCAGCCTAAACTCATTAATGGCGTGAGAACCTCCACAAAATTCTGCATCTTTCTTATCAATTATCATCCTTTTTAGGGATACACTGGTAAATTTTAAAATATAAACCACAATATTCTATTTTTGGCACTAAATCATATAATAAGATAATTAAAGTTGCGGTATCACTGGACAAGAACAAAGTACAAACATTAAACATTACAGTTAGCCAGGTATTACCCCTTCCCCTAAAAGGAGGTTTTGGGTTCAAACCAGGGAAGGGAGGGATCTCAGGAAAACTCTTTCATTATGCATCCCATCTTTGCTATTTGATAAAGGAGATTGTACTCTACAAATATTTTTGTAGTATAGAGAAAGCTATGCTCGGTCAAACTCAACATCACTTCTGGAAAAAAAAAATTAAATAAATAAATTTGTAATTTGGTTTGATTTAAGACGTTAAGATGGATGAGCGGCAAAATAAACAGAACAAGAATGTTTTGAATGAGGTACCAGCCCAGCACTACAGGCTAAAAGATAGATTGGGATTTGCTTGAGCAGATGGGTTCAAGGCTTCGAGCTAATGACTGACTTTGTACTTGATGAGTCAACATGATTCAAGTAATGCTAACCTATATGCAATTATAGAAGGCACGATTCAAAGGTTTTCTATAGTCATAGACATGTTTCTAACTGTATCTTGGTTGTAAATATCAATTTTTTTGTAAAAAGACAAGACAGCCTTTACAAACCTGAACCTAACACGTTTGAGTTCATTACTACCATCTAGCAATGAGGTTAGAGTTAAGTAAACGCCTGGTTCATCTCGCACCACTCTCTCTGTCTTTGCTGCTTGTACCTTAGTACCACTGGGAAAATTTCGTACTGTAGAATTGTTACTTGACTCCGTAGCAGGAGTAACATTTTTCAAAGAGGTATCCGTGGATAGCTGATGCAAATGATCCGTGTCATGTCCCTTACTTGGGCCTGCAGTGAAGTTGACAGTATGTCCTTCTGGCAGTCTTTCAGCAATATCCTTCAACTTTTTGACAATAAAACCAGCCACAGCATCAGAACATTGAATAGTAATTAGAAACATAGGCGCAAAATAAAAAAATTATGGTACTAAATTTTAAAGAAAAATGCAAAAAGATTAGAAGGTTTTGAATTTGATAGACAGAGGTTTCTAAAATGATCTCAAAACAGAATGTACAGAACTTGATAGTTGATTCTGTGATTTTAAATTCTTTTGTTTTCCCATTTCTTCAACAAATATATATGTAAAAGTTCCTCATTAGTGTCTGAGGAAATATTGCCATCTAGAAAAAGGATTGAATCTTCTAACATCCAATGCAAGATAATTTATGACAAGGCAGCATCTTCAAGTTTATTAAGCCAACATTTTTTTCAGACCAGTCAATCACCATCAGATCCAATAAATCATTCACATAACTGCATAAGCTACCTGCAATTTTATATTCTTATGAAGTGTATGTCAGAACGCTATATCTGTTAGAACCGTGTCAGAAAACATGGCACAACTGATGCATAAATGTCATTTTGCAATGTTAAGAAGAAAACCGCTCAAACTTAAGAAATGGAAAATGGAAATATGACCAACCTGAGCAGTTAGAGACCTTATGACTTCTTTGGCAGATTCACATTTTTCTGCTTCCTCAGCAGCTATTGCAGTGACCTCCTTCAATTGCATAGTTGTTTTATCTAGTTCAGCTTCGAGATGTTGGGATTTCTGAGTAAGGTCTTCTACCTACAATTTTTCAACCACTTTCTAGTTAGTATCAGAACCACAATGAGTTGCCAGTGCCCGAGATACTACTATCCATTGAATTTTGAATGCAAGTAGCTAAATTTTTTGATTTAATTGAAGCAGCCTAATTTGGTTTACCTGTGACCTCAAAATCATAACTTCTTGGTTTAAACTTTCATTTGGATGCTTTGATTCCTCTAGAAATTCTTTAGAAAACTGACATGGGCTTGACAACCGTGAAAGAGGAGATGGCGCTCGAGAAAACATTCTCAAACTAGAATTAGAAGCTAATGCCCCATTCTTTGGAACCCCAATAAAACAAGCTGCTGCTTTTGAAGAATCAAAGTCCCGCAATCGAGAATTTCCGTCCAGAGTAGGAAAGACACGCCTACAGTGTGCTTCTGGTTGATTGTCAGATTTGGAAAGCCTATTTTCAGAAAGACTGACTGAACCAAAAGATGCAAGTTTCGATAGTACAGCCTGTAATCTAGGAGGTCGTGTCTCTCCCTCTGCTGATTTCATGGATTTATGACACATGTTTTCATTTCTGACTTTAGAACTTTTTAAAGTAGAACCAGCTTCAATGGTCTTTTTCAGTTTCACAAAGCAATCACCGCACACTCGATATGATTTGTGTGCGTAGGGAGCCAAGGAAGCTTTCAGAGATTTCCTGCTACTGCATGCTTTGCAAAAGACTAGGCCACAATTGTAACAGTTATGACGTTTTCTTCTGAATCCAAAAGGATTATAACAACCAGAGCATACAGAATGATCAACACCAGATGCCCATTTATGAAGACATATGATGGCAGTAAGATTTGAACCACAAACTACACTTCTTACTCGCTTATCCTTTAGAAAGTCCACAAGAGTGGGAGTATTTCTGTGATCATTGTCCCCATGACCTAATTGTCCATTTGAACCTTTTCCCCAAGTATATACCTTTGTTTTAGAAGTTAAAACTGCAACATGATAAGAACCGCAGGCAACCTCTTCAACGAAAACATCTAAAATTTTACCTTCAACTCGAGTAGGAACCTTGCCATCAGCTGAAGGATTTCCTAGCTGTCCATATGCAGAACTCCCCATTGTATAAACTTGTCCAGAGGCAGTGAGGGCAACCGTGAGATTATGGCCACATGCTACTTGACAAATATTTTTATCCATTAAAGCAGTGACACATTCAGGATATAATCTAGATGTTGTATCCCCATGTCCAAGTTGCCCCTTATCTCCATCACCCCAAGTATACAACTTTCCAGATGAAGAGTTGGCAGAAATTTCAGGACTAGATGACTCATCTATGATTTCAACAACTGCAGCAGTATGCCAAACACCACAAGCAATCCTTATTGTTCTCAGCCCTCTCAAAGTTTCTACTTCTCGTGGGATGTTTGAGCTACTAAGATCTCCATGCCCTAAGGCACCAAAAGAACCATCCCCGAAAGTAAATAGCTGACCAGCTGAAGTCACAGCAGCTGTATGACATGGTCCACAAGATACATGAGATACACGCAAACCGTCTATATGATCGCTTACCCTTTTTGGAATCCAATGACTTGCTTCACTTCCATGTCCAAGAAGACCATAATGGTATGTATCACCACCCCATGTATAAAAATCACCAGAAAGCGTAACAGCACAAGTGTGATACTCCCCACAAGCTACTAATTCAATATTCATGCCACTAAGAAAGTCAATGAGTTTTGGTTGGGATATATCAGCTTCCACACCTTGGCCAAGCCTGCCACCTGCCTCCTCTCCCCAACTAAAGATTTCCCCTTGCTTCGTGACCAGCACAGCATGTCTACCGCCACAAGCAATATTTTGAACATCAAGAACCATTGATGATTCCAATGCCTTAGGTAGAAGAGCGTCAATCTTCGAAACCAATGAGTTTTCAACCCTATCCACGCCACCTCCCAATATCCCTCTACCAATACCTTCACCCCAAATGAAAACATCCCCCAAAGCATCAAAATCGTCTTGATAAGAGCCTTGACTTGATGAGCTAATCGCACTAGATATACTAACTCGAGTAGCCTCAGAAGAAGAATCTCGGCCATTAGGGTTATCTGTAGACACATATGAGACTGATGATGGTGGTGAAGGATTGGCTACTGGCTCAGCATGATTTAAATTCTTGGTGGTTGCAGTACATGATATAATGTCTGCAAATGCCTTTCCCAATCTATTCGATGGAACATTGTCAAAATTGCCTCCTGATTTATCTTCTGGATCCTTTCATAAGCAAAAATGAAAGAACCACTATAAATGCAACGTCTATACCGCAATCTTTATAAAATATAAAAAAAAGACTCAAAAAAGAAAGAATAGAACAATCTATTGATACAAACAAATGGTTTAATTGGAGGGGAATTTCTTTGAGTATGAGCCTGAGGAATATCTATTGATAAACTGTCACATCTTTTTTTAGTTCTCCACTTGCGTAATTTACCCCGATGAGTGATCAATGCATTAAGACCAACAAACCAAACCTCTGCTTCATCCTTGTCTTTACATATCTGCCCATAGGTTGGCAACCATATCAGAACAATAAAGTGACTGCAGAAATACTCAGCTTCTTCTCTACTTGTTTTATCATGAGCAAAATGTTTTTTTATTATTATTGTTAACAAAATGTTCTTGTTATGCAGATTAAATTTCACACGTTAACAAAGGAACTTCGGCCATCTGAATTGGCAACATACAAAAGGAATGAGATAAACTTTGTTTAGAGTTAGCATGGCCTTTTGCTACTGATGGACTAAAAAGTCCTTTTCATAATAATACATTGAGAGTCACTCACCAAGTCCAGGGTCCTGTCATTACATATAAGTGAAAAGGACTGATACTCCTTTTCGGGCTGAGGGTAACGTTGAAAAATTGCCTGAAAGACATACAATGATAGTCTTCTATGAAAATTGGTGTGTGAGAAAATAGCATAATACAAGATGGCGTATACAGAAAAGAGAAAAAATATTGCTTAATAATTGCAATCCCTAGTGAGATTAAACATTGAATCTAAATTATTTTAAAACTTAGTATATTCAAATATAGGCATGTGGATTGCTTTTTCGGAATTTAAGTAAAATAACTTCATCCCTATGAAGCTAGACTTTGGAAACTTACGGTACGCTGGCCAAGAATAATCTTTAAAACATGACTAAGTTTGATATGTTTCTCTTCATTTCCGATGTACCAAATCAATAGAGACTCGTCCTGAAAGTAAAGTGAATATCTGGTGGTCAGAGTTCATAAATGATAAATTCCTTCGATCAATATTTCCATAGAATATTTTTAGAAAACAAAAATAAATAAACCAAAAGGTACACAACTATGCTAAAATTGTACTAGAAGAATGGAAAATAATGTTCTCCTAATGATGATTACAAACCATAATCAATTAGCATCCTGATTGCTAACTTATAAATTAAATGACTCAAATCAAGAATAGATATCTTTTATATAATATGGAATTAAAGGACAATTGTGTATTTTAAAATTATATAGAAGAACTATAAGAGTCTTGGACATTGGACACAACAATGATAAATCTTAGGAGAACTGCAGAATCAGTTGATAAACAAGACATGATAAACCACAAAAAACTTTTAGATTTTCTAAATAAACAAAACCATTTGATGCACAAACATTGTCTGATACTTGAGTAATCTCTATGAATTATAATATTTTAACCGCATAAAATCTTTTAGAAGATTAACCTCATCATATCTTTAGACGTCAAAGACAAACAATATGAATAAGAATTATTTAAGTTTCATGTAAAAAATATTGGAACTTTTCTACTGTGTTGTTAGTATATTTTAAAAAAACAGTTTTTCTTTAATGTAAAAAAATCTAATGATGAATCATGAAGAGAAATCTACATTAGAAAGGCGAAAAGAGCAGAACTTTGGTTTTCCTCTGCGGCCATATTTTAGTAGATATGATCCTTTCTTAAGTGTTGCAATGACCTGGAAATAAAATAAAGGTAAAGGAATTATGACTGCATAGACTCCAAATATAAATACAAGAGCTAATTCCTATTTTAGTAAAAAAAAAATCATACAGTAAACAAGCTTTTTGGCCAAAGTTTCATGATTAAATTAATTCCTTGAAAGAATATGGCTTATCCTTCACTTTGTAGAACAAGAGAAATTTAAACATCTTAAGCACAGAGTAGGAATTATGATATTTTCTGAGAAGATATCATAAGGTAAAGATAACTTACAACCAATTTTAAATTACGGTGTGAATTGAAGAAATTTAACATTGAAAAAACCAATATCAACTCTCCTTCATGAAATACGTGAGCTTCCATCGGTTAGGATGATCCATATTGTACAAACATTGTAGTCATGCGTGCAATAAGTAATTTTCAGGGGTAAAGTGAGGGAAAAAACATATACAGTACCCAAATTGAAATTCACTAAATTTTCAGTAAAATACTTCACATGATAGGTATAAGTTACAACCCAGCAACAGTAATAGAAGAAATACAATTTGCACTCTACTTTAACATGATATGATAACAAATGCAAAAATGTACAACATAGAGGTCAATTTTGCAAATAAAAATAAGAATAGATGAAAGCAAGAAAAAAAACCTGGTCGCTATCCTTCTCCAGAGGATCACTTTTCTGAGTATCAGCCATTCAAGTTGAGATTTCAAGCACAGCATTGAAGGAAAGGACCCAATACCCATTTGAACAACAACTGTCCCAGATGATCTATCCAGAACCATAAGCTAATCTCCAACTTCTCCCCATCAAAGACGAAAAATATAAAAAGAAGAATACATTTACCAAAGAAGTAAAGGCAAACTTTTCACAACTTGTGCACGGATTCTCTGAGAAAATAGAACACAATTCGATGAACTCTACCCCATCATAACCATAAGTCGCTCATAAATATTCAAGCTCATAAAGCTTATTCCTCAAGGTAAAAATTCATAAAGTATTACTTCAAGCATTCAACAAGTCTATAAAAATTTGAAATTGTAATGAAAAGTCGTAACATTTCTGAATTATTAAAAGGTACACACACAAAACGCCATTTTAGAAGTCTACATAGATAATATCACAGTATCATACAAAGCCAGAAAATCTAAGCGTCAAGAATAAAACTGAAACCATTAAATCAAAATAGATTCCCTATTACTAAAAGAGTAAAAGCCAAGCAAGTAGAATATGAAAAGGACAAACCCATGACCCAAATGTAATCTTAATATAAATGAAACTGATAGAAGTTTTCTTTAATTTTCAAGAATCATGAAAAACCTAACGGAGAAAACGTTTCAAACGACCAGCTAATAACCCAAATTTTGGAATCATAAACTGAGTCTAACAGGGGTAAACGTACCATTATAGAAGAAGATGGATATGGACTAATGGAGAATGACGAACGGAAAGAATGATTAATGGCGCAAATGGAACTTAGCCAATTGCAATAGCGGAGGATTCTTCACCGGCAGCGTTGGTGTGGGAGGAGGGAATGAAATGTGGTATCGGTTGGATATGGGACCTTTTTTCCAACTGACAAATTAATTTGGTATTTTTAACGATTCTTTTTATTTGGTATGTCCATGTGTTATTTTATTGCTTCCAGTTTTATTTTAAATACTTATAATATAAACTAAAAATTAACTATATTATATACTTTTATAGTATACGTATTATTATTATTATTTATAAAATTTTAAATTAATTTTAGAAAAAAATGTTCATTTACTTTTAAATAATGATATATGTTTTATTTATATTTTATTTTAAGTTAAGTACCTTAAATAAATAAACTCATAGTTAATTTTTTTTTATCTTTTATTTAATTTTTATTATCAAATAAATTTAAAATATGCAGTAAAAATTTAAAAAAAAAACCAAAAAATACAACAATTTACATGCAAATATCTTTTAACTAATATTTAATTTGGACATATCCTCGTTCTTAAAATTTTCAATTAAAAAGATTAAAATCATTCAATTTTTCACCCAAAATTGGTAATTTATTATCCGTGAATTTCGATCCCGTTTATAAAAGAGAGAAATTCTCATGCATCACTTTATCATTTTTAATTTTAATATTTTAAAAATATAATTTTCTTCCATTCAAATTTAAGTAGGGTGTATTCAACTGCGCTCTAATTCAAGTAGTTAGTGTTATTTATTTTGTAGGGGAAAAAAAGTAATTGTAATTGTAATTTTTTTTTTAGTTCTACGATATAAATAATATTACTAATGAAATATTTATCATAATCGATGTCACATAAAACTTGATTAATTCCTTTAATCAAATATGATAAGTTAATGCTAATAATTCGAACTTGAATAGTCCTATATAAAAAAGATACAAGGAAAAGAAAAATCCCAACTCCAAAAATCATCCCAGGATATTAACTCCAAGAGGTTTTAAGAGTACTCCTAAAGTCCTAATAACATATTGTACTACAGCTGACCAGAACAGAAAAGGTTCCAGTTATTGACTTTGAAGGTAGAGACAGCAACTCTAAACACTTCAGCCATCGGCATACAACCAGATTGAGTTGCAGGAACAGTGAAGCCGGCACCAACTGCATTTGCACTTTCGCTCAAAGGACTGCAACCAGAAAACAAGTGTCCTTAGCAAAGTACAAGAAAACAAGTTACTTTTGCATTTGACAGTTTTTTTCACAAGGCGCTTAATAAAAATTGATTTTTTGGCAAAATGCTTGCATATGAGAAACTTTATCACGTGTAGAAGAAAAAAATAAAAGTACCCCAAGAAATCTCATTGGAGCCTGGATATATTATGTGTTCAATGAACTCAAAAGCTGAAACTTGACCCCCCATCTACCATGACTTCGTTTTTCTAATTCTGATATGTCCTATTAACTGTTTAAAATTATGAAAGTTCAAGCAGCAGAGAGAGACATTTGCAAATACAATTCTATGAAGTCTATATGGATGTCACACCCTCACTTCCACAGAGTGTTATGCTAACAAATGATTTATGTTCACTAGATTTACAAGTTGAGACTGGAGATCAGATGCTGAAAATTTTCCATAGCGTACAAAAGATTGAAACGCCAAAAGCTTTTCAGCAAATACTTGTCATCATTTTAGTCAGTACATAGCTACTTACTTTATATGGATTGGTTCGTATGAAGTAATTAGCACATCTGTAGTAACTTCCTTAAGACGTAGATTTCCCACAAAGACCTGCACCAACATACACAATCAATCTTCGCTAGTACTTGGAATTTGCACATTAACAAAACAAGAAACATACATACCCTCACAATATTTTGTGCTTCCCTTCCTTGCCTACCCTTAGAAATGGCCTATAATGAATTAATAGTCGTTAATAATAAAGAAAATAATGACACAAAGAGAGGATAACGATAATTAAAATATTAGCATATTTTAATTTATTATTGTATCCTTTTATTGGGTGATAGGGAATAAAACAGCTGCCACAACATATAATATTTGATCTATTAATATATTTTTAACAATACTACTGATATTTTATTTTTATAAGGATTTCAGTTCGTTGTAGGTTGTTTGAGCAGTAAAAAAGTCATATTACAAAACATCTTTTAAGGGTAATTGGCCAAAGTACTCCCTTTTAATAAGTAGAACAGTTACTATAATTATAAGGAAGATGAATGTAAAGTTCTTATATTTATTTTTAAAATAACATTTAGATTTTATACTTATTTTTTGTAATAGTTTAGTCTTATTGTTATGAAAAAGTGACTACACAAGGACAAATAACTCTTCTATGTTTTTATTTTTTTTCTTTCTATTTTTATTTTATTTTTATTTTATTTTTCTTCAATTTTTTCAATTACTTATTATTTAAATTATAATAGTCTCTATCTAATGTAATTGAAAAAAATAAAATAAATAAAAAATTATGTAATCATTTTTTCATAATAATAAGACTAAATTATTGTAAAAAATAATTACAAAATCTAAGTATCATTTTTGCAATAAATAAAGTACCCTAATGTATTTTTCTCTAATTATAAATATCCACAAGAAAAGTAAGAGCTGATGGAAATGGAAAATTAACAGAGTTAACATCTAAACAAGAATAAATTAGCTTCTAGATATCTTACAATCCTATTCTCATAGTCACAGGCCTCACAAATCAAGGAGGATTAGCACCATGTAATCTTTATATAAATTATTGAAAAAATCCAACACGCCAAAATAGTACATGCTCTTAGATCATGTTTCTAAGATTTTATTTTTGTTCAGTAGATCTCTCAATCATAAGTTTATTGCGTAAAATTTATGCATTACAGAAGAAGGGCCGAGAGGGGATTCAACAATCTGAGGTTCAGACCAACTGCATTAGAAGCCTGTGAGCAAGCAAGATCTATGAGCTCATATTCACTAGATATGTAACTTATCAGCTATATGTCAGCCATGAACCTAAATGTAAACTTAACAAGCTAAAAGCATTCAGTTTAAAACAAAACTTAACAAGCTTAAAGTATTCAGTTTAAAACAAGATTCAGACCCAATCAAGAAATTGTTCCTTTGGGAGTACAAGTCAATCAGCATAATGATGAGCAGCAATGAATATATCATTAACCACAAAGCAGAAATAAACAATGCAAACTCAAACTACATTCAATAAAACAATAGTTAAGATTACTTTGTGAACAATCTAATATATCTGTTAGAATGCTTCCTAAATATCTAACTGACGATTCACTGACAGAGCTACAATGAGTATGACTTATGAGAAGCATATCGTAACAATTACTACAAACACAAATTGAGGGTATGATTGTATGAAAATTCAGAAAATGAAAATATGCCACACTCAATATTGGAAGGTGAGATGGTGAAAGAAAAGTTAAAACCATGTATAGCTTCTTCCTTTTTTTAAGACAATACACATAAAGCTGTTGCCCAAACTCCATATTTGCTTTTCTCTTTTACTATTTACACACAAAATCTTGATTATAGATAGTCAATCTCATTCAAAAACAGTTATTTTGTAATCTGAATATTTACATGAGATCAGCACGTGAGTAATTGTCTAGTGGAAGAAAGAGACCACTTGGCATACTAGATTATGAACTAATCCCCAACACAAATGGATATCATACATATGATAAAGGGTGAAAAGTCACATTAATCCCTTTACTTATATAAAGGTGTCATTTAGTCCCCTAACTTTGAGAATGTGATATTTGGTCTCTTTACTTGTAAAAATGGTACCAAAAAGAAATATTTAGTAATTTTGAATTTATTTAAAAATAAATAAAAATCATCAAAAAACGATAATACTCTCATCAGTTATATTTGTAATTTTTTTGGTTTAATAGTGTGGAGATAAATGACGAAAATACCTTCATCAAAATATGTTTAAAAATTTTTTATCAACAAAAGTCTTTTTGTGGCTCATTTTTATAAGTAAAAGAACTAATTAGCACCTTCTATATAAGTAAAAGGACTAATGAGCACATTTTTTATGAGTAAAAGGATTAATGAGTACTTTTTTTAAAGTTAGAGGATTCAACAATATTTTTACTCGGAAAAAGGACTTCCATGACATTTTTCCCAATGATAAAATACCGCTCTAAAAGAGAACCAACAGATATTCAAAACCAACATCAAGTTTGAAACAAAGAAACATTAATGATATGCTGAAGCTTAGAAAAGCAAAAAGTTAAAAGTCTAAACCAATAAGTCGATAGAAAAAACAGGAGAGATCAATATGACATATACCATTTGACCTACTGCAGTTGTAACAACAGCTGGTATGTTCCTGTAACACAATCCTGGGGCCTCAATTGCTCCTGACTGTTCAATCACCTAAAAAAATCAAGGGACAAAAGAGTTACATAAGAAGAAGCATTCTTATAAAAAGAGGAGAAACATAGCAATAAAGTACTATATTAATGAAAATGTAAGAGCACTAATATTAATGAAAACAAAAGTTATGTTCCCAAAGGATCAGGTCATATGTGAAGTTAAAACTCAAAACCTACAAGGATGAGACCGAGAAACAGGGGAAAAAATGAAAAGTAACTAATTTGACTTATACAGATGTAAAGTAGGTTGTACCCTCCTTCAAATAATCTCTAATGGACTCATAGTTCAAACTTCAAAGTTGTCCCGTCCAATTTAAATCTTATCTCATTCCATATAGATTATAGATCTAATGAACCAAATTTTAAACATAATGTCCCATCATTTTTTTCACATTGTTTTTCTATCAAGCTGTCATTTAATATTATAAATAGTCATATTTTATTTTTATTTTTTTCCATTGTATTTGTATTTTTACTTGTTCTATTTAGGCCTATTTAGGACAAATGGGATATCTTAACTTGTACATTCCAAACTCATAAAACAAAATTAAGTGAGATAAGATGAGATGTGTTCTTAAAATTAATGAGTTATACCATGGTTTAATGGTACATCTCATCTCAATTTATACCTCTATAGTTTTACTTATATCAGTCCACAGAAAATCAACGTTGTGCAGGATTGATATTATCCACTAAGCAATTCAGCTTAATTCTATCTATTTCTCTTTTTTAACAATTTTAATAAACAACCCAACTAACTAGTTTAGTTATAAAGCACAATTTCTACAAATGGTTATCGCTGAAATTTTCATAATAATTAAATGCAAAACAAGAACACAGGGATAAATAAACAAATAAATAAAGCCACAATTTGATTACCACGCCACCTTCAGCCTCTTGCTCAGAGGCAAGATCTTGAAGAAACCAAGCAGCACTGCCGTTATCACCGATCTCAGGCTTCAAATCCAATAGCTCAAATATTAAGCTTTCGTCCCGGGAAGCATCTACAAACACCTCCTTTAAAAGTCCATTACAAATCATTGGGATAAAGAATCAAATAAATTAAAAATCCTTGAAATTCAGAAAATTAAAATTACAGGCGAGTAAAAAATCCTTCAAAATAACAAAAAGGGTAACCAACCTGGTGATCAGGAACTTGACGGATGTTGCTCACGTCCTAGTATATACCAATTAATCAGTAACCCCAGATAAAAACCTCTCATGAAATAATGGAAATTGTTGAAAATATATGAATATTTATTAAATTTATGCAAAATATAATCGTAAATAAAAAATATATAACCTGGAACCTCGCAGGGAAGGTACTAGATATGGCACCGCCGAACAGAGGGCGCTCTGAACATAAATCCTCTGGCATTTCCTCCAAAATAAACAAAACAAAACCCTTCTACTCGTAAAAGATAGAGTCAGCCGCTAAACCCAACTTGGAAAAATTATTTAAGATTAAACTAGTTTAAGAAGAACAAAAAATAGCGATTATGTAAGGAATTCACAGAAAATCAAATTGGGAAGCTATGCAGGTAAACGAGCCAGAGAAAGAAAACAAGCAAATCCAGAAATCCCTGAGTAGCAAACTAACAATTTAATGTCGTAGAAGAATCCAAAAAAGAGAGAATCGTACCAGGAGAGAGGCGCAGAACAGAAGCACAGAGAAACTTCTACTTTCTGCTACTATTGACCGTGCGAAATTGATCGGAAGCAAATTTTGAAAATCGTATCGCGGTTAGCGCTTTTATATGTAAGCTTGTGGGGCTTGCTAAGTACTGGCTACTGCTTTGATCCTAAGCTACTCTGGAGTAAAATGAAATATTACAGCTTACATTATAAGATGCTAAAATGGATTCATCCTCCGTCTTTAATTAAATTTATAAATTTATATATGTTTTTAAATTTTTAAATATTTTATTTAATTTTTTAAATTTTACATATAAATTTTAAATTTATTATTAAAATATAGATTAAAAGTTTAAGATTTATGTATAAAATTTTAAAAATTTAGAATTATATTATATGATTTAAAAATTTATGTGTTAAATTTTTAAAATTTAAAACTAAATTATATATTTTAAAATTTTAATATTTTTTATACAAATTTAATTAGAATTAAGAAATAATAATTCACTTTAATCATCTAATATAAAATTACAAAAATTTAGCACTTTTGCAGTAAGTCAAAGTCAAACTTCTGTTTTTCTATCGTATATATCATTAATCAGATTATTACACTATTTTATCTTTTTTTCTTATGTTAATTTCTTTTTCGTGTTATTTGTGTTTTTTTTATAGTATAATAATCAATATAATTAGAAATTATAATTTGGAATTAAAAAATAATAATCTTAACACATTACCATTACATAACCTACTTTGTTAGTAATTATTTGCGACGCACGCTAATATGCTAATAAGAAAATGCATTTGAATAACTCAATTATTATTATTATATATGTCTTTTTTTTACTTCAAGAATTTTATCTAATTTTTACCTTAATTATACATACTATTACTATTATAGATAACAAATATATAAAAACGTTAAATCATATATTTTATTTTATTTTAAATAATATTAATTTAATATTTAAAATCATCGGTCAAATTCATATACTATACACATATTTTACTTGTTAATTTACTATTTAATTAATAATAAATAAAATTTAAGATAATTAATTAAAAAAATTATTTATATTATTTAAGATAAATAATAATATATAAAAATAATAACTAATTAAAATATAAAAAATCATAAATATTTTAACTACTAATAATTTATTACTTAATTAGTAAAAAAATAAGATTTAAGATAATTAATTAAAAAATCATAATTATTTATGTTATAAATAAATTTTTATATAAAAAATAAATACATATAATCTATATAATTATAAATATTTTAGTTACTAATAATTTATTATTTAATTAATAAAAATAATTTTTTAAAATAAATTATGTAATAACTTAGAACAATAATAATTATTAATCTAAAATATATGATCATTTTTATGTAACAATTTCTAAGACATGATATATACTTTTATATATAATATAGATATAAATATATAAATTAATAATCATGATATGTTTATTATAATAATTTATTTATTTATTTATTTATTTTAAGATTCATATATAAAAATTTATGATGTGATAAAAATAATAATTAAATAATTAAAATTTTATCATTAGTGAAAAATTTATTAATTAAAATTTTTAATAAGATCTCAAAAGAGTGAATATACTTTATATTAAAAGAAAATAATTTACCGTTTACATCCCAAACTTTTGTAAGATTGCATTTGAATGATTTACTTCACTTTACAAAATCATTAATATTAGCTTAATATTTAATGATAATGATTAATGATGGTGTAAATATATATATATTAGTAATTTATTAGGTTATAAGTAAGAATGATTTTATATTAGTTAAAAAATTATATATCACCTCTTTAAAAATATTTTTAGTTTGTATTAATCAAATATAATTTAATTTTTATTATAATTTATTTAATTAATCTATAAATCAAAATTTTGTTTTCAAGTAAATTCACTCGTTGGAGTTGAATTTAACACATGTCTAACCGAATTGGATAATTGTCCAACTTATTAGACTTTGATTGATCGATTACACTACTCGTTAGAGTTAAATTGAACACACATTTAACTAAATTTTTAGTTAGACAATTATTCAACTGATAAAATTTTAATTGATTGATGATTTCACTCGATGAAATCAAATTGGATACAATTTGAAGGTCTTTAATTTTTAGTTTGACATATATCCAATTCCAATTATATATATAAATATACACACACTAAAATGTATGTTAACTATGGTGATATAATAGTTTAATTCAATTCCGGACTAATTAGTCATATTTTTACCTGAAATAATTTTCACATGAGAATTATTCTATAATATAATAAATACATATTTTGTTATCAATATGGTTATAATATAAACACATGTATATATCCAATTAGTTGTTACAATGATAAAGCGCAATTCATTTGTATTAATATATATTTGAATAACTGATTAGATATGTTCTTTTTACATCTTTTTAACTCTATTATGTAAAATTGAAAATATATCCCTAAAATAAAATCATTGATTTTTAATTAGATATATGTATAATTTTAATGTATTTAGTTAAATATGTGTCTAATTATACAATATATTATTGAGGGTATTATTATTATTTTTAGATAATATACTAGTGACATGTCTTAACTAAACAACAAATGATAAAATGGATTCATTTCAACCTATTTTCTTAATTTATTTTATTTGTTTGTTTTTATTTATAAAATATTATCCACTTATATAAATAATTATTAAATAATTAAAAAATATCATTATCAAAAACACATCAAATAATCAAATCTTAAATCTTAAAGAAATAAATTATTAAAATCAACCAAATTTTAAAAAAAGTAATATATTTTATCAACTAAAAAAAATATTTGTCATTAATTTCGTAATATTTTGAGATGAACTTTATATCTCAAGCATTTTATAAGCATGCTTTCAAAAAAATTCCTTCACTTTATAAAATTATTATCATTTAAAAATTTATATGAAAAAATAATTATTTAATAATTAAAAAATTATCATTAAAAAAAATACTTATTAAATAACTAAAGTATTAAATTTAAGTATTTAAATTATCCAACACAATAAATTTTTAAAAAATAAATATAATATATTATCTTAAGTGAAAAAATATTTGCTTTGATTTTCATAATGCTTTTAGCTACATTTCATAACCAAGTTTTTCGTAAAACTATATTTGATAATTTTAAACTCATATTAATGTGTTTTCATTATCTTAATATTTTCAAATTTAAATAATTTTATATTTTGAACCAAATTTAAATAAATAATATAATTGATAGAATGTGTTTTTTTGTAATATTATATATATATTAGAATTAACATATCTTTTTGTATTTTTTTAATTTTATATATTATATCGTATCAAATTTATTTAATAAAATGTTATTTTATTGACAAATATTAATAAATTTATATTTATATATAAACATTTTGAAATACATGCAAAGCCCGTACATTTAACTATTTTATTTTTATTTGAACATCTGATAAAGCATATCTCATGAAATTTTATTTAAAGTAAAATGGTAAAATGGTATAATTATAATAACTATAACAATTTATTAGCAAATGAAAAAGTATATTTTAACATAAGAATTTATTCGTATCATAACTTGAGAAAATAATAATTATTATTTTATATTATTTAAATAAATTTCTATATTTAAATATTATCAATATATTATTTTCCCTTTAATATTTATATGACTCATTTATTTATATGATTTCATTTTTAACATTTTTCTAAAAACATATACTTTCAATATTTGACCTACTTTATTATAAAGATGGTTCAGATTTGTTATAAACGAATGGAATTAAAAATTGATTGATACTAATTGTGACACTTACTCTTACCGATTACCATACCAAACAATTATATATTAATTTTGAAAATTAATTAAATTTTACTAAAATTTAATAAATTTAAATTTAAAAAATAAAATATTTATAGAGGTGTGTATATTTTCAAGTATTAAATAATTTTTTTAGTAATTTAATAAATTTTTATATTTTATGTTTTCAACTTATAATAACTTTATTAAATTAACATTAATTGAATAATCTATTTTATATATAAAAATATGTACCATTATATTTTGTTATAATAATAATAATAAATTATCATAAAGATTTTTGTGAAAAAATAATTAAAAAGATTGTCCTAAAATAAAAATAATCATATTATGACTAATATAATGACATAAATTTTAATAAAAAGAGAATGTCTCACTTTCAGATAGTTATATATGTATTGAATTTAAAAATATCATATTTTTGCTCCAATATTAAAAATTGTGTTATATTTGTGCCGTATTATTTGTAATGTATTGTGTTTATGTTTGCTTGTTGGTTGAATAAATAAATATATAGAATTTTTTAATCATATTCTTAAAATAAATTATAATTTAATTATATTTTTATAGTATAATAATCGTGTTATTGTTGTGTTTGCATTGTCATCGTTACACTATAATGAAAAGAATATAAATAAAAATTAATTATTAATTATTATTTTTAAGAATAAATAATAATAATAACTTATTTGGCCTCATTAGGTTAGGTTTATAGGCGTCTTGTTACGTTTTTCTCAAAATGTCCCTTAAAATCCAAATAAATAGTGGTTGCTTAAAGGATCTAGACTTTTCTACATAGAAAAGTTCTAAAGTGGCCTAGAGATGTTTAGAAGAAGCTAGAGTTGGATGGATTCAACTCAAGCCTTGAAGACCCTAAAATGCTTCAGAATACACTTAAAGGTGCTAGAATGAATTGAAATATTCTAGAACATGTCAGATGGTTCGTGAAGGATGCAGAAGTCTCTAAAAGCTTACATCCTAGAACGTGCATGAAGGAACTAGACACTCTTAGAAGACTTTAGAGTTGGCTAGAAGGTCCTATAACCTTGTGACATATTGTACATAAAACTAGAACACTCTTGTATATTCTATAACTAGATGGATCTAGAAAGATGTGGCATACTCTTAAGCTTTGTGTCACACTATAAAAAGACCTATTGGTCTTCATTTGTATTCATCTTGAAAAATCTTGAGAAATTGTAAGATAAACTCTCTTTCTAGTCTTTTTGAAGTTTCATTCGAATTCAAAGACATACTTAGTACAACGGACAATGTTAAGTACCGCACGATCACTACTTGAAATTTAAGGTCGTGACAACCTGCTTACATTGTTTACGTCTCGAGCCGACCTAACTTATATAACAATTATTGACAAAAATAGTTATTATTTAAATATATATCAACCAAACTTAGGCATAAGATTGAAAATTGATGAGGTTGAAATTGGTTAAAATCTAACCACTACAACTGAGTTTGTTCTATAAAATTATATTGAAAAATTATAAATAATACGTTTATATAAACAAAATATCAAAGAAGGGCAATGTGCAAACACCAAAAAGGTTTTTTGTGGTGTTAAAAAAAATTTTCTAGGGAAGTTTAAAAAGTCCAAGATAAAAAAATTGTAAATAATATAGTTGTAAAATCTATAACCATATAAATAATATTAAATTATATGAAATGAATTCATTTAGATATTTTTCAACTTTAAATAAATAAAAATAATCTTAATTTAATTTAAATGATATATTTAAAAGTCATCTAATATAAAATAAAATATCATATATTTTTTAATAATAAAAATATATAAATCAATTAAAAATATATTATTTTTATAATTATAAATTTTAAAAATATTATTTTTTTAAATAATATTTATTTTAAAAATGAGCACTATAAAAAAATGATTAGTTAGCAAGGTATTCATATTACGTTTTTTAGGTTTTATAATTATATAATTTATATATTTTTGTTATGTAATTTTTTTAATTGAATTCTATTAGTATTGTAATTTAAAAATATCATTACTTATTGAATTAAATCAAAAAATTTAAAAATTAATTTTTTTATAAAGTTAAAATTAAAATTATATATTTTATTAATAAAAATATTAAAAAACACCAATAATCTACTCTCTCTTTTTTTTTCTCCCTCCTTACCTATTCTTTCTCTCTTCCACTCATTCTTAATCTCTTTTAATTTTATTTATTATTTTTTATTAATAAAATAATGATAAAAAAAGAGAAAAAATGACAAAAACAGAAAATAAAAGAAAGAAAAGAGAAAGAAGGAGATAAGAGAGAGGAAAAGTAGAATAGGTGTTTTTCTTTAAAATAAAATTTATTAATAAAATATATAATTTTTATTTTATTTTTTAAAAAATTAATTTTTAAATTTTTTTGTAACAAATAAAACTTAACTAAAAAATTATAAAATTAAATTATATGAATAACATCTTTATGAGAATAGAATAAGCACGTATCTTAGGTACCATTTCATTCCATACAAGGTATTCCAATTCCAGACCATCCAAAAAGCCCAAAACCTGGGCTCTCTTTGCACCCGTACCCTCCAACAATCACTTAAATTTAAAAATACCCACAAATTGATCTCCTTTCCATTCCAAACTCCAACATACCCTTTCCACTTTTATTTCTGCACTCCGCTTCGTTAACCTTCGTTTGTTTTTCACTTTTCCGATAAATTTCTCAGCCGTCGAAATTCTCCGATCTTTCTGTTTTCTAATTCGCTGTCTTTGTAGCTTTTGATTGTTAGAATATTTTATTTCCGCTTTCTCCTTTTTCCACGTTTGGATTTGGATTTGGATTTAGGAATCGGAACATAGAATGAATAATCAGAAGAAGAGGAATTTCCAGATAGAGGCTTTCAAACATAGGGTCGTTGTCGATCCAAAATACGCCGAAAAGACTTGGAAGATTCTCGAGCATGCAATCAAGGAGATTTACAATCACAATGCTAGTGGCCTTAGCTTTGAAGAGCTTTACAGGTTCATTTTGGGTTCTCCTCAATCACTTGTGAATATTTGTTAGTAGCCCTATGTTTCGCTTCTTCTTCTTCTTCTTCTTTCTTATTTTTCTTTCTCTTTCCCTTCTTTGCTTAATTTTCACATTTTTCAAGCGCCAATTTATTTTTACTTTGTGTTTTGATTCCTATGCTTAGGTTGCAGTAAATGGTGGAAATTGTTGTTACGAGAAATAAAATGTGTAGCTATTTCTTCAGTTTCGAGGAACAGTTTCAAGATAGGTGCCGGAGAGATTTGTCTAACTAGATCATTAGGTTTTTACAATTTTGTTTTTTGCTATTGTCTTAATGATGCCTCTATGCTTGTTTTGTCAAGAGAATGTGTTATTGCACGAAGTTCTTTTGTTTATTTTTTTGTTATACCTTCATATATTTTGTGCTTCATTACGTGATTTATGACTATTTTTCCCTCGAGTATCGAGAAACATGATAACAAAATCTCATTTGAAGAGCTTTGAAAAAGATGTTTCTAATACTAAAACAGTAAAGTGCGTTTAAATTCCACAGCTTTATGTGAATGCATACTGCTAGTGAAGTGAAAGCAATTTGTTAGGATTTGTATTACTTGCTATGTTCATAAATTATGCGTTCTTTTAATTTTATTATAGTGTTTGTCTTGCAATTGAAAAGTACCTGGGTCTCTCTACCTGCTTTGACTCTCATGGACGCACACAGACACAGCCTTTGTATACTTTGTAGTTTGTATTGATTTAATTTTCACGTGTTTAAGTGATTAGTGTTTCTGATTCCACTACTCTTATTTTTTTACTAGAAATGCTTATAACATGGTTCTCCACAAGTTTGGAGATAAGCTTTACTCGGGTCTGGTTATTACAATGACTAATCACCTCAAAGAAATGGCAAAATCTATTGAAGCTGCCCAGGGAGGTTTGTTTCTTGAAGAACTGAATAGAAAATGGAACGATCACAACAAGGCTTTGCAAATGATCCGAGACATACTGATGTACATGGACAGAACTTACATTCCAAGTTCGCAGAAAACCCCTGTTCACGAACTTGGACTGAACCTTTGGAGGGATAATATTGTGCACTGCAGTACAATTCAAAAAAGGCTTCTGGCTACACTACTTGAACTAATACATAGGGAAAGAACTGGAGAAGTTATTACCAGGGGCTTGATGAGAAATATATTTAAGATGCTAATGGAGTTAGGTCCTTCTGTCTATCAAGAAGACTTTGAGAAACATTTTCTGGAGGTTTCAGCTGAGTTCTACAAGGGAGAGTCTCAAGAGTTTATTGAAAGCTGTGATTGTGGGGATTACATAAAGAAGGCTGAGCGACGTTTAAATGAGGAACTGGATAGAGTGGCACATTACCTGGATGTAATGAGTGAAGCCAAGATAACTAACGTGGTGGAGAGAGAGATGATTGCAAATCACATGCTGAGATTAGTACACATGGAAAATTCTGGACTGGTCAACATGCTACTTGATGACAAGTATGAAGATCTTGGAAGAATGTACAACTTGTTTCGTCGAGTTCCTAATGGTCTTTCGATGGTTCGCGAAGTAATGACTTCTCACATCAGGGAAACAGGTAAACAACTAGTTACTGATCCTGAGAGGTCAAAGGATCCAGTGGAATTTGTCCAGAGACTCTTGGATGAGAAAGATAAATATGATAGAATCATTAACTCATCATTCAACAATGACAAAACGTTTCAGAATGCTTTGAATTCATCTTTTGAGCATTTCATTAATTTGAACCCACGTTCACCTGAGTTCATTTCACTGTTTGTTGATGATAAACTCCGCAAAGGTTTGAAAGGGGTTAGTGAGGAGGATGTTGAGATTATTCTTGACAAGGTGATGATGCTGTTTCGTTACTTGCAAGAGAAAGATGTGTTTGAAAAATATTACAAACAACATTTGGCAAAGAGGCTTTTGTCTGGAAAAACTGTTTCTGATGATGCAGAGAGAAGCTTGATAGTTAAGCTAAAGACAGAATGTGGATACCAGTTCACTTCAAAATTGGAGGGCATGTTTACGGACATGAAAACTTCTCAGGACACCATGCAGGGGTTTTATTCAAGTCATCCAGAACTAGCTGGTGGCCCTACATTAACTGTACAAGTTCTTACTACAGGATCTTGGCCAACTCAGCCTAGCATTACATGCAACCTTCCAGCAGAAATGTCAGCACTTTGCGAGAAGTTCAGATCATATTACCTTGGGACCCATACAGGTCGGAGGTTGTCTTGGCAAACCAACATGGGCACAACAGATATGAAGGCCACTTTTGGGAAGGGCCAGAAACATGAGTTGAATGTTTCCACTTACCAAATGTGTGTCTTAATGCTATTTAACAATGACGATCGACTTAATTACAAGGAGATTGAACAGGCAACAGAGATTCCAGCATCAGATTTGAAAAGGTGTTTGCAATCTTTGGCTTGTGTGAAGGGAAAGAACGTTCTTCGGAAAGAGCCTATGAGCAAAGATATAGTTGAAGACGATGCATTTTTCGTTAATGATAAATTTGCAAGCAAATTCTATAAGGTGAAGATAGGAACTGTGGTTGCACAGAAAGAATCAGAACCTGAGAAGCAAGAAACACGCCAGAGAGTGGAAGAAGACAGGAAGCCCCAGATTGAAGCTGCAATAGTTAGGATCATGAAGGCAAGGAAGACACTAGATCATAACAATGTAATAGCTGAGGTCACAAAGCAGTTGCAACCACGGTTCCTAGCCAACCCCACAGAGATTAAGAAGCGCATCGAGTCTCTTATTGAGAGGGAGTTTTTGGAGAGGGATGCTACTGACAGAAAATTGTATCGTTACCTTGCTTGAAGATATTGTTTTTGTAGCAATGTCGAGAGGTGATGTTTGCACCTTGTTTAGGCAATGGAATATTGGTATGATTAAATCACCTTTTGTTTTTGAAATCCCAAATTTATGTGTTTCCTTCCGTCCGTCTCCAATTTGTTTCAACCTATTTTGATTATTAAGTGGGTGTGTGTAGCGAGAGTGATCATGGATAAGAGGTTATAAAGTGATGGTAGAGAACAACTTTGACAGCTTTTGTCTAGTGCTTGAGAGGGTCAACTCTGAAACTGCATGCAAATTGACTAATTTTTGGTTTGCTGTAATTACAGACGAGCTTAAGTTATGGAGAAAATTAATTATTGCAGGGTACGGAGTGAGACTCTCCATCGGAATTTTAGGTATTTTACGAAAATTGGGGCATTCCTCACCAAGAAAATAAATTAAGACAAATTTAGTCTTAAATAGCCTAAGTAGCCATTTCTAGTGTTGAACTCAAAGGGATTTCTTCATTCAAAAAATGGAGATACAAAAAGGAGTTGGAAATTGGAAGAGCAAGAGATTAAAACTTCTACTAGGCCTTGCTAGTGCTTGAGCAAACTGTTACGTCCCAGTGGTGATCATGGAAATGTTGGACTCAACAAACCCTGCTCACTCTGCCAACCAAATATATGCTTAAGCCTTTTCAATACTTTCAGTGTCAAATCATTCCTCTCCATGCTTGCGCTCATCTGCCATAGAAGTCTTTAGTGATTCAACAGCAGCAGCTACTGGTAGGCAGCCAAACCAAACTTACCTTGAAGGTTTTTCCACTTTGTCGCCATCAGTACAAGTTCCTGATTTGACAGAACATTAATAAATTATAATAATCAATCAATCAATCAATAGTTAAAATCACAATCCATCACGGATGATAATTGTCATTTATCATGCTATATATATGGCATTCATAGACCTCTAGCTGCATGGAAAAATGCTAGTTTTTGTTACTTGATTGTTTCATTTCATCCTAATAGAAAGAAAAGAAAAATTGCAGGGTGCTAGGGTGGAGATTAGGGATGGGCACGGGACGGGCGGGGATGGATTCCGTCCCCGAACCGAATTATAAAATCTGTCCCCGAAACCGCCCGAAAACCGTTGCAGTTCAGGGACAATTTTTTACCCGCGGTTAACAGTTCGGGACAGTTATTGAAAAAACCTCGAAAAAACCGTTTTTCAAAATCCTATTCAATTGAGCGCCCTTTAGCAATGCAATTCAACCAAAACAAATGGTTGATATTGAATTTATTATCTGAATTTTTTATTTTGAGTTTATGATAAAAAAATTAACATTTAATAATATATATTTCTATGAATCTAGATAAGATTAAATACATATAATAATATAAACAAGAAGCATAAGATATAAATAAAATATTATAAACTAATACAAATATTGAAATTTAATTAAATAAATTTAAGAAAATTTCAATTACAATAAATTAAAACTTCTTTCTTCTAATTATTTATCAATTGTAGGCATTTCCAAAAATCAAACATATAAAATCACTTTTATAAACCAAAATAATAAATTGATTAATCAATAATGTAAATTTTTTACCTCAACATCATCTTCTGCAATATTAATAGTGGAAGCGGATGAACCAGGAGATAACATATCTGAATAAATTATAAAATATTTAAATACATAATTAAATAATTAATATATAATATATAAAACAAGTGTTAATAAAATATAATATGTATTAAATATATAAACTTATACCTTGTTTATGAATATTAGCCCATAACCAATCTTGAGTACACATCAAAGCTTCCAATGTGTTTTCTTTGAGTCTACTACGATGTTTGCTCACTACTCTACAACTTGTACTAAATGTAGATTCTGAAGCAACTGTGGTGACCGGAATAGCCAAGATATCTCTAGCCAGATCATGCATTATTGGATACTTATGTTTATTACACTTCCACCAAGACAATATATCAAACTCTTCATCCGAAATTTCTACATCAGCCTTCTCTAAATAAGAGTTTAACTCAGATTTCAAAGATCCAGCTTTATTTTGCATTAATTTCCATTGTTTATACTCATTTATACCACTAGGATTAAGAACACTAGTACATTTTGAACTTTGAGATGTATTGGAACGTGTTGAAAATTCAATTTGTCGACTCTCATCTAAAATTCATTTATTTCAGTACATATTTATCAAATCATAACATTTTGTTCTCACCTTTTCAATTTCAAAAAAGACATTCTCTCCATATATTCTTGGAAAATAGAATTCGAGATAATTCATCTTAAATATAGGATCCAAAACAACTCCTATAGCCATGACAATATTAACTTCTTGCCAATACTTATCAAATTTTACAAGCATGTTTGACGCCATTCCCTTGACCAAATCATCCTCATCACTAATCCAATTATATAATGACAATTTGATGTCACAAATATGAGGAAATAACATGTTTATAGTGGGATAGTTGGAACCAGAAATCAATTCAGTAACCTTGTAAAATACTTCTAACTTATCACAAATTGTACTTGCCATTTTCCAATCCAATGCATCAGGAAGACTATTATAATTCTTATCGAATTGTTTTAAACGAGGAAACACTTTCTCATAAAACAATGCATTTTTAAGCATTAAAAAAGTAGAATTCCAACGAGTTTGACAATTAAGAGATAAATTCTTACAAGAAGACTTTATCTCTTGAGATGCAATCTTTTTAAATTTTTCCTCCCTCTTTTGTGTTGCTGTCCAATATGCAACACTATCTCTAACTTTAACAATGCATTGAGAAATTAGATTTAACCCATCTTTCACTACCAAGCTTAATATGTGAGCAGCACAACGCATGTGAAAAATATCTCCATACAATAACATTGAAGTTCTATCTAATGAATCTAACAGATCAGGTAGCATTGAATCATTAGTAGAACAATTATCTAAAGTTAAGGTTGAAATCTTACGATCAATGTTCCAATCCAAAAAGCAACTTATTAGTTCTTGACCAATAACTGCAGCATTGTGTGGAGCAGGAACATATATAAACCTACAAAAAATTATATAGTAACAATAAAATTGTTATATACAATCATTTAATATATCAAATCTCTAAAAAAATATTTAATAGGAATTGTATAGATTTCAACAATAAACTTAAAAATTACCTTATTATTTTACTATGTAAATACCAATTGTCATCAATGAAATGACAAGTTACAGCCATGAATCCTTTGTTCTGATTTCCAGACTTCCACATATCACTCGTGATTGCAACACGACTTTTATTGTTCTCCAACATATCCATCATTTTTTTTTCTCAACATCATAAATCTTTATAATGTCTCTTTTAACTGTCGCCTGAGAAATAGGCTTCCATATTGGTTGTAATGAATGTGAATATTCCCTAAATCCACGATGTTCTACGATACTAAGAGGATACTCGTGTAAAATTATCATCTTTGCACATTTATCACGAGAAACTTGAGAATCAAAATTCCAATGTCCTAATTCAATTATATCCTTTTTCTTGTTAGGATTTAACAATGATTGACCGATACCCCTTTCTTGACGTTTGAATGGACAACCTTTTGTATGTGCTTTCAAATGAGATGTCCCATTCCTTGTATCACCTCCTAATCGTTTTCTGCAATAATTACATATTGTCTTCCATATCCCATTAATTTTCTTCCTATCAAAATGAACCCATGCTTCAGACTTTAATTTAGCCTTCCCATCTTCTTCCTCACTACATTCATTTGATGGTTGACTTTGTGTATTTTCAGGTGAAAAGGTTGATTAAGGAGAGGAACATTTGTATGTTGATCGACACTTGAAGTTCCACCACTTGTTACCTCCACATTAAGTTCAATGTCATTTACTCCTTGAGATGACTGTGGTGAACAATTCTGAAAAAAATAACTTTCAAAATGTAAAAAAATATATACTTATACTTTCTATTATCTCAAGTTACCTTTTCAACATATTCACTTGTCATGATATTTAAAATCTCTAGATAGTCTTGATATGATAACCTCTAATGCCAGTGATCCTTATCCTGGAACGTGGCTGCACACTAAATAGCACACACAGTTTTAGCACACTAAATAGCACACAGAGATTTAGCACACTAAATAGCACACTAAATAGTACACACAGTTTTAGCACACTAAATATCACACACAGTTTTAGCACACTAAATATCACACACAGTTTTAGCATACACAGATTTAGCACACTAAATAGCACACAGATTTAGCACACTAAATAGCACACACAGTTTTAGCACACTAAATAGCACACACAGTTTTAGCACACTAAATAGCACACACAGTTTTAGCACACTAAATAGCACACACAATTTTAGCACACTAAATAGCACACACAAATTTAGCACACTAAATAGCACACACAGTTTTAGCACACTTAATAGCACACACAGTTTTAGCACACTAAATAACACACACAGTTTTAGCACACTAAATAGCACACAGATTTAGCACACACAGTTTTAGCACACTAAATAGCACACAGATTTAGCACACACAGTTTTAGCACACTAAATAGCACACACAATTTTAGCACACTAAACAACATACACAGTTTTAGCACACTAAATAGCACACAACACATACACTTCCACAGCACACATTGCCTTCCACATCACACATATTACACAGTTTTAGCACATTGGTTCACAATTTACACAACACATGTCACTACATTTTTACACACTTTCTGTGAGCACACAACACATACACTTCCACAACACACATTGCCTTCCACATCACACATATTACACAGTTTTGGCACACTAAATAGCACACACAGTTTTAGCACATTGGTTCACAATTTACACAACACATATCACTACACTTTTATACACTTTCTGTGAACACACAACACATATACTTCCACAACACACATTTCCTTCCACATCACACATATTACACAGTTTTAGCACACTAGTCTTGAAATAATTTATTGGTAAGTATTAGACTACCCAAATCAATTCAGAATTTTATAAATATTTTATAACTCATTTATTAACATTACATAAATCATAATACAAGTTTATTCTCCATATACAAGGTTTTTATTATCTATGTTACCTTTCTCTTCTTCTCCACGACGTAGCGTTGTGAATGGACTGGTCACGACTGGCGAAGATGCAGCGGCTGGAGAACGCAGCAGCGCTGTGAGAGAGATGTATGCTGATCTGCAGATGAAAGATTGGAAGGAAAATGAGAGATTAAGAAAAAAAAAAGGCGCTGAGAGAGTAGGGATTAGGACGGCAAGCATAAATTAGGTTTATATATTAGGTTAAAAATAAATAAATTTTGATTAATATATAATTTATTTAAATAAATATAATTAATTTCGGGTACGGACGGATACGGTTTTTAGTATAACCGTACCCGCACATTTATGTTCGGTTTTTACCCGAAACCGAGCCCGTCCCCAAAATTACACGGTTAAAAACCGAACCATGGGTGCAGTTATCCACGAACCCACGATTTTGCCCATCCCTAGTGGAGATAACCATCACAATACAGTTTTTCATTAAAAAAGAAAAAAAAATTAATAACAGTAATCAGCACCATTCAGTTGTTTGTTATGTCCCTAAGCATAGTAAATTTTTTATCTTTCACCATTTAGATTTATGAAGAGGGTTTCAAAGGGATCTGCAATTCTGACCGGTTTATCATGTTACTAGACTACAAATGTCCTCAGTTTGATCAACAAAAGGTCATCCTTGAATTCTGTCCAAGGTTGGCTCAAGTAGTCAGACTCAGACTACTAGAGTGATAAATGTCGGAAAAAATGGGGTTTTAACCCACGGCGATATGCAAATTTGAGGCATCCTTTTGAGTAAAAATACTTGTTATAAATATGTAGTCATGATTGTTTTGGTTTTCTTTTACGAGTATTCTGAAATTATATTTACTTATTCAAAATAATATTAAATGAATAAAAAATTGAGTCTTAAAGTTAACTTAATGAGAAGGAAAAATGTAATTATTTTGATTTGTCCGTATGTCTTGTAGACACAAATTTCGTTAATTTCAATGGGACTATGCCCAATAATACCATTTTAAATTGCTATATAATTGACACTACAGTTGAGGTAAAAACTACTCTTAATTTTCCTCTGCAACAAATCTTCTTTCCTTTTTCAATAAATTCATTCTCTATAGTTAAGTTCAGTGTGATAAATAACCGGTACAAAATGGTTCATCGGATTAGTATTTGGTGGTTTGGTGGTATTCAAATATTAACATTGATCATTTGGGAGATATTTTTTTCTTTATTCTCAAACACTCCGTGCTTCTTCATGAAAGAAAAAAATTATCTTAAGGAAACCGTATAACACAAGACTCAATCCTCATTTAATTTTTATTTCTTTATTTTTTTGTAAATTTATTTAATGTTCATTTTTTTGTTTGTCCACTACATTTTTCATAAAATAAATTCTAATAAATGGAGCTGGCAAATCAGGCAAGATTTTAAATACCATGCCAAAGTCTCCCAGTGAATCTAAGAGTCCCTTGTGAGAGAGGGTTGGAACCCTGATGCATTCTTCAGACAGCATTTGCAGATGCCAAACTGGAACATATAGAGGCAACAAATAACATCATAAGAAACAAACTCATCCTTACCAGAAACGAAAGAAAATGGATCAACTACTGTCTGGAGGAGACAGCAATTCCCTATGACGGAATAGCTTCACAAAGTGCCCTGTGCTCACAGTCCTGCGAAGCATTAGGATATGACTGAAAAAAAAAATCAGTAGTGATTTATTCGAGCAGCAAGTGTATCAACAAGGAGACCAATATTTTTTTTTTTTTTGGGAGAATCCAAACCCAAATTACAAAATGACTGTAGTGTCCAACTTTAGACAATTTTTTTAGCTGCTCAATTTCATGAAAATTAGCTAAATATAGAAAATAGATTCCCAGCAAAATAAGTTTGACATTGGTGTATGTGCCCGAACAATAAAGGCGCCTTCAGGAACGTCCGCAAAGTAATTGACACAATATTAACATAAAAATTGACAGAAAGATAGATAGCAGGGGCAGAAATCTCCACAACTAACAGAGAACCAACAACACTCCACAACTAACAGAGAACCAACAGCACGCGCAACTTGGAAGATGATTATTTGGTTCTGAAAATAGTGAGGCCATCAGACTTATCAAAGTTAAACTGCGCATCTATAGCTGTGTGATTGTACTTTTTAAGAAGCTTATTTTGGAGCACTTCCTCCCACTCACAGTGGCGTTTGAAATGGCATACTCTGAGTTTGTTCGCCATAAAAAATATTCAATAATAAGCATTGGATCAGTCTGAAGTCGCATTTTGCTGTTAACAGAAATAACTGTAAACCAGAGTGGCAACAGCATGGGCGGTGAGGGCAGATCAGGTACCATGAATCTTTTTTAAAGTAATACCTGAAATACACTAATACGGATGCGGAAGTTCTGAAATCGCATCTTGCTGTCAAGCCAAATGGAATACCTTTAAGAAAAACATTGTGACAAGGAGGATCAGCATCAATTAGAGAATCAATCAAAAGTTTCAGAACCAATATTGGTCCTTGAGATACATGTCTTGAGCATGATGCAAGTGCTACCTAGAAAAAAGGAAAAGCCGATGTAATAAATTTTTTGGAACTTTTCCAGTTCTCCTCGTGTCCTCATATGGTAAATTTCTAATGACAATTATTCTCCAAAAACCGATATTTCCTCTCTCATCGGGAACACTCCCTTAGGATGAAAGTTTTGATAGCGTTTGCTCATCCAAAAAATAACAGAATAAACATTTTTCTTGGAGTATTCACTAATCTTTGAAAGAAAAATGATTATTTTGTCATTTGACAAAGTAAAAAAGGCTATGCAAAAAATATTCTTCTGATACTATTGCACTATGGTTTACAACATTGTTATACTAATGTATGCACTATATTTTCAAAGAACATTAATGGTGGAAGCATAAGGTGGAACTTTCGTATCACTTAGGTAGCAATATATATCATCAACTTGGTAGCCACATTCACCTACTGCATCTTAAGCATTTTATGTATTATATCTTAAACCAACAACAATAAGACACAGGATTAGACATGGTCCTCAATTTCAGAAGATAAACTAACGCTCTATTGACAGAAATACCATACTCTAGCTAGGGACTTTAAGGACATAAAACAAGCATAAGCAGGTCCTGATAAGCATGCCCATAGGACATAGATATGTTTGCATATTTCATTTAAAACTTGTGAGCTATCGAGACAAATAGAAGAAGATATATTAAAAAATTATTCAGATTATTATTAAAACAATATATAGTTATCCCTTGGCTTGTAATAGCAATCCAAAATAATATCTAAGAGAAGGTTTACCTGTTTGCTTGTAGGTCTTCTCAAAAAGTCAGAGCTACCAAAAATGCAAGAAGATACCACAACCTTACATGTCTTCATGTATGTCTTTGTCCTTCTCATCTAAATCAAATCCAGTGCTTGGGTACCCTGGTGGTCCTTTCACAAAACCGCAATGAAGAGTTTGATTTTTGGCAAAAGAGGATTGTTTTCTTTCCTCTAGGGTCGGGTGCCTTCCAAATTTAGGTTCAATCCAACCAGAAGATTGTTCCTCTTGGTCAATGTACTGGAGTGAAACCATAAAGTCCCTGGGTTCAGCAAGACAATCAACTGATTCAGCAAACCCAACTTTGCAAGGGAAATCTGACAAATAGACATTGATTGAGTTATACAGAAAAAAATTATGAAACTGCATCATCACGCCATCTTACTAAAGAGCAGATTGTAGTAAACCGTTTAAACTCAAAGTACACTTGATAAAGACATGCAATTTCTACAGAACCCAGTCTATGCAATTTCCCAATTCGTCAAAGAATGCTAAAACATTTAATTTAACTAACTAGAGAAGCAGAGCCATTGACTGCATATCTTTTAACAACATGACCAGTCAAAAATTAGTGTTTTTGTTTTTCAAATACTGAAATAAATATTTGTTATGAGCAATCAGAACATGCAAATTCAGAAAATGAAAGGTGGTTGGGAAAAAAAACTAGTGAGGTAATCATACGCTGCCTCCTATGCTTGCTTTTTGGTGATTTCCCAACAGTAGATGTGAACAAATCTTGTTGACCCTTTTGCATTGCCGAAACACTGGTATCTAATTTACCTGCAATGAGTAATGTGATATATGTGGATGAGTGTCAAGAATGGTCCCAAGTAATTGGGAAAAATAAACCACCAAAACTTGATAAATTACGGAATGTCAGTAGCCAATCATGGAGAAATTTGAGCTCAACCCATGCTGTTACTAAATGGAAAACTATACGTCCCCAATACAATTGCATCCTTACCACATTCTCACTCAAAAATAACCTACACAATTCATAAATACTCATGGGTCCCACATGATTTAATATTGGGATCCATGTCTACAAATCAATAAAAATTTAACATGTAATTGTGGTTTATACTCCACCGAGGACATATAGTTTTAGAAACTCATGCCTAACTCAACCCAATAAGGCCTCATAGAATTAAAGGTTGCATAGACTTATAACTGCAACGAAGGCATAGCATCTAATCGATGTGAGACTTAAGTTAAATCTTAACAGTCCTCTCCACATCAGTTATGATTGAGTTGTCGACGGGTAGAGGTGAGAGTGCTGCAAGGAGAGCCCGGAACATTGTCAGAGAACCAAGCTCTGATACCATGTTAGTTAGGCCCAAGCCTAATCGCCAAAGAACCAAGCTTTGAAGGTTATTATCTGATATTCTTAATCGGGTTGGCCTTACTGATTGCAAGACTGCATCAACGCCTCTAAAAACCAATGTCAAACTTACTCTATTAGATAGTATTGTTCTCTCAGATGGCACATAATACAGACAACTAGTTGATAGTCTTATTTATCTCATAGTCACTCGTCCTGACATCGCCTATGTTATTCATCTGGTTAGTCATTTCATGTTTGCTCTACGGTCTACCCATTATACTGTTATTCTTCGCATTCTCCACTACATCAAAGACAACATGTTTCACGGCCTTTACTTCTCCAAAAATTCTGATCTTCTTCTCTCCACCTACTCTAATGTTGACTGGATACTGTTTCTTTCTTGGAAACTCTCTCATATTTTGGCGAAGTAAGAAACAATCTCTCATTTTCTGATCCAATACTGAAGTTGAAAATCGCGCTCTTACTGACACTACTCAAAAACTTCTTTGGCTCTGCTGGCTCTTTGTTGATATAGGTATTCTCTAGTCAACCTTAAGTATCCTATATTGTGACAATCAGAATACTATTCAGATTACTCATAATAATGTATTTCATGAACGAACAAAATATATCGAGATTGATTGTCATTTTGTTCGTCAACATGTTCTTCAAGACACTGTTTGTCTCAAATTAGTATCCTCCACAAATCAAATAGCTGACATCTTCACCAAATCTCATCCATCAGGTAGATTTCAAGACTTAGTTTCCAAACTCAAGTTGATTGTTTCTCTTTCTCCTTGAGTTTGAGGGAGATGTTAAATTATATTAGATATTATACTTCACTTGTACTACATGTACTACACTTGTACAATTATACATCTCTTTAAAACCCTATAAATAGGGTTCTTTATGTACATCTAAACACACTAATTACAATAAATCAATCTTAATGTTAGTTGGTCCAAGCCTAACTCCTCTTCAAAACCTAGGTTATGGGATGGAGGATTGCTCAGGATTATAAGATGTCCAAGATCTCAACTCCTTAACGATGTGAAACTTAGGTTCCTTAACAAATAGAATTACTCGTTACTAAATATACCTATGCTGCTAAATATAGAGCGCATTGAAGCATGAAATGCAATTAGCCTATTAGGATGCAATATATTGTATGCTAAATTTATCTTGAGGTAGTGCAGGTGTATCCGGCTATGCTTTCTCATATCCTATATACACAAAGTACACAAGCTTAACTAAAACACTGAACAGCAGAACTTCTTCTTAATTGGTAAAACTTACATGCCCTATAAAAGAATGCATAAAAAGTAGCTAAATGTTAACTCAAGTTAAAAGGTTTGCACCTTGAAAAGGAACAGGAACATATTAAATTCACAGGGCATTACTGAATTGTCACTTAATTAAGAAAAGTTGGACACATAGCTCTTAAGAAAATACATAATAATAAAAAATCATGCAGTCAAATTCTTGACAACAATGACACATCAAAGAGAAATCCTTGACAATAATAAGCAAAAAGTAAACAGAGCTCATTTCCAGGCAAAGATACGCGTGCTTAAAGAAGAGAGAGTTCTCTAATCTTACTGTGAAACAACGTATTGAGGCCGAAAAATACCTAACAGAACACTAATAGGGTTGCAAACATGAAAATCCAACGTGAAAACTTATGACTGGCAATCCGACCAAACGTTCTTCCTTTGCGAAAAACATTTGTTCCATGGTCAGTTTGACCAACCAAAAATTTGAAAACCGCATCAACAATGCCGCTTCTCTCGAAAAAAGTTCATTCCCATGCCTAAAAAGAACCATCCTAGTACACCTTCAACTCTTTGCTCCTTACCAATTCATGTCTGGAAGAAGTGACACAACCCCAACCCAAAATATTAAGAAAGGAAAGCCAAAAGTAGCTTCCATCTACAAAGGAAGGTAAGAATTGGATAAATGCAAAGTCGTGTACTTGGATCTGATACAAGTTTTAGAAATTAGAAGGGATGCCCGATCAGCCTCGGTCACTCTCAAGTCTCAACGCGTGTCTTTAAAATGATTGCATGCTCGGAGCTAGGAATGGGCGTCTGACAGGAAAAGACTTTTAATGTGGATAACCTCTACATTCAATATTGAACATGAATATATTTAATTATATATATAAAATTATTAATTTTAATGATATTTTTAAAAATTATTAACATACATGAAATTTCGTACACTTAATTCATATAAAAGTTTTGTGCGACGGTAAATATATTTAAATAATAATCATTAATTATAAATAAATAATAATTTAACCACATTTTCTATTTTAAAATATTTATTTAATATATATATTTAAATTTGATATTACAAATTATCTTCACCTTAATTGTTTTTACATAAAAATCATTATATTTTTGTGATTGTGTATAAAATTATAAAAAATAATAATATTAAAATTTATAATAATATATTTTTTAATAATATTGAATAAAATTTAATTAAACGGTGTTCAAATAATTGAATAAATCGACATCCAATTAAGTAGTGTTTAAAATAAAATAATTTAATAATTTTTTTTTAATATTGAAAAATATATGAAGTGTTACAATTGATACTATTTTTTGTGATTATAAGTTTTAAGAGTATTATTTTTTTCTAATTTTTTTGAAATAATATAAAAAATAACACTAGTTCAATTAGATGATGTTTAATATTAAACGTGTCAAAATGATCATAATTTAAAATAAGTACTACCTAATTATACGATGTTTAATGTAAAATCATATTTTAAATTTTTTAATAGTAAAAATATATAAATTGGACATTATGGTTATAAAATTTAAGGGTTTTGATACCTTAGAAATACCTTAATTTTATTTTTGATACCTATTTTTACCTTTATTTCACAATTAAAAAATGCATCAATTTAACATATTTTTATTTTATTAGAGATTTTTTACATTTTTATAACACGGTTCACTTGATTGATTGAAGACAGGTTTGTTTGGTACATTTGGTACATAAAGAGAAGTGGTTCTCAGTCGTAGAACGAGATACTATGTGTGCAGCAAGGCGAGTCACAGTGACGTCTCATACAACTGAACTAGCACACTTATATATAAGTGAAAGAAAGTCCTATTATCGAACCAAGATAGGATCTATCTCATTCCGATGGTTGGTCTACTCAAGGTTAGGGCTATCCTATCGTCTCTACTTCCCTTTCTTCCGTACAATTGGATCAAGGGTCTTTGGCCCAAGCAAAGAAGTCCCGTGATATGAAAGAAGTATTTGACTATGATGAAGTACCTAATGAGGTCTTGTAATGGAGATTTTTAAAAGCAGAAGTGGCCACTATACAGACTCCGTCCACTTCCCAGATTAATAACACTATTTGTATGTGTTTTTAATAAAAAACATTTATGGTATTTTCTTTTCTTTCGATTCCTAGATTATTAATAGCTTTTTTTAAGTCTTTAAATATATGTTTGAATGTTTTTTTACTCATTTTACTTTTTAATGAATTAAAAAATATTAAAATATTAATTTAAAGATTTAAAAATAATGAAAAAATGGCTATTAATGTTTAGGTACAAAAATAGAAGAAAAATATGATAAATATTTTTTTTATTAAAATAGCATGTAATTGATTTGAAGTTAAAAGAGTGTAAAATTAAAATTGATTGCAAGAAAAAAAATGAAATGTAATTAAAATTAAAAAAAGTTGATTTTTTGGATTTCTATCAGTTTACACGAAGGATCGATACAACATTTTCTCTTGGTTCTACAAAACAAGTGAAGTAAAACAAGTGTATGCATCGGTTGCAGATAGTGGAATATTAAGAACCGAAAATAAGAAGTTATTTCCACTACAATACAAGATATTATCATATCAATTAAGAATTTAACTAAACATGCAACTTAACACAATTTGGTATATGTTTAGACATACAGGCTGACCTAAAGTATGGATCTTGTAATCTATCCGAGCCAAGTCTAGTTCAAGACGGAAGATGAAGTATCCTAGATATCCCATTTATGGGACAAATCAAGTCCAAGGTAAGCTCGAGCCTTATTCAGAAAGAGGTTAACTCGAGCCCTATTCAGACCAAGTCCAAGATCAGTATAAACTCATTGAAAGCACGAGTAATACTAGACCTAGATCTCTGACACATTGTACTTTAAGTTAATCATGCACTCCTGACATATAGTTACATATACATGTTATATTGTTGACACTTGTATATATAAATGTGCTATAAATAGATGAACCACTCATGAAGATCCACATATTGACCCTTTTACACTGACCCCATCAAATGGTACCAGCTTCATAAAATCTGAATACTTAGGGATTAAGTCTTAGGTTCGAGGCTGGAGAATGACGAAATGAATGAGTGAAACGATCAAAAATTGTGAGTATGCTCAGATATCCTTTGCTATTTGAGAACTCAGGTTCAAACAATATAAATATACTTTTATTATTCAATCAAATAATAATTATTGTTCCAATTACAACACAAACCCAAAGCGTATCATTTACACGAGATACATTCAACGTTCATATTTCTCAAATAATCTTTTTTTGCTTTATAACTTTAATTTCTTATTTTTATCTTTTCCCTTATAATTAAGAAACAAGTATCAAAAGTTTTTACTTAATCTTAACCTTTACCCAATGGTATCAATTTTTTTTCTTTCATTAATTCCTCCTAAATTAAGTTAAGTTGGCTAATGATTTCAATTTTTTTAACACAAGAGAACATTCACTTATTTAAATCCCATAACTTGAATGTATTCAAATAAATTTTATATTATTGAGTTATAATTTTATTGATAACAATGATCTCAATTTTTATAAATTAAATTATACATTAAATAATGCGAGACTTTTCAAGTTACATTATTAAAAGGATGGCTCGTTCCTTGAACAAATAATTACTTTTACTCGTATTTGTGCTAATCATTGGTGTTACATGTAATAATATACGAAAGTATAAAAAAAATTGATTCAAAATTTAATTACATGTATATATTTTAGTCTTCGTATATTTCATTTCAATTGCATAAAAAAATATGTATATATGACATCATAATATACTTATTAAGTATAAATCTATAATATAGTGGAACTAGACAATACTTTAAGTACTTAAATTTTGAAAACAATACACGCGTAATTATCGAATTTAAATGGTCAAGTCTTTTAACTATTTTATGCAGCATCAAATATCACATAATTTTTGAAAAATATTAAAGTAGTTTCATTTTTATATGCAAATGATCACTTTAGTATTATATATTTTTTCATTTGGGTACCTATAATTTTCACTAAATTATGTACTTATTTTTTGTAACAGTTTAGTCTTATTATTATGAAAAAATAATTACAAATTGATAAATAATTATTTTTTATTTTTATTTTATTTTTCTCCAGTTTTTTCAGATACAATTTATTTAAATTATAACAATATTTATCTAATGTAATTAAAAAATTATTTTGTTTTTGTGTGATAACTTATTCGTAATAATAAGACTAAATTGTTATAAAAAATAAATACACGATCTAAGTTTCATTTTTATAATAAGTAAAGGATCTTATGAATATTTTTTCTTTTTTTAGGTTTTTTTCACTTTTATTTGTTAATTTTAAATTATTTACTAAAATATATTTTTAATTATAATTTTAAATTTAATAAATGAAGTATATATTATTTTTTAGACTTAAATGTGTATTTTTTTAATTTTAAAATCAATTTGACACTATTAATTTAAATTGTATTTTTTTTTTTTAAAATTTGGGTCATAAAGTACTATTTTAATAATATGATTAAAAATAAATTAAATTAAAGATGCCTCAACTTACTTAAGCATGCCTTATTTCAGTTGAGCAAAAATTAATTTTCAACAAAATTCTACTCTTTAAGCCAAAAATTCGTAATTTCAGTTGTTGTATTCTCGTGGATGACTTGATAGAAATCAATCTCTATAGGAGAAGAATTTCTTTGCCCAAGTTAAAATCGACAGCAAGCCTCCAATTTGTTTTGGTCACAAGCAAAACTTCAATTTTGAGGGGACAATTATTGCGAGTTGAATTAATTATCTTTTTGATTAATTTATAATTAGATGTGTAATATAGTTACAATAGCCTGTAATTATTTAAAATTTTACTTTATAAAATAAGTTTAATTTAAATTTTTATATATTCCACGTTTATATTAGACAATTAATGTAGTTTATTTTTTTCTTGTACCAAATTTGATTATTTTAGTTCTTATTTTACATATTTTTGTAGAATTCTAATCCAGGAAAAATTAAATTTTAATAGTATGTAGTTTATTTCAGGAATAAAATGGAATTTCTTTTGTAAGTGTTAGGTTATAATTATTTAAAAATAATAAAAAATTAAATGCACATTTAACCTTTTTTTTTCAATGCACTTTCTTTATTCTTTCTAAAACAAAAAATATATAATTTCAGTTCCCGCCATTTCAACCGCTGTATTCTTCGTCATCGAAGTCAGTCTATTGTAAAAATGCAATTGCAACCCCCCAACCCTTCTTTACATCAAACCCAAGAGCAGAGCGAGAGCTTTGAGATAACCGTTTATCCGGAAAAATGGATCTCTCTGAAATTGCTAAGAAGATTGGGCTTTCAGATTCCAAGCATCTCATCCGAAAAGCTGCGGAGCTTCGCCGTCTCTGCGATGTTCAGTTCGATTCCTCCGTAATCGGAGTTGTAGGCTCTTATGTTAATAGCTTATTCAATAAAGAAGTTGAAGAACACCCATTTTGATTTCGAAGTGGTTTGTGATAAGAATTTGTGTGCTTGATGTGCAGGGGGAGGGTTGCAAGGCTGTAATCTGCTTGGAAATTACTGCTTCGAAGTAATCCTTCAGTGATATACAAATTGATATTTTCTTTCAAAATGTTTTTCAATATTATTAAATTGGTTTAATGATTTCAAGGTTGGGAGTTTTACTTGATCGATCGAGTGCTATTAGGGTTAGTGGATTGTCAGAAAAGGCTTACACCAGATCGTATAACTCTTTGCAGAATGGTCTCGGGGTTAAGTGAGTTAGTTCTGTTTTATTGCAATAACTGGACTTTTTTTTAATGGTGTGGTTCCATGGATGCTGATGTTAAGTTTGGATGTGTAGGAATAAACTGGATGTTAGAGAACTGGCAATTCAGTTTGGGTGTGTGACGATTATTCCTTTTGTGCAAAAGGGTTTGTCTTTGTAAGCTCCAAATCCTTTCACAATGAAAACACCTTTTTGACCTTTCATTTCAGCTTATAACTAGTAGACGCGTCTTACTTAAAACTGAAGTGAAGACTTTTCATATCTATTTATATGTTTGTCAAAATGCCACTGAGATATCTTAGTTTTTTTTTCTTTTATTTGTGGGTTTGGCTTACATGGACATCATCTGGTTATAAATGATGAAATGTTTCTGATGCAGCTTATATAGATTTTTAAATTTGTTTCTTTGCTTAAAATGTTTGCTACTTTTGTAAACAATTTAGTCTCAAATACGGACTCTATTCTGTTGACTATTAAATTCAAGGATCGGTTTCTTGCATCATTGCCAGCTTCTCGAAGGGCAACTGCAGACTTTACTCGACCTGTGTTCACTGCTGTGGCGTTCTACTTGTCTGCAAAAAAGCAGAAGGTATTCCTTAAACCAGTCTTTTTCGTGCTTGCCAATCAAGAAGGGATCATGAATGTGTCCCGTATTGGGATTTTTTTCTGTTCATTAAACCTTAAAAGATATAATGCCATCTAACATCCCTACCAATCTGAAGATGGCAGTAGTCTGAACAGTTTTTTCTAGTGCATCTATGTTGTTACAATTGAACCGAGTACTGGAGATCTGCATTAATTCAGTATGGAGTGATATTATGCTCTATGACCTGAAAATTGTTCCATTCCTTATGTGCACATGTTAAACAAAAATTTAAACACGTAGAAGTTCAAATTGAACAAATAAAAGGATATTTTTACGAAAGTAGATTTGCATGTATTTAGTTGTAATGAACTAGTTGCTGAGAAAAAGAGACATTGTCTTGGTGTGTTCTTGACATATCGTAGCACTTGTTGAGCTGCTTCCAAATGTGGTTGATATGGTTTATCCATATATTGATTGAGGATGTGCACGACATACACTAAGTCGTGTCTTGTGATGGTCAAGTATATTAATCTCCCAACAAGTCTTCAATAGGATGTGGGGTTACTGATGAATTTCCCTTCAACCTTATCGAGGGATAAATTTTGTTCCATAGGTGAATTGGCAGATTTGGCACCAAGATAACCCATGTCCTCCAATATTTTAGGTGCGTACTTGCGTTGTGACAGAACAATTCCCTTATTGGAACGTGAAACTTCTATGCCCAAAAAATACTTTAATTCACCGAGATCTTTAAGCTTGAATTGTCGCATGAGATAATTCTTAGTTTCTTCAATGTCTTGTACATTGTTTCCTGTTATGATTATATCATCTATATAGACAAGAAGAGCAGAAAATGAATTACCATGGGTTCAGACGAATAGTGAGTGATCATACTTGGATTGGTTAAAACCAGTTAGCTTAAGTGTTGTTGATAGCTTGATGAACCATTGTCGTGAGGCTTGTTTGAGTCCATACAAATATTTGTATAGCTTACATACTCGTGTTTCCCTTTTCGTTTGAATCCAGGTGGAAGAGACATGTAGACATCTTCATGAAGATCACCATAGAGAAAAGCATTTTTGATATCGAGTTATCGAAGATGCCAATTTTGAATAGCAGCAATGGCAAGAAGAAGACGAATAGTGACAAGTTTGGCTACTAGTGCAAAAGTTTCTTGGTAGTCAAAACCTTCAATCTAACTGTATCCTTTGGCCACTAACCGAGCCTTGTATCGTTTCCACAGAGCCATCAGGATTATACTTGATTTTGTAAACTCATTTACAACCAACTGGTTTCTTGTTTGGAGGAGGCTATTGAAGGGTCCAAGTGCAATTAGTTTCAAGAGCATCCAGTTCTTGTTTCATGGCAAACTGTCATTTTGGATCGTTGAAAGCTTCAACAAAGGTGGTTGGTTTCCTGAGAATGGAAATAGAAGTAACAAAGGCACGGTATCCGGGTGATAATTGGTCATAAGTAAGGACATGAGATAGAGAATGAGAAGTACCTTTGTCATTGGATGATGCTGAGTTAGACGAAGGGAAGGACCGAGAAGGCAGGGAAGCTTCTACATGATACTTGTGAAGGTAGCTAGGAACATTGGTGGATCGGCGAATCCTATGTGTGACTAGTGTTGGAGTTATGTGTGGTGCAGAAGTTGATGATGATGTTTCAGGAGATGAATTTTGAAGATGAAGAATGTCTGAGTCGTTTGTTGGAAGGACAAATGGTGTATTTGGATTGGTTGATTGACGAATGTTAGGTATGTCATCATAAATAATATTTTTTGATGGAGTGAATAGAGTTGGAGTGTTGACAGCGGAAGTGAAACAAGGGAACACATGTTCATGAAAGATAACATCACAAGACACTAAAGTCTTGCTTGTTTCCAGATTGTAGACACGATAACCTTTTATCCCAGATAAATATCCAATTAATATGCATCTATGTGATCTAACATCAAACTTGATGGGTCGATCATGATGTGCAGACACAAAACAAAGGGAACAAAAAACACGAAGATGTTCATATCTAGGAACTTTGTGAAAAAGGATTTCAAATGGTGTTTTTCCCTTGAGAACAAGTGTTGAAGTACGACTTATGAGGTATGTGGCTGTAAGAATGACATCTCCCCAGAATTGTTTAGGGAGGTTGGCTTGGAAGAGTAATGCACGAGTCACATTGAGTAGGTGACAATGTTTGCGTTCAGCAACCCCATTTTGTTGAGGGGTAGAGACACAACTGGTATGATGTAGGATTCCTTTGCTAGAAAACAACTAGGTCATAGAGAATTCTGGTCCATTATCACTACAAATGATTTTAACTCTGGATGCAAATTGTGTTTCAACAAGATTAATGAAGGTGGTGAGAAATGTGCGTGTATCAGATTTGGTGTTTAAGAGATAGACCCATGTGCATCTTGAGTAGTCATCAACAATAGTGAGGAAATAACGTGCTCAATTAAGTGCTGGAATGTGATAGCCACCCTAAATATCAACATGAATTAGTTCAAAAGGTATTTTTGTTTTGATGAAACTTAAAGGAAATAGATTACGGGTTTGCTTAGCTAGTAGACAAATAGAACAATCACTAATAGAGCAAAAAATGTATGTTGATGGAAAGAGAAAGCTCACGCAAACTGTTATTAGATAGATGACCAAGTCGTTTATGCCATAGATGAGGGTTGGTTGGAGTAGTGATTGAAACAGAGAAACATCCAACCTTCTTCGAAATGGTCAGGTAGTATAGTCCTACTTTCTCAGTTCCCATCCCAATCGTCTTCCCCGAGTATTTGTCCTGAACAAAGCACATATTATTAGTGAAGGTGACATGACAAAGTGTAGTTTGAGTTAGTTTGGCTATTGAAACCAAGTTTAATTTGAATGAGAGAACACATAAGACATTATAAAGTATGAAATTATTGGAAAAATGTACAGTGCCAACATGTATGACACAAGAGTGAATGGTCAGGTAAATGTACATACCGATTAGTGACTGGAATGTTGGAACTCATAAAGTTTTTAGAACAAACCATATGATCAGTTGCTCCTGTATCAAGAATCCAACGGGTTTTTGAATGGAAAACATTCGCACATGATATGTTACCTGAATAAGTAGTCATTTGTCTTACCATGCTACCTGATTTGGCTTGATTGAAAAGTGTAAGAAGCTCATGATATTGAGCGTATATAAGGTTGTTGGATGGTGTCCTTGTGTTGGAGCTGCTTTCCTGAAGATTAGTATGGTGAGCTTTGGAGGGGAAGCCATAACTTGCATCTTTATTATCTTGAATTAACCTTTTCTTCCGACACATGTTGATGTAATGTCCATTCAAACCACAGAAATCATATTTGAGGCGTTTTCAACAGTTTTCATAATTGTGTCCATTGAGACCACAAAAATCACATTTAAGGTGACTTCGACAACTTTTAGAATTGTGGCCTATATTGTTGCATCGATTCAACTTAAGATGTGAGTTCATTCGTGGGTAATTTTTGTAAGGATATTGTGTATGAATTTCATTGGTAGTTTCAGACATGATTTTTTTTGAGTGAAAAATACGAAAAAATGGGATAGGATTTAGTGTTTTTTAGACAATAATGACTGTTTATGAAACAAATAATAAATTGAAATATGCTTTATTTTATAGAAAATGAGTCAAGGATTACAGAACTGGTCGGAAAGTTGGTGAACCGGCATCTGGAGTGGCTGGGACGGCAACTGCAATGCTGGAGCACTGAACCGGATGGAGGACCGAACTGGAAGAATGACGTGTCGTTTACTTCAGAGGCGCGCTGAACGACGTGTCGTTTGAGTCATCTTCCTCAATAGCTAGCGCGTGTAACTCTGGCGAGGCGCATGGAACACCGGTGAACTCAGGAAAGGCGTGTGTGAGCTCGTGTTCGGATTTTTCTGGATTTTATAATGGAATGAAATTGAAATTATTTTGTGAATCGAAATTGATTTTGGAAAAAAAAAACAAAATTTGAAAAGAAGAAAAAGTTTCTGTGTGAGCTGAATTTTTTGAGAATTATTTCCTAAGCTCTGATACGATGTAAGAAATGATTTTATTGATGATGAATAAACGAATGTTTACAACCTATTTATACAAAAAAAAAACAAAATTGTAATAATTAAAAAACAAACATAATTATGGAAGGACATGTTCTTGAACAGTCTGTTCCTTCCCCCCAATCTGTTGGTGGTTGTTTCCAACTGTTGTGTTGGTTATCACCAACTGGATTTCGAGTTCTTTAACAGACCCAATACAAATTTTATTTTATTGTCAAAATAATATATGTGATAACACTGTTACTCAAAATGATTGTCTTGCTTTTCAGTGTGGATGTTTATGAGTGCTGAGTGTGACAAACTTTTAAGCGATCCGGTCCATTTCTTCCTCCCAACCCTTTTTTCTCATATGCTGTCACTGTAGGCTTTTATCCATTTGTACATTCTAGCATGAGAGTTTTATGCTACTTATTGTATCCCCTCTAAAACCAATACCAGTAGTTCATTTTCATAGCTGTCAAATATAACTGTGCGATGCCATTGCAGGGTTCATGCTACAAGCAAGCGAAGAAAATGAAGAAACATGCTCATGAGGACTGGCGGAATTCTGTGGTTGAATCAATAAGGAAGAAAAAAGGTCTTTCAGGCATCTCCTTTTAAACTCTATTTAGTTTCATTGGAGTAAACCGTTCTCACCTTATTTACTTGCTTTTGACAGCTGCTTGCAAGCCAACTAGGCAAACTAACCTAGACTTTATGAGAGAAGGACCAGAGTCTCATAAGCTGGAGGTTTTGAAGGCTCATGAACCAGATCAAATTGCAGCTGATACAACTGTTGGTGATGATTTTTCCAATGGTGATGTGGACTGATGGCATGGCGTGTGATGTGGCAAATTGATCTAAAAGGTACATCAGGTGTGGTACCTAGTGTGTTAGTTAAGCTGTAATTAGCAGATTGGTTATTGTACAAGATACAATTCTATCAATGAAACATTTCGTTTGACTCGTTTATTTTCTTGTGTTTCTTCTTTTCCAAACACAATGCTTCACTTGATTTCTTCAGAGGCTAATGTTATTACCCAAAACGTTGTGGGTTGATTTATTTTGTGTAATTGCGCTCTCAATTAAATTGCTGCATGCAACATTGAGTCGTTAATTGCTTAAGTTGAAAGATTTATGCCGTGCTTTACTTACAACTGAAAGTAGTAAACAATTGTAACAAGTTTTTGTATTGTAAATTGAAAATATAATATTCATTAATTGCGAAGGTGAATGTGTTGTAGAGCTCATTCCAATGTCAAATATAAAAAAGTAACAAGTTCCATAATGATTGTGTACCCTATCGTTCTCTTTGTAAAAGCCTAAAATGTTCATCCTCCTCAAGATTTGCATTCGTTTTTATAGTACGACATTACTTCTTGTTGGTTCATATAATCTTAATTATGATAAAATCTCCGCAAAAATTACAAAACTCGTTAAAAATGTCAGAAGTGGGATTTGAACCCACGCCCTCGTTAGAGGACCAGAACTTGAGTCTGGCGCCTTAGACCACTCGGCCATCCTGACAATTACTATTTTTGATGATAGCGTACAATCCAATATAATTATATCAATAATTTTTAATTAATGGTAGACGGAAATTTGTTGGTTGAAACTTGAAACTTGAAGGTTTGGTAAACGAAGAATATATTTGAATGAAACTTTAATATAAACGTGAATTTGATATCTTTTTCTTAAAGTTGAATTTTTATTCGTGAAAAATGATAAATTAATTGTTTGAATGGTTGTGACAGATTTTGTAGCCCGCTTTCTTGTTTTAGATTTAGGGTTAGGATTTTTTACGTCCATCTTTCGATTTTTTTCATGTTCAATCAGATATCTGGGTATTTGAAATCGATTAAGTTTATGAGGTTTCTGGTTTTATGATGATCTGATTGTCTGCATCTTCTGGGTAAAATGATATTTCGGCTTTTGAGGAACTATTGGGAACTTTTGTCCCGATCATCGTATATTGGCTGTTTTCTGGAATTTACGCTATTTTAGGTTCGTTTTAGAACTACCGTTTACATTATAAGAGAGATGAAGACGAGAAGAATCTGGTTTCCAAAGGAAAGGTTGTGAAAGAAGCTCTTCTTCAGCGAACCATTTCCTCTTATTTCCGGTATGGATTTGGCAATTTAGTCATAGGCATAGCTAACAATTGGAATCTTGGTACATGCCTCATTGTTGTCTGTTAGCTGGGATCAATTAGAATGCTTGCTTTTTGATTGCATATGGTTTTCTGATTAAAGATTTGTATTTAAGAATGACAAATACATAGTAATACTAAGTATTTTTTAGTTAATATTTTGTTTTTAAGGTCAGTGATGTTACTGTATTATATGCTATATACTCCCTTAATTTGATCTTGAACCTAATGTGTAATGACTAATATACCCGGTTTAGATGTATCATATGTGAAATGCCTAGAGAAGATATGCGAATTATCTGGCACTGGATGGCAATCACGAGCTTACTCCTTGGCTAAATGATTTTCGTCTTTCTTGTCATTTCATCTAATCACATCATATCATGATCAACATCGCAATTAGCATTTTTTTTTTTACTTCATAATTGCCTAAAGGGGTCCCTGATCTTTATCCTTTTAGGGTCAATTGATTAGTGTTGCGGGAAGACAGCAAACAGAATTGATTACATTTGAGGGGTCTTTTTAGTTCCTGATCTTTATCCTAACATGTGTATCAATACTTTAGTTCTGTCTAGTGGATTACTTTAGCTTTAAATTTAGTTATGAAAAACAGTAAAGAGGTGCAATTCCTTTTAAAAATTTATGGAGATGACATTGCCATAACTCAAAATATGTACCGATTAAAAGTTTAAGTATGGATTTAGGGATTTAATTAAATTTTTAGTACCAAATATAAAATTTGTTTATTTTTGTTTCTAAGATTCTGCATTAGTGTTTTTAATAGTTTTAGGACAAAATAAGAAGAAAGTTGTAAGAAGTACTTTCAAAAATCATATTTTGTACTAAAAACATATCCTGAAATTGGGCTCATTTAGACGTATTTATTTTTTTAAAAAGTGGTTTTAAGAGAAGTGATTTGGTTAAAAATAATGTAAAGAGAAAAATCTAAGTTGTTTGGTATAAAATTGTTAGAATGATATTTTAGTAATTAATTAATTATACTAACATGAAATTTTTAATAACATGTGATATTTGGGATAATAATATAAGTATATATCAATCTCTTTTAAAGAAATTATGATTAAACATAATTGAGAGATGTTATTTATAATAGAGAAAAATTCGAATATTTTTATCCTCTCTTATAAAACTAATTAAATTGCATCCTACTCTTATCATTGAGTTGCAAAATTGGATTTTACCGAATAATTTGGTGCATAAGAATTGCATACGGCCTAATGGTAAATTAGAATGGAGCTTTTTAATTATATTATTAAAATGTGGCATTTTTAATCATTACCCTGTTGTACCGCAACAGCTTTAAATAACATAAACAACATGCACGATTGTGTTAAACCATGTATGTCCATATCTACCATATGTTATTAGACATTTGGTACGAATTGACACTTTTTACACATAGTTTCTGTTTCCATAAAATTTAAAAAGAATTTTACATATTTTTTAATTAAAAAAAATGAAATTAGTGACCTAAAAATATACTATTTTCTAACACTGATGCAGCAAATGGTTCTGTAGAGTATGATATTGCACCAAAATTTCGCAGTCAAGCATTGTTGATTCAGAAAATTAATCCAATGTTTTAATAGATCTTGAATATTGTAGGGAGTATGATATCAATAGATTTCGAGACATGGTAGTTTTAGAGGAAATTGGTGGTGGAGGAACTTGCACCACCACATTTATTTGGAAGGTATATAGATTTGAGACCAGAACCACTTGCTTTTTATTTAAAAATTAAAATAATAAAAATTAAAATTAAAATTAGAAGTCAAATTTGTTGAGTCCCACGTCGATCAGGGAAGCAAACAATGTGTTGGCTATAAGTCTGGGTGACCTCTTTCCTAATAAGCGCATTTTGAGGGAAACATTGAGCTGCCCAGCTTTCAATTTGGTATCAAAGCAGGTCCCTGATGCGATTAGTTCCCTCTGGCTCACCTCCTTGCTATGCGGTGTCCCCGTCTGATGTGAGGGGGAGTGTTGAGTCCCACATCGACCAGGGAAGCCAACAATGTGCTGGTTATAAGTCTAGGTGACCCCTTTCCTGAAAAGCGCGTTTTGAGGGAAACATTGGGCTGCTCAACTTTCAATTTGGTATCAAAGAAGGTCCCTGGTGCGATGAGTCCCCTCTGGCTCACCTCACAGTTCCCCTGCTATGTGGTGTCCCCGTCAGGTGGAATCGATCTTTGCGGTGTCCCCGTCAGGTGGAATCGATCTTTGCGGTGTCCTAGTATGACCTTAAATGTTTCTCACTAATACTTGGATTATTGATTCTGGTGCATCTGATCATATGACTTATGATAAATCTTATTTTAATGAGTTATCTCCCCTGTCTTATGTTACGAATGCTAATGGTTAGGCCTTTCCTGTCTTAGGAAAGAGGTCAGTTCATATCACTCCATCTTTATAGCTTCATAATGTTTTATATGTACCTGACTAATCTCATCACTTAATATCTGTCCCACAATTGAATATTGAGTCTAAATGCTTTGATACCAAATTGAAAGCCGGGCAGCCCAATGTTTCCCTCAAAACACGCTTTTTAGGAAAGAGGTCACCCAGACTTATAACCAGCACATTGCTGGCTTCCCTGGTCGATGTGGGACTCAACACTCCCCCTCACATCAGACGGGGACACCGCAAAGACCAATTCCACCTGACGGGGACATCGCATAACAAGGGAATTGTGAGGTGAGCCAGAGGGGACTCATCGCACCAGGGAACTGCTTTGATACCAAATTGAAAGCTAGGCAACCCTTTTCCCTCAAAATGTGCTTTTTAGGAAAGATGCCACCTAGACTTATAACCAGCACATTGTTGGCTTCCCTGGTCGATGTGGGACTCAACAAAATTTTATTAATTTCCCAGCTCTTAATTTTGTTAGAGATTGTTATAAAACTCCTTAATTTAAGGAGCAAAACAAATAGTAAAATATGTAGCTTAATTCAAGAAGCAATTCAAGGAATCATTAATTTAAGGAGTAATTCAAGGAGTGAATTTTACTATAAATATATGTGTAATTGTAATGAATTAATCATCCAAAGTATTCATTCCAATTGAGAGAAAAGCTTAAGAGAAAAGCTTTTGTGATAGAAAATTGAGAGTAATTTTCTTGGGTGTAATTGGGTTGTGAGTTGTGAGTGTTGTAAACACCTTGTGTAATTCCTTCTCTTTCAGTAAAAAGATCTGCAGTAGGTCCGGAGACGTAAGCAAGATTGACTGAACTCTGTTATCAAATTTGTGTGTTATTTTTATTCTTGCTTTCTCATAAATCTGGCTTATCGGGAATTTGCGTAATTTCCCAACAACTGGTATCAGAGCTATTGGTGATGATTTCTGTCAATTTTCTACAAGGTTACTATTTACATGAATAGTGAAATTTTGTCGACGATATTTGTTTGTTGATGGAGGTGTTCTAATATAAGGTGGTTTATAGAAATAGTCAGAAACGATCTGGAGGAAGTCAGATTTGAGTGGAAGCAATGGCCGTAGATGAAAGAAGGGTGAAACTCGAGAAATTTGATGGCACAAATTTTGGGTTTTGGAAAATGAAAATAGAGGATTGTCTGTATCAAAGAAATCTATATCAACCTCTCTCAGGGAAGAAGCCAGAGGCTATGAAGGAAGAAGATTGGAATCTTCTAGACAGACAAGCCCTAGGAGTTATTCGATTGACGTTATCCCATAATGTTGCTTTCAACATAGCAAAGGAAAAGACCACGACGGGTCTTATGGAAACTCTCTCCAATATGTATGAGAAGCCATCAACCTCAAACAAAGTGCACTTGATAAAGCGTTTGTTCAATTTGCGGATGAATGAAGGCGCATCAGTAGCTCAACATCTCAATGAACTCAACACAGTCACAACCCAGTTGAGTTCAATGGAAATTGAATTCGATGAAAAAGTACGAGCATTGATACTTTTGTCTTCTTTACCAGAAAGTTGGAATGCTACTATCACGGCTGTGAGTAGCTCGTCAGGAAGCAATAAGTTGAAATTTGATGATGTTCTGATCTGGTTCTTAGTGAAGAGATCTGACGTAGAGAGTCAAGTGAATGATCACCTTATTCGGTTTTGCATATAGAGTCAAGAGGAAGAAATTCAACCAAAGGGAATGGACGTCGCAGAACAGACTACCGAGGTAGATCAAAGGACAGGAGGTCCAAATCCAGGAATCCTAATAATTCCCATAGCTCGAAAACTATCGAGTGTTGGAATTGTGGAAGAACCGGGCAATACAAAAATCAGTGCAAGAGTGCACCGAAGGACAAACAAGTGAAGGTAGAGCAAGGAAGAATCTTGGGTGTTAGACTCTGAAGCATCGTTCCATGCTACTTCACAAAAAGAATTCTTCGAGAAATATGTCCCAGGAAACCTTGGAAAGGTATATCTTGGTGATGATCAACCATGTTCTATTATTGGTAAAGATCTAGTGAAGATTAAGTTGAATAGATCTGTTTGGGAACTGAAGGATGTCATGCATATTCCCGATCTTAGAAGGAACTTAATCTCAGTGGGGCAGTTGTCCAGTGAAGGCTACACTACGATCTTCTATGGTGATGATTAGAAGATTTCAAAGGGTGCAATGACAGTTGCTTGAGGCAAGAAAAGTGGCATTCTTTACATGACAGTAGAGGCACGTTGTTCAATCACAATTGCAGCAGGCAATGAAACACCAAATCTGTGGCACCAGAGACTAGGCCACATGAGTGAGAAAGGGATGAAAATTATGCACTCAAAAGGAAAAATTCCAAGTCTATAGTCTGTAGAGATGGACATGTGCGAAGATTGCATACTTGAAAAGCAAAAGAGAGTCAGCTTTCAGACAAGTGTCAGAACCCCAAAGAAGGAAAGGCTAGAGCTTATTCACTCTAATGTTTGGGGACCAACGACCGTCTCATCTATTGGTGGGAAACACTACTTCGTGACTTTCATCGATGATCACTCTCAGAAGGTATGAGTTTACTTTCTAAAGCATAAGTCTGAAGTATTTGAGGCTTTCAAAAGATGGAAAGCTTTGGTGGAAAATGAGACGGGTTTAAAGATCAAAAAGCTCAGAACTAATAATGGTGGTGAATATGAAGATACCAGATTCAAAAATTTCTGCTATGAGCACGGGATCAGAATGGAAAGAAATGTGACAGGCACGCCTCAACACAATGGTGTAGCTGAGCGTATGAACCGAACATTGACAGAAAGAGCCAGAAGCATTCGTATACAATCAGGTTTACCGAAGTAGTTCTGGGCAGAAGCATTCGTATACAGTCAGATCTACCAAAGTAGTTCTGGGCAAAAGTAGTCAACACGGCAGCTTACTTGATCAACCAAGACCTATATGTTCCATTGGAGCATAGAATACCAGAGGAGGTATAGAGCAGAAAAGAGGTGAAACTATCACATCTAAAAGTTTTCGGCTGTGTAGCATTTGTGCATATCAGTGATCAAGGCAGGAATAAGCTTGATCCCAAATCCAAGAAATGCACATTCATCGGCTATGGTGAGGATGAGTTTGGTTACCGTATTTGGGATGACGAAAAGAAGAAAGTTATCCGTAGCAGATTTTCAATGAAAGGGTGATGTATAAGGATATGCATAAAATAGACGCCAATGACTCAAAACAGAATGAGTTAGTATTTGCAGATGCAGATGATGTCCCAGATAGTTCCGCAACAGAACCAATTGTAACAAGTCCTCAGCCAGAGGAACTTGTTGGACATAGCAGTACACAACATTCCGACACACCATAACCTCTTACTCCAGCTTCTGTATTGAGAAGATCATATCGACCTCATGTGCCTAACAAGAGATACATGAACTATATGTTACTGACTGATGGAGGGGAGCCTGAATGCTATGATGAAGCTTGTCAGACTCGAGATTCCAACAAGTGGGAGCTTGCTATGAAAGAAGAAATGAAATCTCTCATCTCCAACCAGACATCTGAACTAGCTGAGTTACCTATGGGAAAGAAGGCACTTCACAACAAATGGGTGCACCGGGTGAAAGAAGAGCATGATGGTTCCAAGAGATACAAAGCCCACCTAGTTTTCAAAGGGTTTCAACAGAAGGAAGAAGTTGACTACATTGACATTTTCGCTCCCGTTGTGAAGCTCAATACTATCAGATCAGTATTGAGTATTGTAGCCATTAAATATCTTCATCTTGAACATTTGGATGTGAAGACTGCATTCCTTCATGGAGATTTAGATGAAGAGATATACATGTACCAGCTAGAAGGTGTCTCAGAAAGAGGGAAGAAGAACATGGTGTGTAGACTTAAGAAGAGTTTGTATGACCTGAAACAAGCCCCGAGACAATGGTACAAAAAGTTTGACAACTTCATGCACAAGGAAGGTTTCCAGAAGTGCAATGCTGACCATTGTTGCTACTTCAAGAGATATAAGTCCAATTATATCATTTTATTACTTTATGTTGATGACATGTTAGTAGCAGGTTCATATATGGATGATATTAAAAGGTTGAAGCAGCAATTGTCAAAGGAGTTTGACATGAAAGACTTGGGTCCAGCAAAAAAGATTCTTGGAATGCAAATCACAAGAAATAAGAAGAAAGGATCCTTGAAGTTATCTCAGGCAGAGTACATCAATCGTGTTTGGTAGAGATTCAACATGGGCGATGCCAAGCCAGTTAGCACACCCTTGGCCAGTCATTTTCGCCTATCCAAGGATCAGTCCCCTCAGACAGAGGAAGAGAGAGAATTCATGGCTAAGGTTCCTTATGCCTCAGCCATTGGAAGTTTGATGTACGCAATGGTCTGTACGAGACCAGACATTTTCCATGTAGTGGGAGTTATTAGCAGATTTATGTCAAATCTAGGGAAACTCATTGGGAAGCAGTCAAGTGGATTTTGAGGTATTTGCGAGGCACCACAGAAAAGTGCTTGTACTTTAGTAAATGAGAGTTAAAAGTACAAGGGTACGTAGATGCAGACTTTGGAGGTGAAGTTGATCACCGAAGAAGCACCACAGATTATATATTTACTGTTGGAACTACAGTTATTAGTTGGATGTCACAAATACAGAAAATTATCACTCTATCCACTACATAGGCTGAGTATGTAGCAGTAACTGAAGCTAGTAAAGAGATGATATGGCTTCAAGGTTTGTTAACTGAGCTGGGATTCAAACATGAGAAGAATGTTCTACATAGTGATAGTCAAAGTGCAATCCACTTGGCGAAGAATTCAACATTTCAATCTAGAACCAAACATATTGGACTTCGTTATCACTTCATCATATCTCTATTGGAAGATGATGTGTTAATACTGGAGAAGATTCTACGAAGCAAAAATCCAGCAGATATGTTAACAAAGATGGTGACTATTGACAAACTGAAGTTGTGTTCAACTTCAGTTGGTCCGCTAGAGTAACAAAGACTAGAAAAACTGCTGCATTGATCGAGGTGTGAAGATAGATTGAAATCAATCTTCAAGTGGGAGATTGTTATAAAGCTCCTTAATTTAAGGAGCAAAACATGGAGCCAAACAATGAGTAAAACATGGAGCCAAACAATGAGTAAAACATGGAGCAAAATAAGGAGTAAAACATGGAGCAAAATAAGGAGTAAAACATGGAGCTTAATTCAAGGAGCAATTCAAGGAACCATTAATTTAAGGAGTAATTCAATGAGTGAATTTTCCTATAAATATATGTATAATTGTAATGAATTAATCATCCAAAGTGTTCATTCCAATTGAGAGAAAAACTTTTGTGAGAGAAAATTGAGAATAATTTTCTTAAGTGTAATTGGGTTGTGAGTTGTGAGTGTTGTAAACACCTTTTGTAATTTCTTCTCTTTCAGTAAAAAGATCTGCAGCAGATCCGGAGACGTAAGTAAGATTGGTCGAACTCCGTTATCAAATTTGTGTGTTATTTTTATTCTTATTTTCTCATAAATCTAGCTTATCAGAAATTTGCGTAATTTCACTACAATTTTGTCTCGTCTTGGAAACTATGTTACCCTTCACATTAAACATCTATTTAGAGTCACCGGAACCTTTGTACTCAGATCCTAAGGTATTAAATTGTTTTTATTTTTATATATCAGCAGTTTTATATTGAAGTTAGTAATATGTGGTGTTTTTTTTTTAACTATTGTGGTGGTGGTTGAAAGATCACTTTACACTACTTGACAAATCCAAAGACTTTGCTATCGAAAGTTTTATGGCTCTCTCAAATCAAGGCCCTCAGAGCATGTATAGACAAAATCTTGGACAGCTATTGAAAGAGTCGGATGATTAGCTCTTTATCAAATCTCAACCATGAAAATTACGTTGTTCTGATCCCCTTATTTGGATTTTGTAAGATATGAGAAAAACAAAGATTATATTTAGTTTGTCAAGTTTGATATTTGCACATTGTTATATATAATATATAACATCAATTTAATATTCTAATAAACGTGATGTAATTGTTTTAAAATTTAAGATTAAATTAATTTAAATAGTTAGAATTTAATTTAAATGAGTTTAATTTTTTTAATAAAAATATATTAATTGAATATAAATAATAATATTTTTGTATTTTTAAATTTTAAAAAATATCACAAATATTTTATATTTAATTAATTACACGTGACAAGTTTTACTATCAGGATTTTAAGAAATTTTCAACTAAAGAAAGCCAGTAAGAGTCTGAACTGGTATTACCGTAAAAAAAAAGAGGAGAGAGAATTACCGTAAAAAAAGAGGAGAGAGAGAGAGAGGGAGCGCATTTCATAGATAAAATAATTAGCAATAAAGTTATAGAAGCCTTTTGGAATTAATCATGAGTCCAATTCTCTTATTGGTGTACAAGGCTTATTGGTGTACAAGCTGATGTGCCATCAATATACAATAGCTGTACGTGTAAAAATGGTTAAAAAATAATGTTATATATAAAGTAAATCTTATATATATATATAAAAGATAAATAAATAATCCAAATAATCTTTTTAAATTAAAAAATTTGATACAATTTCGTATTATTAAATTGACAAATTTTATATTCAAAATGAATTCAAATTTATAGATATAATTCTTTTTCGTTTGTTTTTTTAATTACGATCATAAATAATAATATTTGTTACAAAAATATCAATTTAAAATTTAAATCTATATATATTGTGTTTTATATATGATAAAAGTTTATAAATAAATTTTAATATAAATTTGATCTTATTTAATCTCGAATTCCAATTGTTTAAATTAATTATATTATCAATATAATTTGAATTTAACAAAAATAAACAGTTTCATTCCTTCTCAACTCTAATATTTTATAACTATTAATCACCCATAAAATAACAATAAAAATAAATAAGTGAATTACTTAACCTGAAAAAAAGAAAAAGAAAAAAAAAAACATGTCTTACCCTTAAGAAATATTTATTACAAAAATTGAACATCTAGATTAACACTGCTAAGGGAAAAATTAACAATACATGGGTACATAACAAAAGCTTAACATCTAAGATTGTTGAATGTATAAAAGCTGGGAATTGAGTGGTGACTGTAAACGAGGAAATGTGTGAGTGGTAACAGCTTGTTGTGCCACTACTCTGGAGTTGATATCAGCTAACTTAGTCTCAGCTTGAGATCTTGTCAAAGCCATAAAAGAATCTGATCTCCTACGCATAAGCTGATCATAAGCTGGCCTTTCATTTGTTCTATGCACATTTCCTGCAACTTTTACAGCGTCATGACTCTTACAACCCAAGAAAGTACCAGAGCGCCGTCTCTGCATCTCTCTGTTAATCATCATATTCTTGGCTTCTTCTTTGTTTGAAGTCGTTTTCTTTGGACTTGACTTATAAACTGTAGACCTCTGGTCTTCAGAATCTGACATTGTTGAGAAATCTGCAGCACTAGCAGTAACTACACTCCATTCAATACTTGCTTCACTTGGTGCATAACACGTTGTAGGTGTGGCACAACCTGATGTATCATCTAATGCTTTTCTTTCAAAAAAAGGGTGGGTCTTGTTTGTTAAAGACTCCAACTCAAACAAGTCTGAACTTGCTTCACTTCCTGAATCATTGGGATCAATTAAGCTTCCACCAGATTTTGCACTGACTAATTCTATTTCATCAACTCTTGGAATATTAGCATCCCATGACATCTTTGTTATTCTCTTGTCAAGGCTTAAAGATCTGTTTCTTTTTTCCATTATTGGGGACCCAAATACCTCTGGTGACTTAATGGGAAAATTTCCAACCTCAGATTCTGAATTTGAGAAGTTAAAACAGTTTTCTCTGCTCAACCCAGTTCCTAAAATTTCAAGTCTTTTGTTGTTGATCTCTTTCTTGACTCTGGAATCGACTGGTGGTTTGTTAATTTGAGCTGTGTCTACGAACTCAAGACCAGCTTTCATGGGTGATATTGTTTTTGCTCTGTTATGGATTATACCATAACTAGAATTAGTACTTCTGCTGAAACTGATTTCACTAACATCTTCTTTAACATTAACAGCATTTTTATCTGAACAAGAACATTTGCATCCAAGGCTAGAAAAGAAATTGATCCCTCTATTTGTACTACTCTTGCTTGATTTAGTCTTGGAATGGTTTTTCAAGCCATTTTGCAATAAGGCACTTTGGCTGTTCCAGCTGGACTCGGATCGAACACTTGGTGTGCGAGGCTGAATTTTTGCTCTGACATGGTTCAGATTGATTCCTACAATATCTCTGTTGTAATGATGGTTAATATTTCTTGATCCAATGCTTGAAATTGATGAACTTTCCACATCAATCATACCATTGAAGTATTTTTCAGCTCTAAATACTCCAATTTCTTCATCATGTTCATCCTTATTTCTTCTCGAGTGTTCATGCTTATCTTGGTTAATGAAGATAATTGGGTTGAGGTTTCTACTTGAATCAGCTAGGCTAGTATTGTACGCTGATGCTATGTTAGCCATAATATGGATGGAGATATGAAGAGAACTTGCCGCTTAAGATCAAACAAAAAAGGAAAAAAAAAACACAAAAAGAAAAGGACCCAGATAAAGAGATTGTATGTAGAGACAAAGCAAAATCAGATGGGAGAAAAATAATAGGAAAAGATGATAAAAAAGACTAAACAGTAGGAGGTTTAGGACTAATGAGAATGTTGGTAAAATTTTGGAAAGTGTAATCTATTATGCATATATGAAGCAGCTTGTTGTGAGGTCCCTAAAAGTACCAGGTTGAAAGAAAATCAAGCATGGAGTTTTTGAAATCTTGGTTGAAATCTAATGCGAGTAGAAGAACTTCCATATTAGAACTTTACAATAAGAAGCTACAAGGCTGCTTTAGCTCATGGAGTGCAAGATGTTTAAGTAGACTTGTTGAGTACAGACAGCAGCATATGTTAATTAATAGTGTAGGCCTGTAGGGCCATGATTAATCGTGTGGTCTAATTGACAGATAATTGGGTTTTCTTTTTACTTTAAAACCTTTTCACATTGGTATAATTAATCAATAGTTATTACAATATTAACGACAAGTAAGAGTTGAGAGAAATTGAAATCTAATCATATGTTGAGTTTCTGAGAAATGAGAGGCTAACTAAGCGGATGTTTCTTTGACAGAACAACTAATTTTTAAATTTGTATTAATATATAGATATTAATTTTTGTATTAAATTACTTAGAATTTACTAATATTTATAAATTATGTAGTTTATTTTGGAAGGAAAATATAAAAAGAATGTAAATATAATTGAGATACATCAAGTTTGGAACTTAATCCATACTTTAAAATCCTGTTCCTGTGGTCCGCATTTTGAACGCTCTAATTTGTTAATTCTCTTCCCAATTTCATGCACATATTCCCAACAAATATTCACGCCCCTTCAATTTTAAAGTTTAAACACCATATTTTGAACATATATTAAGTGTGTGTTGGGTTGTAATGACGTGAGTCGTGTTAAATAAAAAGATAAAAAAGATCGTAAAGTGTTGAATGTTGTAGAAAATTAGTAGAAATAAAATTATGACCATAAAAAGATAGATATATTTAGACATAAAAATATAGAATAAAATAAAAACAAATGGAAAAAATTTACCAATCCTGGCGAACAATGATATGTCGCGAAAATGAGCTAGGAAATGCTTACAGACTACAGGTCCATCCTGGAGAACAAGGAGACCGAAATGAGCTAACTGTCCTAAAATGTTTTAGTTGGGCCTTGCAAGTTTTAGTCAGAGATACTAGATTGACAAGTTCGTTAATGGAGGCAATAAAAGATTAAAGGGGAAATGAAATCTGTAGAATATTAAATAATTGTGTGCTACCTTTAGCTCTAAGATTGGTAGACTCACAATTGAGATACTTCATCTTTTGAAATAACAGAACAAAAATATTTATAAGAGACATCAGTTCATAAATTCCTCTTCATTGTGCAACTAATTCAAAGCAAGCAACTAATATTTCATGACCTTGCAACAGTTTTAATCCAGGAACAAATAAGATTTAAAAAAAAAGCATTAATATAAATAAATAAGCATAACTCTAACAAGCTTTTTTCCCTGTATACACATAAATTACTAGAATAAATCATTAAGCATAAATTGTACTGCTCTTCTGCCTTAATTCTCATATTGGTGCAGCAAAATTGGTGGGTGAAACTTATCTTGTGCCCATTTCGAGCATTGCCACCTTAGAAACAAACCAAGGATCAAATTTAGCCATCATGCATTCACTGTGTGGCGGTGGAGTTTCCATCAGTAACCCAGTACTGCTTAACAGCAACCAAGATCTTCTCGGGAATAAGGGGACCATCCTCATGGTCCACCATTTTAGTATCCCACCTCATCCCTCCAACTATCTTCTTCACCTTAATTAGTTCGTCTACATCATCACGGAATATGACTGCACCTTCTGGTCTCAAAATCCTATCCATCTCCAGAAGAATGTCCTCTGCATTGCATCTGCAAATATTTTATATACAAATTCAAGGCCAGAAGAAACATTTGCTTCCCCACTAAAACAAGATGCAGACCTTTAATTGGAAGTGAAGTGAAATGGTTTATTCTATCAATGAAAAATATAACCGTTCAGACAAAGGTCAAGAATGAAAAGTTGAAAAATATGATTGTGCAACATTACAGTGAACTTCTCTCACGATCCCATTAAGATCTTCCTACACACTAATTTAAAACTTTTAAGAAACTAAACAAGTAAAAATTCTGGTTAAGTTTAAAAAGCATTGGTGGTACTACTACACCAACTCGTATGATCTAAGAGACTAGTTTAGGCCTAGGGGAACCAATTAGGTAGGGTAATCAAAGAGACCCATGATACTCAAAATTGACTTGTCACTTGAGAAGGTATAAAAGCCTGAGATTAAGAAACCAAAATCAGTTCAGAGTGCCAACAGGCAAGCGTTTGAACCCTATCAAGCTCAGTGAAATACAAAAAACCATTCTGGACAGTCCTGATAAGTTAGAATACCGACAAGCTCTATATTAGTGGATCAAGCAAATGTTTCCGCTTCCTTTCACAATGCTCTATCATTTTTGAAAAACTGTGTTCCACTTTTTAAATTGTTAATGTTCACACATTTATAATCAGGTCCTTCTAACCAAGGAAGGTTACATCATTTAAAAGATCCCCCAAAACAATAGGCGTCTAATTAACTAGATACTTACTTGTTTCTGTACAAACTGAAAACACCATGGGCATGAATTAGGTCATATGTCCGTGGATATGTGGAGAATGCTTCGCACCTAAACTCCCAGCAAAAAGAAAGAAAAGTGATTAAGAAACAGAGATGTACAGAAACTAATCATGTCTCCTGCAATGACTAAGTAACCCAAAACAGAAAGAAATAAAAGGCACAAAGCAAAAGTAATAATGAAAGGTACAAGGAAAACAAACAGAGAAGCTGTACCAGTCATGATAGATCCCAATTAATCCACGCTCATATATTGCCCCCAGGGTATTTTTCTCAGCTATAGTGGGCACCACATTCATAACCCATAATTTTGGAGATTCAATTGCTGCAGCAAAACTTCCAAGGCCAGCATTCATGTCCATTATATTGCGGTACCTTCCTGAGTCAATTAGTCGATTAATTTTCTTATAAGCATTAACATGCTTCTTCCATATTTTGTTGTTCTCCTCAAAGGTCTCAACAGAAACTCCAGGAACAGACCCACTGGCAATTTTAGGTGGTACAGAACTAAGCCTTTTAGGGAATGGCTCCAGTTCTCCAACAGGAACATCAGGGTATGGAGTTATGCATGACTCCATTTTCTTATACCTAAAAATGACCATAAAGAAGCCAACATTAGAAAGTAAAAATATCATTAATGCTTACTACAGATAGTATATCTTTATATTTCAAAGGGGGGCCAATATGAGGCACGCATTAAAGTTTAGTTAAGGTTTAAACGGTCTTTGGAAAACTGCACAAAAAAAAGAAGCTAAGGCGTGAAGCAACGATATCAAACCAAGTAGAAAGCAAACTAAAATATCCCACAAAGCAAAATGCATATATTTATTAACTAATATTTTTCTACCGTAAATTAAATTTTTTTATATGGATTATCCTTTTCTTTGGCTAAAAATGTTTCATATGGATTAAACTTGTAATACAGGAAGGGTATTCTGGGACTCCTGGCCCTTAATGGTAATTCTACCCTTTAGGAAAGTAGATTATTTTCCTGATTACTTGTTAGGTAAAAAATTTATTAGGTGATCCTTTTTAGGTTTCTCGTATAAAAAAATCTATTTTACCAGTTTGCCATCAAGATACAATTTTGAATAATTATGATTGTAGACCGCTATCATCACAAGTACACCAAAAATAATAATAATAATAATAATAATAAAGAAAATCTGTATAAATGACAAGAAAAGGACCATACCAGACATCATCTACATAAGAAGACTTGCAAAATTCCGCTCCAGAATCTTGTCTGTCCTTGCATGAATCATCATTTACCCTCTTTTGCCAGATAGCCATTTCACCTTGCTCATATTTTTTCTCCCAGCAAAGAAGTTTAGCAAATTCCTCAATTTTTCTCTGTTCCTCTTGGAGTTCCTCCTTAGGACGTTGCCATGCCATGTAACTTCTCTTCCAATTGATGGGAGGACCAGAAAGAATCCAATAACCCCCAGGTCTAAGAACTCGGTCAACTTCCATAAGATATGTTCCATCTGCAAACAGTTTTACCACATTGAATCACATAACTAAGTTGATACTCTATAGTTAATTTCTCCCCTTTTTCAATATAGCACATAAGAGTCCCTTACCATTTGCACCCCATGGAATCAAGCAACGAGAACAGTGAGCCATGTCAAAAGCTCTAGATGGATACGGCAACTTTATTGATCCTAAAACACCAATGACAGCAGGCAAACCCCTTTCTAGAGCAAACTGTACCTGTGCTTCATGGGAGTCTCTTGGTGCAAAAGACATGGCAATAACATTTCTACTCCACAGGTATGCACCCCAACTGGCCACCTGAACAAAAAGTAAACCATCTAATGCGTATTAAAGATCAGAAAAATTAAAAGTGTAGAGGTTGAGTTTTAAACAAATTGGTGAGAGATCTAAGAAGTGTAGCATACCCCACAACCAGTATCCAAAGCAGTCCTAACTGTCCCATCGTTGATTGGTATCACAGAGGCAATCTGATCAATATATTTATCCGCTCCTTGAGGAAACTGAGTTCCACCACCAGGGAACCGGAAAACATTTCCTTCATATTGTATCCAGTTCTGAATAGCCTTCTCGACTGTCAAACTCTTATATGGTGCATTGGCAAAGGGTACATAATCACGGCTCTTCGGCCAAGGGAATGGAGTTACATATCCCTTGGGTGCTGGGATAAGGCAACGCAACTTTTCCTCCTCAGAAGGACAATGTCTCTCTCTGTAAATCATGTTATCCCTAGGGAAGGTCATTGCACGGTTTTGATCCTGGCAGGGCGTGTAATCGGTGTAACGGGATTGACAAGGTTGAATTACCTTTGTTTTCTGTTCACCTTCATCAGTACTCCCAGTATCACCAATATGGTGGGAATCAAAACTCAAACTTGGGACAAAATTGCAGTCAGCCCCATTCTTAGTGATCTCCAAAGCTATACTATCACCTTTCCCAAATCCACTTCTCTGCCATGCACCCAATATATAGAAGAAACAGCACAAGCCAGCTACAATAAATATTTGTACAGAACCCCTAGTCCGACCATCCGCTGAACTTCCCTTCGTTGCCATATATGGCACCTGAAAATGTACAAATAAATGAAAAGTTCAGATCTTTTTCACCATAGATCTGCATGCTTTGGAAAAGCATGGTTATCGAATTGTGATAAATGCCCCAAATCAATAATACAACCAAAGCCAAAGGATCAAAAACAATGCTAAATTAATAATAAAAAATCAATAACCACGGCATCTCATATTGCATCTATTAATGGAATGAGAATGCTCCAAAAAGGAACCCCAAAATGCACGACATAAATGAATAACGCATGCTTGGATTCAAAGAAAAGGATATTAACAAATATTTAGCATAAGAATTTATGACCTAAACTGGAGCTCAGTTAATACGGGGCTGGTTTAACGATATCAGATGTGGCAGCAACCAAAAAGAAAATAAATAAACAAACTTGATGCATGATAAAATAGCTCCAAATTAATAAAACAACCACCGATCCAGATCTAATTACTAAAATGAAAAAAAAGGAACTCAGATCGCTAACCAATCCCAAAGCAAGGCTTAACACTGCGTCTAGATCCCAATGCCGTGGACCTATCAAATCAAGATCACAATTCTAAAATTATGGAGACGGAGAGAGAAAACTCTCCCAGTGTATGATTCTATTACGTTATGGGAAAAAGAGAAAGCAGCGACGAAGCAGGAAAAGATAAGAGTAAGCCAGTGGAACTTTGGGGATCCAAAAACACAGTGAAACGTGTCGATCAGCTTCTGAGAAACCCTAACTAGCCCAATGATATTGAAGTAACAAATGATAGGAATCTCAAATTAAATTGGCGATATATGATAATCGGTCATGTCCTTACGTTCTGCGACGATGATGGATTGGTTTTGAATTGGCTAATCTATATCTGTATTTATCTAATATAGTTCGCACAAACAGAGTGACAGTGAGAGAAACAATCTTTTATTTATTATGAAAACAACGTCGAACATAAAACACGGTTTACGACTGGCAATATCTCGGTCCTGGGCTGGGTTCTATTGGAAAGCATGACATTTTTATTATTATGATTTTTATTTTTTAGAGTTTTCCCAACGAGTACACGTACCTGTCGGTGCTTTTTTTTTTCTTTTTTCTTTCACCTGAAATTGATAACTTTAAGAAAAGTTATTCCATTTCATTCTCTTTTTATAAAAACAATATGTATTATATCTAATATAAAAATAATAATTAAATAATAATATTTAAATTTTATTAAATATAAATATATTAAAATAATTTATAATATTTTCATTATAAATAAAACAATGTAATATTAATTTCATTTTTATTTTAATTATCAAATCAAATATTATAGTAATAAGATGTTTTATTTATATTTAATTTTATTATTATTATTATTAATTTACTCTATTATTACTCTAATAATAAGAATAACTAAAATTCTTTTTTGATAATCCTATTTTAACACTTAAATCACATTTCCCTTTAGTATGAAACAACTCTGTTAACAACGCAATAGTGTTTGGGTACGAATACTTACCTTCTTGAGACTACGCACAATTATTTCATTTAATACTATCTATATATTATTAATTTAATAATTATTTATATTTTAATAAAAATTAATCAATAATGAATAGTTATTTATTAATGAGAATTGTAACTCATATTCTTATTTTGATATTTTTTTTATTTTTATTCTCAATTAAAACACATAAAATACTCATATTTAAGTTATTAATATATTTTTTATTCTAATTCAACAATAATATTAATAAATTGTTATAAATAAAATACTAATTATTATTGATTAACGTTAAAGTTGATCAAATAAATCTAAATCACAAATAAATATATTTTTAACAAAAATATCCTTATATTTTTATATAATAATATATTTTACTTTTTATATTTTATTTTAAATTTTAGATAATAATTTTAAAAAGATTCTTATAATATTAGAAAAAATTACTCTTTTAATAGATATCTTATTTAAATTTTGAAAAAAAAAACTCTTATATTTTTAGATAATAAAGAAGTTAAGTTAAGAAATATTAAAAAAAATAAGCTTGTAATATTAAAAAATTACATTTATAATAAGTTTCTTATTCTTATATTTTTAATTTTTTGAAATATATTAAGAAAAAATTTATGTACATATTAAAAATAATTTAAAAATTAAACGAGTAAATATATATATATTGGTTAAAAGTTTGTTATAATAATGAATATTTAATTAATTAAAAAAATTATAATTATTTATTTAATTGCTGTTATATCAAATAAATAATAAATATATTTAAAAAATTAAAAAAATTATTAGAATTAATAATTTACTTACAAAATGCCTGCTTTTAACCATATTATATATATATATATATATATATATATATACACACGTGGGTGTTACATTTAAAAAAAATAACAAAATTTTTTATCTATTTTTTTATTTATAATAATAAAGAATTAGAGTATCTTTCCTTTTTTATAAATCAAATTATATATGATTTGAATATATGATTTAAAATAAAAAGATGTGATTCTTATTTAAGTATTTTTTTTAAGAAATTATAAAAAATAACATCTTTAAAATTAATAATAATAAAAATAACACTCAAATAATATTAAATAATATCTAATTAAACAAATTATAATATTAAATGAGTTTAAATAACCATATTTTAATTTGAATCATATTCAATTAAGTAGTTTGTAAAATAAAATGATATATTAAACTTTTTTATTAGTAAAAATATATGAAATAAATATAAAAAATATTATTTTTATGATAATAAATTTTTAAAATAAGATTTTTGTTGTTTTTTTAAATTTTTTTATGCTATCATAATATTAATTTATAATTTTTATTATATATGAGTTCATGTGTGAAAACTATAACCATTTATCGCTTTACTAGACAGCTGCACATAATTTTGTACGTTACTCAATTTGATCCATGTCTGCAGTCAAATTATTAGGCTGCAATTTTGGGAGTGGTGGGTTAGTGAAATCATGAACATCACACCAACATTGGATCTGTGATTTGTTAACTGAAAGTCCAAAACACGAATAATATTTTTATTTTTATAAATTATAGTATAAAATATTTAATTATTTTACTATTCGTATTTAATGCCTTAAAATATCAATTTTCTGATTAGTATTAGGTAAGTTAAAACAAGCACATGAAGCATAATGATGATATTATATTCCTTGTTAACCTTGTCCACCTTAGCATTGGCACCTAAATAATTCATCCAGAAAAGGCTAATTAAAGATTCTCTCGTTACCTCCAAAAAAAATTAAAATAGTAGAATGTGACTCTTAACCACCTATATTAACTAAGGCATGGCTGGATATTATACACCTTGCTAATTTGTACCTATATTATCACATATATCTCAAGTTAACTAAGGCATGGCTGGATATTATACACCTTTATAATTTGTACCTATATTATCACATATATCTCACGATACATTTTATAATTTTTATCTATAAATAAAATCGTAAGATTTCGTTAAATTATCGAATCATAATCAAGTGTTAAATTTATAGTTATAAAGATCCCTTATACAGATAATTTCGTATAATGAACTCGATCCTACTATAAGTCGAGGGTTTAACTCTCTCGTATCAATTATTTACTTTTTAAGAATATTTATTTATTAAAAAAAATTAACATTTAAGCATTTTTTCTCTTTTTTTTCTCAAAAATACTAACATTTTTATTTTGTATTTCTTTTCTATAAAAAAAATTCATTTCATATATGAATTTTCTCTCCATTCGATTAATTATTATATATTTTTTATTTTGAATAAATATCAAAAGAATTACATTATATTTTTTTTAATTTGACGTAGATTTAGATCTAGATTGTGTTTAGATTATAGAATAAAAACGTAATAAGAATAAAAATGATAATATAAATTGAGTTAAATGAAAACAATATTACTATTATTATGTTTATTTGAATAATGTAATCAAAATAATGATAAAATATTAAAATAAAATTTATAAAATTATTAATAAATCAAAATTAAAAATAAAAATAATTTTTTTATTTTAAAATGAGATAACATGATAAATAAATAAATGTATAAATGTGGGAAGAAAATAGAACATTTCATTTCCTAAAAGGTGTGGAAGGAATGATGATTCATCCTATTGTTGGAATGCTTTAAATTATATTCTAAATCAAAATAAACACAAAAGACTCCTATATTAAGTCATTTTTACCTTTTAATGTGTTACATTACAAATAATATCATTTAGTCCTTAACTTTATAAAAATTGTCAATTAAGGATAAATTATAGATTTTTTTATTAAAAAATTATTTTTTATAAAGTGATTAAATGTAATTAAAACATGAATATTTAACAATAATAAAGTCACAATTAATTTTAAAAAAATTCATAAAAGATCTATTTTTTAATATTTTTTAATTACCCCTATCTTATTTTAATATTTTATTAAATTTTAATTATTATTAAAAATAAATATATACATTTAAATAGTTTTTTGTTTGAATTTTATTATTGTTTATTTTTTTAAACTATTTCGTATTAAATTTTACTTTTATCTTTGTAAAATATTTATATTTTAATCACGTTTTAATTACTTTATATAAAATAATAATATTTTAAATAAAATTATTAAAATAATATAATTTATTTTTAATTAATTCTTTTTACAAAGTTAATGGGATAAATAACACAACTTTTAATATAAATAACTAAACGGTACAAATGATTTAAATTATCAAAATTATTATAAGAACTCTAACAACAAACTTGTTAAATTTAACGAGTAAAGTTTTAAATGACGTACGAATACCGTGATTGTTTATTTTATTTTAAAAGTTTTTACGTGTTAAAATATCTTTGATGTTATTTTTATTATATTTTAGTTTTAAAAATTACAGTGTAATTTTTCATTTTTTTCACAACAAAAAATAACGACAGATTGTTTAAGTTCAGCACTGTCATCAAAAGGAGCCATTGATGATGAGTGAAACCCATCAGACGAAATATAATTCAGAATCAAAATATCCAGCTTCTCATTATATTGCTTCCAATACATCATTAGGTAACTTAACCATTTCACACACAATACAAGTGATACTAATATTATTAGCCAATGAAAAATTCAACATCTTATCCCCGAAATGCGTAACTTTAACTGTCCTACTCCTACTTTATTGCATTGATCAGACAAGTAAAATTGGCAATAAAAAATACATTACTTGATTTGGAACAAATACCAGAAGAAACATTATGCTAAATTGCAACAAAATTAAGGATGGAAAAAAGCCATATCGCTTGAATCCTCTTCCCAGTAACAGGGCACTTAGGTCTGTTAGTGTATTCAAACAAACCCCAAACGAATCAATCCTACTCCACATTTAAGATGCAAAATGCAATATTTTAAAAAAATAAAAATAAATCATAGGATTGAACAGCAAATGAGCTTAGAAATAACATCATTTCAGATAACAAGGAATACATGCAATTTTAAACAATACAAAAAACTTGTGAATTACAGGGGGGTTTTGACGTCCCTGTGTTTTTTGGATTTGTTGGCATAGCTGTGACTCGTTCTGTAGGTAAGACGCTGCCCCCATCTTCGGCTCTGTGTGTGTTTGTCCCTAGGATTTTGACCGAGCAACAGTACATTAGCATAGTATACTTTATATGCAGGGGCCGCTTGTGGCTTAAGTCGAAAGATGGTCTTAATTTTTTTTTATAGATACAAATTATATTGATTTATCAAATATAAATTAAAAAAATTAAAAATTAAATAAATAAATATGTAAAAATTACTTTTTTATATAATAAAGAATAAGTAATTATAATTTTATTTTAAACATAATAAAATTAGGATTTTTTTTAAATAAACTCTGAAATAAAATAAAAAGTGAAATTGAAAGGAGACAACAAAAATATTATAAAAGCTATAATGTATTAATATTTCATTATCTCTAGAGAGGTACATAATTAAATTACTCAACCAAGATTAGTTCAAATAAGTTACTTATTTATACTTTTTAAATATCTAGAGAATTAAATAATGATGCTCGTTTTGTAACTAATTGGTTATCTCCTAACTTTGTTAAGGGTTATATTCTTATTTTTGTTTTATCTCAATATTTTTTTATGTTATTATCTTCACTGAATTTTAAGTTATAAAATAAATGTATTAGTTTTTAAAAGAAAAAAATGCTTAAAGAGATATTTCTACTTGTTATTATTTTACATAATTTGAATTATAAGATTCTATGATTTCATCCTCTTATTCTATGATTAAAACTTTTAATTTGAATTAGAAGAGAATTGAGTCTTATAGGTAGACTACTAGATGAATCACTATAATTTTCATCTTCTTGTTGCATCAATCAGTAACTCTTTTTTATTTAATATATGAAAATAATATTTAATAATTTTACATAACAATAATAACATTATAATGTAATTATTTATAATTAGAAAATAATTCATGCATTTTTTGGAAGCAACAAAAAAAATCATATTATGACAATATTGTCTTAATATTTACTTAAATACATAATAATATTTTTAAATTAATATATTTATAAATTTTTATTTGGATAAATTATTTTCTAAAAAATAAAATAAAATAGGTGTTACCAAAAATTATAATCCTATTAAGTTGGGGGCCTAGAGTAACCGACTTATATGCCTAAGAGAGAGTCATGCTGTTTATACGAGGATTGATATCTTAGACTTATCTCAATTAATGCATTGATATCTCAAATATCTAGTATTATTAAAATGTAATATTTTAATACTCTAATATAAGTATTAGTGTTATTTATAGCTTTTTTAAATAGTAATTAATTTCTTTACAAAAAAAACACTTTTGACCTTTTAGTGAAAGTTAACTAGAGTTAAAAAAATGATTTTTTTTTGTTATAAGGTTAAGCTCGATACTTCCTACTAAAACTTATGAAAAAAAAAATATCTAACTTCCCATCTTTAAAAAATAAAATAAGTATTAATAAATTATAACATTTTATAAATTTCATCAAAATAAGATGAAAATATTTTTCATAACCAACTACGTGGATAAATTAGAAAGACATATAAACGTTGTAACTTTTACTTATTAATTTTGCTTTTTACATAAGATTCATTAATTTCTTACTTAAAATATCTAAACTTAACATTTAGAGAAAAAAAAGTCAAATACAACTATATAAACAAATTTGTAAATAAAATGTCTACTATTATACCTTTGACTCATAAAAGAGTCATTTTGTATTAATAATATTATAAAAAAAACTTCTAAAAATTAACATTTTTTTTTTACTTTTTATAACTCTGGTTAATTTAAAAAAAAAAAGCTTTTTACTAAAAGATCAAAAGGGTATTTTAGGTTAAAAAAATTAATTACTATTTAAAAATGATAGAAAATGTATTACTACTTAAATTGTGGTACTAAAATTGAATATTTTAATAACATATGACATTTAAGATACAAATACATTAAGTTGGTAAGTTTATGGTACTAGACCCCTTTATATGTGATTCTTTTTATTTTTTTAATGATTATCTAGATGATTCGATGATATATTTTATTATTTTTTATTTTAAATTACATGTTTAAATCAAATAAATTTTTTTAGCCTAAATGTATCTTCACGTATGTTACGTTTATTCTTACCGGATGGCCTGAAGTAGTTGGGCCCGAAATGCACAGCCCATATATTAGTTTTTTCACTTGGCCCAAAACAAAACTCAGAGAGGAAATATTAATAGAAATCTATTTTCTCTTTACTTATTTTGATTGCATTATTGCCTTATGCATAAGTCACTCGTGAAATCCATTTGAATCAATCTATTTATTTTCTTTAAAAAAATAATCCATATGAATGACGCAGCATCATCCATAGCATCAACATAATTAAGGTCCACATAATTAATCTCAATCTACTAATCAAATAGACTTCTTCTCCAAGGTTGGCACCCTACCGCTCCTTTTAAAAATTAATAATACTTTTATTGACAAAAGCGCTTTGACTAATCAAAATATAAACTTTATAAAGGCCTCACGTTCTAAGTGATGAAGGAAAAAAATACAAAGGGTGATAAAATGGAGGAAAGACAAAATGAGGTGGTGCTCTTTGGGAATGAGTTTAATCTCTTCTCCGAAAGAGTTGAATTAGCCTTAAAACTAAAGAACATTAAGTATGAGTATGTGGAGGAAGATCTAACAAACAAAAGTGATTTGCTTCTCCAATACAATCCAGTTTACAAGAAGGTATCCGTTCTTGTGCACAAAGGGTTTCCCATATCAGAGTCACTTGTCCTATTTGAATACATTGATGAGTATTGGAGCCACACCCATAAGCTACTTCCAGATGATCCTTATCAGAAGGCCAAACTTCGTTTTTGGGCAAACTTCTTTGATCAAAATGTGAGATTTTCTTATCTATCTACTTTAATTTTGAATAAAATTAATGAAAAGTGAATCACTTGATATTTTATTAATAGAAAAAATCTTAAATATAATATTGTAAAAATACTTAATAAGACGGAGTAATTTTTATTATTCAATTTTATAAAAAAAAAAGTGTTAAAAGTAAGGAAAAGATAAACGATTAATAATAGGGGATATAGAACATTGTATGTAAGATTTTATCCTTATAATATATATGTATATTTTCTTCCTGAAAGTGATATTGTTTTGGATACTCTTTATGCAAATACTTACATGTTAGTTGCCAATTGTGACGTCCAAAGGCAAAGAACAAGAGGAAGCAATTGAGAAATTTAGAGGGATACTTAAAGTATTTGAAGAGGGAATGAAAAAGGATTTTCGGGGAAAATTTCCTTTGTTGAACGATGAGACTCTAGGACTCGTTGACATTGTTGTAGGAGCTAGTGCTTGCACATATGAAGCATTTAATGAGGCCGTAGCAGTGGTTTTCAGTCCTGAGAGCAATCCTGAGTTGGGTTAATACTCTTAAGGACCACCCTTTGATGAAGGAAGTGCTTCCTTCCCATCATCAATTAGTGATCAAAATCAGAGAAAACGTTTCCTCTCACCTAAAGGTTTCACCTTCGAAAGGGTAATAAAATTCGAAACTATAATATGAATAAATAAAGGAAAGAGAGCAGATTAATATTGATGTGAAGGCCAACCATTTAGCAAAGTTGGTATTTTAGTTAATTGAAAGTGTTTAAAGTCTTGGGATCATGTCATACTAAATTTATTTGTGTGTGAAACTTAAATTTGATGCAAAAATAATAGCTTTAGGAGCTTTTTGTACGGACTTATTTCGTTTGCATTATATATATATATTAAGTTAACATTATATATATATTAAGTTATTTTATGCATTTTATCAATATTATATTGATTTTAAATTAACTTATTAGATTAATAATATATTGTGATATTTTAACTCATATATGTATTAAATTGAAATAAACAAAAATTCTTCCGTAAAACCTGCCTGCATGGATAGTGGATAATGTATTTTTTTTTAATAAATATCTAAATATCAAACACGTTTATTTTAATTTTTTAATATTTTTTTATCAAATAAAGTTTCTAATACACTAGTCCTTTTAAGTTTCTAATACACTATTTCTTTTTTTCATTTTCTTATTTATTAATTTTATAAATATTATAAACAAATATTTAATCATTCAAAATTCGTAATTAGCTTAGAATTATAATTATTATAACTAAATTTAATAGGTACATCATGATCTTTTCTTCTATTATTCGTCTTCTTTTATTACATCTGATATGTCTCAACTTGATCAAACCTTAATACCCTTATAATAATAATGAAACTTTTGCATCTGTATATAGTATAGTATTCAAATTAGATTTATTGAAAAAGAGTATTTGCATACTATTTTATTCATAATATTAATAACTATTATAATTTTTAAAGCTAACTAAGAATCTTAGAGATATTTTTAGTTGCTCATTATTTCTAGATATATAATTACTAAGTGAATAATGTTTTAGAATAGAGTGATTACTCTTTTTAAAGTTATGTCCAACTAATAAAAATAAGAGTTCTTTTATAGGATAAAGAATCTTTGTTTACAATAGTAAAAATCATTGTTTTAATAATTCAACAAAAAATTTGCTTTTGACATAAGAATCTAAGTTTTTCATTTCCTTTGCATAACGTGCCGATTGAAAATATGGGTTCTACATTTTTATTCATCTTTGTCATTTTCGATCGAAAATGATTTTGATGATATGGACGATAACATATCTTGATCTCTAATGCATTAAATGCATTTGTGAACCTTAGTGGTTTTCTTGACATAACAAAATACATTTCTTGTTTCATGACAAATTTCTAGATTATCACTGTAAAAATTTACCTCAAGCTTACTTATTTTCTCACCATCCTCTTTAATGAGAATCATATTGTTATGTGAAGTGATTATGACTTTATTAGTAGAATAATTTACTTTGATTTCGGAAAAATTGTCAAATTTTTTAAGTTCATGATAAATTTGACCTAACATCTATCATTTTAGTATACATAGTTCATCTGTATTGAGTTCTTTTTTTAAAAATGTCCTTGGTTTTGAAACGTTTATATTAGTATTAAAAATCCCTAATTTGATAAAATAATAGGGACTAACACAACTTTCTTCATTTTAATCTATAAGTGAACTGAAAAATCTGAGATAGATAGGCTTATCACCATCTCTGATCTTTTTCCTAAAGTTCTTGATTGCCTTCTTGAGATTTTTCAAAAAAATAATTTAATTCACTTAAATTAGTTCCTTGATATAAATTCTCGATAAACTTGCATGGCAATATTTATAAACAAAAAATTGGATCAACTCTTTCATGAATATTAAATTTATTATATAGAATTCTTTTGCTATGGTGTAAAATTTCTTATCTTTTATATATTTCTCGTTAGATTTTTTGACTAAGTTATAGAGACTCAATCTTTACGATTTACTTAAATTCATATATTAGTCTACAAGAGGCATTTTCCTAAATAGTATTGGTGATTGTACTATCTTTTGTAAGTCTTCAACTTGCTTCATGGTGATTGTTCTTGTTCTAATATTGTGGAATAATTTTTAATCATATCTTCTAAAGTTATTAGTTTTAGTACTCTGTAGTTTTTATAACTACCATAAACTTCTATCCTATTAGTGAAAGCTCTATGAATTATTTTACTAAATTCGATAATAACTTTGCTTGCTTCAAGCGAATTATTGTAAAATTTTTATTTTGGACCATTATAGACCATATAAGTATATTTTTGTTCTTCTTTTTCTATTTCTTCAACCCAACTAAGCTTTTTTTTTAGAGATGTTATTCTCTTTTGAACTGTTAGATTCTTTCTTCTCATTTTGAATTCCTTCTTCTGAAATTTTATCTTCATTAGAATGAATCTTTGATAAGGATTCATCTTTAGAGTTTTTGAACTTTAATAGTCGTTTTGAACTATTAACTTCTTTCTTTTCATTTTGAATTCATTTTTAATAAGGTTTACTTTCCTTAAAATGAATCTCTAATAGAGATTCCTCTTTAGAAGTTTTGGATTTTAATGGTCTTTTTGAACTGTTAAGTTCTTCCTTCTCATTTTGAATTTATTTTTCAGAAGTTTTACCTTTCTTAAAATGAATATCTAATATGGATTACTCTTTAGAATTTTTAGATTCTAATGGTCATTTTAAATTGTTAAGTTTTTTTTGTTTAATTCATGTCTCTAAAAGAAACTTCTCTAAGTTTAAAACCTCAAGTTGTTTCTTAATGTTTCTTATGTCCTTTCCCTTTATCTTGATATCAAGATGTTTTATTCCTGTAAGAAAAAATAGTTAAATGTGAAAATTCTTTTATAAGAGTATCTGCTAAATTATTCTTGTTTCCTAGAAGTTGTTCGATATTAAAATTGTAGTGATTAAACCACTATTGTCATCTGATTAGTCTTTCTCATTTATAATCACCTACAATATCAATCTTTAAAAAATAAATAAAGTTTTTGTTATATGTTGATAATAAATCTATAATTTATTACATATATTTTAAATTTTTTAATAGTTTTTTGAAAAAGGTTTTTGTTGCTAGTTTGTGTAAATCTCACCACATTTTTACTTTTTATGTTATTGCATAGAAGTTAAGTGTGTGTATATTTTAATATTTTATTAAGATTTATTATAGTATTGTTAGTAATTCTTATAATTAAATATTTTAGTACTTGTTTTTAGAGTTCTTCTAGAAATACATATTTATTAGTTACACATATATTAACTTCTATATTTACATATGCATGTAAATGATAATTTATATAACTTTTAAATTTTAATCATACCTTAATATAAATATTGTTTGAATTTATAATACTTTAAAAATCATTCATCTTCTAATGTATAGTATTCATATTCTGAGTAAATTATTTCCCAATTAATTTTTTCCAATAAATAAATACCACAAGTATAATATGTATCCAAATTTTCTATAAGTTGTAATTCTATTTTAAAAGTTTCTTTTAAGATTTTTGTTTTATGTAAAATTTATTTTTAAATTCTTTTTTATGCTAAATCTGTTAGGATATTAATTAGTATAATATCATTTATCATTTATCATTACAAATATAATATATGTATTTCTTTTTCTTTGATGGAGAATAATTTTTGTTTTGTGGTGGGTTATATATATTTTTTCCTAAAATATATTTTTCTATAAAGTTATTTGTTATACCTTTCTCTTATATTTTTCTGAAGTCCAATTTTTAAAATTTGTATCTTTTGAATGTCTTCTATTTTTTATATTTTTTTATACTTTTACTTATAAGATTTTTTGTTGCATTCATATTTTTTTGGTTTTCTAAAATCTTTTGTATCACAATAGATTTTATCATTTTCTTTTATTTTTTTTATATTCCAATTTTTCTTGATATTTAATGATTATCCAATTTTTAAGACTTCTTATTTTCTATACTAAGGTGTTTGATATAATTTCTCTATTTCTTTTATTCCGTCATTATGTTACGATATTATGTAATATTTTAGGTAATTTTTGAAAAAAAAAATATTTTCTTTATAAATATTTTGCATAGAGAATGGTAAGTTATGATAATACATTTCATATTTATAAATAAATGAATCTATATAACACATGTTACATATTTTTATATTTAATGTCATTTGATTTTTCATTTTTCATTTTCATTAGGTTTTTTGATATGTATTCCTTTATCTTCTTTAATAAATTTATTGTATATTTAATTTATTACTGTATCTAAATACTCTTTGTCTTTAGAAGAATTACTCTATTTTTGTAGATGTTGTTGTTCTGTTAAATTTGTAAACCAAATTTTAATATTTACTATAATTTTATAAGCTATTAAACTATATATTGAAGGGTTTGATTGTATTGTTATAAATATTTGTATAATTACACTTATACCGCTAAACCATTCATCTAAATCTTTTTTAGTTTCTATTATACAATCTAGATTTAATATATCATATCTATAATTTTCATGAAATTTAAATTCTAGTGGGATATTAACTCTAATTTTCTAATATAATTCTTTTTCTATTTTAGATTGTTGTTTTCTTCTATAAAAATAATAAGGTTATTTTGGCTTTTACCTATTTTTTTTCTTTTCTTTGTAGGTCATAGGTTCTTTTTTTATAAATAATTAGTAATGAAATTGATTATATATGATTTTTTTATGATCATATTTTTTGGTTCATAATCAATTCAACTAATTATTATCTTTCTTTTTATTTGTACAAAGTTTTTTATCATAATTTTTTACTCATTCTTCATCTATTAATGCTAATAAACCAATTAACTTTTTAACGTCGTTATTCTTAAGGTCTATAAAATGTTTTTCTAATTCTTTTATATATTCTATTAAATTGAGATTATTACTTTTTTTATATTTAAGTTTTTCTTCGTTCATTCTTTTTTCATTTCTAAATATCAATGCATCTCACCTTCTAGATGATTTTTATTTTAATCCTACAAATGGATTGAATTTGTAGCCTATGATTGCATTATCTTTGGATATGTTATTTACATCACTTCTTAATTCTATAAATTCCTAATATATATCTTATTATAATTTCTTATTATAACCATATTCTTTTATTTTTTTAGGAATTATTTTTGTATTTTAGTTATGTCTTGTGAGAATTTGATATTTGATTCTTATCTTATATCTAATTCTTCTCCTAAAAACTTAAATGTTTCATTATTTATTTGATTGTTTTGATATGTCTATGCTTCCATCAAAATCTAATTCTATATTCTATAGTTTATTTTTTAACATTATTAGGATAACAATAATATCATTTTTTTCTTAATATTATATCATAATGCTTTCACTATTTTAACTTTTTATTTTAGATATGCTCTCTTTATTTATTAGAGATTTTTCCTTCAAAATCTATAAAAATAAACCTTGAGACATTACTATTTCTTATTACATGACTTCTTTTTTCTTAATATACAAAGTTTTTCTTTAAAATCTAAGTTTCATTCATATGGTATTTAAAAGTTGGTTAATATTTTTGGTTTTATTATTTGTTAAATTCTTGAATTTTTTTATTTATTTATATGAATTTATTTTGTCCATATATTAAACTATTATAGATGTTTGTTAATAAAATATCATACTATGAAGTATACTGAAAAAAAAAGATGATTTATTTCATTAAATCTACTCTTTTAAATTCATAAACTAAATTTAATACTTGATTTAAATTTTTATCATTAATATTAATGACAAACTTAAGATATGTTATGAATATTAATTTATTATATTTTAAGTTTTCATTAATTATTTTTAATAAAACATATTTTCTATTTATTATTTAACAGTGCTAATTTATTGGTGTATCTATTTATTTTCTACAATATGCTTTTATTAATATTTTGATTTATGATAAATTTATGTATCCAATATTCTTTTTATCCTTTTATCCTTTTAGAAAATTTTAGATAATTTATCCATAATAGTTTCTTTATCAATAATGATATATTATATTTTTCTTTGGAAATATTTTTTTAACTTTGATAATAATTAATCTTTGAATCCATCTCATTTATTAAGATTTAATCTTGCTTTTTTTATGTATTTAAATTTTCTTTTTACTAATTACTATGTATTTGTGAGAAATATCTTAAAATGATTTATGTTTTTATTTTTATTATTTCTTCTATTTTTATGTATTAAAATTAATATCAATTCTATTAAATTTAATTTCTGTTAAGTTTGGAGGAATATTTATGATATTTTAAAAATATTAAAGATATCTGTGATATTAAAGTTTTTTCAGAAAAAAATTACTAATATATTCCTTATAAAATAAGGTATTGATCAAGTCTACCTGTGTAATTTTAGTACTAAGGTATAAAGACTTTTTCCCCAAAATAAAATTAGTGGGGTTATATTAACTTATTTCCCAAATTTATTTAACGATAAACTTTAGCAAAATTTAAACAAAAGCTAATGGAATAAAGTAGATAATGTACATTCATTGACGAAACAGAAGGGTGAAATATTTGAAAGCAGTTTCTCCAAACTGAAAATATAATGAACAAGTTCGATCAAGCTTTAAGTAAGTTGATCCTGGCCACCAATTTGTGATGAAGAGGCTGCATCTCTTTAATCAAAGGATGTTCTTTGAGAGCGTTAGTCCAAGACAAAAATGTTGGGTTATTTTCTGGGTTAAGAAATACAACAACAGCTTCATGAATAGCTTCATAATTGCAAGAACATAAGCTAGCAACAATATCCAGATAAGTTAAATTCTCGCCGTCAAAGAAAGGCAAATTTCCTGGAAAATCCTTGTGGATTCCTTCTTCAAATGACCTAAGCACAAAGCTCAAATCTTCAATAGCTTTCTCTCTCTCATTCCCTTTAGATAGTATGATGCCAAATATGCCTGGTATGATCTGGTAAGTGATAATAGTGCAAATTAAAGACCAACAAAAGAAATAAGAAAAGAGAGGACACAAAATTAGCAAAAGCTATCACCTTTTGATCATGAAATTGAGCCCAGAAGCGAATTTTGGACTTCTCATGTGGATCCTCTGGCAATAATTTGGGGGAGTAACTCCAAATTTCATCAATATATTCAAGGATGATAAGTGATTCAACTATAGGCTTGCCTTTATGAACAAGCACGGGTACTTTTTTATGGACAGGATTGTAGCTAAGAAGCAACTGGCTCTTGTTGAACAAATCTTCTTCCACATACTTAAAAGGAATGCCCTTAATTTTAAGGGCTAACTTGACTCTATCGCATAACGAGCTATACCATGTCCCATACAACACGACTTCATTTTGAATCTCCATTGATCTCTCACTATCCATCTCAACTGGAACATCTGCAAATTAATATTTGGTAAATTCTAGTGTTTTAAAAGTGAGAGTTTTGAGTCAAGTGGGGATTTTAAGCAGGTCTTCTTTCAGTATCCAGATGCAGAAGAGATTGGAGCATTTGTTTATTAGTCTCTTTACCTTAGTGAGGTTGGTTAGTCAACAAGTGGTGAATAAACTATTATTATAAGAAATTCACGGTACCACACTTTCACTACTTGCAGCATGTGTGAATCAAGCAGCGAAAGAGAGAGAGAAGGAAAACAAGGAACAGACTACATAGTTCTTATTATTTCAATATGTACAAACCAATTATGTACCTAATGTGATTGTTTTATATTTTTAAACACACAAATTCTTAAATTTTTGGACATATATATATTAAGTATTATACATATTTTTTTTTAACAAATTAGAGTCTCAGTACCATATAACTTGGACACCCATATATCTGTCATATACTTTGGATATAAAAAATGAAGAACATGTACCTACCAATATTTCATAAAAACCTACCAATAATCATAAAAAATAGATTAGTCGAAAAAATGAAGAGTGCATGTACCTACCATATAACTTGGACACCCATATGTTTTATTAGAGGGTTAAAAATAAAATAATAATACAAGGAAATTTTAATGTAAAAAGAAGAAAAGGAAAGAAAAAAGAGAGAGAGTATGGAACTAATACCATGTTAACATGGAAAGAGTGAAAAAGAAGGTTCCAGGTGAACCTTTTTGTTATCAAATCTAATTTGCTTTAATTTTTGATGACACCAAATCAACTGATCCCTGGTCAATGCTGACATATTTAGCACTCTTGAAATCATCCTTAACTCAACTTCAGGAACCAGTAACTCTTGTTCAAGTCTATTTCCTTGAGGCTTTTGGAACTTCTTTACCAAACAATTCCCAGTCCTCTGAATATCTCTCAACCTTTTGTCCTTCTGCATTCAAAGACCACAATTAAATATTAGAAATCAAGACCAAATAAAAATGACTACTAGTAAGTAGTTCATGCAAAATCTACAGAAAACAAAGCAAACCTTTAGATATTCCTTCCTGATATCACTCAAGAGCTTAGAGTCTGTAGGTTCAAAAATTACAGTATGTTGAGCACCTTTCAGGCCCATGCTTCTTTCATCTTTACGAATAAATTTCCAGAATGTAAACAGTGATTCCGTCATAAAATTTGATAGCTTTTCAATCGAAATTGAACCCTCTTTCCTTTTCATTTCAAGCTTACTATCCCTCATAGAATCATCTACAATTGAATCAATCAGAAACTTAGCATGCACTGTTATTCATTTGATAAATACAGAAGAACATACAAATTATAATAATCAAGTCTTTACCTCTCAAGGCTGGGACTTGGAGAAGGGTAGGTAGAACACAACGGTTTTTGGCATAATTTTGAACTCTGGGGCCTTTGTATGACTCATCTTCAATAAACCTTTGAAGAAGCACTTGAAACAGTTGAAATTTAGAAGCAAATAAATTGTATTCATGAAACTCAAAATCTCCAGCTTCATATTCCTGCAGCTCTTGAACTTTTAAGTGCTGCCAATGGAGGATTTCCCAAGATAAGCAAACTTGTCCAACATAAACAAATTCCAAGTCTTTGTAAAAATTTCCCACATCTTTTAGCATTGGCTCAGAATTGATTCTGGGATTTTGTGTTTTTCTTGACCATAAGCTCTTAACTGTTAGAAGTGAAGACTTTTGCTGTGAAGATATTGATTTCATTTTCTCTTTCAGCTGCAGAAAACCTTGGGACCACAAAAGCAGAAGATATTTTCTTTTAGCACTCAAATTTGATACTAAATATTTGATGTATAATGACTATTGACTAAAGTAAGATTAGTATTAAAGTTGTCAGATGGCAATAAAGTTCATAACTATTGAGGAATAAAGAGCATTGAGACCCGCCATTAAAATGGAATCATTTCATTCATAATAGCATATCTTAAACATAGATAATAATTAGTAAATTGACTACAATTTTGAGAAAAAGAATAAAATGAGACTTTAAAGTTGAAAAAAATTATGAAAATTAACAGAAAACCATAAACTAACCATTAACCAACCCCAGAAAAACAGAGTACATGAACTTATTGAAGGGGAAAAAAATCAAATTAAAAGAGGAGATTTAGTAATAGCTTACCGATTGCATGCATGGTTTGGTTATTCAATACATCCAGCTTTCTCATTTTTTCTGCATAAGTTTTATGGACTTTCTGAATTTCTTGCATACGATGTTTATAATCAAACTTCATTTCTATCTTCAAAGGCTTTAGCTTTAGATCATCTACAATCATTGGTGATTCCAATTCTTCTTCTTCTTCTTCATCATCATCTACTTCTTCTACAATAGTGGGTAGACCTCCAGTTCTCGCATTTTTTAACTCCAATTTAATCTGTTCAATTATATCGTCATCATCCCAAAAGAAATCTAAGTCATTTCCATCCTCCTGATATGAGAAGTTCATTTTTCCATGCAACCCAGTTTCTTCAGAGCTGTCATGTATTGTCTCTTCACTTTCATGCATGTCCATAACTTCTCCAGAATCTTCCTCAGAAAAAACATACGGTGCCATGGCACTGGAATTATGTGTAGAGGGTTCTAATTCTATGAATTCATCAATAGAAAACTTTCTTTCATGTTTTAATAGAAAATCTTTTTCTTTTTCTACTTTTTCCTCATACATGGCACTGAAACTTTGCTTTTCCAGTAACTCATTAGTGATGGACTCGGTATCTTGATCTCCTCTTGATGACACATTACTAATGGACTCTGATTTCGCATCAGAAAGTGAGGTGTAGTTGTACGCATATTTTTTACTGTCTACCAAAGAATCAACCTCGACTAGAGATATAACTTCTGGATCATTAGCCATCTCAGAAGGCTCAGGTTCACCCAACGGTTCTATTTCTTGCACCTCTAAAAAATCCCAAAAGGTAGAAGTTTCATCAGACTCATCTCCAATCTCAGAAAGCTCTCGAGCTACGACCATTTCCTGGTTTTGTTTCTCTAAAAGCTTTGGTATGTCAATACTCTCGACAGGGTCCTCTGTTTCTCCAGGATCAATACGAGATTCTAAGCTTTTTCCAAGAAAATCTGGGTCGGAAAAAATTCGATTATCAAGAATTTCATCACCGCAAAAGGATGAGTCCCTTGAGCCCAAAGATCCCAAATACAATTCTTGGACTATAAAGTTTGTAACTTTTGGTTCTTCAATGAAGCCATTGATGTATTCGCCGGAGATGAACTCATACTTGTTGGTGCTTGTAGCCAAGGCAGTATCAATAGAATCAGAATTCCTATTTTCTTCTTTGCTTTCTTCATGTATTTTATCATTCTCAAAATCAAAATAAACCTCCTTTTCTCTAAACTCATCAGCATCAGAACCCAACAAAAGCTTATCAATTTGATCTTCCTGTTGTGAAGAAACAATATCATTATCATTTTTCTTCTCAATTCTCTGCAATCTAAAAAGGACGAGAACAGTTAGTTCTCAACCGTCAAAAGCTTGAAACTTAGCAACACAAGTCACAGATTAGGCTTACCTGAATATGTATCTACCGATAAACCCCATAAAAGGTAAAACAGAGCTGCAAACAAAAACCCAAATGGAAAAAAGAACTCCAATCATGTTTATATGAAAACCCATGTTTAGAAGATGTTTAATGAAGAAAGTCGAGATGGGTTTTTAGCGGGAGAAATTTTTTGGTAGCCTCCAATTGAATCAATACCTGAGGTTCATTTCTCAAGTTTAAGCAAAGTTAAAAGGCAGAAGAATGTAGAATCTATCGATCAAAATTCAATGGTAGAGTGGTCGGTGGACTAATAGACAGCGAAAATTGTGGATGTGAAAATGTAAATTATATTTGCGCGTTTTTGGGAGGAGACGTAGCAAGGAATTGATGCAATGAAAGAAAGAAAGAAAGAAAGAAAGAAAGCTACTGTTGTGAGTCAGTGTGGAAAATAATTTCGGGTCGTTTTAATTTCCCAAAGGAGTTAGGTCAATTTGGAATATATTGTACAATTAAAAATTCATATACTATTAAATTTAAATATAAATATTATTTATCTAAATTACTTATATAAATAACAGTCACCATATATTACTCATGATAAATACAATTTAAACAATAATAAATAATTAAAATTTCTTAAATTTGGTGTGTTAAGTTAGTAAAATTTAGAATATAAAACTTTAAATTTATTAATATTAAATTTAAATAAGTAAATAAACTATTTATATTATACTCACGATAAAAATATTATAATACTTTTAAAATAATAACTCACAAATTAAAAATAAATACATACATTTAAAAATAAAGTTTTTAATAAAAATACAAAAAAATATTTGTTTTTTTATGGGATAATTAAACCAAATATAATGTATGTTATTTATAATACTAATTATATAATTTATATCAAACAAATATAAAATTAATAAATAATTTTAATTATATAAATATTATTTATACACGTATTTTTTTTACGTATTTGAATCACTTTATTTATTTTTTACATTATTTAAATATTTTATTTATTAAATTGTTGTTGATTTTAAACATGTTATAATTTTTTTTTCCTAAACAAACGAGTGTTTATGTAAAACAATAAGAATAGGTAAAGACCTGAGAGTTAGTGCCAGTGAAGCTAACATACATAAGAAAAGTGAGAAGTCCACAACGTGTTGCGACATCAAGGGTCGTAAAGATATAACCATCTTTAATTTATATTACTTTCCTTTCCTTGACATTGTCGGTTAATGATAAAGAGTGTAATATTACTTTCCTTTCCTTGACATTGTCGTGTGAGCGCTTTGGTAGTTGTACTAAACCGAGAATAAAATGGGCAAAGAAACAATATCAAAGGGAGAAGAGTGCAGGCCTATCACGTTTCCATGAAAACAGAGAGTCAAAGGAATTTTCTTTTTAATTGCATAGAATATATCCTCTCTTTTTTAAATGAACTTACATTTTTAATCTATTTTATGTAATATATATATATTTTCTTTATATATCATAAAAATATATATTTTTAATATGTTTTTAATAACATATACATATTTTTTTAACCTAACAAATTTATTTTTGTACAGAAAATATTAAAAGTAAAATTACGAGAACAAATATGTCATATAAAAATTCAAAGAAAAATATTTAAAAAATTATAAAAATTAATACTTTCAAAACTTATAATAATAAAAATAACACTCAATAATATTGAATAGAATTTAATTAAATAACGTTTAAATTAAATATATATAAATGATTATAATTTAATTTAAATAATGTCTTATTAAATAATATTTAATATAAAATTATGTGTTAATTTTTTTTAATAGTTAGAATATATGATGTGTATATAAATAGATGCTACTTTTATAATTATAAGTTTTAATAATTATATTTTTGTTATTTAAAAAAGAAATTCTTCCTATTATAAACTAGTCAAACTTACATGCTTTATACATATTATCTTATAAATGTTGATACATAAATTTATATATTTAATTACTATAAATAATTGAAATGTATTTATATTTAATTACGAATGTTTTAACTATTAATAAATTATTACATAATTGATAAATAAATAGTATATAATAATTAAAGACAATGGTAGTCATTATTCTAAAATATGAGAATAACTTTTTTAAAAAATTTAAAAGATATAATTTAGACTTTTATATATATACACACTTAACATTATACACATTTTTTAGATGATTAATTATATAAATCATTTTATTTATATCATTGTTTCATTTAATTTTAAAAAGGTACACATTACTCATTTTCAATCTTAAATATTGACTTAAGTAAAGTCACATTTTAATCAAAATTATGTAAATAAGATAACTATTTTAATCGGTATTTATTTATCACTTATAAAAATTAAGTGATTAAAACATTTAAATGAAATAAGCAAAATAAATTTAGATGTTTTTTTTTTATTAATAGATGGATAGAAAAATGGCATGTATATGTATGGACACCGGCACCCAAGTCCTCCATGTCCACCAGTTGCGTGGTAAAATTTGGTATATTTCATAGAATATTTTGGTTCGAATTCTCACTCGTAATTTTAAAAAAATAGTTCATGTTCTTTATTTAGGGTCACAGCTTTTTTATTTATTATTATTCTCTCTTTTATGGAAACAACACTTCTTCACGATAGAAAGATGGATGATTTCTTTGTTAACCGATGAGAGAAAAAGCTGATTGTTTCAAAGTATAAAGTAGAACTACTAACTTGCCATTTCATAAATTTTGCTTGATTAATTCACATTGATGTATATTAAAAAAATTCAAAATCAGCATAAACAAAAAATGAATTCTTGATTATTTGAAGTAAATATGGTGAATCAAAATGAATAATAATAAATAAATCAATAATTTATCGATATTTATGTTAGATTTTATGTGTAATCAAAATCGTTGTAAGAGATTTATTGCTATTGTGATAAGATATTATTTTAGAATGATCTTCTTAATATATTCTTATACTAGGTCAATATTTTATCATATATTTATTTTTTTTACTAAAATCTCTTTAAGATAAGTCTTACCGCTAAACATAACCTAAACTAACCCACACAACTTATCAAAACCAACCCAATCCAATTGGATTGGGTTTCAAAGGTTTATAAGTTAGTTTAGTTTATAACATGATAATCCAGTAGTTAGTTGGTTTACAGTGATGAGGTTTGAAATTGGTTCAATCAAAAATACTAATTTTCAAAAATATGTTTTATATGATTAAATGTCATTCTTTTGATAGTTTGTATGATATTTTTAAAAAAATATTACTTTCATTTTTATCTTTTATCACAAAATATAGTTTAAATTCAACATCTTTAAATAAATAAATGAAATTATTTCCTATAAAACTTTACAATATTTTAAAACATCAAATATGTTTAATTAATATATATAATTTTTTTAATACAACCCAACCTCGCCAATGAATAATGGATCATATTAGATTAGGTTAAAATACATATAAATTGATTTTGATCTAAATAATTCTCAACCCGTTAACTATAAATTAGTTTGAAAAATATATTGAACCCAATCAACCAATAGATGTTCACATTTACTTATTACTTTTATAATAAGATATTTTCTTGTCATAGTAAGTTTTACAACAACACTAAATGTCTTCTTATATTAGGTCAATATTTTTTCATATTAAACAATTACTTTATCATGAATTATATTTATTTTTATTAAAATTGCTTTTATGTAAGGTTAATCATTGTTATGATAAGCCTAAGTTCCAAGTAATTTTGGTAAAAAAAAAACTACTTAAAATTAAATAATTTTGTGTATTTTTTTAAATAAACGAGTGTAACTAGCATTCCTTAGTTATATAAGCTATTATATTTTAGTTTATTTGTTATTTTTATAATAATTTTTAATTATTCTATTACGAAAAAACACAATAAAAAGACAAATAATCAAATTTTAATTTTTTTAACAATTTGCATTCATTATTGTTTATTATTAAACACAATCTATAGAATTCATATTTCAATAACAGTTGAAAAAATATAAAAAATAAAATAATAAAATAAACTAATTATTTTTGTGTTATCATTTTTTCAAAACAAAAGCATTAAACTATTACAAAAATATCAAATTGATATTTTTGACTAAGAACTTCTTCCATCATCCAAATTTAAAATAATTACTTTATCACTTTACCAAAAAAATTCCTCAATATAAATATAATAATAAATAAATAAAACTAAAATATAGGTTTATTGGATGAAATATATAATTTATCTCTCAAAATAAATAACTTTGTTAGTTTAATTTACAAACATATTTTTATAATTACTAAAAAACTAAATTAATTTTAAATTTACGAAAACAATCATGATTAATAACAAGTGATAAAGACTATGTTAGCCTTTAAAAAAATAATTGTACAAATATTTAATACATTCTCATTTGAGATTTTTTAAAATATTTCAATTTATATATAATATATTTATTCATATAATTTGTAAAATTAATGAACCTAAAAAATATATGTTGTTTCTATTCTAAAAAAAAACATATATAGGACCATATATGTTTTTCAGAATTTTTTTTCTTCTAAGGATTAAAAATAAAATCCAATATATGAATGAGATTATGACATATAATTAAACCTTAAAATTTTATAAAATATAATTTTGTCATAATATAAATTATGATGATATCATATAGATCTCTTTGATTAGATCATTTGTATGTTTTAGTCCTTTAAATTAAAAATGATATAATTAATTATTTAGTTATAAAAAATTGATTAATTAAGAATAAATTATATTATTTTAATAATTTTTATATTAAAATACAATTATGTCAAGTGAATAGAATATAATTAAAATACGAGTTTTTGACGAAATAAAATTAAAATTTAATATAAAATTATTTAAGAAAAACAATCAACAATAATAATAATAAAATATAAAGTTATTTAAATATGTTTTTTAGTTTATAATCAAAATTAAAAATTAATAAAATAAAATTATGATAATTAATAAATATTTTATATTAATTGTTAATTTATTATTATTACAAACTCATGTTTTAACTGTGTTTAATTATTTCATAAAAAATAATATTATTATAACAAAAAAACTTTTAAAATAATATAGTTTGTTCTTATTGATCATTTTTTATAGCTAAAGAATTAGATGATATAATTTTTATTCTAAGTGATTTAATAACATAAATAATTTAATTTAAGATATTTGGAAAAAAGCTGTGGTTCTCATTCTCTTCTTGAAATAAAAATGTAAAGAGCTTGAAAGGGAATCAATCTATTTGCAGTCCTATACCCATTTATTAAAATGACAATATTAAAATATTTGTGAAATTTACTTATAAAATTTTAACTTTTAATAGCTTTATATGAAGTGTACTTAGAAGTTGGACTAATGTCTAAAAATTGCGGGATGATTTAGCAGTTATCATTCCTACCGTCCCACATTGTTGCCTAAGAAGTCATTTTGGGCTTTTTTATTCATGTGTATAGGCCTTGTTATTGTAATGGCTATATGGGCTTGCATTAATATACCCGTTTTTTAGGGTTACATGCTCTAATGGTAGTATATTAGTCAAAATTCATATAAGATTAGTTTTTACTTGATTTTTAACATATTGTAACAAAAATTCTTTTAATTTCTATTTAGCAACTGTTCTTAAATTTTACTTAAATATTTATTTAATTTAATTAATTAAAATTACATGCGTCGAAACTTAATTAGACACATATACAATTGAAATTAATAATGGTTTAAAAAATTAGATTTTAATAAGTCAAATGATCTCAATTGTCAGATATCAATTTAACATATATTCAACTTATCCTAATTTAATTGTACAAGTTTTCAACAAGTTAGATTTCATTTTGAATCTTCAGAACTGAATTAACTATATATTTATCTTTTTTTAACTCATATCTTCGAGATATTATCTAATAGGGAACAAATGTGGATATTATAAAATAGAAAATTTTCAATGCATTTGATGAAATTTAATTAGTTTGGTAAAAAAAAAAATACATAAGAATAATAGAGCTAAAAAAATTTAGAAGAGTTTACTCTTTCAAAAACAACTTCGCCTTAGTCACAAATGTGAATTTTCCACTGAAGCCAAAAGGTTGTGGTATTTAGCTAACCCTGCCATTTTTTTTTTACCATAGGTGCACTCCAACTTTTACTTATTTCTGAACCTTCTTCCGATTTCCCTTTTGATCAATCCCATATTTGATCCTGTATCATTTACTTTCCTTAATCGAGTGCAAAATCCATATTTTGCTTGTAATTTAACCTTTAATTTTGATTAATAATTGAGACTTAGCTAGCTTTTCTCAATTAATTTAGGTTCGTAACTGCAATACGGGGATCTTTGATTTCAATTTCAGAGCTTAAACTCATAAACCCAAATTGATTCAGCTTTCAATCTGAACTAAAATCCCTATTTAAACTCATAGTTGTACTTGATATTTTGCGTAATATGGCTATTGTGACTGTTGGGTTTGTGTTTCTAGGAATGAGGTGGAAACATATCAACATTGAAATAGAGAGCGGGAATCGAAAGACTCCCGATTTGAGGATGTGGCTAATTGGGTATGTTTTGCAGTGTGTTCTTTACCTTGTTTGCATTGTGTCCAAATATATGCGGCGATGACAAGCCAACTATATAAAGGTGGAAACAAATCAGGATTGGGACAGTTTTGAGGACTCTATCTGGAGTTATGAAAGCGATGGAGAATATTACATAAGTCAACAGAACGAGGATGATGATTGTTCTAGGTAGATTTTTTTTTTCGGTATTTGCTTACCCTTCGAACTTTCCGATAGCAACGGTTTTACAGGTGCAGAGCAAGATGTTGGTTTGAATTTTCATGGATCTCTAATATACTAAGGAGGGTAAAATTGATATATTAAGATAATGTGCAAATGGGTCCGACTTACAAAAGAGGACATGCTATCCTATTTTCCAAAAAAAAAAAAAAAAATTATATTGGCTATGTGAACAAGTATGTATTTTGCCTTTATAATTTAAAAGAAGTTATTATGTTCGCTGTATAAAATGAAACCCACCTTTTCTTTTTAATGAAATGTAATAGGTGAGAGGTTTCACCGAGATACATTAGGACATTTTAACTAGGTGACGTCTCCTTAATACTCTCATCATCTATCTTATCAATTATTAATATTATTAAATAAAAATAAATAAATACAAAATAATTCTTAACATATATATAATTAGAATTGATGTTAACATACATAATGAAATAGCTAGCAAATGATAACATCTCACCACCAAGATCATGTACAAATACTAAAAAATTTAGAAGATATATTATCTGCTATATCATTACTTCTCTATAGATAAAAATAATAATAGAATTTCATGTAAACGAAAGTGACCTAGTTCAAAAGAGAGTAATAATATAAACCAAGTCTAACTCCAACCAAAATCTATTCACTCAAATTCGACAACATACTTCATATAAGACCCCAAGTATTATACATAAACATCTTTAACAAATGAATTTGAGATCCAAAAAACACATGCACAACCTGCTAGGCTTGATGACCCAATAGTAGCACTATTTTGAAGGTGACACTCTCCAAATAACCTCTATAATTCATGGAACTTGTCATTGGATGCCTTGTATCCGTAAACTCCTGAGCACCTAAAGCTCATCTATTGTATTTCACATGGATCTACAATCAATTAGTTCCCAAAATGAAAATTATTTATGGTTGTTATATTACCTAGATGTTTGAGATAAACCCTACTTTATATAAGTTATCAAGTTGTGACCCAAAGTCAATTTTCAATAATGTTGTCCAAAGATCAAGAACAAATGAGTCTGTACAAGGTTGCTTGTTAAAACAAGTGCATAAAATATCCCATACATTTACAAAATGACAACTCAAAAATAGATTAGAAATGGTTTCCTTTGTTAAGCCACTAAGGGAACACATAGAAGGAAAGGATAATCCTCTCATCATTAATAGACAATCCATAGAGAGCTTGTCTTGAATGACATGTTATAATAAAAATAGATCATGAGGTCGGTATGAAGGGGCTTAGATAGTCTTACCCTAACTCTTTAGTTCCCCGACTAGAATCTTTGTACCAATATCTCGATGAAAGTCCTTAAAAATATATGACAAATGTCATCCACCCATTTGTAAATAATTTATTACTAGTAATTGGATCAGTAGGTCCACTAGAGGATTGTTTATTCTTTCAATCAGAGGAGTGCTTAACCCATTATTTGTCCAATATTATACTAATAAGTTCTTGTTAGCTAACCATCTGGATTCCTTCAAAAAGGATAAATAATGTGGTCGTAAATCAGGCCAAATGAAAGAACGAACATATTGCTTCGTTAAGCTACCTCTTATTCAAGTATCGTTACATAAATAAAGTAATGTGCTACAATTCCATTGACAACCTCATTTAAAAGGCAAAGATCTCGCAAATTGAGACCTTATCCCTCTAGAGAACGACATCAATCCCTCCAAGCGGCCTAAACTAGTTTTAGTTTATTCATCTTCCTTTATCAGAAAAAATTACGAATGACCTTTGTTAGACCATTTAAGACTGATTTTGAAAATTTATGTATCAAAAAGGAATGTAGGAATATACTTTGAGTGACGGAAGAAATCAAGAAATTACACTGTACCAAATAAAGTGTGAGCCATTTACACGTTTTTATCATATCCCAGATTTTATCAACTAACCCATAAAACCAACTGCTTGGGGTCCCTTGAAAAAGGTTGACACCTAAATAAGACAAAGATGAGTTCCTCATGTGCATCCCAATTATTTTTCAAAGAGATGAAACATTATCTTAAGATACACATATACCAAAATAAATAAAAGATTTATATAAATTAATTATTTGACCCAAAAGATGCTCATACAATTGAAAAGCCTCGGATAATGTTTGGAGGTTTGAGGACCACCCTAAAATAAAATAGAGTTATTTATGTGCAAGTAAATACATACGTACATATATATATATATATATATATATATATATATATAACAATCAATATAAGAATAATCCATATCATCTATAAAACTTGTTTATATTGAATCTTTCAGTTTACGAACAATTATTATACAATATACCATTATTGTTTGGTTAATTTTGTATTTGTTCAATTTTACGTTGGAAAACGTTATCAATAAAATACTTAAGATTAGTCTAATTTTGAAATTACATTTAAAGTCTAAAAGGAATTAAAATAAATTGATTAACTTTAACTTAATAATAAATTTTGACTCACTCTTTTTAATTTTTTTAATTTCAATTAAATTTATTCGTGTGTTTCTATATTTTTAAAACATATAATATATATATCTCTAAATTTTTAAGTCTTAAAATTTAGTTTCCAAACTTTTAGAATTTCATATATAGGTTCTAACTTGACTATTAAAATACGTATTTGTAAATTAAAAATTTAGGATCTATGTGTAAATTTTTAAAAATTTAGAGACCAAATTATTTGATTTAAAAGTTTAAAAATCTGTATAAAGTTAAAATTTAAAGAAAAAATAATAAGTTTTAAATTTTTTGGGACCTATGCTTAAATTTAGTAACAAATGGTGCACTATAACCTAAAATTTAATGAATTTTTTATTCTATGGACCAATCACTATATCTTGTGAAGTTTAACCACATAATGATTCATTCAAATTGTTGATACAATTAAAAAGAAATAAGATAGAAAAGTATCACTTTCTCTCTAAAATTTCCTATCTTTTTTTCTTTTTTTCTTCATATTTTCTTTGTATTTTAATCGTTTTGAGATTCTTGTACTTGAAAGGAAGTTTCCTCTTCTATGAGTTTTCTCTCCGTTATTTTTCTTACTATCCTTGTCATAAATAATATTTATTAATTTTATTTTGTCAAATCTAATTCTATAAAGATGAGATTGGATATTACTAAGAGTTTTATGTACTTATTTGACCTTAATATTTACAAAGTTTCATTAAGATGGAGATATTTTATTCGATATGAAGATTCATCAATATTTTTTTCTTCAAGTAAACATAGGCCATAAGAATCACTTTTTTGAAGTATTTCAAGTTTTTTACAGAAATGACATTAAATGAATATCATGACTTCATATTTTATGAAAATATGTTATTATATTAATTGATTTTGTCAAACAATAAAGTGTATAAAATTCTCAAAAATATTATCACATATTTATTATGTCTTACTAATATCTATTTTTAATTTTTAATTTAATATTTTGATGTATCTCAAAAAATAATTTTTTTTTATGTATCTGAAAAAATAAAAAATACATACATATGCACACATATATTAATAACTAGTTTGAGTTTTTAATATGATATTTTGATATAACACATGCAATATATATATATATATATATATATATATATATATATATATATATATATATATATATATATATATATATATATATATATATATATATTCTTATAAAATAAAGAAATAAAAAATTCGGACATACTAGAATAATTGTAAACATCATGGCATCAAAATTTAAAGTAGATAAATTTTGAAAATTTATCATGAATAATATTCTAAAAATCTATAATAGTAAAAATATCAATTTATTAATATTTATTTAGATAATATTTAATATTAAATGACATCTAATTAGATAACATTAAATGTAAAATAATATATCATATTTTTTTAATAATAAAAATATATGAGTTAAATATAAAAATATTATTTTTATAATTATAAATTTTAAAAAATTTATTGTTATTATATTTTTATAATTTATTTAGTGTAATACATCAAATGCTTAGTATTAATTATATTTTATTAAAACACGAAGAGATAATTGCATGCAATTATTTAATACTGATTTTGATATATGATTTATAATTAAATTATTAGTTTTATAATTTATAATATTTTTATAAAAATAATCACTAATATGTTAAATAATAATTTTTTACTTGATAATTTTTAAGAATAAAATAAAAAATTATTTATAAATTATTTGGTAATGGTTTATATTTTTTATATATATATTTTGAAAACTTAAGTAATAAATAATTTTTTGGTTATTATTTACTAATTTATATTTTTAATTATTTTTTGAAATATTTATAAATATAAAAATTGTAAGATTTGATATATTATTTAAAAAATGTTTGGTAAAAATAAAGAAAATTAGAAATTAAAAATTTTATTTTTAAAGAATTATGAATCATTATATATTTTAGTAATAATTTTTTTAAAAATTAAAAATTAGAAAAAATAACTGATCGAATCGATTAAAATAATTAAAAATTAAAAATTAAAATTATATCTACGAGTAACACACTTTTGATAACATCACGTTATAAAAAGTAATTCGTTCATTATATATTCGCAAGATACCCATTTGGGATAATCTCAGTTAGATGATTAACACTGCTAAATATTAAATAACTCGCAATCCAAGAAAATATTAAATAAATCATTTTTGGTAATTTTTTTATTATCAGCTGCCACTTAACAAAACACAAAAGTACACGTGGCGTGACAGAATAGTCGGTAATCTTTAATTAATTAAGCAAACAATGGCTTTATCTGTTTTTTCAACTTATCTTATTCAGCTATCAGGGAAAAGAAAATTATACTTGCCGCCGTAATCACCCAATTAAAATACAACACCTTTTACCTTTCTATATTTTACTTAAGCTTCTCTTACCTTGAAAGCTTATTTTAATAACTTACTTTATGGAAATAAATAAAAATAAAAATAAAAATTAAGAATTTCACATTATTCTTCTGCAATCTTCCAAATTAGGAATTGCTCTATAGATGAACGACGACAAAATAGCAACGTTCACGCAAAATAATATATTAAAGAAGAAACAAAAAAGACAGCTATAATATATAAATAACATATTTTTAGCATGTTCTAACAATAAAATAAAATAAATGCGATTTTTTGTTCATATGTTTTATTATCTAAAATAGAATATATTATCTTATTCTATTTTATATTGTTAATGTATTAATAAGATACAATGCATTAAATTTTAAATATAAATTGGGCCATCATGTCTGTTTATTTTTGTTAGTGAAAGAAAATTTATTTTTCATAAATAACAATTAATTTAATATATTATTATTAATATGTATAATATATTTTTATAAATATATGGAATAAAAAATAATCGTATTAATTTATGATATATAAAAATATTATTTTAATAAGAGTGGGATGATAGATGGAAGTAAAATTATAGAAAAATTTCGTTATTTGTCTGAAGATAATTTCACCAAATAAACACGTTTTGTTTGTTCCTTTAAACCAAAATCATATAAAGGAATATTTACATGAACTTAAACATAATGTCCTTAGGATATTAATCAATATTTGAAACATCTACTAAGATTTATCTTCCACCATTTTTGCTAGACTCTGTCCAATTTCTTTCTTACCACATATGACTGTCATTTTAGTGTCTTTAACAAATACAAAAATTGGCTTAAATATTTTTTTTAATTAATTAAAATCACATTTTAAAATTTATAATAATAAAAATAAAATTTAAATTTAATTTAATATTAATTCGATCTAAATAATATTTAAAATAAAATAATAAATATATATAAAGTTAATGGAAACATAATATTTTTTTTTATATTTTTTTTTAGAAACTAGTTCGCTCCTCTCGAACTCAAACTTCAAACAAAACTTCATTGGAGGCCATTTGTTATTAAAAATAGAAAAAACTTACCTCAAATTTAGACTAAAAATATATTATTTAGATATTTTAATCATTTAATTTATTTTTTTAAAATATAAATTATTCGATTCTTAAAATTAATATATTTTAATAATTGAATGCATGTGATTAAAATGTTTAAATTTTAAAAATTGAATTACTTATATATTTCTTTTAAAAAAATTATGTAATGAAAATATATCAATGACAATTAAAATAACTTAAAAAATAAATCTCTTAAAAATATATACTTTATATCATTTTTGTTATAAAAAGTCATAAAATCTATTTATTATTAAAAAGTAAAACGGAAGGCAAAAATATCAGGATTAATAATAGTATTAATATAATGTGATTTATATATATCATTTAATAAAGGATAAAAATATCCAAACATGTCATTTAACGAAAAGTAAAAATATACAATTAAGCACTAAATATAAAATAAAGATTAATAAAAAAAACATAATTTCCTAACATTCAATCTCATAAATGAAATCCCTAATTAAGTTCTCTCTTATTCAAATAAACTCTCTTGCACCCTACGAACACCCTCATCAAAACCCACTCTATCTAACTTTTTTACATGATTGAAATAAAACTATATATACACACTCACCAAAAAATTAATCATTTATCGCCATCATAGTAACATTTTTATTGTTCAAATCATAAGAATCACATACAATGGAATGTTTGGTACAGAAGTTTCAAAAAAAGACTTAAATGAATACTGGAAATTGAGCAGAACATTGTAAAATTTTATTCGCAGGCATTCAAGCTATTGTTAGAAAACATGGTCGTTCACACTGACATTCAAGAAGCTTTATAGAGATCAAATATGGCCGAGAAGAACACGGAAGATGAAATACTAGAATAGATGGGGAAGGGAAATTAGTGATTTTTATGGATGGTGTTAATGATATCTGATATATAGGCATTTTTGAAAAAGAAGATTTTTTTTTTTTGAGAAAAATAAATTATCCTGACATTTTTATCCCTTACTATTTAAATAATTTATTTTATGTCATTTTTAACTTGCATGATATTTTTTTAAATAAAAAATAGATTTTTATCCGTAACAAAAACCTAAAATACACATTTGTTATTATTTCTAATATCAAACGAATATTTAAAAGCCTTTTTCCGAAGATAATAAAACCTTAAATTAATAACTCAAATAAGTAAGCTAAAAAAGAAAATCTAGAAAAATTAAATAGAAAAGTAATAGGTAAATTAATTTCACATTGCCTTGAGTGAAAAGAAGAAGACACAATAACATTGCTTAATCTCTGTTTCTCTCTCTTCTCTCACATATCATGAAGAAGAAGAAGACCCATTAGAGAAGAGATCGAGACTAGTTTTTCCACCTTCAGAATGATTCTTTCCGTTACTGTATTGAGCGGTGGAATCTAAGTTTAATCTACTAACATCACCAATATGGATATCACCATCATTAACATTGCTATTATTGCTTCCTCTGTCTCTCTTCCCCAAAGTGTTCTTGTTATTATGCATCCAAACTTTAAGCACTCCTTTACGAACTCCAATCTCATTACAAAACTGTTCCACCAATTTCTCTTCACCTCTCATCATTCTCCAACCCAATTTCTCAGCGAACATATACATCTTTTCCTTTTGCTCTGTACTAAACTTAGTTCTAAACCTCTTTCTTCCATTTGAGTTCTCTGTTTTCCCCAAATTTTGATGATTATTATCATCAGACCGCCCAGAAAATCCACTACTAAGAGCAAGCAACATCTGGGGTGGTGAAGAAAAGTAAGAATTAGGCGGTGGTAAATGTGAAACAGGGGGTGGAGAATCTGGGCTTGAGTTAATCGGACTCGGGCCTGAGCTTCTACTTGGACTTGATCTTTGGTGAAGTGTTGGTGGTAATGTCGGAGGAAGTTGATGGATGTAGTGAGGATTTGGAATCCTTGAATTGGGTTCTTCACGTTCACAGCGGTGGAAGTTTCTATGGCAACCACAAGCAGCACATTTGAGGTAAGTTGGGTCGGTGGGAGTTGCTGAAGGACATGGCATGAACTCTCCACAACCATCCAAGGCATGACCACCAATAGTTGCTGCATGGTTCTTGAGACATACTGTGTAAGAGACGACCATTAATGGAGGCTGTTGTGGATTTGGGTTTATGAGTTGTTGGTGATTGTGAGGTTTGAGAGAGTCGTTGGTGAAGGAAATGGACCTGGAGTTGGAGGGATGGGACTTGCGTGGGGTTTCAGTATCTACATCTGGAGTCTTGATGGTGGTGATTTTGGTGGGGGTGGAAGAAGATGAGTCCATGGCTTGCAATTGGGGGATATAAGAGTTTCTGAAGAAGTTAGGGCTTTTTTAGATTTGTGTAGATTTTTGTTGTTTTGGGAAATTTTAGCTACCGAAAAAGAGTGTAGGGTTGGTGAGAAAAGATGGGATTATGATCACATATATTCGAGGGTTATGGCAACAGTAATAAATACTAGGTACATATACCATATATTAAAATATAATCGGTCAAAATATATATACATAAGACCATAACATTTTCCTAATCGCAATGGTTTGTCCGGATAGATTATATGAGGTTTAAGCTTAGCAAAATGGCAAATGGGATTTCACACTCTTAAGATGCAAAAGACAGTCTCTATTTATGTTTGTTTACGGATTTAAGTTAATTATGTTTTATGTTAATAATATTTTATAAAATTATAAATATTTATAATTTATTTTAAAATATAAATTTATAGATACATTTATTATAAAAGTATTCATAATGTTCATAAATTTTAACATATTTATACTAATTATATTTTGAATTTTAAAGCTATGATAATTTTTATAAATAGTATTAAAATTTTATAAAATATAATTAATCTTTATTAATTTATATAATGTATTAAAATTTATTTAAAAAATAATATTATAAAATTTATAGTATTATCTATTTATATTTATCTTATATATTTTATTTTCGTTATTATAAAAATTTATTACATTATTTCATATTCAACGTTATTTAAATAAAATTATGATTATTTAAATACTTTTAATATTAAATGTTGCATAACTAAAATTATTTTAATTTTATTGAGATGTTATTTTTTGTAATTTTATAAATTTATTCTTCATTGTTTAAGATACAATTTATAATAAAAAAAATTTAATACATTATTTTATATTTAAATTTAATGTTACTTTAATTATTAATATATTTTATAATTATTTTATTATCCTATATTTTTTATATTTAATAAATCATTAATATGTAAAATATAGAACTATTGTTTATATAAATATTTTTTTAATATTACTTCAAACAAAATCAATACGCATCGTTCAAGTTAATTCAACTGTATTAATCAATGATCCCACATAATTAATACATCTAGCAATTCTCACGTAGTAGACGTAATATCTCTAGTTAGCAACTATTGTATACGTGGATCAGTCAAAGGTCAAAATCAGTATAGTATAGGAGACAAGTTGATATCAGTGCATCTAATTCAATACTGTTATATATTATAAATATAATTATAATTAATATTATATCTTTATATATTGGAGTCATATTATATTAACAATAATATCAAATTATATTAGGTAAAATTGATCCCAAATTTAAAGTCTTTATAATATATTAATACAGCAATTCCAACTCTATAATTCATCAATACCATGAACAAATGAATAGACTCTATTCTGAAAGTTTCATAAAGATGTCAAACTGTATAGCATAATTTTGTTCAAGAAAATTGTGAATGTTATTGTCATTGAACATCGATAATGAACTCATCTCTCAAACGAATTTGTCAAAATTTAAGAATGAGGTTTGGTGACCAATTAAAGTGGTTAATAAGTTTTCGCCAATTAAGTTCTCCGATTTGAATTCCCACTGTCGGTAATGTGAAATAGTAAGCCAATCAATTTTTGTTTTGTTTTGTTTGTAGAATTGTCAATGCGTTAAAGTTTTTAGAAAAATATTAGAGAGAAACTAAAATTTAAATATTTTTTATTTATATTGAAGGAGTATGTGCAAGTGTTACTATTACGATGGTACTTACTTAGTTTTTAGAAAAATATTAGAGAGAAACTAAAATTTAAATATTTTTTATTTATATTGAAGGAGTATGTGCAAGTGTTACTATTACGATGGTACTTACTTTGTTGGAGATATAATAGCTGATCTATATATATTAAATAAACAAAAATATCCAAATTGTCATATACAGAACATTATTTTTAGGATATAAAATATGGATATTAGACATAAACCAAGTCTTGTTAATTAGGTCTAAGACATTAGGTCGTACATTACTGATTCATAACTTTTTGTTATATCTAAGACTTCTTCTAGATCATAGACACGATCTTTAGTGACTTTATCTTAACCGCCATATCGTAAACATAAATCTTCATGTTTTATCCAATATGGTCTTTGAACAACCAACCTTTGATAAGTAGCTTTTATATTTTTGAGATAAAAAAGTATCCTGTTGTTTTCTCTTCATTCTTGGGATGCATTTGGATTTGATGATATCCTAAGTATCATCCATAAAACTCATTATTTCAAAATTAGCTATAATAACAACTAATTGATCGATGTTGGGTAAAGTAAAACGATCATTTAAAATAGCTATGTTAATATTTTTGAAGTCAATGCATATTTTATGATCTCTTTCTGTGTTATTTACTAAAACAATGTCTGACAACTACGTTAGGTAATCGACTTTGCTTTTTATAATGTCGTTTTTCTCTCGTGCAAATCTCTTTTTTTATTATTAGATTGAGTTATTTGTATGGTAATACTCAACTCATGTAAAATGATGAAATGATCAATACCTGGCATATCCTCTGGTTTCCAAGTGAAAAGATCTTTAAGAACTTAATCAATAATTCTCTCATCTCGGTTGAAAGTTTTGAACTTATTTTTAAATATTTGTCTTCCTCTGGATCTCCTATTGAGATTGTTTCATAATCTTCGGATGTTATTGTCATAATCCAACTTTTCACCAAGCATGTAATATCTAGGCTTAATCGTCACTTGTTCTTTAGTTACTATTTCGAACCAGACGGTAAAACATTGTTCATTATGAAATTGTAACAACTTCATGCTTTCTCTTGTTCTATTCTTATTTCTTTTATTCCGTCCATTGTGGAGTACTTTGGTAAGTTGATGGTAATTCAAGGGAACAACTATCATTTTATGGATCCATATTCTTTCCAAAATTATGTTATAAAAGGTGTGGATGTTTAACACTATAAAAATTTTAAGTACGATAACTCCTTCCACAGAAATGAAGAGCCTTATTATTCTGACCGACATTGTTACATTACTGTTGAACCCCACCAATGGAAATTGTTGTTATAATATCCATAGGATCTATTCATATATCCAATAGCACTAATAATTATAAAAAATCCAAAGAATTATCATTATCTAACAGAATAGAATGCATCTCACAATGTGTGATTTTAATTGTGATAACCAAAGAATCACCATGAGATGGTAAGACCTCAATTTTTTCGAACATAATAGGGAACACTAATCCTTCTCGTTTTAGGCTATAAATAAGTTGGTACATGCCTCTGGCTTTATAAGCATACCTCTTTCTCAAATCGTGAATGTGTCCTAACATTATTGGATTGTCGGGTATGGCATAAATTACATGCATCTCCTTGTATGGGCAGATTGGGCCTATTTCCATCCACTAGGTCCCTCGAATTATCATTAGATAGAAGTTGTTCAAGTTCCCCGTTAATATGTTTGTAGTCCTCTGTCTAATGACCCATGTTTTTATGAAAGACATAATATTTGTCAGGGTCTCTAAATGGGGCTCTCATGGGTTGTGTCCATTTCACTTGTTCCATTCTTTCCATTTTTTGTACAATATTAGCCAATGATACACGCAACGATGAACCTTTAAAAAGAAACAAAGCACTCTATCATGTCTCAGGTTCTCCCTTATGTGTCACTGTTGGCTAAAACAGGGTAGGCTTGGACGCCTATCAATAAAAGACTTCATTTTCTAGTATTTCTTAGTAGTAGTAAGCTTATATGAAGACCTTCTCAATATGTTTTTGACTATTTTAGCTCCCTTTTCACATTAACAAACTTCTAGATCTATTTGTGACAGCGTTTAGAGAGCATGAAGTAGTTTTAATCAACTCAATGAGTAGACCAATGTCCCTCTTGATTTCCTTTTCGAAAGCTTCACTAGAAATAGAGCTTGGACATTGAGAGGTCCTCGTTTTTTCTATTTTGAATCATCTTGTGTAGGTCTCTATTGTCTCATCATGTTTTTGAAAGATGGAAAATAAATGATGTGATTCTTTTATGATGAGCTTATTTCATGCGTAATTGGTGACAAAAATCTTGACCAACTCATTGAAATTTTTTATGCAGTTGGAGGTTGTTCTATGAATCATTTCTTTGTTGTTTCCTGGAAAGTGGCAGCGAATAATTTGCAAACATAGCCTCTTTTTTTCTATCACGCTTACGACGACCATGACCACTTTGAAGTGGATAACATGCACCATAAGATCTTTTATCTTCTTGTAAGCCGGACACTTTGAAGCAAAAAACTTGAAAGGTTAAACTACATGATCAACATCATAAAAAAAAGGATACCAATAATTGATCACATACCATCTCAATGCCATTCAAAGGATGTAGCTTTCCTTGACATTTTAATCAATCGTTAATATGTGTTTCCATTTTTTCTTCCATCTTTTTAAACTTCTCGTCCAAATCATTATTGGAAGGTTCAGGTTGTGCTTGACATCATTTTAGAGCAAAGGTTTCCAAACCAGATGGTCCTAATTAGTGTTGGGATATGGTATGTCTAGGATGTTGATAAGTTTTGTATAGGTGTTCTTGAGTTTGAGTTACAGGTATGAGTTACTCATAAGTTTAATTAGGCATGTATTGATTGCAATATCTTATAGGTTCACGAGAGGTCTATTTCAATCTTGTTGAATAGCATAATACCTAAGGAGGAGTTATTATCTGAAATGAACTCTCAACCTCCTTTTGAGTAACTATCTTGTATCAAACGTGATCTAAGTTCCTTGTTATCACTTTGTGATTTGTGATCATTGAGATCAAACTCAAAGGTTGGGTAAACATGATTGTTTCTTGATTCGGGATAGGTGTGATGTATAGCCATGACTGTAGGAATGAATTTTTCTATAACACGAGCTTATTCTTCTTGGATATGAAATGTAAGGTCTCAAATGCTAATTAAGTACTAGAAAGATTTAAAACCCTATGATAAGCACCAATTGTTTGGAGAATTATTGGTGTTTTAGGATTTGTAGAGAGATATTTTCATATTGATATTAACAAGGTATATATAGATACATAATAGGCATATGTCACTATTACAATAATAGATAATGTGTTCGAGGTGTTAGAGGTAACCTATATATGATAAAATTAAAATAAATACTCATATTGTTATACATAAAATGTTGTTTTCAAGCCGCAGAACTCTGATAAGAGCTAGAATGATTGCCTCCAAGCACCATACCACTTTGTGAAAGTGGTACAGACTATTAGACATGATTCCTACATCGATTATATGAGAAATGTGTCTCGTTTCGTTAGAGTCACTTAACACCTAGATGATACCAAATAGGCTTAATAACCAACTCTTTTCTGTAAATAATTTTTTTTATTTCAGATAATTAAATACAGGAAAATTACATAAGACAATAGATTCCATGTCATTAAGGAAGAAACATTAAATTAAAAAGTCAATATGAGAATCAAAGGCTTATTATTTAAACATTATTTTAATTGTCTAATCTATTGGCATTTTTTTTCTAAAGATATACTTAAGTTTTATTTTTTATTAAATAAATGAAACATTATAAGAATGAGATTTACATTAAGATTCATGATAGTAGAGATAAAGAATCATATCACTTAAATACAAGTGAATCCTTGACATTTGAGCTCTAATTGTTTCATAATCTATTTGGTTACTTAATTGTTTTATGATGAAATTTATGATAATTTTACAAACTATATCATAATTATCTTGTATATTTCGTTAACATAGCATTAAGCACCTAAAGAATCAAAGTTATTCCTTAAGAAAGTTCTCTCATGATTACTACCAAATAAGTCGGTTGGTTAGTTTTATAACTTCAAAAATTAACTTAACTTATAACAAAGGGTTTCACATCTTTCATGACTCATGAGTATTAGACATTAAGGAAAATACATTATAAACATATCTTAAATATCGCACACAAATAAAATCCAAGAATGTTCTTCTTTGTCAAGCCAGTTAATGAAGTTAACTAATATCTCCTGCGCCGTAGCTAACTTCTCTCCTAATTAAGTGTTTTGGTTATCGAATGTCACAGAAATTGCACTATATATATTAGTGTCATTCTTTTCCTGCCATTTTGCATTATGTTCTGAGCGAATCCACGTGATTACAAAAATTTAGTTTTGTACATCATAAGAAAATCTGTGTACAATTTGCTTTGACCTCTGAACAGGGTGCTATTTGATGCTATTTTTACTTTGACTCAATTACCAAATCAATTTCGATATAATAATAATAAGGAAAATAATTACAGAGATTCCTTTTATTCAGATTTTAGGAATTATTTAATTTAATTATAAGAAAATGTATTTTTAAATCATTTTATTTATAAAAGAAAATATTGAATAAAAATAAAATTAATTTTTTATCTATTTTTTTTGTTAAATATAACAGAATTATACATGTTTTAATTTTTCAATAGAAATATATATAATTAAATATTTTTAATTAAAAAATTAGTTAATTTTTTAACAAATCTTTCGATCAAATTGAAATATTAGACAATCAAAATTTTGTTTAATATTTATTGAATTTTTTTCTTAAAAAATTTGAGTAATTTATATATATATACATATAAAAAAATATAAACATACATATAACACATACACTATTCCATTATATATAAATAAAAATATAATAAAAATTTAACTTTTCTCTCTTGTCATAAACAAAGGACTTTAAGAACACCTTTATCATAAATGAAGTAATTTAAATATTTTTTTCTAAATAAAGGGAATAAATAACAACTTTGACCTAAATAAATTTATTATTTAGGCATTTTACCAATAATAATAATCACCTAATCAATGGTTAAAAATGAACCTATGACATACTGTAGCCAAAGAAAAATTTTCTTTCTCATATTTTGCATAAATCTAAACTTATACAAATATGATTTCATAAAGATTAAGATAAAAAATTCATATTATAAAATAAACGTAGAAAATATGTAATGAATATATATTCAAAGTGTTATCATCATTGAAAATATATTTAACGTGTTTATAAAGATGTGTTTAACATATATTCATCACGTTATAAAATATATATATGTTTAACAATTGAAAGAGGGTTAAAAATGAAATTGTAGTAGTGAAAGCGTAATGCCTTCTATTTTTAAATGACTCATTTATTTAAATTATTTAAAAAAACGTTAAAATAAATCTATTGAAAATTATTGAATAAAGGCAGTTTAAAAATAATTTGTTAGAAAACATATTGAGTGTAACATTGGTACAAAAAAACATATTTTTTCATATTATATACACATTCAAATAACTATATACTTATATGAGAAATTAAAAAATTAAAAGAAAAAAAAACAAAGAAGGAAAAATGGGGGTGGGATGGATGCATTCAAAGTAAACATATTTGCTCAAAAATACATATATATTTAAAATGATTCATCAACGTGTGTTTGAAAAACTAATTTTTGAAAATATATATATGTTCAATATTATTTATACAGACATATATTTTGTTTCATGTTATATACACAACTCATTAAAAATCAAAAACGTGGAAAAATAATTGGCAAAAAAACTGAAAAGTTGGGGATGGATATGAAGGTGGAGGAGGTGTGGGGCTATATAGGAAAGTAATCAAGATGCGGCGACATGCCGTATTTCTTACATTTTACATTTTATTTTGTTTTCCTGAAACAGTGATTTATATTGGGTGCCACGTTTAAGGTCTATTAATATGTCTGTTTGTGCTAATTAAAATTCAATAAGTTGTTAAATTTAGGAATGAAGATGTCATTAAGGGAAAAATTGCTTTGAGTTTAAGCTTAATTAATATTGTGGTTGAGTTTTGCTTGCAACATAATTATGTATGCACGTAGGATAAATGTTTAAATTGTCTTTAATTAAGATGGGGATTAGAGTGTTGACAATTTTCCAAAATTAAAGTAATGGTTTTGATGCCATTCATATAAATCATGTATATGCATAAAAGAAAATAACAATTGTCATTATCATGAAGACTAAGTTTGATTGTATGAATAATGACTTTAGTCATTGAAAACGTTTCATTCAATTATTATGTTATTGATACAACAACCAATAATCACAAACTCCCCATTCATAATCTGACCCCAATCGACTTCCTTGAATCCTTGATAGTTTCCTCACATGAACTTTGATTCATAAACTAAGCTAATTAAAGGGCAATATATATGCTAAATTTGTTTTTTTTGTTATATATAATTACTCCTTACAAATTATGATTGACATGAGGTTTGAACTTACTACATTTGTGGTGTGGTACCGTCCCATTATTCCAATGACTGGTATTTGAGGGCATATCTCCTAAAATTGTTAATAACATGAAATTAATAGAATTTCCATGACCTTATTTTTGACCATTTTATTTTCCATAGTGTACGTGTGCCTAAAACACTATCTGTGTAATTGACTAGCATTCTTAATAAAATTATAAAAATAATAATTAATGATATTAGAATGTGTCAATATATTACTAAAACAGTTATATTTAATTATAATTATACTACCAATTAAAAATAGCTTTTATGTTACATCTATGATAATAGATGAGATTTAAGAGAAAATATTCAAGATTTTCTTTAGAAATTTCAACCCTATTTTCCCAGATTAGATTAAGATTAACCTTGAATAAAAAAACAACATTTTTTAAATATTATTTATAAACTACGCATAAAACTAGATTTTTTAATTCTTCTAAAATCGACATTGTGAGGCGCACATATGGTTTTTTTTTTTGTTAGTGAAAGTAAGCAACTCCATTAGTAAAAATAATATAAACGTATCATTAATATTAACCTGTCATAAATATTCGTAATAACTTTAAATTTATAAATATTCGCAACTTTATAGAAACTTCAATAACAAAATATTGCCTTGACTAAATTCAAAATCTTGGTTGCAATCACGATCTAAATTTATAATATTATTATCTGTTATAATAATTAATTATAAATTAAAATAAAAAATTATATTATTTTATTTTATTTAATAATTATCAATCATATTAATTATAATTATAACATAATTTATAAATGGAATATGTACTCCACTCTAAATAAGAACTAAGCAAAAATTGCATGTATCTAGTTACAATTACATTTAAAAATAAATTATATAATTTATAAATATTTATAAATTTTATATAATTTAATATTACGATTCGTATCTACAATTAATAAAAAATTTACATGGGATTTGTGTCTCTGCTAGAGATAAATAGAATTACTTTAGTTATTATGATTACATATTGTTATTCATTATTTTTAAAATACATTTAAATTACTTTTTTTTTTATCAAATTCTATTATATATATATATATCTTTTTAATAGAAGTTACGTTAATTTTTAAATTTTATTAATAAAAAATATCATTACATACATCAATAACTATAAATAATTAATTTCTCTTACGACCACCTACGCCTTATTAGATCACGGTCGGTTGAAATGAGAGTTAATGGGACCCATTTAGCAGATATTATTATTAAACCACTCTGATTTCACCGCTCAGCATTAGTAGCACTGATCCATTCGTTGTACACAGAGTTATCCTTCTAATCAACACGTAATATTCTTCCGATTCTTTTTAATTCACTTTTGACCGCGAGGATTTACATTTACATAATTAGTCGACATCGGCATGTAAGTTAGTATTTGTTAATAATTCTAATACTAATTTGTGGTGCTTAATTAAGCACCTCAGAGATTATAATTTCCACCGTTTTCATTTTTTATACTCTTCGCGCACTATTTTTGATATTTAACTCCTTATATAGAATTATTCCTATACCTCTACACGTAATAGCTTTTAGATAGATGCTTCTTTTTTTACACAAATCAAAGGTCTTGATTGAATCGATCTACCACGTGTCCAATTGACACAGTTCCATGAAAGATTCCCTCTTCATACTTAAGTATGAAAATAGTTTGAAGTTTTGAGCACTGGTACGAAATTATTTTTAAAACATTTATATACAGCTAGGGATAAACATAAAAGAATCCTTTAATTTATTAGCATATCCTATATAAAAAAGAAAAGATATTATGAAACATCTGTCATATATATATATATAAGTAATTTTTATACAATGATGGATTTAATTCTTGAAATTAGAGGAGGCACTAACTAATAATGATAATGTAAAGTTTGCATAAAAATTTACAAATTAAATATTAGATTTAAATAATTGACAATAAATTTTTTTTAACAATTACTTATGAAATTTATTATTATTTTAATTAAAAAATAACTGAATTTATATATAATTTAAACTTAAAATCAAACTTTAATACTAAGCTAAGAGAAGACAATGCATATTAAATTTTAATATGATATAATTATTATAAATTACAAAACTTTCCTTTAAGTATAAAATTAAATAATTAAACGAAGAGTGACACGTACCCTAAACCTTATATAAATTCACCTCTCATTTCGTTCACTGCAATGATAACATAAAAAGAAACCAACCAAAATCAGCTGAATGCAATTAATGAACTTCACAAATTATGTCTGGTTTTAAAAATATTGAAAGAGAAAATCATCACTGGCCGGCGAGTGAATTTAATGTATTAAAAAGCATATATTTCCATGTATATCTTCACTCTTCTTGTGACTTGTGAGCCACATTAAATATAGATGGATGGATGGATGGAGTGGAGCCAAATAGAAACGAAAAGTTCGAGATCAATGAGATTTTAAAAAAATAATTAATATTTTAAGATCAATAAATATTATTTTTATTTTTAAAAATAAAAACTTAGTGATTATTATTATTTTTCTTTTGTAATTGGGATCGTGGCTAATAATATCCATCATGACTTAATAGAAACTCTATCAAACTTTGACAAGACACTCTAAATTGGGTAAAGTCTACTAAGAACACAAGGCGTGTTGATTTGCATCAGATATTAAAAGGAGCAAGATGACAAATTAATTGAGCAACGCTGCAAGAGATTAATAGTGACTTTACACTAGTAATAAAGCCAAGCTTTATATGCCATTGAAGAAAGATAGCTTTAGATCACAGATTTTATATATGTGTATATATATATATATTGAGGCGGGGGTTGTTTCAAAATCCTGTTTAGTGGCTTTTCAAACAAAATATATACTCTGACAATTGATGTCATATCAAGATCGAAGCACGCGCATTTGTGCAAATTGCAAAATGACAAACCCTAATCTAATCACTTGGCCAATTGGATATTAATTGCAGCAACTACTTATCCTGCCAGATTATTACCTAATTATAATTGAGTTTGCCCATTTATATTTAAGGTTGTAATGAGTTCAACAAAACACTAATCCTAGAAAAAGGAAAGGCCATAAACATCTTCAATCATTTTTGTCTTTTTTTTTGTTTTATCATTTCAGACTTTATCATTATAACTTGTACGCTAAAGTAATTATGCAATTCTCATCTATATATATATATATATATATATATTAAGGAAATATATTTATTTATTAAGAAAAACTTTCATATTTTCTTTGAGAGCATGCCTAAAATTGTATGTAAGAAATGTTCTGTTTGTATAGGTTAATTTGAGAATTGAAATTTATTAAATGAGCTATAATTTAGTTTTATTTTTTTAAGTGTGTTATAATTTATAATTTTTTTAAAAATTGAGAAAGAATGATGTTTAATCTTTAATTTATTTCTTTGTTTTTTTTTTTTACTTTTTCTTAGCCATTAATAAGAAATAGTTTTTGTGCCGTGTATTTTGATAATTTAAATTTAATAAATATATAATAATATTAATTATTTTAAATTTTTATATTATAAAATAAAATAAAAAAGTAAGGTTTTAAATATAAATTTTTTAAGTTATTTTTATTATAATTAAAAAATTGATGTTAAAAAATTTTACAAAAATAATTTAAAAACAAATATTTAATTAATTTGTTACTTTAGTGATGAACAAATATATAATGATAACTATTTTATGAGTAATAAAATTCAAATAAAATATTAACATGAGTGATTTATCAAGATATTGACAATAATTATATAATTTTATTTAATAAATAAATCAAATATAACATAACAACATATAAATTTATTCAATTAATATTTTTATTGTTTAAAAAATTAATCATACTTCAATAATAAACGGTACTTAATATGATATGAGACAGTTAATAAGAAGTTTTTCTTTAAAATAATTTATAATAAATATATTTTTTTAAATTGATATTAGACATGATATGATTTTGAGAAATGTATTTATTATATAGATATTTTAGTATTTATTATATAAAAATTAAGAAAAAATAAAGTTTAATTTATAAATAAATAGATCGAATACTCATTAAATATATAATCACAACTTAATTATATAAAATAACTATTTATAAAAATATTTATTATATAAATATTTGGTATTTATTAGTGTAAAAAAATTAATAAAAAGTAATTAAAAATATAAAATTATATTTATTAAATAGATATTTTAATATTTATTGATATAAAAAAAATTAAAAGATAGAAAATTTTCATGGAAAGCAAAGTTATTCTCTATTTTTATATATAAAATAATTGATTAAATAGTATTATCATAATTACTTTCAATTAAAATATATCATTTTTTGTCATTTTTGTAAGTTTCTAATTATAATTGTTTTTATAAAAATAAAAATAAATATTATATTCATTTTATTCTTACAATAAATAAATTTAAATATTAATAATAATTGATACAATTGTTATTAAATTATGTTTTAAAATTAATAATTTAAGTTATATAATAATTATTATTTTAGATATTAATAATAATTGATACAATTGTTATTAAATTATTTTTTTTAAATTAATAATTTAAGTTACATAATAATAATTATTTTAGATATTAATATTATTATAATTGTTATAATATAAATATAAAAAAATATTTATTTTATTTTTATTATTAATTATAATTTATTAATATTATTTTAAAAAAAATAATTATTAATAAATTATTGTTATGATAATAATTATAAAATTTAACTATATTTTTTTAAAAATAAAAATAAATAGTTTTTTTAGGTTTTAGACATTTAGTGCAAGATTTCGTCCAAACCTGTTTGGGCATAGAACAATCATATACTGCTGATCTGATTGATACTTTGATCAATGAAGGTGCAGTTCTCTCTCTCTTTCTAATTAGGCTGCGTAGATGTGCCAGTCATAATTTGATTCATTTAATCATATTTAAATAGTAAAATTTGAATTAAATAAGAAAAAAATTAAATTTAAGTCGGTTTAAATAATTCTAAAAAAATTTAGCTAGTTTGGAGTGAGTTTTAACCGGTTCGTTAGCACAAAATTATTAAAAAAAAAAAACTACAACTCTTAAATATTATAAATTATATGTTTAGTTAAAAACTTAAAATTTGATAAATATATTTCTTTTTAATTTTGAGGCAACTCAGTGTAATTTATTCAAATTTTTGCTTCTTCGACAACCACTAATAATTACTTTTCCAACAGTAGTCTTACATGTATTGAAACATACTAAAATATTTTTTTATAACACCTTAAAAAGATGATTTTTTATACTATTATTGTATAGTTTACTTGAATCCACTAAAAGATCTTTGCATATATGTGTGATCAATTTTGGAAAAAAAATATTTATTTAATCTCATTAATATATTCTTTTATTTAGTGGCTAGAGAAAATTTTATTAAAATTTGGAGTTTTTTATTCAAACTATAAGTTTCTAAGAAGATGCACAACTTTTTATTTTACATGAGATTGATTTGATGGCATTTACATTTGACAAATTTATTTAGAAATTGCTTCTTGCTTTAAAAAATAGATTTATTTAACTTATATCTAGTAATTTTTTTAATATTATTTCCCTCATTTTTATTGTTTCATATAATATTGTTTGAATTAATGAGTTTTAACTATTAAATATATTAATTAATTTATAAAAATGTTCAATTAACTACAAAAACATGCAATTAATAATTTAATCTAGTTTGGATAAATTTGGGTCAATTATACTAATGAAAAATAACACTATTTATCAATTATACTATGTGTTATAATTTATCAAAAAATTATAATAAATAGACTTTTCAAAAACAAACAAAAAAAGAATAGAAAATTTATCTAACATTTCATTTTGATATTTGTTGTAAACTCATGTTACCATGTCAGAAAAATAATAGCTATACTAGTTTTAATTACAAGTAAAATATGATTAAATTATCATCGTAGTATGTGAACAATTGTTAAAATATTAGAATTTTTAAATTTTGTATCCCAACGAGATAGTTGGATATCCTTTCAATCTCTAAATTGAACAAAAAATTGCACAAATTCTTCAACTTCAACCCCATTACGTGTGAATAGTATTGTTTACTAAAAATAATCTTGATTCAAGAACGTTTGGCTTTAGGATAAATATTGTCTCCTAAAATTCTATTGATTTAATGTTGAATTTTTTCTCTAAAAAGTTCACTAATAGTCTTTATTTGACCTAGGTTACTTGTAAGTAAAACTAATGTCTTAGATGTGTTGGTATCTTTATGTTTTATATCGTTTTAGTATCCTAATTCAAGTATTGATATTCTTTCTATAATTTTTGAATGTTATACAATTTTTTCCATTCTAATTTTAGTCTTTTAATAATGAGTTTTTTTTTTTTGGAAATTAATTAGAGTTGGAAAAATGATTTTTTTCTACAAGGAACACAAAAGTTATAATTTTTACTTATTAATTTTTTTATTTTTACAAATATAATATACCATCCATTAATTTCTTTGTAAGAAATGTAAAAACAAAGCGTTTAGAGAAAAAAAAACTATCAAAATGCAGCTAGATATAAAATAAACAATTTGTATTGATGCTTTAATTTTTTTTTGAAAATTAACAATTTTTTTTATCTTTTTAAACTCTAATTAAACTTTAAAAATAAAGAATAAAAAATTATTAAAAGTTCAAAAGGGTATTTTGGACAAAACAAATTGATTACGATCCATTAATTTCTTTGTAGGAAGTGTAAAAACAAAGCGTTTAGAGAAAAAAATGTCAAAATTCAACTAGATATAAAATAAACAATTTGTATTGATAATACTTAAAAAAAAACTTTTGAAAATTAACAATTTTTTTATCGTTTTCAACTCTAATTAATTTTAAAAAATAAATAATAAAAAATCATTAAAGAATCAAAATGGTATTTTGGACAAAACAATTTGATTATTATTAAAAAAAATTAAAAATGATACTAATACTTGAATTTGGGTACTAAAATTGAGTGTTTTAAAAATATAAGACATTTGGGATACTAATACATTAATTGGGACACATTTTAAGTACTAGATCTCTTAAATCATAACAAATATAAATCATACACACAATTAAATTGTAAGTTTGTGAGAATCATATTCTCACACTATGCCATTCGCACCACATATAGAATTCTCATTTTTATTTGTTTGCTACAAATTCATGTAACAAATTTAGTTTGATATTTACTAAATATATTTACTTGTCCTATAATTATTTTAATGTTTACCAAATATTTAAATTTAAATTTAAATATTTTTAATTAATTTAAATAATTATTTAATCTAATTAAATAATATTTAATTAATTACATGGATTAAATAGCCTATCAAATTATCATGTTATCCATACATATTTATTTGAAATTTTTGACATTTATAAAATATTTTATTAAAAAAATGTGTATTTTGATTATTTAAAATATTAATTTCAAATTAATTATTCATATTTATCTTAGAGCAATATCGTTTTGTCGTTGTTATAGAACATATTTCAGGACCAATAGAACTTTGATTTCAAACTTAAATAAAATATTGATACATTTATTAACCCCTTAATTAATTAAAAATCTTTATTATTTTAAAGTTACTGTATTATAGATATGAGACTAAAATCTTGAATATCATAAATAATATTTACTCAACACAATATATATGAATAATCCATTAATATAATCATTAGATGTAGCTTAATACTTAGTTCAAAATAAGATCGATGCATTAAGTATGTTTATATCCTCTATTACTTCTTTCTTGATTACTCGAGATGTGTATGAATAAGTATCTATAATTATAGTGTAGATTACACGTGATTATTAAAACTCTGGATCATTAATAAAGAGAATTTATATCTAACATTTGAGAATAAATAGAGTGGAAAGTATCTTAGTCCTTTAGTACGAGTATCATCAAGTAAGTCAAATACCACAATGTCACAATAAAGGATAACTAAATTACTCAAGATTAAGATCATCATATACATGATTATCAAGTGACATATATAGAAACATCTATAGGTAAACAAATATTAACATTGTTTCTATCTATAGGTAAATGAATATTAAAATTGTTTCTAATATATATGGTATAGTCATGTATAATAAACTATTAGTAAAGGTACACTCAATTAGATGCATTTATATTAGTTATATGAATAAGTATCACTCCATTTCAAATAGATATAAATCGTACTAGTAACTTAATTAAAGTTTCCTTTATAAATTTTAATTAATCTTCACGAACTATTTTGATTATTTCACTTAAAATCAATCATCGTGTATATATGTTGATATGTTAAGTTTTAATTAAGTAAATATAAATAATCAAAAACCTTGTAATAACTCATTTAAAGAATAGAAAAACATATGTAAATAAATAAAATATTATTTTTATGTATTTTAAATTTATCATAGCTTAAATATAAATTGTTTTTGTATTTATGATTCTATCTTAACAATCATAATCTCATAATTATTTAAAAAGTCAATTTAATTCTAAAATTTATGTGTTTGAGAGCTAAAGCTCTATAATTTATAAGAAAATGTAAGGTTAATCTTATATTTAAATTTATGTTTAAGAATTAATGGGAATATCATGTGATAAGCACACAATATTTTCCCCAAAGATATATGCAAAATAAATAAGTTTTTTATATAGCAATTGTTCACAACTTCTTCAGTTTTAAGCTCTTGTATAACCATCCACAACACTCTTTATTAGAATTGTTAACTTTGAACAATTCATATTCTTATTTTAATATTTTTTTATGTGAACCCTTGAACTTAATCTTAACCTATAGACATAAAATATTTGAGAACTCCAAGAGAAACATTCAAAGACCCAATGAAAAATTAAAAATGATTGCAAAAAATCTAATATTCAGATTGATAATAACACCTTGACTCTATAGATATTACGCGTTAAGAACCAACCCTTGAACTCGAATCTTGAAACCTATAAGCACAAAGTGTTTAAGAACTCCAAGAGAAACAGTCAAAGATCCAACAAAAAATTGAAAATGCATGATTCCAAAAAATTTAATATTCAGAATGGTAGTAACACCTTGACTCTATAGATATTACGCATTGAGAACCGATGGTGATAATGATGCCATAAGGGTTACAAATCCTTGATAATTAGTTTGAAGAGAAAAAAAAGACTAAAAAGCTCCCAATTTTGATTAATTATAAAAAAAAATCTAATATGTTTTAGTTTTTTTGAGTCTAATAATCCATTTGAGCCAATTCCATAGAAAATTGTTCCTTAATTCCTTGACTTACTTGATTGTTTTGACTAACATTAGTGATAATTGCACTCTACACTACTTGGAATTCTTTAACTAAGGTTTTGGTTTACTTAAGAGATAAAGTTGCCCGAGTAATCAATTTGAATGCTAAATATGAGAGGTGAAAGTGAGAAAAATTATTCTTATTACTAATATTTTTTTTGTATGCTAGTTATTTTACAATGTCTAACATAGAGAGATCATCAAGTTTAGAAGGAAAGGAGGATGTAACATTCATGTTGCAAGCTATGCAATAATCATTTGAGCTTTAAGTTTTTCTTGTGTTTTTAACATAAACAATAACTTATCAAGGCTTAAGAAACCTTGTGACATTCATCAATAGCTTATCAATGCTCGGGAAACATTGGGGTGTTTTTTTATCTCAATAAAAACGATTTTTAGTTTTCTTGGGGTTGATTTACCAAATTTGCTATTTGGTTCCAAGCCTATGCCATTTTGGGTTCATGTTGCTTTGTTCCTCGTGGGGTTTTAAGACTAGTCATTTTGGGGTTCACATAACTTTTTGACCCAAATTTTCAACTAAAATATATTAAATACCCTTATTTAGGTTATTGTTATATTTTTTTGGAAAAATTTAACGATAATATCAATGAATTAGGTAACTCAGAGGTAAATTTACTACCAATTACTATTAAAATTAATCAAAATATATACTAATAACTTAAATTATGATATTTGATGTGTACAAGTTATTAATAAGGATAAAACTAAAAAATAACAAAACAATAATATGGTTTATCCAAAGTCACCTATCGTCCTTTTTTTTATAACAATATCACTAAAATTCGTAACAATAAAAATAACATGAAGCTAGTATCCTATTCTTATAAATTTAAAGGAATAGTATTACTTTTGTTATTATGAATTTTGGGGTGATATTTGAGCTAATTTCACGTATATGATCGGTATTAAAAATGAGATCTATGAATTCATGATAAATAAACTGCCAACATGGTCGTTATGCATAGTTTTTAGTTTGAAGTCTTTTAAGATATGGGAGAAAAACAAAGTCCTACAGCTAAGAAGTGGTTAGAGACTAGTCCATGTTAATTTGATTAAATGCAAAGGTCAGGATTTATCGAAATAGGATGCTTACTAGTGTTTTATTTCAACAAAAAACCTCATTTTCAACATGATTTTAGTTCCAATATAAGATTAAGTGTAATTATAAAAAACCTGCATGAAAAATATGATCATTATAGTGCTACAACTTACACACTTACGCATATTAACCAAACTTTGTCCCAACTTAACTAACCTAGGTAAATGCTTACTAGGGTTTGTTGTGCCTTAATTTTTATGCCACATGCGTACTATTAAAATTTCCCTTATTAGCTAGGAGATAGATATCACTAATAATATTTACTTAACAGAACCAGATTATACTGGTCCACTGACTTTACTTCTTGTGGGTCACACAGAAACAGACCCTTCAAAATTTTCACCTACCACAGGGAGCTTGAAATTATGGTGATAAGGATCCACCTGAAAGCATTTATTTTCATCTTTACATCCCAAAATTTCAGATCAATTAGTTGATGATAAGATCAATTACTAAGGATAACCATTATCCTAACTACTACCATTATAGAGAATTAATGAGGAATAATGCTTCTAAGATGATTGGTTTCGCAATAAGTACACCTATAACATATTATCATATAATATCATAAATAGATGTTAGGTGTTCAAATGCTAATCACTCCAATTATTAAATTTTAAGTCTTCGTAAAAACGAGGATGAAAGATGCAAGATGTCCTATAACTTTTTTAAAAGATCACTTAAATTTCACAATTTTTAATAGGAATGATCACGTATGTCCCAAAATATTCCGGAAGAGAGATACTTCTAAGTTCTAACATGTATAAAGTGGCGGAACATTTCGGGAGCTCAAAAAAAAAAAAAATTATAAATGTACTTTTATTATTTAATAAATGTTTTATTTGTAATAATATATTGTATTTAATTTTTCAATACATATTTTTGATATATCATTCTATATTTCAATAATATTTAGTAGATATATTGAAAAAAATTACATAAATAAATTGTGAATAAAATATTAGTTTTTCAGAGATTAAATGATTAAATATGAATATTTGTATTTGCGTATTTGATAAATATTAATTAATTGTACACATAAAATTATAATAATATACAATATATAAAAATATTTCTTAAATCAATATGGTGTAATTTAATAAATATTTAGTTCATGAGAATATCAATATAAATATAAAAAATTATAAGAATTAAAATTAAAAAAATACATTACAGAGATTCCAATTTAAAGTTTTTAAAGTTTCCGTTATTCATATTATTAAAGTTTTTTATATTTTAATTAACTTTTAGTTTTAATTTTTTTAATATTATATTATTTTACATTTTATTTTATTTGAAAGTTTTTAATATTTTTCTCATAATTTTCATTCATTTTTGTTACTATACAAAACTAACTTATTTAATCGATCTCTTCAATAAAATAAATAAACAAACACAGACAAAAAATATGTATATTTATTAGGTTTTTATTTTTTAACAATATGTATTTTTAAATATACTATAAAATTTAAATCTTAAATAATATCTTATTATTTATATTTTAATTTTAATTTTGAGCACTTATAAATATATGATATTAATATTTCTTAAATTTTTATATTATTATATTTTTATTTATTTTTAATAATTTTTATTATAAATTATAATAGTTTAATTTTATTTATTTAATGTAATATGACCTAATTTTTTTGTTTTTAATTAAAAAATAACTCTTAATTTCTTTATATATTATGATATATATTTTATTCCTAAATATTTAAATATATTTTTCTATTTTATATAAAAGAAATTACATTTCAATCGTACCCAAAATATATTTCCAACTCCTCGTCTATATTAATCATCCGCCAGTCCGTCAGTATTTAATGGTTGTGATATTTACTTTTCAAGATTTGTGCTATTTGGATCATATATAAAACATGCACTTATGCTTTGAAAGAATATCACCTTCTTCTTTTTTAATATAAATATATTATTTAAAATAATATTTTTAAAATTTATATAATAAATATAATATATCAATAATATTAAATTTGATTTAATTAAACTATATTTAACATTAAATATATTTAAATAATTATAACTCAACATTAAACAAAAATGAAATCATTTATTTTCCTTTATCCATTACTTCTTGTATAAATAAGGTTATTATGTTCTTATCTTATAAATTTTAAAGTTTTTCTCTCTCTTACATAATTTATTGTTTTTTTAATACATAATTATCATAAAAAAAAATATTTAAAAAGAGATAATACAATTCCTACTTTACATTATTTTTCCCTTTTCTTTATCTTCAATTTTTTTTTAATATTTATGAGAATTTCATTATCTTTTACAATTTTTTCTACATTTTATGCATAACATTTTTTTGTTTTACTATTCTTATTTTTATTTTGTTATTTTTCATATACATTTTGTTTGAATAAGACATTTACAAACACTATAATTCTTATTATTTTTAAAATTTTATGCAATTTATTTTAATACTTTTTAACAATTTGGTTAATATTTTATTAACTTATTAACCAAGTCTTAATTTATGATTCCTATTTACATAAATAAAATAATGTTAAAATTAATGTATAATATAATTTTTAGCAAAAATGTTATTGTTTTTTCTTCATATTACACATGTACTTTCTTAGCACTTTATTATTTTACATAAAGTAAATATGTGAAAAAAATAATTAATTTTATTAGATAATAGTGTATTAGTCAATTACACAAAAAATAGTGATCAATAACTATGTGATTGTAACTAGTTTTAATTTCTTGGTTGTAAATTTATATAAGAATTATAATATTTTAATTCATTTCATTCAAACTGATTATTTTAAATAGTACGTGTGATATTTTTCTACATAGGTACGTGGGATAGCTATAAGTTAGTTTGTGTTTCTTTTTTATTTTTATTTATTTTTGAATTAAAGTTAAAAGTTTTATTAAATTAACACAACTTTAAATATTGTTCAAGTAATAAAACAAACAATAATAACTCGTGAAGAAAATAAAATAATATTTTTTCTATCATATATCTTATTGACATCCCTTGAACTCAATAAAAATTTGTAATTTTCATTCATTGTAGCTTCAAAACCTAGATATATATAATCAAAAGAAGAAGAAAAATATACATACTTATTTCTTTCCATTAATTTTTTAAAATTACGTTTATGAGAATAAAGTTAACAACATGTTTATAATATTGATATGTTTAAGGTTCTCATAATTTTGATAATTTTTTTATCATAATAGTAACATATCCTTATTATGGATTTATTATTCTTAATATGTTTTGAATATTTATTTTTTCATTAATATTAAATATAAGATCAGGTTTTGTTTCTATTTATTTACATGAAATATGAATTTTATTTCTTTTAAGTTATTTATAAACAATAGAAAAATTTAATTACACTTCAATATGAAAATATTTTCATATAAAGAAATCTATGTGACCTTTTTTATTATTTGTTTTTTTTGTTTTGTAAAAGTTTAATTCAAATGAATAATATATATAACAACGTCAATATTTATTATCATTTTTCAATAAATTTTATTATATATTGTTGTTATAAATTTTTATCATATGTAAACTCGTGTGTTTTTTCCTTCTTATTTTTTAATTGTTCATATATTTTATAGGAATTAATATGTTACTTTTAAATTAAGTGAATATAGTTTAAATATAATTTTAAATCATAAATTTTTATATAAGTAAAATAAAAATTATATAAAAAGATTTGTTAAAATTTTAATACAACAAATACACGTGCGTATATTTAGTTAATTTTTTTTATAAACATCAATAAGGTTAATACTTAGTTAATTGTTTTTATAAACATCAATAAGGTTAATATTTGTCACTTTAATAAATAAGTCCTAAATTTTTCTGAGCAAAAAAAAAAATTGCCTAAATTTGTAAACATATATTATTGCCTTTCCCTTGTGAAAAAAAGAAAGTTTATTTTTCTCTGATATTTTTTTTTCAATATGATAAGCACCTAAAATATGAGAATTACATAAATTGGGATTTAAATCCTAAATTTTTGACAGAAGATACCACAATCTTGTCAATCAGATTTATAAGAAATGAGCTATGTTTCTTTGATGAAATGTTGAGAAAAGAACAACTTACATGTAATAATGCTTCATCTAAATGAGATGACTCTGCAACTAAAGTGTCATTTTTAAGCACAAGAATTCAAGATTGAATGTGGTCAGCTTGGTTGATTTTGGGCTATTATGTATATATATATATATATATATATATATATATAAACATGGTATATAATTTATAGGTCTAATATACGTAAACTAAACATATATATTATATATATATACATATATATACATTAACATGTATTTTTTAACTAATTTAATTATATAATTTTTTTTGGTATTATGAGTTTGGAAATCTGACATGAGTTTCACTCAATAATGTACAAATAAATAAACTAGTAAAACACTGTACTTGAATTTTTTAGAAGAGAATCAAATTAAGAATTTTTTTAAAAGTATTAAGTATTTGTCAACTATACTAAAAGTAGGTAGTTTTTTTTATATTATTTAATATAATTGGAATATATAACTTTACAAGAAAGGTGAGTGAATTTTATGATGAAATGAATATGTGAAACACTTTAAAAAGAGTGAGTTAATTTGACAAAGAATTTCACTTAATAACTCATTAATTTATGAATTTTATGAGTTATTTTATATTATCTTTTTTTATGGATTTAGATGATAATAGAATAGTACATGATTACATATCATATTTATCTAAATGAATTTATAAACTAATAATTAAAATTATAAAATTAATAAAAAAATAAAACAAAATTTTATAATAATTATGAATTTATTAGAAACAAACTTAAATGTGATGAGATTGAATACTAACACATAAAACTATCAATTATAATGAGATATGAGATATGGAATTGGATATAATAACTCATTTTATATATATACACAGTCATCCAAAACTATCAATCTCTTACCATCGTTAAATTTGATATTAATGTAGCTATTTTTTGAAAAAATATTTACATTCCTATCTCCTATCACAATTCCTAATTCTCAAAAATAAATAAATAAAACTATATTTTAAAGTGCTTCTAAATCATCTCACATCTTATTCAAGGTTTGCCAGCAGATTTTCATAATTTGAGAAAATAGTTAAATGTGTTGCAAATAATGATTAAAATTAACAAGAAAATAGTTAAATGTGTTGCAAATAATGATTAAAATTAACAATGACATGTACAGAAATACGGATGATTTAATTTTACAAAAATATCGTACAAATATTAAAGATATTTTTTATATGAATTAATATTTTCTTTTTTGTAAAACTATAAAGATTTGAACAATTTATTAAAAGTGATGAATTTTTTTTATATTAATACTCTTCAATAAGTAAAAATATCACAAATACATATCGACCATACTTCTAATACTTTAAAAAATAGTTGTAAATGATAAAAAGGCCTCATTAGAGCTTTTGTCCATGCAGTTTTTAAAGTTATTTTTAGTTTATTCTTTGTATCTTTCAATTAAATATTTAATAAATTTGATAAAGTGATTATTAAATTATTTAACTACTAATAGCTTTTTAACCTTCATACTCTATCTACCTGCATGACGGCTAAACTAACTAATTAGTTTCATTTTACAAGCTTAAAAATACGTGAACATAAATTGTATTGATTTAACAATGTAAAAAAATCATTTAAATAAATCAATATATATGTTCTTTTTAATTTGTTTTAATTTCTAATGAACAAATAAAAGTTAAATATACTTTTGAGCACATAAAAATTATGGTCTGTTTTTTTAAAAGAAGAAGATGAAAGAATTACAGTCTGTCTAATTTTGAAATTTTTAAAATTAGTAATTTTATTAAGAAATAATAAATATATATGTAAGAAAGTTTTATTAATGATGAATAAATAAATGTTTACAACCTATTTATAAAAATAACAAAATTATAATAATTAAAAATAAACACAATTACGAAGAGTCGTGTTCTTAGACAGTTTATCATTCCCCACCAAATTGTTGGTGGCTGCTTCCAACTGGTGTGTTGGTTGTCACCAGTTGGATCTCAAGTTTTTTAACATTCCCCCTCAAGTTAGAATATATGTTAATTATTCCTAACTTGTTAAATAAGCTTAAAAATTGTGGAAAACACAAGGATTTGGTAAATATATCTGCTGGTTGTTCTAATGTAGAGATATGATAAGTTTTGATCATTCCAGCTTGAATCTTTTCTCTTACTAGATGACAATCGATCTCTATGTGTTTGGTTCGCTCATGAATCATGGGATTTGATGCAATATGAAGAGCTGCTTGATTGTCACAATATAACTTGGTTGATTAGGAGTGTTTGATACCCAAATCATCCAAAATATATCGTAACCAGGTTACTTCGTAACATTGAAAGCTTCAGCAAAGGTGGTTGGTTCCCTGAGAATGGAAATAGAAGTAGCAAAGGCACGATGTGCAGGTGATAATTGGTCATAGGTAAGTACATGAGATAAAGAATGAGAAGTACCTTTGTCTTTGGACGATACTGAGTGAGACGAAGGGAAAGACCGAGAAGGCAAAGCTTCTACATGATATTTTTGAAGGTAGCTAGGAACATTGGTGGATCGACAAAACCTATGTGTGATTGGTGTTGGAGAAGTTATGTGTGGTGGAGAAGTTGATGATGATGTTTCTGGAAATGAATTTTGAAGATGAAGAGTGTTTGAGTTGATTGTTGGAAGGATAGATGGTGTATGATCAAGTGATATATTTGGATTGGTTGATTGACGAATGTTGGGTATGTCATCATAAATAGTATCTTCTGATGGAAAAAATAGAGTTGGAATGTTGATAGTGAAAGTGAAATAAGAAAATACATGTTCATGAAAGATAACATCACGAGACACTAAAGTCTTGCTTGTTTCCAGATTGTAGACACAATAACCTTTGATCCCAGATGGATACCCAATGAATATGCATTTATGTGACCTAGCATCAAACTTGGTGAGTCGATCATGATGTGCAGACACAGAAAAAAGGGAACCAAAAATACGAAGATGTTCATACCTAGGAGTTTTGTGAAAAAGGACTTCAAATGGTGTCTTACCCTTGAGAACAGGTGTTGGAGTATGATTTATGAGGTATGTGGCTGTAAGAATGACATCTCCCCAAAATTGTTTAGGAAGATTGGCTTGGAAGAGCAATGAACGAGCGACATTGAGAAGATGACGATGTTTGCATTCAGCAACACCATTTTGTTGAGGGGTAGAGACACAACTAGTTTGATGAAGGATTCCCTTGGTAGAAAACAACTGGATCATAGAGAATTCTGGTCCATTGTCACTACAAATGATTTTAACTCTCGATGAAAATTGTGTTTCAATAAGATTGATGAAGGTGGTAAGAAATGTGCGTGTATCAGATTTAGTATGTAAGAGATAGACCCATGTGTATCTTGAGTAGTCATCAACAATAGTGAGAAAATAATGTGCTCCATTAAGTGCTAGAATGTGATAACCACCCCAAATATCGACATGAATCATTTCAAAAGGTGCTTTGTATTGATCGAACTTAAAGGAAATGGATTACGTGTTTGCTTAGCTAATGAACAAATAGAACAATCACTAATGAAACAAGAAAATGTGTTGATGGAAAGAGAAATTACACGCAAACTGTTATTAGATAAATGACCAAGTCGTTGATGTCATAGATGAGAGTTGGTGGAAGCAGTATTTGAAAGGGAGAAACATCCATCCTTTTAAAAAATAGTCAGGTAGTAGAGTCCTGCTTTCTCAATTCTCATCCCAATCGTCTTCCCTGAGTATTTGTCCTGAAGAAAGCACATACTATTAGTGAAGGTGACATGGAAAAATGAGGTTTGAGCTAGTTTGGCTACTGAAACTAAGTTTAATTTGAAGGAGGGAACACACAAGACATTATGGAGTATGAAATTATTTGAGAAATGTATGGTGCCAATATATGTGACACGGGCAAGAGAGTGATCAAGTAAATGCACATGCCGATTAGTGACTGGAATGTTGGAGCTTATAAGGTTTTGGGAATAGACCACGTGATCAGTTGCCCCTGTATCAAAAATCTAACGAGTTTCTGAATGGAAAACAGTTGCACATAATGTTTTACCTGAAGAAGTAGTCACTTGACTTGCCATGCTACCTGATTTGGATTGATTGAGAAGTGTGAGGAGCTCTTGATATTGGGTAGATTTAAGGTTGTGGAATGGTGTCTTTGTGTCGGAGCAGCTTTCTTGAAAGTCAGTATGATGAACTTTGGAAGGGAGGCCATAACTTGTGTTTCTCTTATCTTGAATTGCTCCTTTCTTCCGACACATGTTGATGTCATGTTCATTCAAACCACAGAAATTACATTTGAGACGCTTTCGGTAGTTTTCAAAATTGTGTCCATTGAGACCACAAAAATCAAATTTGAGGTGACTTCGACAATTCTCAGAATTATGACAGATATTGTTGCATCGATTGCACTTGAGATGTGGGTTCCTTGGTGGGTAATTCTTGTGAGGATATTGTGGACGACTATCCCTGGCAACAAGTGCGGCAGCTTCTGACATCCTTCCTATGCTTTGCGTGGAGACAACTCTTTGCTTTTCATCTTGAACAATAAGTGAATATACCTTATTTACTGTAGGTAATGGTTCCATGAGCAAGATTTGTCCACGTGCTGATGTGTAAACTGTGTTATGCCTCATGAGAAACTTTATGGTTCATTGCTTTTGTTGGTATTCTTGTAGTTCCCTTCCGACATTTCCTCCACAATGTGGAAGAGGACATAGTGCATCACGACTATCCCATAAGATTTTTAATTTGGTATAGTATTCTCCAATGCTTACACCTTCTTGCATGCAATCATGGATTTCTTGCTCAATGTGAAATAGGTGCACGCTGTTGGTGTGAGAAAAGTGTTCCTTTAATTCTTCCCATAGCTCATATGTAGTATCACTATACATGACACTTTTTGCAATTTTGGGCGATATGGTGTTGAGGATCCATCCTTTGACAAGAATGTTGCAGCGAGTCCATTGTTTGATTTCTGCTTCAAGGTTTGTTGATGGCCTTTTGATTGTGCCATCAATGAATCCTTCTTTGTTTTTGGTTATTAGAACCATGAGCATTGCATGACTCCAAATGTGATAGTTTTCTTGATTTAAGGATTAAGCTACGAGAACCATGCCTGGTTGGTCTAAGTGGTGTAGATATAATGAATGGCTAGGGTCATCATACCATTTTGGTAAAGTAGGGTTAGTATTGGTAGTTATAGACATTTTTTGTTGAATAAATTCGAAAGAACGGTATAGGTTTAAGTGTGTTTTAGACAATAATGACTATTTATGAAATAAATAATGGATTGAAATATGTTTTATCTTATAGAACCTGTCGGAAAGTGGGTGAACCGACGTCTGGAGTGGCTGGAACGGTGGCTGCAACGGTGGAGTACTAAATTGGATGAAGACCAAACCGGACCAAACCGGATGGAGGACCGAACCGGGTGAACGATGCGTCGTTTGCTTCAACGGCGTGCGAACGACGTGTCGTTGGAGTCGTCTTCCTCAGCAGTTGGCGCGTGTGGCTTCGACGTGGCGCATGGAACACCAGTGAGATTAAACAAGGTGCGTGTGAGCGCGTGAAGAGGCATTTTGGCTTGATTTTAATTGTAGATTGCTCGGATTCTTCTGAATAATATGATGGGATGAAATTGAAATTATTTTGTAAATCGAAATTGGTTTTGAAAAAAAAACAGATTGAGGAAAAAAGGAAGAAAATTCTGTGAGTTGAATTTTCTGGGAATTATTTCCTAAGCTCTAATACCATGTAAAAACTGGTTTTATTGATAATGAATAAACGAATGTTTACAATTTATTTATACAAAAAAAAAAACAAAATTATTATAATTAAAAATAAACACAATTATGAAGAGATATGTTCTTGGATAACTTATCATTCCCCACCAAACTATTGGTGTCTGTTTCTAACTAGTATGTCTCATAAACTGGATTTCAAATTCTTTAATAATATTCTCAATTTAATAAATAACATAGTAGTTATAAGCAAAATGGGGAAGGAGAGAGACTATCCAATCATGATATGGATTAAAAAAATCTAAAGTTACGTAGAAGTTTGGGTCGTGGTTATATGTAATTTTAAGTTTAATATTTTAATTTTATAAGTTTTCAGATGAGTTCTATTTATTTTATAATTAAAAAATTAATCTAAAATATAATTTTTTATTTTTTATTTCAAATGCATAATAAATAAACAAAAGACATTTTTTATATTTCAATTTAAAAAAAAACGTTTTACCCCAACCACACTCCCCCCAAATCATGAAAAGATTATTAGTTCTTTTAGATTAAGACTTAAGAGCACGTGATTAAATTAAGATCATGATAAATAGACGGAGGTTAGGGATTAGTATGAGGGGTTAAGAGTAAAACTTCGTTTTTTATTTTATTTTTCAAAATATTTGAAATATAGAAAATGTTCTACATTTATTGTGTATTTAAAATAAAAAAAATACTTGTTAGATCAATTTTTTTAGCTATAAAATGAATCTTATTCATTTTAAAAATTATAAAAATAAAGTATATTAAACTTAAAATTACAACACTCGTATAACCCCTAATCTTATAAGTCTGAAAGAATAACAAGATGAAGGTGAAAACATGAAGGTAAGTTTGAAAAAGAGTGGCTAACTGGACAATTCTTAAAATTGATGTAAAAGTAATATTTTGATTATATAATAATTTTTCACAATTTAATCTTCTTCTTTTTAATATTGATTTTTTTTAGTAATAATAGAAAAACATACTATATATATCATCTCTATTTGTTATACATCAAAATCTCATATTAAAAGCTAAAAATTTGTGAGAGAATATTTTTGATACTTCGTTTTAATATTTAATCAGATTAATTGATATATTAACATATTAATTTTCAAAAAATATAAAGTTATAATATTCAGTTGATTTTAATAATAAAAAACTTAAAGGCTAATAAATATATATATATATGTACTTTTGATAAAAATTTATAGACATAAGAGTAAAAAAAAGTATATATATAAAATTATTAATATGATTATCATTGAGTATGATAAAGTAAAATAGAACTCTCACGTCATTAATACCATATTATTTATAAATAATCATAAGTTGAAAGATATTAGAGAAAGCTACTCCAATAATAGACTCTCTCTCTGCTGTTTCTCCTTTAAAAATAAATAACAAGGAAAAGAAGAAGAAAAAAGATGAGATACATAAGAAGGAGAAAAAAAAAGAAATTTGAAAAAAAATTCTCTTTCCCTCTAATTACAACTGTTACTAAAAAATAACCATACAACCATAAATAAGTATACTTTATTCTTTTCAATAAGTTAAATGGTGTTTATTTAAGTAATAATATTTTTTTGTCCAATACAAGTGATAAGTGAAAAAAAAATATAACAATAAAGTCTAAATACATTCATTCATTTTTATATTTTATATTTTTTATGATTACTTTTTAATAATAATAAATATAAATTATAATAAAAAAAATTAGTATAGCATTTGAGTGTTTATTTTACTATAACTATATAAATATATGTTTTTTTAAATAAGTTTATTAGATAAATATCTTATTAATCCTATAAGTCTGAGTAACTCTCTAACTCACAAGTTAGTTTTTAGGTTAAAAGTTAAGTCTGAGTTTCTAAGAAGGTATCAGAGTTAAGCTCTTAGCTTCTTTATACTCCCATCGGCCCTCGTACCGTAAATCTAGATCGTGCCGTAAATTCGGACTCTAGCCGATGTGGAGGGGGATGTTAAGTCATACATTGGTTAAGAGTAAGACATCAGTGTTGCTTATAAATCTAGGCAATGCTCTAACTCACAAGCTAACTTTTGGGTTTAGAGTTAGGTATGAGTTTCTAAGTTCGTATCAAAACTAGGCTCTTGGCTTATTTGTATTCCCATCGGTTCTTGTACCGTAAATTCAGACTCTAACCGATATAGAGGGGGATGTTAAGTCTCACATTGGCTAAAGTAAGGCAGCAGTGTTGCTTATAAGTTTGGGTAACCCTTTAACTCACAAACTAACTTTTGAGTTAAGAGTTAGACATGAGTTTCTAAAACTTTAAAAATACATTCTTTGTGGTAGCTTATCATTCTACAATTCATTTTTCTTTCAAAAACTAAGAAGCTTATATGAAGAGAATTGACTAAAGAGAGATTGTGTGTAGGAGAGAAACATAGGGGTGTAGAACTGAAAGTGAAGTTTGGTACTAATTTAGATAGTTTAGAAAATTTAGTAATGTATTTGGTTTGAAGAGAGGATAAAAAATATTTAAATTTTAATTATACGATCTTAATTATCTTCGTGTGATAAATATATGATTAAAAATGATATTTTTTTCAAAATTTATTTTTAAATAATCTTATTTAATAATTATTGAATTGAAAAAAATAACTAAAACCCCATGTCAAAAAATTACGACACTAATAATACCCTTTTATTCTTTTGAATACATTGGATTGGAGTCTACGAAAAATTAGTGATTTTTAAAATTTTTGTGGTGTGAAAAAAATAATTGTGAGAGAAAGGCACCACGCAATTAGAATTTAAAAGCACGGTAAAGAAACCCTTTTTGGGCCCAGTCAAATTATGTCTGTTGAGTACGGCAAGTCGTTTAAGGGTTTAAGGTCCTCCTGATCGAAATTCGATCGTAATAATTCAAGCCGGAAAGGACCTGATGTCATTACGACTCGTCGCTGCCTTATGGACACGGATGGCGCGGTTGGAGATGTTAATGTTTGAATTTGAACTCCGAAGTCCGAACAAGGTAATGCACCGCCATTTTAACACAAAATAACAATACTAATAATAATAATTTGAGCATTTTCTCGTACAATTATTTGATTATTATTGTAGTTACAAATAATATTCAAATTTGAAATTTGAGATGTATAGAGAAGAATTGATTTATAAAAAAATGGCGCAAAATTAGATTTTCCTTTTCGTAGGGGATCGAATCATGTGCAAAAGATACAACGAGTTCTATGAATGATGGTGAGGTACGAATGTTAGAATAGATAAATCGTATTAAGGTTCATCATTTGTCACTCGCTGGTTATATAGTTTTAAACATTTTTTCCTCCATTTTTTAAGAGCTTCTTTAGATTTTTATGATCTGGGTGGATTGTCTTAGTTTTATGTTTTCCCCCTTTTGCTTTTAAAGCTGCAAGTTTGTGTTCTTTTTTGTATGATTAAATATAACTTTATAATTTGTATATTCTATTTTCTTTGTTTTAAACTTTCTAAGTTTTTGAGATTTGAATTCCATGGATAACAACCAAAGTTTCCCTTTCCAATTGTTTATTGTATAAGTGTAACACTTTAGTAGTGTCTGATGCCCTGTGAAGTTTTTTTAAGACTAACTTTAATCTTTAGTTAGATAATTTTTTTACTCATATCTACTACAATTGCCAATCTCTAAAAGTTAGTAATTAGATTACTTGCTAGCTTTAGTTCTTTATGCTATGAATTAATTTCTTCTGTATCGTGTATATCAAACTGGTTACTGGATGAGTTAGCTCATATCAGAGCAACTTAGCTGGATGTTTGATTTTTCTGGTTCAAATGGTTCACTTTTCTATTTTCACATATATTTCTATTGGATGTTTTTAGTAAATTTTTTTTCAAAAATGAGATTTTTCTAGCGAAAGGTATTAGTCTTTGTCTAACAATTCCTGAACTGTTCTGCAGATTAGTGACCATAACTCTCAAAATATGTCCCTTCAAGATCAGCAAAGAGCCATCATTAACTTACATATGACCACATGGTATTGATACCAACCCAACCAGGTTCTACGTATTGGCTGTTAATTTTCTTCCCTTTTCTAAATAATTCTAGTGAAGTATATTGCAGATATGTGTAACTATAAGAACCAGGGTGAGGAAAAAAAATTCTTTTAGAAACAATGCAACTATTTGTATAGCTACTCACTTAGTCGAGTTGAGAATTTAAGATGGTTAAATTAAGATAATATTTGTACAAATATTAAAATAAATCTTCAGACTAATTATTGGTTTAAAATGATTAAATTGGTACTAAGAGTGAGTAGAATGAATGACTTGACAATATCCTAATGAATGATAGACTATCAGGGACATATAAGAACTTATAGCAGATAGCGATAGGAAAGATGATAAGAATTGTTGTGCTTATTTCTAATTGTCATGAGTTGGTTCGGTACACTAGTTCTTACACCCTCCCTCATAAAGAAAGTAGAAACCAGCCAAACTATTTTGGTATCAACAAAAAGCAAAAGTTAATTCAAAAAAGATAAAGCAAAAAAGATAAATTTGCTCTGTACAGTATATTATAGTACTAACTCTGGTTCGAATATGAGTCATATGACCCCTTTTTTTCACATGATAAGAACAAGACCAACGTTTTTGTTCATTGAGGAGGAAAATAAACAGATAATAAAATGTCTAAAGGAATTTTTTTTATAGAAAATTGAACATAATGAGAAATATGCTCACTCCATTTGAAAGACATTTGCTAAAGCCGGAGGAATGAATAACTGAAAAGAAAGAAAGAAAGAAAAAATCCCTATGTTCTGCAAGAAACTTTTAACTCTAATGCAAACAGATACAAAAATATTGTTCTTCTGAAGTCTTAAAAAAATGAAAAAAAAGAGAAGAAAAGAACTGTATTTGATCTTTCTTCCGGGAGACAACATCATCATCATCGTCATATGTTCTGCTCTCTCTCATCAGTCTTTGATCATGATATTTTCTTGAAGTACAGTGACGATGATAACTCATTAGATGCCTTCATGAAATTCTTTGATTACTTGACTATACACATTTTTTCTATAAGAAAATCTCTTTAAACACAAGAAGAAAAGTAGAAGAAGTACCAACAATAAGAAACAGATAGATATCCCACCTTCAAGTTTTTCCCGCTTTGCTCAATACTATTCAGTCATTAAGATATTAAATTGCTTCTCATGATCCAGAGAAACAAGTTTGTGACTACTGACTAGGATCTGTTGTGTATAGGATCCGAACCTTTTCTCACTTTTCTTTTGCTTGATTCGTTTGGATCAAACTTCCCTTTTAGACTAGTTGATTTCTTCTCTGCATTCATTTCATTCATCTTGACAACCTTAAGGAAGCGATGAATTCGTGGCAATAAGCTGTAAGATTCTTTGTTTTTTCTCAGGGCAATTTGTATACTTGTCAGGCCAGAAACTTTATCTGGTTGAATAGACAGGAACCAAATGCATATAAGAAGGATTATAAGCCCTCTATGAATACTAAACACCATGTTTTCCTAAACTCAAATCTAACAAGAGGACTCAAAAGTATGATCTGTTGCTGTTATAAGAAGAGTGATAAGAGAATAATTAGCAGGTATGGAATCGCAATGCCTTTCCTCTAATGTTACATTCCTGTAGATATAAATAAGCCTTCTATTTATGTATTTATCGCTGGTTTTGGAAGAGTCTTTAAAAGATAAAGCAAGCAGGGAGGGCCCCAAAACACCTAGAGGAATTTTTGATTCACTCAAATCATAAGCCTGCAAATCTAAGGAAATTAAGGCTGTTGTAGAAGAATCTGATAAGAATAAATAAAAGTATAGGAACAAAACCCTTGAGAAGCCAAGTATCTTTTTTCATATGTTTCCCCTATACATCATCATCTGCTATGGATTTGTCTACCTTGAAAAAGGACAATCTTGTGTCTTGGGTTCTGACCCATTTTTCCACGTCACCAAGCCTTGCTTAGATGTCCATCCCAAAATAATTGAATTGTTCAAGTTGGGAACCTAAAATGTTGGATGGATTTCGCGATAAAAGTCTAGTATTTAGTGTGGAAGAATAGTTTAGTCAAGGCTATTTTAGTAATTCTATCTTTTCTTGCTTGCTAAGAAAAGGTGGTTTTAAATTTATTTATTATTTATTAGCGGGTCATACCAAATTAGTCACTCAATTCCATTGCTTTAAAATAATGAGACAATTAAAAACAAGACATTATTTTAATAAGTTTTTAGGATTAAAATGCACTATTCGTACTTAAATTTTATTAAATTCATATGTAAGTTTTTAGATTTTAAAACATACGATTTGATTTTTGAACTTTTAAAACTTAACGTATAGATTCTTAACATTTTAAATTATATGATTTAGTCCTTAAATTTTTTATTTTTTACATAGATTTTAAATTTTGGATTCATAATTATGTATTTTAGTAATTAATTTAGGATCTATATGTAAAATTTTGAAAACTTGAGAATTAAATAGTAGAATTTAAAGTTTAGAGAATTATGTGTGAAGTTTTCAAAATTTAAGAAGTTATATGTGAATTTAATTTAAGTTTGGATAATAGTGGTGTACTTTATTTTTTTTAATTAAATATTATTTTTCGTCGAATGATTAAAATATAAGAATAAATGTTAAATTTAATATTAAAATATTTAAAAAAAATCAACAATAATATTTCAAGAAAAAAACTTTATATATAAATTTTAATTTTTTAAAAATCAAAAATTAATAAAATATTAGAATAAAATAGTAGAAGTCATAAAATATTAAAACAAATCTTTTGTGAATTTTTTCATATTAATTATTATCATGTCAAAGATTAATATAAAAATAATATAGTTTTTCTCTAATTTATATATTTTTTCAAATTAAAAATTAAATAATATCATTTATAATTTAAAATGTAAAATAATATAAATTAATTAATTTAGTTTAAGGAATTGTATGATATTTTTATTATTGTAGAATGACTCGACAAAAATAAGCCCTAAAAAAATGATAACTACAGTCAGTCATATGAATTATGAAGAATAGGCGAATGAGCAGCCTCCTAAAAAAACAATTACTTTTTTTGTGATAAGCAAGAGAAACAAATACTTGCTTTATTGTGCAATTCATTCCAAGATCTCCTCCCCACTTTAGAATTCCAAGCTCTATTCCCTATGAAACAAAAATAGCATTATTTCTATATTTCTTTATTTCTTGTGCTCAATGTTCTTTTTTATCATTGGGGGTCGCCAAGCACTAATCTCCCGTTCAATTTCTGATCTCTAAAATTTGTGATTTTATTTTTATTTTCTTTGGTTCTCGTTTATTCATGGTAGACCATCTTTTTCTTTAATCTTTATAGCCCATTTTTTATCATCACATGTAACTACGAACATTCCCAAGCATAAATTCCTTGATACACTATAAAAATGTGGTGACATGGAGTCTTAGATGAGAGCGACTGGTCATGGTCCAAGTCATAAAAAAATTACCCAGCTTGGATGTTTTATGTTGATTTTTTTACTTTCGTATCCACCTATTAAAGTGATGAGTTAAACGAGGTGTCGCTTTCCAGTAGAGATTTTTCCCCACAAGTTTTAAACTTTCCTGTACAAGCTAAGTTTATATAAGTACTTAAAGCATTTATATTATTTATATGCATATGCCCTATCATTTATAAGAATTATGGAATTTTAATTTAAAAAATCTTATATATATTGAGTGAATATATTTATATTTCATATATGTTAATTTTAATTTAATTTATTTGTATTATATTCTGGGTTATTTGTTTTATGTTTATTTTGTAAGGTGCATTTCATATTTTTTCGTGAGAATAGTTCCAAGATTTTGGTTCAATCCATCCACCAAAACTCTAATTTTATATCAAAATCTATGAACATTATAAGTTTTATAATCTCGAAAAATTAACGTAATATATAAAAATGTATATAATTTTTTAAATTTTATAATAATATTATATTTAATTAATATATAACTCTAACAATCACCATCATTTGTCACAAACATGATAAAAGTAATCTTAGAACAAACTAAATTTCCATATTGTAGATAGATCTAGGATCTTTGTCATCATTACATGCGAGCAAATTAAAGATTATATATCTAACCTTGTTGTCTCGTAATAACTTAAGTGGTAGTTATTTATTAATAAAAAAAAGTATGCTCAAAAGTATCATCATCATTACATGCGAGCAAATTAAAGATTATATATCTAACCTTGTTGTCTCATAATAACTTAAGTGGTAGTTATTTATTAATAAAAAAAAGTATGCTCAATTATGTTGATCAATAAAAGTTATTGGACGACAATAAATTGATGTAAATAATGTTAGAAAATTTGGATCAAATGGTATAATCATAAAATTTTCTTCTTAAGATACTTCTTAGCAAAATATCAAATAATAGAGAAATATAGAATACACAACACAAGAATTATAGTAGAAACTCCAAATTGGAGAAAAACTACTTTCGTTGTCAAAAGACAATCAGAGAAAAATTCACTATGTGTATGTGAAAAATTGTTACAACCACTCTCAATGATTTTTCCACACACCTAAAAGACGAGCAATTACAAGCTCAAGAGAATTTTTCTACAAAATTCTCACTCAAAAACTTCTCATATAAGTTTTTCTCTATTTTTGGGATGATTAACAATGAAGAAATGAAGCCATATTTATAGCCTTCAAGTTCCCATTTTATATGCCAAATATTTCTTCATTCAACAAAATTAGGCTAACTAATTTTCTTATTCTTTATTCAAACAAGGTTAGGTACCTCCATCTTTGACAATATGGTAAGCCACCTTCTATGAATTTTTTTCTAAATTAGTCACCTCCTATTTTGACTAACAAATCTCATATTATTTTTAATCAATCACAACAAATAGAAGTACTCAACAAATAGATCAAATTCAAGTTTAATGATCAACTATTTTTCTAAGGATTTTCGTTAATGACATATTAAAACAAAAGTCATATTGTGCTTTCGATCACTCTTCTTCGGTTGGTCCTCTCTTTTTATTTAATGAATCAAACAAATCTCTAATAACTTAATTGCTAGACTAACCTCGAGTATGATTGAATCTCACTCTTCCCATTCACTAAAATATTCAATATTGTATGATAAAAATACTAGGAACTATAGTTAAATCTGGAAGAGGATTAAGTTTGAGATGATTTTTTTTTAATTACGAGTATTAGTTCAAAATCAAGGAGTCCAATTGCAACACCCAATTATCATGTTGGCAAAACATTAGCGAAAATCTTACAAAGGAGTATATATATATATATATATATATATATAGCTAATAGTCTTAGGAAAACACGAGGAACATAGTTACATCTTAGGAAAGGAAAATAGTAAATGCTTAAATGGGACATCATAATCTTAGGAAAACACACGAGGAACATAGTTACATCTTATGAAAGGAAAATAGTAAATGCTTAAATGGGACATCATAGTCTTAGGAAAACACATGAGGGACATAGTTACATCTTTTGAAAGGAAAATAGTAAATGCTTAAATGGGACATCATAGTCTTAGGAAAACACACGAGGAACATAGTTACATATAATTAGGAAAGGAAAATAGTAAATGCTTTTGAATATATAGCTTGGTACGGGTACGTACCATGCTTGTTAAGTTTAATGTACTTGAGATTAGATATACCCTTACTTTCTAGAAAGTTTTGCATCCGTATGTCTACAAGTTAGGAGTATCTTAATCACTTAATTTTTATGGATCCCACATCCTCTTCATAGTATAATCATTACTTCTAGAGCATAAAACTAATGATAAAAATGAAAATTAGGAAAAGATATGCTATTTATTATTTATGGATTATATTTCTCATCAATGATATTGCTTTCTATCTGTATCAAGTATTAGGTTTTTTTTTTTTTAAAATTGCATGTATTGATTTTTATTAACCTAAGTATTACATCATCACATACTTTAATAGTAAAGAATAATTTCTCCTTAATTAAATAGCATTAAAGGCAAAGGGATGTTTCTCACATCAGTTCCTTTATAGATTCTCGAGGCTGGTCTTAACTCTTCAACTTAAAGTTGTGAGTTTTGAAATAGATTGTGGAATAGACTATAAGAGATTTCATGAAGATTGGGCTTCCAAATTCCCAGCTAGCTGGACTTTATGCAATCTATTATCCATTTAGGTTAGTTTAAGCTTACATAATGGTCTTACGGATAAAATTCTTCTCTCGTATTTTTAGTTACAAGTTTAAAATATATTTAAAGAAAATATTATTTGATCTAAAGAGTAACCAAGCCACACCCCTAAAAGAGATTCAAATCAATTCAAAAAGACATATAACAAATAAGATAAAGCAATCTGATATGTTTTATTTATATACCAAACCTACTCTCGTTGTTCTTTTTTTGTTGTGACTTGTGAGAGCGGTTGTAATTCGGATTTGATCATCATAATCTAAAATGTATTTAAATTAAGTAGTATCAAAAGTAACAAAAGAGAAATGAAAATTCAGTGGAAAGAGCGTGGGCCATGCTTTCATTGGTAAGGTTGTGGTGTTGTTGATTAAATGTTAAAGTTTTAAATAATTAATGATCTTTTATTTATTTATTCTTTTGCTGCTAAGATTAATGAGATGTAATAACATTTGCAATAAAGTGAAAAAAAAAGGGGACGGAGCAGCAAACAGAATGTCGCTTAAACATAAATTAAAGGGAGATGCTTCCTTTATCCACTTTACGATCATTGCCTCTTTGCATCTTCGCTGTTCTAATTTTTTGTCATGTAAAATAGTATGTATCCTCATCTACATCTGTTTTTCTAGAGAATATAACCTAACTCTTATCCTCCAAACCTCTTTATTTTTCTCACGTAAAGATCTCCCTCAAGATTGCACAAGCCCCTCTCTCTCAAGTGTATTTATCTTAGACGACTAGGATCATCTTCTTGTCAAGTTTCTTACTTGTCTAATCTTAACCATATGTTATTAATATCATGTGTAAAATTGTGCAAATAATTAAGGAAATATTTCAAGGTACTTTTTACTAATAGCTTCAAATTTATCACGTGGATTGGATGGAAAAGTAAAAGATTAAGATGTAGAAGCAAATAGAAATAAATAAAGAAAAAATAAGCTGATTATTATAATCTTATCTTAAACCCTACATATACCCTTCTAGGACTCCGCTTTGGATGTGATTCGTTGAGAAGTGAATTCAACGGTAATGATTTCAAGATAAGTGTTTTATTTGAAAGCTATTTCAAAAAAAGTATGCATGTAATTGACATAAAAATATTAGAAATGATTTTAACTGATAATTTTATAATTTTATGAAAAGTGTCCCAACAATCCCATTATTTAATAAGCTTGAAATGAAATTGGAATGATATGTAATCCACTTTTACATGTAGAATATATAGAGTTGAGTATACTAGTATAGTTATTTAAAAATAATAGTAGTAATAATAAACTAGAGGTGAAATTTAGTTCCTCTTTTGGAGAGAGAGAAAAAAGCCACCCAATGACATTTGCACCATTAAGGACTTTTTTTTAATTAATATTTGGTTTTATGCCACATTATGTTCGTGTTTCATTTTTATGATGGTAGAAATGCCATTTTTCATGTGATTTTTTGTGTTTAAAAGAAGAAAAAACTAAGGAAAATAAAATATAGTATAGGATAACAAACTCTTCCTCTTCCATTCAAAAAACAATGAGGGAAACTCTACGATTATTAAAAATTCCCATTAGCTTCATTGAATAAAAATCGAATCAAAGTCTTCTCATCTGTAATACAAATCGTTGTTTATTCTTATCACAATTCGTTTAAATTCCACAATAGCAATTTGGAACCACTTGATTCTTCCATTACTTAACCCAAAAAAAGAAACCCAGTGCGGTGATAAGATACAGAAATTGAGAAGTTAGATATGGTTGGAGGGAGCGAGGATTGAGAATTGCAAGCTTTGTTTCTACTAAGATGAAAAAATGGCAGAAAGACTAGGAATGTTTGTAATGGATAAAAACTTGTGAAAACAATACCTTTACCAATTTAATTACTCACATAATTACATGAACTGTTCATGTTGAATATAATAAAAAATGCGCAAATATTAGCCAACTCCTTTTTCAAAACGAAGATGACTTAATAACAATACAGATATAACATGTTAAGGTATTTCCTACCAAATAATATTATCAAATACTTTTCTTTTCCACCTAAAACTCTAAACCAAATAAAAAAAATAAAAGTTTTAATTACATTCCATTAATACTAGCCAAATATGACCATAGAGTTATATTGCATAAGAACTACAGAAGCAACAAAAACAGCAATATCTTCAGCCAAAAAAAGAACAAAACACCCACACACACACTACCACAGATCATGCATGAGATACAGGTTGACACTTGACATCATATGTTAGTGCATGAACAAGAGGACAATCAAAATGGGGAGTCAGGTTATCTGAGTTCCTTTCAGTTTTTATCCACCCTTCAGGTAAAATTATATTTGTATTCACACTAAGATTTTAAAAAAAACGGAAGGTTCCAAGTAAATTTAGAGGGTATAGCGGCCTTTCAGGGATGTGAAATATTTTCCATTCCTTAGCTTTGCACATAAAAAGGTATCCATTTATTTTTCCAAACAACCGCCACCCTAACTTCTGTAAAATGAAACTTCCTGCCCATGCAAAACTAAACAGTTTCAGGTTGTGCGTTTGACGTAGCTCCTGATTGTCTAGATGAGCTTGATGCTATAGCGAATTGTAGACCCCTATGTTGCCCAGATTGTAGAACAAAAGCAACTTGTGTTGCTGCCAATGCTGCAGCCTCCTGTTCCAAATATTATTTGGAGGACGAGAAAAAGTTAAGATAAAAAAAAGTTATTTAGTTGAATAGAAATTATTCATATCTTGTTAGTCATGAGCAATGCCAAATAACTCTTCTTTGAAACAAGACATGATCTACGACAAAGATACATGGCTTTTCTTTAGGTGTTTACCTGCCTTTTTCTTTCTTAATATAAAAAGAAGAGAGGAATTCCAAAAACAAATCAGGTAAGGCCACCAGTCATGTGATAAAGTCATGGCACATAAGTCAGTGATCTTAAGACTTATACATGAGTTGTTTTTGGGACAACTAGTTATGCATGAATTTGATGAATTAAAAGTGACACTGACTGACCTGTCTTTGCCTCCGCTGCTGTAGGATACTAAAGGCCCATGCCATAATGTAACAAGGAAGCAGAAAACCAGCAGCCCGAAGCAAGAAAAGCTGCGGAGCAACTGATTTGTCAGCTTAAAAGGAAAAAAAGGTGAAGTACTAAATGATTTTAAGTTAATTACTGCAGCACTAGCGTCAAGCAAAGTAACTCAGAAAAGAGAGTTATGTACAGAAAAAAAAGAAGACGTGTCATCATCATCTGCATCAGCATCAGCATCTGGGACACTCAATGCATGTCGTAAGAGAAGAAGAGCCATCAACTGCAAAACAAAGCAAATTGAAGATAAGTTGCTCTTAATATTCAATGAGGAATATGAGAAGATGAAAGATGTTGTTCCATCCCAGGAGTGATCCAGCACTGATGTACACTTACAATTAAGGCAACTGAACGGAAAAATGCAACTCCACTGGAATTTGAGGAAGAATATTCATCATATTCAGTATCCATAAAATGGCTGTCTGTCTCTGCAATTGCCAATACGTGAGGATCCAATGCCAAAGGAGCTCCTGATATTGCCCAGCCTCTGAAGAAAAATGCATGATCAATGAAATCATAAGATGTCAAAATGAACCTCTACACCCCATCAAATTATAAATGACAAACTACATCCTAATAGAATTTTCAAATGGAGCAGAAACAGTAGGAAGGAGTTACTGGGAGACATCTGAAGACACATGATAACATACCCAATGTCAATAGCAGTTTCTTCAGACTGAAGTGGTGGAGGTGGTGCTGTATAACCAGGTTGATAACTCTGTACTCACCAATGCCAATAACCAAAATATGCATATAACAGTTACAGGTTATACATTTTTGTAATCCCTTTGAATCAAATTTGATATGAGAAAATGTTTGGGAAAAAAAAAGATTTTGATATGAGAAAAAAACCGTGATTGACTGGTGCTTGAATAATTGAATAATTGAATCATGACCTGTCTCTAATTCTAGGTAGAAGTGTCAATTGTGATGGGATGCATCTCTAATTTAAGGGAGCAATGCCATCCAGCACCAGTACTGTGTGATTGACTTTATACACATTTTTTTTAGCAAATTCACCATTTTTTCCACATTTGCCCACTTTATACCAGTTACACACCTGGAATATACTGTTTGTCATGTGTGTGGACAAAAAAAGTGGGCATAGAAGGGGGGAAAAACATGGTTTGTGCTAAAAAAATAAGCTTCTGAACACAAAAACAGGTGTACTCTTCCAAATCATGACAAGAAGAAAATCAACACACGCAACTTTAAATAAATACAAGCAATAGGCATATGCAGAACTAAAAATGAAAGTTTCTGGGACACCCATTTGATCCGGTTATATTTTTAGTTCCATCAGAAATGAATGGTACTTGATGTCATGCAAATTTATTAATAAAATGTAAGCGATCATTACTTGTGAAAAGCTAATTTATTCTTCATAACAATGCAGGGACCAATCATATTAGAGCTTAACCAAGTATTAGAGTTGAAGAGAAAAACAGGATATCACATACCCATGAACATCAATAGGGGAGGAAGGGCCCCATTTAATATTTTTACAAAAAATTAATTACATATATATTTATGTGTTACATAAATATAATTTATTTGCAGTACTATATATTGCGTTTATTTCTTGCATTTTTGGTATGCATCAGCATTACCAATAGTTGGTAATATTGGTAGCACATATAGAATTTGTAGTCATATATACATACATATATATATATATATATAAGTCTTGATTATATGATGTAATCCAAAAATACTTCAAATATTTGACTTTTGTCCAATTACTACAATAGAGTGCAATTGTCAAATATTATAAAAACTAAAAGAAAAAAGAAAAAAGTTTGATGAGAAATTTCAGACTAACGCTTTCACGGTTTTATCATTCATTTTGTCAAATTTTCTCATAATTTTTTTACTTAAAATTTTAATTTCATCCAATATTATATAATTTGACAATTTATTTTAATCATTTTTTGAAGATATTTGAAATTCACTTTATATGAAAATTTTAATATTTCTTTAGCCCTTAGTTTTTCATTCAATTTTCTTTTTATTTGTCAATCTTTTATATTATTTATCAAAATGTATTTTATATATAGTCTATCTTATTTCTTTAGATTTTCATATATTTATTATTGTTTTAGTTTTAATACTTATAAATTTTGATATGTTAGATTGAACTTTTTATTTGCTTAGATTGCCTTTTAATTCATTAAGTAATTCATAGATGTATGATTTCAATACTCTATTAACTTATTGTTTTTTTCTTTTTATTTACTAAAGATAATTTTTATTATAGGTTATAATGTACTTAATACAAAGATTTAGGTTTATGATGTAATATGACATGAAAAATCCTGTAGACTTTTACCAATTCTACATTATAATATATCTTTCTCTTAATATTTAAATTAAATCTTCTACTTTTTATGCAAAAAATTAAACTTCAACCCCTTGAAATTTTTTTCTGGCTACAACCCTGAACATCAATAAATGTAACTTGAGATGTTATCAAGCAACCTTAGGCATGATAAAAACAATTTTTTTAAAGGATATACCTGATGGCAAATTTCACAAATTATGTCTCCTTTTTCATTGCACCAGTGCTGTACACATTTCCTATGAGCATACTGAACATAATATCATTACAATAACTCCAACGGATATAAAGTATCAAACATATATATTTCCCTAAAAAAGATAAACATGGATAAAATTTGACTCCATATTTAAACGAAGATAAAATTAAAGCTGACTACTAGGTCTTCACACAATTGATTAGCTCCAACAAAATATTCCCCAGAAAGAAAATCCCTAAGTCGAATATAAAAGATCCTGTAGATACATAGGAGATATATGGTTCGATCAAAGATCATCAAATGTGAGATAGATTTATAGATCAAACAAGAAATGTGCTAATACAGTAGACATAGGAATAACTGGAATTCTATTCCTTTAATATTTCCTTCATTGAATACTACTTTTATTTGATTGATAGTTATTTATACAATGATAAACTAAACACCAAGAAGCATATCACTACATCCCTCCTATTTGACCTTATCATATAACGCTCTAGGTACACAACCAATCCTTAAGACCAAATTAACACCAAAAACTTAAATCTGCATAGAAAGAAAAAAATTCACAGCCTTCGGTTGTGCAGAAATACATTTCCAAAATGCCGTTTTTCATCTGATTTTTTCAATAAGCAATCCAAAAAAAAATTCAATTCCTTAATATAATCAACACCCCTTATCAAACCCAAGAAATTCAAACAATGTATTACCAGATAGCAACATAAAGCTTTCAAATTCCCTTTTTTCAACAAATATAGTATATAGGTTTAGAAATGTACACATATTTGTACCTTGAGGCTGCCACTACAGGCACAAGGACTCTCCAAATTTTTGAAGCAATCCTCTTCCTGGCAAATGCGGCATTCGGCCATCTGAATAAAGGGTTTCTCCTCATCGTCGGAACTGTCGTCCAACCTACCTTCGTCGTTAGTCGGACAAGATGGCCGAACTGCATCTAAACTTGGGTCTGTGGTGGTGATAGCGGTGGTGGTGGGTCCATCAACAGAAACAGCAGGCGGTGGAGGCCCAGAAGGATCTGCAGATGACGATTCTGTAACCGATTGAACGGTACCGGGCCTAGCCAAACGGTTCACGTACAGCACGAGGTGTTCACCCATGGCCTTCTAAGAGTCAGGACCGCCAACGAAACCTCCAATCGACCACTGTGAACAATTACGACTGATTAAACAAGAAAGAAAACAAAACCCTAGAAATGTAACAGAAAGTGAAGAATCCGTGGAAACCCAGGATCACGCTGAACAAGACAGCGGACCAAAGGTTTCCACTTTCCAGGAAAATCAGGTAGAGAAAGAAAATGTTGAGGAAACTCATATGGACTAAACAAACTCAAAACCTTACCAGAAAATCGGCGAAGAAACCGCGTAATTCACCGAACAAACCGGCCAGAGAAAAATAAAAAAATGGAAGATTTTTTATTTTCTTATTTGATTTGTTATAACATATTTACAAATATGCATTAAATTGGTTGGATTTGTCCTTGCGGGTTTTTCAGAGCTATATATTATTATCTTTTAAAAATAAATTTTAATTAATAATTATTTATTATATTAATTATAATTATAATTATATATTTGTAGTATAAATAAATATTATAATCTTTTACTTGGAATATAACTTAATCATGGAAAAGCTGATATGGCAAAAAATTCAAGAAAATAATAAACTAATAAAATTAAGAATATTTTAATAAATTTTTAAAAATATCATAAAAATTAATTATTTATATTTAAATTAATTTTTACTTAATATTTATAAATATAAATGCATGCAACGTGTAATATTTATTTGGATCAATAAATTAAAAGCATATATAGTTAAAATATTTAAAATAATTAATATTTTATCGATATTTATTAGATATAATGTGAATTTATATTAGAATTTTTAAAACATGAATATTAGCGAGTCATTGTCGATAATATTAGAGATATTTTCGTAGTTGCATAGTATTAAAAATTTCAACTCTATACTTTTTATATAATAAAAATATTAAGTTTATGTAAAAGTTTAATATTATAAACAATGTGAATTTGAATTGTACTATATATTTTATTTAATTTATTTAAAATTATGTTTCTTGATTTTTTTATCCTAAATTAAAAATAATTTTTATTTTTAAAATATAAAAAAATATTAAATATTAATTTAAATAAATTTTTATAATTAAATTATTTTAATAGATAAGAAAACGATATAAAACAAACTAAATATTATCCTAAATATAAAATATTTTATTAAAATATTTATCATCTTTGTTTAACTATATTATATAAATTACTAATAAATGTTACATATAATATTATAATATGATTCAATATTATTTAATTATATTTAATTTCTTTAATATAGTATATCATTGGGATAGATGTCTTGTATCTATTTTTTAAGTAAAGTTGTTGTTCAGCGAAATGTATTTATTATTTATTATATTTATAAAAATTAAGTAATAACTTTTAATAATATTAATAAATATTTTATTAATATTTAAAAAATAATAATATTTAATATATTATTAACAGTAAAATGACGAGTATATTTTTTATAATAATTTTAAAAGTATTAAATATTTTTTTGACATTTTAAAAAAATAAAAAACTAGATGACAAAGTACAACGTACAATTCTTTTCACCACATATTAATTGGCTTCCAAAATCCAGCAGAGAAAAGTGCAAAGGAAACATTGTCCGCGTTGTGTAGCAAAGTCGTGGCGTTTAAACTTCAAATGTTTGTTTTTATATTGATTTTATTGACTAAATAATTAAGCGAACTAGCTTGCGGTCATGTCTTTGGTTTCATTGAAAGTCAAAACTATTATAATTGATATTTACAATTAATAGAGCAATTTCTTAAAAAATAAAATTAATAGAGTAATTTTCGTTGTGAAGTACTATCACTGATAAATAAACATTTAAATTCTGGAAGGTAACTTAATTTATAATCTCTAATTCTATGAAAAATACATTTATAAAAAGATAATTACTGTAATATTATGAAAGATAGAAGACTTAACTTTTTTTCTTGTTTACAAAAATAATTAAAAAAAGATAACTAATATTTTTGTTTTTAAAAATTATAAACATTTTTTTATTTTTTATCATAATGAACTACTTAATTTAAGTCATTTAAACCAACTCATTTTAATGTGAATTGAAATGGATTTAACTCATAAAATTTAAGTTAAATTGAATTATAACTCATTTTATTAAATTTAGATTAAATTTAACTATAACTCAATTGATTTAGGATAAGTTAAATTTAAGTAAATTGAACAAGTAATATTATTTGACACCTCTAAATGCACCAAACAAATAAAATGTTTGATTATAAATAAATGGTAATCTGACATTAATTGTCCTTGTCATCAATACGACAGTAATGCAGCATGCACATACACAATATCATACAGTGACAGCGTCCAGACTCTCCAAGAAGTATAGCTCTACACAACCAAACCTCATATCATGGGCATGAGAAAGCATGGAACTCCTAGTCTTTCACTAAATTAAAAAATGGGAATCTAAATTTGCTATCCTAGCCTGACAAGTTACTCTACATTCCCTGCTGAAATCCACAGTGCAAAGTCTTATTTCCCAGTAGTGACCTCATGAAGACAACCTCTGCCTTGGCCACTAAAGTCGGGCTTCGTCAGTGGGATATACACTGATAAACTGAACCCAACCTTCATCCATATCAACAGAGATATGATCTCCAGAAGAATCTATGAATATCTGCTGACACGGGTGACAATATAGCGTCCTTTCTCTAGATCATAAATTGTCTTCAATTGTGGCTTTCTCCACTTGGAAACAGACCATACTGTAAACATCAATAACATAAAGATGCCAACTAGTGAGAGAATGGTGGATGAGTCCTCACTGATAATGGTGGAAATCCAGTCAGGTTTCTCCATATCTAATTTAGCTGTGGTTTGGACAATAAAAGCTCCCAATGCCCAGTCAAGTGGAATATTTCCCACCTGATTAGCAACTCCAATTCTGGTCAAGAATGAAAGATCAATAGGATTCAATATGCATTACTGAAAAACATGTACATAAATGAATATGTATGAGTTGGGTATAAACACACATAAGTGCAATTAAACATTTTCTTTTCTCTATTCTGGAAAGGGAAGAGGATAGGAGGGGGGGGAATTACTCCTGTAATTCCAACAATATTAGGTCTTGGCAAAAAGCCAATGGGCTAATGGAACATTATCCATTCTCGAGAAATATCATGTAAATAACATTGTGTTGAAGGAGTGGAGTGGAAATTAGGTGACACGTGTGTCAGTGAGAGTCACCACTCAATTATATTGAAGAGTCACACAAGGAAGATTGAAACGAGTCCATGGGAAGATCATCATCATAAAAATATATTTATGCATGAATATGTCAATCAACTTGGGTCCTATTAATTGAAGAAGGATGCAAAGTTATATTAAAACAAACAATGTACCTTTCTTCATCCAAATGAATTCCAAGACTATCATTAAGTAGAGCAACGATGTAAGCAGAAGAAAAGCAATAGCGAAGCAAATCTTCCTCATCAAATGAGTGGTATCTCCTCCTCAATTTTGCCCAATCTTCTCCACAAAACTTTTGTCCCGCCATTACTAGATTGGTAAGAAAGGTCTGCTGACCTAGGCCAAAGAACTGATCAAGCAACCCAAAAAAAAAAATCATTAGGGGAGAAGATAAAACAACACCATCCTAAACCTTAAAAAAGTGCATATTTGATCCACATGTATGGATTTGTGGAAGAAACCTTGGATGTGTAGAAGAAATTCTCTGTAGCCAAAAAATTTCCTTGAAGCTTAGGAATGAAAGTTGATCCTATGGGGCAGTGCTGATAAGAGCAATTTTCTGCATAATAAAATGAAATTAATAAGAAGAAAATACGAGAAAATCTGCTGTCAGAAAATATAGCAAAACAGCTTTTATAACCTTCGCCTTTTTGCAACATTATTAATGCAGCAGTTCTGCACTCAGAGAAGTTCCCCTTGGATTCAAGACTGGAAAAATATGTAGCCTTTTGACCCAAGGAATCTGGAGATAGCTTTGATACTTCATTATGCAAATACCCTTTAGGTGTACAAGGGTCTGTTGGTGTTCCCTCAGTTGCTGCGACAACATGATAAATGTCAAAATCCCACAACATTTCTAACGGAGAACTGTAGTATATAGCTAAGCAAAACTGTACACAAGAAAAGTTGAGTACCAGAAAATACTGACAAATATATTCCAGAAAATAATTAATATGACTTATTTCTATACAGAGGATGGAGAGAGGTTACGCTAAGATGAAGTGCTTCATTCTTGTAGCAAATATGATAAAAATCAATTTTTTAACATTTACACTTTTGCAGTACATAATTAATTTATTTAATTTTCTGTAGTACTTTTATCAATCTCCTTTCAGATTTTGTAAACAAATTATTTTGTGGTTTTCCAAACAACAACAGTAGCAATTAGATGTTTTTAGGAGATTCCTATGTGGCACAACTGTGGTTCTAAACTATAAAATAGCCAATGGAGAACGTGAACGTTGATAATTAGAGACAGGGAAAGGGGGAAAATTACTCGTAAATATTAGGCTACCAATCCTAGTTCCAAATGGAACATACAGATAAATCCAAGATTGGAACTTTTCAGGGACAAAATTTTTCATTGCAATACTTTATCAAAAGAATAAATTACGATTTAACATAATTCAATTTAATATCCAATTCAAGAGATTAAGAAATACACGTTCTTAAGTCAATACATATATCAATAAAAAGCAGAAGCAAAGCATTACCCAGGTTGAAGTCTCCAGAAATGAGCGCTTCTTTCAATGATTCATGTGCAACATTCTGCAAAGCAAAGTAGGAATGAGTACCAGACAAATTTTACCAGCTAATTCAAAATCTAATACCATTCAATAAAAAAAGAAACTTTTGAAATTTGCAAATTAAAAACATGTAAGATCACAATGATGTAAACCAGTCAAATTAGATGGTTCAAAAGAATCTTGCATGAAAATATCATACTTGATCTATTAGAAATAAAAGAATTACCAGACCAAAATGAAGAAAGCTGTGACTGTAAAGATTGTAAGTTGTATTCCCAAATTTAACAGCACGAGAAAACTCAGGAGGCATTGGGTCACTTGAGACAAAAGTCACCTGAAATAAGTAGATACGAAACCATCTCAGTGACAATCCAATAGCAAACTGTTCCCCATAGAATGATACCAGTAGAATAAAACTCTTTTCAGGGGAAAAAATGCACCAAACCTGAGCAGAAGCTCCACCAAGTTCAATAATTCCAGTAGTCTGCAAGGGATCACTTCCGAGAGTGCCAAGAGCATAGTTTGCAACAACCCAAGCATACACCCCTTCATCAGAACCTGAGAGACCACAAATTTTTAATATTAAGCCATTATGAGATAGACGATCAATTTAAGGTCACTGGCACACAACGAACATTAAGATGCTAGGAGAAAATACATAGTCCAAAAAGGTAAATGAAATTAAACAGTGACGGTTTTTGCATTATGAGCTAAAAATCAAGGATGTTAAGATGACCAGTAAAATGAAATGCATGATCCAAATGATGCATGCAGCTTTTGCGGCAAGATTCAAATTCAATAGCACTGCAGATGTGGCATTAAGTAGTCTTTTTTTTTCTTTTTTTTTTTTGGGAGCAAGACTCGACTAATTAAATAAAGAAACTCTAACGTGTACATCATGGTTTGTTATGACAAGCCTTAGACATGTAAATGGATATTCTGACAAAATATAGACAATTGGAAAATAACACCGCAGATAACTCAAGTGCATCAGCCTTACTTGGAAGCCACTGCTTAACCACAAACAAAGCGACTCCCCACTGCTTAACCACAAACAAAGCGACTATTAGTCTTACCACCAAGCACTTCTGATAAAGTCATGGGAAAGAAAAATGAAATAGAGGTGGTTTTTCTTCCTCTGTTCTCACTTCTTTTCAAATGCTTGTAATTTGTTGATCACAAAAAAGACAGAACATGACATGCTACTTTCCCCTACTATACTCATTATCTCACAACTCCAACTCCCCCCCTCCCCTCCTCGTCCTCCTTCGTTCTCCTCCTCGTCCTCCTTTTCCCATACTACAATTAATCAAGCATATTGGCAACCAAAGAAGCCAAACACTTCTCAAATAACACAGCAAAAGGTTGGATTTACATAATCGAGTTCATATCAATCAGTTGCGCATTGTACCGTCAGAAATACATTGCAAAGATGCCCAATTCGTCATTACTACATTTAGATGCGCTAATGGAGTACATGTAAACGAATTCATGTAAAAAGAATCAAAATGCCGTGTTATACCAGTAATGACAGATGCCCACTCATCCCGAAACTTAAACCCAGAAGCCTGAAGCACCCTCCTGCAAGAATTCAAAATCCGATTTTGCACTGCCAATTCCAACAACCGAAGCCCTGCCGTTGCCATTAGCCGAATCTCGGTGTCCTCCCAAAATTCATTGGGAATCCGACCCTTCCCGAACTCAAGGAGCTTCATTAACGATTCACCAGCGGCTTCCGGATTATCAGAAAAAGCCGAAAGCCCCGGATTAACTCTCAACGATGCTAATCCGATGTCGCCAAAATCGAACAACGCTTTTCTACCCTCAACTTCGTACCCAAATACGTGGATGCGGGTACCTGTACTCCCTCCGTCAATGACAATACCATACTTTCTCTTTTCGAAACCGCCAGAGTTTCTTCCGTAAAACAATAGACAACACAATACAAAGACAAATGCGATCACAATCGAAGCGATAATGCACAAGTTGGATCTGGTACTGCGCTTGGGGCTTCGAGCGAACAAATTAGATCGGTTTGCTGGTCGAATTGGAAGCTTTATAGGATCCATTTTCTTCTCGCTGCTAAGTTTTGAATCCACCCGATTACGGACGTGCGATCGTCGCATTCAAATAGCTATGATGCAATTGATGAAGAAGGTAACGAAATTCATGTGAATGTGAAAAATCACAGCGAGTAAAAAAAAAATAGAAGAAATCAATTTTGTGAGAATGTTGTTTTAGGGTGGTTGCTTTTTTTTTATACTTTTTCTCCTCTGAAATTGTGGAATCAGATCGGAGACGGAGAGGGCAGCCGAACAAGTTTGGCCCTCTCTAGCTCAGGGTTCTCACGCTCAAGCTTTTGATGTCCTGGTCAGGATCATCCAAAGCTTCGACTGAGAAATATTTATTAATTTGGTTTTGATTAATTTGGAGTCCTATACTCTGGGCCTGAGCTCTCTTTTTTTTTTTCCCTCAAATAACACCAATAAAAAATCATTAGCTCATGATAATATTTTTATTATTATTGTTGAAAGAAAATTTCATTTGTTAAAAATTTAAGTAAATATAGAGAAAAATATGAAATGATAATAATGAATAGGTCATTTATTGTTTCTAATGTAAAGATATACATTTATAACATCTATTAGACATGTATAAGGTTACATAATTTGTAGATATTATTTTAATTATATAAATTATTTTTACATAAAATTATATTGTTGTACATAAGTTAGTATATACGTGTTGTCTGAAGACTTGTATACAAAATTAATCTACATTTTTAAGAATGTATACTAAAATTGTTCACTTAAATTATGTCTTGATTTTAAGTTGTAATATATGAACTGTTAAATAAATAATATCTTCACTATAAGAACGAGATACCTAAGTCTTAGGATTGATTATTTGTTATCTAGATAATAATAAATATTCATAAGTTTTAGTTTTATAGTTTAAATTTTTTGTTGAAATTATATTTCAATTTTTATAGGTTTATAATATATTTAGTGTTTTGATTTTTTTCCAGTCATGACTTTTTATTTTTGATAAATTATCTTTAAATTTAAAATTTATGTTAAAATTGTAAAATAACAATTAGAATGATTGAAATAATTTTTTTCTTATTGTATAGTCTCTGGTGGAACATCCACAGCTCTTATTATAAAAAAAAAACTAACCTAAAAATGGACACATAGCCAAAAATTGGATTGTAAATATCGCTAAACTTTTGTGTCATATTGTAAATTCATTGTATTTTGGTGACATTTTTATTATCCATTCTCATAATCATTGTTGTATTTGGTTTTCTTGGTCATATGTTTATTGCTCATTTGTTGTGGAAAGGAAAGAATGCTATTGTGTTTGAGAATGCTAGGATTTTAATTCAAAGGGCATGCATGCTATAGGGTGTTTCAAGTTTAACGAGGTGGCTCTGGGTCCTGGTATATTTTAATATTGTTTTTGCATTAAAGGAGTATGTTTTTGACTGGTATGAACTGTTTTATTTTCTAATCTATTATAACTTTGTTATCTTCTTTTTATATTAATCAAATTCTAAGCTTAACTTTCTCGTAGAGGGGGAAAAAAGTTTAAATAAGGAAATGATAAATAAACTTCTATTTGTTTACTTTTTTTTCCTTTTTTTTAATATAAGTATTTTCAAATTGTAATATTATTTAAGGTTATATACTATGATAATTTTATATTAATTAAATATTAGATATGATATTTTTTCACTTGGTTACAAAAATATTTTTAATTTTCATAAATTAATTATAATATAATTTTATTTAGATATTTGTTTAATTTAATTGATTAAAATTAAATAGATGTTTAATTGGTTCTAGATTGATCGATTAGTGATCTTATTCTTTAAAATTGAGTTTAAGACATGTTTAATTAAAACACTTGTCAAAATTGATTAATTAATGATTCTATTCTAATTAAATATATCAAATAAATTAGACAATTGATAATCTTATTAAATTTTAATAACAACTCTATCAAATCTTTTCCTTATTCTTGAATATAAGTTTTGGACATTTTTTTTCAATGGAATTTAGATTATGAAGCATCTAAATCCATTCCACGACAATTATCCAAAAAATCTTTAAGAAAGCTTTTCTCGTGGATTAAAGGCTTTATCACCATCTTTCTTAGGCCACAGCTTGGGCTTGTTTTCTGAATAGATTTTTATGCACGACTATATCTAAATAAGTTAAAAACTTTATAAAGTTAATATAGCCTAGTTTGTATCAAATATTTACAAAATTAATTTCAAAAATGGAGAGCAAAAGATAAGTGTGTTTTTTTCATCGTCGATGATTACGAGAACCATCTACTAACACGGTCAAAATGAGAAAGACATTGAGAGGAATAAATAGGCACAAATAATGGGAGAACAAATCAATAGATTTGTACAAACCTGTTTTTTTCATCATCGATGATGATAAGTGATGAGGCATGAAGCCCAATGAACATTGATAAGATCAAAGTTCATAAAAAAATGACGAATTATTGTCGATCTATTTTTCGATCCTCCTCTATCATTTCACAACTGACTCATCAGTATTGTTATGAACAAGACATGTTTGTCACATAAGTATGATAATTAAGTGTAAAGTGTTTTCTTATTTTAGATTATATGATAACAAACAATTTATTCAACAATATGTCATTAAAAATGATGATTTGTGATTGCTTTTTTTTTCTTACAAAAGATAAATATGCGATTGAAGTTAAACTTAATATATATTAATTATAAAGTTTAATTAGTTTATCCAATATAATAATTACAATATTAAAGAAATTCTATCTTCGCTACTCCTCTATTTTTTTTTTCCGTTGGAGCTCTTTTTATTGGAATGTGGTAGTGTAAATTTCAAATGATAGCAAATATATGAATTATTAATAATTTAGCTATAAGTTTATTGAAGTGTATATCTCATGAAATTATAATTATTCTAAATTATTTATTTTCTTTAAATTAGTTAATTAAATAAAATAAACATTATAAACATTCTAAATAAATTATTAAAAAAATTAAAAGGTAAAATAAAATAATTAAATAACTAAATTAATGAAAAGCTATTAGTTGGCATGAATCGAAAGTTGATGAAAAAATATGTATATTTAGCTAGTTAATCAAAGATAAATTGCATTAGTTAAATAAATTTAACAATTAATCATAATAACTCGATAGTATTAATTCTCCCACTAAATTTAAAAAACCTTAATGGTCACAATGATTCCCAATTACAATTACAATTACGCAATTAATTTCATTAATTTAAATTAGTTACCCAATTGAAATTATCATAAAAAACATACAATTTAGTTGAGATTATTGATTTTTTCACTAAATTAATTTTTTTAATAATCATAAAAATTTCGTTCACAATTAACTAATTAATTTTTTTATCTAAATAACTAATTAATTAATTAAAAATATCACAAAAAAATCATATCATCATCTAAACTAACACAATGATAATTAATTCATATTCTGTTAAAACAAATTTTTTAATAACAATACTGAAACAATATTACTGATAACCTGGTTTGAATTTCTTGGGTTGAGTCGCGGACTAGGTCGTTCTCTTTAAGACGTTTCGCGGCTCTGCCTAATTTGTGCAAGCAAACACAGCCCCGTCGTCCCCAGGATAAAACAACCCATAATCTTTTTTATCTGTCTCGAAACTTCACTACACTGATGAAGACCGGAATGCTACACCTGAAAAATTTGTTGCTCGGAAAACTAAAAAAAAAACTTAGAATTGTAGAGAGAATTATTTTTCATAGGGAGGTGAGATTGCAGAATGTTGTGTTAAAACTGAGAGCTGAAGCCCTCTTTTATAGGTTTTAGAAACTGTGTGGCAATTATGATAAAACGGTAATGTCTGAGAATTAAGAGTGTAACGACCATTCTGAGTAATGAAGAGTAACGGTCATTTTCAGATTAAAGACAAGTAATGGATATTTTTGTGAGTAAATATGAGCAACGACTCTTTTTCTGAATAAAGAAGACAAACGGCCATTTAACGGTCATATTCTTGATAAAAGAAAATAACAGTCATTTTTCTGAAGAAAAAAAATTATATATATAACAACCATTTTTGTAAGTGGAAAAGTTTTCCTTAAAAAGAATATTTTTCCAAAAAATAAAATACCACCTCACCTCACACACACTTGCCTAGGTCTTCTCCCCTTCCACAAAAGTGGGTGCCCCTTGGGGCCAATCTCAATAGCCAACTCTTCACTATTTATACCTCTTTAAAATAATGTAAAAAGCAATGTGGGACAAGGCTTTACAATTTTTTATTAGCTTCACATTTTCCAACAATCAATTTTTTTATAAATTTCATCTTTTCCAACAATCCCCCACTTGAATTTTATATAAAAATAATTTTCATCGAGCAACCGATCAATTAAAATTATAAGACTATTGACTTGAACCTTTGCATAGTGTTGATGCTTTAGAATATACTAGAATAACTCGTAGTTTTGAACTCTATCTCTAACAATCATCACACACACAACCTTTCCAAGGTGTAGTTCGTAAAAGCTCGTGCTTTACGGCCATGCACATGTATCCCAGTATAGTGAACGCTCTAGTAAATTTTGCCCAAAAAATTTTCATAGGAAGCGGCCACACTTCCACATTCACATAGGTGAGTCTATCAAGAGTACTCATGTAGCTATGTACTCTACTCCACATAGAGTATAGAACTCATTAAGAGTTTAATAATTAACTCATCATTTTCTATCGCTTCAGGACTTCATACTTCTAAAAATATAGAATGGGATTTGAAAAATAGCATGATACATCTCATATCACTTCATGACTTGTTATTACCCTTTGAACTTATTTCTTGGGATCTCTAGTCTATAAGTTGGGTTACCATCATAAGTGACTCTTCATTCTAAGGGCATTAATCCCATTCCTTTTGAGGTTTTGAAAACCTTCTCTCTTGGTAATCCTTTCGTCAAAGGATCTGCCAAATTTTCACCAGAACGTACATGATCCACTCTTACAGCTCCCGTAGAGAGAAATTCTCTAACAGTACTATACTTATGACGTATATGTCGTCTCTTGCCGTTGTAGTAACGGTTCTGAATCTTTACAATAGCCGCGGTACTATCGTTGTGGATCAAGACAGCTGGTATAAGTATTTCCCATAAAAAGGATCTCAACTAACAGACTTCTTAGCCAGCCTGCTTCTTCACTAGCAGTGGCTAGTGCTATCATTTCAGACTCCATTGTAGATTGAGCCAATATTTTTTGTTTCTTAGACTTCCAGGAAACAGTTCTACGAGCTATGTTAAAAATATAGCCACTAGTTGTTTTGGAGTCTTCTGATAAAGTGTTCCAATCTGCATCGTTGTATCCTTCTAGAACAGCGAGAAACTTATTATAATATAATCTAAGGTTCATAGTTCTCTTAAGGTATCTCATAACCCTTTCAATAACATTCCAATGCTTTACACTAGGTCTACTGGTAAACCTACATAGTAGTCCCACAACATAAGCTATGTCTGGTCTAGTGCAATCAGTAGCATAACGTAAGCTACCTATGATGCTCGCATACTCAGTTTGTCTAACATCGTCTCCGGTGTTCTTGAACAACTTTACACTAGGATCATAAGGAGTACATGCAGGTTTACAGTTAAAGTAATTATATTTCTTTAAGATCTTTTCAATGTAGTGAGATTGATCTAGAGAAATTCCCTTTTCAGATCTAGTTATTTTTATACCAAGGATTACACTCGCTTCTCCAAGATCTTTCATATCAAAATTAGCTCTTAACAATGTTTTCACATTATTCACAACATAAATATTTGATCCAAAAATAAGCATGTCATCCACATATAAACATATAATAGTGCAAATATTATCTTCTAATTTATAATAAATGCATTTGTCACTTTCATTTATTTTGAATCCATGTGAGATAACTAGATTATCAAATTTTTCATGTCATTTCTTAGGTGCTTGTTTTAGACCATAAAGAGATTTATCTAATTTACAAACTTTATTTTCTTAACCTGGGATAACAAAACCTTCAAGTTGATCCATATAAATTTCTTCTTCTAAATCACCATTTAAGAAAGCAGTTTTAATATCCATTTGATGTACTACTAAATCATGGATAGCAGCGAGAGAGAAAAGTACACGTATGGAAGTTATTCGTGTAACTGGTGAAAAAGTATCAAAGAAATCTACATTTTCCCTTTGCCTATATCCTTTAACTACAAGACGAGCTTTGTATTTTTCAATAGTACCATCGGGTTTTAATTTCTTTTTTAGTATCCATTTACATCCAATGGTTTTGCAACCAGGAAGTAAGTCAACTAAATGCCAAGTCTTATTATACTCAAGTGAGTCCATTTCATCATTTATGGCTTCTTCCCATAAGTTGGCATCTAAAGAAGATAATGCTTCTTTAAGAGTTTAGGGATCTTTCTCTAAGGTATAAGCATAAAAATCAGACCCAAAATCCTTAAGGGTTTGAGCTCATTTACTTCTTCTAATTTTAATGTTTAATTCTTCAGTTTGTTCACTAGTTCTAATTATAGGTAAACTACTAGAAGACGAGCCCCCACTATTTTTAAATTTAAAGAGAAACCTATGTTCATAGAAGTCAGCATCATTTGATTCTATAACTACCTGATCTTTTAAGTCATAGAATTTATAAGCTTTACTATTCACAGTGTATCCTATGAATACACATTCATATGCTCTACTAGCAAGTTTATTTATTTTAGGATCATGGATCCTAACATAGGCTAAACAACCCCAAGTTTTAAAATAAGTTAAATTAGGTTTCTTATTTTTCATAATTTCATATGGTGAAATTTTATTTGTAGATTTAGGCACTCTATTTAGTACATAGCAAATAGTTAATAAAATTTCTCCCCACTAATGGGAAGCGGCACCAGAGTTTAATAAAATTGCAACAACTGATTCAGTAAAAGTTCTATTTTTCTTTCAGCTTTGTCATTCATTTCAGGAGAATAAGGTGTAGTTTTTTCATGAATGATTCCATGAGTTTTATAAAAATCATTGAAGATATTGGAATCATATTCGGTGCCTCTATCACTTCGAAACCTTTTTATTTTTCTGTTAAATTGATTTTCAATCTCAGTCATAAATATGTTAAACATATCAAATGCTTCACTTTTATTCTTCATTAGATATACATAAGTGTAATCTGAACAGTCATCTATAAAAGTTATAAAATAGCATTTTCCATTTCTTGTTAAATTTCCATCAAGTTCACATATATCAGAATGAATTCATTCTAAAGGTTCAGATTATCTAACTACTGATTTATGTGAAGTTTTGGTTATTTTAGCTTGACTACAAAAATCACACTTTTCAAAATCATTTAAAGATAGTTTAGGAATTAGTTCTAAGCTACTCATGTTCTTGATTATGCGTTTATTAACATGACAAAGTCTAGCAAGCCAAATATTAAAAGAACTCAACATGTAAGCAGAAGAAGAGGTTTTATTGATTTCAACATTTAATTTAAACATGCCATCAGTGGCGTACCCTTTCCCAACAAATATATTATTTTTAGTTATAATATATAAGTCAACCCCTATAGTTTGAGTAAACCCAGCTTTGTTAAGAAGATAGCTTGAAACTAGGTTCTTTCTCATCTCTGGAGTATGCAGAACATCCTTCAAGATGATAGTTTTTCCAGAGGTAAACTTCAATGCCACCTTACCAGTACCAGTAACTCTAGTGGAATGGGAGTCGCCCAGTAGCACTTTCTTATCCTCAAAATCAGAATAGGATTTGAACATGTCTCGATCATAGCAAACATGGAAAGAAGCACCAGTGTCTACCCACCACCCCTCGGATCCACCAACAAAATTGACTTCAGATATCATAGCAATAAGTTGATCTTTGGTAAGGTTCGCCTGTGGGGTAGAACGATTCCTGTTCCGGCAGTTCCTAGCCAAGTGACCAGGTCTGTTACAACTATAACACATGAATGTGTTATTTCTTAAGGGGGTTGAGGTCCATTCTGGGGAGGATAATTTCTATTTCTATTTTGGTGGTTGCGGTTTTGATTATTACTACGATTATGAGTTTTCATATTTCTGCCTTTAGGTTTCAGAATTGTAGAAGAGGGTTTCTTATTGGTACTGTTATTTGAGACTACGAGTACTTCATCTATTTGGTCTTGCTTTGGAGCTTCTTTTTCTATTCTTAAACGGGTTATAAGACTTTCTAAAGAAAATTCCTTAGTTTTATGCCTAAGTGTATTCTTAAAATCTTTCCAAGCAGGGGGTAATTTATCTATTATAACAGCTACTTGAAATTGTTCATCTAAAGTCATACCTTCAGAAGTTATTTCGTGCGCTATCTTTTGCAGTTCGTGTGATTGAGCTTTCACTGATTTGCCATCAATCATTTGAAACTTCATGTATCTACTAACATCATACTTCTTAGTTCCAGCTTCCTCAGTGTCATATTTCTTTTGAAGTGCTTCCCAAATTTCCTTAGCAGACTTATCACAGTTATAATAATCATACAAGTCATCAGCTAAACCGTTAAAAATATAATTTTTGCATAGAAAATCATTTTCCATCCAGGTGTATAAATCCTTAGTTACAGCTTCAGTAGGAGGATTGGACTGTATTGGTTTTTCAGTAGTAAGAGCAGAAACAACTTTTTTCATGGTTAAGAAAAACAACATTTTTTGTCTCCATCTTTTAAAGTGTAGGCCTTCAAAACGGAATGGTTTGTTGAGATCACCAGTTAGAATTTCAGTAGACATGGCAGATAGAAATCGTCTTAAAATTGTTGAAACAAATTTGTTAATAACAGTACTGAAACAATATTATCGATAACCTGGTGTGAACTGTTTGAGTTGAGTCGTGGATTATGTCATTCTCTTTAAGATGTTTCACAGCTCTGCCCAATTTATGCAAACAAACACAGCCCCATCGTCCCCAGGATCAAACAGTCCAGAATCTTTTTTATCTGTCTCGGAACTTCACTGCACTAATGAAGATCGGAATGCTACACCTGAAAAATTTGTTGTTCGAAAAACTAAGAAAAAAAGAACTTAGAATTGTAGAGAGAATTGTTTTTCGTAGGGAGATGAGATTGCAGAATGTTATGTTAAAACTGAGAGTTGAAGCCCTCTTTTTATAGGTTTTAGAAACCGTGTGACAATTATGATAAAACGGTAATGTCTGGGAATTAAGAGCGTAATGACCATTCTGAGTAATGAAGAGTAACGACCATTTTTAGATTAAAGACAAGTAACAGATATTTTTGTGAGTAAATACGAGCAACGACTCTTTTTCTGAATAAAGAAGACAAACGGCCATTTGACGGTCATATTCTTGATAAAAGAAAATAACGGTCATTTTTCTGAAAGAGGGTTTGCGCGTGTGTGGTATCACATTTGCCTAGGTCCTCTCCCCTTCCATAAAAGTGGGTGCCCCTTGGGGCCCAATCCCAATAGCCAACTCTTTATTATTTATACCTCTTTAAAATAATATAAAAAAGCAATGTGAGACAAACCTTTACAATTTTTTATTAGCTTCACATTTTCTAACAATCAATTTTTTTTATAAATTTCATCTTTTCCAACATATTCTTATCAATAAAACATACTTAGATAATATTTTTAAGAACCTAATTCTCAATTAATCACTTTAATCATAACTCATAAATGGCCAATAAATAATTTCCAATTAAATATTTCAAGAATCAAAAATAAAAAATAATTTTAAGATTTATTCAAATAATAATCTAACTAAAAATTTAAATAAATTATGGAAGCAAAACTAAAAACCCATTAGTTAATCTTTACCTTTAAAAATATAGGTAAAAGGCCTAACAATTATGAAATTCTTCTTTAGAGAGTTCATGTTCCTTTTAGAGTACTTTTATTTCATTGCTTGTAAAGTTAGGCATAAATGGGACTTAAAATGATATAGATATGTTATATCTTAACTTAAGGAAATATTGGACCATTAGATAAGTCAAATATGATGATTAGGAGTAAAATGTGTAAAAATTGCACATTTTAAGACAAAAGGGCACTGATCAGGATGCAAAATGACGTTGTTTAAGAGGTGCTACCTAGTGAACACAAAAGGACATTGTCTTGACAGAGCATTTCTAAGTTTATTTCAATCTTCTCTTTACACATCCATGGAGTCAGTCGGATCTGAATGTTATACATCCGCTTGTCTACGTTAATCAACAACAATGTTATTCACGTCCAACTGGCCGAATTTCATGCTATTGAGTCCACTTACTATGTTGATCCATTAGCCTTCTATTTAAATCCACCTAAGGGCTATTTTATTGGTTTATCGACCATGGACTATTTGTAAGCCAATATTTATTAAATATAGCTACTAGCTCTCATAAACTGATAAAAAAATCAAAAAATCAAAAATTTCTCAAATATTTGTTCCCATGTACAACGACAAAAATACTCTTTGCTTTTCCTTTGTTTCTCTTTTTTTGGTGTGTGTCTTTAAAGTTAAAATATTATCTATTTATAAGTAAAATTACAGCTACTAAATTCAAATGTAATTAATAGGGTTACACTTGCATTTTTTTTATTTTCTTCTTTTTTTTTATGTGAGCGTGACCTACAAATCTCTTCTTCTCGATTACATGGGAGGCTCTACCAATCCAGCAATTAAATGAAAATATTCAAAATTCTATCTTGAAAGAATTTCCGTCAATATGTTTGATTAATTTTCCTGTGTATGGATATTCTCAAACTATAGTAGCATATTTTTCATTACATTCATAATCCAGTGATATCTCAGAACAATATGTGTTTGATCTCAAATGAAAGGAGGAATTATTTCCAACGTAGATAGCACTTTGACTATCACAAAAAAATTGGTAACTATCTTGCTATAACCTAAGTTCTTTCAAGAACCTTTTCATCCATAGCAACTCTTTACATACTTCTGTTGTTGCTATAAACTATATTTCTATGATGGACAATGTAACACATTTTTGTAACTTTGACTGTCATGACACAACTTCCTCTACAAATGTAATCAAATAACCTGAAGTGGATTTTCTAGAATCCACATCTCCAACCATATTTGTATTTGTGTATCCAACTAATACAGGTTTTTCATTTCCAAAACACAGGCATATTTTAGAAGAATCTCTAAGATACCTGAAAATCCATTTCATTGCAACTCAATGTTCTTTTCCAGGATTCGAAAGGAATCTACTCACAACTCTAACTACATGAACGATATCTGACCTTGTATAAACCATGACATACATCATACTTCTAATTGTTGAAATATATGAAATCTTTTTCATCTTTTTCTTCTCTTTGTTTGTAGAAATGCTCTGCTTAGAACTTAACTTAAAGTGATTAACAAGATGACAACTAATCGCTTTAGCTTTGTCCATATGAAATCTACGAAGTACTTTCTCAATATACTTCTCTTGTGACAATCATAATTTTTTGGCGCCTTTGTCTCTAATAATACTCATGCCAAGAATATGCATTGTTGACCCCAATTCTTTCATAGAAAAAATTTACTCAACTGCTTTTACAAGTTGTTAATTCTGGAAATATTCTGTCAAACAATCAAAATATCATCCACATAAAGAAAAATAATAATGAAATCATCATTAGAGAATTTCTGCACAAAAACATAATGGTCTAAAGTAGTTTTTTGTCACCTTGCTCCCCTATAAAAGACTCAAACTTCTTGTACCATTGTCTCGGTGCTTGTTTTAAGTTGTAGAGGTTTTTCTTCAATTTGTAAACATAATCCTCTTTTCTCTTTTGCTTGAAATCCTTTGGTTGTTCTATGTATACCTTTTCTTCCAAGTCACCATATAGGAAGATAATTTTGACATCAATTTGCTCAACCTCAAGATAAAGACTTGTTGTTAACCCCAACACAGTACAAATGGATGTCATTTTCACAATTGATAAGAAAATCCCTTCAAAGTCAACTCATTTTCTTTGGCGAAATCTCTTAATAACCAGTCTGGATTTGTATTGTAGACTAGAACTTTGTTCTTCATGCTTCACCATAAATACTCATTTATTTTTTAAAACCTTTTTTTGGACAACTTTATCAATTCAAAAGTTTTATTCTTAAGCAAGGACTTCATCTTATCTTGCATAGCTTAAATTAATTATTTTTTTAAATTCGTTATCCATGGTTTCTAGATAAAAAAAACATAAATATGTATTTTTATTTAAAATAAAAAATAAAAAAATTATTCTATCGAGAAGGGACTTCTTTAGAAAGAGATACTCTCTTATAGAAGACAAAGTAGATTGTTTGGAGAGACTTTGGAAGATAGAGGTTAACTCTTTGTAATTTTAGGATTACTAACACTTAAAAATATGTTTTTTAAAAATTGCTTTGGAAGATAGAGGTTAACTCTTTGACTTTTCATCTCCAACCTAACTCCATATGGAGTAATTAGCGAAGAAGAACCGCAAAGCCGGCCCAAGCCTTTTCACGACCCTAAGCTGGACACATTACAGGACCTTTTACGAATTACATTCTATGAATATTTTATTAAAAATTAAAATATACTTTATAAATTATATTTATTGTATCATTATTATTATTTGGTTTCAAATATTGTATCATTAATTAACAGAGTACAATATATTAACTAATATGATAGAAACGCACATGCATAATTAATGATGTTAGTTATGACCATGTAACTATGAATTTCAATTTCAATTTACATCAGTGGTTAATTAACAAAACAAAATATTTAATACCTTGATAAATAGATTAAAAAAATTATGAATAATTAATAGAATAATATTTTCGAGATTGGGTTTAAGAATTCGAATTCCTTCAATTTTTGAAGGATGGGTAGATCAATACCATATCGGCTAAAGTATATATATATGTAATTTTCAATGTTTTGTAGATAAATTTTGATGATTTATTATTATTATTTCTATTTTCTAATGATAAATATTCAATATTTTTATTCTCCTAAATGAAAGAGTCATACCATCGAATTTTGATGTTAACATAATTAAAATTCTTAAAATATATGAAAGAAGTTTTAGCATATGCTAATTACTATGGGATAAATAATTGAAGTTCATCTAATTACGATTTCTTAATTAGTTTAATTCCTTATTTGATAAAAAGAAATTAGTTTAATTCATTATTATACATTTATATACACATTACACATATCAGTACTCAATGCGGTGCTCTGTGTGTACATATGTTATTTATGTATAAATATCATAATCTACTTCTTAATTAGTTAAATTCGTTTTATAAAACGAATTTAATGTATTATGGCCAAGTTTCTAATTTTGAACTATACCACTAGACACCAGTGTTGTGCTTTCTATACATGATCTTGTTTTTCGTCTCATCAGTTCATGGTTCTCCTTTCGCTTACATATATATATATATATGCTTAATTCTTTCGAAAATATTGTTTATTGATAAAAAATTCTCTAAGTTTTTAGAAAAATAAATACCTTAAGTCTTTGTTCTGTTGTTCCTATGCATGTACGTGTGTCAATAATCAATTACTTGAATATTTTGCAGGAACCCTAATCATACTGCAGCAAAAGAGAGACAAATTCAACAATGGTTAATTATCGTCAAATAATTAATTTTCTATCTTATTTATGCTAAATAATTAAATAATTTATATTTGTTTGCAATAGTTGTTTACATTTGTTTAATTAATTAATGATACTAACTTTTGTAGAGACACATAGAGTGAGAAACAGCAATGTGTGCAAAAAAATACAGCGGAGTATATTACGGGCCTTGTTTTTCAGATTACGGTTGTAATGACACATGTATTGGAAGTGAGGCTGCGGTATATAATGGTGATTGTGAATGGGATCGTCCTCACGGCCTTGTTTGCTTTTGTTACTTAGACTCATGTTCATTATCGTATTAGCCTTAATTACTACAACTGCAAATGGGAAAATTATACTTTCTACTATTTGGTATCACTGCTTTACCGTTATTGATTTGCATGGAGGGTATTGTTTGAATCAAGTTATAAGATAAGTATAGATATCCATCTAATTTGTTATTCAAACGATCTAATCTGATTTGATATGTTTTGATTCATATATAAAATTAGTTGGATCTGTGATTGGTGCGTGGATCGATGAATATACATGATTCGAAAGTGTTCTAAAATTTTTTAAATTAAAATATTATTTAATGTGGTGTATTACATATTTCATATTGATAAATTAAAAAAATAAGAGAATATTATATATAGTAGAAAAACAATTTCTTACTTATTTATAATAAATATATTTCAATTTTTATTTAGCTTTTCATTATTGTTATAATCATATAAATTTTACTAATTATTTTACTTTTATAATTTGATTCCATATAAAATTTTAAATTGAAAATAATTTATATATTCATTTAATAAAATCAATGAGATTTCTTTGTATTTATAAATAAAAAATAATTTTGAATTGATTACTCAAAAGTTAGAAATAATAATAATAATATCATCTATAATAAATATAAGAAGAAATAGATAATTACGATTATGATGAGATCGGAATTTTGATTTAATAAATTTTAAACAATAATAAATAGATTTATTAAAACTTTAAGAGAGTGAAAATTAGATTTATAAAAATATAATAGAGACAAATTTTAAAAATGATTATTTATAATGTAAAAATTTTCAAATAAATAATTTTACGAATTCAAAAAGTATGTTTGAAATGTGTGAATTTTTTAGTTATAAAATTATAGTTTAAAAAGATATAAATTTGATCAAATCGGTTGATCTTATATGTGAATTTTGTTTCGATCTAATTTAAAAATAATCAATTTCAATTCGATTTAAAATGCATCATATAGATCAAATATCCATAAAGTTCCAATCTAATGGATCTTTTTGTCATATAACCTATTAGAAAATCACTAAAAATTTATAATATATTTTGATCATTTGTGTATTAATCCAATCAGATCCCTCCCAACTCCCGTATAGATAATGAAGTGTTTCTTTTTAACACAATAGAAAAATAATTTCATTAAGAATAAGGAGAGGTTTTAATATATACAATTAAAATTTAAAAATTATAAAAAAGTTTCATAATCATTTACAAATGAAATAAATTTTAGAGCTAATTAGGAGTCAAATATAGATCTAAATGAGTAATGACCTAGTCTTTGAATTGTTGAGCACCCATTTGACTACTTTATTGATACCATGCCAATGTACTTATACATTAAGAAATAATTATGCAGATGTTCTTAAATTGAGTAATGAAATTGTATAATTTTATGACACAAATTCCCGTAATTTCAGTTTCAACAATGTCTGCTGATTGGAACTTGAAACACATAAAAATTGCCAAAATTATTAGTAGATAATTTTCAATATTGGCAGAGAAATTGCTAATACTACCCTGAAAATTTATCACGTTGGTAACGAAAAATCATTAAAGATTGATTTTTATAGTAAATTTTTTTGAATAGATAATTGAGAAGTTTAATTAAAGTTAGACTCAAAAGTTTTACAGGTAGATATATGATAATAAAAATTTAAAAATAAAATATTTAATTTTTATATGAAAAATAATTTGTTAGGTGTGTGAAAGATTTTTAGAATATAATTGCACGCAAATAATATTAATTATAATTAATAGAAAAATCCATAATTGAAATAGAATTTTAAAAAAAAATAATAAAAAATAATAATTTTTTAATAGTAAAAATAATATATATATATGTATGCATTAAATAAATTTTGGTTTAATTATATTACATAACCTAATTATTTTTTATAGATGATATTTCATTTTAACTCTCCTTCACGAGATGTGCCTATATTTTTAATTCATATAACAAAAAGATTAATTTTTCTTACATTCAAAAATATAATGCACATGTATTTTTTTAATAATATAAAAAACAGATGTTATTACATTAATTTATTTTTTTATTATTGCTTGAACACTCAATAAATAAAATTTCAATTTTACTGTTCAAAGTTTTGAATTTTTAGCTCTTAGCTTTTGAATTTTAACTTTGTTGTCCAAGCTTTATCCGATTTTTGGTTTCTGATTTTGTTCGATATGATTTTCAGTTTTTGATTGGTTCGATTTTTTGGACACCACCAATTAAAAATAATATAAAAATTTTAATATATCATTAAATCGATTCAATATTATTTTACTAATTTAAAAAATAATATAATTGGATATGATAATTTGATTTATAAAATAATTTAATTTAATTTAATCTATTTTTTTGATTTAGTATGATTGGATTAGATTTATGAATAACTCTAGTATCAATTGCATGAAACAATAGGAGTCAGCTTATGAAATATTATTCTTTAAATTTTATTTAAACACTGTTTATTTTTAAATAATACCAGAAAGTAAAATTTTGATTTTTTATATTATTTTTGTCTTTCTGCCAAACCCAAGATAATAATACATGCGTACTTTCATCATTTTTGTCTTTCTGCCAAGCCCAATATAATAATACAAGCACTTTTATCACCCCATGCACCCACACCCACACGGCCACTACCCAATTCAACTTTATACGTAAGCTACTAGGCATAGTGTGGTGGGATGCTCGGTGATCATTAGACACTGCTATACGTGCAGCATAAATGCGGATCAATTTTTGGGTGCGTTGATAAAAGTATGAAGGAAATATATATTGGGATCAATCGATTGTTTTCGAGATTAGGAGCCATTTTATTTTGACGTATGAAATCTATTATAAATATTAATATATTTTTTCATATAATATAATTTTAGTTAATTTATTTTTTAAATTATATTTAATGTAAAAATTAGAAGTAAAAACAATAAATTTTATATGATATATAATGAACCTAATATATCTAATCTTAAAATATTAACCTTAAAAGAAAGCAATTTTTATATTATTTATAAACAATACACTAATATTTTTATTGAAAAATGAATTTAAATAGAGATAAGAAAACTTATATTGAATAATGCAGGGTACATAGCTTTTAGAGGGTCACACGCACTACATGTGCTGAGGTGTAAACAGTCCAATAAACTCTATCTATTCTGTCTGTAACAGAATCACATGCAAACAAGCACACACACAATACTATAACACTTCCCTGTAAGCTCAAGACCTATTTAAGACGCAGGGCTTGATCTTAAGTTCATCAAAATGTTGACACAAAAATGGTTTTGTGAGTATATATGTAATCTGTAAGCTCTTGACTAGGAGTGTATGAAACACATAGATCATCAGCAAGCACTTTTTCTCTAACAAAATAGAAGTCTTTCTTCACGTGTTTAATTTTTGTAAGCAAAATGAGATGTTTAGCCAAGTAACATGCTCTACCATTATCACAATACACCAAAGGTGGTTGAACCATGATAACATGTAATCTCCAATCAATTTTTGCAACCAAGCTATCTCACCAACAGCACGAGCAAGAATTCTAAACTTTGCTTCTATAGATGTCCTAGTAATCTGTGTTTTCTAGAATTCCAAGACAGTGAAAACAAAAAGAATCCTAAAATAATTGACTTTATTTTAATAAATTTTAAATTTAATTATAACTTCTTTTTTAATGGATTTAAAAAGATAAAATAAAAATATTCATAATCATTATAACAATTTTTTATTATTTCAAAATTAAAATAGAAAATTAAGTATCTTAAATATGTGTTAAATTAATATACTTAAAAAAATTCAAACCATATAATGTGATAAAAAAAATTTATAAAAAGATACACTCTCTTTTTACTTGTTTCTATAATGTATAATATGTTCAATATTTTAATAATTTCACATTTTATTCTCTTAATTTTGAATGTAACGTGTTAAAATATTAATACATATATTACAGATTAACAAAATAATATCAATGTAATTTTTTTTATATTTTAATTTGAAATTTATTATGTAATCATGTATTCAAATATATAATTGTTTTTATAAATGTGAATTTAAGTGTTTTGAGTGATAAATTAATTACACTATATAATTAATGCTTTTACTCTATGTATTTTTAAATTAATTTTTTTACTTAAAACATATGTTTTATTGACTAGTATCTAAAGAAATGTTTACACGATATTAACAATGAGCTTTTAGTGCCTAGTACTACTTAATATTATTTATTATCGAATTTTTTTTCTTTTATTTATTTATTTGAATATCGAAATCTGTGTTTGAAGGTAGTTAGTTATAATCTCTCCAAAAGAAATTAATAATAAGATGATATGAATTATTAATAATAAGATTATTTGAATTATTGCAATTAATTCGAGTATAATTTTATTGCATAAATAAATAAATAATAAGTAATAAATATATTATTGAATTATCAAATTATTATAAAAATTATAAACATATCATTTAATTTTATTGAGTAATAATTTTTTTAAGTATAATTAGTATCACAAATATATTATTATCTTATATTTTTAGTGATAGATTTTTATAACTAATAAGAAATTTAGTGAGAGATTTGTATCACTAATAAGAAATTTGATACGTGATAGATTTTTAAAAACAATAAGAAGGTTTGTGGTAGATTTATCACAAATATAGTAGTTGATTTGTACCACTAATTATAATCTAGTCATATTTTTGTAACTCAATAAAGTTAGATGATATGTTTATAAATTTTACGATAATTCAATAATATATTTGTTAATTTATCTAATAAATAAATATAAAATAATAATAATAATAAAATAAATGAAATACAAAGTTAAAGTTGGTAAACATTTTAATATAAAAGTTTACTCTATTACGAATAATATGCTATAAAATTTCAAAAAGTAAATAGATTTTTTTAACACCAAACTTTAAAGTTATAAAAATATTATCAAACTTTAATTTGTTACTGGATTACTATTAAACTTTACAATTGTTACAAAATTTCCATCAATTTTTTTTTGATAGTTTTATACTATTGAACTTTACAAAATGTTAACAAAATATCATGGAATTCAATTTAATAAGGACAAGTTACATGTATATCTATAATATTTTTGTTATATTTACAAAATTTAATAATATATAAGTAATAAAGCAAATATGAATGTATTTTTATAACATTTATGAAGTTTAATGATATAAAAGTAAAAATCAAGTTTAATAATATTTTTGTAATAACTCACAAAATTCGTTGATAAAAAATATATTTACTCAATTTTAATATAGTAACATAGATTACAGTATTTTAAAAAAGATTAAAAACAAACCTACAAATATTATTATTATTAGTAAAAACAATAATTATACATTAATAATATTATTATTAAATAAAATTAAAATTAATGATTTATTCTTAGAAAAAATAACACGTCAATGCCTTTACTAAAAAATATATCAATAAAATCTTGTTAAAACCTTCTAATATGACAGTTGCTATTGGCTAAATTTAATTTTAAACTATACTTTTTATCTCACTTTTATTTTTAAATAAAATACTTACATTAATTTATATTTTATTAATCTAAAATATAACTATCACCTCATCAATTACTCAAATAAGAGTGAATAATTTTTCATAATATAGTGGCTTAATTGTATATTGAGGTGCTTCTCAACGGATGGAATTATAAGAGATCAAAATATATGTGATGTAATGTCTATGTATATGGCATTAAATTAATTTTTCTAATCTTAACGATTAAAATATGATATTGTAATATATTATGTAATAAATATATGATAAAGTAATATATTATGATAACTAATTTTATCTATTACATATACGTATATGTCTAATGTCTTAACTTTTTTTATTTTACGAGAAGTAATATTTATATTTTTATCGTGATAATAAAAAGTTTACAATAAATACAATGTTTTCAAAGAAACTATTCAAGAGGTTATGCACGTACATGGTAGAACAACCAAGACAATATAGTTACAAAACATAGCTCCATAAAACCAGCATTCTACACCTAAAGCACCCAAAATGTTGTATATAGAGACCATGAGTCATAACCAGTATAACAATGAAAGTGGGTACAAATAAATAGCTATCACCTAAACTTTACACAATCTTGGAAATCCATTAAGTGTCCTTTCAGAACTTTTGCCAATCACTTCGTGTGCCTAGTTGAAACCAGCAAAATATCCAACAAGGAATTTATTGCAACTAAATCATCAAAATCCGACCATAGTAAATGGTAGTGTATTGAAGACCCAGAATCGCTTTTTTCAACCACCTTGAGTATTTCGAAATTGCAAAAGCACACTTATCAACAACTTGATGGGAAACAACACAGAACTACCACATAATTGTGAAGAACATCAAACAAATCCACCACCATAACCTCTTGCAAAGATACATAATCAAACTTCAACCGTTGCAAAGAATTGTTGCAATATATATCTAATAATTGTTGAGATTAGCAGATAATTGGATAAAAAATAAACTGAAAATTAAAGATAAATAAAGAATAAGTGAATAAAATAAAATTAGGAGAATAAGGTAAGATATATAGAAGATTTCTTTTGTCGTAACTCGTAACTACACTACTCAATGCATAATAGATATTAAAATCAGACAAATTTTATGTCCTAATTGTATTAACTTTACTATATATCTTAATAGTATAAATATAAAAATATTTACATTAATATTGTTAATATATATGTAGTATATATATATATATATATATATTTTAATGTATATCTATTTATTTTAGAGATATCTATATTTAATTAGTTTAAACATATCTAGTTTAATTGTAATTATTATATAAAGACACCATGTATATTCATTTAACACAGAATAAAATACAATCATTAAGTATTTCTAACATGATATCAGAGCCACTATTCTAGTATTACTAGCGGTCTTGTCTTTTCTAGTGTTATTTAACCCTTATAGTTTCCGTTGTCACAATAGCTGCTGCAATCATTCACCGTTGAACCTCCGACGTCTTTCAACCGTTGTCTTTAGGTTCCGGGACTACAGTCGTCGTTGTTAAGGAGTTCCACACCACACAAACCACTACAATCACCACCGTCGCCGTGCATCTTGTTCTGGTAATTTTTTCTGCATATACCACTATGATCGGCTCGATCGGATCTACACAACCGTGGAAGTATCGCAACCATCGGACACCGCACGCTCCCTCACGAGCCGCTCAACCAATCTGTACGTTCTTTCACGCTCCATCACTGAAGCTAGCCACCATCGTGAATCTTAACCCGATGACCTATCTGCAGATACCATTGTGATCGCCGCGACCCGATCTACATAACTGTGGGTGTATCACGGTCGTAAGCCTCTGCACGTGCCGACAATAACAACCGTGCGTGGATCTGACGCGCCAAGCACGCAACGCTCTACTCGTGACGTCATCCGTAACTTGCTAGGGCTGACGTCAGCATCGCTTTCAGCTGACGTCACAGAGACCGACCTGACCACGACCGTGCTGACCATTGACTTTTCCCAGTACAGGTCCTCTCTACCCAGTTTTTCACGTAGATCTCGTTTTTGCAGTTCGTTTTTGCATAGTGTGTTTCCAAATGGATAAAAAAGATGTTTTTGTTTCTTGTCCTATCAATACTGTATTGGAGGGGACTAAGAATTACTTGTCATGGTCTCAAGATATGCGCAGTTTTCTTAAGGGTCATATGCTTTGACATTATTGTACTGGTGCAATTATCATTCCTGTTAAAGAAGCAAGTGAAGAAGATGCTACTTTCATTCGTCGCATGACTGAATGAGATAGTCACAATCACATGATCCTCACATGAATTCAGAATACTTCCATTCCCTTCATCTCCAATCTGTTGGGCAGCTTTGATGATGCCAAATTAGTATGGGATATGTTGGTCAAAAGGTACTCCACTACTCACGGATCCATGAAATATCAGCTAATAGTTGAATTGCATCGACTTCAACAAGAACCATGGCAATTTATCAATGACTACTTTGATTACCTTCGCTTCCTTTGGGATCAAATTGACCTTTGTGATCCAATTTGGGCATGCTCGACAGATGCTCAGCAATATGCTACAGTTAGGGATGAATTTCGTCTCTATGAGTTCTTGATGTCACTCCACAAGGACTTTGAGCCCATCCGAGGTCAGCTTCTTAATCGTAGTCCTCCTCCCTCTTTTGATACTGCTGTAAATGAGTTGGTTATAGAAGAAGCTCGACTTGCAACCCTTCAAGCCCAGAATAAGTTCAATGTTTTGCCTATTACTCCTTCTACTCCTACCATTGAGTAGCCTCAACAATCAGGTGATTCCTCTGGCCTTTACAATTGTCGCAGATAGAGCAATAAAAAGGTTCTGCAATTATTACAAGCGTTATGACCACATCATTGAGACTTGTTACTGTCGCAACAAATCTACTGTTGTTGTTGCTGCTAATACTGAGGTTACTTCGTTGATGCCTTCTAGTTCAGTAGAGTCTTAGTCTTCTGGATCCATTATCAACCTCTCCTCCACTGACCTACAGAAGATCACAACTCAAGCTGTTCAAATGGCTGATAATGCATCTTTTTCCACTACTCTCTTAGTTTTGCCCGATAAATCTCAAACTTGGTTTTTTGACTCTGTATGTTGTAATCACATGACACCTCACTCATCTTTATTCTCCAAACTTGACCCTGCACCACATCCTCTTAATATTCATATAGCTGATGGTTCCACCATTCATGTGAATAGTCTAGGTTTTGTTTCGACCTCTACTTTCTCTGTTCTTGGGATTTTCTATGTACCTGACTTATCTTGTAATTTATTCTCGGTGGGACAATTAATTGAATTAGGATATCGTCTTATTTTTTAGCACAGATTTAGACGGAATACAAAGAAACTCGTGGAATCAACACACCACATAAGAGTGACAAAAACAAAGCCCGATGTAAGGGTAAGAATAGATAAGATATGGATACAAGGATTCACTGAAAGAGTCGTGCACGAAGATAGCTCCAAAAAACCCTCACTCAAAAAGGTACTCGCAACCCTAATAAAAGCGGCGCGAAAACACTAAGAAAAGGGTGGGAGACGCTGTCTTAGCAAGAAGAAAAACCCCCTTGTTATTTTATTAGTATATAGATCCGTTAATGAAATCAATTTTTTCTGTGATGTCCTAGGTTTTGTGGATACCACGTGGAAAATGTTAATTTGAAACTAAAATTATAAAAAAATGTAATTTTTGTATAATAAATTAACTAAATTATATTTAGAAGATATTTTGATATAATAAATTAAAGGTTTTGAACATCACACTTATATTTGCACATGTAATCAGTTAAATAATAAATTGCAATGAATTAATACTTTTTTTAAAATAGGAATAATATTAAGTTATTATCTTTAAAATCTGAATAAAAAGACATTAAAAATAAAATAATAGTAGGATTAATTAATTTTTATATGTCAATATTTGATATTTTATATCATTAAACTATGGTTAATTAATTTTTTTTGTGAAATAATATTATTACATGAATTTGAAACACAAGTCTCTAAGTTTTCTCATTTTCTCATCCTTCTTCCTTTACTCTTTTTTTTTTCTTTTTTTTCTTTGGCCGTGAACTTCCACCAATGAAGAGGTAGTCTCTTCTGTATCTCTCTGTTTACTTATATTTATAAATAATCTGTTATTTATTATCTTATATCTTTATTTTACTATATATGATTATATGAAATTCTTATAAGACATTATAAAGAATTTTGTATACATCTTTAACTATCAAATGTACAAAGTTTTATCAAGAGGTAGATATTTTATTTGATTTGAAATATTTTACCGGAGATGAAGTCTACTCTTTTAAGAGTTATCTCTCATGTATCTTTCTGTTTACATATATTTATAAATAATATGTTATTTATGATATTATACCTTTATGTTATATTTGATTAGATTAGATATTATAAAGAGTTTTGTCTATTTATTTAACTCTCAAATGTACAAAGTTTCGTCAAGAATTACATATTTGTTTGATTTGAAATATTTTTATTATATCTTTTTAAGAAGTCATAGGTTACAAAAATCAGTTTTGTAAAAGATTTCAAGTTTTCTACAGAAGTGTCATGTTTTCATATATTTTTTTAAAATTATGTCTTTGTATTAATTATTATGGTTGTACATTAAAGTGAAGAAGAATAAATAGTGAACATTAAAGGCTAAAATATTGTGAGACTTGTAGGGTGTCTGATAGTTAATTTTTGTTTTTAATTTGACACTTTAATGTATCTACAAAAATGTTAGCTGATATTTATTGTATGCTATTTTTAATAAAAAAACTTCACTATTTTATTAAAAAAAAGAATTTGAAACACAAGTCTAAGTATAAGCAAAATTATAAAATAATTGTATTTGTTATTAAAAAGGAGAAAAATAACGATCTAAGAGAGAGAAAAAAAATTATTTGAAAGCGACTTCTTTCGTGGTAGATCAAATTAGAAGAAGAAATATAGTTAGGATTTTCTTTGAAGATAGAGAAAGGAAAAAAACAAGTGAAAATTAGAAGTTGCTTATCAAACATGCCCTCAAATAATTAGATCTTTTAAAAAGTTACTTTGTGAATTTTTTTTTCTTAATGCTCTAAATTAGGGATAGGGATGAGTAGCGGATCAAAATTGATTGTTTTTAATTAATTTGAATTCAATTTGAATTTAACAGATTTGAAGATTTTTAATTTAAATCTGATTTAATGATATAATCAATTTGAACTAATCTAAATCCAAATAAACCAAATTTTTTGAGATCGTATAAGGTTATGTTAGTATTGAAATTTATTTATGAATTATTATCATATATAAAACACAACATACAAAAATTTAAATTTTAAATTGATATTTTGTAACAAATATTATTATTTATAATTACAACTAAAAAAATCAAAAGAATAAAAAATAAATTTGTACGATTATAAAATTATTATAACTATTTATATTTATTTCTAAGCTAAAATAATAATCTAATATAATTATGGTATGCATAATATTTAAATATTATATATTATAAAATAAAAATATGTATTTTTATAATTTAATAGTAATTTAATCCGGATCGGATACTATGGATTATAAAATCTTTCAATTAGAATCTGATCTGAATTTGAACGAATTTTATAATTTTCAATTTGAATTCAATCCGACTATAAAATTTATCAATCCGATCCGATCTAAACTCTACAAATTAGATCAAATTTCTCAATTTAAGTGAATTTATCAAATTATTTGCCCACTCTTACTCTAAACTAAGAGCGTGACATGCTCAATCATACATTCATACTTAATATTACTCAAAATTTTCAAAGAGAAAAAGTTTAACAAAAGTTCAAAATTGAATTTAGTTCTTAAAAATTGAAAACTAGAAGTTGCTTATTAGATCTACAAAATTCAATTTTCAAAATTGAAACTAGAAATTAGTTTATTGTCAATTAGTTTTTCATTTTGTCTAAAAATGAAAAATGAAAAATTCAATTATAAACTAATAATTTTTTTTCAAAAATATTAAACTATAATTGAAGATAAAATGATTTGAAGTATGGTATTTCATAAAAAAAAGAAGCATTTATCGCTCTATATTAAAAAATAGTTGGTAAAATAAAAATCATGAATTTTATAATCATCCAACGAGCCCTCCTCTAAAGTAGGATGGAGAGAATTTTAAAGTATGACTCGCCTAAATGTGGACTCTACCATAGATTAGAGGCATATCGTGAAAATGTACGTACGTCATGGTTATAGTCAATTACTTTTTGCTTTACTTCCTTTGTCTCAACTGATATTATGTAGTTTAATTGTTTTTTTTATTGTACCTTGATAAATGTTAAACACACTCTTAATAGGGTTCAATTATACAATATCAACTATTAGTTTAACAATAGTTTGATGGTTTTGTTTTCAAATACAAAGGTCATGATATGATCCTTTCACGACTTCCTGGCATTACATATGAACACTACTTGCTTGCAAAATGGTTTAAATAATGTTTATAATTCAGTCTAATATCTCACATAACTACGAATTCCATCTCATAATTACTCTAATAACCTTCTCATAAAATTTATTAAACAATTTGATTACTTTTTCTCTTAGTACAGGGTTTTATACACACAACTATAAAAATAATGTTTGTACTTTTATTTGATCATCAATTCTTTATTATAAAATTTTGATTCTATGTTGAAGAAATCAATGTTTGAAAAAATAATCAGAAAAAAAAATAAACGTTTTCTTCGTATATTTTCTTAATTTGTATTAGATATTTACATTGTTTATATAGACAAATATCAATTACTATTTCACCAACCACCATGATTAAATTGCATGATTTACAGCTTGATTGGTAGACGCCGTGTATATTGGAAAAAATGTTTGGCGTCGGTGCAGTGTTTGTTGAATTGTGTTGCAGTGTTTGTTGAATTCAACACTCCCCCTCAAGTTGGTGCATAGATGTCTTTCATGCCCAACTTGACTGAAACTTCTGTGAATACTCGATATGAGACTGCTTTAGTGAGGATGTCAGCCAATTGATCTTTTGACTTAATTTTTGGAAATTCCAATGAATTTTCTTCTAACTTTTCCTTAATAAAGAATCTGTCAACTTCAACATGTTTTGTACGATCGTGTTGAACTGGATTTGAGCAATATTACATGCTGCTTTATTGTCACAAAATAACTTAATTCTTTAGCAGGATATGTCAAATCTTTTAAGAGAGATTGTAACCACAAGGCCTCACAAAGCCCAAGTGCCACTCCTCTGTATTCAGCCTCTGCGCTTGAACAAGCCACAACATGTTGTTTCTTACTTCTCCATGTTACAAGATTTCCCCCTACAAAAGTGAAGTAGCCTGATGTAGATCGTCTATCATTTATTGATCCAGCCCAATCAGCATCAGTATATACTTCAATTCTAGAAAACTCTGAGTTCTTAGTGAACAATACTCCTTTTCCAGGAGCAGACTTTAAATATCTCAAAATACGAATAACTTCATTCATATGTTGTTCTCCAAGATTATGCATAAATTGGCTGATAATACTTAAAGCATAGGCAAGGTCTGGTTTTGTGTGTGCCAAATACATCAACCTTCCAACAAGCCTTTGGTATCTTTCTTTATTTGTTGGAACTTGATCAACCTTGATACATAACTTTAATCCTTCCTCTACTGGTGTATTAGCTGGTTGACATGCCGACATACCGGTTTCTTTTAATAAATCTAAGGCATACTTTCTTTGAGATAAGAAGATTCCTTCTGTTGATCGAGAAACCTCAATCCCAAGAAAATATTTTAAGGAACCAAGGTCTTTTATTTCAAATTCTTTGGACAAATAAGTTTGTAGAGCTTTCCTTTCTTCAAGATCATTTCCTGTTACTATCATATCATCAACATATACAATAAGTGAAATGATCTTACCATACCCTTTTTTTTAGAAATAAAGTATGGTCTGAATTGCTTTGCTTGTAGCCAAATGCCTTCAGTGACCTTGTGAACCTGCCAAACCATGCTCTTGGGGATTGTTTCAATCCATACAGTAATTTTTTTAATTTGCACACCTTTTCTCCATGGATTGTGGATTTCTTGATTCCTGGTGGTAAATCCATGTAGACTTCTTCAATTAAATCTCCATGTAGAAAGGCATTTTTTACATCAAACTGATATAATGGCCAATCTAAATTTGCAGCTAGAGATACCAAGACCCGAACAGTGTTAATTTTGGCTACAGGTGCAAATGTTTTTGTATAGTCGATCCCATATGTTTGAGTGTATCCTTTTGCCACCAATCTTGCTTTATAGCGTTCAATCGTACCATCTGCTTGATATTTTACTGAAAAAATCCATCGACATCCAACAATTTTCTTTGTTGGTGGACGATCGACAAGCTCCCAAGTTCTATTTATTTCTAAAGATCTTAGTTCTTCATTCATAGCATCTTTCCATTTTTGGTCAACTAAAGCTTCCTGCACACTGTTAGGAATAGATACAGTAGATAATTGATTCACAAATGATACGTTTGATTTTGACAAACGATGTTTAGACATATAGTTACTCATGGGATATTTGACTTTACTAGAAATCTCAGGTTCATACATGGCTTTAGGAATACCTCTGTTAGGACGTGATGGAAGTATTTTTCTGGCTGGTTCAATAGTTGGAACATCCTTTACAAACGATTGGTTAGGTATATCAGCAGCTTGTGGAGAAGGAAACTCGTACTCATTTAGTGGTAGTAAGGAACTTGCTTGATGATCTTGAAGTTGATGAGGACTTGATTCCATTTCCCTTGAGTCTTTTCTATATTGAGAGTTATTACCATCTAAATTCAAGTTATTTGTATTTTCCTCACATATAATTTGTCTTTCTTCATAAGGAAGCAATTTATATGTAAGGGTCTGAATTTCAGCATGGTTGTACTCCCCCTGAAATTCAGGTGTAGAGGAGAAATACATTGTATCTTTATGAAAAATAACATTCATAGTAGTAATCATTTGTTTTGTAGGAGGATGATAACACTGATACCCTTTTTGTTGTATGGCATATCCCATAAAAACACAATGTATTGCTCGTGGATTCAACTTGCTACGTTGTTGTTTATGTAGGTGTACAAATTCCACACAACCAAAGACATGAGGAGGTATATTGAGAACATTTGGTGCAACAATTGCTTCAATGATGGCTTGTAGTGGTGTTTGGAAGTTAATGGGACTAGAAGGTACCCGATTGATTAAATATGCAGCAGAAGTAATTGCTTCTTCCCAATAAGATAATGACATATTAGCTTCGATCAATGAGGCACAGACAACTTCCAACAAGTGTCGATTTTTTCTTTCTGCAACTCCATTTTGTTGAGGTGTATCAACACAAGTAGTTTGATGAATAATGCCTTCTGATTGAAGATATTCTTGAAGCTCAGAACTTTTATATTCTACTCCATTGTCACTTCTTAGAACTTGAATCTGTGTTTTATATTGAGTACGAACCATTTTATGAAATTTTCTAAATAAGACGTTTACCTCACTTTTAGATTTCTTTAACAGACCCAAGTCATTCTACTAAAATCATCAATAAATGTAACAAACCAACGTGATCCTCCCAACGTAGAGACTTTGGAAGGACCCCATACATCAGAATGTATAACCATAAACGGAGATGGACTTTTATTTAAGGTTACAGGAAATAAGGAACGATGAATTTTTGCTAGTTCACAGACATCACACTTTAATGTAGAAAGATCTAAGCTCAAAAATAAACTTGGAAATAATTTTTTCAAATATCCAAAAGAAGCATGACGCAATCTCATATGCCATAGCCATATATTTGATTCATCCTTGTTAGATCCAGTTGCTACCAATGCATGATTTGTTGAATCCAAGTCCAAATAATATAGGTTTTCTTGCCTAACACCACGACCAATCGTTTGCTTTGTTTGAATGTCCTTGAACACACAAAAGTCAGGCCAAAAAATAACAAAACAAGATAAAGCAGTGGTTATTTGAGAAATAGATATAAGGTTATACTCTAAAGAGGAAACAACTAGTACTGAGTCTAAATTCAAAGTACTAGTGAGAGACAAAGATCTTTCCCCAATGACTGGGGTTGTGTTACCATTGGCAGTGCAAACAGTTTTGTGTGAGGATGGTTTTGAGATTTGTCTAGAATCGAATGTCATATGATCAGTTGCACTTGAATCAATTATCCATGTATTATTAAAAACAGGAGAAAAAACTTTAAGCATCTTACCAACATGTGCTGAGGAGATTGCAACATGATCCTTTGTTGTTTCAGCAATGGTGGTAGTAGACATCTGTCTTGGATTTTTCTTCCGAGAGTTACGGTTGTGATCCCACCAGTCAGGATATCCCACCAGTTCAAAACATTGTTCTTTTGTATGACCATTTTGATGACAATAGGTGCATTTAAATGATGATTTATCAGTCACCTTTCGTTCTTGCTGATTGGAAAAAGAACGATTTTTAGATATCATGGCGGAAGCGTCAACATCTCTAGATTTTTCCTTCAATGAGATTCGACGTACTGCCTCCCTTCGAATCAAGGAATAACAACCTTCTAAATCTGAGATAGTTTCTTTTCACAAAATTTCTCCACGAACCTGCTCAAACTCATCATCTAATCCAGCAAGGAAAATATGTATCCTTAGTCTTTCAACAGATTCTTGATATGATATTAGATCATGAGGGTCTTTCATGACCACCTTATCATGATGGTCTAGCTCTTGGAAAATTTCAGTTAACTCTCCATAATACTCTGAAAGTGATTTTCCATTTTGTCTGGAAGTAAAAGCTTTTTGGTTTAAGACAAATACCTGTAATTCATCACTTCCATCATAGAATGCTTTTGCGAAAGCATCCCAAATTTCAAGAGCAGTAGGTATGCGTAAATATCGCTTCATGATTTCTGGACTCATTGATATAAGTATCCATCTCTTCACTTTTTGATTTTCTGCATACCACTTGTTATAATTGTTTGATGTTTTTTCTGGTTGCAAATTTTTGTCATGAATATAAGAGAGTTTTTCTCTCTCTACAATATGCATTTCTATTATTTGAGACCAAACATCATAATTACTCTCATTAAGAACAATTCCAGCATTAAACACACCTTCAGACTGAACAGATTGTACAACAACTGGATTTGATTGCTCCATAGGTAATGAAATTATACCCTCTGTCATGATATTAAGGTAACCAAACTAGAAAATGGTGTAATAATTTTAGGACTAAAGAATTTTTTTCTGTGTTTTTTTTTTGCTGTTTTTTTTAATATATATTTATACTAAACCGGATAAAAACCATAAAACCGGTTCAAAATTGGTTTAAAAAACTTGAAAAAATGAACCAAACCAGTGTTAGAAATCCAGAACCGAAAAAAAAATCGGGTTCAGACCTTTAAAATGGACCAAACCGGCCAAAAATAGAAAAAATGTGAAAAACCGAGAAAACCGGGTTCAACCGAACCGCTGGCCGGACCAACCTGAGCCGAACTGAGGTGACCTGAGCCGAGCCAAGGTACGGACCGGCTACGCCCTCGAGCTGGACCGAGCCACGTTGCGCCGAGCCGATCCAACTGAGCCGAGCCGAACCGGATGACACGTTATCATCTTCAACCTCCAGACGGTGCGTGATGGCGCGTGGGCGCGTGGACTATGGACCCTTCACTTCAGGCGGCGCGTGGGGGCACGTGGGAGGTTTTTCTTCTACTCTATTTTTACCAAAATGTTCAGAATTGTGTTTAGAGTAATCTGGTAAAATTAGGTGGGAGAAATATTGCTTCAAAAATGATGTTTGTAATTAATATTTGTACGGGTGTTTGAATGAGAATTTTTTTTAGGAGAAAAAATATTTTCAGAGAAAGAAATCTCTGTTTTAGAGAACAAGAGTTTCAAATTTGTATAAAGCAACGACTTGGCTTTGATAACATGTAGAAATCAATGTTTGAAGAAATAATCAGAAGAAAAAATAAATGTTTCCTTCGTATACTTTCTTAATTTGTATCGGATATTTACATTGTTTATATAGACAAATATCAATTACTATTTCACCAACCACCATGATTGAATTGCATGATTTACAGCTTGATTGGTAGGCGCCGTGTATATTGGAAAAAATGTTTGGCGTCGGTACAGTGTTTGTTGAATTGTGTTGCAGTGTTTGTTGAATTCAACAATTGTTTCGATCATAACAAGAATTGTTTTATTTTAAAAATATCTCATTCAAAACAAAAATATTAGCAATTTTTTTGTTAAATTTTATTAATTTTTTCACAAATGATAATAATGTAGTCTTTTTTTTTTGCAATAAGCTATATTTGTGATATTCAATAAAATTTTGTCTTCTATTGAATTAAAGAATTTTAATTTATAAAATAAAATAAATCCATTCTTGCAATTCGTTAAAAATTGTCATAAAAACCAAAACCATTTTTTTCTTTCTCCTTTAACATGTAGGTTATTTTCCCACCCTTATTTGATTTATTATTTTAATTTGATTGATCTACATTTACTTTAGTTTTGAATCTATAAAAAAAATTCAAATTTTAAATTTTTTAATTTTAGGATTTGCTTATTGATTTATTTAACAATATTTACTTACAAAAGTAAATGAAGTAACAAAATGAAAGAAATGAAGAAAAAATTATGTTTTATAAGTGAGAAATGGGTATAAAAATTTGAGTATTCTGCTCAAAAAAATAGAGGATCTAAAAGATTAGTTAGAGAGAAAGAAAACCCACTAACCGGCACTGAAATTGGTAGTTGTAGATGGCCGGAAAATGAGAAAGAGTGGAGGAGAAGTGGAAGAATTTTTGAGTTTTTAAGAGTTATGCAACGCTTGAAATAATTTATGTCTGGAAAAGAAAGAAGAAAAAAGAATTTATCCACGTGTGTAGCATCGGTTCTAGGTGTCAATCCATGCTACGCTACGTGGATAGCAACGGTTGACACCTGGAACCGATGCTACGTCCATGCATAGCATCGGTTCGACACGTCAATCGATGCTACGTCATACGTGGATAGCGTCGGTTTTATACCGAATTGACTTTAAATTTATTATAAGTCGGTTTTTTTTCAAAAACTGACTTTACATATCGACTTAAATACCTATTTTTATAATAGTGTGGGTTATTTAGTCTATTGTTTTTATAAAATATGTTTTTAAGTCTTTTTTTGGGTAAAAATGTATCAGATAAGAACGAAATTAAATTTTTATCTATTTTTTCGTTAAATATAGCAAAATATCACATGTGACATATATATGTTTTTATTCTTGAAAGACGTATATCTAACAAAATAATTTTAAATTAAAAAATTAGTTAAATTTTTTAATTAAACTTAAATTAAATTTTCATTATCCAATATGTGATTTTGGATATTAGAAAATTAAAATTTTGTTTAAAAGATTTATTGAATTTTTTTTAATTTTGAAAGAATTTTTTTCTTAAAAATTTCGAGTAATTAAATATAATTTTTTTATATGTATACCTATCGAAAAATATGATAAAAATTTAATTTTTTCATTGCATGCACTTATTTAACAAATAAAAGAACTTTAATGACACATTTTTTTACGAATAAAGAAAATTAAAAATATATTTTTTAAGCAAATGAACTAAATACATTATTTAAAAAATATATTTAACTTATATCATCAAAGTGGATGTTATTGGATGTCATTCAAGTTGAATTATGACTATTTATACTAGTTTAATGTTGAATATTGTCTTATTAAATCTTGTGAATATTATTTGGTGATACTTGTTATTGTTATAAGTTTTAGAGATTATTTTATATAATTTTTTAAAAATAAATTACACTTTTTGTCAAGTAATTTTATCATTTTCAATACTTTTATTACTTAATAAAATTTTCGTAATTTTTTGTTCACTAATTTTTTATATTTAACAATTTTAGTCCAAGTTTAAAAATATTGTACTAAATATGTTAAATTTTAAAATTAAATAAATTAAATAATTCAAAAAATACATATTTTTAATACATTAATTTTGATGCTATATTAATATTTAATCTAATTTTTAAATTTAAATTAAATGTGTTAACTATAAAAAATAAGTAGATAAAAATTTACTTAAGGAAACAAAGTAATACAACTGATACAGTTAATATATCAAAAAAAAAATACTTAATTCCAATTGTTATATATATATATATATATTTAGATTTTATCCTCTCTTTTTTCTTTTAAAGTTGTAATTAATGATTTCGAAACACACGCTATCGTGAAATGAGAGCACATACTCTTCCAATCAATCTCAAAAGATATGGCAGTGACGTGAATAGTAGTAGTGGAGTTGCTTTTAGAAATTATGTTCGGTAATCCTCCCCAAATGTGCAGAGAGATTTTTTTATAGATCACTTATAGTGTTGTGTTGCTTTTCGTTGTTTTTGTTAAATGGATTATCTATTCATATCCTCACCGTTAAAAGTGACGGGATATTTTCTTTATTTTTTTATTTTTTTTATAAAATTTATATAATATATTATTAATCAGTTATAATATTATTTTTTTATTAATAAAATCATTTACAGTTGAGATTTAAAAATAAAAACATAAAAAAACCAAATAATTAATTATCCTAATCCATTTTCCTTTTGGTATAAATGAAGCAACTTCCTCATACTAGTTCTACAGTGGGGAAAGAAAGAGATAACACTGCTTAAAAGCCTAGACATATATATGGAGAGCCCTAACCTGCTTCCTCTACCGTACGACCAAACAAAGAAAGGCACTACCCTCATCGAAACTTGTTTTAATGGAATTAACGCCTTATCAGGTTAATTCTTTACTCTTGTAAATTAGACTAGCTCTTTTTTATTTTTATTTTTATTTTTTATGTTTTATAATAAAATATATAAAAGTATTATTTATATTTCTTCAAATAACTTGTAACATTATATGATACATAGTGTCTAAAAAAGTCATTTAGGTTATTTTAACTCGATCTGAGTCAATTTTTTTATTTATTGTTACTTTTGCCACAAATCCAAGACGGTAAAAAAAGAAGATGAAAAGAATGAAAGACTATTCTGATTCAATTACCATACACTGCTAAAAAATTACATTCCACACCATTTGATTGTCACTCCCATCACTTTGACTTGTTATTGCAAATTTTCAAGATTTGATGTGTGGTTAGAATATTAAAGAAGATGCATTGGTTTAATTTAGGTAAAATGTAACTAATTTTATTTAAATTTCATGTAAATTAAGTTATCAATTTTATATAAGGAGTTGTAGTGAGAGCATCTCACTAATTAACTAATTTATATTTTGAAAAATAATAAAAGAAAAAAATTATATATCTTTTTAATGATAAAAATGATAATATAAATATATTTTTTAAAATAAAACTACTATTTTTTTTATATGACATTATGGTAATTATTTTTTAACAAATATATTTTAAATGAGTTGGTGACGAACTCATTCATATTAATTAGCTCATTTCAAACATATTAAATTAATCTTAAAGTAGCTTAAGTGAGTTAAACCAAACTATACTGTATTAGTTCAAACTTAAGGCATGAAACAAGAGCAGGAGTTTTAACTACGTTTGTTATAACTAATTGTTAACAATATTATATAACAAAGAAGATAGTCTATTTCTTGTATTAGTTGAAATTTATAGGTGTTCTACTTCTCAGGTGTTGGAATTCTATCAATTCCATATGCACTTTCACAAGGAGGATGGCTAAGCTTAATACTCCTCTTTATAGTGGCGATTCTCTGTTGGTATACAGGGTTACTTCTCCAGAGGTGTATGGATTCAAACCCACTAATCAAAACTTACCCAGATATCGGCCAAGCAGCTTTTGGGCAAAAAGGAAAATTAATCATATCTCTGTTTATGTATGCTGAGCTTTTTCTAGTTGCTGTTGAGTTTCTTATATTAGAAGGTGACAATTTAGACAAGTTGTTTCCAAACAGAAATTTTAAAATTGGACGTCTAGAAATTAAAGGACAACAAGGTTTTATCCTATTAACATCTTTTATAATATTGCCCACCACATGGCTCAAGAGTTTTGGTATTTTAGCATATATCTCTGCTGGAGGGGTTTTGGCCTCTGTTATATTGGTATGTTGTGTTTTTTGTTCAGGTGTAATTGATGGTATAGGGTTTCATCAAAGAGGTAGCCTTCTTAATAGTGAAGGATTGCCTACTTCCATTAGCTTATTTACCTTTTGTTATTGTGGTCATGCAATTTTTCCCACCTTGTGCAATTCTATGAAAGACAAAACCCAATTCTTTAAGGTATTTATATATAAAACAAGTTCGATCTCTATATTAAATTTGGGACTAAATAGCTTCTAAGGTAATCGAACTTTAAATTCATGTACACGAATATCTTCAAATTAAAAAAAATCTAATACTTAATTTGTTACTAAATTTCTTGAACACTAATACAAATCAGTAGGTTTCGATGGTTTTTAACTGGTTAAAATGATGGTTTTTAAATTTTTACATCACATTAAACTTAACAAATTTGGAACTTATTTGTTGAAATACAATAGTTTTGGGACAATATTGTTAAGTATTAGGACTTTGAGACCCTTCCTTAATTGTGCGAAGTATTTTAAAGTTTGGGAACCTTAGAAGCTACATAGTCTTAATTTTTTATCTAACATTTTTATTTTTTTATTTTTTCTTGTTTAAGTGTTCTTCTTTGTAGGTATTATTGGTTTGCTTTGTTACAAGCACTATAAATTATGGATCAATGGCTATTCTAGGCTATCTTATGTTTGGAGAAGGTTTGAAGTCTCAAGTGACATTAAATCTCCCTGTTAGAAAAGTTGCTACAAAAATTGCAATTTACACTACACTAATCAATCCACTGACTAAGTATGCAATTATAGTTACTCCAATTGCTGCAGCTATTGAAGATACACAACCATTTCGAAAAAGTCGAAGTATTAGCATCTTCATCAGAACACTAATTGTGATAAGCACTGTGTTAGTGGCATTAGCCGTTCCATTTTTCGGCTATGTGATGGCGTTTATTGGAGCATTTTTGAGTGTCAGTGTCTCAATGTTGTTACCGTGCCTTTTTTACCTTAAGATTAATAAGTGTGCTAGAAATTTTGGGTTGGAATTGATCATCATAATTGGGATTTTGATAGCAGGTTCTTTTGTTGGTGTAGTGGGTACCTTTACTTCTTTGAAGCAAATTGTAAACCACCTTTAAAGTTCATAGTGGTAAATTAGTTTGTAAATAAACATACATATATATATATATACATATGAAGGGCGCATGAAAACAATGTTTATAATAACTTTAAAGTTTATAATTATACAAATATTTTTTTTATATTAAATTTTTTTAAATAGATTAAACTTGTTCAGTATTAAACTCCAACAGATTCAATGTTATTAGTATATATTATTATGATTATTATAAGTTTAGAATTATTATTTTACTAACTTTGGCAAAGTATTTAGCTAATGACATTAAAGAGTTTTGGCTTAATCTAATTTGTTTTCAGAATGCAACCAAGACTGTTATTTCACGTCTGCGGCCCAATGCATGTCTACAATGGGAAGGTACACCGAACCACAATTAAAATATCGATTATTATAAAATAAAATAAAAAGGAACTCCATTCATGCAGAAGTATAAAATGCATTGAATACATTATGGACAAAACGATTTCTTTCCTATATATTCCTTCTTCTTCTTTTTTTGTAAATTTTAATATAAAAAATTATTTCTTTTTAAAATATATTAAAAATATCAATCCACATGTTATATATCGTATAATAAGACTCATTTCTTTTTTGTTTTAACGTCACATGATTAAATCGTTTTGTCCTAAAATAAATACTACTTCAAAGCCTGGTTGAAATTAACCAAAAATTTAGAATAAATTTACATTGGTACGCAGCCACTACTCTTCCAATATAAAAAGCACCATCTTCTTTATAAGATTTTGATCACACATAACGAAACATACGTAATTGTGGCTAAGGTTGTTATATATGAACCATAAGTCCACAACAATAATAACGTGTTCCTCTGTATGTACCTAATTCTCTGGTCATCGTTGTTTTTAGACTTTCTCTCTCAAACACACAAATAATTTTCATCCCATATTAATCTATTACTTTTCTTTATAACATGACACTATTGTTTGTAACAAAATTAATTAATAGATCAACGGGTCCAGCTGATTGGATGATATTAATTAATTAACATTTTTAGGGACTTATGATTGGCTTTTTTTCCCACAAAATTTTAAAGGAATCCTTTTATATTTTTAGATTTTGTTGTAAGTAAAACGTTAATGTTATATAACAGAGAGGGATTATTGGTCATGGATCGTGCTAATGTATGGTTTAGACTAATTAATAACGTAGTGAGCAATGGGATGTATATAATATAAAACAATTACTCATTCTCCCACTTTTTTTTATGGCTTTCAATACTCTATCTTCCATGTTTTGATCGGCCTGAACGATCATCAAAACATCTCAACTTTGATAATATTAGTAATTGTTTCACACATAATTAATGCTATTTTTTATTCTGTTAATTAGTTCCCCCTTCATAAATTCTCATTTATCTCGTTTTTGTAGAGATAATTACTTGCATAAGACAATTGTTATTATGAAAATAAAAATATTTAATTTTTTTTATAAAAAAGTTAAATTTAAGCACTTTACTTCTAAAATGTACTACCACAATAAGATTACACTTAATACTAGGTAACATGAATTTAGACTTTATAAACATATTTTGTATTATTAAAATTATAAGAGAAAAAGTAAAAAATGTCTAAACATTTACGTGATCATTCTCAATACAAATGGTTTATACAGATAATTTTATTATACTTTTTTTTTATTTTTGAATAAACACAATCTAATCTAAAAGTTCTTAATACAAATGATTTATACAAATATTTTTATCAAAAGATTTTGTTTTTAAATAAACAAAATTTAATGGTATATTTTCCTTAATTTTAAGAATTATTAATTAATTTAAATTGTTATATTTATTAACATCTATATATTTAAATAGTTTCATCAAAATTTTACTATAATTTGTCAATATTATTTATCTAAATCATTTACCATCAAAACAGAATATATATAATTGTTCACATAATATATTTTAGAAATAATTACTCTTATTTTTCAACAAAAAATAATTTTAATATACAATTTTAGTTTATTTCTTCTTAAATTTTTAAGATATAATAATTATTTAAAAAAATTATTATAAAATTAAGAAACACCATAGTTTAAATTTTAAACCGAGTATTAAAAAAATTTATACATCTTATTAACATTAATGATAATTATTTTTTTAACACATATTATATTTTAATTCTAGATTATTTTAATTCATAAAATTTATTAACTACAAAATATTACTTTTCAATAACTATTATTTGAGAGTGACATTTGTTTTTATAAAAAGATAATGATTATATAGAGATGTTTTATAGGATATATAATTATGAATAAATAAATAACAATGACTTATCAAATATTGAAAATTTCTATTATATATAATTATGGTTGGATTTTATATAAGTATGAATTATATCTATCATATTTTTAATTTTTTTTATACAACTCAACTAATATACATGTAAATATGACTTAATCTCTAGATTTTTAATATGTTAAAATAAGTTTCATACTGTTAAGTTATAACTAGTTATCTCTAATTTATGTGTCTTATATTTAATATTTGATACTCTAAAAAGTCAATGATTGGATGTTGGTTGTATTAGATCCAAATAATAATTTTTTATTTTATTTTTAGATCCAATACATAATAACCCATATGAAAAATATTGTGGATGTTTTGAATAAGTAATTATAGAAATAATTTTTGTATGGTTAATAAGTTAAATTTAAATTAATTTGCTATCTATAATAAATATGTTTATATATTGAAGTGTTTATGAGAAGTGGTGTGAGATGATGATATTTTTATTTCTTGGCAAGGTTTTAAGCCGTTGAAAATTTCTTATTGAGTTGTTTTTAGATCATCAAAATGTTTTTGGTCGATTTTTAAATTGATGTAACTTTTTTTATTACTACCTTAATCGCTTGGTTAAAATCTAAAAAAGAATTCATTTTGACATTTAAAAACTGACAAATTATAATAATACTTCATTTTAACATTTAAAAACTGATAAATTATAATAATATTGTAGTAGTGTGTTCCGAAGCATTGCATAAGTAATGATACATTTGTTTTTGGTATGTAAAACAATTTTATCAATATTTAGAGATTATATGTGTATTATTATTTAGATATTAATTATATAATATAATTATTTTATATGTATTGATTCTTTTAGATTTTGTAATTATGTGATTTATATATTTTAATTTTATAATTTTTTTTAAGAGATAAAATAAAAATTATATATTTTATTAATAAAAAAATAATAAAAAGCATATTTTCTCTCATTGTTTCTCTCTTTCTCTTCCTTTCTCTATTTCCATCCTATCTCTCCTTTTTTCTCTCTCTTTTTTACTTATTCTTTCTCTATCTCAATTTTATTTTTAATTTTTATTAATAAAATAATGATAAGAAAAGTGGAGAGAGAGAAAAAAAAGAAAAAAAATGAGATAAAGAAAGAATAGAAAAAGAAGAGGTATTTTTTATTAATAAAATATATAATTTTTATTTTACCTTTTAAATAATTTCATTTTTTAAGATTTTTGATTTAATTAATTATATTTTTAAATTACAGATTTAATGAAACTTATAAAAAAAATTACATCATTAAAATATATACATCATATGATTATAGGATTAAAATGACCATGCATAAGCTTTTATAAATAAAGTTTTTTTTTTTTACTCCCTCTATGTTAAATCATATAAAACTTGATGGAAGATATTTATCAAAAGATTTTCTATGTTATTGAGGAAAAAACTGGAGGTGTCCATGGATTTACTTTAAAAAAAGTTTCTTCTTTTAGACAAGATTCTTTAAAATTCAATTAAAGAAAAATACTCCGGATTCTTATTTAGTATACTTAAATTATATATTATTTTTATAATAATTTAATCTTATTATTATTAAAAAATGATTTAATAAAATAAAATCAATTTTATTTTTATTTTTTAACTACATTATATAAAATGTTTAATACTGAAAAAATTAAAGGATAATAAATAAAATTGTAAAAGTAAATAAAAAACAAAAAAATAATGTATTATTATATAATCACTTTTTAATAATAATAATAATATTATTATTATTATTAAAATGTTAAAAAAAATTAACTTCTATTTGTGAAATAAATATGAGATTGATTGAATCATTCACCCAAAAATTTATTTCCAAAATAAGAACTCTTTTGTATTTTAATTTTGCCCAAAAGCATCTCTATAGCTCGGGCCATCCTTTGGATCGAAGCCTTTACAATTAAGTCAAAACCCAAATCCACAATGACATCTGTATCTGGATAATAATCTCCAATGGCCCACCAACCTATATATATAAACGGTAGGTCACGATCATCAAATTTCTAACGCTATTTCTAATCTCAATATCATTTTATATCAAATTTTAAATTATTTTATACTAATTTCTTTTACCTCTAACACAAAATATCAAATACTATACTCAAAAATAAATTATTTTATAAAATAAAATATTCTTTTTATTTTACTCATCTCTATGCTATATTTAATAATTATATATATATATATATATATATATATATATATATATTTCATTTAAATTTATTATATATAATAAAAATTTAACAAAATTTATATAATTTTTCTAAAATAAATAACACTATGTGAACAGTATTGAGACAATAAATAATGACACATCAAATTTGATGTAAATTTTTATATTAGATTAAAATAATTTTGTATAAAATTTAATCTTTTAATACATGATTGAAGATGCCGTATGATATAATATATGAGATTGAGATACATAATATTCAATGGTTTTATTTAAAAAAATGATTATATAAATCCATTTATTATTAAAAATAATATTTTTGATTATTTGTTACATAAAAAAGATTATATAAATCTAATCATTATTGAAAGTATCACACAAATCAAAAATATCACAAAATAATCATTCGTGTTTCCCGTGATTTGCACATATCATTTAACGTGAGAAGTAAAAATATCCTAACAATCCATTCCTCGCCAGAAAAAAACACATTCTTCTTTAATGTTCACCAACCATACACCATTTAAATTATTCATAAAAACCACCAACTCTTTCCTATATATTCTAATATTTCTTATTAGTCCTTCTATCTTCCTCTATTTCATAATTTAATGTCACTACCAAAGATGTAACCGACAAGAATGTTGTTGTCTAGAACATCAATGACTAAGACTTGTTGTTCAGGACATTAATGGCTAAGACTTGGTTGGTCAAAACTTCAGTGATCGAGACTTGGTTAACTAGGACCTGGTTGGCAAGAAATTTATTGGCCAAGACTGGGTTGATTAGAACTTCATTTGTCAAGATTTCTTCGTCCAAAAGGCTATATTCTAGAAGATTGATAGTTAATAGGCTATTATCTAGATGACCATTGATCAAGGAAGTATCATCCAAACCACTATCGACTAGACCACCATTAGTTAGGGCATCTCCGACCATGGTGGTGTCGGACAAGGTAACATCGCCCATGGTGGCATTGGTTAGAGGTGGACCAGTCATGCCTTAATCCAATTTTCGTTTATTTATCAATGTTTGTTGTCCACGTCAATCCTCGCGCCATATCAACACATGTTTACAATGGTCAAATTTGATCCTATACATTCCTAAACCCAGTATCCAGCACTTATTGCAAAGAAAAGTATGGTATAGGTGTCGTGAAATGGAAAATGTTATGTGATAAAAAAAAATAATTATCCTATAGTACACAAAGAAAAATCAGTGGTCATGATCTATTAGCTAATCTTAAAGGGATTAAGCTTAGGGTTTGAGTTATGAGCTAAAGTTTGACTATATAGTTAAAAATGTTGACTTCAACATAATTTTCCAACCGAACGTATGATTGAAAATCTAAAGATATCTTCGGCATTAGAATGTCGTCATGCACTTTTTGAATGATCAAATATGGTGTAAAGTTTTGCTACTTAGGTAGATAAAAAATCACTTAATCTTAAACTCAGAATCGTCAATAAAATTAAAAGAAATATTTAATGCAAGTGTCAAAAAGCTTTAGGGTTAATATTAGTGTAATTTCATACATTCCACGTGACAATTAAAGAATGTTCTTAATCATTATACAAGTGTGAAAATAATGTAATTATTCTAAAAAATAAGGGTTTATTAATTATCCTTTAATTATTATAAAGGAATAAAGGCTCAAAGATTATCCTTATATATTTAAAAGTATAATCTAGTAGATAAAAAATAATATATGTTTACAAAAAATGAATCTTTATAATATATAACTGTTTACAGTAGATAACTGTCTATAACTGTCTACAGTACTACAATAGCTTAATCTCGCTTTATCAGGTTTAGTCTTTATATTATATATAATTATATTTATATAACATAATATCATATCTTATAATTAATATCTAAAATCATACTTCTAATAACATTGAACTACAGTTACACATTCTATTTTTATAATATTACTATAACGATAGAGATTAATATTTCTTTTACCTTACATTTTATAGTGACTGACTTAAGAATTGTAGAATTGAAGACTACTTCTTAGATGATCCAAGGTTCTAAAAGCTTGTCTATATTGTAGATTCCATGGAGAATAAGTGCTACCTGGTTTTTGATAAAAATCGGTATCAATATTACCTAATATATTTTTGGATGTTGATTATAAATGAGAGTTTACTTCTTTATTAAAATAATAATAATAATAAATAACAATAAATGAACTTCAATAATCATTTATTTTATTTTATTTAGATCAAATACTACTTAATATTATTCTAACGTATAACTTTAATAGATATAATAAATTTTATTATCACAATAATAATGAAATATGTAGTTTTTAACTTTAGTTTTAAACCTTTTTTTTACTACATAAATGAAGAAAGTCACGATATTTTGTTGGTAGCCCTTCTTAATACTTATAGGTAATTTAGTCAAATTAAGATATCAATGGACTAAATCGTGAATTACCTCATTATTATGGCATATGATCCATGTGATAGAGGTCGTTACAAGTGATGGAATAAAACTTTGATCGAATAAATGATATCTATTATTTTGAATTAATTTCCCCATTGAATTGAAGATTTAAAGCATCAATAATGTTTTTGTTATCTCCTTTTATGTATAAAGCGATGTGTGTAAACTTTAGTGCAAACTGAAAAGTGGTTTAAAACGTAGAAGCCTTAATAAATTCTACTGAATGAGTTATTAAAGATTTAGCAGGATGACAATATATACAATCATCTTTCTTCCACCAACAAAGGATGATTATTGTTACCCACAAGCAAAGGTTGAAAATCATTAGTCCATTGAGTAGAAATGTTGTAACCTTCAAACATCTTGTTCCACAATCATCATTTTTTTTAAAAATAGTATGATAGCAATGAGGATGAAAAAATTAAAAAAATTAGAAAAATAATTTTTTCCGAATATTTTTAAATAACTAACACAAATCATTATCTACGAATAAAAAACTATTTTCAAACTGTAACGATTTTAAATAATTTTAAATACAAATTTTATAATTCAATTTGAAAGACAATTATTAATAGTTGATTCAAGAGTCCAACAATACACACAGTAATCCAAATATTTTTATATATACGAGCTATTTTTAATTTAAAAAAAATCCATTTTTGAAAGCATATTAAGTCCAAGATAAATCCTTACATAAGGGTACTGTTGTAGGTATTTTCATCGAAGATTTTAATGACTTGAAACTTTTGAAGTTGTTCAAAATTACCCAAACTACTTTATCGAATTTAGCTGTATTGAAATTTTCAGACCATCTTAAATCACAAAAATTTTTTGACGAACAAATTTTATTCTGAGAAACAATGCATAAGTAACTATGTCTAGTAATATTTTTTGTACACCAAAATTCCACCCTGTTAAACAGTTGAACAAGAAAGAAAATATCATCCATTTCTTTTTCATCTACACTCATCTGGCTGGGTAGAGTTTTGATTTATCGACAAGACAACCGTTGCATCATAATTATGCCAAAAATGTCCGCCCCCCGAGGACTAACGATCAATCGATTAATTTTATTTTAATATATATTATTATATTTAAATTTTAAAAAATAATTAATGTTTTAAATATTATTTTTAACATAATAATTTTATGCTTACAAATATTTCATAATATATATAATAAACTTTATACAATTATATAAATTTTGTAAAAAAATGTTTAAAAATACTGAAAAAAATGAAAGACCCAATCCACTTTTTTAAGTGTAAAAGCAAAATGGTTGTGTGATTTGTAAACATGTGTAAGCAATAATGACATCTCTGTTCAAACCTTTCGTTTTTTCTATTGCAAATTATACTATTCTCTCTGTTTTTTTTTCTGAACTTATTTCTTTTTAAACAGATTATTCTTTTTTTCTTTTATGTGTCATAAATTTGTTTTGGTCCACACGCTTTACAATTTAAAGAACTGGACAAAAAAGTCAAAAAAACACAATTAGTGTTCAAACTGACGCCTAATTAGAGATAAAATGTGAAAGCATATATTTTGTTAGCATTTTTAATTTGCCCATGGATACAGAATAAATACTCACAGTAACGTGACACATTATTATTATTTGTTAATAATAATGATATTAAGATATAATTAATATTATAAATAAAATATATTATATATTTTTTTTATTATAAAGATAATTATACTATTATTGTTACCATTAATCACCATAATAATATCCTAATCTATTGCTTTGCTTTAATTAAATAAGAGACTAAACGGTAAAATTAAAAGTAAAAGAAAAAAAAGTTAATTAATAGGGTATGGTATTGTTATTATTTTAACATTTTATTTATTATTAAATTTAAAAATTATAAAAAAAACAATTTATCTTTAATATATTTATTTTATATTAATCAAAGTTTATTAAGGATATTTTGAATTTTTTTTAAATTAACAATAAATATGATGATAAATAATAAAAATTAAATGTGATAATATAAAAATTATTTATTGTTCTTTAAATATATAATGACTTGATATTTTAAATCAATTAAATTAAAATTAATGTATAAAAAAATATAAAAAATAAAAATAAAAAATTTAATTAATAAAAATATAAATTAAAAAATAATGAATAACAATTCAGTTTCAATAACACCACCTAATTAATATTGCTAATAATGTAAACGAGGATTTCAAGGGTTAAGCCGACATATGGAAAGCAGAAGCAGCAATCATGAGGCTACAGCCTACGGTTACATACGTAATAGATGAAAAGGCCTAACTATTAGCATATACTTTGGCGGATATTCTTAACCAAAACCTTATATAACCAACTAGAGTACCCCATTTTCATCATATCTTTATTTACTCTCCAAACTATACTTAGAATACCAACTTTACATTCAAAAATCAAAAATAAATCTCATAAGGCAAATTAAGATGAGAGAAGTTAAGTCCAGCTATTTAATTACTAGTTTGATTATTAAGCTTTTGATAGTGGGAAATCTCTCAGTTCTATGTGTATCACAAGACTTTGATTTCTTTTACTTGGTCCTACAGGTCAGAGGTTAAATTCCTTAATTTCTTTTTAATTATAATTTCAAATTTACAGAGCATTTTCGAAAATTGAATTGAATGATGCAGTGGCCGGGGTCATACTGTGACACAAAACAAAGTTGTTGCTACCCAACAACAGGGAAGCCTGCAGCAGATTTTGGTATTCATGGGCTTTGACCTAATTACAAGAATGGATCATACCCTTCCAACTGTGATCCTAATAGTTCCTTCGATCAATCTCAGGTACTTACTTGCTTTCATTTCTTTGATAACCTCGTCGACTCTGCGACAAATACTCTCATTTTCAATCACTTTTTGCCATTAACGATGGACACATTACACAGTGGCACAGAAAAATGGACTCATGTTTTTCTATTCTCGTTTTATCAACAGGGTAAATTAGTAAAACATACGTAGATGAGTAACAGTAAATTATTTCTGTGATGACTGATCGATGACACAGATATCAGACCTGACTACAAGTATGCAAAAGAATTGGCCAACACTAGCATGTCCAAGCAACAGTGGCATACAATTCTGGACACATGAGTGGGAAAAACATGGGACTTGATCTGAGTCTGTTCTTGACCAACATTCTTATTTCCAATCAGCTCTTAACCTTAAACAGCAAATGAATCTCCTCCAAGCTCTAACAAGCTCTGGTATTTTCTATTTTTCAATTTTCAATTAATTAAAAGAATTATAAGCACTTTTTAATTGGTAAATTATGGTGACAGGAATTCAGCCAAATGAGGAATATTATACACTAAGCAACATTAAAGAAGCTATACTAAAAGAAATTGGGTATACTCCATTCATAGAGTGCAATGTAGATTCATCTGGAAACAGTCAGCTTTATCAGGTTTACTTGTGTGTCGACACTTCTGGTTCAAACCTCATTCAGTGCCCTGTTTTTCCACATGGCAAATGCGGTTCACAGATTCAATTCCCTTCCTTTTAGACAAGATCCATGTGATTAATTAGTGATTTCTATTTCAGAATAAATACATTTTATGTTTCAATGCTCATCAGTTTTAACAATTCCTTCAAATTTTGCTATACATTTAAGCATGGATTTAACTAGATATGCAAGCTCTCGTGTCTCACTTCGTTTTTCATCAGGAGAGTAAAAAAAAAAATTGATGAAAATTTACAGCTCAAAAATGTAATTTTTTACAAATCTCTAAAATAAGGTTAAGTATGTAAGATGACGCGAGTAATTTTTGAATTTTATTCATTAAAAGGATCAGCGAGTAAAAGTTGTTATTAAATATCAAATAATTATTTTTCATAAAAGAATAAAAAAAATCACATGATATCAGCTACTGATTCAATTTTATCTATAATTTTGTAAAACAAACCAATTCCGCTAACTTAAAACACTAATAATACTGGAACCAATTATCATTGGCCTCATGCTCATATCTTCTTAGATAGATAGATCATAGATTCGAGCTTTCGTAATGGTAAATAATAATATCAAAAATAAAAGACGGATTCTATATTTTTATTTCTAAAGTTTATTAATGAAGTTTCTAATAGTGAGTTTCTTAAAACAGTTTTATTTTTTAAACTCTCAAATTTTTAAAATAGACGTTAATACGAAACAAGATAAGAAAAAGAAAAATTAATTTAAGATTTTTCTTTAAATTTCTACTAAATTAATAATTTCAGTTAAAGAGTCCTTGAAATGGTTCCGTATTAGTTGAAAAGTCCGACGTAAAATAATTTTCAATTGGGATAAAAAAAGAACTTTAAATAAAAGAATCTATTAATTTATTATAAATTTAAACAAAAAATCTTAAATAAATTCTTTTATAATCTTATTCGTATTAGAGATGTTATTTTGTAATTAAATTTATTTTTAAATTTAAAATCAAATTAAAATTAAGTTTCATTTTCAAAACATTTTTATTGTTTTTGAAACTTAAAAAAATAAATTAACAATCATATTTTAAGTTAATTTTTAGAAAAGAGAAACTTGAAACAAAATTCGTTACAAAGCGAGCCTATAAAATCCCAGATTCTTTTAATATTTTTAATAGTGGAAGGTTCCTCAATCATAGAAAAATCATGACAATAATATATATATATATAGTGTTAACATGCCATATTAGTTGGTTTTCAATTAAATTACATTTTTAATTGGTAGGACCATAACATTTCCAGAAATTTTAAAAAATATAAATATTTACGAACTTTATAAAATTTTTACTAAAAAGTGAAGTGTTCCAAACACTAATGATCTTAACCAATGGTTCTAATAAATCATATTAACCATGGAATAATTTAGGACAATGTTACATATACTGGTGCATATACTATTACAATTTTAAAATTTAAAATTAGTTAATAATTTTTAAAATTAAGTCAAAAATTATATAATACATAAATATAAATATATGAGAGTAATATTATATAACCATATATAATTGATTAGATTTAATGGTTAAAGTTAATTGATACACAATAAATGTATATATATATATAAGTTATGATCAGATAAGCAACTTGCAGTAAATGAGCGACAAGCTTAATAATAATTAGTTAACTGATATTTTTATATCAACAACATAAAAATTAACTATGCAATTATTTCTCATTTGTAAGAAATTTTCTACGTATAAATCATTTACTGACATTTTTGATTATTATGTATGCATTTAAAGCCACTTGATTAGTTGCAACTTGCAAAGATGCACACAGAAGAGACATAAATATCTGAACTGTAGTGGTTCTTATAAAATTTGAATTGGTTTTAAGGTAGTTTTAAAATGTCGTTCATGGGTCGCCTATTACAAGTCATATATATATATATATATATATTATATGTTACATGTCCTATATATATTTAAAAGCGGGGTAACTCTAATTTTTCTTTCAAAACGTGTTTATTACAGGAGAGATTATTCAGACTAATAACCAACACTTTGTTGGTATCTTTGGTCGATGTTGGACTCGACACCCCACCTCACATCGGACGGGGACATTGCAAGATCGATTGAGGGACAAGTGGGCGAGAGGGGACTCATCAGTTGACCTCAGGGATCTGTTCTGATACCAAGTTGAAAGCTGGGCAGCCTCGACTTTTTCTTCAAAACGTGTTTATCAGGAGAGAGATTGCCCAGACTAATAACCAGCACTCTATTGACATTCATGGTCGATGTGGGACTCAACACCCCACCTCACATCGGACGGGGATACCGCGAGACCGATTGAGGGACAAATGGGCGAGAGAGGACTCATCAGTTGACCCTAGGAACCTGCTCTGATACCAAATTGAAAGTTGGGCAAACCAGACTTTCCCTTCAAAATGTGCTTATCAAGGGAGAAACTGCCCAGACTAATAACCAACACTTTGCTGGCATCCCTGGTCGATGTGGGACTCAACACTTCACCTTACATCGGGTGGAGACACCACAAGACCAATTGAGAAACAAGTGGCCGAGAGGGGACTCATCGATTGACTCCGGGGACCACTCTGATACCAAATTGAAAACTGAACAGCTTCGATTTTCCTTTCAAAATACGCTTATCAAAAGAGAGACTATCCAAACTAATAATCAACACTCCGTTGACATCCTCGATCAATGTGGGACTCAATATATATATGTCTAATGACGTAAAAGGTTGTAATTCAATCGCATGAACTTGAGTATGTTGTAAGTTTGAGTTCAAGTTCAAGTTCAAGTTATGAATATATAAGTTTTTTTTATTAAAATAAGAATTTGTATGTTTATTAATACATGTCGTTTCTATTTATTTTATAATGTAAATATTTTTTTTATTTTAATATTTAAGAAAATATATTTATATAATTTTTTTAAAAAAATATATGTTAAAATGTCAAAAATATGTATCAAAAAGTTACGCATATATTTTGATGCAAATTAAATACGAAATCAAATCATAAAACTCGGTTGTTTCTGAAACGGAACCCAAAATGATTATATATCGCCTGAGAAGTCTTGTCATCTCATCATTTAAAACATCACTTAATTAATTAGGAATCTTATTTAATTTAATTAATAACAGACTCTGTTATAACAATTGATTATCTTATACATGTGTTTTTTTTTCATTTTTTTATTCAGCATGTGCAACCATAGTAATGTCAGGGTAACCAAAGCTTGATGCTTTCGGATGAGACTAGGACCTGGTATTATTGAATCATGTATATTTTTGAATATGGTTGAATTAGATTTTTTTAAATTAAATATAAACTCAAAATATAACTGTAAAATTATTTAGATAGGAAAAAACTTAATTTGACTTAATTGGATTTCGAGAAACCAGATCATGTCAAGTTATTCAAATTTTGGTTAGAAAGGGTTAAATTTACATCACTAACTTCGATCTTAAAATTTACTTTGATTTAATTGGATTTCGACAAGTCATATTCTTTTTTTTACTCGTATATTTCTTGATCATTTAATGAGTTGTTTCTCTTTAGTCTTTGTTAGGCCCAGTCGATGTGGGATCATATTCGCGGTTTTAGTCGATCTATCCTAATCTATTTCTTTCTAGCTCATGATATTTTTGATCAAGCTAAGTCTAGTTCATGACAACTCTAATTGAACCAAACCAGTCACTTTTATATCTCGCAACCCTTTTATTCGATTTCAATGAACGCGATGTGGTGTTATAATAACAACTTGTAATTGGGGTTACAACAGTTGATCAAAGATATAATGCATAGATCGTTCTATATATGGCATATAAAAACACCTCATTTCAGACTTTTGGTTGTATTCTAGTTCATCCCACGACCTAATCAATTATCATCTAGTGCAATACCATCCCTTTGGTCGAGCTAAGGTCAATTCATAAATATGACTTAAATTTCAAATTAACTTGAAAATTTGATGTCAAAACTTGGAAAATGACGACCTTGAATCTAAAATCATTGAAAGAAAAAATGGCACCTAACTCAGAATACGAGGTCGTTGGTTTTCCTTCTCAAATAAAGTTTATAATGTTGTTAAATATCCAACAATAACGAATTAAACATGTAATCTGTTATAGTCAAGCATATGATCGTTCCTCTTTAGCTTACAGATCGAACCCCCGACTTATAATCACAACTCATCCCTCTTTAACTTACAACACATCCAATCAAGTCATGTCTAATATACTTTCTCAGTATCCTTCTACCCATCTTAAGGTAATTTAATTTTCAATTTCATTTGGAAAAAAATTATAAGATTATAAAAAAATTTAAAAAATGAACAAAATAGAGTATGGATAAGGGCTGATCATATTTTGTAGGGATGAAACTTAGACACTTTTACTGACTAGGGGTTATGCCCTACCTAGTTCATGATCGTGTGACGACATGATAAATGATGAACGATGCATTTGATTATTGAGATCCAATTCTATAGTTGGGTGAGTGAGACTATTAGCCTGATTAGTATGTGATGGCGGGCTATCCATTTTGCTTGGAGTAAATGTTCTTAAAACACGAGTTGGTTTTCGTGGGGATATTATATAAAGTCGCACATGCTAACTATGGATTAGAAAGTTTTAAGTCTTAAATACGGTACCAAATATTTGAAGAGAATTTTGTGTTATAGGATTCTAATGATTTAAAAAAAAGTATGAAATATTCATAATGAGGGGGTCTTTTATGGTATATATCACATATTGGGTAGTTATCGAGGTTACATAGGTTATTACTTTCGTACAAACTATTAAAATATAATTAATTTACATAAAATCAAATTGTCATAGATGTTATATTAATAGATCTATGTATATATGCTATTTGAGGTCTTACCTTTAGAGATGACTTAATTCGTTAAAATGATGTATTACGTAGTTAGAATAATATATAGACTCTTTATTTAGGTTAGATCTTTATATAAGAGTTATCTTTAATATCAAATAATATTTATTCTTTTAATCCATGAAATTTTTATTTATCTATAAAAAATAATAATATAATTATAGTAAAATATAGATAGATATTAATGCTAATAGAATCAGCAATGGCTTCATTATGAATACGATAGTTAATATGTAGCAGCTGCACAGATAGATGTCGGCCCGCGGCCTGCCCCTTCATTCTTTCCAAAGAATGATCCTTTTATCTTGCCAACAATTTCTATTTAAAACAATTTCACCATTCTAAAAACGAAATAATATCTTTTATTTATCAAATTTAACTTATATATTATTAATCTAAAAAATTAAATATTATTTTTTATTATAAGTTTTAAAATTTATCATATTATTAGATATAAAATATACTAATAAGATTTAAAATATATATATAAATAAATAAAATCCTAATCGTCTTTAAACACCTGTCGGTCTTCCATGACTAAGGGAAAAAATACAAAATATAAACCTGTCAATCAATACAATTGGAAAATGAACGAAAAAATTTATACCTTCTTTTCCTCGTTTGACGTTTCCGAACAAAACAAGGTAAGCGGTCATTGTGTCGTATCATATGTAACCAGTTATGGACTTTTCAATTAGGAAAATAGAAAAATACCGTTGGTACAGTTTACTTAAAAAATAATATTTAAGTGTTGTAATTTGTAATTATTTTATCACAGTTTATTTTTTTTTATTTTCTCTTATAAATTCAAATTACACAAAATTATTTTTTATATTAATATATATATATATATTATATTTAAAATAATATATAAATAAATTGATATTTTTATTCTAATTTCTTACCTTTCTTTTAAACATAATTTGTTTTTACCTTCTTTTCATCTCAATTCCAATTAATGGTTATTACTATTTCAATTGTTTCACATTATAAATTAATAAAGATATCCTTAAATCTTTGATCAAAGTTTTAACGCTGTAAGAATAATTTTCAATTATGATAATTTTATTTTTATAAACTAAATATAAAATGAGATGCTGTAAAAGATTTTTATATTAAAAATTTGTGTAAATTAATTTTTTTTATATAATTACATTATAAAATATATTATTTAATTATTCATATTTTATAAAAGATATCAAAAATGATAAATTTTACTATTAATTTAATATTTTAATAATTTTATGATAAAATATCTGGATAAAAAATCATTTTCATCCTTTTTTTATTTATCAATAAAATAAAATATTAAAAATAATATTATTTTATTTAAAATATTAATTAAAAAATTATTGCGGCCGTTAAAAAAAAAGGATGGAGTGATATTTTGTTTTTTAAAAGATTAAATGAATTTTGGTTAATTTAAAAGAAGTATGCAAAAATTTTAAATACATTAGTTATTTTTTAATTGATATATTTTAATCATCTTGTTATTATATTTATTTATATTTTAATCATTTTGTTTTTAACTTTTAGAGACATGTTTTTCAAAAAATTACAAATGTTAATATAATTCAATTCAATGAAACTTAATTTTTTTTAAATTATAATTAATAAAAATAAAAAAAAACAATAAAATAAGTGAAATATATCAATTTAAAAAATAACAAATTTATTTAACCTTAACGTACTCAATTGATTTTATTTCTAATATTTTTTTAAAAATATATGTTTATATATTTTAAAAGATAAAAAAATATATATATTTGTTTTGAATAAAGTTAAAAATAAAAGTAGAAAAATTGTCCAACCATCTTTCGAAGACCAGACCAAATCAACAAAGGCAATACGACTCAGCTTCCAATTTATTTTCTACTTATTTATTCGCTTTCTTTTTTTGTTACTAAGCGTAGACTTAGAAGTTTAAAAACAACAGTCAATCTAACACCAAATTTCGTTTTGATTGTTTTCTGTCTGGTTCTCTCCCTCATTATCCGGCATTCTTCAAAGTAAAGCATCGTTTGGTGATTGCTTCTGCTTTCTCGTTCTAAACGTTCGACTTTTTTTTGTTCATTCTGATATATAATGAAGTTTACTTAATGTTTAATAACGTTCGAATTCTGAGTTTTTATTCTGAATTTTTCTGTTCCTGGTGTTTCAGTTTGGATCTGTCTGGTTGCTTTCTTCTTTTTGTTAGCCTGTTTGGCAGCTGAGAGAATTGACGGGAGAGGAAAGTGCTGGAACCGCCTCCAGAAATTCGATACTTCTGTTATGCTTGATGAATAGAGGTATTAATTCTTAATTATTTTAAAAGTTTTTTTCTCAAAACTCGGCTACTCGCCTTCAACTGTTTTTTTTTTGTTCAAAAGTAATTGTATTTAATATTAAACTAAGATTAGACGCAAAAATGATAAATTAATAAAATAAATAGACTCTAAAGTGTCCAAATTTGACACTGAACAATAACCCTAATTAAACTTCAATTGTTATTTTAATAATAAAAATATATGATAAGAATTATTACTATTTTATGGTTAGAAGCAAGTTTTAAGATTTTTATGTACGTTGTTTTCGCCAAATTTATTAAATTAAATATGCCGGCGGCATATTTTTTTTAAATGTCTTTTTCCTTCGCTAATATTTTTTTATTGCGTTTTTAATTACCGTATTTTGGTGTCTATGATGCTCATTTTGTTGTCTTTGATGTAAAATTTAGCAATGGCTTAATTGTTTAAAGCTTTGATTGAGTCAACAGCTGTGCATGAACTTTGAAGTTATAACACAACATTAATCTATTACTACGACAAGAACTTTTTTTTTTAATTACTTATTTATCTTTTTATCGGCAGTTTCGAAGTTATTGTATTGAAAGCTGAGATCAACTCTAGAAATAGCGAGGTTCCTAAGCCTGTACTCTTGTCCAGCTCATTCTATTTCCTTGTAGTTGTAGAGACATTTTAGTCATCCTTTGCTTAAGTTGAGTAATATATCTTTTAATATATGCCATTTAAGCCTTCAATTTATCTCCTTTCGAAAGTGTACAACAAAACTATTGAAGGAGGTAAATATCTGATCTTTCATCAACTTCATTGGCTGGAAATTTTGTGTGTGTGAGAGAGAGAGAGAGAGGAGAAGAAGAAGAAGAAATGGTGCTGGTGTCATTTTAAGGAATAATGATTAATGCTTGATTTTACATTAGGAAGAACCCATGTTGTCCAATATCATTGATCTGAAACAGAAAAATGACTTTTAGATGAATCTCTGTTAGCATTGTTACGAATACATCCCAACAATTTATCATGTTTTTGTTGTGTTTTGTCAAATCCATCGCTATTATTAGCTGTAAGATACAGGTCTCTTCAGTTATTACAATCAATATAACATTTATACCTTGATAGACATTCTGGCATTTTTATAATTATAATTTTTTTGTGGATTATTTTTCTTCTTATCATATGAACCTCATAAGATTGTTCCCTTCCAAATGTGGAGCATTTTTAATACAGAAAACAAAATCTTGTTAATTTTGTTGTCATTTTGATTTGATTTTAGGTTCAGTTGATAATCCCATGATCTCAAATTAGATGCTTGCATTGTCCAGCAACACCGATGCAGCCGGATCTGTTTTGTCATTTGTCCAGCTAGAAGAAGATGGGGCAAATCATGTGGTAGATATCAATTGACTATCGGCTGAGAATTGAAATACTGGAAACGGTTGCTTCCGGGATGTGGAAGACTGAAAAGTCTTCCAACACTTGCTTTTTAAAATCTCTTCATTTCTCACCAGATCATTGTCTCTATTTTTATGTGACAGATCATTCTTCCTCAAGGAAATCAGGAGTAGTACTATTGATGCATTTCTTTTCTCCAAAATGAAAAAATGTTTCGGTGGTGTTCTGATTGCATCGTTGTTTATGCTTCTAGTTCTGAGATATAGTTTCATGAAAAATCCTATCGAGGACAATTATTTGACAAGGACCTTCTCCTCCAATTCTACTAATCCACTTGAATGGTTGAACACTACTTCGCCATTAGTAAAAAATCTAGGGGATTCTTCTCAAGTGATATCTGTTGAGACCATAGTTGCTAATCTCTTTGCTCAGAGGAATCTCTCCATTGAGGAGCAGCGATCTTTACAGACGTGGAACCTTTTAAAGCACCTAACAAATAATGTCTACGGTTTACCTAATGCACTGGAGGCTACTAAGGAAGCTGAACATGTATGGAAAAGCCTCATGGCTTCTATTGAAGAGGAAAAACTTGGTTATACAAATGAAAGCTCACCAGGAAGGGCAAAAGAGAAACAGTGTCCTTATTTTCTTAATAAAATGGATGGCACAGAAGTTGACAATAATGGGTACAACCTGCGGCTTCGTTGTGGGCTTACTCAAGGTTCTTCAATTACAGTTATTGGCATTCCAAATGGTATTCTTGGCAATTTTCGGTTTGACTTGACCGGGGGAGCACTTCCAGGGGAGCCCGATCCACCCATCATACTGCATTATAATGTTAGGCTTCATGGCGATAAGATAACCGAAGAACCTGTAATTGTCCAGAACACCTGGACTGCTGCTCATGATTGGGGTGAAGAGGAGCGCTGCCCCTCCCCTACTCCTGAGAAAAACAAGAAAGGTACTGCCATAAGGCTTGAACAAAACACATCTATGATACTTTTCATCATAAAATATAAATATTTTTCAACTTATTAAATGACAATGAAGTGTTTCTCATTAATGGATTGTTTTTATTCTTATCTGGAATGACATGATTAAACGCCCCAAAAACAAATCAGACTTCCTCTAGCAGATTTAAAGGCTCGCTTTGTGGAGTTTGCAGTAATATGGAAAAACTTAAGAGAAACTATATACTCGTTTTGACTTCATTACAATATCCACCTCACCTCATTGAGTTGTTTGTAGAAGAACAATCCATTGTGAAATATGTCTTTGTTGTGTTTGCTCGCCTGACTTCCATTTTTCTTTTTTCTTTTTTTCGTTTTTACATCCAGTTTGGTTGCATCACTCCTCTGTCCTTGTAATTTTTTCTCAGCAATGAACATAGTTATATGTATGTGAAATCATATCAATTTATGTTTTCTGTGAAATTCGTGAGCCACTATTTCTGCATTGATAATCTGCAAAATGAAACCATTACTTTCATTTTCCAGTGGATGAGTTGGACCAGTGCAACAAGATGGTGGGTAAAAGGGATCGCTTGGTTAACTTCGCAAGCAAGCATCCAAATGTTTTAAGGTCTTCTTCAGCTGTACAAGATGGATCTAAACCCAGAAAGTACTTCCCTTTCAAGCAAGGCTTTCCATTTGTTGCAACACTTCGAGTTGGGTCAGAAGGAATCCAAATGACTGTTGATGGGAAGCATGTAACTTCATTTGCTTACCATGAGGTGACTTACTGCACTTTTGATGCTTCGTTTGGAATTTCAAGTGTGATTCAATTTTATTATTTAAACTCATTCCCTGTATGACTCTGGCTATCGTTCAGGCTTTGGAACCATGGCTTGTTAGTGCAATGAGGATAGCTGGAGATATAAAATTGATTTCTGTCCTGGCTAGTGGTTTACCCACATCAGAGGATTCAGAGCACATAATTAATCTTGAAGCACTCATATCAGTTCCTCTCTCTCCCAAAACACCATTGGATCTTTTTATGGGTGTTTTCTCAACTGCAAACAATTTTAAGCGTAGAATGGCTGTTCGAAGAACATGGATGCAGTATGCAGCAGTTCGATCCAGGAAAGTGGCCGTCCGATTTTTTGTTGGACTGGTAAGCCATGCAATGTTTTTTGTTCATGCAATCTCTGTCCTTGTAGAAGCGAAATCCATTACTTAGTAATATTATGTCAATTGTCCCGGGATTTTAAATATTGTAGGTATTTAATGTTCTTAAGTGAATCTAGGTCCAAACATCAAATTCATTGTTCATTTTTACTATTCTGGGTAAACTATGCATCGACTGTCACTTCACTCGTAATCTTTACAGGCTGGTTTGTGATCATTTGTTAACATCATATATTGCAGCACAAAAATCAAATTGTGAACGAGGAAGTATGGAATGAAGCACGAACATATGGAGACATACAGCTGATGCCTTTCGTTGATTACTATGGCCTCATCACATGGAAGACTTTGGCCATCTGCATCTATGGGGTAAAATCTTGTTTTGTTTTCTTAATATTTGGGGAACCTCTCCTTTGTCTTATTCACCTTATCCATTTAACAGACACAGATTGTTTCTGCAAAATATGTCATGAAGACTGATGATGATTCATTTGTCCGAGTGGATGAAGTTCTCGCATCTTTGCAGAAAATAAATGTGACACATGGATTGCTTTATGGGCTTATCAACTCAGATTCCCGCCCTCATCGAAATTCTAATAGCAAATGGTTTATCAGCACTGAGGTAATATTTCATATTCAAATTTTATACATGTACTTTGCACACATGCAAGATACAAGATTTGGGTGGGGGGAAGAGAAAGGAAACTCAAGTATTTGATCTTTGGACGACATGTGATGATGTCTTGTGACATTGTTGCTCATATCCTTGTTAGGTTTCTCTTTGGTTTGAATTAGCTCCGGTTAATACTAGATACTTTTAATTTTTGCCCGAGTATTATGCATCCCTGTTAAAACATTGTAGTAATAGTAATATAAGAAAGATAGAATGCGTCTAACTTTTGTATTTTATCATGAAGGAATGGCCTGAAGATACTTATCCACCATGGGCACATGGTCCTGGCTATGTTGTGTCCAAAGACATAGCAACAGTAGTCTCCCAAAGGCATAAAACTGGACGTTTAAAGGTAATAAGGAAGGGAAACTTTGCATTTAAGTTTTAGCAAACTATTGTGAAAAATGGAATTGTGGTTTATTGAAGTCCTGGTGCAAGCTAACATTAGTTTCTGATCTAAAAGGTAATAATGCTTATGACAGATGTTTAAGTTAGAGGATGTAGCAATGGGCATCTGGATTGCGGACATGAAAAAGAAGGGTTTAAATGTGCGTTATGAGACAGATAAGAGGATCTACAATGAAGGATGTAAGGACGGCTATGTCGTTGCACATTACCAAGGCCCCGGGGAGATGCTTTGTCTTTGGCAGAAATTTCAAGAAACAAATCGTGCTTCATGCTGTGGTGGTTGATAAAAAAAGACATTGCGCCTTCAATGGATTTCTTGATAACAAACATCTTATTAGAGATTTGCTGATTGATATTGATAGAGACAGAAACCTCATATTACCTTAAATTTTTTTTAATTACTTAGGAAAGAATGGAGGATGAAGGACGGTGCTTGATACCTCTATTGTATAGTTAGGAGTTAGGACTTGTACGTAGTGTTACATATTTTAGTTGAGAGTAACTAGGAGTAGTTGAAAATGAGTATAGATGTTTTGCAGAGGAGAGAGTTCCTTTGTAAAGTAGTAGAAACATCTAATTCTATAGAGGCAGATAACACCATTCTTCTCCTTGTAATTTCACTTGTTTCCAATATGTTTGGTTTGTTTAGTTTCTCAAATTTTCTTTTTCTATCAATTTATAAACTGTGATCAACTAAAACAGAGCAAGGAAATTTTTAGGGTAAAATTCAGCAAGAAACTTCCAAATTGCGAATTTGTTGATGGAAACTAGAGCCATCTTTTTGCCAATGTTTGGCAATATGAAAATACTTCCTAAGCAATGTACATAAGTGAATTTTGGTAAGTAGTATCCAAAGATGTAAATTTTGTATCTATAACTTTTTACCAATTTTGTTTAGTAAAACAAGAATCGAGTTCCATTTTTAATACTATTTATAAATGTGATTTTAACTTTAATTTCCCTTCATTCGATTAACATATGTTATTTCATATAAACATATTTTATTTCATTTAACCTAAAAAACATATGTTTGCATTTTAAAATGTGATGTATATAATTTTTTTTAATCACTTGAGAAACATGTTTCTTTGAAGGTGAATAAAAATAAAATCATATGAATATGTGAGTTATATAAAAATTAGAGAAATAAATAAAATTCTCTTAGTAATTTATTTTTTATTTCCTCCTACATAAAAAATATGTACACCACGAGTTAAAAATAAAACTTCATCTATGAAATAAAACTGTTATGCAATCAAACTTCTTCTTTTTTATTTTAAATCTCTTTATTGGGTAAAGGATGCTCTCAGATTGATGCATCTTTCCAAAACAAGCAAGGTCACCGATGGCTAGTGAAGGTTACATTATCGCATGTAACAAATCCTGTAATTAGCAAAACACTTGCAAGCACTGATTTGGATTCTGGGAAAAGGGAGAAAATAAAAGCCTGTATAATCACAAAAGAAAATTTTCATCCAAGAATAATAACAGGTTACAATACTTAATAAGTTTTATCTTGGCAAAAATCCGTAACTAGATACTGCAATCTCAAAGGCTCTCATCCTTTCCCCACGAGCAAAACCATTGCGATCATAGGTCGATATTTCGTGAATTTTGAGATTATTGCAAACCTTGATTAGCTCCTCCCCAACTCGTTTAGCAGCTTCCTGTTAAACGTCAAAACAGAACAAAGCTAAGGTAAATGGAGACCAAATGATAAAAAAGGTTCACATAGTACTTAATAAGAGTCATTGAATTGTTAGCAGTTTCTATTTTGACAGTAGTCTATATATATTTTTGGCCTTAGTATTTTACTTCCAAATAAATGAAGTAATCCTAAAGATGGAATACTTACAATGGTGCCACAAGGGGGATTCTGACGAATAAATTTCTGCAAAGTGCTTCCATAAAACAGGCACTTTTTGTTTTGGTCGTCTACCAACATAGCATATAACTGTTCGTCTGAGCAAAATACTGAAAGCCTTGGTTTTTTAGAGGTGCCATTATACTGCTCAAGAATAACAAAATATCATTTCGGTCAATTAGGAAACAATTGATCATTGCAAGAATTTCGTATCAAAATTATTACTTCTCAAGTTACAGACAAACATAAATGGTTATCAATATGCAAGAGAGTAAAAGATTAAACGCATTTTAATATGACAAACTTAAGAGTAATATGGAAATGAAAACCATAGAATCTCTTTTCTTTAACGATCATGGTGATCCAGGACTTGAATGTAAACGCTTTATCATACTTATTGTCGCATAAAGCTACTATACATAGAGAACAATTTGACACTAATATTTTTTGTTGGCAAGTACTAATATATATAAGCATTGGAACCAATTGATGAACAAGGGTATTAAATTGTAATCCATTGAAAACAAGGGTGAAATTGGGTACCAATTGTTTAACTTGGTATCACTGTGGTACCAAACCCGGTGTATATCTATCACTGAGAGAAGTTGGACTAACAAAACTAAACCATAAAGTAGGGGAAGCAGGAATGAATGAATAAATGAATAACCTTGTTTTGCATTCTTCGGTTCCGAGTTTTTGTACTTTCCTTTGCATTTGCCCTTGCAGAGATCACTAATGGGTTCAAAGGTAAATCTGTATTGAATCAAGTAAGTCAGAGTAAAACCATGATATGCGAAAGTAGAAACAGATATTTCATCCAAAGAAGCTCACAAATTGGTTCAGAGTGATTTTCTGAGCAAAAAAATTAAAAAAGAAAAAAGAAATTGAGAATGATTAGTCACTATGTAGGGAGCAAGTATGCTTCACTTACTTTTAACTTCCAAGGGTGGAAAGAGAAAGGTCTTCGAGTACCTCCGAAAAGGAACATAACTTTTAAACTGCAATATGGAAACGTTATAAAGAGCCATATGAATATGATGTATATTTCCCAAAGGCGATTCACTTCATAAACCTGCAATCTCGCATGAAACAAAACCTGTAAATTGGAAAAGAAAAAACCGGGATGACTGAGTTGAAAATTTCATCAAACAGTTTATGTGCATTTTTCAGGGAACAGAAACTCACAACACTATTGTCTGGAAAAGAAGCTTCATTTACTATGCAACATGGGCAGTTTATTGTATTAAAAGAAAAATATGATATTTATGGCTATTGAATTAACTTGCAGGCCATATTCTTCCACGTTTGAACGGAGGTGGAAAATGACAATGAGAAAGGAGATATGGGAAGCCAACTAGCCAAGAACAAGACGGAACACGGGTCTTTTAACTTTAAATAAATAGTCCACTAATAGACCTAGATTTTAGAAATAATATAACCAAGTTTTTTTTTTATTTTTAATATAATTTTAAAAGAGTAAGGTTATTGTAATAATTTTTTTTTTTTACTTTTACATTGTATTTAATGTTAATATTTTATATTAATAAAAAAATTAACTTATTTTTATTGCATTTCTTCTATGTAAATTCAATTTTAAGTATTAATTAATTCAAATAATATTTTAAAAAATATATTAATATTATAAATTTACTATATGCATTGAATATAAAATAAAAAAATTGAGAATAAAATTCAAGTAAAAAACAAAGATAGAAAAACAAACGGAGAATTTAAATTTGTGATAATAACTTAACTATTTTTAATAATATATTTAATTTTAAAAAAATAATTAAATTTTTTGAGACAACTCTTAAATTTAAGAAGAAAGGTGAATGTAGTCTCATAATTTATATCATTTAGATTATTTAGTTCTCAAAATTAAAAATAAATATTTTTTCCTATTATTTAAAAAATATCATATTAATAAATAAAATTCATATGAACACATATAGACATGTTAATTGATGCGGGTCACTCATTTAATCCTTGAAAATCCCAAGTATTTTCACAGTCTAACCCGATTGTATTTATAACTTAAAATGATGTGAGACAAAATGGCATGCGGGCATATGGAAATCTCGGATGAACTTGCCTCCTTTTTTTTTTTTTTTCTTTCTTTCTTTCTTTCTTTCTTTCTTTCTTTCTTTTATGAATAAATGTAGGAAACAGCAAGAATACTAAATATATATGACTTTAAATTTCCGTTTTATGGATAGTCATATAGATTTTCATATATCACTTAAAAGTTTACATTAAATATATATTTTGTATCACTTAAAAAAATATTAATATATGTTTTTTTCAAAAATAAAAGTTATTAATTAAGATTTGCTAAGAAATTTTTTTAAAAGCTTATATTTTAATTCATAAATATTCAATTCTTTTCAAGCCTATATCTTTATCATAATTATTTTTTTATATTTACAATTACAAATACTCAATTATTTAAAAAAAATATTATACAATTCACATAATTCAATCCTAATCTCTAGTTTGCGTATTTTATAAGGAAGCTTTGATGAACTGTGCTACAAACAATTAAATTTTAGATAAATATACTTAATGTTCAAAAATACATACCAAATTAAGAAAAGGATTGAGCCCTTTCCAGGTAAAGGAATTCAGATTCTTAATCATTTTTAACAAAAAAAATCATCTAAATTAATTCTTTAATTTAATTTAGCTATCCAAATTGTGAAAAAAACTCTCTTTTTGTAGTGTTCATGAAATAAATTTTATTAATCAATCTTCAATTTCATAAAATGACTCTTTTTATAGAGTTAGAAATTTTGGTCATATTTGATAAAGAATATGAAATATTTATTCTTATAATTATATAATGTAAAAATAATTCAAATAAAAATTATAAGCTTATATTTTTTATATTGTAAAATTTATACAAGTGTATTTTGAATTATTAAATAAAAAAAATTAAAAACTTAAAACTTTAATGAAGACTACTACTATATGTAATATATATAATGTCTATGCTAAAAAGTTCTTCTGCCATCAAATTTCTAACCAATAAATTTCTTTATATACAATTTTAAGATAATCAAAAACAAAGAAACAAGCAAACAGGGAGCCACAAATCCTCCACAACTCTGAAGTATTTCAATAGAAAGAAATCTTACCATAATTAAACGGGGATTAACTGAGAAGAACCGGGCTTTAGAAGGTCTAATTATTCTATTGTCTCTTTATAACTCTAATTACATACATTAATTAAAGGGATTTTATTTGTATTTGTATTTTTATTTTTCACCAATCTTTATTTCGTTGAGGACGATGGATTCCAAGGGATTTTATAATTCAATTACGTTTATAGTTTGTTTTATGTCCAAACTTCTCTCTCTTATTTCGTTTTATAGGAATCCTTAACATATAACATTATTTTAAGCATTAGTTTCAAATATTATTTTTTATTATAAAAATTTATGATTTTTCACGACCCTTTTTCTTATACCATATGTAAAAGATCAATATTTTATTCTAAATGCTTAATAATTATCTAAATGCATGTCTCAACCACTTTTCCCTAAATTCAAAAGTACCACAGCTGAAAGACAAATTGAGATGTTTATTTTGTTTAACTTAAACACGTTGTTTACTTTATTTATATATATATAATACTTTTAAATCTTTTTATATATAAAAAATTATTGAACAAAGTTAATTGATGTGATTATATTTTTTTCGATAAATAGCTACTTAAGAAAAATTAAGAATTTTTTTTTCTAAAATTAAACAAAATTTTCATTTTTTAATATCCAAAGTCATATATTAAATAATAAATTTTAAATTTAAATTTGATATAAAAATGATGCAGTGTACATGCAAATATCATACATTACGTAAGAAGTTAAGTGGTGAACATTTTTTAAATAATATGACATGTTTTGAGATTTTTCCTTAAAAGTAAAGTCGTAACGTCCCACTGAAATGTTAAGTCATGGTCGTGGGTTTACTAAACTTGTAATTATAAACCAAAGTGGATAATATTGTGCTCATATTTTGTCCCGTTATGTGTGCTTGTGTTCTTACGAGAATGTAAGACTCCCTAAGTAGGAGTGTATGATGTAATATACATACAAATGTCTTATATTGCTTATGTGCTTAACATTGATAACACTCTTTAAACATCATAACATGTTTTAAGGTTTCTCCCTATAAGCAAATTCGAATTATTAAGTTATGATTGTGGTGGGTTCACTGAACTTATAATCATGGATGAAAGTAGATAATTTCGTGTTATGAATCATATCACATTGTAAGCGAATATATTAATTGTCAATGTTATTAGATATATGTCTATCAAAAAAATATAAATATATATTTTATATATATTATTTTATTATAATTAATAAAAATTTAACCATCCGATACAATTTTTTATAAATAAATAAATTTGTAAACACTTTATTTTAAAGAAATATACTTAACAATCTCCTACATCTATAGAAAGGGACATAGACAAACTTTTTCCCTTTTTTATGAATTATTGAAACTCTTTTATTCTAATTCTAGTATATATAATACCAGTCCCATTACAAATTCCTGATTTTTACGTGGGAAGTGATACAATTCCTTACTTGCCATCTATGTTAAGCAAGGTGTTAGTATTATATTAGTTACATAATTAGTGACGTATAAAATGTCGATTGTAACCACAGACTAAAAATCGATATCCCTATAAATATTGAAATTTTAATTTTATAAAAACATCTAAGTATTATTAAATAATATATGCATTTGGTTCATAAATTTATAATTTTAAAATACTTTAATCCTTAATTTTTTAATTTTAAGTGACACACATTAATACTATACTTTAAACGTTTAGGATGTTATATACAAAAAATAATCTCTAAATTTATTTCTTTGAAACAATTTATTTCCTAAATTTTAATAAGATTGAATAAAGTATTCCATAAAATCTAACTAAAATATATGGTTTTAATATATATCTAATATGTGATTTTAAATATTAAACAATATAAAATTTGTTTAATTTTAAAAGAATTTTTTTCTTAAAAAGTTTAACTAATTTTTTAATTAAATATTAATTATATATATCAAAATATATAAACATATATATATATATGACATATATGTTATTCCGTTATATTTAATAAAAAATGGAATAAAAAATTAAATTTTTCATTATTTAATATTTTTTTCACAAATAAAAGGACTTTAATGATATATTTTTCACAAATAAAGAGATTTAAAAATATTTTTTTCTAAACAAAGTGACTAAATAACATATTTGACTTTAAAAAGTGATCATTTAAATACTTTATGGTAAGAAAGATGATAAAAAATACCAATACAAACATATATAAATATTTAATTATTTTAATTTTAATCAAATTTTATCTTTATTTATTTATTCAAATATTATAGAAAAATGGTTTTTTAAGTCTTTTTTTCGCTTGCAAAAGAGTATTTGAATTCACTTGGTTTTATGTAATGTAATGAAAATCATTTAACTTTTTCAAAAAATATTTTAATTCTCTTATTTGTAAGTTATGTATTATAAATCACTTAGTTTTTAAAAAATAAATCCGAGAAGACATTTCACTTTTTATCAAAATTGATACTTAAAGTAAAATAACTTTCAATACTCTATTTAAAAACAAAAAAAATAATGGTCGACTTAATAACATATAGTCTACTTAGGTATGTAAAAAGTTTGAAATTGAGTCTTAGCTATAAATGTATAAGTGGTGTAATTATTAATAAAAAAGTGATTAAAGTGTTCAATTTTAACTTTTAAGACTAATCTAAATTTACTTAAAAACAAGTAGATGAAAGCACTTATGTTAAAAAGTTAAGGCAATGTATCACAAATAATAAGATATTTACATATTTTTTGAAAAAAAATGAAAAGCATAACCAATGAAGATATTTGAGAAAATAAAACATCAATTAAATAAAATTGACATTTTGATATTCATGCCAATATTCTATGGATATTTTTTGATATTAATGATTTTTTTTTTAAAAAGACTTTCTATCTTATTTCAATATTCACACTTTCTATCTTTTTTTGATAGAAATGATTTTTTTTTTTAAAAAGACTTTCTATCTTATTTCTATCTTATATATAACATGTATATAATCTATATTTATATTATATATAAGAGTATAAATCATGTTTTATAAATTTTTGAATAAAATTATTTACATATTTTAGAGTAATAACTATTATTATTATTGTATAATTTACTTATTTTTTTTTAAATTAAATAACAAATTATTATTAATTAAAATATTAAAAATTATGTAGATTATAATTTCTTATCTTTTTTATATAAGGTTATTTACCTTAAGTAATATAAACAATTATTAATTGTTTTTTTGTTAATTTTTTAAAGTATTATTTTTTATCAATTAAATAATATAAACTAATTAAGTAATAAGTTATTAGTAGCTAAAATATTAACAATTTTATTATAGTTATTTTTTATACAAGGTTATTTATTTTAAGTGACGAGAATAATTTTTTTGTTAATTATATTAAGTCTATTTTTTTATTAATTAAATAATAAATTAACACACATAAATTAATTGACTTTTAGTAGTTATATTCAAGGATCGAAGAATCAACCATTACCTTATCATTTTTGTATATCTTGACATCAAAATATGATATCAATATCTTTTAACTAAAATGTTAAGAATGTCGTAACATTATCGATAAATTATCGTTGTAGAGAAAATATCAAGAAAAAATTCATTTTTTTACCAAAATATCGTGAATATTATAGATATTGTCGTAAAATTATTAATAAAATGTCGACAAATATCTACAAAATATCGTTTTATATTTATTTTTTTATTTTCTATACATTTCACCTTTAAATTTATCTATTTATATTTTTTTCTTCAATGTAATGATTATTTATTTTTAATTGGGGATAATATTTTATATTTGTCCATTTATATATTTTTATTTATACCTCATTTTCACATTTATTTACGAATAATTTTTGTTTTTCATAATTTAAATTGTATTATGTACCATAAAAGTTTATCCATTTGTAATAATATTGTAATTATAATTTAAATAGTTATTTTAGATTTTAATTAATTATTTTATAATATTTTAATTAATTGATTGACTTATTTATCAAATTAAATTTTATTAGTTTTATAAATATGTATTAAATAAAAAATTATTTAAAAATATAAATAATTGATTATTTTAATATTTTATAAAATTTTATAAACTTTTATTAACATTCATGAATTTTTATAATTTTGTAAAAAAAAAAATATCTGTAGATAATAAAAAATTTAAATCTAGATATTAAGATTTTAAACTTTGGTTATATTTAACATGTAAATTGATTTTTGAAATGAAATATATTTTTCTATTTAAATTTAAAAATTTAAATAAATATGAAAAATTACTTACTATATTTTTCTAATAATTTGTCACCTAACGTATAGTTGTTTGCATTCACCGCATTTTAAATGACATGTGTATTTTACCTAAAATATTACCAAATGCCTTGGTGGGTCTAGTTCATGCCACCTGATATCAGTTGTGAATTGCTAAGAAAAATAAAACAAATGACTAAAACACCCTCGTAGACATCTGCTTAGATCTCACGTCCTGGTTGAAAAAGACACTCTTTGGATAAACATGATTCTTCAAAATTCCAACCATTTGTTTCCGAGCACAACTTTGAAACTCTAGAATGAGTAAAAAATAAAAAAATAAAATAAAAAAATAACAGATCTTTCCCTTTGATTTCCCGTGGGCGCACACCTCTTCCTTCTTAAGTATCTCTCTCGACCCCCGTTCTTCTTCTTCTTCATTCAACAATTTCACTCGACTCGATTCTAATTTGCAACCCACCTTTCTCTCATTCTTTCGCAAAGTTGCTTTCTTTGATATCAAATTCATGGCCTCTGAACCAGATGTATCTGAGATTTCTTCTTTATTTGAAAGACTTGTAAGGAGCAGAGACTTGTCTCTGTTTTTACCTTTCGTGTTGGGATTCACTAACAGCAACTCAAGAAGAGATTCAGATGACCCAGATCAAGAGAATGATAGTAGAGATAACCAACGTAATAGAATTATACTTATCAATCCATTTACTCAAGATATGGTGGTAGTTGAAGGCGCTTCGAGTTTATATGCTCTGTTTAACGAATTGGGTAACAAAAATGAACAACCACCTGCTTCAAAAGCGTCCATAGAGGCCATGCCGTGCGTTGAGGTTGTTGAAAACGGTGTGGAGTGTGTGATATGTTTGGAGGAGCATGAGGTAGGAGGTGTGGCAAAAGAGATGCCTTGTAAACACAAATTTCATGGGAATTGTATAGAGAAGTGGTTGGCGATTCATGGGTCTTGCCCTGTTTGTAGATATACGATGCCTGTTGATGAGAAAGAGTTGAGTAAAAAGAGGGAAGATGAAGGGAGAGATAGGAGGAGTGAGAGAGAGGTTTGGGTTAGCATTTCTTTCAGCAATAGTAGGAATAGCGAAGATTCTAATCAAAATCAAACTTCTTCAACTGATTCTGTGGTTAATGATCCTTTGTCTGCTTCCTCAATTCCTGAAGCTGATACTGCTGATCAGGAATTGCAGAGTTAAGGAAAGCATGTGAGATTTTATTTTTTTTGGGATAGAATTTGTTCGAAGTAGAGATCTATTGTGTTTGATATATAAGTAATGAATAATTCAATTGTTTTCCATTCTTTGTTAATTTTGTCAATTTGCTTTGTAATTTTTTTTTTAACTTGGGCGCTTGGGAGTTTCAAATTTGTGTTCAAAATAACTAGCAAACAACATCACATGAACATAAAATAAGTCACTATAAATTATGAAAAAAAATCCAAATCAATTTTAGAACAAGCTTTAAATGAAGAGACAATATGTGCTTTTTATTCAAACCATTGAAAAATAAAGAAGATGAGAAAATTACTAGAGGGGGTTCTCGCAGAGAGATTTTTATTAGGTAGAAAAGGAAGAAAAAAAAATAGATTGCTTGTGATACAGACATTTTAAGACTTAATATGGTTACACAATTAAAGACCTAATTTTGAAGCTTATGTGCCAAAAAAACCTTCAGATAATAAACCCTCAAAAGATTTAAAAAGAACATCTTAGAAAGCAAAAGATGTGTTAAAATCTGATTAAAATTGTTGTTGTGCTTCATAGTCATTAGAAGTTAGTAACATAAAATTGATGAATAAATTGTTTTGCTTTCATCGGGTTAAAATCAATATGGTGGAATCTTAAACATGTTTCTATTAGGCCATGCCACTCACTTTATCAGGACATTCTTTAGGAGTTGATAATTCGTCTAAATCAATTTATGTTAGTTGTATTTCAAGTACGAAGCTTCCCATGTCACTCTTTTTTTTTTGTCTCAAATTGTCCTGCAATATTTACGTGTTATTGGGGCACCCTTTTCTTTTGAGATGAGATGAATCAATTTAACATAATAATAGAGTTATTGCATAGTTTTTTAGTAAGTAATTCGAAAAAATTGTTTTATTCCTTGAATTAAGGTTCTTGTTTTATTTTTTGAATTAAGTACTAATATCCAATACTCCCCCTCGAGTTGGATCTAGAAGGTTTATGGATCCAAGCTTGGACAAAAGTCGTTGAAACTGATGAGAAGCCAAGAGTTTGGTGAAGATGTCAGTCAGTTGGTCGAATCTTCTTGTATAATGTATCTGAATCACCTATGATTGAACTTGTTCACGAACGTAATGACAATCCACTTCAATGTGTTTCGTTCTCTCGTGAAACACTCGGTTTGATGCTATATGCATGGTTGCCTGATTGTCACAAAATAAGGACATATGAAGAGTTGTAGAAACACCTAAATCACACAGAAGATCTTTAAGCCATATCAACTCACACGTAGTTGAAGCCATTGCACGATACTCAGCTTCGACACTTGATCTGGCGATGATAGTTTGCTTCTTACTCTTCCATGTGACCAAGTTTCCACCGACAAATGTACATTAGCCAGTGGTGGACTTGCGATCGATTGCATTCCCTGCCCAATCAGCATCACAATACCCCATGATTTGTGTGTTGTCATTCTTCTTCATGATGATACCACGACCCACTGATCCTTTTAAGTAGCGTTAGATCCTTTTAACAAGGGTCAAATGCTCAAGTGTCGGGGAGTTCATGAATTGGCTCACAATACTTACAGAATATGTGATGTCAGGTCTGGTGATTGTTAGGTAGATCAACTTACCAACCAGTCGCTGGTAATAACTTATATCTGTGAGTGGCATGCCCTTCAAGCTAGGTTTGAGCTTGCTGTCAAGAGGGCTAGTGGCTGGTTTAGCATTACTCATGTTAGCTTCCTTGAGCAAATCTAGGACATATTTCCTTTGGTTAAGAAAGAGTCCCTTGTGCGAGGTTGTCATTTCTATACCAAGAAAGTACTTCAATATCCCAAGGTCTTTAATTGCAAACCTTTGTCTGAGTGACTGTTTGAGGTTGAAAATCTCGTCAGCATTATCACCTGTAATTATTAGATCATCTACATAAATCAGCACAACCAATTTTCCCATAGCTCCTATACGAAAAAATTGTGAGGAATCGACATTACTACTTTTGAAACCAACACTAGTGAAAACTGAGCTTAGATTTCCTCTTTGAGATCACCATGCAAGAATGCATTCTTCACATACATTTGGTACATGGACAACCCCTTATTTACAGCCACGGATAGTAGCACTCTTACTGTGTTCATTTTTGCAACAGGTACAAATGTTTCTTTGTAATCCACCTCGAATGTTTGAGTGAATCCCTGAGCCACCAATCTTGCTTTATACCTCTCAATTGATCCATCTGACTTGAATTTGAGCTTATAGATCCATTTACAACCCACAAATTTCTTGCCTTTTGGAAGTTTGGTGATGCTCTATGTGTTGTGTTGATATATGGCTTTTAAGTTCTTCTTGCATGGTTTCCTTCCACACCTCTTGGTTGTTGACCTCATGAAAGTTTTGAGGCTCACTGTAACTCAATATAGTACTGAGGAATACGGCATGGGTTGGTGTCACTCTCTTATATGACACATAATTTGAGATGGGATGTGTGGGTTTGTAGGTGACAAAGTCTTGAAGTCTTGTGGGAGGTTTCCTAACACGTATTGGATTACGTCGTGGAACATGAGGAGTTATCTCACACTAATTCACATCTTGTACCATATTGTGAGGATCATCTTGATTATCACCATCTTCATGCAGTGTACCATTAAGACGAGACCCTTCATTATTACTTTCAGTGAGAGATGCATCAATATTGACATGGCTGTGATCTTGTTGTTGTGGAGCCTCAAGTTTGATTCTTGGTAATGGAAACACATCCAAGATGTCATCCCCTTGACTTGTGATTTCATATGACTTGCAAAAAAAAGGGTTAGTTTCATAAAATCGAACATCTTTAGACACAATTAATCTCCTAAGTTGGGAATCATAACACTTATATCCCTTTTGTGTATATCAATAACCAAGAAAAATACATTTAACAGCTCTAGGATCCAATTTATCTCGATAATGAGATTGAATATGTACGAAACAGATGCAACCAAAGACTCTAAGGTGTGAGAGGTTAATTTTCCTTCCTTTCATGACCTCTAGGGGAGACTTGAAATCCAAGACTCGGTTGGGTAATCTATTGATGATGTAAGAAGTTGTCATAACCCCTTTGGACCAGAATCTCTTTGGTACATTCATTTGTAGCATTAATGCTCTAGTTTTTTCAAGGAAGTCCCGGTTTTTGCGTTCAACTACATCATTTTGTTGAGGTGTGCCAACACAACTTGTTTGATGCATAATGTCATGAATGCTCAAATATTGTTTCATGATATGAGACATGTATTCGGTGCCATTGTCAGACCTTAAGGTTTGAATTTTGGAAGAAAAGTGATTTTTAACAAGATTATCAAAGTCCGTAAATACTTCCATAATTTCATTCTTAGACTTGAAAAGATATAACCATGTGACTCGAGAGAAATCATCAAAAAAAATCACAAAATACTTATAACCATCAAAAGATTCATTAGTTGGTCCCCATACATCTGAATAAACTAATTCAAAACATTTACTAGCCCTATACAAGGAAGAATTAAATGGCAATCTAGTGGTCTTAGATAAGTGGCAAGTTTCACATGCAATTGCATCATTTCCTAAGTTTGGAAATAAATTGACAAAATTGGTGAAGGGTGAGCTAAACGTTGATGCCACAATTGATTATCTTGGATAGGGTTAAACTTGGCTTGAAACTCTATGGGATTGCTCTTGGATATGTAATAGAGACCATCTAAGTAAAACCCTTCACCAATCGTCTTTTTGGTGGCACAATATTGAAAAATGACATTGTGATGAGAAAAAATGGCTAAGCAATACAAGGTATTTGTGATTTTTCCTACAGACAGAAGTTGGTAGGAAAAGGAAGGTACATATAAAAATGCCGACTCTATTTCATCTGACATTAATTTTATTTTTTCCTTTCCTAAAACTTTTACATTCTCACCATTTGCAATTGAAACTTGAGAAGGATTTGCTAATTTTTCAAACTTATGAGACTTTGACACATGGTTTGTCATATGATCTGTGGCACCTGAATCTACAACCCAAAAATTATACAACATATTTATTTTAAGAGCAGTTTTAAATATGATACCTTACATGTCCTCTTGTGGTATGAGTTTTGTATCTTCCAAGAAACCCACAATAAGTGCCTAGCAATGTTGTCGAGTTTCCTTCTTCTATGCTATCCACACAGTCAATTCTAGCTCTTCCTGTCTTGCTTTGAAGATACAATATAAACTCATTCATGAGTTCAGCTAGATTCACTATGAAGTTCTTGAATGAATCAGACCCATTAGAGGTAGAGGCAAAAACATGATTTACACTTTGGTAGTAGGATTATTGGGATAACATCAGCAGTAGTTTCTGAGGAAGAAAAAGATTCAGAAACTACCAAGCTATGACATGCAATTAGGACATGTTGGTGAAAAAAATTTATAAATTCTTGTAAAGCAAGGCCTGTTAAAAGGCGCAAGAAGCGGTAAGTTGAAATTCTGTGAGCATTGTGTATTAGGGAAGCAAAAAAGAGTAAGCTTTGGTATTTCTCTCCATAATACAAAAGTCATCTTGGATTACATTCATACAGATGTGTAGGGGCCAATAAGAACTCCATCTACGAGTGGCAAACATTATTATATCACTTTCATCAATGACTTCTCGAGAAAAGTTTGGGTGTATCTCATGAAGAAGAAGGATGAAGTGCTAGGAATTACTCTCAAGTGGAAGAAGATGATCGAGACTCAAACTGGTAGAAATATCAAACGTCTAAGGTCTGATAATTGCACTGAGTTCACAAATGATCCATTTCTGAAAGTTTGTGAAGAAGAAAGGATAGTGTGACACTTCACTATTCGAAAAACAACACAACAGAACGGAGTTACAGAATGTATGAACCAAACTTTGATAGAGAAGGTTTGATGTATTTTTTCAAATGTTAGGTTCGATAAGTAGTGTTGGGCTAAGTCTATGACGTATGCATGTTATCTTGTCAATCGTCTACCATCATCTACTTTTGAAGGTGAAACGCCTATGAAAGTATAGTTTGGAGACCCTACTAGAGATTATGATTTCTTATATGTGTTTGGTTCTATTGCATATTATCATGTCACAAAATCAAAGTTGGATCCAAGAGCCAAAACAACTATTTTTTTGGGGATTCTCTCTGGTTCTAAGGGATATCGTCTATGGTGCCTTGAAACAAAAAATAATAATTTTTAGCAGAGATGTTACCTTTAATGAATTTTCCTTCTTGAGAAAGGTAACTGAGAAGATAGATGACATTTTGCAGCAAGTGGAGAAAACTTCGAAGTAGGTGGAGTTTGAAGGCAAAATTGTTGACCTAGTTGGTAGAGATAAGACAGAAATTGATTCTCCATTGGCAGAAGATGAATAAGATGAAGAATATATTTTAATCCAAGGACCTCTACAGCAACAAAGAAAACTACAGTTGATAGGTCATAACGAAAAAATGTCAAGGTGCATGCACGATATAAGGATATGGAAGATCTACTTGCTCAGTTTAAGAATACTATGACTTTTGCACTTTTAGTTGTGCGTGATGATGTTCCTTCCACATATAAAGATGCAATTAGAAGTCCTAAAGTTAAAAGATGGAAGGAAGCCATGAAGGAAGAACTATTGTGCCTTCAGAAGAATAAGACATGGAAGTTGACGCAACTACCTAAGAGCAAGAAGGTAATTGGTTGCAAATCAGTATATGCAAATAAAGAATGATTTCCTAACAAAGATGATGTTCACTACAAGACAAGGTTGGTAGCTAAAGGCTAGGCTCAGAATGAGAGAATCGATTATAATGTGGTATTTTCTCCAGTTTTAAAGCATTCTTCGATTAGAATTTTGTTGGCCTTAGTAGGACATTTGGATTTGGAACTACTTCAACTTGATGTAAAGATAGCATTCTACACAGTGATTTAGAAGAAGAAATCTATATGTCTCAGCCAGAAAGGTTTAACATTGATGGTAAAGAGAATTGGGTTTGCAAGTTGAACAAATCATTATATAGATTGAAGTAATCTCTGAGGTAGTGGTACAAACTCTTTGATCAGTTTATGTTGTAGTAGAAGTACACTAAAAACACATATGATCATTGTGTGTATTTTAGTAAGCTACAATATGATTTTTTTTATTTATCTTCTATTTTATGTCGATGATATATTGATTGCATCAAAGAGTCAAGAAGAAATTGAGAGGTTGAAGGCTCAACTAAGTCATGAATTCGAGATGAAAGATTTGGGAGAATCTAAGAAGATCCTCGACATGGGGATAAGCAGAGACAGGAAAAAAAATGAAGTTTTGTTTGACCCAGAGTCAATATTTGTAGAATGTGTTACAACATTTTGGTATGAATGAACAGACAAAACCTGTAACTATTACGTTTGTTCCTCATTTCAAGCCTAGTGCTCAATTGTCTCCTAAGAATGATGTAGAACGAGAATACATGGCAAAGATATCGTATGCTAATGCGGTTGGTAGCTTGATGTATGCAATTGTGTGTACGAGACCTGACATTTCACATACGGTTGGAGTTGTAAGTAGGTACATGTATGATCTTGGTAAAGGACATTGATCGGCTGTGAAATGGATTCTATAGTACATTCTAAATACTATAGATGTTGGTTTAGTATTTGAATAGAATAATACTGTTGATCAATGTGCATTCGGATATTATGATTCTAACTATGCTAAAGATTTAGATAAGCATCAGTCAACTACTGGTTATGTGTTTACTCTTGCTAGAGCACCAGTCAGTTGTAAGTCTACTTTGCAGTCCACGGTTGCTTTATCTACTACAGAGGTAGAGTAAATGGGAGTTAAAGAGGCTGTGAAGGAAGATATTTAGTTATGAGGATTGCTTGAAGACTGGGAGTTGATCAAAAGCATATCATGGTGTTTTGTGACAATTAGAGTTTTATTCATTTAACAAAGAACCAAGTCTACCACGCACGTACAAAGCCCATTAACGTTCGTTATCATTTCGTGCGAGAAATCATTGAAGAAGATGGAGTACTAATTCAAAAGATTAACAATACAAATAATCTTGCACATATGATGACCAAGGCGTTGACAATAATCAAGTTCAAACATTGTTTGGACTTGATTAACATTTTATAAATTTGAGTTGGCATTGGAATCGTTGATCTAGATATTGAAAAAATCATTTGAAAATCATTTGAAAATCATTGAATCGTTAAGGTAGAGATTTGTTGTATAACTTCGTAGTGATCAATTTGAAAAGGTCACAAATGAATTAAGAACCATGGTAGGTGTTGTATTTTGAGCTATAAACAAAGTCTTCTCATTCACTTTGAAAACATTATTTTGTAAGGGTAATTGATTAGTTCAATTTTGGTTAATTAATTGTATTTTAAAGTTCATCAAATTTGAAGATATTAGAAATGATTAACGACGTCCGAGAACATATAGAACATATATAATATTTATATTGAATCTCGTTAAATTTTTAGTGTTTTTATTTTTTTTATTTTAATATCTACTTTAGTTTTTTTAGTATTATATTTCTAATAGTATTATTTTGTCGGATTAATTTAAATTATATTCATTTAAATCATAATACATATGAATAATAAATATTTTAAAATAGAAAAATATATCCAATTTCTCCGATAAGAATGGGTGATTGTAGGCAATATTGGATTTGGACTCACGTTCACGCTACGCCTCAGGGTGAATATTGAATTTGTATTTGTCCATGTTTGACTTGCAATGTTTAAATTTTGATTTAGGCACTTTTTTCCTTTGAGCTAGCTTTTGGGAGTCACACCCAGTCTACAAAGTATAAACAGATTGAAAGAGAGAAAACTAATGCATAGGTTTTACTACTGCCTACTGATATGAATATATTAGTAAAAAGTCATTGGTCATCAATACATTACAATATATACCCAAGTTTATAAAACAAACGATTAAGAATAGCTTTGCTGCTGCAATCCAAGTTTATGCCTTTACCATTCTGGTATTAGGTATTCAAATCAAGCATGCCAACCTTTATCAAATTATTATTGCTTATTGTTGATCTTTTAGGAATTGGTTGCTTAACATAGTCATCACCATAAGAAAAGTATCTCTTTTTACCATCAGCAGGATTGTTTGTTGACTTGTATTCTGGATTGACGTCCATTAATGATAGTTCAACAGAGACTGTGTTATGCTTTTTTGTTTTATCATTCTTTGGTTGCCTCTCTGAGCTTTCTGAAGAAGTCAGTGAAGTTGAAACTCCTCCCAACTCTGTTGTTAATTCCGAGAATTCAGAACTGGGGCAACCAGAGTTAACCATTGATAGTAATTGAGTTAGTTCAGCTTTTGCAAATTTAACTGATCCCCCTGAACTAGAAGTAATTGAAGAAGAGTTGTACCCAGCAAGAGTTTCCTGCGCTTTTCTCAGTACAGTGTGTAAATACTTCCCTTGAGCTTCAATTCTAAGTTGCAAATGCCTTTGAACCTGAAAAATCGATACCACAAATAAAAAAAATGAACACCCTCATATTTGGATTCAAATATAAGTCAGTCTCCCACCATACCTCAATTTGTTCATGTAGCTCACTATGTAATTGTAGAGCCTGAACTATCTTCAAGCTTCTGATAACAAACAAAAAATTAGTAGGAATTATTTTTACTATCATTTGCATTCTTATTTATCTAACTGGTTTATTGTATTACTCATTCATCTGTCTCTGTGTTCCTTCATTGGTTTTGTCGCTGCAATGGCGATCATGATTGATCCTATAAATTTCTCTGTAATCTGCATCAAATAAAAGTACATGTTAAGAATCCTGAATATGTGAAATCATTTTAATTATATCAATGAAGCTCTCCCTATATAATATACCTTGTTGTTTATGTTCAGACAAGTTTTCAGGCAGTAATAGGCCTTTTCCCAATCTGTATTTCTACATACGAGACACAAAAAATTAACAATCTGTTTACTTAAGAATGATGTGGGACAAATCAAATATGGTGATTTCTAAAGCAGATTAAGTACCTGGAGATGGCTCTTGAGGTGGTACAAAGTGAGTCCAGGAACTCCCATCAACCTCATCAAACTCTTTGGTGTAGCCTCTGCAAATTTCAGAACATACATAGACTTTATTAGATTGTTTCTAGTAAGAAATTTGAGGAAGAAATAGCAATTTTTAAGCTTATTTACTTACTCTCTGCTCCTCCCAATTGATTGACTGCAACAACAAATCTGTCATGAAGTTGAGGAGTCCATTTCAGCCTGGGCTTAGTATCAGTGGATAAGACCAAATTCATACTCTTATTATTATGCATATTCTTGGTTTAGATGAAAGTAAAGAGATAAATAACTGAAAGAGGAATATGGGTTTCCACTGTTTGAAGCTAATGGTGCAAATTTGTGGCAGGATTAGAGTTCTCTTTATAATTGGAGGAATTGTTATGTTTCTCACTCCATATCTGGAAACAATAAGCGGGGTTTGTATCATTGTTAGGGGAATATATGCTATGACATGTGTGTGTCTTCCTTTCTTTAGTCTCTCATTTCACACCATCTTTATTATTTTCTTCTTCTTTGACTTCAAAGGAGTGGAGAGAATCTATGGTGTAGCCAAAACAGAGAAAACAATAGAGATCAAATTGAGTCCTTAAAAGAAGAGAAAAGAGGTAAAGTGGATGGTTTGTTTTTATCTTGCTGTTTTCTAATACCTCTTATTCACTCTACATCTCTCCTTGATTCCCTACTAAGACCCACTATGATGAATAATAATGTGTGTAACTTTCTATACAGTGTTAGAAACTTTGGAAGCAAACATAATAATTAGTTCATGGAAGGTGATTATGATATATTTTAAGATTATTTATTGAGATATTTTCAATCAATTAAATTAATTATTTTTATAATTAACTATTAAGTATATATAAATTTTGAAAAAGAAATATTACGTTCATGTTATTCATCATATATTTTATTAATAATAAATAATCTTATTTGATTAGATGATCATTTAAATTTAAATTTTTTATACTATTGTTTATTCTAGTTGTAATTAAGATTGTTTTGAAATTCTTTATTAGAAAATGGTTTTTGAATATAGCTCTTTTTTTAAGTTACATTTATCCGATATAATAAAGTGAAAAATTAATATTATAATTTTGTAGAAATGTATCGGTGAATAATCTTAAAATAAATAATTTATTTATTTATTAAAAAAATAATACTTTAAAAATTTATAATAATAAAAATAATATTAAATAGAATATAATTGGATAAAAAAATTAATAGAGAAAATGTGTGAAGTAAATATAAATGATATTATTTTTGTGTTTATAATTTTTAAATGTTTTATTTTATTTTTTATTAATAAATTTAAAATAATAACTATTTTGGAAAATACTTTGCATCATATATGTATTAGTTTACATTATATAATATAATTAGTTTTTTTGTTAGTAAATAAGCCTATAATTGCTTGAACATTTTATCTTCGTAGTTTAGCATTAAACTCCACGTACATTTAATGTATATAAAATTATTTAATTATTATACGACATTAAATAATAATTTGTGATATTGACATATAATATAACAAGGATATATATACGAATTATTTTACATGGTATTGATAACAGTTAAAATTATAATAAATAAATCAAATATTATATGATAATATAAATATATTTATTTATTTAATTAATATATAATTATTATTTAATAACGTGATAATTTAATACGAACACAATATACACCACGTAATCAAACTTAAAAAGTGTTTTATAAGCTTTTTTACATAAAAAATAATATATATTACTTGAACTTTTTAACTCATATCATATATTAGATATAACAATTTAAAATGAAGTGATTATTATATTACATATTAAATGGATAAAAATATAAATTATTATAATTAAAACATTTAAAAATAATAATATAAAATTAATACATAATAAAGTTATTAAAATAATTATTTATATAAAAAAAAATTTATAATAAAAATATTTTAATATTTGCTAATGTAAAAAATTTAAAATTAAAAAAAATGGGAGTTATGTTTATAAGGGTCATCTCCCATACAATAGTTTAAAAATGATCATAAATGAGATTTTTTTTTTAAAATAGACAAGATCTTTTATTATAAACATAAAAAAATATTAACATCTTATAAATTTATAATTAATTTTAAATACATAAATCTTTTTTATCATATCATATATTAAAAAAATTATTTTAAAAAATAAAAAAATAATTTATTTTACAATAAAATAAATATAAATTTATACATATATTGAAAATGATATGCTAAATATTTTGATAATTCATAAATAATATAATACATTATTATTATTATTATTAAATATAATTATAATTATATTTAATAAATAATTATAATATTAGTTATAATTATGATATAAAAAATAATATTCATAAAAAAAATTATAAAGCCTCTATATCCAATTTTTTACAAGATATAATACAAATATATAACATTATATCACAAATTTTGTGGAAAAATATTATATAATATAATTATTTTTATTGTTAATATAATAAAATATATAAATTATATTGAATTAATTATATTTTAATACTTAAAATATAATTATTGTTAATAAATATTTTTTATCTTAATAATAATTAAAATTATAATAATATTAGAGATATTTGTTACAATGTAATATATTTTTTTAATTTTTTTGATCTTAAATAATTTATTTTTAAAAAATATCAATAATTTTTCATAAAAATTATTGTAACTATTTAGTAAAGTTTTTAATAATTTAAAATTTTATAATAAAATTTTGATAAGTTATTTGTTATAAAAAAGTATATATTTTTTATTATATAAATATAAATTATTATTTTTATTTTTTATTTATAATAAAAATAAATTATTATTTATTAAAAGTTTGTGAATTAGGGAAAGAGAGTGAAAAAAAAAGAAAAAAAAAATTATTTTTTAAGAAAATGGGATTGATACTTGATAGTTGATAGGATGCTAATTAAAAAAGGAGAGAGAGAAAATGTTACGGGACTTAGAGAAAAAAAATGACCGGTAAATTGTTTTACAAGTTTAATTTTGATTATTTTAAAGTAAATCTTAATTAAATTTATTTTTAAATTATTATATATCAGGTGATTTTTATAGATAAAAGTAATAAAAAAATAAGACCGTCGAAAAACATTTTCACTTTTTGTATACGCATACAGATATGGAAAACCAAATAGCACGTCTGTACATAAAAATTATTTGATGTGTATTTGTTTTAGCAATTGTACGCTCTATTTGTCTGCATTATTTTTATTTAAATATCAATCCTTCAACTATTTAAAATATATATTAATAATCTGTCATCAAAATTTAAATAAATATAATTTTCTTTTATTTCATCTTGGCCGAGATTTAAAGATAAATATGAAATTTAGTATTTTTTTTATTAGCTAATATTAAATGAATCTCACTGTATTATTTTAAAATAATATTATATAACTTATATATTATATTAATTAATAACATTGTTTAACAATTTTGAAAAAAATAATTAAATAATATTTTTAAAATTTATAATAAAAAAAATATCATTTATATTTAACTAATATATTTTTATTATTAAAAAAATTAAGTTATAGTTAAACTATAATTATTTAAATTTAATATAATATTATTTTTATATAAATCTAGCTTATGTTTCAAATAATATTTCTTTATAGTTAGTTTCCTTTTCCAGCTTATTTTCTTATCTTTGGTGAGAAGGACGTGGTGTGATTGTCAGATTCTTTTTTTGTTTTTTTGCAGACAAGAAGGAATCAAAGAATCTAACCATGGATTTTAGGAACCCAGTTCATAAGGACCATAACCTATTTATTTAAAAAGTAGTAGTAGTACTACTACCCTATCAAATATGTAAATGAAAATAGGGTGTTGCACGTATTACAATGAAGATGATATTTCCTTTTTTATTTTATTTCAGGACAATGAATTAAATATCCTATTAATATTTGTGATAATAAAACAGTTAAAATAAACCGAAATTGGATTTAATTGGTAGTATTAAATTAATTTCAAAATTTAGCATTGAAATTTCATATTATTTTATTTATATATGTTTTATTATTGTTTTCTCTTATACTTTGGAATATGTAAACGTGATGCTTTAATATAATTTTTTAAATTTAAAAAAAGTATACAAGCAATTAATTAAGATATAAGATTGCTGTGTCTGCATAAAAGTCACAAAGTAATATATTCCGAATTAAGGAAGAGTTACTTTAACTCTGCAATCCATATCCGAGCTGGAGGAAACTAATTAATTAAATTCACGAGAATAAAAAGAGAGCTCAAAATGGCCAACAACAAGTCATAAAAGTCAATTAAGATAAATCTAAGAATATAATGGGTACGTTTTGGTCAAGAGTTTTGATAACTGGAATCCAAATCCAATGATTGTTCATGATCCTTAAGTAACAAGAGTTTCTTTCACATTGAAAGAAAGGAATATAAATTTTTGACAAGCTCTTACTCTTATTGATACGTGGCCAGAATCAAATTTTTTTATTTTTTATTTTTTATTTTTCAAAAAAGAAGAAGAAGAAAGAATTATTTGAAGCACCTTACCTTTTTCTTTTAACCCACCTGCTGTACTTATTGAATAAGCTCCTTTTTCTCCTTCTTTTGCTTTAATATATTCTACTCTTCCCCATGCAAATGCATGTATTTTCGATGATAAATAAGTTTTAACAACTCACAAATCATAGTAATCAACTAATCATAATAAAATTTAAATCAATATAGGTATGATATTATATTTTAAATTTTATATTTAATAAATATCTCTTACTTAAAATTAAATAAAAACATGTATTTATAATTTAAATTAATAGATATAAATAATTTCATTCATAAGAGATTGATATTCTATGATGAATTTTTTAGGTGAGTAGAAGAAGGTTCGGTGAATCATAAAGTCATATAAGCAAAAGTGCCCTTCATAATCAATTATTATTCTAAAGGGGACCCAATTACATGATAGATCTCACAAGTTAAAAGCAGATCCAAAGAAAACAAAGATTACAAGAATATATATATGGCCTCAGTATTCAGGAAAAGAGGACACATAAAGTAACTTCTACTATTCAACCTGAATATTTTATATACAAATTATTAATTGAAGGTAAATATTAATATTTAAGATAATAAACTAATTATTTAATAATATAAATTAAGTTACTTGTCTTATGTTTCAATTTGTTAAAAATCATTTTTTTATAAATATATTTCATTATAACATGATAATATATACTTTAATAACTTGTATTTTCAATTTGAATTCAATTTTGATAAGTATAATTTTTTTATGCATGTATCATGACTCATGTACTTATTTGTGCCCAGCATATCACCAACTGGTAATGACGTGATCATTATGTCACTGATCCTTTTTTTTACTCTAGTAATATGATACTAACTTTTATTTAATAATAATTAAAAATATCAATAGTATCCAATAAAATAAATGTTTTAAAAGAAAGAAAAAACCAATATAAAAGAAAAAATATATCTAATATAGTCATTATAAAAGTAAAACCACTACTAATCTTAAAGTATCAAGAAGCTATAAAGTCTTAGTAGATAATATATTTAAACTCCTTAAAACACTTTTTAACTCGAAGAATAAGTAAAGCAAATTATATGCATGTACAATTAAACACAAGCCGTGCTCACCATCATCATAATCATGACCCAACCTTAAATACTTCTTTGAAGTTATTATCTTGTATCTGCACAGTTTGAAGGCAGTGTACCATAGACATAATTATATTTTGTTGTTGTTTCACACTCAAATAATAAGTGCATTAAACTTTCGTTACTCTCGTGAAAAATTGGACATATTTCATCGAAATTAATATGTCTATGAACAAGGGAGTTAAGACAGCTACTATATTTTGTATTCCTTTCCAAATAAAATGTTAAATCTTGAGAGGACAAGTAGTTTCTAAATATATAGTCTTTCATAAACTTTTATCTACAGCACTTATACTCTTATAAATTTCACCATCAACATCACCTCCACTTAATGAATTGTCATTTGATAGCCATAATTAATGGGAGACAAAATTAGACAAATAAATGAATTTGATTACTAAGGTAAAATATGTAGTAGATATATAATGTTTATAGCTTTGCTTTTTTTATGTCTCATGTAGAATAGAATTTTATTTAAAGTTCTTTTTTTTAATATATTATTAGAACTTTACGTTCAGATTTTATGAATTATTCTGGATATTTTTGAAATATATACAACCAAATCTTTTATTTGTATAAAACATCTTAGAAAAAAATCAATTTATATTTATTAAAGAAGTTTTTTTTTCTTATTCCTAATATCTTAGGAGTAATTATTTTTTTTTTGTTTTGAAATTAAAGTTACCATAAATGATATAGAAAAATATTTTTAAGCTAGTCTCGTTATATAATTATTAAAATGATAATCTAAAAATAGATAATATAATAAGGTTAATCTTATTCTATATTTATTAAGTTGTTTGTTTAGATAATAGTATTAGTGTATTTATTAACATAAATATAAAAATGATTTATCAGAAAATGATTCTAATTAGTTTAAACTTTATTTATTTATTTTTTATTTTCTAAGTATTCCTATATTATTAGTGTGTATGATAGATTAGAGCCAGTAGAGAACTCGAGTTCAATGTCATCCTCCCGTTTGTTTAGCCACCATTGTTAAATTAAAGTGACGAAGATCTTCCTCCTCTGACTAGAAGAACTCTACCAGAAACTATGTGTTGTTTGTTCTATATCATGAAGTAAACCGCATGGTAACAAGAAACATTGTATTACAAAGTTTGGGATTGTATTGTCATGAACTTTAATAGAACTCCTTTTCTTGCTAAAGAAATGAACTTTTTAGCGGAAGAATGAATTCTTTTCCTCACCCTTTAAAGTAAGTAACTCATTTATCTTTTATTTTTTTGTACTCTTCCATACAAGGCCATTAGCCCAAGATAATGATTTTCTTAATAAAATTTTGTTACAAAATTTTTGTCCTTCTCAAACTAAACAAATTTGTGACAAAGGTTTTGTCCAAATTTAATTAAATTGAGACGAAATTGTCATAAAATTATGCCTTAAAAATATATTATGATATAAAATGAAATAATCTTAAAATATACTAACCAAAATTGCAACAATTCATTTTATTTCAGGGACGACAATAACTATTTACATTAAAATTACACATGTTTCATCTTAAATTTAGAAATATATGAATTAGTATTAAGAGTATTATTTTTATCGTTATAAATTTTAGGATATTAGTTTTGTGATTTTACCAACTTTTTTTGCTATTCTTTTTCCCTAAACACTTAATTGATTGCTTGTAAGCATGCAAATAGTTCCACAAGGGTTGCTCAAAAGGTGGAAATTACTAGGAAGCACCTGCAAGAAGCAAAAATTAGAGAAGTCGAAAATAAGTGCATATAGATACACAATATAACTAAAACATAAAAATATAACGTAAAGAAATTTTTAACATTAAACAACGAAATAGGCAATGAAAAAGACAATAATATAACCCAAACACAATAGTTGCAAAATGAAGTTATATATTTTTGTGCTTTGTGTATGTAGTATGTGTTGGGAAATTACGCAAATTTCCGATAAGCCAGATTTATGAGAAAGCAAGAATAGAAAAATAACATACAAATTTGATAACGGAGTTCGGCCAATCTTGCTTACGTCTCCGGACCTACTGCAGATCTTTTTACTGAAAGGGGAGAAATTACACAAGGTGTTTACAACACTCAACTCACAACCCAATTACACCCAAGAAAATTACTCTCAATTTTCTCTCACAAAAGCTTTTCTCTCTAAGCTTTTCTCTCAATTGGAATGAACACTTTGGATGATTAATTCATTACAATTACACATCTATTTATAGGAAAATTCACTCCTTGAATTACTCCTTAAATTAATGGTTCCTTAAATTGCTCCTTGAATTAAGCTCCTTGTTTTGCTCCATGAATTGCTCCTTGTTTTGCTCCATGTTTTACTCCATGTTTTGCTCCTTAATTTAAGGAGCTTTATGATAATCTCCAACAATCTCCCACTTGAAGACTGATTTCAATCTGTCTTCACACCTCGATCAATGCAGCAGCTTTTCTAGTCTTTATTACTCTAGCAGACCAACTGAATTTGAGCACAACTTCAGTTTGTCAATAGTCACCACCTTTGTTAACATATCTGCTGGATTTTTTCTTCCTTGAATCTTCTCCAGTATTAACACATCATCTTCCAATAGAGATCTGATGAAGTGATAACGAAGTCCAATATGCTTTGTTCTAGAATGAAATGCTGAATTCTTCGCCAAGTGTATTGCACTTTGACTATCACTATGCAGAACATTCTTCTCTTGTTTGAATCCCAGCTCAATTAACAAACCTTGAAGCCATATCATCTCTTTACTAGCTTCAGTTACTGCTACATACTCAGCCTCTGTAGTGGATAGAGTGACAATTTTCTGTATTTGTGACATCCAACTAACAGCTGTAGTTCCAACAGTAAATATATAACCGGTGGTGCTTCTTCGGTGATCAACTTCACCTCCAAAGTCTGCGTCTACGTACCCTTGTACTTTTAACTCTCCTTTACTAAAGTACAAGCACTTTTCTGTGGTGCCTCGCAGATACCTCAAAATCCACTTTACTGCTTCCCAATGAGTTTTCCCTGGATTTGACATAAATCTGCTAACAACTCCCACTGCATGGCCAATGTCTGGTCTCGTACAGACCATTGCGTACATCAAACTTCCAATGGCTGAGGCATAAGGAACCTTAACCATGAATTCTCTCTCTTCCTCTGTCTGAGGGGACTGATCCTTGGATAGGCGAAAATGACTGGCCAAGGGTGTGCTAACTGGCTTGGCATCGCCCATGTTGAATCTTTGCAAAACACGATTGATGTACTCTGCCTGAGATAACTACAAGGATCCTTTCTTCTTATTTCTTGTGATTTGCATTCCAAGAATCTTCTTTGTTGGACCCAAGTCTTTCATGTCAAATTCCTTTGACAATTGCTGCTTCAACCTTTTAATATCATCCATATCTGAACCTGCTACTAACATATCATCAACATAAAGTAGTAAAATGATATAACTGGACCTATATCTCTTGAAGTAGCAACAATGATCAGCATTGCACTTCTGGAAACCTTTCTTGTGCATGAAGCTGTCAAACTTTCTGTACCATTGTCTCGGGGCTTGTTTCAGGCCATACAAACTCTTCTTAAGTCTGCACACCATGTTCTTCTTCCCCCTTTCTGAGAAACCTTCTGGCTGGTACATGTATATCTCTTCATCTAAATCTCCATGAAGGAATGCAATCTTCACATCCAACTGTTCAAGATGAAGATCTTCAATGGCTACAATACTCAATACTGATCTGATAGTATTAAGCTTCACAACAGGAGCGAAAATGTCAGTGTAGTCAACTCCTTCCTTCTGTTGAAATCCTTTGACAACTAGGCGGGCTTTGTATCTTTTGGAACCATCATGCTCCTCTTTCACCCGGTACACCCATTTGTTGTGAAGTTCCTTCTTTCCCATAGGTAACTCAGCTAGTTCCCATGTCTGGTTGGAGATGAGAGATTTCATTTCTTCTTTCATAGCAAGTTCCCACTTGTTGGAATCTCGAGTCTGACAAGCTTCATCATAGCATTCAGGCTCCCCTCCATCAGTCAGCAACATATAGTTCATGTATCTCCTGTTAGGCACATGAGGTCGAGAAGACCTTCTCAATACAGGAGCTGGAGTAAGAAGTTGTGGTGTGTCGGAATGTTGTGTACTATTTTGTCCAACAAGTTCCTCTGGCTGAGGACTTGTTATAATTGGTTCTGTTGCGGAAGTATCTGGGACATCATCTGCATCTGCAAATACTGACTCATTCTGCTCTGAGTCATTGGCGTCTATTTTATACATGTCCTTATACATCACCATTTCGTTGAAAATCACATCTCTGCTACGGATAACTTTCTTCTTTTCGTCATCCCAAATGCGGTAGCCAAACTCATCCTTACCATAGCCAATGAATGTGCATTTCTTGGATTTGGGATCAAGCTTATTCCTGCCTTGATCACTGATATGCACAAATGCTACACAGCCGAAAACTTTTAGATGTGATAGTTTCACCTCTTTTCCGCTCCATACCTCCTCTGGTATTCTATGCTCCAATGGAACAGATGGGCCTCGGTTGATCAAGTAAGCTGCCGTGTTGACTGCTTCTGCCCAGAACTGCTTCGGTAGACCTGACTGTATACGAATGCTTCTAGCTCTTTCTGTCAATGTTCGGTTCATACGCTCAGCTACACCATTGTGTTGAGGCGTGCCTAGAACAGTTCTTTCCATTCTGATCCCGTGCTCATAGCAGAAGTTTTTGAATATGGTGTCTTCATATTCACCACCATTATCGGTTCTGAGCTTTTTGATCTTTAAACCCGTCTCATTTTCCACCATAGCTTTCCATCTTCTGAAAGCCTCAAATACTTTAGACTTATGCTTTAGAAAGTAAACCCATACCTTCTGAGAGTGATCATCGATGAAAGTCACGAAGTAGCGTTTCCCACCAATAGATGAGACGGTCGTTGGTCCCCAAACATCAGAGTGAATAAGCTCTAGCCTTTCCTTCTTTGGGATTCTGCAACTTGTCTGAAAGCTGACTCTTTTTTGCTTTCCAAGTATGCAATCTTCGCACATGTCTATCTCCGTAGACTGTAGACCTAGAAGTTTTCCCTTTGAATGCATAATCTTCATCCCTTTTTCACTCATATGGCCTAGTCTCTGGTGCCACAGATTTGGTGTTTCATTTCCTGCTGCAACTGTAATTGAACAACGTGCCTCTGTTGCCATGTAAAGAGTGCCACTTTTCTTGCCTCGAGCAACTGTCATTGCACCCTTTGAAATCTTCCAATCATCACCATGGAAGATCGTAGTGTAGCCTTCACTGGCCAACTGCCCGACTGAGATTAAGTTCCTTCTGAGATCGGGAATATGCCTGACATCCTTCAGCTCCCAAACAGATCCGTTCAACTTAATCTTCACTACACCTTTGCCAATAATAGCACATGGTTGATCATCACCAAGATATACCTTTCCAAGGTTTCCGGGGACATATTTCTCGAAGAATTCTTTTTGTGAAGTAGTATGGAACGATGCTCCAGAGTCTAACACCCAAGATTCTTCCTTGCTCTCCAAAGAGCATATCAATGCATCGTCTCCTCCTGAGGTGGAAGTAACATTTGCCTCTGCCTTCACTTGTTTGTCCTTCGGTGCACTTTTGCACTGATTTTTGTAGTGCCCGGTTCTTCCACAATTCCAACACTCGATGGTCTTCGAGCTATGGGAATTATTAGGATTCCTGGATTTGGACCTCCTGTCCTTTGATCTACCTCGGTAGTCTGTTCTGCCACGTCCATTCCCTTTGGTTGAATTTCTTCCTCTTGACTCTGTATGCAAAACTGAAGAAGTTGACGATTCACCTACCTCTCTACGTCGGATCTCTTCACTGAGAACCAGATCACGAACATCGTCAAATTTCAACTTATTGCTTCCTGACGAGCTACTCACAGCCGTGACAGTAGCATTCCAAATTTCTGGTAAAGAAGACAAAAGTATCAATGCTCGTACTTCTTCATCGAATTCAATTTCCACTGAACTCAACTGGGTTGTGACTGTGTTGAGTTCATTGAGATGTTGAGCTACCGATGCGCCTTCATTCATCCGCAAATTGAACAAACGCCTCATCAAGTGCACTTTGTTTGAGGCTGATGGCTTCTCATACATATTGGAGAGAGCTGCCATAAGACCCGCCGTGGTCTTTTCCTTTGCTATGTTGAAGGCAACATTACGGGATAGCGTCAATCGAATAACTCCGAGGGCTTGTCTGTCTAGAAGATTCCAATCTTCTTCCTTCATAGCTTCTGGTTTCTTCCCTGAGAGAGGTTGATATAGATTTCTTTGATACAGATAATCCTCTATCTGCATTTTCCAAAACCCAAAATCTGTGCCATCGAATTTCTCGAGTTTCACCCTTCCTTCATCTGCGGCCATTGCTCCCACTAAAATCTGACTTCCTCTGGATCGTTTCTGACTATTTCTGTAAACCACCGTGTATTAGAACACCTACGTCAACGAACAAATATCGTCGACAAAATGTCACTATTCACGTAATTCACTATTCACGTAAATAGTAACCTTGCAGAAAATTGACAGAAATCACCACCAATAGCTCTGATACCAGTTGTTGGGAAATTACGCAAATTTCCGATAAGCCAGATTTATGAGAAAGCAAGAATAGAAAAATAACATACAAATTTGATAACGGAGTTCGGCCAATCTTGCTTACGTCTCCGGACCTACTGCAGATCTTTTTACTGAAAGGGGAGAAATTACACAAGGTGTTTACAACACTCACAACTCACAACCCAATTACACCCAAGAAAATTACTCTCAATTTTCTCTCACAAAAGCTTTTCTCTCTAAGCTTTTCTCTCTAAGCTTTTCTCTCAATTGGAATGAACACTTTGGATGATTAATTCATTACAATTACACATCTATTTATAGGAAAATTCACTCCTTGAATTACTCCTTAAATTAATGGTTCCTTAAATTGCTCCTTGAATTAAGCTCCTTGTTTTGCTCCATGAATTGCTCCTTGTTTTGCTCCATGTTTTACTCCATGTTTTGCTCCTTAATTTAAGGAGCTTTATGATAATCTCCAACAGTATGTATATATTAATCGAGACTAACTGAAATTTCAACTTGTTAGCTAGAAAAAGTTAATCACTTTTAGTTTTTTACTATTTCTAAGTCTTTGCATGAGACCAAAAGTGAATAGGAGAAAAACTAAAAAAATGAGCTAAGACCAAGAGAGAGAATAAGTAAGGATTAAGAACTTACCAGAGGTTGTGTGTTCAGCTGCAAGAATTTTATAGTAGCTTCCTCTTCACTTTTCAATTCCATGGTTCAAGTTTCAATCTTATTATGAAAGAGAATCTTGATCACATTAGATTAATTGTGAAAGAAAAATATATTACAATAAAGTTCAAAACCATAGAACATAAAAAAGGCAAGATTAAGAGTTAGTATAAAATTAAATGTGAGATTATAAACTCACCAGTCTGCTCTACTTCCATCCAACTTTCTTCCAAATATCACATTGAAAAATTTATGAACAGTGACATGAGTTTCAAAAGTTTAGTAAGAGATAAGCGTAACTATAAAACATGAATAAGCAATATAAATGCTAATATAACGTAATGTTATACTTATTGTTTCATCCATAACCTCTGTATCCTACCATATATCATTCTTGTTTTGAAAATTAGAAAAATAATTCATTTTTTTAGATAATATTAATACAAGATAAAATTTAAATAGTGTTTATTTATCCATGAGCCAATAATGTCAATTACGAGTGAACTTAACTTTTAATAAAAATTTAATAGCATAAATTGCCTTCGTTTCTCATGAATTTCCTTCTCAACGTCCAGATCCTAGCTACATTGCACGTAGCATAAAGGAAAGTCATTAGTAGCAACATCAATAGAAAGTTAAAACAAGACATTTCAAAAACTTAAATGTAGAATGCTTTTACATTACACAAACTCCACTACTTTGGTACCATTGAGATACAACTGCTTGGGCAGAATAAATATATTTAAATAATGTTTATACTAATATCTCAAAGGGTTGTTGCACTAATGATTATATCAATAAAACATAACACCAAAGGAACATGTACTGCATGTATCACAGAGGATATTTTCTACACTTCTTTAAATAGATATATGTATATATTTTTCAATAAACATATATTTAATAAAACAATTTTTTGATTAAAAAATTTATAGTTTAATTTGTGATATTGATATTAATCAATGAAAATTTTATTTAAGTTTGAAAGAAAAAAGTTTCTTAATTATGTGATATTTTGTTATGATTAAAGAAAATTGAATAGAAAATTAACTTTGTACTCTTCTAATACGTATTTATTATAAGGATTGTAAATTTTGGCTATTTTGATGGACAAAATATTTAACTATAAACTTATTTTTATACATGTTATCAAATCTATTAAGAAAAGTAAAATAAATGCTCGAGTTGTAGATAATCGTACATTAGGTATATATTTTATAACTATGATACATAAGATTACATTCGTATATTTAATAGCACATGTTTAAAAATTTAAAAAAAATTGGTGTTAAAATATTTATTTAAACTTGAATCAATTTATGAAATTACTAATTAAATATTTTTAGGTATATTTTGAAAAAAAATGATTTTTTTATAATATTAAAGTTTTTAATGAGCTTTAAAAAATTAAGCTTAAAATATATTTAATCCTAATACTATTAAATTATTATCATTATTAACTCTCTATATATATTAAGATTAAAATTTCGTATGCTGAATATAAGTTAAGCCTGATCAATTAAGCTATTTAACATAGTCGAAAAATAAAAATCTGAGTAATATATAGAGAGGCATGATTTGATTGTTTCAGTGTGACTCTTGTTTCGGTAATTGACATAGACTATACATATAAATGAAAAGTAATATATAGAGGTTGATGCAGTGTGGATTGCTAAACAGTTTTACTTGTCAAAAGATAAGGTAATATATCTTTATACATATATGCATATAACTAATGAAAAATTAATTAATATATGATAAGAAATTATGATTAATTTCTTCATTTTAGTTCTATATTTTTCAATCTATTTGTTTTGTATTTTTTTATATTCAAATAGTTTTTTTTAATTAAAATTTTGTATATTTAAATTTAATAGTTGTATAAGTAATTATGATTATTTGAATTTAATTATTAAATTTTAAAAAAATTATTTTTATTAAATTTGTGTTTAATCTTTTTACTTTAGAAATTACTAGTTAATTTGATTTAACTGACATATGTTTTTAATCATTTAGTTACAATTATTCATTGTTAAATCTGTTCTAAAACATACACTGACACTCGTGTTTTTTTGCTAACCCTTTTGTAATTAATTTATAAACATATTTGATTGGCAAGAAGCATATTAAAATGTTGTTCTAGAAAATGTTTATGCTAATATTAAAAACTGTAAAAATAGAGTATGAGTTTGTAAGTAAGATAAATTAGGGCAGTAGTATAAAACCGAGTTTATACTTTAACATTTGATTTTTATAGTGAAAAATTAGGTGGATTGGTAAATCAATAGTTTTTTTTCTTAGTTCATGATTGTGGACTAAATTGTTTACACCTAAAAATATCGTATGTTATTTTGATACGTGATTGCATGTCTGACAGTTTTATTTAGGTTATTAAATTAAAAATTAAAAATATCATATTCATCACTTTCTAGACTAATTAGATTAATATCTTATAAACTTTCATTTGTTTGACTTAAATGACACATAAATAAAATGACTTAAAACACATTTTTTTTAAACTAGAATACTAAATAAAATATTTAACCTAAATAACGAGATCATATGAACATTTCAACCTAATAAATAATAATTTAGTATAATGATATTGTGATAGTTACTCTCACAATAAAATATATAAATTATATATTATATCTTTATAATTAATTTTATTTGAGTATTATTATTATCAGATAAAATTATCACTAATGATCATTTATTATTGTGCTAGTAATAAAATGAATTATAATAATATCATAATTTCTAGCTTATTATAATTTTTAAAACTTATCTTTTATTGTAATATTTATGTGTTTTTTTTATAACTTGATTGGTATCTATTCTGAGAAATAGTTTTTCTTTTCAAAAATGGATATATTTTAAATTATGACAAGTTTTATAGATATTTATATCAAAATATGTATTTTATAACTTATAATTTATACATAATAGTTAATACAGTTGCAACATTTTTCTTTAATTTTTATTATTCTAAAGAAAAAACATATTTTTGTTATATATTTTAAATTCTTCAATATTTCAAATAACACCGGTTACTTTGCTAAAGGCCTAATTCAAATCATGTTAACAAATTATCCCTCGATAAAAAAATATGTTTAAAATAACACTGTTAAAAATTAATTGTTTTAATTTCTTCCTCCTTTAATATGCTACATTTTCAATCAATTTGATGACATTTTAATACTAAACCCAACTGTAAAAAATTTGATTTAGCTTCTTTATTTTTTTAGTACAATGTAGCTACTATTTTATAGTTTTATTTCTATATTTTTTTCACAAATTATATCCCTAAATGTTTCTTATGTTACTCTTTAACAAAAATATAATACAAATGTTTATTTATTATATATTGCTAAATTTTCTTCTTAAATTTCATTTTAGTTAACTATATGTTTAAAAACAATTCATTTGTAGTTTACATGGTGCCCTTCTAAAAAAAATTTATGTATCTGGTGCAATTTGAGGCTAATCAAATTACTAGAAAATATTTTAAGAAAATATTTTACTTATATTTTATTATGGCCGTTGCCATTCTATTTCTCAAGAAAGCTTGACTTTTTCGGGACTCTATTTCTTATTTTACACTTTTGTGTATTAATATTTTTTTATTAATGATTGGGTCATTTTATATATATTTTTCACGATGATCTCCTTACCTTTTTGTATGATTTGGTACATCTTTTTATATATTTATTTAAAATTTGAAATTTAACTTCAGCAATCAAAATTTACAATAGGTGATTAAATATTAATCACGTGCAAGTCATGGTAGTTAAATTAGTTAAATTTTATTATTCTTTTAAATTCTTGGCTCTAATAAAATATTATTAAAAGTAATTCTTAAATTAATTCTTTAGCTCTTTTTTATTTTATTTTAGAAATGATGACAGATTTCATTATCTCATGTTTAAGCATGTTAGACTTGAGTTTAATTTCAACTCAAAATTTTAAGTTATAAGATGAAAGATTGTTTAAAATTATATGTGTAGCAAAATCCTAATTCTTAACCGATGTGAAACTTAAGTTCATTTAACACTCCATTTCCACATAAGCGAGGATGATCAGGTAAAAATTATGCCTTGAGTGCAGAATGGGGTGAGCTTTAGGGGTGTCTGAGAACTAGGAGCCAAATTCTGATATCATATTAGATTTTAACCCAATTTTATTTCAAAATTTAAGTTATGAGACGAAGGATTATCCAAAGTTATATATGACGCGGAAGCCTAACTCTTGGTCAATATGAGACTTAGATTCCTTAACAATGCCAAATAATATAAGGACTAGTTTAAAAATTATTTTTAATAATATTTTGTTCTGTTTGGTTATTTAAAAATTTAGAAAAGAAATAAAATTAGAAATATGTTTTAAATTAGGTTTATTTAATTACAAATTTTAGACAAAAAGTGTTAAAATTAAAAAGTAAATAGATTAACTCATAAAAATTAAAGAAATTAAAAATTGAATGTATCAAATTATAAAAGAAAAATGTAAGAGAAATAAAGTGATTTTTTAAAAATAAAAACAGTTATGTAAGTTATTTTTGTTGGAAAAAAAATTAATGGAAGTTAGCAAACTTACCTTTATATAAATATTCCAATAATTTAATTTTTTAGGCTAATATCACAAAAATAAAAAATTTATGTTCAGGAGTGAAAAGTATGACAAAACTTTCCTTGACAAAATCCTCCCCTTGCCAATTAAAGAGATATCATATGAAAAAATTATCAAATTTTAACATTTTATTTTATTTTATTAATTTTATAATCATTATTATCTATTGTTAAATAAAATTTATAAAATTAATATCTAAATAATATTTAAAAATATATGAGAAAAATAAAAAAAATTAATCGATTGTTATTATATTGTCATATTTTTAAAATAAAATGATTAAATTATTATGAAAAATTAAACTATTCTTCTTAAATATAACTAAAGAATTTGTATTGACAGTGAGAGATAAAAGAGAGATAGAATCCTCCCCTTTCATACTAGATGATCATAAGTACAGCTTGATTACATAAAAGTTTATATATTTTAAATTTAAAATAAATGTTATATTGTTTACTAAACAATATTATTAATAAATTTATATAATTATATTAAATAAAAAAGATTAGGTGAATTATTATATTTATAATATATAATAAATATATTTAACAAGATGTAAGTTTATTAAGAATGGAGCATATGGGAAATGATAAGTTTATCATGATAAATTATAAGTCATATGGTTTAATATCATTGATAAATAAAATAAAATTTATTTAATTATATTTAATAAAAAATATTATATTAATTATAATTATTATATAATTGTGGTATATATAAAAATAATAACAATCTTATCTAGAGACCAAAGTTCAATGTTGCTTAGCCAAAAGTTGAGTCAAAATATGTCATTTTTGTTAACCAAAAAGTACCCTTTTTTGAAGGAAGAAAAACATTAAATTTTTTTAATTAAATAAAAGAAATAATAAGATTCAAACTTAATTTTATGGTAATAAATATAAGAATTCGTATCATTTAAACCAACATATAAATCTCAAGGTGGAGAGTACCCTTTTTCAGTCATATAATGGTCATTAGCCTCACATCACTTGCTTGATTATAAAGGTGGTACTCCACATTTAGACGTAAGTTCGTAGCCTCTATATAGTTTAGAAGACTAACCTTAAATAATAACTTATATTATCATTGATAAGTAAAAATAATAATTAGTTAAAGTATCTGATTTTTACACAAATTATTAAATATGGTACAAAATTTTAATAACATATAATCAATAATTATTACACACATAAATTGTGTTATATACGCTAATGACTTTGTAATAAAATGAAATATCAATATTGTTATATATGTAAGGTATTTTGAGAAAAACTAAATAAAATTTATTTATTTATTTTTCTTATTCCATTATAACTATTAATATGAATTATATGTTCTATTATCAGTAACTATTATTTCTAATTTTCTTTTTCAAATAACATTTAATTATACACTCATACATATATATATATATATTACAAATTTAGAACTTACGTCTTTACTTTATATGTAAAAAGCATATATTATCACACTAATAATCAATTGATTTAATTCTAACTATTAATAATTTTAATTTTATTAACCAAATATACCATAATTTTTTTAATTATTAATGATTAAATAAATGTGAGAGGTAGATCAAAATCACCAAACAATTCATTTATATTTTTCTAATAATGCCAATTACAACATAAAAGCTCGATTTCTATTTATATTTTCTAATAATGCGAATTACAACATAAGAGCTCAATTTCTGATCAAAACAATGTGACGTATATAGGCTTGCTATGATATAATAACTTCTTAATGATATTTTTATTTCTAAAAGTAGACAATACTAGTTGAAATAATATTAATATTATTATTATTATGAGGGGTGATGAGAAATAATATTATTGAAAATTACCCACCTATTCAATTTTTAGCAAACCGCTCTATATTTTCTTATATATATTCCATTTTCTTCGAATTATATATGTTTAATTGTGTGCTGCATAACTAGTTGTCAATTTATATATACAACAGGTTACAATGTAAGCGACAAATAAGAAAAATGAGGAATTAGTACTCGTTAGTCTTTTATTAACTGTTATAATATTAGTCTAGATAAATAACATTGGAGAGATGAGGAATTATTCGTTACCTACATTAAACTGATATATTAGTCTAATTAAATAACATGAGAGAGAACTAGTAATCAATATTTAATTTATTATATCTTACTTATCTATATTTAATTTCTATTTTTATTAGCCGAAAATTACATGTCATTTTCATTAAGTAGTAATCAATAATTTGTCTAAAGGTAATTGAGTTTTTAAGGTTTTTGTTTTTTAAAAAATAATTGTTACTCATACATTCATAATTAAAATTCAAACTTCATGCCATCTATTTATTTTACACATAATTAAAATGGAAAATAGATTCTTTGATGCAATAATACATCTGTTTATGGTTTTAAGTGCAACAATACCTTGTAATTATTAGGGGCACTAAAAAATTTACGGATTTGATACAATTTAATTCAAATTATACGATTTTCTCGTTATAATTGGATTGATTTAGATTTAAAAATTACAGAATCGATTTAAACTGAATTGAATTTGTTCTTAAAACTAAAATTTTCACAATAATCGATCCAATACATATTTATATTATATTATTTATCTTTTATTTTAATATAATAATTTATTTAATAAAAAGGTAAAAATATAACAAAACTAATATTTTTTTCAATGCCCAAGCTAAAGAATTTTCAAATTTCAATTAATTATTTATTACTTCATTACCCGAACTCAATAATCCTATATAATTTCTAAGCCTCAAGTCTTCAATGCAAAGGAGAATAAGGGATTCAAGTCTATTGTAAAGCCATCGGCACTTCAATTTTTATATTTTTATTGTTTAAATTAAACTCTTGTTTATATATATAATTTATACTTAAATTAAAATAAAATTAAATGATAAATATTTATATTAGTTTTTGTGTTATTTGATATATAAAAATGAGTACATAATTTTTGTTCATTTATTTTTTGAAAAAGTTAAAAAAAAATTAAGTCTAAATTTTAATCAATTATTAAAATATAAAATTTAATGGAATAGTTATTTAACTATTAAAAATAAATATTTTTTTAAAAAATTATCTATTATAAACAAAATTTACCATAGTAAAAAAACAATATAATAATAAAACTAATAGCTTACATGATTATTATTATTTTTATAATTAAAATGATAAGTTTCTACGTGAGTATTAGTTGGGAATTATACGTTTAACATTTGATTAAGGAAACTATCACTTATCCTGTAGAATAAATTTTAAAATGTATTATAATATATTATAAATTATAAATATATTATAATCTTAATTAATATAATAATTTTTTATTATATATATGTTTGTAGATAATTTAGGTATCTAATTTTAGTGATTTTTAATGAGAAATAAAAAATGATATTGACTTAATATCTGTCTCATATTCTCTTCATTTAAGAGGTATATGTATGTATCTTTACGTACATAACGGTGTACGTATTGGTGACATGTTTAATACAAACTAGTTTATAAAATTTAGATTGTTCGTTATAAATATTTACAAATAAGGGAAGAATATTTATATACAGGTCGTTCATGGATAACGACCTTAATATTAGGGATTTCATAACTTTACGAATTCTTGACATCCAAAATTTCGTTGTTTGATGACAAAATACTTTATAGATTGGATTGTTATGTTTTTCAAGTTTATTAAACACAAACTTTTTGTTGAACTAGTTTTATGTCCTCGTTTTATTCTAATAGGATAACTATACTTATTAGCTCGTATTTACGTTACATATTTAATACAAAACAATATATATTCTACTTATATTTATTTATAATATTTCATTCAAAATTTGGTAAGTGAAAGTTTGTGTTTCCAAAAATAACAAAATTAAGGCGTAAAGTATGAAAAAATAGAGAAAGGGAGGCAGCAAACGTGGTATAGAGGAAAGAGAAGTGAGAGGCGATAGAGAGCACTATCTTTGTAGCCAGTACGAGGGAATCCAACTGCGGCAAAGATCTATAAAGCCACAAACAATTTGTGGCTCAGAAAATTTCCCAATTTGATGATGTGGCATTCCCCACTTTCTAAAGTTTCTTTCTACTCTTACCTTTTTCACCCTATTTCCTACTACGACCAAATTCCGAGAATACTACTACTATTACAATCCCACAACTCTCTTCTCAGTCTTATTTCTCCACCGTCTATTCAAAACTCCATTCCCTTTTTCTAAATCTCAAACTATCAATTATTATCAACAAACAATTAAACAAGGACTTCCACAGTTTCTGTAAATTCTTCTTAAGTTATTAAATTTTTTCAGAAATGTCAGATGTTAATAAAGACTCTGCTATAAAGCTCTTCGGAAAGACTATTTCTCTGCCGCAGATTCATGAGGTTTCTGCCATTAATGAACGCTCTGCTAGTACTCTTGCTTTTGGTCAAGGTTGTTCTGATCATGAAAATCTTCTTCGTTCTTCTTCAATTACTAATTCTAACTCTGCAAATGGGAAAGAACATGATTATAGAAACAAGGTACTTGTCAAATGGACTTCGACTTTATTTCGTTTTCTTCAGACGGTTAGATCAACCCATTTTCCCAAAAACATAATACCTTCATTGGGTAGATTTTACTTTTTCGATATTATTATTATTAGGATTGAACAAATTGTTCATTTGAGATCATAACACACTAATTTTTAACCCAAGAATTGCTGCCCCACATTAATTTTAATTTTTTAGGATTGGACAGTTTTAATCTGCAGTTTCATTATTATACCTTACACTATGCTCCAGACTGATTTTTTTTTTTATAATTATTATTTGCCCTCACCAGCTATCATTAATTTTACTCTGTTTTGGAGAAAGAGTCTTTTTTGAGTTCTAAAAGCGTTTTAACACTTGACCGTTGATTTATGTGTCATTCTTCTGTATCTCAAAAACTTAGACGATTGTGGGGATTTTTGTTGTTTGCTTTGATTCAGTATTTAACCTTAATAGATATATCTTTCAATTTTCTTCTCAGAAGATTTTATCTACACAATTCAACATACTTAATCCATATCTCAGAAGACATTTAGATGATCTGGAACTTTTCAATTTTATTAAAAGTTGAAAACTTTTAAAAGATTCATCAGTTTTTTATATTTTCCAACTGGATCTTGTGTTTATTTATCTCCTTGTCATGATTGCTGTTTTCCTTCTGGATTACTGCTCTGTTTTTCTATGTCTTAGTTGTCTTGAGACTTTTAATAATTCTCCTACTGCAGACGTCAATAAATTACTTTACAAGTTTGTTCTATATTATTATAAAAACCTACAGCTTAATCATGTGGGTATAAGAAAATATATTTAAATTTTAAGAGCAGTTTCATATAATAGATCCCTTCTTTCGTACTTCAAATTCATTTCAGCTTGTTTGTATTATAATCAGATGCCAAAATTAAGCACTTGTCTAATACTTTTATATATTATCATCTTCTTGTTTTTGTGCAAATATCTCACAATTGAATCATATCAAGAGCTCCTTAGCCTCTATTCTACAATAGTGATCTGCTTAGTAGTAGGAAGTTAGGAATCACTAAACTAAATATTTTCTTTTTGGCATCATAGTCTGTCTTTATGATTAAAATTGTTAAGTATCAAAACAATTTCAAGTTGCAGTTAAACCTAAATTACAATAAGACCATTGTAATTATACCATCTTAATTTTCATTATTGAAAAAAAAATTACATCTATTATAATTTTTGATGCAGTGTGAGTACACATATTATACATTACTTAAGAAATTAACTAATGATGTGCTTATAAGGGATAAAAAATCTCTAAATGTCATGACGCATTTTGGATTTCTCTCTAGAAACCGAGCCGTGAGGTCCTTTTGAACTGTCAAGGTATGGCCGTAAGCCTGCTAAACTTGCAGTTATGGACCAAAACGGACAATCTCGTACCACGTGGAGAGGGTCTCACTCCGTTGTAATCAGACAGATTAACCGTTCTATATCATTTTTATCGAGTACTGAATGAAAATTTTGTTTTAAAAAAATAACAGGGAAGTTCAGGGAAAGAAGTCACCTTGGATAATGGTAATGGTTCAGATTCAATTGCTGAATACATAAATGATCCTACTACATCATATGGTGCTAGCGAGAACCCAAAAACCTCCTTAATTGATAGGGAAATTTCATCATTGAAAACATCAAACGGTAACGTAGAACAAAGCGAGAACAATAATACATCTGAAGAAAAGACTTTGAAAAAGCCAGACAAGATACTTCCATGTCCAAGATGTGATAGCATGGAAACCAAGTTCTGTTACTTCAACAATTACAATGTCAACCAGCCTCGTCATTTCTGCAAGAATTGTCAAAGATACTGGACTGCTGGAGGAACCATGCGAAATGTACCGGTTGGTGCTGGTCGCCGTAAGAACAAGAATTCTTCTTCTGCTTCACATTACAGGCACATCTTAATGGCTGATCCTCTTCAAACTGCTCGAGCAAATGGAGTGTACAACCCTTCTTCAGGAATCAATGGAGCTGTTCTTAATTTTGGTTCAGATTCTCCTCTTTATGAATCTATGGCTTCTGTATTGGACTTGGCAGAGAAAAAGCAAAACTGCTCTCCGAATGAGTTCACTAGACCTGACCATTCAAATGGATCTTCCAATATTACAGCCTCAACTTCATCGGATGGGGGATATGCTCCTCAATTAGTACCAAGCTTTCCAGGACAGCCCTGGCCAAATACATGGAGCTCAGCCCAGTGGACACCTGCTATGCCTCCTCCTGCTTTATTTCATTCTAGTTTTCCCATTTCATTCTGCCCTCCACCACCATACTGGGGCTATAATGTACAAGGTTCTTGGAACATAACATGTGGTCCTTCCCAATCTTCTACAATCAACCCTTCTTCTCCTAGCTCTAGTCCAAATTCTCCAACTTTAGGTAAGCATTCTAGGGAAGGAAACATTCTTTGCCCAGGCAGTGGCGCGTGTAGAGAAGAGACTGATAGAGAAAGTAGTATTGCAGAGAGATCAATTCCATTGATTCCAAAAACATTGCGGATTGATGATCCTAGTGAAGCTGCAAAGAGTTCTATATGGGCTACACTTGGGATCAAGAATGATATAAACAATTCTCCCAGTAGAGGAGGTCTCCTTAAGGCATTCCAATCAAAGCGAGACGACAAGACTCATCATGGTAATGAAACATCTCCTGTTCTGCAAGCAAATCCTGCAGCCTTGTCTAGATCAGCCAAATTCCATGAGACCACTTAGTCACTGCAGAGTTTTTAAGTCCTTTGTAAACTTTCTGGTATGATTTGCAATATGATAGAAAGAGTAAGCTTCTTCACTAGAATCTCTTTCAACTAACAAAATGAACTTTATGTTTAAAATCACCTTCAGTGCTCAAAGAGGTTGTGACAAGCAGATGATTTAAAAGGCAGGGAAAATATCTCATGGAGTAAATTTGCATAAGATAATTGCTGATTCTCTCAAGGTCATATGTAGAAGTAGAAGTCTCCTTTTTTTCCCTTTCCTATTTTGTTTTCCCCTTTTTAACCTCAAGTAGAAGGTTCTTAGGGCAAGTGATCCTGTAAATACACCTATATTATATGACTTTATTGTGTTGTGGGATATTTATAGCTAATAAGGAGAAACTTGGAAATGACTCCAAGAATGTGGAAACAAGCTTAATTTGTAATTTTTTTCTTGTACTTGTGCCCTATATAATTAATTACAAGGACAAGTTATATATTTTCATATTATTAGTTCATATTCTGTACCAAGCTGGAAAAACCGTCAATATTTAGTTAGACAATTCTGTTTATATATTAAAGGGCTTGTGTTCACTTGATATAAGATACTAACCTGTTATTTCCCGTTCGAATTAGTGCAATTCCTTCAAGTGAAAATAGTTTAAGCATTCGGAAGGATTAGTGATAAACTTACTGTAAAGAGAATTATTATAAAAAAAATTAGATTAAGTTATGTAATTTGATTCTTAAGATTACAAGTGATATTATTTAGTCATTTAGTTTTAAAAAAATTATATTATTTTTAAAATAATATATTTTATCTTTAATTGAATTTTTTTAAATAAATGAACTAATTCACATCACTTGTAATGAATTCAAATATATAAATAACTTTGGGGCTTTTTACTTCTTGTTTAACACTTCAGTAAAACCACAACTGAGGTTGCAGCTAAGTAGGTTTGGTAATGCCACTGTTCTGAAACCAAACTCTGCTATCAAGAAACTAAGAAAGATAAATTTATGTTTAGATCAAAGTATCTGAAAAAAATATATGTAATTTATTTTTTAATATTAAAAAAAGACTAAAATATATATACTATAATAAATATGCGAAATTAAAGTACATATTTTACAAAATTATAAGATTAAATATTTTAATTAAAAATTATAAAACTAAAATAAGATACAATAGTGCCAACACAATTATCGAAATACAGTAAATAAAAGAATGCAAATAGCCAATACAAGAAAAGGTCGGAAAGCCACCTCTGTTTTTTACTTTGGTTTTGCCTTTTATTTTAAGTTTGGATATTCTATTACTTCTTTAAATACAGACCCGCTCATTAATGAGATTATGACAAGGAGAAAAGGATTTAGATATTTTTGTGTGGACAGTGGACACTAGGAGAGCTCAATTTCTTCACTGAATTAAGTATGGGACCCATTGTAATTAGATCAAAGTTTTAATCACCAACTTTACAAGATAATAATTTAATATAATATAAAATTTTGCATAAAGTTTAGTAGGTAAAATTTATCCTCCATCCTCGACTTGTTGATCTTGATAACCTATGACTTATAGATAAAGGAGTCTGTTTCTTGAAATAATAAGGTTCATATGTATTAAGATAAGATATATACTTCATTTAGTGGTGTAAATCATGTGGTTCGCTCGTGTTTTAAACTTAAATTTATATATTTTTTAATATTATAAAAAACATATTATTTATTTATTTATGTATTTATTTATAATAATAAGAAAAAATGAATGGTTTGACTTAGTTTTATTATTCACAAAAATTTATCATTTAATTCTATTATTTTTAGCATAAAATAAAATAAATAATTTTTTATTCAAATCTTTTTTTTTAATTGTGGAAAAACAATTTCAAACTTTTTGTTATATTTGAATTTTTTTCTTAATATTTTTAAATTGTAATAGCTTGAATATTAATTAGACATGTATTTAATAAATATATTTATATATATAATATCTCATTTTAATAAAATTATGTTAATTTAATTAATAAATATATCAATCCAAATCCAATTTAATAATTATAAATTTTGTAATAATTATGGGATTGTTACCATCATTTTCCCATAAAAATAATAATATATTTACCAGTGTAAGAATTAATGTTTATTAAAGTAAAACCGTTAACCATAATTCCTAAATTGGACATATTGTTTTATTAATAAATAAATAAATAAACTTTAATTTTATATGCATTTTTTACTCCTATGATTTTTAGCTTCTACTTCTGTCTTATCACTTATGCTTCTTCAAAAGGCAAAACTCTTTTTTACCTCTTTAACATCCTAAATCAGCTACATCAATCACAAACTACTCAATTGATATATGGTCTTGCTCGCTCATTTTAATAAATGTTGGCTTTGAAGAACAAATGTCAATTTAGGTTCAAGGCAACTTGACATGACTAGTTCCAATTTCAATACTCAATATATTAATAAATTAATTAAGTTTTGTTCTTAAACGCTTAATATTAGGTTCACTTGTATGTTCAAATTCTTAATTGTGCTTTTATAATGCTAATTGTCGAAATTTAGTACCAGAAATCAAATATGCATGAGATTAATTAGTTGTGACTTTAACTTTTGCAACTTTAATCATAAATATTTAAATACAGTAAATATATTATGTATGGTAAATAACTATACCTAAAACGTTTCAAGTACAGTTAATAATTATATTCTAATATTTTTTTTAATAATATTTTTATATTTCACACTAATATCAAATACATATATTTTAAACACATAATTAATTTCACTATAATTGATTACAAACACATGTTACTTATTAAATAACAAAATAAAAAATGTGCTAATAATTATATAGTAAAATATAACTATCTAATTATAAAAAATAAAATATATTAAGAATATATTTAAAAACTAGATAAATTAGCTTAAACTGGCAGCTTTCAATGAGAAATTTAAATACTTATCTTTCACAAACATCAAGCTCTTAGGTGTTATATATGTTTTTTTTTTTTGTGAGATAAATAGGATATTTGATCATTATTTATATTTTACACTTATTTCTAGAAACCCCTACAATATTAAAATCTTTCCAAACAATTGGCAATTCCCTTATTCCCTGAATTTAAGGAAATACTTCATAATTTGACCCCTCCATCCACATGTTTTGGTCGTTTGTGTAATGTGGAAGGATATATAGGTTTAAGTTTATAAAAAATTTAGTCATAATTATTAACTATACCTAAAAGTTTTTCAAAAATGACAAAAAAAAGTTATGCCATTTTAAATTTTATGTACATTTGTTAATTGTATCTAAAATTAGTATATTTAAAAAAGCTCCTAATTGTTTTAAATGAGATGTAAAAACATGACCAAGGTGAGAATACCACAAATAGAAACTAGAGGATGAAAGACTCAAACGAAAAGATAAAAGATCAACATTATAAACTACAACATTTGATACGTTGAGTTAATCCAAAATATAAATTCTCCCTTGCTTATTGCCTATCCCAATCAACTTCTGAAATCATTACATAACAATTAGTGAAAGAAAAAAAGATCAAGTGTTTAGAATCAAACAATTTACTAATAAAAGTAAGATTAGAGATATGTTAGACATTGTGAAAGACATACTAAGTGTAATAATAGAACTAACATTTGTTAAAGAGTACCATCAACAATCATAACTAACACATATGAGTTGGGTAATAAAGATACAAATGATAAAAAATTAGATTACATGTAATGAGACGTGCCAAAGTCTAAGACACATGAGGAAAAAGACATACTTGAAGAGAAAAAAGATGACAAACTTATACGAGACAAAGCATACATAGTATATGACTGTATTACAAAAAACTTTCGAAACTAATGAATCATAACTGGGTCTAATAATAGAACAATTGTTGCATTATTAGATTGAGGTTATTGTAAGTCAATTATTGTTATTATAATTAATTTTTAACTCTGAGTTATTGTCACTCTATTCAGCTTTGAACATTGAGCTTTCTAGTGACCATTATGCTTATAAAAGATATTCATAAAGTATAATTTTTAAAGAATTTACTGTGAACACATATGAGTTGAATGCTATAAGAATGTCTTTCTCTAACATGTGATTTAAAATGTATCTATTCAACTAACAATTTACTAACTAATGAATTAACATAGAGAAATGGATTACCATATAAAATGCTCCCACAAAATCTTTTAAAATTATCACGAAAAATGATGAAAAACTAAATCAAACAAGTTACATGTTGATAAAATTTCAATAAAAACATAATTTTATAAGTAAATAAGTCAATTACAATGGATGAATTAATTTTCTGTGATAATAGTTCAATTCCTTGTGAAACTCCTGAGATTTATTGAGCCTATGCTTTGTTGACATTTTTTTTTATTTGTTAAGGTTGATCAGTAGTGCGGCATCCATTGAGATGCTTCTTTTGAATACAGCAGTTTCCCGTAGATTGAGATTTAAAATAATTAAGTTATAATAATCAAGATTTAAACCATTGGATTTGGTTGACGTTAACATATAAAATATCATTTTCCCCCAGCTCATAGGGTCATAAGGCTGCGTCGAATGCTTGAAAAGTGTTTAAAGATAAAAGTTAATTTCATAGAAAATTAGTGGGGGAAATGCACCTTTTTATTTCCCGACCAAAAGAAGGTAAAGAGAAAAGGTTTATATTTGTGTAACTTTCAATTATTAAATTAGGGTTTTTAAGGGATAAATTAGGTTTTTTAAGGGATAAATTAGGTTTCTTGGTATTTGCTAGTGCGAAAGACTAAAAGTCTCAAAGTGATAAGTTAAAATATATATTATGAAAAAATAACAGATTTAAGTTTCTTAAAACTCATATATTCCTGAGATTTTATTTATATAGGATGCCAGTAGAGTTTTATTTTTATTTTAAGAACTTAAAAATATTATTTTCCCACATCAATTTTAAGTTCTTAAATTATTATTAAGGATTTGTATACACAGTTTATTCAACTGTTTACATATATGATATATATAGTATAATATAGTAACTTACTAAGAGTTTTAAATTAATAAAAAATTATTTTTCAAATCATAAAATAAAAATTACACCTTCAAAGTTCTACATATGAGCCCAAGTCAGAAGCTACTTCTTCAAGGAGTCCGTACCCTACTACCCGGTGGATTTTTATTTTTTTCAGTTTTCATTTTTTATTGTATCTTTAATGGGATCGTTGCGTACCATTTGTGTTCTCATATTTGTGTAAGCTCTACAAGTGTTCGATGAAAGTCATCTCATCTTCTCACTAAATTGATCTCTTAGTTGTTTGTCTACAATGTTATATCTTTAACATTGAAGTTTGTCTATAACAATCTCGTTTCTTTCTTAATTTTAAAGTTTATCTCGCTAAGCATCGGAATGATGTTGATTTGGGCAGAAATATTTGTAACATTAGTAACAGAAACGGTATAGAAAACAAAATAAATAAATACACTCACATCGTAGGGGTATCCAACGGTCTGATTCGGTCCGATTTTGGTTAAAAAACTTTAACTAGATCGGACCGTTTATATTACTCGGACTGGACTAGACCGTTTGAAACGGTTTTAATTAATACAAATCGGATCGGACCGCTTGATTTATAAAACGGTTTGATCTGATTTGATTTCCGGTTTAGTTCGATTTTTTATACATTTAATGAAGAATAGTGTGAAATTTTTAATATATTATTAAACTGGTTCGATCCGATTCAAACGATTTAATACAAACCGGATCAGACTGTTTGATTTGTAAAACCGTTCGATCCGGTTCAGTTTGGTCCAGTTTTACGATTTGATCCGATCCGGTCCGATTTATGAACACCCCTACTAACAAACATATCATAGAAATAAATCAAAATATTAACAAATAATTTAAATTGGAGATCTCAAGATACCTAATACAACATTAACTTTAACTAGTACTCTCATTGTAATGATCAAATATTTGCAATTAATTATGTCAAACAACGACATTTGTTTAGAACGACTATTATTCACTTCAAAAAAATATAAAAATAAATAAATCTTTGTAATTGTCATGTATTTATCATCACAAGCACATTGTTATTTGGTCAAATAATGTCTTCTTTTGTCATAGTACAATTCACATAAATAACTCAACACAAACAACTATGTATTTCAATCAAATTAATCTTCACAAAAAAAATTATCTTAATAACATGTTATTTTAATTAAAAATACTAGACAAATTAAGCAAAATAATTATAAAAAAAACATAAGGTGTAATTGATGTTATACATAAATAATATATGAGAATTAAATGTTTGAGCTGATAGATAACCAAATCACTTTAAAAAATTAATAATGTTAAAACTAGGATACATCAACAATATTAAAGATATGGATCCTAGACAATTTTATCTTAAATAATAATAATAATAATAATACATTAATCGACGAAACATATAAATTTAAGCTATTGGGAAAAATGGATGGTTGTAAAGAAATAAATTTCATACACTCAGGATAACTTCCCAAACCAAAATAGAATAAAATAACACTAAAATTTTTTTGCGTGAAAAAACCTTCCAAAATAAAAGTAACAACCACGGGACTCATATGTTACTTAAAAATTCTACTATAATAAGATGAGATTACAAACTTCACATTTAGGTGGATCTCTGTATTTTCTTTCTCTCTGTTGTTTTCTGTATATTGAGATTAAGGCTAAGACATTTTATAGAAGGAAATGAATCCTTCACGCAACCCAACATTTTTGACTTTTTTTTTCTTCTTCCCACAGACGGTGCCATCTTTGAATGTTATGTTGAATGCCTCCTTTTTTTCCTTTGTTGTTGGCCCACATAGTTGGACCAACAAATCTCCCCCTCCACCTTATGTGGGGCATGACTCTTTCACATTTGTAATTTTCTACATATAACAAGTTTTTCTCTAGTCACGGTCTTTGTCATCATATCTGCCCCGTTATCATTGGTGTGAATCTTTTCAACTTACAGTAGTTTATGTTCCAACACATCATGAATCCAATGATACCTTACGTCGATGTGTTTAGACCTTGAGTGGAAGGTTGGGTTCTTGCTAAGGTGAATTTCACTCTAACTGTCGCAATAAAGAACAGAGTTTTCTTGGTTCTGATGCAATTCTTGTAGGAATTTTTTCATCCATAGGATCTCCTTACAACCTTCAGTGATTGCAATGTACTCTGCTTCTGTGGTACTTAAGGTAATATACTTTTGTAATCGTGATTTCCATGAAATAGCTCCCCCTCCAAATGTTATTAGGTACCCGGATATAGATATCCTTGTATCTACGTCGCCAACCATATTTGAATCTGTATATCCTTCTAATATAGGTTTATTATTACCAAAGTAAAAACAATGACCGGAGGTTCCTTTGAGATACCTGAGTATCCATTTGATAACTGCACAATGTTCCTTTCCAGGATTTGATAGGAATCGACTCACAACGCCAACAACATGTGCAATGTCTGGTATGGTGCATACCATAACATACATTAGACTACCAACCGCTGATGCATAAGGCACCTTAATCTTCTCTAATTTCTCCTCCTCACTTAAGGGACTTTGACTCACATTAAGCTTGAAATGGCTCGCAAGTGGACAACTAATAGGTTTAACTTTGCTCATGTTGAATCTTTCAAGAAATTTTTCAACATACTGTTTTTGGGAGAGCCAAATCTTTTGCTTTTTCCTGTTACGGGTAATCGTCATGCCAAGAATCTGCTTGGCAGGTCCTAAGTCCTTCATCACAAAGGACTTGCTTAACTCCTTCTTCAACTTGTTAATCTTGTCAATATTTTGACCTATAATTAACATGTCATCAACATAAAGTAGACGAATGATAAAATCACCATCAGAGAATTTCTTGATGAAGACACAATGATCAACCGTCGTTTTGTTGTACTTATTTTTCTCCATGAATGAGTCGAACTTTTTGTATCACTACCTTGGTGCTTGCTTCAGATCATACAAGCTCTTCCTTAGTCTGGATACCAACTTCTTTTTGCTTTTGACTTGGAAACCTTCGGGATGTTCCATATAGATTTTCTTATCAAGATCATCGTGTACGAATGCAGTCTTTATGTTAAGTTGTTAAACATTCAGATTAAGGCTAGCTGCCAAACCAAGAACAACTCGAATTGAAGACATTTTAATTACTGGTGAGAATATTTCATCGAAGTCAACGCCTTTCTTCTGCTCGAATCATTTCACAAACAATATTGCTTTGTAACGTGGTTATGAGGTGCCTTCTTCACTTTTGATTCTATACACCTACTTGTTCTTGAGATCTTTTCTTCCCTGTGGTAGTTTCATAAGGTAAAATGTGTGGTTCTCATACAAAGATTTCATTTCTTCCTGCATGGCTTTTAACCACTCAGTCTTATGTTGATCAGTGATAGCTTCATCATAACTCTCTGGTTCCCCCTCTTCAGTGAGCATCACATACTCGTTAGGAGAATATATACGACTTGGTTGTCGTACTCGGGTGGATCTCCTTGTTTGTACTTCTAGTTGGACTTGTTCAAAAACTTGTTCTGGTTCTGAACTACCAGCTAGTGGATTAACATCATTAGTATCTAGTGTAACTCCCCCATCATCAGGATTTGTTGCTGGAGAGACTGGATCCAGATTAACTAGAATTTCATATGATTGTGGTTTCTCGGATTTCTCAAAATCATCGATTGTTTGATTTTCAAGAAACATCACGTCTTTGCTTTTGAAAATCCTTTTACTAAAAGGATCCCAAAGTTTGTAGTCAAATTCTTTATGAGCATATCCCATAAAGATACACTGCTTCGCTTTGTCATCCAACTTGGACCGCTCATCTCTTGGAATGTGAACAAATGCTCTGTAGTCGAATACTTTCAAGTGTTTGTAAGAAACGTATTTCCCCGTCCAAACTATTTCTAGTACATCGTAGTTCAGTGGAACTGATGGAGAAAGGTTGATTAAATCGACTGTTATTCTCATTGCTTCCCCACAAAAAGAGTTTGGCAGTTTTGCATTTGAGAGCATACATCTGACTCTTTCACAGATGGTTATGTTCATTCTTTCAGTGACACTGTTGTGTTGAGGTGTCTTTGATACTGATTTTTCCAGCCTGATGCCGAAACTTCTACAGTACTCCTCGAATGGTCTATAATACTCACCACCATTATATGCACGTACACACTTCAAACGTCTACCAGATTCTCTCTCCACTTTTACATGAAACTACTTGAAGACTTCATGCACTTGATCTTTAGTTTTCAAAGCAAAAATCAATACTTTTCTAAAATGGTCATCAATAAAGGTCACAAAATAGTGAGCACCTCCTAGTGACTTACAACTCATTGTACAAACATCTATGTGTATTAAATCTAGAATATTTTCCTTTCTAGATGGTGTGAGACTAGGAAATGGAACTCTATGTTATTTTCCCATAATACAGTCAATATAAGTTTGCAAGGGTGTACCTTTCATTCCTGCCAAGAGCTCCTTCTTGGAAAGAATTCTGAGACCTTTTTCACTCATGTGGTCGAGTCGCTTTTGCCATAACTTGGTAGGAACTTCTTTCCTAGTGGTATTTACTTTTCCTCTACACAGCATTACTTCTATGATGTAAAGTGATGTATCTTTCTTGCCTTTCGCTACTACCAAATTTGCTTTGGTGAGTTTCCACTTTCCTTCACCAAAATAATTATTGTATCCATCATCATCAAGCATACCGATAGAGATCAAATTGAGGCGGATATCAAGAACATGCCTCACATCTTTTAGAAGTAATCTGCATCCAAGATTAGTCTCTAGATAAATATTGTCAATGTTGACAATTTTCGATACATCATTATTTCCCATCCTCACACGTCCAAAATCACCTTGAGTGTAAGCTGAGAAGAATTCCCATCGTGAGGTGACATGATAGGAAGCACCTGAGTCAACTACCTAAGTAGTGTCTTAGCATGCAAGATTGACATAATCAACATCTCGAACAATGACAACTTCTTCAGTGACAGTTGTGGTGTCATTTGTTCGGGTTTCTGCTTCCTGATTTCTGGATTGTTCCGCCTTTAACCTTCTACATTCTCGAATGAAGTGTCCAAGCCGTAGTGATGACACTTTTTATCATATCTTAATCTAGACTTCGACCATCCTCTTTGTTGACTTTGGTTACGAGGATTTCTACTTTTACTTCTCCTGTGTCATTCTTGCTTGCCTTATTTTCGCATGACAAACGCTTTAGTGTCAAGAATATATCCTTCATCTTTTCGTCGAGACTCTTCATTTAGCATTCTGTATTTTACCATATCCATGGTAAGCTTGCCATCAGGAGTTGAGTTGCTAACTGATACAACTAGAGTATCCCAATTTTTTGGTAGAGAACTCAACATCAACAACACTTGTAACTCATCATCTACAATCATCTTCATAGAGTTGAGTTGATCTACAAGCCTTGGAACTCACTCATATGTTCTGATACGCCGCTTCCGTCTTTATACTTCAAATTGACTAATCGTCGCATCAGATTAGCTTTATTCTATGTGGTTGTCCTTGCATACATTTTCTCCAACTTTTTCCAAAGAACATAAGCATCGTGTTCATTAGAAAAAATTTGAAAAATGCTCTTGTCGATCCATTGTTTGATTTAAGCAGCACACTTTTGGTTTAGCATAGTCTAGTCAATGTTTGCACTAGTTACTTCTTTCTACTTCGGCATTATAATTGGTTTCCATAAATCTTTAATATATAAAAGATCCTTCATCTTCGGCTTCCAAATTGCATAATTAAATACGGTCAACTTTATCATATTACATGTGCTCTCCTCCATTTGAATCGTGAGTCAACAGGTCTCGCCGAACTTGGTACCTTTCTGACGATAAATAGTGGTGCTAAATAGTATCTGTGAATAGTACTTCCGAATAGTATCGATGAATAGTATCTTTGCTGAATACAACCAATGCTTTGATACCACTTTGTTGAGAAAAATGAGTGGTTGTAAAAGAAATAAATTACACACACCCAGGATAACTTCTCAAACCAAAATAGAACAAAATAACACCAAGAATTTTTTGCGTGAAAAACTTTCCAAAATGAAAGTAACAACCACGGGACTCGTAAGTTATTTAAAACTTCCACTATAATAAGATGGGATTACAAACTTCACATTTAGGTGGATCTCTCACAAAAATACAATAGATATGTATGTTCAATTTGTGGATAAAACTTCACAAATTGACTCTCAATCTTTCCTCTTAGAAAAACTTTCACTAGAAAACTCTCTCTGTTTTCTTTCTCTCCATTTTTTATGTATATTGAGATAAAGGCTAAGGCCTATTATAGAAGGAAATGAATCCTTCACACAGCCTAACATTTTTTCTTCTTCCCATAGACGACGTCATCTTTGAATGTTGAATATTGAATGTCTCAATCTTTTTTTTTCTTTGTTGTTAGCCCACATAGTTGGACCAACCTAAGCAACTTGCTTTAATCCTAAATTAAAAAACATAGAATTTGAAAACTCAAAGAAATTTCACACAAAACATAAATATTATATTAAAAAATAAATCCAAACACCATACCAATAAAATATTCACAAAACTTAATAATATAACAACGATGATCATTCTGATACCTCTTGTTAGAATTAAAATATACTGAAAGTCATAAACAATTTCTAGATACAGATATCTTATAATAGAGTACCAAAATCATAGGATCTACATTATGTCAAATCATTAAGAATTTATAAATTCTTAATAAGATACTTAAATCTATTATGAACGATCGCCTATTATTGTGAAAATACTATGATAATTTATTATGAACTAATGAATCGACAATCAATCACATTAATTACTCAATGAGATCATCGTCTTTAAAAAATATAAATTATATTATAATTTATTTTATTAAAAATTATAATTGAAATTATCTTTATATATTGTTAAATTAAAATACATATAATCCATTAATTAAGATGAAATGGATAAATATTCAATCAATACTTATCAAAATTAAATTATTTAATTTTAACTTATTAAATTAAATAATTAATATAATTGAATAAGAAAAAATATGATTAATTTATTATAAAAAATATTTTTTTTAATAATTAAATATAATTTTTAATATTATAAATTTTAAACGTATTTTAATTTTGTTTTAATCTTTAACTCCGCATATGTACCCATGTTACTTTATCGAGATGACTGGTTAATATAATCATTATGGATAACAGTTGATTCGTCTATCAATTCTTATGTGTAACAAGAATAATATGTAAACTCTTACCCTTTCTTTTGTATTTGGTTTCTAAATATTAAGTCTTAAAATATGTAATATTACTGGGTGGCTGCTCATGTGTCTATATTATTCAGTATGATTATGGGCCAATAGTTTTTCTTTATATTTATAAAATGCTTCATTTTTTTTCATGCTTAACTAATTAATGCAAATGTATAAATATCAATTTTTTCTTCTTTTTATATCTTTTACAAACGCATAACTTGTCTTTTTAGCTTCTTTAATTTTTTGGAAAAATTTAGTATATTCTTTTTTCTTGTTTGAGTAAATTTGGTGCTAATTTTGAGAATTGAAATAGTAAAGAATTTTGCATTATCACTATTAATAGGATTATTTATCATTTTTAAAAATTATATATTTTTGTGCGTACCATTCTAAATTTTAAAGATATAAAGAGAATAGATGTATATTGGAGAGTTAGAACAAAAGGAATCAGTGTCACCTAATTTTATTTTATTTTTCCAATTTACTTAAAATAATCAAAATACATTTTCATTTATTGTTTAACGTTATAATTAATATATCTATGTTTTGTGATATTTAAAAGCATGACAACAACAGTATAAAATAAATTTCAAATGGTTGTCTAAATTTATTAACTTTAATAAAATTACACTTTAAATGTATATTTATTAGATAGAACATAATAAATACACTATTTTTACATCATATCCTATATAGGTAAACCTATTGTATAAAATTTTAAATAATATTCATAATGAGATTAGAATGATTATTATTATAATAATATTATGATTAATAAAATCTTATATATATTAATATTATATATATATATATATATAATTACATAAAAATATATTTTAATAATAAAACATAATATAATTGAATTGAATTTTATCTATTCATAAATATAATATTTTTATTTTATTTAAAAATATATACTACACAACTAAAGAAAAATATTAATATAAATATTTTAAATAATAAAATAAAATAAATATTATATAATATATAATATTTTAATTTATTAAATTAAATATATTTTTAAATAAATGTTAAAAAATAAAAAAAATGATTAAATCGTAAGGAAACTATTATACGTTCATAACGAAAAATTATTATACGAATATATCTAAAATTAATATAATATGATTATAACTACGTACATTCGTATAGTTAAGTTTGGAAAAAGAGTTCACAATAGTTCAATTATTATTTATAAATAATTATTTTAATTTTATAAATTTTAAATTATATAGTTATTTATAAAAGTTAGTTATAACATAATAAAAATTAATCATCCTTATAATACTATTAGTATTTATTTTAAATATTTTTTTATAGATTAAAAATACTTACATTTGTATAATAACAATTCTAATAACACCTTAAATATAAATTATGATAATAAGTTTCTCGTTTTAAAAACAAAAAATATCACAATTCACAAGTTCATTTGAAGAATGGTGGTAGGAACTAGGAAGGGTGACAAGGGCACAAAAGAGAGTAATTGGTTTGGTCGGATTTGGAATTTCTGACGTTCCGGATTCTCCCGCTTGTTTCGATGACCGAATTTGGTGGTCACCCGCTCGTGTAATGCAAAAGCTCACACATACACACATAGCACACCATCCTTCTCTCCCTCTCTGCCTTTCGAATCTCGTTGTTGACCATTGGCTGTACATTCTGTTTGTTCCAACATCTCGCGCGTTTTGGAATTGGATTGCCACTTTCAATTTTCAAATCCTTTCTGATTTCCCTTTTCTGGTATTTTTTTTTCATCATCTCTTTAATCGACTTTCTTTTTCTGTTTTTTTTGTTCTCTTTTTCTAACTGGGTATCTTCTTCAATAGTTCTACTGCTTCATTTATAGATATCTCTTACATGGGTTTTTATCAATTTTGTTTCTTAGATTGTCGGTTGCACGAATTTTCACTCTTAAGCCAAAGAAAAGTGTGTTTATGTTTACTCTTCTGTGTTCTGGAATTCAGGTAAAGAAAAAATGTTTCCTTTTTTTGATTCTTTCTTATTTAGTTTTCAGATCCTTATATATTTTCTCTCTTTCTGAATCACATAAGAGATTAAGGTCCGTCTCAAAGTATTTCTCTCTACTCTATGTAGTTTTTCTTTCTCCTCTCCCCCTTTATATCTAGTTTCTTTCACCTAGGGTGGACAAAACCCTAACTACTTTGCCCAACCCATTGAAACTAACCCAACAAAGTTAAATTGGGTTAGGTTTTATAACATTACAGATTAGTTTGGGACTTTGGGTCACAACCCAACAAACTCGATTTTACATGACCGGGTGTTAGAGATCACAACCCGTGAAACCTAACCCAGTTATAATACATAACTTTAAATTTTATTTTTAAAAAATTATAGGAATTTATTCATATTCATACATGGTTAGTTTGAAATTAAACATAATAAATAACATTACATGAGATTTGTTTAATAAATTGTCTAATTTTCATTTAATATATATTATATAGTTTATTGATTTTATTTGAATAAATTTTTATTTTTTAAAATTAGTTTTCTAGTATCACTTTTAATTATTGATGATTAATTTTTTTTTAAAAATCTCAAAGTATTATTAAAATAATAAATTTTTAAATAAAATATAAAGAAATATTGTATAAATAATTTAAATAGACTTAATTAAAAAAATGATTTTTTAAAGAACTAGCCATTAACAAAGATAAAGTGAAATTTAGTATAAAACTATTTAAGAAAAAATCAACAATAATAATATTCTACATAAAATTATTTAAATACATATTTTTATTTGTAAAAAAATAAAAATAAAATATGAAAATAAAAATAGTGATAATAACTAAATATTAAAACAAATATTTTATAATTTTTTTCTTCATATTAACTATAGTTTATCATTTTCAACATAATAAAATAATATTTTAATAAAAAAATCATTAAAATAATATTAATTATCCTTAATTTATACCTTTCTTCAAACTAAAAAAACACACTGAGGAATTAAATACATACCTTAATGTGAAGGATTTAACTAACATTTTTCTCTATATTTTATTCATGTATGTTAATTTTGTCATCTATTTTGAATGATATAGCTACTGGACTAACCCTGTGAAGGTCAACAATATAGAACAATTGGATCACATGGAAAATTCACTAAAGAAATCACTTAGTGAAATTCGAAGACACAAGGTGTGCACTTTTATATTAGTTATTTACTTGGAGAATTTCATCTTGTGACTATTGATATTTCGGATTTTTCTTACCACTTTGGTTGGCAATAGGTAATTTCTATCTCGAAGTTTTCCAATCTGGTTACCCTTGTTAATGTTCCCTTCCAAAATTTGGGATGTACAAAATCTCATCAAGTTCAGTAACATGGTCAAATAATAGCTGTCTAAATAATGTTAAGAACATGAAATGTGGCTTCTCTTCCCTTTACAAAAGTAGACGTTTTAGATTTAGTCTCATATGTAAGGTGCTCCAGAGAAAGGTTTTTACCCCCACATGCAATATAGTGTCTCTAATCGGGCCTAAGGTGTCTGCATGTCTATTATCAGGACTATAGATAACTAGTAGAGTCAGTAGCTGCAAAAAAATAATTAGTTCATGTATTTTATTTACACAAGAAAACTTTTCTTCATATCAGTAGCCTCTAAAGGTATCTTCCCATAAGAGCTCTATTAATAAGGTCGACTTTCCTTTTGCAGGAAAGTGTGCAAAAGCAGCACCTTATGTCATTAGAATGTACAAGGCAGGTAAAAATGCTGGTTTGAGAATATTGCAGTATGGGATTTTTCCTTGTATGGTTTAGGTTAAATACTTGTAACTCTCGTGTGGCAGTTCCAAAATCGAATTCACATGCCTTTTGGAATAGTTGCTGAGCAAAATCTTCAACCGCTTTCATGGATATCTAACAATGACAGGCAACATTTAGTTTTACTCGAGGACCCAAACTTGCTTCCTCAACAGTGAGTGGCCGCAGACATATCTGAATTTGATCTTGCTTATATAGAATGAAACCCTCTTCATGTATTGAGCATTTTAATGACTCTTTTTAATACATAACATATTCAAATTTTTAGACTCAAGCATGATGTGTAAATTTTCTAGGGATGTGGAGTGCTCGGGAAGCTCATCATTTGGAAGTTATTCTGGTTACTTTAGCACGGATAGAACTTCAGAAATGCCCAACTCTGGGCAAGAAAATTGCATTGTTAATGAGCTGAGTATAACTGTTCCTATGAGGCAGCAATTGGGCGGTCAAATCCCCTACCTACCGTTCAATCTCAATGTCCTAACTGATGCAAAATGTCAACCTCCAGTGGAATTGAATCCTGCCGAGAATTCCTTGGATTATCCTGTCAATGGAAATTTTGAATTTCTAAGACCTGTATATGACTCCAACCAGCATAGCTGGGCTTCCACATCTGGGCCTTGTGGCGTTCCTATGTTTGACGAGCAATTATATTCCCAGGTCAGTTTTGCCCTTGTATTTCCCCTTCATGCAATTTACGTGTACATTCATGCTCTGCTAGTACGGATCACCTGTGAACTAATGATCAAACTTTTGCTATTTTTGTCAAACGAATGCTGCTGAAAGCATAGAGCATTTTCTGCGCATGTGTACATGCTAGATAGAGAGCACTATGTCACGTCCCGCTCAAATTGTCCCTAAAAATCCAAACAAATGATGGTTACCTAAAGGATCTAGACTATTCTACAAGGAAAGTTCTAGAGTTGCCTAAAGAAGTCTAGAAAGTGCTAGAGTTGCCTAAAGAAGTCTAGAAAGTGCTAGAGTTGGATGGACTCAACTCAAGCTAGAAGACCCTAGAATGTTCTAGAACACGCTGGATAGTGCTAGAATATTCTAGAACATACCGGATGGTTCATGAAGGATGTAGAAGCTGCTGGAAGCTTATGGAACATCCCGGAAGGTGCATGAACCGGAAGGTGCATGAAGGAACTAGACAAACCTAGAAGACTCTAGAGTTTGCTAGAAGGTCCTAGACCCTTGTGGCATATTGTACATAGTTCTAGAATTCTCTTGTACATTCTAGACTAGGAATACTCTAGAAAGTTGTGGCATACTCTTAAGCTTAGAGCCACACTATAAATAGACCTATTGGTCTTCATTTGTATTCATCCTTGGGAAATTGTAAGATAATCTCTCTCTAGAGCAATACAAAGCATTCTTTGCAAACTCTCTCTCTATTCTCTTTGGAGTTTCATTCGGATTCAAAGGCAGGCTTAGTGCAATGGACCGTGCTAAGTGCCGCACGATCGCTACTTGAGAAATAAGGTCGTGACAGTTGGTATCAGAACGGGTTAAAGTATCTCTATCTTTGGCAAAAATGAAGAACACCGCCCCAGCTACACCAAACATGGACGTTCCACCAATGGAACGTGGCCGCGAGGAAGCTCGGAAAGTCCCAAAGGAATCTCGAGCCAAGTCGAAAGACATGCTTTCTAGCTTGGAAGCACGAGTGGGAAGTGCGCAAGACAGCTTAGGGGAGCTGTTCGATCGGGTGGACAACTTAGAGGAGCGTTGCAATGGCTTGGAGGCCGAGGATGTGGAAATCCATGCAGCGGTTAAGATGTCACTCAATGAGCTAGATGGTGGATTAAGGCAAGAGATTGACGGGTTAAAGGTGGAAGTTTCCAAGGTAAGGGATCTTGTCCAAAGAGAACTTGCTAATGTGTTGCTTAGAATGGAGGATATCGGTGGTGATCTAGCTCTATGTAAGCGGGCTATAGCCGCGGGAACTAGTGCAACCACCGTCATTGAAGCTAAGAGGGTGGATGTTCCCAAGCCTAAGACCTTCAATGGTATTAGGAATGCTAGGGAAGTTGAGAACTTCCTATGGGGGCTAGAACAATACTTTGAGGCTACTGGCATAACGGACCATGCCAGCAAGATCCGAACTGCAGCCATGTATCTATCCGACACTGCGATGTTGTGGTGGAGACGGAGGCATGGAGATGTGCAACGTGGGGTTTGCACAATTGATACCTTTGAAGACTTCAAAAGGGAGTTCAAAATGCAGTTCTTCCCCGTTAATGCTGAGGAGGAGGCAAGGGGCCGATTGCGGCGATTGAAGCAAACGGGTAGTATAAGAGATTATGTGAAGGAGTTTACAACCCTGCTGCTGGAAGTTCCTGACACATCGGACAAGGATGCCCTATTCTTGTTCATGGATGGTCTCCAATCATGGGCTAATTTGGAGCTCAAGCGACGTGGTATCCAAGACTTATCTTCGGCCATCGCAACTGCAGAAAGCTTTATTGATTACTCCACAAACAAGGAGGGCTCAAAAGCCTCAGATAAAAAGTTTAGTGGAGGAAAGAGTGGTGGAGGCCATGCCAAGAGTCAGGGTTCCAAAAATCCTAAGGACGGCTCCTCATTCAAGCCACGGGACAAAGGGAAGGAGAAGGAGGATCAGAATGCCTCGAAGCCCCGGGTAACGTGCTTCATATGCGACGGACCGCACTGGGCACGTGAATGTCCGAAGAGGAAGGCCTTGAGTGCCTTAGTTGCCTCCACACATGACCAAGATGGAGGTGAGTCGGACGGAGGTGCAAAGATGGGTTCTTTGCGCCTACTTGGTGCATTGCAGAGCACCCCAAAGACCCCTAAGGGCTTGATGTATGTAGATGCAGCCATCAATGGGAAGGTCGTCAAGGCTTTGGTTGACACCGGTGCATCTCACAACTTTGTTTCAGTGGAGGAAGCAAAGCGACTTGGCCTAAAGGTTGTCAATGGAGGGGGATCTCTCAAAGCGGTTAACTCAGCGGCACTACCATTGCATGGAGTTGCTCGTGGAGTTAAGGTCAGTCTTGGTGCTTGGACTGGCCAAGTGGACTTATCAGTGGCACCCATGGATGACTTCTCTGTTGTATTCGGCATGGAGTTTTTGGACCAGGTAAGAGCTTTCTTGGTGCCCTGTTCAAACTCTATGTGCATCATGGATGGTGCGAAGGCATGTGTGGTACCGACGGAGAGGACCACCCGACCTACTACCCAAGCTCTCTCAGCGCTTCAATTCAAGAAGGGGTTGAAGAGGGATGAAGAGAGTTATTTAGCCATCCTAAAGGAATACGATAATGAAGAGGCGTCACCAAAGCCAAACTTGCCGACGGAAGTGCAAGTTGTCCTAGATAAGTTCCAGGATGTGATGCCGGAAGCATTACCCAAACGGTTACCTCCAAGGAGGGAGGTAGACCATGAAATAGAGTTGGAACCTGGCACTAGGCCACCAGCAATGAGCCCTTATCGAATGGCGAACTTAGAGTTGGCAGAACTGCGGAAGCAACTCGATGAATTGCTGGATGCTGGCTTCATAAGGCCGTCAAAAGCCCCATTTGGTGCCCCGGTGCTCTTTCAAAAGAAGAAGGATGGCTCGCTGCGAATGTGCATTGACTATAGGGCTCTAAATAAGATCACAGTCAAGAACAAGTATCCTATCCCACTTATTGCTGATTTGTTCGATCAATTGGGGAATGCTAGATACTTCACAAAACTGGACTTGCGATCGGGATACTACCAGGTACGCATAGCCAAGGGAGATGAGCCCAAGACCACATGCGTAACCAGGTATGGTGCCTATGAGTTCCTTGTCATGCCATTTGGCCTCACAAATGCACCAGCCACCTTCTGCACCTTGATGAACAAGATTTTCCATCCCTACCTCGATCGGTTCGTGGTAGTATATCTTGATGACATCGTGATATATAGCCGGACTTTGGAAGAATACCTAGAGCATTTGAAGAAGGTGTTTGAGGTCCTGAGAGAAAACGAGCTATATGTCAAGAAGGAGAAATGTTCATTTGCCCAAGATGAGGTGATGTTCTTAGGGCACAAGATAAAGGATGGGAAACTGATGATGGATGGAGTTAAAGTGAAAGCCATCCAAGAATGGGAACCTCCTGCCAAGGTTCCCGAGTTAAGATCTTTCCTCGGACTTGTGAACTACTACCGAAGGTTCATCAAGTCCTACTCAGCGAGAGCAGCCCCATTGATCGATCTGCTTAAAAAGAACAAGTCTTGGGAATGGACAAGCGAATGCCAAACCTCATTTGAAGACTTGAAGAAGGTCATTAGTGAAGAACCGGTACTTTGTCTTCCAGACCCCTCCAAGACATACGAGCTGCACACCGATGCCTCAGACTTTGCCATTGGTGGAGTTTTGATGCAGGATGGGCGTCCGATGGCCTATGAGAGCCGAAAACTCAATGACACTGAACGCCGCTACACTGTGCAAGAAAAGGAAATGACAGCTATCATTCATTGCCTAAGGGTGTGGCGACACTATTTGTTGGGTTCTCATTTTGTTATCATGACGGACAATGTAGCCACAAGCTACTTCCAGACTCAAAAGAAGTTGAGTCCCAAGCAAGCTCGATGGCAAGACTTCTTGGCGGAGTTTGACTACAGGTTGGAATACAAACCCGGTAAGGCCAATGTGGTGGCTGATGCGCTGAGCCGAAAGGCGGAATTAGCAGCCTTGAGTAGGCCAAGTAGTCCTTTGTTGGAAAGGATCAAAGAAGGGTTGGAGCATGATGCCCTTGCTCAAAACCTCCTTGCCCTCATCAAGGAAGGGAAGACGAGACGATTTTGGCTGAGTGACGGACTACTCTATGCCAAGCAGAATCGAATCTTCGTGCCAAAATGGGGAAGCTTAAGGAAAGAGCTTATCAAGGAGTGCCATGATTCGTTATGGGCTGGACACCCAGGAATAAGGCGCACCCTTGCTTTGATCAAGTCAATCTACTTTGGCCTCAACTTCGGGACGATGTGGAAGCTTATGTACGGATTTGTCTTTTGTGCCAACAGGACAAGATAGAGCAGCATGCACCCGAAGGGTTGTTGGAACCGCTTCCTATTCCAGAGAGACCATGGGAGAGCGTCTCAATGGATTTCATTACTTGCTTGCCAAAATCAGAGGGCTTTGGTAGCATTATTGTCGTCATCGACCGCTTCAACAAATACGCGACATTCATACCTGCCTCAACGGACTGCACGGCAGATGAGACGGCACGTTTGTTCCTCAAGAATGTTGTGAAGCATTGGGGAATTCCTTTCAATATCGTGAGTGACCGAGACCCACGATTCACGGGGAAATTTTGGACGGAACTATTCAAGCTATTGGGATCAGACTTGAATTTCTCCACAAGCTTTCACCCACAAAGTGACGGACAAACGTAGCGTGCCAACGCGTTGCTGGAGTTATATCTCAGACACTTTGTGAGTGCTAATCAGCGGGATTGGGCGAAGCTGTTGGATGTAGCCCAATTCTCTTACGACTTACAACAGAGCGAGTCTACCGCTAAAAGTCCCTTCGAGATCGTCATGGGGCAGCAACCCATGACTCCTCATGCCTTGGCTACGAGTTATGAAGGGAAGAGCCCTGCTGCCTTCAAATTTGCCAAGGCCTGGCATGAACAAGCAGAGTTGGCCCGAACCTATCTGAATAAGGCATCTAAGAAGATGAAGAAATGGGCTGACAAGAAAAGGAGGATGGTGGAATTTCATGAAGGCGATTTGGTTCTTGTAAAACTATTGCCCCAACAATTCAAGTCCTTGCGGAAGGTTCATAAGAGGTTGGTGCGGAAGTATGAAGGACCATTTCCAGTCCTCAAGAAAGTCGGTAAGGTGTCGTACAAGTTGCAACTCCCTCCAAAGCTCAAAATTTATCCGGTCTTTCATGTAAGCATGCTAAAACCTTATCATGGAGATAAGGAAGACATGAGTCGAGGAGAATCCAAAAGGGCGCCTACCGCAGTGGTAACCTTCTTTGACAAAGAAGTGGACTCAATCTTGGCGGATCGCGTGATCCGGCGTAGAGGTGTACCAAGTTATCGGGAATACTTGGTCAAATGGAAGAACGCTCCGGATGTAGAAGCAAGCTGGGAACCTGAGGACTCTTTGTGGCAATTCAAAGATGACATAGAAAGGTTCAAGCTTGAAGGCGCGACGAGGGCGTCGCGAACTTGAGTGGGGGAAGGTGTCACGTCCCGCTCAAATTGTCCCTAAAAATCCAAACAAATGATGGTTGCCTAAAGGATCTAGACTATTCTACAAGGAAAGTTCTAGAGTTGCCTAGAGAAGTCTAGAAAGTGCTAGAGTTGGATGGACTCAACTCAAGCTAGAAGACCTTAGAATGTTCTAGAACACGCTGGATAGTGCTAGAATATTCTAGAACATACCGGATGGTTCATGAAGGATGTAGAAGCTACTGGAAGCTTATGGAACATCCCGGAAGGTGCATGAAGGAACTAGACAAACCTAGAAGACTCTAGAGTTTGCTAGAAGGTCCTAGACCCTTGTGGCATATTGTACATAGTTCTAGAATTCTCTTGTACATTCTAGACTAGGAATACTCTAGAAAGTTGTGGCATACTCTTAAGCTTAGAGCCACACTATAAATAGACCTATTGGTCTTCATTTGTATTCATCCTTGGGAAATTGTAAGATAATCTCTCTCTAGAGCAATACAAAGCATTCTTTGCAAACTCTCTCTCTATTCTCTTTGGAGTTTCATTCGGATTCAAAGGCAGGCTTAGTGCAACGGACCGTGCTAAGTGTCGCACGATCGCTACTTGAGAAATAAGGTCGTGACAACTAGCTGCCTTTAAAGTAATGCCAGACATGGATAAATTGCCTATTGATTGACTTATATTGTTTAACCCTTTGGGACTTTGTGGTTTGTAGCCTTTCGTTTATTATGGTTCACTGTTATAGAATCAATCATCATAATTCAGGATTTTCATTGTGCCATACTTCATAGTTATCTTTTCCTAATACAGATTGTAGATGTCCGGCAGTCACAGGTCTCGGCTGGTTGAGCTATAAAACCTAAGACTGTTATTATACTCTCTTTTACTATGAGAGTACTAGTTATGGAAGCAATATGAAGAAACATGGTCACAACATGTATGCTTCCATGAACACCAGTCACAAGTGCTGATCCACTTCTAAAATGTTTTTTTTCCTTCTCTCTTCCATAGACTCATTATGCTTAATATCTCATAGCAAAAGCAAGGAGAAAAGAAACATATTCAAGTGATTACATTTTAAAAGCTTTGAAATCTGTGTAAGAAATGGTTTTATTGATATGAATAAACGAATATTTACAATCTAATTTATACAAAAGAAAAACAAAATTGTAATAATTAAAAATAAACATAATTATGGAGAGATATATTCTTGGACAGTCTGTTGCTCCCCACCAATCTGTTGGTGGTTGTTTCCAGCTGGTATGTTGGTTGATACCAATTGGATCTTGAGTTCTTTAACATTCCTCCTCAAGTTGGAATATATGTTAATTATTCCAAACTTGTTAAGTAAGCTCGAGAACTGTGAAAAACTCAAGGATTTGGTAAATATATTTGTTGGTTGCTCTAATGTAGAGATATGATAAGTTTTGATCATTCTAGCTTGAATCTTTTCTCTCACTAGATGACAATCGATCCCTATGTATTTGGTTCGTTCATGAAACACTGGATTTGATGCAATGTGAAGGGTTGCTTGATTTTCACAATATAACTTGGTCGGTTGGGAGTGCTTGATACCCAAATCATCCAAAATGTATCGTAACCAGGTTACTTCGCAAAAGGCTACTGCCATTAAGCGGTTTTCTTCTTCTACACTTGATCGTGAGACCGTCTTTTATTTCTTAATCTTCCAAGAAATTAGTGAGTTTCCAAGAAACATACAATATCATGTGGTTGATCGTGGTACGTCTGTGCATTTAGCCCAATCTACGTCACAGAAAGCATTTAGTTGTAATGAACTAGTTGCTGAGAAAAAAAGACCTTGTCTTGGTGTGTTCTTGACATATCGTAGCACTCGTTGAGCTGCTTTCAAATGTGGTTGACATAGTTTATCCATATATTGATTGAGAATGTGCACGACATACACTAAGTCCGGTCGTGTGATGGTCAAGTATATTAATCTCCCAACAAGTCTTCGATAGGTTGTAGGGTCATTGATGAATTCCCCTTCAACCTTGTTGAGGGATAAATTTTGTTCCATAGGTGAATTGACAGATTTGGCACCAAGATAACCCATGTCTTCCAATATTTCAAGTGCGTACTTGCGTTGTGACAAAACAATTCCCTTCTTGGAACGTGAAACTTCTTTGCTCAAAAAATATTTTAATTCATCGATATCTTTTAGCTTGAATTGTCGCATGAGATGATTCTTAGTTTCTTCAATGTGTTGTACATTTTTCATGTTATGATTATATCATCTACATAGACAAGAAGAGCAGAGAAAGAATTTCCACTAGTTAAGACGAATAGTGAGTGATCATACTTGGATTGGTTAAAACCAACTAACTTAAGTGTTGTTGATAGCTTGATGAACCATTGTCATAAGGCTTTTTTAAGTCCATACAAAGATTTGTGTAGCTTACATACTCGTCTTTCCCCCTTTCATCCGAATCCAAGTGGGAGAGACATGTAGACATCTTTATGAAGATCACCATAGAGAAAATAATTGTTGACATTGAGTTGACGAAGATGCCAATTTTGAATAGCAGTAACTACAAGAAGGAGACAAACAATGACAAGTTTGGCTACTGGTGCAAAAGTTTTTTGGTAGTCAAAACCTTCAATCTGACTGTATCCTTAGGCCACTAACCAAGCCTTGTATCGTTCCACAAAGGCATCAAGATTATACTTGATTTTGTAGACCTATTTACAACCAATTGGTTTGTTGTTTGGAGGGAGCTGTTGAAGCGTCCAAGTGCCATTAGTTTCGAGAGTATTCAGTTCTTATTTCATGACAAGACGTCATTTTGGATCATTGAAAGCTTCAACAAAGGTGGTTGGTTCCCTGAGAATGGAAATAGAAGTAGCAAAGGCACGATTTATAGGTGATAATCGGTCATAAGTAAGTACATGAGATAGAGAATGAGAAGTACCTTTGCTATTGGACGATGTTGAGTTAGACAAAGGGAAGGACCGAGAAGGCAAGAAAGCTTCTACATGATACTTGTGAAGGTAGCTAGGAACATTGGTGGATCGGCGAAGCCTATGTGTGACTGGTGTTGAAGGAGTCATGTGTGGTGCAAAAGTTGATGATGATGTTTCAGGAGATGAATTTTCAAGATGAAGAATGCTTGAGTCGATTGTTGGAAGGGCAGATGGTGTATGATGAAGTGATGTACTTGGAGTGGTTGATTGACCAATGTTAAGTATGTCATCATAAATAGTATTTTCTAATGGAGTGAATGGAGTTGGAGTATTGACAACAGAAGTGAAATAAAGAAATACATGTTCATGAAAGATAACATCACAAGACACTAAAGTCTTGCTTGTTTCCAGATTATAGACACGATAACCTTTTATCCCAGATGGATACCCAATGAATATGCATCTATGTGATCTAGCATCAAACTTGGTGGGTCGATCATGATGTACAAACACAAAACAAAGGGAACCAAAAACATGAAGATGTTCATACTTAGGAACTTTGTGAAAAAGGAGTTCAAATGATGTTTTACCCTTGAGAACAGGTATTAGAGTACGATTTATGAGGTATGTGGCTATAAGAATGACATCTCCCCAGAATTGTTTAGGGAGATTGGCTTGGAAGAGCAATGCACAAGCGACATTGAGAAGATGATGGTGTTTGCATTCAGCAACACCATTTTGTTGAAAGGTAGAGACACAACTGGTGTGATGAAAGATTCCTTTGGTAGAAAACAAGAATTCTAGTCCATTGTTGCTACAAATGATTTTAACTCTGAATGCAAATTATGTTTCAACAAGGTTAATGAAGGTGGTAAGAAATGTACGTGTATCAAATTTAGTATGTAAGAGATAGACCCATGTGCATCTTGAGTAGTCATCAACAATAGTGAGGATATAACGTGCTCCATTAAGTGCTAGAATGTGATAATCATCCTAAATATCGACATGAATTAGTTCAAAATGTGCTTTTGTATTGATGGAACTTGGAGGAAATGGATTACGAGTTTGCTTAGCTAATGGACAAATAGAACAATCACTAATGGAACAAAAATGTGTGTTGATGGAAAGAGAAATTACACGCAAATTGTTATTAGATAAATGACCAAGTTGTTGATGCCATAGATGAGAGTTAGTTGAAGCAGTATTTGAAACGGAGAAACATTCAACCTTTTCGGAAATAGTCAGGTAGTAAAGTCCTGCTTTCTCAGTTCCCATCCCAATTGTCTTCCCCAAGCATTTGTCCTTAACAAAGCACATATTATTAGTAAAGGTGACATGACAAAATATAGTTTGAGTTAATTTGTTTACTGAAACTAAGTTTAATTTGAAGGAGGAAACACATAAGACATTATGAAGTATGAAATTATTAGAGAAATATACAGTGTCAATATGTGTGACACGGGCAAGAGAATGACCAGGTAAATGCATATGTTGCTTAGTGACTGGAATGCTGGAGCTCATAAGGTTTTGGGAACAGACCATATGATCAGTTGCTCCTATATCAAAAATCCAATGAGTTTCTAAATGGAAAACAGTTGCACATAATGTGTTACCTGAAGAAGTAATCACTTGACTTATCATGCTACCTGATTTGGATTGATTGAAAAGTGTAAGAAGCTCATGATATTGGGCGGATGTAAGGTTGTGAGATTGTGTCTTTGTGTTAGAGCTGCTTTCCTGAAAGTCAATATGGTGAGCTTTGGAGGGAAAACCATAACTTGTATTTCTCTTATCTTGAATTTTTCCTTTTTTTCGACATATGTTGATGTCATGTCCATTCAAACCGCAGAAATTACATTTGAGATGCTTTTGACAGTTTTCAAAATTGTATCCATTGAGACCACAAAAATCACATTTAAGGTGATTTCGGTAATTCTCAGAATTATGATCGATATTGTTGCATCGATTGCACTTGAGATGTGGGTTCCTTGGTGGGTAATTCTTGTGAGGATATTGTGGACGACTATCCCTGGCAACAAATGCGACAGCTTCTGGCATCCTTCCTATGGTTTGCATGGAGATAGCTCTTTGCTTTTCATCTTGAATAATGAGTGAATATACCTTATTTATTGTAGGTAAAGGTTCCATGAGCAAGATTTGTGCACGTGCTAATGTGTAAATCGTATTAAGCCCCATGAGGAACTTTATGGTTCGTTGCTTTTATTGATATTCTTGTAGTTTCCTTTCGACATTTCCTCCACAATATGGAAGAGGATATAGTGCATCGCGACTATCCCATAGGCTTTTCAACTTGGTATAGTATTCTCCAATGCTCACACCTTCTTGTATGCAATCATGGATCTCTTGCTCAATATGAAATAGGTGTACGTTGTTGGTGTGTGAAAAATGTTCCTTCAATTCTTCCTATAGCTCATATGCAGTATCATTATACATGACACTTTCTACAATTTTAGGCGATATGGTATTGAGAATCCATCATTTGACAAGAATGTTGTAGTGAGTCTATTGTTTGATTTTTGCTTCAAAATTTGTCGATAGCCTTTTTGATTTTGTCGTCAATATATCTTTTTTTGTTTTTGATGATGAGAGCCATGAGCATCGCATGACTCTAAATATGATAATTTTCTTTATTTAAGGATTGAGTTATTAGAATCATGTCTAGTTGGTCTGAGTGGTATAGATATAATGAATGGTTAGGGTCATCATACCATTTTGGTAAAGTATGGTTGGTATTGGTAGTTGTAGACATTATTATTGAGTAATTTTTTTTCGAAAGAACGGGATAAAATTTAGTGTGTTTTAGACAACAATGATTGTTTATGAAATAAATAATGAATTGAAATATACTTTATTTTATAGAAAATGAGTCGAGGATTACAAAACCAGAAATTTCAGCTGAAGAATCGGTCGGAAATTTGGTGAATCGGTGCCTTGAGTGGCTGAAACGCTGGAGCACTGAATCGGATGAAGACCGAATTGAAATGAATGACGTGTCATTTGCTTAAGAGGTGTGCTGAACGACGTGTCGTTTGAGTCGTCTTCCTCAGCGCGAGCGCATGTTGGCTTGTGGAACGCCGGTGAACTCAGACAAGACACGTGTGAGGGCATGGGTTGATGTTTTGTCTTGAAATTAATTGCAGATTGCTCAAAAATTTTTGGATATTTTAATGGGATGAAATTGAAAGTACTTTAAAATCGAAATTGGTTTTGGAAAGAAACATAATTTGAAAGGAAGAAAAAGAAACTGTGGGAGCTTATTTTTCAGAGAACTACTTCCTGAGTTTTGATACCATGTAAGAAATGGTTTTATTGATATGAATAAACGAATGTTTACAATCTAATTTATACAAAAGAAAAATAAAATTATAATAATTAAAAATAAATATAATTATTAAGATACATGTTCTTGGATAGCATGTTGCTCCTCACCAATTTGTTGATAGTTGTTTCCAATTGATGTGTTCAATTTGTTGATAGTTGTTTCCAATTGATGTGTTTGTTACCACTAGTTGGATCTTGAGTTTTTTAACAATATGTTGTATTCCTGGATGAGATTTGCAAACTCACGCGCATAATGGCTCTTGAACTTCTATTTTTCCCTATTACTCTGGTTTTTTTAACTCCCTTAATCTGAATGGTCGTTGCCTCACCAGACATCTCAATTGTTTATTTTGCAGCCGTTGAACTAGGACTCGCATATGATTTTGTATTCATCGACAGGATGAAACTGCCAGTGGAATTTGATCATTTCCCTGGGACGTGTAAAATAATGATCATCTTTGCCGTGTAGATGTAGACACAAAGGCAACCCGGCTTGTGATGTATAGTACAAGTAAAACACGTAAGTGGTGCCCTCCTTGATATGAATTGCTGGGAAAGTGGAAAAGGTTGTATCTCAATTTGATGAGGCACCTGTCTGGGATGGTATATCTCTCTTACCAATTAGCTGTAGCAATAGATCCGATCTTAGTCTAGTCCAGTCCAGTCTTTTGTTTCGTATTCATCTGTGACTGTGGATATCAAGGTTGTTAATGGCATCCTAGAATACTGATTATTACCCCCGAATCTGATCTGTAAATAAAAAGCACATATTTAGCAATATAGTAATTCCTAAATCAAAACATGTATTTTTTTTTGTGTGCATGTAAACACAAGTGCATAATATTAGTCTCTGTTTCTTTCTACAAAAAACTTGTCCATTAACAGAGCATTCCGAGAATGCTTCCTTGGAAAAGCTGCTAATTTATGACCAAAAATTCATCGTCTTTAATAAAAATATATCTTAGTCTCGTAGTTATTACATAATCAGTACAAACATGTTATTTCTTTTAAAATAATCACCAAAGTCTATTAGCAGATTTAGGCAAAAAAAAATTCTTTTACAAAATTGGTATTTTATAAAAACTTTATTTTTAAAACATTTAAAGAAAATAAATAACCATAAAAAGAATTTGACTTTTATTTAAACTTAAAGAAAATAAATCACAATTGTTTTTTTACAAGTGTGCATACATCAGATTTACAAACAAAAATATTGAAATCATAAATAAACTAGAAAATAACTTTTTAAATAATCAAACTAGTCATATCCTAAACATCATAACAATCCTAAATCTTAGTTATCTTTTTTTTAAACAACTAATGCTCTTGATTACAAAAGTTTGTTGTAATCTTCGAAAAGGTTTTGACTCTAAATTCAAGTAATATAATTTTTTCTCTTTTAACACCATAACTAATCAATTATTGAGTCTAAATATCCTTAAAAACACAATAATTGGGTCAAAAATAACAATACAAAATAAGATAATAGTGATTTGAGAGGCTAGCATAAGGTTATAATTGAATGAGTAAACAACTAACATAGAATCAAGAAGTAAAGTATTAGTAATTTGTGATGATTCTTCTTCAATAATTAGGACGATATGACCATTGACCGACACAATTTTGAAAAAATAGGTTAAATGTTGAAACTTGTTTTGCATTAAATATCATATGATCAGTAGTACCATAATCAATTATCCATATATTATTCAAAACAAGTATAGAAATGTTCAAGACATTACCTCCGGTGTTGATAGCAATTACCAATGCTAATGATATAGAAGTAGGATCATTGTCTTTTGTTTGAGCAACATCTGTAATATTATGCGGCCACTTAGAATTTTGATAATGTGTACAAATTTGGATATTCAATAAGTTCCGAGCAACAAATTTTAAAATAGTCCTTTTGATAGTAATGAGTGCATTTATAGGTAACTTTGTCTAAATTATTGTAATTCTTTAAATTAGTTGATTTTGATTACTCTTATGATGTCTGACCAAATTGATGGCGAGAAATTATAAAAGAAATTTTAAGTTTTTCAATATCTTTATTCAAAGTATTAGTTTGTATGATTTCACGATAAATTAATAAATAACACTCTTTTAGACTTTAAGAGTGATTTGTGACATAAAATTTTTAGTCAAAATTAATCAAAAAAATTATCCAATCTAACAAAAAATATTTGCTCTCAAGTTTACTCAATGGATTATTGATATACTGTAACATCGTTAAGAATCTTCGTGACCATTTTATCATAAATTTTGTTAACTCCCCGTAATATATTGAAAGTGAAATATAGACTTACTAACGTTACAACCGAAGGTAGATGGTTTTCTATATTAATGGGTTTTGATAGGTGGGTTGGTCAACGTTTTGGGTGGTGGTAATAGTTTGGATGTAAGTGAAGACGGTTTTTGTCGTATGAGATAAATTTAAATTTTTAAAAACTTTTTAGGCTTTGATATCATGAAAATAAGAATAATAAGTTAAATATTTATTATATACCTTAATTAATCAAATAAATTATATATGTAAAATTAAAACTATCAATTAATTTCCTGTAATCATGTCTATAAAATCTCTATTATTTATATACAATTTCTATATAAATATAGTAAATAATTATTGTTGACTATTTCAATACTACTATACTCGAACATGACAGGGCATTGAAAAACAAGTACTATTATACACCATAGCACAGCACTACTACTACTAATTCATTTGGAACTAAAACTAAATGCTTACATTATTTCTTTTATATATTCATAATAAAGTCATTGGTTTAAAGGTAAAGCAAGTGATTTTAATGACTTATAAAAGTATTTAATTAAAACAGAAAAAATATATGAAGTAATACCAAGCGTTAAATTTCAAAAAAATCTTGTTAAGGTTATTATTGAATCTCGATGGAAAATTAGGGAGAGATATAGCTAGGCTGTTGAATTAGTGGGAGACAATGGAAGAGATAACTAGTGCTATGTATGTTAGGAGAATCTAATTTCAATACGAACTTTAATCAAGTTCTAAACAACGAAATTAAACTCATTCTAATTCTTTGTGTGAATCTTTTAGAAAACAAATAAATAGAGTTTAAAATAAAAAAACATGCACAAAATCAACACAAGTAATTTACGTGAAAAAATCTTCCCGATATATGAAGAAAACAACCACGACACTTCTCTCCAAAACTTCCACTATCAAGAAACAATTGTACAACATTTCTCTTTAGGTAAAACTAGAGACAAACAATCAATAATATCATCAAGAATACACTTCTTGGAAACTAACAATTATTTCAAAAGAATGGAGAAATATAACTCAATTCGTAGTCATTGTTCACAGCTCAGATTTTCACAAACTGGTTAGCCAAATCCAAATCCCACCATACAGATTAAAGAGTCTTGAGTCGTGAACCTGCCTGCAAAATTTCAGTTTAATCGAACCACAAACGGTCTTCCATCAGAGCACTTGATGAAGAGACTTGGTAGAGAGGAAAAAACTGCTCTCTTTTCTACAGATTTCTCTAGTTGCTGCAACTCTTAATTTTTCTGACTCTCGACAAACCCTAAATGAGTTTATTAATGAAGCAATGTAATGACATAATTGCTCTCTTCTTATTTCATGAACTTTTAAACCACATGGATTTCACTTGAGTTCCTCCAAATAAGAAGAAAATCCAACAATGGATACAAATGGGTGTTGGAGATGACGGGAATATCTTGAATCACTGGTGAAACCATAAGAGACGATGAAAATACCTTGAATCACTGATGAAGTTGATGGAGACGATGGAACGCCCGAGACGATGGGAGATGGTCGATGGAAGATGTGAAGGAGAAAATGATTTATCATTGAGTGGGTATAATGAAAATTAAGGGAGATAATGAGGAAAATTATAGACGCACGAGGCTGAAATTTCACGGGTTGATTGGCACCAAAGTACTATGGCAAAAGGTAAAACAGGCTAATGTTAAAACCTTTGGTATTTTTGTTAAAAAAAAAATTATACCTATAAATAGATGCGGCATTTTTTTATAAAAAAGCCACAAATAAGCATATTTATTGTATTTACAGCCAAGCATACATGTTTATGTGATTAAATAAATAATATATTTACATTAAGAGATATGTATTCTCTTTTTTGATGTCACAACTTTCATTTTCTAAAAAAAATTAAACTTGACAATTTTTTTTATCCCACTCATTATGGCCATCATTCGTCATTGAGTTCTTGATTTAGTCCATCCAAGAACTCAGATAATGTTTTTGATTCTTTGCTAAAAATAATTTAGTCAAGGAAAACCATAACTCTAATATCATATATATAATTATGTATTATCCAAATTATATTATTTACTATAGTTTTTATTTAACTGCTTTTACTTACAATTTATAGAAAATATAGTCCAGAAAAAAAGAAAAAATATCTTCTAATTATGATTGAAATAACATATTCTAATAATGTTAATAATCTTTTAATTAATATACAATCGGTTTAAATCTTTGGCATTTATTCTTAATATTTCAACGGTATATTATTTTAATAAAAAATATTTAAAATATTAATTTTTTTTGAGATTTTTTTTAAAAAAAATTAAAACTTAAAATTAAAATGTGATATATATAATTTATATATAATTTTATAAATATTACGTTTCTAAATTTTATTTTTCCAAAATTAAAGTGTACATTCGATATACATCCGCTCCTAAACTGAGGTTCATTGTAAATTCGTCTGTCAATACGATGTTATGGAAATCAGACTTATTCCCAAAAACAAAACAAAAAATTAGACTTGTCTAGCTGAACTAGTTTATAATTCAAATAATTTGAGGAAGTTCTACCAAAAGAAAAAAAAAGCTTTAATCTTTCATTAATGAAGAATCCATGAAGTTAAATATGTGTAAAGTAAATAAATATACATTAATCTATTACTAGATATACATTAACAATCTCCCTCAAATTTAAGGTGTATGTGAGACAACTTGAAATTATCAACCAAATTACGAGTACGTTCTTTGGGAAGTATTTTAGTGAATATATCTGCAAGTTGAATATTAGAGGAAATAGGGAAAAACTTGAGAGCATCATGGACAACATGAGAGTGAATAAAGTGACAACTAATCTCGATGTGTTTAGTCTATTCATGGAAGACATCGTTGTGAGCAATATGAATGACACTCTGATTGTCATAATAAATGAGAGTAGTAGAGGATGTGGACACACCTAAATCCTTAAGAAGCCATCGTAGCTAAAGGAGCTCAGATGTGGTATCAGCAAGAGCACGATATTCTGCTTCAGCACTAGAGCGGACGTTTGTTTCTTATTTCGACAAGAAATCAAAGAAGAACCAAAGAGAAAGCAATAACCTAGTGGACCTGCAATCAGTGGGATCTCCTGCCCAATCAGCATCAGAGAATGCACGAAGTACTAGAGGAGACTGAGCTAAGTAAAAAAGATCATGAAATATAGTGTCTTTCAAGTATCGTAGAATACGCAGAACAACAACATAATGAGTCGATCATGGAGCAAACAAATACTAGCTCACCTGATGAACAACATAAGAAATGTTTGTAAAGAGAGGGATTACACAATGGTTCCCCCTCTGAGGGTGTCAGATGCACATTAAGTTCAACTAGAGTGTCAACAGTCTTGTTGCCAGTGAGTCCAACTTGAGATAAGAGGTTAGATGTATACTTAGATTGAGTAATATAAATACCATCTATGGAACAGATGATCTCAAGACCCAAGAAATAGCTGAGATATCCAAGGTCTTTCATCTCAAACTACTGACTAAGAAAATTCTTGAGTTCTTGAATGCCACTAAGGTCATCACTAGTTATGATCATATCATCCACATATAGGAGAAGCAAAATGGTGCCTTTATCATTGCGATGAAGAAATAAGGCATAATCTTAAGGACTGGCAGTGTAACCCAAGCAAAGGATGGTGGAGATGTACTTGGAAAACCATGCTCATGGAGCTTGTTTAAAGCCATAAAGAGCACGTCGAAGGCGACACACCTTATTTGTTTCAACAGAAAGACCAGGAAGAGGTTACATATAGACTTCTTCATGCAGATCCTTATTAAGGAATGAATTTTTAACATCCATCTTAAAAAGGTCCCATTTACTAGGAGTGGAAATAGCTAAAAGGGTAGGAATAGAGGAAATATGGATAACTAGAGAAAAAATCTATTTATAATCAATCCCATACTCTTGTGTAAAACCTTTTGCTATAAGACGAGCCTTGTAGCGCTCTATGGACCCATCAGAAGGAGTCTTGATCATATAGATCTACTTACAACCAACCACAGACTGACCAGGAGGATGAGTAACTAGATCCCAAGTATGGTTTTTGGTTAATGCATCAATTTCTTCTTTCATTGCAATCTGCCAAAAAAGGTTAATAGATGTCTCATGATAGGTGTGAGGCTCATGGAGTGTAGCAAGGACAGTGTAACAATGATAGTCAAGTAAATGTGCAGGAATGGATCTTAACCAGATTGAGTGGCGAGGTGGAATGTCTTGTGGAGGATCTTCAGGTGGAGTAGGAGTAGGGGACCTATGTTCAAGGTGGGGTAGCTTGTTATCAACCTGTTCTTCTACAACCTATCTACGAGAATCATCAAAAATATCTGAAGATTGAATAGAGAAGTCCAAAGGTGGATTAGGAGTATCTATAGAAGGAACAGGACTCTCATTTGGAAAGATTTATAAAACAGTTGAATTCGTTAGGAAAGAACAAAAGTGAGAAAGTTCAACAAATAAGCGGTGTTCCCAAAAGACAACATTACGAGAAACGCAAAGACAATGTGAGAGAGAATCATAACATCGATACCCTTTTTGAGTTTCACCATAACCAAGAAAATAACAAAGTCTAGATCGAGGCTCAAGTTTGTTGTGTTCATGAGGCTGAAGAAGAACAAAATAGGTAGATCTGAATGAGCGAAGGTAATGATAGTCAAGAGATGACCCAAAAAGGCGCTCATACGGAGTCTGATTATGAATGACGGTGCTTGGAATACGATTAATGGCACAAACAGAATGAAGAGCAGCTTCAACCCAAAATAGGGCAGGAACTTTGGCAGAAAGAAGAAGAGCACAAACAGTGTCAAGAATATGATGAAGTCTTCTTTCGGCTCGACCATTTTGTTGAGAGGTTCCTGGACAGGTTAGATGATGTACAGTGCCATAAGAGTGTTACAAAGCTTGAAAAGAATTTTGAGTATATTCAAGAGCATTATCAGATCGAAAAGTTTTGATATGTTTAGAGAATTGTGTTTCAACCATTTTTGCAAAGTTACTGTATATTGGTAAGATTTCAGAACGAGATTTTATTGGAAAGATCTAAGTATAACGAGAATAATCATCAATAAAAACAATAAAATATCGAGATCTACCAATACTAGTAACAAGAAAAGGTCCCTAAACATCATAATGAATTAACTCAAAAATACTATTACAGATAGATTTACTATTATTGAAAGGTAAAACTGGTTGTTTTCCTAACTGGCATGAAGTATAATCAAAATTGTCTTTGGATACATAACCCAATATACCTTTAGAAGCGAACTGTTGTACCCGAGTGGATGGGACATGACCAAGATGAGAATGCCAAAGTATGAGAGAAGGTAAGGAAGAAACTGTAGCAGCAACAGAGGCAGGAGCAACAGGTGGAAGATGAAAATTATTCATAGGAAACATATGCCCAACCTTAGGACGAGTCCCAAGCTTTTGCCCTGTCCTCGTATCCTGTACAATACACCCAAAATAGTCAAAAATAAGGCGATATCCTAGTTCAACTAATTGTCTCACATAGTATAAATTATAGGATAGGTCAAGTACATAGAAAACCTTAGGAACAGAGAGGGTAGATGTTGAAACAAAACCTAGACTATTCCCATGAATGGTGGAACCATCAACTATATGAATATTAAGAAGGTGTGGACAGAACTGAAAGAGTAGTGGAAAGAGGTCCATTACCATCCATTTGAACAGCCTGAGTTATGATCTTCTGTAGTCTAGTGGAGGAAAGGTTGATAGTGGATCCAGAAGACTGTGACTCTACTAAACTAGAAGGCATCAGTGGAGTAAGCTCAGTATTAGCAACAACAGCAGTAGATTTGTTGCAACAGTAACAAGTCTCAATGGTGTGGCCATTACGCTTACCATAATTGTAGAACCTTTTATTGCTATGCTTGCGACGATTGTTAAAGCTAGAGGAATCACCTGATTGCTGAGGTTGCTCAATGGAAGGAGCATGAGGAGTAATAGCCAAAACATTGAACTTATTCTAGGCTTGAAGGGTTGCAAGCCTAGCTTCTTCTCTAATCAACTCATTTACAGCAATATCAAAAGAGGAAAGAGGACTGCGATTAAGAAGCTGACCTCGGATAGGCTCAAAGTCCTTGTGAAGTGACATCAAAAACTCATAGAGGTGAAATCCATCCCTAACTATAGCATATTGTTGTGCATCTGTTAAGCATACCCAAATTTGATTACAAAGGCCAATTTGGTCCCAAAGGAAGCAAAGTTGATCAAAGTAGTCATTGATGGATTGCCCCGGTTCTTGTTGAAGTTGACGCAATTCAACTATTAGTTGATATTTCATGGATCTGTGAGTAATGGAGTATCTTTTGGCCAACATATCCCATGATGATTTGGCATCATCAAAGCTGCCTAACAGATTGGAGATGGAGGTAATAGAAGTATTCTGAATCCATGTGAGAATCATGTGATTGTGATTATCTCGTTCAATCATGCGACCAAGGAAGGTAGCATCTTCTTCACTTTCTCCTTTGACAGGAATGATAATTACACCAGTATAGTAATGCCAGAGTATACGACCCTTAAGAAAACTGTGCATAGCTTGAGACCATGACAAGTAATTCTTGGTCCACTCCAATATAGTATTGATGGGGCAAGGAAGAAAAACATCTTTTTATCCATTTAGAAACACAATATGCAAAAACTGACTACAAAAATGAGGTCTACGCGAAAAATTGGGTATAGAGGACCCAAACTGCAAAAGTCAACGGTTAGCACAGTCAGGTCACTGATGACAGGGAGCCTGCGTGCGCGTGCAAAGTCTGATGGTTGCGATACTTCCACGGTTGTGTAGATCTAGTGGAGCCGATCACAGTGGTATCTGTAGAAATGTTTTCGGAGCAAGTTGCACGATGGCGACGGTGATTGCAGTTGTTTGTGTGGTGCGGGACTCTTAACAACGGTGACTATGGGCCCGAAACCTAAGGACAACAACTGAAAGACGTCGGAAATTCAACGATGAATGATTGCAGTGGCTGTTGTGATAGTGAAAGTTATAAGGGTGGAGTAACACCAGAAAAGATAAGACTGTTAGAAAGATAAGAACATTGACTCTCATAACATGTTAGAAATATTTATTGATTGTATTCTATTCTGTGTTTAAAGGAATATAAATGGTGAATTTATATATGAGTTATAAGTAAACTAGATATATATATGTAAAGTAAATAGATATACATTAATCTGTTACTATATATATATTAACATAATTAATTGTTCAAATAATAGTATGTATATATGTTACATTTATATGCAAGTTAGAAAATCCAGTTATTATATAATAAAACTAATTTTCAAAAGCTAACGCTTTAAGTTTAAAAAAAGTACTAAATTCATTGTTCACTGATCAAACTTATTTGTAAAAAAAATTATTCTATTAAATTTCTTTAACATATAGTAATTATAATAGAAAAAAAGTAATGATTTTATAATTTAGTTACGTAGAATAAAGAAACCTAATCATAGACTCCTAGTACAAAGCCTTACTGCAAAGGTGGCAAGGCCAGTGATTTTTTTAGTAATATAATTAAATTAAAATTGTCCGGATCAGATTTATGACTCAGTTTATAGATTAGATTTATGACTCAGTTTATAGATTAGTTGAAATTTAAAATTTTAAAAATTAATTTAATAAGATCGTTTAGCTGTATTCATTTTATAAAATCTTAAAAATTCAAATCAACCAATTTTTATTATAAATAAAATAAAATTTTATTTAATTTATTTTATCAATTTTAATTTTAATTTTAATTAATTATATGAAAAATAAATACTTTTTTTAAGATATGAGATAAATATATTTCAATAAATATTTCTTATTAAGTATGTATGAGTTTTATTTCTTATTTTTTTTTCAAATTTCAATCACATTTATAATTTTTATTGTCTTTTTTTACTCTATATTTATTTGAGATATGGTACATATTTTAAGTTCTTTATTTAGTAACTTTATTTTTTTAAGAAAGTTAAACATTTTATAAATAGTAAAATAAAATATATTATGCTATTAATCTTCTCTTAAATGATTTATAACAAGTTAATAGGTAAAGACTAAGCATATCTAATGATCACTATGATATCAATTTAAAGTTTTTAATTGCGTATATAATTAAAATAGAGTATATAAATATTTAATTAATCAAAATATGTTAAATTAAAATTTCATAAGCGACTAGACATATAATCGTATGTAAATAAAATAATAAAAAAATAAATAGAATTTACATATGATATTTTAGGTATAAACAATTTAAGGTACAACGATAATCTAATAGATCCGTCGAATCAACTAATTATTTACTATGAAAATAATGTTTAATTACAAGATTACGACTTAAAATATCTATCACAGATAATGTTCCAAGTAATCTACTTACAAGTCATATTTTCTTTCACAGTCTCCACAAGAAAAATGCACAAATTCGTACCAACTTTTCGATAACCTCGAGTCACACGAGTAACGAAACAAGCTTAAATTGTACCTACAAAATTAGCATAATAATATAAGTAAAAAGTATCTTAGAATTGATTCAATAATGCAAAAATCTAGTTAGATGATTTAATAAAATAGCAGTTAAATCAAACTCAACTAACAAATCATAGAACAAAAGATGAAGCATATAAATATAAAAAATATGTTTATTAATCAATCAAACACAAACACACAATATTTATAGATTAATTGAGGAAAAAATCCTAATAAAATATGATTTACTTTTTCAAAACAATTTGAGAGAGAAAGCTTTATATCAAAAGATTGATGCAATTGTGGTTAAATAAAATAAGAGATATTATATTGTTTAAATAGAAAATATTGAAGCTCTAATACTAGTTTAAAATTCAATTATAAATTTATCCATTAAATAATTCATAGAATAGTAAAGTATAATTTGGTTTGAGTAAATAATTAAAAAAATTGGTTTGAATAAATAATTATGTTAAAATTGAAGTCATTGTCACTTATTAATCTATACCAAGCTTGATTGATTGAACAAATAAGGTTGATTGATCAAAATCTTTTTGGATTTATCAATACAACGATTAAAAAAAACCAAAATCATTTACATTGAATACAATCAATTCTTGATAGATCTAGTCAATTGATTGATCTAACACAACTTTAATCAATCTATCCTAATTTTAAATTTAACCCTAGAATACATAAATCATACCTGATCAATGCTCGATCGATCAAGTAATATATATACTAGATATTCTTAAGTGCATAACATATATTCTAGCGTGTTTAAGAATAAAAGTATATTTAATAATATTTATTTAAAACTACAAAGTTTATTCGGTTTTAATAACGATCTTAAAAATGTGTCTAAAAATTATCTATGTTTAAACGTTTTGTTTATAAATATTGTTAAAATTCATGAATTTTATATCAATTATAATTTTGTTTATATTATTTTATAATAATTTAATTAAAAAAATTATAAATTTTACTATAACTATTAAAACGGTATAAAAATTATTTATTTTTATCATGAAATTTATGCCTAATAACTTTCATGAATATTAATTTTGACAACTTCCTCGTACAACTTCTGTCACTGAACTATTAGGGTTGATTTGGCAAGAAGACACAGAGAAGGCAACTCCGCTTTGACAAAAACAATCACGCCAAAATATAAATAAATCATAAAATCAAAATAATAAATTTTGAGGTGGTCCAATCATTCACGAGTATATGTTTCGGTGTCCCCCACAACACATCATAAATTATTATTTAATTAAACCTAAATTGTTAATTTTTCCTTTTTTTCTTGTAGATATGGTTTTTCCTAACCAGTTAATACGTTGGTTTTTTTTCATAATTATAAACATATATAATTTAAAATAAATTTATTTTTAAAATAATTTAAAATATATATGAATATTGGTTGAAAAATGCCAACACAAATATAAAAAAATTCATATTAACACATAATATCATTGAAACACAAGTCACAACAATAAATCAGTTTTTAGATTATTACCTTTTTTTCTAAATTCTGTTTTTAGGTTTTCAAGTGTGAAAAGGGGGAGGAAGTGCGGGGCAGGGGAATCACTATACTTCTAAGGTTTAATTTTTTTTTATAAATTTCATTAATATTTAAAAATTATCATTAATGATATTAAAGTTAGGTATATTATCATAAATATTCTCTATTAATTTAATTTTTTCATCAATTCTCTCTCAATTACTTTTTCATTTATTTATTAAATCACTTAAATACCCTTTAAAAACAATAATCAAGTAAAAAATATATTTAGATGTTTACTATATTTTTATAGTTAAAAAATAAAAAATCGCATATATAAAGTTAAAACATATATGAAAAGAGTAAGAATATTGGAAGTATTATTAATATTTTTCCTCATACAAATCCCCCTTATTTCTCATATTTTTAACACAATAACTGTATATTACAGGCAAACTATCACCGAACAAACTAATCATTGCATCCTTTGGTTATATTTAACTTTATTTAAGGTTAGTAAAGAAAAAGAAAAGAAAAGAAAAAACTTTCACCAAACAAATAATCAAAATTGGTAATTGTTTGAAGTGTATTTAATGAGATTTTGATTTTTGTTATATAGAGTAATTCATAAATTTTAAAAAAGAAAACTATTTTTGATTTTTTTGATTTTCTCTATGTATAAATGTTGAAAAGAAAATGTTTAAAAATAATTTTTTTCAATAATAACTATTTTTTTATTAATTATGTTTTTGAAATAAAAATAAGAAAATAAAAAATACTACCAAAAAATTGTATGTGTTTTTTGGATTTTTTTTAAATTACCAAATTACTCAAATAATTTGATAATTATTTAATTAGAAATTGTGAATTAAAATCGTTATAAAATAACAAAGTAAATCCAAATCACAAAGTAGACTTCATTCACCGGTGGAAATAGGATTTTAGAAATTTACACTTAAAAAAGCCAATAGTAGAATTCAAATTACAACAATTAAAGGACACACTCAACTGAGAGCGGAGTTACATAAAAATGACATTACCCTTACAGCAAAAAAGCTTTTACATAATCCAAGGTTATAGATCAGAAGCCCCACACAGATGGTTAGGGCGGGTGATAAAATTCCACCACTGCCAACTTCTGCTTCTCAACAGAAGTTTAAAAAAAAAATCCTAAAAGACCCATAAAAATTAAAATGGTGAGGAGCTATGGTAAAATAAGCCCTTCCCATTTTAACCCCAAATAGAGGCCAAAATCGATCCCTTTTAGCAAAATAGTATACTATTTAATACACTAGTATACTACCAGGTCACACTAGTACTTAGTCTGTATACATTTATAAAATACTTGAGCCTAAAACGACAATGAGTTTAACGGAATTGGCCACCAGCGTAAGTCTGACCAAAGTTCCAGTTAGCAGGGGCAACATTGTAAGAAACGACACGGCGTCCATCACTGGTGATAACCTTGAAAGATAGGCTTTGGCCATTGAGATAATTGTTGCTTTGCCAATTTTGCCCCCAGTTCCTTGACATGGCCTGCCAGCGAGTTTTGGATCCTTTGACGGCAACAGAATGAACATCACCAGCACCTCCAACGTTTGTGATGAGGACCAAATTGAAGTAAGAATGCCCATTTATTGTGTACCTTATACCTCCCCTTCTTCGGCAGGACACCCTACATAAACCAAAATAATTAGTTTAGTTCAGTTTCATTAATAGCTAAAGAAAAACAAAATCCCATTTTTCAATTATATAAATACTGTAACAATAAAGGAATAATCTTGAGGGGACATGAAATCTTAAAAGGAAATGGTGTCAAAATGGGAAGAGCCGGTCAATGAGTCAGAATTGCATTTAACTGACCGAGGTTTAAACAGAAATTGGAGGAACTTTGGAAAATGAGTGGTGACATAACATGAAAAGTAAATCTGAAAAGTTTGGGTTCTAGACCCAAATATATAAAGAATATATATTCATTTGAACTAACAAACTTTATTTCATTTTCTTGTTATTTTACCTTAATTACAATGTTATTTTCTTGTTATGTATTAAAAATGAATTTTACTATTTAGCTTAGCTTACCTTCTGTAAGAAACAGGGACAATTCCAGCTCTGTATTGAGCAATGTGTTGAAAAACAGGCTGAGCAAGATCAAAGTGATGAAGAGGAGGGTTGCACCAGCCTCCTGCATTGTTCGGCAGAGCATTGTTTGGTGGACAGAAATTAGTGGCAGTGACTACAATGGAGCCCGGCAAACACCATTTTCCATCATCTGTACACTTAATCTCATAGCAAGAACCACAGCTCATCCCATTGTTGAACAGAGCAGTACTCAGAGCAGCTGTGTTTGTTCCATACCCTTGGCTGTATAGATTTCCATAACCACAAGCACCACCTATAACAAAAGAAAAATAGTTATATAGTTGGGTTACTAGTGAATGACCTCAGTTTTTTAAAACATTATAGTTAAAAAGTGCATACCCATTGTTCCAGAAGCGTCACTTCCTCCATAAAAAGTCGCATGAGCATCAATCCAACCCCCACCATAACCACAGGCGGAGGAGACCATTGCCAGAAAACCCAACAAGTAAAAACCAGCAATGTCCATTTTCCTGCAATATAACAGGTTTAATCATTCAGCATTTTGTGTTAAAGTTTCAATCTTTAAAACTAAAACAAAGAAGTTAAGGGAAATCTAGCAAGGCAGAAGGTTACTACATGAGGTTGAAAGAGGTTTCTTCCAAGCCAAAGAGAAGGGAAAGTAGAAAATGTGAGGCAGAGGAATGAGGAAGAAAGGTTGGGGTATGGGGTGAATATATAGAACTTTGGGAAACGAGGGAATGGAAGCTAAGACTTTTCACTATTCAAGCCGCACTACCACCAACTAACTCTCTTTCTAGGCTTTTTGGGACCATCAACTGTAGAGTTTAAGCGGTTTCTAATTCAAAATAAGTTTGGGTCTTTTTTTTTTAGAGTGGTTTTCGAGTGAAACCGTGTGGTTTTTCCCAAGTGGAAGTGTGGGTCATAGTGGTTTTTAGGCTTTTGGCTCTTATAGTTAGCAAACTTCCATTTTCGTTTTCTCTATTTTATTTTCTTTGCGTTTTTACCTCCTCTTTTTTTTCTTTTCTTTTACTAATATTATTATTATTATTATTATTATTATTATTATTATTATTATTATTATTATTATTATTATTTTGAACAAGTTTCTGTTACTAATATTGTTTCTGGCATTCTGCTAATTCTGCTAAAAGGTAAAAACTATAAATACGTTACTCTATTCTTTTCTGTTACTAAGTTTTTTTTCAAAAATAACAATTACACATATTCTTTTCACTATTTTCTGATTATTTAAGTCATGTATTTGTAATAAAATAAATAAAATTTATAACGTTTAAAAATATATATAAATATAGTAATAGAATGAGTATAGTATATTTTTAATACTTAAAAGATATATTTGTAGTTTTTAAAAATCCTACATAAGTCATGTAATAATTGCCTCTTTCATTGAATGTCAAATAACTGTTCAAATAGAAAAATATATTTATTATAAATTATGTTATTATTATAATTTATGTGATGGTTAATTATAAGTTGAAAAATATAAATTTTATTATTTTAATCAATAATTATCAAAAAATATTATTTCTAATTATACAATAATTTATTATATAAAAAATACACATTAAAATATTTGATGATCTCATAGTTTTACTTGGATAAAATATGCAAAAGGGGAAAATCTCATGTATTCAACCTTTAATAAGTTTTTAAAACTTAAATATATTTTATGTTCTTAATATTTGAAACATTAGTAAATCTACTCCTATTGTTTGAGTTGTTATAAATCTAAGTGAATATTTAATTATGTGTTACATAAATATCCATTTACATATTTTTATTAATAAATTTAGATTTTGTCCAACATGTTATACATATTTGCATTTTTTTAAAGAAAAATTTTGGTATTTTAAAAATCGAAACATTTTATTTTAAAGTTTATAATTGAACCAAAATAGTCAAACACATTCACCCTTTTCACCAAACCCAAAACTTTATAACCACACCCTCCACTTTGGTCATACTAGACCTTCATAACCACATTCTCGACATCGATAGAACATGAAATGATTGCATTAAGAGTTTACTCTTCTTTACCTAATCAAAATTATTCACAAAATCTATAACATTTTGAAATAAACCAATGATCACCATGGGTCTTGGGATGAGAAATTATGAAAAAACTTGTAGTAGAAATCATTGATGTTTGGTGAGATCAAACCTTCGGTGTTTGATGGTTTGGATGAATTAAGACGGGATGAGATAGGCAATCGATGAGTGACAGTGTTGGTACGAATTCATACATGCTTAACCCTAATTAAAGGTCAAACATTTTAATTTTTGAAATACCAAAATTATTCTCCCAAAATATATACATGTGTATTACGTGTTGGACAATATATAATTATATTAATAAAAATCTTTAAAAGAGTAATTATGTAAAACATAATAAAACTTTGTGGGTAAATTTTTAACAATTTAAATGTTGAAGATATAATTGATTGTGGTTCAAAACATTAAGTACGTAAAATATATTTAAGTTTTTTTAAATGTAAAATTATCACACATAATAATATTGCAACAAATTATTCCATAACAATTAGTTAGATGAACCAATTAAAATTGGAGAATAAAACAAAATTTTAAGACATGAAAGTTAAATTTGAATGGTATATTTATACTCTAAAATTTAATTATTTTTAGGTTAAGGTATATCATTGACTAATTAAAATAGAAATATAATTTAATTTATCTTCATTAATAAATTAAAGATTTAAAAATTATATAGCTAGATAAATTTTAAAAAATGTTTAATCATTTGGAATGAAGATTAAATGGAATTGGAATATGGATAAATTGAAATAAAAATAATCAGAATACATAACATGGAAGCGGAGGAGAGAATAAAAATAATAGTTTTTCAAAATATCCTTATATTATTAGTTCTTTTTTTCATTTTTATATATTGAAAAAATTAACAAAACAATATATATTTTACAGAAATAAAATAAGAATTTTTTTATATAATATAATTTACCTTTTATTTTAAAATTTTATTTTTTGTATAAAATATAAATAATAGTATAATGTGGATAATAAACAAAAAAAATTGAAATTTTGTTAGTAAATAATTAAAGTTGGTATAATATATAAATAATAAAATAATATATATGAGTAATATAATACGTAAATGAATTAACAATTTATTTTTATAATCATTAAATATGAATATGAATAGTTTTGTTAAACTTTGAAATGTAAAAAAAAATTGGTGAGAAAAAATAATTAATAATAAGTTTGTGGGGAAGAATGAATTTAATTCTAAAAGAAATAAGAATACTAACTTAAAAATAACTTCATTCATATTATTGTTGCAATTTAGAAATTACATCGTATAAATGAGAATCAATCAATCTCCTAGATTTTGATTCTAATTTAGTAAACATGCATTAAGATAAAGGCAAGTTTGATTCATGAAAAAAAAAATGATAATTGAATTGAATGTAAAAAAGATAAATTATTATTATATTGTTTATTTTGATAATTAAAATGAAAGAATGAATTATGTAAAGAAAAATAACATATATTATCTTAATATTTTTATATTTAATTAAATTTAAATAATATTTTATAATTATTATTTTTCTCATTTGACATAGTATATTATTAAAAATTATAGCTTAAAAATATCACTAAATAAAGTTAAAAAATATTTTTAATAATTTTTTTCTGTTATATTATTTAAATTGTATTTGATGATAAAATTAGAATAATATATTTTTTAAATTATGGGAAGATAAATGAATAATTTTTACTAAAGATATAGTAAAATAATAATTTTATATTTTTTAGTAATTATTTTCATTCTATTTTATATTTATGATATAATTAAATATATAAATATTTAAAAAATAATTTTATTTTTAATTTCTTTCATTTCAATTAAAGTTCAACTTATAAATTTTTTAAATCTTAGAATTTATTTTAATGATCTGGTAATCAAATTATTGAGAATGATAAATAATTAATCATTAATTCTAAAAATAAAGTTAGTTGTATGTCTCTAAGTCAAAATCAGAGGTTTATTTTCTAGGAAAAATTATTCATTATTATTAAATTATATAATAATTATCATTTTAATTCAATAAAAATAAAAATAATATAATATTAAAAAAAATAACGAAGAAGACTTCATTCTTGAGAATACAACCATTAAGCATGGGACTAGGGTAGAAGTTGAAAACTTAAATGCCCGTATCTTGTTTTGGTAAACGTCTTTAATGAGTACTTTTGACTGTCGCATAAAAAGAATTTTATTAATTTATTTACATCTCAGACTTGTTTCCATCAATTTTCTGTTCCTTGTCTGTCTCTCTCCCTAACTGGTCATCTTAAAGCATCTCCAATGTAATATCTAGTTTTTAGTTAAATTTTAGCTAAAATAGCTACGAAGTTACAATAGCTACTAAGTTTTGCACTTTTCTTTTTCTTTTTCAAGCCAAATGTTATTTTATACTTTAATTTACAAAATGTATTTTAAATATTTTTATTTGTAAAAAAAATATGCCAATATGTGATTTATGTGAAAAAGATGGCAAGTATAAACAAAGTTAAAATTTTAAATTTATGTTATATTAATAATATATATAATATATATGTTTAGATCTTTTAATAAATATATATATATATATATATATATATATTAAATAAAATTTTCATTTAATGCCCAAAATAATATATCAAATAATAAAAAATTTATTTAAATTTGATCGAGATAGTTTATTAAAAAAAATTGTATATTAGATTATATGCATAGTAAAATACAAACGTTTATATATCTTATATGGTATTTTGTTTTTATTTATATATTTTTTATAAATAAATAAAATTAAAAATATCATTTCTAAAAAAATGTACTAAATAGAAAGAGATTACACAATAATTATTTTATTATTTTAATATTTTTTATATTATGTTAGATCACTAATAAAATAAAATTCAGTTAGTAATTTTTACCAGCTGGTTAAAATATTTAATATAACTAGTACATTTAAGTGAGAAAAAGTAAGAAAAATGTCATATTTTTAACCCTTTTAACTAAAAGTCGAAAATAGCGAACATGTGATGGTTGGAGTTGCTCTTACAAGTACCGACAGCTCTTTATCACGTGGGTGATGCATTCTTAATGAGTCTAATGAACCTATTCAAATTGGAAAATTAAAAAAAATTAAAAATTAAAATAAGGAGTTGATTCTACAATCTTATGTTTATAATATTATTATTATGAAAAATGATTAAAGATAAAAAATCATTTTTATGTTTTTTTATTTTTATTTAATTTTTTTGATTCTTTTAATTATATTATATTTAAATTTAAATAATTTTTATCTAATACACTTAAAAAAATCAAAAGAATAAAAATAATTTTTTTCTTCTTTATGAGTTACTTTTTAATAATAATATAACTAAAATGTTACTAAAAAAAATATAATATTTAAATATCATTTTCATTATACGAATAGAACTCTTTAAAATAATAGGAAAATGTGTTCTAAGTTTTCATAATTTTAATCGAATAAATATATTAATTTTATAATTATTAGATTAGTCATCAAAAGTTTCATAATTGTTAAAATGATTATTTCAGTCCTTTATTTTATAAGTTAGATAATAACATTCATATTATTATAAAAATAAATATTTTTAATCTTATAAATTATTAAAATTAACACTTTTAAATATATTAAAAATATTAATAATGAGTACTTGTAGTGACTAATTTTTAAAAATAATAAGACTATATGTATTTAACTCCAAAATTACGAAATTTAAATTTTTATTTACATGTAATGATAACAACACTATTATTACTTTTAAACAAAATATTAAACGCAAATATAATAATTACCCAATTAAGTTACTTGAAATTAAATAATTAGGTAACTTTTAATTTATATTTTTTAATCTTTGTAATATTTTGCTAGGTCAAAAGAAAATGCATACGTTGGTATGGTGGAAAAACCCAAAAGATAGTGTGCGGGTCTATTTATTTTGATTTTTTCTGCTAAGAAAGATTCGGCTGATAATAAGTCATAAACTACAAAGGAAAATCTTGATTAGTTTAATATTAGAAAGATAAGATTTGCCCTATCAATAATACCGTGGATTATAAATTGATAGAGAAATTAAGACCGCCATTATAGGAACTTATGTTTCAATCTTCTCCATCAAATGAACAGACAAAATACTATAATACAAAATAATGTAGCTATTATAACATTTGTTTTTACATTAATGTTACTATATAACTTGGTAGCTGTTCCATTGACTTATGGACCATATATTTGGTTTAATCTAATTTTATACACTATTAGTTTTCTGTAATTGTACGGCGTTTTTTCTTGGTGTACAATATATATATATTTATTATTTTTATTTTACTTTTTCTCCTACTTGTTATATGTTAAGTTCTTAACCAATATTGTTATTATATCGATGGAATAAAAGTTACAAAACTAAAGCCACTTGAAAATCTACGTTTCATTAAATTACTTAACCACTTATGATATAAAACTATATTTTGGGAACCATCGATAAGCAAATATTTAAATATATGGTATAACCTAGTTAATAAATAAAGTTTTATTTTTAACTGTTTTTTATATAATGTGATGAAGATATATTTATTATATTTTCATAAATATATATTCATTTTATGAATCACGTTGAATATATATGTTACTCTTGTATTCTTAAAGTTTATTTTATAATTATGAAAACATATTTATATCAAAAAAAAATTTAATTTAAAATAAATGTAGAACATAAAATTTATAAAAATAATAAACTTATATTATTTAAAAAAAATGCTAAAATAAATAAGTTCTATATGAAACAGAATCATAAATAAATAAATTGGTACCGTTAGGTTGTTGTTTTTAACATTATGGGATTTTCTTGATTGTGTTCTTAATTAATAGTCATTTGGAAGATTTTGATTTTTCGGAATCTCCGAAAAAGCTTGAAATGGAAGTCTTTGCAAATGAAATTGTGAACAAGTGTCATATTTTGTTCGGAAAATCTTCATATGGCCAGTGTACCACTTAATTAACAACATTATGTGTTTAGGTTCTATATATATCATGTACCATTGTAAATATGAATAAAGAACTTAATTTAATTAATTTTAATAAAAATGTATTATAAACTCGTATTTGTTTAATGTAATAGATCAATTTTTAAGCGGATAGACATCCTTTTACAAAAAGAAAAGAAAAAAAGAAAAACCAAGATTGTTAAGGAAAATTATTAGTAATAAAATAAAAAGTTTTAGACAAAGTAATTTATTAAAATTATAAAAACATTACAAGGACAATAAAATGTTACAAAATATTCCATACATGTTTTAAACATAAAATTCTTCTATTATAAAAAAAAGTAATAAGAAAATTATATATTAATCAATTATAAAGATAAACGATACACCTAATAGGAAAAAATGAGAGAAAAAATAGTAGTACGGCCAGGAGGATGAGTTTTTTCTTCTTCTTTTCTTACTTAATAAAATAAAGAAGAAAAATGTAAGAGAGAAGCAGAGGACAAAAAGATATAAGGTGAAATATTGTTCAATAGTTGTTTTTAATTTAGAACAGGTTATTTATGTATTTTTTTTATAATTTATTTTAATATTTTTGATTTTTTTTATTCTTTAAATAATCAATGTGTTACCGATCAACATATTAGCTTGTATTAAAAGTAGTATTTTATATACATTTGAATATAGTTTAAAGATTCATTCTAGTTTAAAATTATCAGCGAGTAAAGGTATATTTTAAAATATATTGTATCGATTTAAAAAATAATATAATTTAAAATTTAAAATTATAAAAATAATATTTTTTATATCAAATAAATATATTCACCTATGTTAATACTTTCACAAAAAGAGTCGTAAAATTTTATTTTTAAAATCTTTCAAACACGTACCAAATACGTGTAGGAATATGTGTGAATGATTTTTGATATAATCGTTCTCGAATCGAATTATAAATCATATATTCGAAATCGTTCGAAAATCATTATAGTTTGAGGATGGTTTTTACCCGCGGTTAACGGTTCGAGGTGTTTATTAAAAAAACCAAAAAAACTCGAAATATATATATATAATTAATTTATAATTTAATATATAATTTAATTTATTAAATATTTAAATTAATTAATTAAATATAGTTAATTTTGGGTACGAGTGGGTACGGTTTTTAGTATAACCGTAATTGAACCGTACTCGTTGTTTCATGTTTAATTTTTACCCAAAATCGTCCTCGTTTTTGAAATTTATCAGTTAAAAACCGAACCTCCAGTTTAGATAATCGCAGATAACCGAACTCACAATTTTTTTGTCCATCTCTAGATACGTGTTATATATCACTATTTTTAGTGAGACACGTGGTATATATTTGGAATACCTAAAATAATATTTTTGAAAATAGATTATATGATTTTTTTATAAAAATAATAAATTTAAATTATCATTCAAATAAATAAGTATTAAAAATAAATGTTTCATACCAAATAATTTATAAATAAATATATATTGCGTACTTAATATTAGTTTTAATCAAATTTATTACGGAGAATATACACGTGTCGGCGTTAATATAGCAGCTGCACATGCAAATGTTTGGCAAATTTGTCTCCATACGCTTTTGCTCAAAACCCATTTTCCTTCTAATTAAAAATTTTCATTCGATATTATTTAATGATCATGTAGGTAATTTACGTGTATTTTATTCCTGTTCAATCTTTTAAGTTTATGATATTGTTTAAGATTATTATATTTTAAAATATATAATTTATTAATAAATTTTACTTGTATTTTGATGGAAAAAAATATTTTTATTTTGCAAAACACCATCAACAATAAACACCGTAACGGTGGAGGATGGACTCATGGAAAGGAATAGAAGCAGAAGACAAAAGACTTCAAATTCAATCAGATATCTTGTCTCTTTGCAACCAAAAAAAATATCAGATATCCAAACGCAGTTAAAAGTGGGAAAGACAAGCATAGAAAGTTACAGGCATATCTCTCTTCTTCTTTTTCTTCCTTTTTTTTTTTCTTTTTTTGGTCAGATATCTCTTTGTTTCCTGGACATGCTGTGTTAGTTGTAATTTAGTGAGTAAAAGCAAATCCTAATAACCACTTAGACATAATTATAAGATAATATTAATAAAAAAATAAATATTTAATAATTATTTTGAATATACAATTTTATAGGAAATTAATCATATTCAAATAATCAGTAACCATCCATTAACTTTTTGTCTTATATATACTCACACATATGTACACAATAAATGATATATGAAATAACTTAAAATAAATATTTTCTTATATAAAAAAAATCACACTTAAACACAATTTTTTTCATAATTATAAAGTAATAATGTATATCTCCTTTAAATATTATAGTATTGTTACTAACTTAAATATCAGATGAATAAAAATCAAATTCATAAAGACAATTTTATATGGCGTTAGATAAAAACATCAACAAATTATTTTTAAATAATTAAGTAAATTAATTCATCAATCTAATTATTAATAAAATAATAAAAAATTTATCTAATACTTCTATAAAACTCTTACAAACAAAATTTGTATATTTTTGTGTTGTTAAGAGCCATTCTAAGAATGAATTTAATTTCAACCTATGTATAATGAATAATAACATAAATATTTAAATTTATGGATTTTACATAAAAAAAAATTAACAAAATTAAATTACATATTTTTTTTAACCATAATTTTTTACATATTATGCTTGTCTATCTTAATAATTAAAGATTAGAAGAATAATTAAAATTAATTTAATCATTTAATATTATGTGATGAAGAAACATTTTCAATCTCTTTTAAGAGGAAGGGAGATGATCGATCAATTTTTTGAGTCTGTTATTTTACCTTATTCTTTTTTTAACATTTTTTATCAACATACAAATAATTGATTTTCCTAATAATTAAAAAACCAAGCAATATTATCCAAAACAACATATATTTACCAAAACCAACATTTTAATAATTTATTATAATATAAAATATTTAATAAATGTAATTTTTTTATTATAAATTTTAACATGTTATTTATGTAATTTTTTCCTGAGAAGAGGACGTGTCGTAGTTTAAGCATTTTTATAATTGAAACAAAGAACGGTGGCAACGAAAGGATATATGTAGTGTATATGGGGTCTATTTTCGGAAACCCAAGAGATATACAAGGACATAATAGTAACTACGGGTAAGATTTTTATATTATTTATAAATTTCCCACTTGGAAAACTTTAACGGCCAGTAACCAACTTCTTGCTTAGAACTTGGGATACGTATAAGCAAACGACACAACCGACTTTTGTACTGATGCAGCTTTTGTCTGATACGTGGTGCGAAGTAATCTGGAGCGTTAGTCTTTTCGGTTATTCTGACAGTTTTGGGTGCAGAAATACCTGATGATTCATGATCTGTCCTAACGCCAACCCTCACCGTTTGATTCATTTTAAAAGTCATTTCTTACATCAATTTTTTTTACTATAAGTTATTTGAATATAATGAACAGTTGTTATCGTAAAAAAAACAAAACAAAAACTAATAATGATCACAATTTATAATATTATTATTTTTAATTATTTTTTTTAAATCTTAATAATTTAATAAATTATGAAAATATCATTAAGTTTTCCTTTTATCAATGGTTATAGTGGATTATAATTTTTATTGAATATTTTTTTTTAAGTATTTTATATAAATAAGATAAATATTTAATTTTTATTATTTTAATAAAATTATTTATCTTCTAATGAAGGTTAATAACAAATAACAACTTATCATATAATTTGTCTTTTAAATTTTTTTTTTAATCTTTTATCATTTTGATACTACATAATTTAACATTAAATATTAAATCAAGATTTTTTATTCTCAAAAAAATATATAACCAAGATTTTATATTTTATTAATTATTTTTGTAACACTCTATTTAATAGAAAAAAAATTATTCCCTATTTACAATCAATAAATCAATGAAATTATTAAATGTAAATGTAAATTTAATAATAGAAAAAAGTTAAACTATATTTTTTACAGAAAAATATATTCTTTGTATTAATTAATAATGTCATTTAATTTTTTATTAAATAAAATTAAGTATATGATACAAAATTAATAAAAAAATTACTTTCATTAACATTTAAACATTAAACTTCACAATATTAAAATTAAAAATATATTATAAAGTTACAAAAAGAAACAAACATATAGTTAAAATAATATAAAATATAACATAAAATTAAAAAAATAAAATATAAACTAAAACAATAATATAATAATATGAGATATCATTTACAAATCCTCAGTTATTATTAAAAATTGATAAAAAAAATATGTTTATATCCTTGATCATGGGATTCTTCTCCTTATTATTAAGATTTTGTGATCTTTATTTTTTTATAATCCTTATTTATTCACTTTTGAACGAAGTCACACAAGCTCAAATAATTTATAAAATTTAAATAGCCTAATTTTTACATTAAAATAATACAATAATTATACTAAAATAAAGTTTTGAGTGGAAAATTCTCTTAACACTTTTATATTAAATTTTAGGGAAAAAAAATTGTACAAATTCTTAAAGATTTTTTTTTTACTTTATAGATTCTCATGGCTTTATCAAATGGTCATGAATAGCCATATTAGATAGAAACTTTTGTAATTCTTAATAAAATTTATACAGTGAAGGATTTAAATAGTTTACATTTAGTTTTATTACTCGTTTTTCTCAAACTATCAAAACTAAGAACCAAAACTCATAGTTTAGTATTAATATTATATTATATTTTACCAACTTACCCTCCAACCCTAGCCAAGTATCCCCACTCATGCGATTTCATTATCCCTATTCCAACCACCCATTAAAATTTCACAGGAACTATTCCCACTCACCAATGATTTTACTAAAGCTTCGACTACACATGGATGAATTCAAAGATAGATGTAATATAACATGTTACATCTAAATAAAGATAATATAATATGTTATATTCAAAAATAAAGATAATATATCATGTTGCATAAAAACATATAAAAATAATGTAATATATTGTATATAAAAATATGATATGATGTAACATATTACATTAAACAATATTCACTCAAAGTAAAATAATAACCATTACATAAAAGTAAAACTAACCCAATATTCACTTACAAATACTATTGATGTTAAAGAAGATGTGTATGAAATCAATTTAAGCAAATTTTAAATAGAACAGAGAAAAAAATCATAAACAAATGAATAATACTAAGTCAATAGAGTTTGACTTATATTTAACTACGAAAACCTTAAACATTCTCAAAATAAAGCAATGGATGGTGATGAAGTTACTAAAGCCTTGAGAGATTGGGAACAAATTAAATGACCATTTCTTCGCAACATTCGTACAAAACCACACTAATCATTACCATTCATGCAAGGTTTTTCCACAAAATCATAAACAAATGAATAATACTAAGTCAATAGAGTTTGACTTATATTTAACTACGAAAACCTTAAACATTCTCAAAATAAAGCAATGGATGGTGATGAAGTTACTAAAGCCTTGAGAGATTGGGAACAAATTAAATGACCATTTCTTCGCAACATTCGTACAAAACCACACTAATCATTACCATTCATGCAAGGTTTTTCCACAATCATTCCTCCAAACCACTATGAAGATATCTTAGTCCCTCCCAAAGCCACCAAGATTCTTTGAATGAACCCAATTCCTTATTGTCATAATCTTTATCCTTCACGGATCATAGGAACAATGAGGAGAATCAATAACGGTCGCTGTTAGACCTTCACTTTCTACTAGCAACAATCAAAATCCTAAAATCCTTTGGGTTATGAGTCTGGAATTTTACCATACAATCAACCTTAGCTTGAGCATTCAAAACTCCCTTACTTAATTGCTTGTCTGTATTTTTCTTTCTTTTCTCCTTTGTACATGTTATCACTCCTTAATTTTCCTCTGATCAGTCAAACATCGAACACACCTCTTGCAAATAACGATTTTAGGGTTTCGTCTCTTTCAATTAGCCTACCACAGATCTCATTGTCTTAGGCGGTATCATTCAGAAATAATTTACGAGTATAATCATTCAAGTTGAATAGGAGCTATAACGATCTTTGATATACATTTTAATTTTGAGAGATAAAAATGTAAATATATTCCTAAAAAATGATGTTGTTTAGTGAAAATGAGAAAAGATAAAAATACTTTGAAATAGATTCTATTATGAGTTATCTTTATGATTTTACAAACCGTATGAATCTAATGTTGGTATGCTATATAAGTAATATAAAAAAGTTTTTTTTACCGCAAAATTTATGTTATTTTTCTTTTTTTTGTTAAGTCTTTTGAGGATCTTAGGGCATTTATTAAGACCTTTTGAATATGAAGTAAAGAAAAAAATTAATTGCATTGTATAATATTCTATTCAATAATATTGGATTTAAGATTTATGTTTTAGATTTATGAGATATGTTATATATATAATGAAATATAATATTAGTTAATATTTATTTTTAATTAAAAAATATAATATATATAAATATATTTCATTTTAATAAAATTATATTTAAATTATTAAGTTTATAGTGAGATATCGTGTAATAAAAACCTAAAATTTAAAATACAAGTAAGCTAGTTATATTTTATGTGTGTAGTTTTTTATAAATTTATAAATATTATGTCTAAAATTTTATTATTCTAATGTTAAGGTATGATATGTGTTATTCCTCACCTATATATATATCAGTACTTACGTTTACAATTGTAGTTTTATTTTTAATTCCTTATAAGTTGTGTATATGTTTTTTTTCTTTTACATAAGTATATTTCTTTATATATTCAAAAATATAATATATATGTTTTTTTATAAAATAAAGAACATATATTTATTAAAAGTAAGATTAAAATTATTTTAATGAGCGAGTAATTTAAAATCTCGAGAAAAATAAAAAAAACATTTTCTAAGTATTAGAGTTTAACGTTAGGCTTGTTGATTGAATTAATTCACAATCCATATATAATAACTAAACTAAAAGGGTGTTCAATAAAGAATGAAAAAAATAAGATTTACTTGGGGTAATCTGAGGTGCTGTCTTTTCACAGACTAAACTTTCATAGAGGGCCGTGGAAGACTACTTTCGCAGATAGATCAAATAAAAAGCTTTAGTGAGAAGAAAGAGTAATTTTATTTGTTGAGTGGAATACAACTACACCTCACCTACATATTAAATATTTAGATTTATTGATAGTTATATAAAATTTATAAATTATATAATTTATTTTTGAGTATATAAATAGTGGAAATACAATTGTATCGAGATAGATGGAGGTTTTCAATAAACTTATAAATTAATCCATGTCACTATTTGATTGATCTAAGTGGTTTTTTAAAATAGTCAAATATGTCCAAATTTTTAAAAAATATATTTTTTTAAAATTTAATTTTTATTAAAAATAATATTTTATTTATAATATTCTTAAAAATAATATTAAAAACCAAGAAATATACATTTTTTCTCTGATAATTTATAAATTCAAACAACTTCAAATGTAAAAATAAAATTTATAATAATATAAATGGATTAAAAATACACAAAATAAGATAAAGAGAGAAAAAGATGACATAGATAATAAAACAATAAATAGATTAAAATGAGAGAAAACGAGTAAATTGAGATAATAAAATTAATATTTTTTCAAAAGAAGATATATATTTTTTATTTTTATTTTTAAGTGAAATCTAATTTTACTTTCAAAATTTATATTTTTTAAAAATTTGGACTAAATTAACCCTATTTAAAAATTACTAATATTCAATATCAAAGAATTCAAATGAATTTTTTTATGATAATTATCATTTAATTTAAATTTAAAAGAAACATTTTATGATTTAATGTATAAGTATAAAAAATCATAAATATACTAAGTATATATTATTTTACATTAATGATTGAATGATATATTATATTTACATTAAACCAAGTCTACGAGTATGCCCTCGTATTCAACATAAGGGATGACTTTCTATATTATTTTAAATTTCTCTTTGATTTTTTTTAATTAAATCATTTGAAAACTTACTTAATCATCAAAATGTATATAACACTTTGGTATCATTCATTTTGATCGTTTGCTTATTTATTTCAAAACGTCAACAAACTTAGTAGTAAACGTATTTAGCGTATACATTAAATTCAACACATATTATCTAACAATGGGCACTTAAGGTTTATTTTTTACACAATATTAAATACTCTAATAATATAATTTTTGTATAGTTAGTATATTTAGCTATAAAATGAGTTTGTATTGTACATAATAAAAATTATATGGTTATGTAACAATTTATCTTTATTAAATTTTAATTATAAAATTATGTGTATCAAATTTTATTTTATCTTAAATTAAAAATATTATTTTTAATTTTTAAAATTAAAAATTAAATACTAAATTTAAAAGATTAATAATAAATTTATTTTGATAGAAGACAAAACTACATAAAATAAATTAAATATAATTTAAAATATAAATTATTTTATTAAAATATTTATCAATAATTTTATCTAATTATATTATAATAATTTCATCTAAACAAACATTATATATAATAAATATAATATAATTTTATTTAATATAATTATTTAAAATACTAAATGCTTTTGAAAAAGTAGTTCTTGTGTATTTATTTTTCTCTAACATAATAGTTTAGAGTCATCATCATATTTAAGATTTAAGATTTATATTTAGAAGGAATATCATATATAGAATAAAAGATAATATTAATTATTTTTTTAATTGAAAAATATTATATATATATATATATATATAATTTTAGTAAAATATGTTTAAATTATTGAGGGTTAAAAGCTTAAAAATTAAAATTTAAATGTGATGTAATTTTATTTTATACATATAATTTATCTATAATTTTATAAATATTGTAACTAAAATTTACATTCCCAAATTGTTTGTTATTAGTACACTATGGTAATTGTTTGTTATTAGTACACTATGGTAGTTATAAAACATATAAAAGTTAAAATTATTTGTAAGTATATTTAGAATTTTTTTTATTGAAGTATAATTAAAGTTAAATTTGTACATATTATAAATTTCTAATAATAAATTTTTAACTAAATTAAGAGTGATATACATAAATAAAATATGACTCTGATTATATATGGAATTTTAAATTATATGGTAGAAAAAATGTAAAGTGCATGATAAAAAGAATAATTTTATATAAAATCATTTCGGGTAAAAAAACTATGGAATTTTAAATTATATGGTAGAAAAAATGTAAAGTGCATGATAAAAATAATAATTTTATATAAAATCATTTCGGGTAAAAAAACTACTTAATAATATATTCATGATTATTGATTATATCTTATTTTTAAAGATATTAAATAATATTATAAAATTATAAAATATTTTCCTGAAAAAAATAATATGAAAGTTAAAACCAACCCGTGATCAAAAGAGCTCTGCGGTGTGAATCATTTGGCTTAGATTTCAACTTTATTGTCTTCAACTCTTATATATATATATTTCAACTTTATTTTCAACTCTTTTATATAAATAATTAACAATTATCATTATTATATAATTTATTATACTTTTATATTCTAATTAGTAAAATTAAAATGAGTAATTTTTTTCATACATTTTATAAATCTTAACAATTAAATTATAATAATATAATAAATTATATAGTAAATTGTGATCATACATTGATCATGTTACCTGTGTCGGCTCAACTCTTACGTCATCTAGGAGGCCACTTAGCCCCAATCCAAAGAGTTTTTTTTAATACATATTAATAAAATTAAAATTTATTTTCTCTCTATTTCACTTTCATTAAAATCAAATCTAAAATAGTTATCAGTAAAAAAACATATTTTATAATAAATAATAAATTTTTACAACCCTTTAGGTCCGAATTCACAGTATTTTGAATGCGAGGCCATTTATTTATCTTAATTAAATTTATATTTATTATATTAATTCTACACTATAATTTTTATTTTTATTATTTTTAATTAATAAATATTCAATTATTTTCTAAAAATAATCTTAATTATAATTATTTATTATTTTAAAAAGGTGTGCATATTATTATGTATATAATAAAAGTTAAACTATTAAATATACTATCAAATTATAAAAAAAAATACAAATATGTTATTTAATTTTATCGATTAATAAAAATAACACTCAAATATTATTAATAACATAAATATATCATTGTTGTCATAAGTTTATCACCAAATTATATATTATTAGTATAAATTTATCACAATTGTTTTTATTAATTATATAAATCTACTGTCTAAAACATAACTTAACCATTGAAAAAAACAATGTAGTCATATATTTGTACTACTAATTATGATTAATTGTTATTATTCACTCGATTAAATTAGAAGATATGTTTATAAGTTTTATAATACTTTGACAATATATTTATTAATTTATCTTATAATAAATTATTCTAAATAAATTTAATATTTGGTATCTTAAGAAATTATTTTCTACGTGATAATAGTCACATCTATATTTTCTTATTTTATATATTTTAAAAACTTAAATATATTAAATATTAAAAAATTATTATTACTAAAAAAATATACAATTAATCAAGATTATAATAATATAACATCATTTTACCAAAATAATTATCATTCAAATTATTTTTTTAATTTTTTTTAGCCATGCGAATTGTTAAAAAAATCATGGTATACGTAAAATAAATTTTATTTATTATCTTATTATTAATTTTTACGATTAATTAAGTTAGAGATTTTTTTTTGTCATAATCGTTAAAAATTAAAAACATTTATTCTTATAATTATATTATTTGGTATTAAAAATGAATTGAATAAAAATTAGTGTGTTTGTGTTTTTTATTTTAGTGTTTTAGTGTTTTAATATTTGAATATTAAATTAAATATATTTAAAATTTTAATAACAATATTAAATATATTATATAAAATAGTATTGTAACAAGTCTCACCTCTCAATTGCTAGAGACGTTCTTCTCTTCAATGCTTAAGTGGTGTTCACGATACTAAGGCATATTTTGTTGGCACTTTATTATCCTCATCTCTTTAAAAGTAAAGTAGCTATATTATTATAACTAATTTTATTATTATTATAATAAAAATATATAAATTATTTATTTATTTTTTAATTAATTATATATTAGTATCATTTTTATTGATAAAATTATCATAGATAATTGACGATAACAATTTTTATTAGGTGTGACATGCAAGGAGTGTAGTTTTGTTTGAGGGGTATTAATGGGTGGTTGAACAAGCTGTTGATCGGGCTGTGTGACCGACTAAGATTTTCCAAAGGTTGTAGGCTTAACAACGAGGAGTCATATAGGTGTGGCCATTACAATGGGCACCATCACCGATTGGTTGCATGAAGTTTAATGTCGATGTTGTTATTACCATGCATGATGGCTGGTAGGCTTGAAGAGGTTATCAATTATTATTCAAAGTGAGGTAATGGACGAGATAACATTTAAAAAAGTCTCATCAATATCACCATATGCATCATAGTTTTAGAAAATTTAGTACGGACTCCGTTTCTATTTAAATATTGCCTTTGAAAGAGTGTTGTTGGAATTTGATACCTTACAAGGTGTACACATAGTTAAAAATAATAAGTATATTGTGAATGATATTCATCTTTTAATTTAACTTATTAGTTTATTTTTAATTTGTTATGGTCTTAAAAAGGTCAACTTTGTTGCCTATTTATCAACAAAGTTTGGCATTAGTGGTAAGGATTAGGGATATCCATGGTCCGATTTTTCCTAAAAAAAAATTTAATCAAATCGGATCGTTCATATAGTTAAAATCGGATCGAATTAGACCATTTAACTATCTAAAATGTTATAACCTAACAGTTTGATCCGGTTTGGTTAACGGTTTTGAATAGTTTTCAACAATTAATAATACATAAATATGATTCAATTTAATAGGATACAATCAAATGTGATACTCATTTATCATCATACATAGAGAAATATTATTGTTAAATACATAAATAAATACATAAGATGTTATCAAAATCTAAAATAAAAAAAAATTAGACATGAAAAAATGAATTCCAAATATCTCGTTTACACAGAATTCTTAAACATATATAAACATCCAAACTCACAATCAACAATAATATATCATTAGATAATAATATTTAAAACTTACCCATTATTAATCATCAATGATCATTGTAGTGTCTTTAATGAACTCTACAATCAAACAAAATTAACATTTTCATAAATCTCTAGGTCATCATTGTATTCTGATAAGAGGACATAGTCATTATTAATGGAAGAACGGAACCAATTTTGACTACATACTACTGTCTCTACCATTTTAGGATTCAAAGAACTCCTAAATGGATCAAGAATGCGCTCTCCTGTGCTAAAAACTGATTCTGATGCAATAGTTGAAACTTGAATTGCTAACACATCACGTGCAATGAGAGAGATGATAGGAAACCTAAAAGAATTTGCCCTCCATCATTTTAATATATCAAACTTATCCAACATGACATTTTCACATGGGGTGTTCAAATATTTCTCAACCTCGGTTTTCAACTCCAAACTATTTTTCTCCTCTAAGTGTTTAAGAAATTTAAACTTTCTTGCTTCCTAAGATGAAGGAATCCTTCCTATTACATCTTGTGATCGAGTCACATTAGATTGAAAATCCTTTTCCATGCATTAACATATAGTAAGCTTTGAAGAGATCCATAAAAGTATTTTTGACATTATCTCTTAATTTTTGAACAATTTTTAAATCATAAATCTCTTCAAATAAGAATTTCAAATACTCTAATTTGTACCTTGGATCAAGTACAAATGCAACATAAAACATCTTATTAGTCTTATCTACATTTTCCCAATACTTCTCAAATTTTGTTTTCATGCTAGTAGCCATATTTTTCAATAACAAGTCATCGGACCCACACCATGTAAGTATTTGAGATGGAGTGTTATGTAGTTTTGTAAAATATAAATTTGATGTGGTACATAAAGATGCACTGAATGCTAAAGTAGAGTCATAAAAAGTCTTCAAAAACTTGACAAAAACACTAGCATTCTTCCAATCATCTAATGTTAGCGGCCCAACATTCGATCACTCCTCATGAAAATAAGAAATAAAGTTTGTTCCTTCCTCTTCTTTAAAACGATCAAATTCTTTTTGAAAATCTAAAGAAGATTTTAACATTAGATATGTGGAGTTTCATCTTGTAGGCACGTCTAGCATGACATTTCCTTTGGACTCAATATTTTCCTTAATAGAAAACATTTTAAACTTTTGTAATCTCAAAGCAGAGGATCTAACATATCTCACAACGCAATGAATACTCATAATAGTACTATGAAGATCTTTAAGTCTTTCTCTTACAATCAAATTCAAAATGTGAGCACAACATTGCATATGAAAGAACTCTTCACTCATAACAAGTCCATCATTCCAATTTTTTAGCTTCATTTTCAAGTATAACACAACAGTATCATTTGAGGAAGCATTATCAAGTGTTATGGTGAATACCTTACATATACCCCAATCACGCAAACTCTGTTCTATCACTCTCTCAATTGTATCACCTTTATGGTTCTTAACTTTACAAAATTTTATAATTCTCTTTTATAATTTCCAATCTTTGTCAACATAATGAGTGGTTAGACAAATATAATTCATAATTTTAATTGAAGTCCAACAATCATTAGTAAGACAAACTCTTTTCTTTTCACTTATGAAAAGTTCCTCAAACTTTTTTTCTCATCTAAATAAAGTTGAAACACATATCTAGAAATTGTTTGACGAGATGTCACATGAAACTTAGGACAAATTTCAGCTATAAAATCTTTAAATCTCTCACCCTTAACAAACCTAAAAGACAATTCATCAATAATAATCATTTTTCCAAAGAAACTCTAGCACATTTTGCATCAAATGATACAACAACTAATTTATGAGTTGTCGTATCATCCTTTCCTTTTTGTATTTGAAAACTTAACATCTTTTGTCCTTTATCTACTTCTTTAGGAATCTTCTTACATAAATTTTTGAAGTGATATATCATTGAAGTACTTCCATTCCTTGTGGGGTGAGCAACATAAATTTTTTTACAATAATGACATGTAACTCTAGGATTTTCCACATCATAGGGTAAAATATATGAAAAATGATTCCATATTTTTGACCTAAAATTTTTTGGTTTCTTCATATCAGATTTGTTATCGGGGTGAACATTATTTACTTCTATTTTCCTTTTTGAAGATGAGTCATTTAAATTCTATGGTAGATTTTCCATTTCATTCAGATAAATTTTAGATTCAATGTCTTCACTCATAGACATATTAAAGTATGTAAATTGACTTGGTTCAATAAACTCATGTAAATCATCACCTATATATAGAATATAGATTAGTACATATTCTTAATATATTAAAATATTACTTTTTGTACTTAATCAAAAATCATTTCAAAACTAAAATAATGTCAGTCACCAAAGTGTAACAAATAATATTTTAAGACTGATATTTCACATATATGCTAGAACACTTGAAGTTTAAGTAATTAATAGATTATAGAAAGTTTAAAGAATTTATTTTTATTTTCAGCTAAGCTTAATTATAAAGGAAACCTAAAGTGAAGGAAATTTTGTGAATTTTCTTTAAATAACATTTACACGACTCACACAATGAAACAATTCAGGACATTACCTTAAATTTGAGGACTTCACAAAATGTTTGGTGCCACTACATTACAAAGCTGGTAATTTTGTACAATTGAATGCTAATAAAAACTTTGTTTTTTATTATTTATTAACTTTTTCGAGTTCATTTAAAATATAATTATCTGCATAAATATTTAGTTTATGGTTGTATATATGATATCAGTTCTCGGACGTTAATGATTTAATAATATAGTTTGATATTCAGAAACTTTATGCAATCTATAACAATATTAATTTAAACATTGTTTATTGCAAAAAATATATTAAACAATATGATGTTTATTGGACTGCTATATATAACAAGATGTTTGTTCATCTCAAAATATATATAGCAAATTTTCACATATGATTTATATAGACACAAATTTCTCAAAATAAATTTATTATTGATCTTAATGAGACAAATATTTCCTCTCTCTATGCAGATCATACATTATACAGGTTAAAAAAGCATTTGATGAAAGAGATACCAATAGGGCATTGAATTAAAGATATATCAAAATTATATACATAGATTTTGTTATGAATTTATAATTATATGCAGAACTTTAATTCTCTGTAACAGTATGAAATAATATTCCTCATTGATGATCTTTATTTGAAGTCAGTACTTGTCTCATATATTTGTTTTACTATCTCATATTATCATGTTTACATCAAATTAGTAACCGACGTACAAGTTAGTTGATACATACCACTCCTATTCTTAAAAAACTCCTTAACAATATCAATGTCCTTTAATCATACTTTCTTGTCACATCTAATGAGTATGTGTGCTTTAATAATATCTAGCTAAGGAATATTGACTTATTTGTGTTGTTAGGTGTGTTTATATCATAAGTTGGTTCGAATTTGAATTAAAATCAAAACCGAACCAATAATATTGGTCCTTAAAAATTAAGAACTAATATGATTTAATAAGAACTTATAAAACAAAAACACCACAATTTTATGTACATTTTATGACAAAATACAAATTAATTCATTCATATAAATCACTACAATTTAAATTTAATTAATTAAAATTTTAATCGATTAGTTACAGTTTGATCAATAAAATGTCAGTTCATATATTAAAACATATGAAATCAACTTCTTAAACTCTTGAAATTCATAATGATCAAACATTAATAAAATGAACTATATATATTTAATATATAAAGAGAACTTAATCAAAATAATTAAACTTTAAAAGAGGGGCAACGTTCGAACAATTTAACTGAAGTTCTAAGTTCTAACAATATTAATTAGTTTCTACCATTTAAAAAAAACTGAACTCTGTGAGAAAAAAAATGTTCAAATTTTAGAGTTCAAACTAACAAAAAAACGACATACCATTCAAATTTCAGAGTTCAGACTTTCCATTCAGTTTATCCAGGAAAAAATTACTACCAGTAGTAGTAGACCACATACCTATTTCGTGATTTTTGTCCATGGTCGTCTTGACACGTCACGATGCGAGGAAAGGTGGTTAGTTGTTGGTGGAAGCGACGCGAGGAGAGATGGCTAGTTACTGGTGGAAGCGACGCATGGAGCAGTGGCTAGTTGCTGGTGGAAGCAACACGTGGAATGGTGGCTAGCTGCTGGTGGAAGCAACGCGAGGAACGATGGCTAGCTGCTGGTGGAAGTAACGTGAGGAACGATGGCTAGCTGCTGGTGGAAGCGACGCAAGGAGATGTGACTAGTTGCTGGTAAAAGTCATGCGAGGAACGGTGGCTAGCTGTTGGTGGAAGCGCAGACGGCCAAATCCAAAGCGTAGACGACGAACACAGAACACAGAGGAAATGAGGAATTACGATTTCTAGGGTTATGGTTAACAACTTAATGCCTTAACTTGAAAACAAAATATATATATACCCCGGTTTATAATATTTTATAAAATTTATTTAATAGGATCGGACCAGATCGTTTCATTTACAAAACTACTCGATTCGATCCCGACCGGACTGGATTTTCGATTTAAACCGATCCGACCCGGTTTTTGGACAATCCTAATAAGGATTATGTTATTTGTATTGAAACTAAAATGGTTTAGTATAGAGAGATTCTTATAAACAATGTTATGAATTTAATTGATTTTTAATAAAGACTCTACATATCTAAACAAAATATAAAAACTCGTGACTATCTTTATCCTAAAAGTATTACATTAAAAAAAGATGTTAATTTCATTTAAAGTATTAAATTACATATAATGGTATATTTAAATAGGATATTTGCAAATTTTAATAGATTTTAATTTTTTTTAAATTTAGGTGTATACATTTAAGTTTTTTTTAATAATGTATAAAAATTTAGTCGTATTTAATTAAATTTTTTAAAAGTTTATAAAAGCCTATAAAATTTTTGATGTATACAATTACTATTTTTTAAAAGTTTACAAAAATATTATGTATTTAAAATATCAATATATTTAAAAACTTCATTTATTTTTGAGAATTTTAAACATTATTTCATGTATAAATGAAGAATATTACAAGTAAAGTCTTCTCCCATGAAATAGACACTTTATAAAAAAATATTTTTCACTTTTTTCTTCTATTTCATTTTTCACCCTCACTCTTAACTCATTTTTTATGAGCTTAACCATCTTTGATAGTATCCATCAAACATAAATTAATTTATAATTAGCATAATGTTTTTTAAAATAATTCTTATATATTAACCTTAAATGAATAATTTTTTTAATAGTTATTAGGGACCAATAATCTTATAATAATAATTTTTTATTATAAGTTAAGTTTGTTAATGTCATTTTTCAATCAATGCAAGCCTCTTTTTTATTTTATGAAAATTTGAGATATTTTGACTGTTTAAAGAAGAGTATAGATTTTATTAAAATTTTAAATAAAATATATAATAATATATTGAATATTTTTGATAATCATAATTCATTAATAAACTATAAAACATTTAAAGTATACTAAAAAAGCATGAATACAATAAAATTTAAAATTATTAAATTTTATAAAAGTCTATAGGATGCTATAAAAATTTATAAAAAATATCATCTATTAAAATTTATATAAAAAAATTAAAAATTTATTAAAGTATATGTTAATTTTTTAAAAATTTATTAAAATTCATAGAATTTTTATAATTTAAAATCTCTCAAAATTTTAATTGAATTTTTAAAATTGTATAAAGTATATGTTGAAATATTTAAAAATCTATTCAAAAATATAAATTTTTTTAATCTATTTTTTTCCCTCGTGAATTGGTTATCTAATTTTAACTAGTACGTTATAACGAGTACTTTAAAGTTCCAACTACCATTAAGAAAAGAAAGAAAAAAAAAGTTCAAGTACTATTTACATTTGGTGAAAATGACGTAATTCTACTAACTTGAGGTTGATGGTTTGTGATAGCAATAGAATAAATCAATTAATAAAATTTTATTTATTATAAGTTATAAATAAATTATAAACTCGAGGTTTTGTTGTTTTTTTTAAAATAATTAACAGAGACTTTTGGATCGTGAATGATAGAAATTATTTATTATTTATTGAGTATGTAATTATATAATATTTAAGATTAATATAATTTTATTTTTTTAAAAAATAAATATTTAATACATAAAAAATAATATTATTAATAATAAATATACTCTAAAAATTAGAAACACCGAGGCTAGGAAAAGGACTTTTTAAAAGGAGATCATTTAATTCAACAAGGGAAAAGTAATAAAACTGCAACGATATACGAAGTAAAGTGAGTTCAGCGTGTAGCTGAGAATAATATACTTTGGAAAAGAAAAAAAATCCCAAAAATTTAGGTTACTAAAAAAAATATTTTTATATATCACTAATTTATAAGTAATAATTTTATGTAATATATTTAAACATTTATAATTAAATAATTATGTTTATTAACACATAACATTTAATTATACTATTATGTTAAAAGTTATTAAAAAACAATTATATTACTTATATATATTATCATTTTTTTTTAATTTTGGGTCATGTCAGTTGTTATTAGGAGTGTCCATATATCGGTACAAATTGGATCGAATCGAACTAGATTAGATTGAATTGAATGATTTTATAAATCAAACTATTTTTTCTGGTTTATATTAATTTTTAAACCGATCGAATCTGATCGGACCGGTTTAATAATATATTAAAATTTTCATAATATTTTTTATTAAAAATGTCTAAAAATTAAATTAAATCAGAAAATAGATTGAATCAAATGATTTTATAAATCAAAATATCTTTTGTGGTTTGTATTAATTTTTAAACCGATCGAATCTGATCGGACCGATTTAATAATATATTAAAATTTTCATAATATTTTTTATTAAAAATGTTTAAAAATTAAATTAAATTAGAAAATAGATTGAATCAAATGATTTTATAAATAAAATGATTTAATTTAATTTGTGTTAATTAAAATCGTTTTAAAAATTGATAAATCTTATTAGATAACAACTTAAAAAAAAACTAATAGAAAGCGGTATAATGTTTTTTTAAAATGTGAGTATAATGTTGCCGACACTCTTTTTGTTTTAGGTTACGTCCAATATTAATTAAAAAACAATTTCTTATCTGCACTGATAAATGCACGTGGCACAACTTCTAATGAATGTAATCACAAACACATTATTATATATACACATTCTAATTTTATATTGATTTAATAATTAACACGTACATTACTTTATTCTATTTATTTTTAATGGGTTTTGATTGATTTAAAATTAGAATTATTCCGGTAAAGTAAAATGCAAAGTTTTGTTATTGGATCTTGTTTTGAAATACACATTAACGTTAATGATTCGCCGCCAGCTAGCAAAAATAAACAATGATGACTCTGCTTAAAGTTTGGAGTCATTCTCACATACACGCTGAACTCACTTTTCTGTTAAAAGAAAAATTAAATATTGGTACAGAATCAATGCTAATGTGTCTGCATAAACTAATAATAATTCATTAATATAAATTTAAATGTATTATTTTTTAAATATTTTTATTTTTTTTTATCATATTATACAATTTTATTTGTTAATAATATTATCATATATATATACACACGATGATAATAAAATACAAAATACCCCTAATGTAGATTTTAATAACAGTAAATAGGGGTGTACACTGGTTTGATCCGATTCAATTTTGGTTAAAAAAATTTAATTGGATCAGATCGTTTATGTTACTAAGATGGTATCGAATCAGACCGTTTATGTTACTAAGATTGGATCGAATCAGACCGTTTATGTTACTCAGATTGGATCGAATCAGACCGTTTATGTTACTAAGATCGGATCGAATCAGACCGTTTATGTTACTCAGATCAGATCGGATCGGATCAGACCGTTTATGTTACTCAGATCAGATCGAATCGGATCAGACCGTTTATGTTACTCAGGTCGGATCGGATCAGATCAGACTGTTTATGTTACTCAGGCCGGATCGGATCAGACCGTTTGAAATGATTTCCATTAATACAAATCGGATCAGATCGTTTGAAACAGTTTTAATTAATACAAACTAGATCAGACCATTTGATTTATAAAACTGTTCATCCTGGTTCAATCCAATACGGTTTCCAGTTTGGTTCGGTTTTTTTGACACATTTAATAAGAAATAATGTGAAAATTTTAATATATTATTAAACTGGTTTAAAAATTAATACAAATCGGATCGAACCGTTTGAAAAATAGTTTTAACTAATACAAACGGGAATTGACTGTTTGATTTGTAAAACCGTTTGATTTAATCCGATTTTACGGTTTATTTCGATTCAGACCGGTTTATGAACACTCCTAACAATAAATACTAATATATAATACAAATATATCAAAATCACATAATATTTTTTAATTAATATAATTATATTAATGCCTTTTAACCTATAAAATTATTACCTATCATCTACATTTATCTCAAACTTGAAACACATATATTTAAAAAAATACAAAACAGAGATTATAATTATAAAAGTACCGTTGGTTCATACAAATTAAATAAATATTGAAATTAATTTGTTCGCCTTGATCCTTCTTAAGTTGAATATAACTTCACATTAAAAAAAATGAAATGATATGTCACGAAAATAAAAAAAAGACACTTAATGATCTTTCATCAAATCTTTTACTTACATCGTTTATGATCTTAAGCATAGGCTTAAAAGACATTGAACATGCATCAATGAATTGACAATTTAAAAAAAACTGTCGTGTATATGTAATTCTTAAAAAGCAGCCTTTAACGACAGTGGAAAAAATACGTAATATAACAGATAACACGATAGATTTAATACAAAAACATCAATGAATTGATGAGTTTAGATTAATTATACTATACCAATTTCACTAAACAGATATTACTCTGTTAAAATATTTGTAATCTAACGAGTTTCAATGTTTTTAATAATTATTTAAAATATCAATTTTCTTTGGAAAATTTTAAAAAGTAACATAGTTAAATTTATAATAATAAAATAACATTCAAAATGACATTAAACGAATTCTAATTGAATCGATATAAATAATCGTTGTTTAACTTAAAAAATATCAATTATGTAATAATAAAGTAAACTTTTTTTAATAACAAAAATATATGATGTGTGCATAAAAGTATTATTTTTTAATTATAAATTTTAAGAGTATTATTTTTATATTTTTTTATATAACACATGTTTTTTTATATATCAAATTAATATCAACAAATCAATAAATGAATATTTAGAAAGTGGGGAGTAGTTGTGATATAGTCTCTTAAGTTGTTTTTTTTTGTGTTTAATTATTTAATTTAAAAATAAGATGTTTTTTTATTATGTTATTTAAGAAAATAATGGATGACTAATAAAATTAATTTTGAGTATTTTTAATTAAATATCATGTAACTTGCACATAACTTCATCAATATAAATTATGGTTGTTATTTTAATTATTATTCATATCATTCAACAGTAACCCAACAAATCATTGTGCTATTTGATTTGTCTTATTGTTTTTAAATTTTAATATTATTCTATGTAATCTAAATAATAATATTCAATCATATGTGTTATACAATAATTTATTATTATAAATTTTAATGAAATTTGATATTTTGTGCTTACATGTATTAGTTTATAAAAATAATATTTTATATTAATTAAGGAATATATTACTATAGTGTTTATAAGTAGTATAAGACTTACATGTTAATTTTTTAAGATTAAATTATTCATGCTACTTATATAATATATAATATTTACATAATATCAAAGCTTTAATCAAGCAATGAGCAAAGAAAAAGAAAAAGAAAAAGAAATGAACCTCCCACCATTAAAACATGGACCTTGCCAAAGAAAGAAAGAAAAATGACTCAAAAAAGATTATCATATAATAAAAATAAATCAACAATACAAAGATTAGTGTCAAAAAGACACAAATTTTGAGAATATGTTATATAAAAAATATATTAATATAATGAGTATTTATAAATATTACGAAAACTTACATTTATTTTTTTTAGTTAACCTTTTAAGATTAATTTTTTTTAAATTTAATGTCTTATATTGTTTATAAAATGTAAGTACACAATTTATTATATGACAATTTTTGCAATAATAACGGCAAAAAAATTAAATTCTATTTTAAAGTGATAATGATACTTGACGTAACCTACAAAACAACGGATCGACGGCCAACATTTGTTAGGATGAATTATAGGTGTTTGAAGATGATATACATTATATTTAATATTTCGTAATTTTTTTGAAATTCAAATAATGAATTTAATGAAATAATTTTAAATAAACATCTACACAATCATACACACACTTATCACGAGCATGGTTTGAACCCATTCACAAGGATAAAAGTATCATTATACTTGTGTATTAGGCTTCATCATTTCATCATATGTAGCGAATATCATAAATTAAGCTTCAACAAATTAAACTTCATCAGGTATATATTTTTCGAACTCCATTAATATAGAAATGCAAGTCATCATATATAATTAATATAACAATATTAGTAAAATTATAAAGAAATAATAATGGCATATGTATGTTTAAGTTGGCAAATAATAGCTACCTAGAGAGCCTTGTAATATTTATTTTATTTTATTTTATTTTTTATATTTGCATATTTGGAAGGTCCTTTAATTATTTTTTTAATTCAAATTTTGTATTGTTTTGTACATCCTGCGTTGGGTTTAAAAACTAGGTTAGCTTTTACTCGCCTTTACAGCTCCCACAGTTTTAAAGAAACTTGGCAAGTGGCAAAAAGAAAGATTCACAGAAACAAATGAGTTAATTATATTTTAATTATTCATTGGTCCAACGAGAAATATTTTTATATGAAAGTAAAGTGCATATATATTTATATATCACGCAGCGTGATATTTTTAAGATATTAATATTTGTGTATTAATTAAAATTGATCTTTTTTTTAATAAATTAAAATTTTAATATAATAATGTATCGTGTAATCTATGAGCATGTTTTATGTAAAATTTGTCATTGGTTTAATAATCTAGATCAATGTTATGCTACAATTATTAATTGAAACTAACCAAAACTTATGATTGTAATATATAGAATTCTTTAAAAAATATCTTATATTTTCAAGTTTTAGGAAATCATTTACACTTGATAATATAAAATTAAATAATAAGAAAAAATATTTAAATATATCGATTACAAGCAACATCAGTGGATACATATAACGTCTAGATTGTATTAACAAGAATGTTAACATTAATTATAAGATGCATAAGCATATGGCTTACATGTGCTTGTGGTTGTTCTTTTAAGACTTCTTGCATGTGCATTATATGGAACGGCTTTCGCAAAAAGCTAGCTTATCTTTTACGCTTCATAAACACTTCTATGTTCTTTTTCACTAATTTTTATTTAGTGATTAATAATTCCTTACTCTAGATATAAATATTTGAATCATACTTTACATTTTTTAACAAAAATATCATATAATTTGGGAATATGACAACCTCTACGAACCTTTTTATAAGTGCCTTTTTTTTTTAAAGAAAGTTTAAGCATATAAAAAGATCCCTATAAAGTATTGGTATGCATGAGGTTCACAGGAAAAAAAACTTTGTTTTTTGTTTTTTTATTGCTTTTCATTTTTAAATAGCTATATATCAATATATTATCCATTTCATTATTGGAAAAATTAGCATCGCTAGAATTGGCAACTTTTTAGGTAAAAAGTATACTATTGATTATTGAAAAAAAATCCAAAGAATATTATCATATATAGTTTAAATATTAATAAGGGTTGTACATTATAAGTTCATTTGTTAGATAAATACGAATAATTTAATCTCTATTGATTTTGTTAATAACTTAACCATTTTGTTTTTAAAAAATGATAACATAATAAATAACTAATTTTTTTATTTTCATTTTTTGCTCATTTGTTATTAATTTTTATTTAGATATCACTTTTATAAATTATCTTTTGTAATAAATAATAATAATTATAAAATTAATAAAAAATAATAAAAATAAAAAGGTTTTAAAATTAGTAATTTGTCTTAATGTTATTATTTTTGAATTAAATTGTTACACAAAATAACAAATTGATTAAAATGTTCGAATTAAGATAAATAACTAAGATATATTAGATGCATTTATCTCTATTAATAATAACCTCTATATAGTCAAATATCAATAGTGTTTTTAAAGGTAATATTTTCTATCAATTGTATAGATATATTTCACAAAAATTAAATGTTTTCCATCATGATCAACATTTTTTGTTTCTAATATTACCTTAAAAAAGTTGTTATTTTTCGTTTGATAAAATTATTTTCTTATAAATCTCCCTATCTTGACGGAGAATATAAAGTTTTAACTACTCTACTATAAAGCCAATTGTCACCGTTATATGTATTACATGTAAAAAATTACACTTATAAACCAATAAAAAATATTTATATTTATGATAATATATTTGTATTATAATATTTAAATTAAATCGTGAAAAATTTATTAAATTTATACACATATATGTAATTTACTTTTAATAGTGATATTTTATTATTTTTTCTGAATATTTGAAAGTAACATTATAAAAAAAAGATATTTTTCTTGATCAATGATGTATAAATAGACATTAAAAATATATAAAATATGTATGAAAAAAATTAAGAAGTACTCATAAGTTTTAAAGGTATAAAACTTTATAATTATTACTTACAATGTGAAATAAGTGAAAATTTAATCATAACTAATTTGATAATTTATTGTTTTTAAGCATTAAAAATTGTACATTTTAAAACAAATGAAAAAAATAATAAAATAAAAATATTTGGGTTCAAATATGTCTAATATTACTTTTTATACCTTTTGGTATTTTTATATCATCAAATAAACTCCCACTCTTTCATTTCAACCTACGAATTTAAATTATATCAAATATCGTTTGATTTAAGAAATTACCAAATAACCTCACAATAAATATGTGAAAACAAAATCATGGGCATATTGTTTAATAAGTTAGATATTTATTAATTATTAGTGTTAGAGTTGGGAGAAGCAAATATTTATGAATATAATTATAAGTGATATCTAACTATTTTAATTTTATAAAAACAATTAAGAAGATGTGATTTAATAATTAAAACTAAAGATTTTTGTAATTATAATTTTTCATTTTTAACTAAATAATTATGTTTGTTATTTAATATTCTATAAATAATTAATTTTAATTAATATTATTGAAGTTTAAATTTTTTTTATTGAAATAACTACATGTAATATGTAACTATCTTGATTTTATATAAAAGAAAGTTATGAAATTGTAATTAAATAATCCAATATGAAGTCTTTTGAAATTTTAGTTTTTAATGATTGTTATTTATTATTCTAAAAATAAATAATTTTAATTAAAAATATTAAAGTTTTGAAGAAATATTACAAAAATAATTATATGAAGTATATTACTTTTAAATTTATAAACATAAAATTTTAAAAAAAAGTGATTAAATTTGATATTCTAACTGAATACTTTTAGAATTATAGTTTTCATTTTTTAATTAAGCCATTATGTTTGTTATTTATTATTCTAAAAGTAATTAATTTTAATTAATATTAAAATTTTGCAGAAATATGACAAAAAAATATATGCAGTCTATGACTTTTTAATTTTAAAAAAAATAAAATTATGAAAGGATGATTAAATAATTTTAACTAAAATATTTTAAAATTCTAATTTTTTAATTCTTAATTAAGTCATTATATTTATTATTTCAAATAATTAAGTTAATTAAAATATATTGAAAATAAAAGTTACAAATGTGTGATTAAATAATAGTAATTGAAGTATTTTAAAATTTTAGTTTTTAATTCCTAATTAGTCATTATTATCTCAAAAATATTTTTAATTAGAAATATTTAAAAAATAGATATACACTAAATCATAGTGCTTATTATTTATTATTTTAAAAAATTAATTTTAATTAAAAAATATTAAAGTTTTGAAGAAATATAAAAAAATAATTATTAGTAAATAAATGACGATTAAATAATTTTATTATTAATGTCTTTTGAAATTCTAGTTTTTAATTTATAATTAAGTGATAGTAATTTATTATTCTAAAATAATTAATTTTAATTAAAAAATTTAAAATTTTAAAAAATAATAAAATTTATGATATATTTAATAGATAGATAATTGAATAAAATTATTAGTAAAAATATATTGATATTTATAATATATCTTATCAATTGAAATACAATATATCCCTTTTGAAGTTCTTACGTTCATGTTTATATAAAAATACAAAATCATTCTTTTTTTTAAATATTTATAAGATTATAAAATTATAAGTTATTATACTCTTTTGATTGACTTGGTGTACGTTGGGTGGACATTTTAAAACACTGAATGGTGCAATATATTAATTAATTTATATACTAATAGAAAATGTAAAAAATTCATGTAATTAACTTTAGCATAGCTGTACAACTCAGTTACAATAAATATTCATATGATAAGAAGAAAATATATATATATATATATATATATATATATATCAAAAATATATATAATTTTTTATATTAAACAATTTTATTAAAAAATTTATTATAAATTAATTTAAAATGATGTAAATAAATTTTAAAATGATGGTTATTTTATACATTAAAATAACTTTAGGTTTTGACATAAATGTCTATAAAAAAATTATATATTTATTAAAATAAGATATATAATTTTAATAAACGTGATATAAAATATAATATTTATTGTTGTCTTGGCTCACGTTATATAACAATTATCCCGTCCCTATTTCTTTTATCATTACTTATTTTATTATCATTATATTTACCTCCACTAATAAATTCTTTCAATGGCTTAACCATAAAAAAAAAATTACAATCGTATTATATATATAGATAGATTAAGGTCCCTAATCTAATTTTATATAAACATGTGTATTCCATCAGTTAAGGATTAAGTCAAAAGCATAAAAATATACTGCATAGGTTAGAACTTAGAAGACATTTATCTGAAATTATTTTATGGTAGATTATAAGAGGTAATTATTTAACTTAATATTTTTCCGCTCCAAATCGTGGTCAAAGATTTAATTTTATCTTACACGATTATCTTCCAACATTTTATTATTATTATGACTTCCACCACAAATAAAAGTAACACTGTTTTGGACCCTCCATAGCATGTAATTCACGCACTTGTAACTTTTGAGGCATTAGTGACTTCAAATTACCATCATATATGTGCATAATAGACAGTGTATATATACTTAGTAACCACCATAGGAAAAATTTAGAAGTCAGTTTGAATTTAGTTAATTAGTTCTTTAAAGCAATGAAACTGAGCCATTAATTGTTGCTTTATCTCTCTACGTACATACTCCTTAGACATAGAAATAGATATTTCGAGAAATTACGAAGATATGTATATACTTAAGAATGAGATTTGTTAATTATGCGATCTCTTTAAATTTTAATTGATCTTTTCTTTTATTGTAATTAATTTTTTTCTAGAACATATTTTTGATTGATTATAATTGATTTTTTTAGAATAAATTAACTGATATATTGCATAAATATTTTTTTTATAATATTTTTAATTCAATACAAAGAATATTTCCTCAATATTCATTTTCTTTTACATGTTATCATAGCATCAAACTTGATGAACTTTGAGATTTTCCAACTACTTCCACAACCTAATCTTTTATTACAATCGTTGTCATGAAAGATAAAGATAACGACGGAACATAATCGACACCTTCTAAGACTATCATAGGAGTCTTAAGCAGTTACTCTTTACATCACTCTGATCAATCGAGTATTATACTCGTATCCAAGGTACTCGAAGGAGACAACTACAACACGTGGAGTTGAGCTATGCAAATTAGCTTGAGTGCTAAGAACAAGATTGGATTTGTCATAGGCTTAATCAAGCCACTTGACTTGACAGATGATGAGTTTCCTTATTGGAAACGATGTAATGACATGGTTTTGTCATGGCTATTGAATTCAATTCATTCAAACATAACAAAAAGTTTGATTTATGTTGAAATTCCAGTAGAAATCTGGGAAGACTTACAATAGTGTTTCTCTCAAGGAAACGATTCAAAAATTTATCAGATCAAACAAGAAATCGTGGGACATAGGTAAGGATAGTAGTATATTTCATTCTACTACACAAAGTTAAAGGCTTTTTGGGATGACCTTTCATCCTATCATGAGGTGTTATCTTGTAAATGTGATGGGTTGGAAAAACTTAACAAAAAAGATGAGAAGGAGAGAGTTATGTAATTTCTCATGGGATTGAATGATAGTTATCCAACTATCCATGAATAAATCTTGTTGATGCAACAACCTCTTTAGGTTACATGTCGAGTTTACTCATTTGTCCTTAAACAAGAAAAGCAAGTTAAAGTTTCTCTCAATTGTGGGAACATGAATCATCATGTCATGCTTGCAAATCATAACAACAAGATGACTCAAACACATCAAGTATAAAGGCAAAAGACACAATTACACTGCTCTTATTGTGATCAAAATCATTATAGCATTGGGAAGTGTTACTACCTACATGGCTTTCCAGTAGACCAAAAGCTTCATCGGAAGAACGTGAAATCTCCAAATCGGCACTACTATAATGCAAACAATGTAAGGATAGAAACTGAGAAGTCACTTGAGACAATAATGATATCATTTTTTGTAGATGAGGGGCCAAGACTCATAATTGAGAAATATAATCTACTGATGGCTATAATTAAAAAGAATGATAGTAACTCATAACACTTTGTAATTGTCATAGGTAACATCACACTATCATTTAAAATTTTAACAAATTTATGTTGGATTATTGATAGTGGAGCCACAGACCATATGACACCCTTGACTGATTTATTAAACCTTAAAATTTTTCCCAAGTTAGCCACCATTAGTTTTCCGTATGGTAGTGAGATACTTATTGAGTCAATTGGTTCATTACATTTTACGTCACATATCAAACTTGATAAAGTCCTCAAAGATTCACAATTCTAGGTTAATTTACAATCAATTAGTAAACCAACACAAGCATTAAATTGTATGATAACATTCTTTTTTTTATTTTTGTGTTGTATAAGATATTGTTATAAAAAAAACAATTGGCTTGGACAAGAAACATAATAGCCTCTACTACCTAGCACAATACCAAAATCTAACCCTGATATACACCATGCGTTAAAATTCCAACCTTTAGCACTCATAATTCAACCCTCTTCAAATTCTTACCAAAATAAACCTTGCAATTTATTTTGATTCAAAGCATGTTTGTGAAATTTATCCTTTAACAAACTCGCTTATCTTTTTTAACTAGTTTAATTTCTTATGAAGCTCCTTTTGATTTGATAGATTGTGACATTCAGGGACTATATTTCATATGTTTTAAATCTAAAACACTAAGAGATATTGGAATCATTTATTTCTTGGGTGGAAACCAAATTTAATTATCAAATTAAATTTTCTTGAGCTGATAACAATGTTGAATTCATATCTATGAAAATACTTTTGGAAACACCTACACTTCTTCTTTCTTAGAAATTGCCATACCAATTTATCCACAATAAGTTACCCATATATAATCATCTTCAAACCTTTTGGTGCCTTTGGTATGCCACCAATTTTCTACCTATATATAAATTTGATCAAAAAACTCATTATTGTAATTTTATTGGTTATTCTCTTGATTAGAAAAGTTATCGAGTTTATGACCTAACAACTTATAAATTATTTTACATTTATCCACAAGAACATCAAGATGATATGGTTTTCCTCACTATAGATACAACCAGTCCAAAAGCATATGATCACCTTTTATCTCCACCAACATCTTCTCTATCACTTGTGCTTGTTCCAAACAATCCTATACCTAACTGACCCCCACTATGCCCCACAATCTCCTATTACTCACCATTCTAATTGTATTAAACAACCAAATGTCAAACTTCAAAATTTTCACCTTTACCATGCAGCCTTGGTCAATCCCAACTAAACTTCATCCTCATTAGGTATTTGTCATCCTTTACCTTGATATGTTTCGCATGCATAAATCTCATCTAAATATCAGAATTTTGTTCGTACCAACACTATACTTGTGGGATCTATAACTTGTGAATAGGCAGCCTTGGATCAAAAGTGGTAGGAAGTTATTGTCGTAGAATTAGATGTTCTTGAAAAAAAATCACACTTGGACTCCCACATCTCTACCTTTCGACCATCATCTGATTGGGTGTAAATGGATGTACAAGATTAAACATATATCTGATGACATATTTGTCTGTTATATAGTACAATTGGTGGCAAAAGGATTCACTCAACATGAAGGGATTGATTATAAAAAGGCATTTGCTCATGTGGCCAAGTTGACTACAATTCATTGCTTACTTCTGTAGTCGCTATCCATAATTGGTCACTTCATCAAATGAATGTTCAAAATGAATTTCTCCATGGTGATTTTCTTGAAGAAGTATATAGATAGTTACTTCCCAATTTTTGATGACAAAGGAAGACACTTATGGTATGTCGACTCAACAAATCACTATATAGGCTTAAACAAGCCTTTTGTAGCTGGTTTTAGAAATTTTCTACTACTATTTAACACGATGGTTTTCATCAATCTAGAGAGTTTATTCACTCTTCACGAAGATCTCTTGTAATTATTTCATAGTTGTGCTCATCTGTGTAGATGATATGATCATAACCAACAATGATGACAATGTAATTGTTACCCTTGAAAAAATTTTCCACACTAAATTTTGTATAACAACCTTGGCCAACTATGATATTTTTTAGGTGTTGAAGTTGCTTATTCTAGTGATGGTATTTCAATATCCTAATGAAAATACACTTTTAATATTTTAGATGAAGTAGGCTTATTTGGAGCCAAACCATTACTAACACCTATGGAAGAAAATATTAAACTCCTGCTCACAATAGAGGATTTATTGAAGAATTCATCTATCTACAGAATATTAGATGGATGTCTCCTTTATCTTACTATTATGAGGCCAGAGATAAGTTATCTATTTTATATCCTAAGTCAGTTTAATCAAGAGCCAAGAAAACCTCATTTAGATGTTGTCTATCATCTCTTACGATACATTAAAAGTGCACCTGGGCAAGGATTATATATTCCAACAAAAGGAAATTTACTACTAATATGATCTTGTGATGCAGATTGAGCTTGATATTTGATTACAATATGATCTATGATTTATTATTGTATTTTTCTTGGAAGATTTCTCATTGCATAGAGAACCAAGAAACAAATGATAGTGTTAAGATCCTAAGTAGAATTAGAATATCGAGCCATGACTTTAATTACATATAAGCTTACTTGGCTTAGGTTCTTGCTCGATGACTTACGAGTAGAGCATTCACAACCGACCAAACTATTTTATGATAATCAAGCACTACTAAACATTGATACCAATTCATTTACCATGAATACATCAAATATACAAAGATCGATTATCATGTTGTTTGGAAACGGATTCAATCAAGTTCAGTAGTAATTACCCATGTTCCATTAGCTAATTAACTTGTCGATTTGTTCATTAAACTATTTAGTTAATCAATTTTTCATTTCATTCTCATCAAGTTTAACATCTTGGTATATATATTTCAACTTGAATGGGGTATTATGAGAAATAACGAAGATTTACATAACTTTAAGTAAGAGATTTGTCAATTATGTAACTGTATATATGTCATTAATTTTTAATTGATCTTTTCTTATAATAAATTAGCTTATGTTGATTAATATTTATTTTCTTTTTATAATATTTTTAATTTAATATAAAAAATATTTTCTCAATATTTATTTTCTTTTATATGTGAAATATATATAAAAATGACAGAATTATATGGTCATTAATACATGGATGGGTATGATGTATTAAGTCTACATCTCTTAGAAGGAGTATCCAATCGGAGAAAAACAAATTCTATTTGGCATAAACTTGTTTTCAATTCAAATATCATTAACCATATTAGGAGAAGTTTACTTATGAAAACTTGATTAATTATCTACCTAGGTAAGATATTATATGGGAGTTGGGACGCATCATAGGTTGAAGACTCATCAGTGTGCAGTTGAAAGATTTAGGCAGTTGATTAGCTTGGTTCAATTAGTAGTTACATGGCACTTTTTATCATTTTCAATGAAAAATGAAAAATTATAATAATTTAAATTGGATCAAAAATTAATTAATTTAGTATATAAATGATTAAATTATTCAACATAATTTAACTTTTAACGATGGTAGTAAAAAATATATCTGTTAATTTTCGTACAATATTAAAAAAATATTTATTTACATTGTAAAAAAAAATAAACATATATTTTTTTCTTTTTCTAGAGTTAAAAATAAAAATTAACATATAAATAAAATTATAAAGTTATGAAATACAGTTAAATCGAAAATAAAAATAAAAATTGATAAAGCTTAAAGGATTATTTCTATTCTTTTCTTCATCAAAGTCAAGTTTATTTTATCTTATAGGACCGTGGAAGAAGAATTTTCAAATAACCTGTCCATTCCATCACATATGAAAGGAACCAAACAAATAATCAAATTTTATTTCTAAAAAGGCTCGAATTCACAATCCTTTTAATTTGAGGTTCTAATTTTACCATATTGTCTAGAGGTAGAGGCAGCTTCAGGATATAAAATATTGGTAGTAGAGGTTATATGAATGTAGGGAAAACATAATAAATTAGGAAGATTATATTTTTCAAAATCTAAAATCTTATCCACATTAATTTACAACCAATAAAATGTCTGAGCCAAAATGAACCTTCATTATTATCTACCAGTATATCTATTTAATTAAGAAAAAAGGTAGAAAGAAAACCAAAGCTTAGTGATTGCGTATCAACGTACCGAGTGTCTCATTCACAATAATATTATGAAATCCTCTAGGAATAGGGTCTTTTTATCTAGTTGTGGTAAGTTGACGGGAAAATGAGAAGGACTAGAAAACATGGCTAATGAGAAGAGAAAAAGTAGTCATGAATCATATTGAGTTATATTTGATATTATAATTCACTTATACTTTATTTATATTATACTTATATTATTTCAATTATAGTACAATTTCACAATTTCACTTGTATTACATTTATAATTTTACTTGTACTATATTTACTATTTCACTTGTACTATACTTGTTACAACCCTATAAATAGAGTTCTTTATGTACATTTTAAAACACACTAATACAACATTAAGACGTTCTTTCTTCTTATCTCTCTATAATCTTCACATGGTATCAAAGCCTCTCAAATACCTCTAAAATTTCTATCAAAATTTTGCCTCTCTTCATCACAACCAACCCGACTCACTCCAAATCCGACTCCCCTCAACTCGGCTCACTCCAAACTGACTCATCTCAACTCGATTCACTCCAACCCAACTCACCTAAACTTGATTCTAGGCTTGTTTTCAACTGCTCTTTTCATTTTAAAGGATATATTCTTTATACTGTTTCTATATATTTGGTTTATATTTTCTCCATTATTTTATTAAAATGGACCGAAATGATGTCCCAAAACCAATCTATACCACCCTTGATGATACTAACTACCTAGCCTGGGCACAAGCAATGAAAAGTTTCTTGAAAGGACGCAAGTTATGACGTTTCATAACTGGTGATATCTCTATACCCATCCAAGAAACCACTGAAAACAACTTTTTATTTGCTGACCACCTTGAAGACTAGGAGAGTAAACATCATCAAATTATTACATGGTTCCGTAACACCACCTTACCCTCCATCCATGGTGAATTTGGGCGTTTTGACACTGCCAAAGAAGTTTGGAAATTTCTTGAGGCTTGCTTAACTACAACAGATTTGGCGAACCAATATCAACTTTTAACAACTCTTCATACCAAACGCCAAAGGGCTGATCAAACCATTAACCAATTTCTCTCTGAAATGCATACTATTTGGGATCAACTCACTCTCTCTGAACCAACTTGGACGAATCACCAGCGTCTTGTTATTCTTCTCATGGCTCTCCATGATCGATTTGAACCTGTTCGTGCTTCCTTACTCCATTAGAGTCCTTTTCCATCCTTAGATACTGCTATGACCGAGCTTCACTTTGAAGAAACTCGGATGGTGGTTTTCAAAGTTCACCATACAGATTCTGTTCTTGCCACCCTCTCTTATCGCCCTAAATGAGGTTCTAAAGAGGACTTCAAACATCAAGGCTGCACCTACTGTCACAACCTCAATCATGAGCTTCTTACATGTCCCATTCAGGTATGTATATATTGTCACAAGAAGGGTCTAGGACACTTTAACAGAGATTATTTTCAGAATCCCTCACGGAATCCCTCTCAGCATTCCTCACGGAATCCCTCTCAACATTCCTCACGAAAACCCTCTCGGAATCCCTCTCAATATGCTTCAGGAAACAATAGTAACTCATCTATCACTACTGCTGTTTCTGAAGATAATCATGACAAATTTACCTTCTCTACTCAAGAACTTGAAGGTCTTTTTAAACATATTCTCTCACAATCTAGTAATCCTCCTCCTACTGCCTTGTCTCTCACATCAGGTAAATCTTTATGGTATTTTGATTCTGCTTGTGGTAACCATATGACTCATGATACTCACATCTTCTCTCCCACACAATCTTCCATCTCCAAACCTTTAATTCAAACTGCTAATGGTTCACATATGCATGTTAATGTTGTAGGACAAGTTTTCACATCTTCTATATCACTTTCTGACACCTTTCATATTCCCAACCTTACTCTAAATCTTATCTTTGTTGGTCAATTATGTGAACTTGGTCTTACTATTACTTTTTCCTCTTCTGGTTGTCATGTGCAGTATCCACATATAGGACAGATCCTTAGGATAGGGCGTAAGGTTGGACGATTATTTTAACTTATCAACCTTCATCTATCCAATTCTCCTCATACTTCCGTTGCTACTTATACTACTGCTATCAACCTATGACATGCTCATCTAGGCCATAATTCTATAGGACGTCTTCGTCCCTTAGCATCTTCTGGTAAATTAGGATCTGTTTCTATTTCTGATAATGTAAATGGTTTGCCTTGCCAATTGGGAAAACAACCTGCTTTATGTGTTAATAAAAGTGATTCTACTTCTGTCTCCCCTTTTGACTTAATTCATTTTGATGTTTGGGATCCATCTCCACATCTTACTATAGGGGGATGTGTTTACTTTTCCATTTTTATTGATGATTATTCAAGATTCATATGGATTTTTCTCATGAAACATAGATCTGAATTACCCAAAATTTATTATGATTTTGCCCAAATATTTAAAACCCAATTTTCTCAAAACATCAAAGTACTTAGAGCTAATAATGCTATGGAATATAAAGAAACAATTTTTTTAAATTTTCTTTCAACAAAATGGGATTCTTTCTCAATATTCTTGTCCTGACACATCTCAACAAAATGGAGGAGCTGAGCGAAAACATAGACATATTCTTAATATTGTTCGCACTCTCTTCATTTCTAGTTCTTATCCTGAATGCTTTTGGGGTGAAGCAACTCTTACGGCTATTTATACCATCAATCGTGTTCCCATGCCTATTATTCATAATCAATCCCCTTATGAGCATCTCTATAGTACTTCTCCATCTTATGAACTACTCAAAGTGTTTGGTTGTGCCTGTTTTGTTCTTCTTCACCCTCATGAACGCAATAAATTAGAACCTCGTGCTCCTCTTTGTTATTTCTTAAGGTATGGAATAGAACACAAATGCTATTGTTGTTGGTACCTTATCTCTAAACGATTGCGTATCTCTCTTCATGTCATCTTTTGGGAACATAAAATGTTTTCCTCTATTTCCTCATTTCATGTCTCATCTCCTACCTCACTCTCATTTTTTAATGACCCAACTATTGATTTATTTCCTCCTGACATTGCTCCATTACCCTCACCATCGTCTACTACGACTTCTCCTGATGTGTCTCCTCCTTCTGTTGATCCTACCATAACAACATCTTCTGAAGACCAACTACCTGATTGTCCAGAGTCATCACTTCGTTGTTCTACTCGTGTAAGTAGTCTTCCTTTTCACCTTCATGATTACCAATGTTTCTCTACTATTTTGTCTCATCATGAACCCCAAAACTATAGAGAAGCTAGTTCTAACCCTCATTGGCAGCAAGTTATGACAGATGAATTACAGGCATTAACAAAAGCTCATACATGAGATCTTGTTGATCTTCTATCTAATAAATCTCTGATTGGTTGTAAGTGGATTTTCAAAATCAAAACTCATTCAGATGGGTTTGTGGAATGATATAAAGCTCGTCGGTTGCAAAGGGTTTTACACAGGAATATGGAATCGACTATGAAGAAATTTTTGCACATGTAGCTCGCCTCACCTCTGTTCGAAGTATCATTGTTGTTGTTGTTGCCCGAAATTGGAACATGTTTAAAATGGATGTCAAAAATTAGTTTCTCAATGGAGACATAACTGAGGAAGTTTATATGAAATCTCCTCCTGGATACACTCATTCACCTCATCAAGTATGCAGACTTTATCGTGCTCTCTATGGCCTCAAACAAGCTCATCGGGCTTGGTTTGCCAAATTCAGCTCTACACTTACTAACTTTGGCTTCACTTCCAATTCTTATGACTCTGGTCTCTTTATTCAGAAGACTCCCACTGTTGTAAAACTTCTACTCCTTTATGTAGATGATATGATCATAACAGGGAATGACTCGAATGGAATTATTGATCTCAAGCAGTTTCTGAGCCATTAATTTGAAATGAAAGACCTTGGTCGTCTCCACTACTTCTTGGGCCTAGAAATCTCATCTGATTCTCAAGGATATTATCTCTCTCAAGAAAAGTACTCTTCCGATATTCTTAATCGGGCTGGCTTTATTGATTGCAAAACTGTATCAACACCTCTAGAAACCAATGTCAAACTTACTCCATTAGATGGTACTATTCTCTCAGATGCCACATTATACAGACAACTAGTAGACAGTCTTGTTTATCTCACAGTCACTCGTCCTGACATTACCTATGATGTTCATCTGGTTAGTCAATTCATGCATGCTCCACGGTCTACCCATTATACTGCGGTTCTTCGCATTCTCTGCTACATCAAAGGTACCATGTTTCACGGTCTCCACTTCTCCAATAAGTCTAATCTTCTTCTTTCCGACTACTCTGATGTTGATTGGGCAGGTGACCAAACTGATCGTCGCTCTACCACTGGATATTGTTTCTTTCTTGGAAACTCTCTCATATCTTGGCAAAGCAAGAAACAATCCCTCACTTCTCGATCCAGCACTGAAGCTGAATATCGTGCTCTTGCTAACACCACTAAAGAACTTCTTTGGCTCTGTTGGTTACTTGCTGATATGGGTATTCTCCAATCAACTGCAACTATCCTATATTGTGATAATCATAGTGCTATTCAGATTGCTCACAATAATGTATTTCATGAACGAACAAAACATATCGAGATTGATTGTCATTTTGTTCGTCAACATGTTCTTCAAGACACTGTTTGTCTCAAATCAATATCCTCCATAGATCAAACAACTGACATCTTCACCAAATCTTATCTACCAGGCAGATTTGAAGAATTAGTTTCCAAACTCAAGTTGATTGTTTCTCTTCCTCCTTGAGTTTGAGGGGGGATGTTAAATTATATTTGATATTGTAATTCACTTGTACTACACTTGTATTATTTAACTTGTATTAGACTTCCATTATTTCACTTGTACTACACTTCTACTACACTTACTATTTCACTTGTATTATACTTACTATTTCACTTGTATTATACTTACTATTTCACTTGTACTACACTTGTACTACACTTGTTACAACCATATCAATAGGGTTATCTATGTACATTCTAAAACACACCAATACAACATTAAATCATTTTTTCTTTTTATCTCTATATTCTTCACAAATCATATATGATCCAACAAGCTCCAATTGTTTCGTACAATAATTGTCTATAGAGGGAACAAATAAATGGCAAACTTGTCTCAGAAGACAATAATAAGACCACGTGCATGATTTTGAGGGACTTGCAGGAGAACTTTGGTCCACTGAAAATTATGCCCTGTTTAGTAGATGGATCGATGTGTATAAGTAAAGGAGCTCAATTCTCTTTAACATTTTTGGTGTGCAATTAATATGAAATAATAAAATTTGTTGAAAATGTGGACATTGTTACATAAAAAATAAACATTTTATTTAAGTGTTTTACAATCACTAATAATATATAAAATCACACACCAAAAAGAAAATAAATGAATTAACAAAGTTTCTTAGTAAAATGTGAGAATGGAATGGCTATAAAATGGGGCTATAACCTCAGGGTGCATGCATTCAGTACTCAAAATATTAATAAAATCAGTTATATTAATTTTATATTTTATCGAATTAAAGTAACACGTTATAAATTAATAGATAATTCATCAATAATACACAGGTGGCCTATGAATTTAATCAAACTTGTGAAGTGATGTAAACCCTTTTGTGGTTATAATATATTACATGTGTTCGACCCTAATCTCTTATCTACAAGTTCCCATCTTTACATGTGTTGTTTAAAATTTTATCTAAAATTTGACAGATATGAGATTAAAATTAATTTAGAACCAAAATATGAAACAAATAGGAAAGATTGGAGCTTGTAGAATTGAGATTTAAATCGATCATAAACTGATATTTCACCTTTTGGAAGAAGAAAACGACGTTGATTGCAATAAGCCTGTGAAAACTTGCTATCCGAAAATTATTTTTAATGAATCTGTAGGAGATTCACTTGCATGTTGCACAAAAATGAGTAAATGATAGTATACTTCATTCTCATCCCTCTTTAAAGGTGTGGTTTAGAATTATTTTTAACTTTTAATTTAAGAAAGTTGGTTAACAAGTTGGCTAACTTAGATTAACTGTGATAATTTTGAAGCACTCTACCTGTTAATATAGATTTTTTTTTGGGGATTTTTCATCAATTTTTTTCAAACTAATAAAAAGCAATCTTCATAAAACTCACATCATACACAAAAAAGATTAAAACATCCTTAGTACATAATAATAAGATTAAATTCTATAAAATTTATGACAACTATTACAAGCAGAATTTCACTGAAAATCGTTGACGATTTCATTAATATTTCGATAACCAAAACCAAATATAAGACCTTATATTTTTATGAAGCATATTTAATTTGTTATATATGCTTAGGATGTAATACGTTCTAATTTTTAGTCGAAACGTAGGTAGTACATCTTATGTGACATTTTAGTTTAAGCATAGTTGATGATGTAAGGCCTAGTATATTTTTTAGGCTGAATATAAGGCTTACATCTGGAGACTTCTACGATAGTCATTAGAACTATGTTGAGATAATCGATAATAGTTGTTGGAACTCTCATAAGATTTGTCCCATTTTATTAAAGTAAGAAAATGTAGATTTTTTTGATCTTTTTATTGAATAATTTGATATAAAATTATAAAATTTGGAATATGTTGTTACTAGATATTAAAAGTAAGACCGTGAAATGGGCCCATGAAAATATCTTAGCAAAGCCCAAGGCAGAGTCCCCAGAGGACGATTCATCAGATTTAAGTAAGAAAAATCACGATGAAACCCAACGTTAAAAAGAAAAAAAGGCCATGCATCATGCATGAGATAGGCAAACTCTTCCCATTTGAAACCACAAAACCTGCCCACAATCTCTTTATCAAGCTAAAAGCGTGATATTACGTGCCAATGGCGTAAAAACGAGTCTCGGTGGTATATGTGCACATTTGTTCCATTATAAAGTTAGAAGGTTTACTGATCCCCTCCCTAAACCACATGCTAGATTAGGCCTTCATGAAAACAGTAAGCAAAACTTGAGGGTTCAGCAACAGCAGCAAGAATAGCTTCCACTCATTTCGAATAGCATCAAATATATACAATATGAACAAGATGAACTACTTGGCTACAACCAAACACAAACTCAACAGAAACATAAGAAAATAATCCTTGCGAAATTTCATTTTTAAAGTTACTATCTACATGATTTTTAAGCTCTTCAGACTAGGTCCTGCTGTCATCTGACTTTGAACACTATCCCTGATCCACAGATTTTCCACTGGACTGCTGTGAAGAATAGGATCCGCTCCTCTTTATTTTACCAGGAAATTCTTTGCTTGAATTTCCCTTCAATATAAGATTCTTCTTTATGCGGTTCCTGTTAAGTAACAGCATAGTATTCCACGGTGGTGCATGTAAGGCACCTTCAACACAATCTCCCACTTACACACAGCCCCAATGCTGTCGCGGTCCATCCTCACAAGATGGTCTCAGCCGTGCGAAACCAGTCTTTAATCTTAAAAAGCGCTGCTCAGTTAAGTTTTCCTCTGCTTTAAAACATAGAGGGCAGGGAGGATCATTTTTACACATCTTAGGTGTTGCTTGCTCCAAGCACTCTGCATGAAAAACATGATGACAAGAAAAAACACCAGTCACTGCCATGTCTCTACTTCTAGCTATGCGATGAGAATCCAAAGGTGATCTCCGTGAAAGAAATTTTTCACACAAGCCACATCTGAAACTATCAGAAAGATTAGCGGATCGGTAATACATTTGAGATTCAAACAACTGGGAGATCTGCTAAATCAATGCTGCTGCTAGTACTACTCCAGCGACGAGTATCTCTTTCACTTACAGCATCAAACTCGGGCATCCCAACCACACAAAAATCAGAAATCTGTCTGGAGGAAACTTGTGTGGTGTAGGTGTTGAAAAAGATGAAGTTTATAAAAAAAATTTAAAAACTTGTCCCACATTGTTTTTTTACATTATTTAAAAGAGGTATAAATAATGAAAAGTTGGTTATTGGATTGGGCTCCAAAGGGTATCCATTTTTGTGGAAGGAGAAAGGACCTAGTCAATGTGATACCACATACACGCGCACACGTCGCCACCATGTCGAGCCCAAGTGCATGAGGTGACATTTCACACACACACACAGATATATATATATATATATAACAACTGTTATTTTCTTTATCAAGCCGTTTCTCTTCTTTATCTAGAAAAATAGTCGTTGCTCGTATTTACTCACAAAAATATCTGTTACTCGTCTTTACTCAGAAAATAGCCGTTACTCCTCATTACTCAGAATAGTTGTTACGCTCTTAATTCCCAGACATTACCGTTATTATCATAATTGTCACACGGTTTCTGAAACCTATAAATAGAGGGCCTTAGCTCTTAGTTTCAACACAACAATCTGTAAACTAATCTCCCTACGAAAAAAAAATTCTCTGCAATTCTAAGTTATTTTTTTTAGTTTTTCAAGCAACAAATTTTCAGGTGTAGCATTCCAGTCTTCATCAGTGCAATGAAGTTCTGAGAGAGAGATTACGATTCTGGGTTGTTTTATCCTGGAGATAACGGGACTCTGTTTGCTTGCACAAATTAGGCAGAGCTACGAAACGTCTTAAAGATAGCGACCTAGTCCGCGACTCAACCCAAGCAGTTCATACCAGGTTATCGGTAATATTGTTTCAGTACTGTTATTAACAAACTTGTTTCAACATTAGGATAGAGGATGAATAGGTTTAGACATAAAGGAAAAGTGACTTGAGAAGTTAAGATGAGAGGATGAGCATAAAAAACATTGTTTGGAAGCAGGATTGCACATGACTGGTGATTTGAACTTGAATAAATTCAAGCAATACCCACAGAACAATAATTTAGTATGACACGAACTAATTGATTTTGGGCTTTAATGATTCAGCATCCCACAGAAAACTGGCAGGAAAACAGGGCTACAAGTTTCATTTATTGCTGCTCCTCATTTAACCCATTAACACAAAGGAACCAAAAAGAAAAAAAACAAAGAAGCAGCCTCTTAAGATTGATAAATTACGCACAACGCAGGTTTTAGTATCTTAAGCAATAATCAGGTAAAAAAATACAAATGCGAGAAGATATATAATGACACTTGAATCTAACGAGTGTTTGAGACTTACGTAAGATATGGTAAGCTTGCCTTTTGCTTCAGAATACATAAAAGTACATAGATTCAGTAATGAACTTCAATGCAAATAATATCAAAATAACTTCTAAACATATATTACCTCTCCTTTTTGGGAACTCAAACTCATCAACACAGATTTCCTGTATTGCTGGAGGTGTCCACTGAGGACCCTGAGAAAGGTGAGATGAACTACTCAAAAACATTCCAGCACCATCAGAGTAGGGCTGATGGTAAAGTTGGTTGCCTCTGACCCAGCTCTTACTTTCTTTTCTGTTTGATGATGTAGAGGAGCCATATAATTGAATTCCATCATTGAAACCATACTGCGGCCCTTCGGGTTGGAAATCCAAATCCCATCTTGATGGTGGTGGTGAAAAGCTCGTATTAGTTTGCCAATAAGGCTCATGGGGATCCATTGACCATTCTCTACTGGCTGCATGAGAACCATGTGGCCTGGCAGCCATACAACAAAGTGACACACCAATAGCAGGTTCTCTTGTTTTAAAAATTACAAAACTAACCAACATCCTGCCCAACTGGAATGTACTCACACGGAAACAAAGATGTTTCCTAGTATGATACACACACTCGAGCAATGTCCTTTGTACACTAAACTAAAGAATACAAAGTTAAAAGTACAAATGTGACTTGAAGATCCATGCTTCAAAGTATTTAGAGGCTTTGAACAATATATTACATAGCTCAAGCAAGTTTGTACATGAAACAGGCAACTCCTTGTACAAGTAGGGTCAGCTTTCCATGATGCCACTAAATATAGAGTCTAAACTCTGCCTCGAACTTCAGACCTCTTTGCCATCTTTCAATAAATGGTTAATGTCCACGATTACGACAATAAAATTAAAAAAAAAAAAAAACTGTTAAGATGATATATTGGAAAAAAAGATAACATCAAAATATCATCAATGACAAAAACGAACTCGATGATGCTCCGTACTCTGAAGTTCATACTAAAAACCTTAGTAACGTCTACCAGCTACTTGAACAACCATATCCAAACTTTGAGCTTACACAATGTGATTACTTTTTATTGAAATAATTGCACTACCCATGCACCCGTAGCTAGTACTCGAACCAGATCTCTACATGCCCAAATGGGTTTGATACCGTTGAATCATAGCTCCTTTGCAACTTACACTGATTACTGAGCAGCAAAACTAGGGACCAGTGCATCTCGAGTGTAATAATAATAATAGTAAAAAAAATAATAAATTGCTAAAGAAAGTGGAGTAAGTGTTCTAGTGCATTTAATTCAACATAGAAAGACCCAATTTTTTTCTTATTTCAAAACAGAAATTTAGTATCTGAAATCAGTGCGAAACCCTAATACAAAGTATGGTAGATAGTGATAAGTTCAAGCTATTGAGTACATTAAAAGTCCTAAAAGGTAGAACTTGTGTCGGGAAAATAATGAGGAGGAACTAGAAAGCATACCAAGTAGAAATGGGAGAAGAACGAACAAAACCAACATTGTTGGGAGGAGTGCTCCGGCATGCCCGAGTTTTTGCCGGTAAATGATGCAAACCGTAAATATATGAGTGGAAGATAAAGGTAATTTTTGTTAGGGGACTTTTTACAAAGAAATCCTCCAACTTGTGCTTGTTGCTGTTGTATTGTCAAGGTGGGGGCTAATCGTAAAACCGTCTGTAAGTCTTTTTAGGAATGAATATCGGTTCCAAATATTAAATTTTTTATATGAATTGGAATCCGAATTATGAATTATTCAATATAAATTTAATCTGAAAATTATTTAAATATTAATTCGAATAAATATAAATCCGATAAGATCGAATAAAATCAAAATTTAAATTTAAATTTAAATCTATTAAAAAAACTATATAAATAAAAAAATTATAAAATATTCAATAGAATCTCATATAATTTCAACATATAAAATAAAAAAATTATATAAAAAAAATCTTAAATAAAATATTTTTCATACAAATTAAAAAATAAATAATTAATAAAAATTCAATAAAAATAAAAAACTAAATATCAATTATATAAATTAACAATAATTTAAAATTTAATTCAACGATATCATCAAAAACATTCATCAAATAAACATAAAATTTGATATTTGTCGTCAATTTGATCAACTCATTATTCTCTCTTCCAATATTCCAAAGTTTAGGCTCTGCTTTCTGAGCCAAAACTTCTCTACTATCCCTAACATTCATCAAATAAACATCTTTACTCTTCATCAACGTAACCAAAACACAAGAACCCATCAAAGATAAGTCCAGATTTTTATTTGATATCTTATCTGCAGCATCCAAAAATGCTTCCTCTGTTTTCAACAAGATCTGTGAAAATGCTTTTAGAACATCTAAATGGTTTACAAATCCATCCATCATTTTTGAATTTTGACATTTCAAGATTTCACTTAGATTCCTGTCAAGTTCTAATCTTTCCATATCAAATTCACATGTATACTCGGTACTTGCTTTCTCATTGAATTGGAATCAATATCCCCTCTTCATATACACAATATACTTTACTTTAAAGTTGTTTTTGGAACGGATGAACAGTTACTGAAATGGGCGAATAACGACTGAAACGGTCGAGTATGAGAGAATAACCAATGGCAGAGAGAGAGATGACCGATGGATTTTCAATTTCCAAATTATTGAGATTTGAGAGTCTGAGAATGAGATTAGGGAATAAGGAATAAGGAATAGCCGAAATAACGAACAGGGAATTTGGTTTTTCGAACCACTCGATCGATAGCCTTTTATATTAAGTTTAAATAAAATATTATTATATATATATTTATTTATTTAAATAATATATTAAATATATCGAATTAAATTAAATTATACGAATTTAAATTTTTTTAATCCAAATCCTATAAAATTTCAAATCAAAACCACTCAACTTTTCGAATATTTTACTCACTATTAAATCTTTTTATACATAATAGTGAGAAAATCATTTCCAAAAATCTTAATATTATTTCAATCTTATAAAAAATTATTTAAAATTAATTAGATATTAAATTTATAATAATATAAAATTTAAAATTGATAATAAAAAATAAGATTTAACTTATTTATTTTTTACTATTTTATTAAATAAAAATATCTTATATATCTATAAATATCAATAATTATAACTATTATATAATTATAAAAAATTATTATTTAATTTTATACTTAAAAATAAAAACTACAAACGTATATAATTATTCTATATTTATTATAATTATAATAATTATACTATATTTATTATAAATATAATATATATTTATAATTATTAAGTAAAAAAGAAGAAGAAGATAATTTCCCTCGTAATAATGCCTTGTAGTTCAAATTGACATCATTTCAATTTTATGGCTACCTCATTTACTTAAAGTTTTAATATAAGTAATTATATATTTAAATCATATTAATTATTATTTAATTTAAAAATATTTAAATAGTTTCGAGCCAAATATACAATAATATTAAGTTATACACAATCATATAAAATTGCTTATTATATATATATATAAAAAGGAGCTGTATTTTGTTCTCATTTTCTTTCTAGAAATCTTAGCCCCTTTTTGGTTTACTTGGCACAAGAGATATAGTCTCATATTATATAAACTATCTGTCAGTAGTGTGTTTTTTTTATTAATATTATTTCAATTTAATAAATAAATAAACCTAAATTTATATAGTATGACTTTCTATTTATATCTAATAGTATTCTTTCAACTTATTTCATCTTGTTTTCTTTTTTAGATATGATGCTTTTAATATAGGTAATATTATAATTAAAATCTCCGAGATCTAATGTCATGGAATGTCTTGTTTTTTTTTTTTTTTAGATTTGATTTTCTATTAAGCTAAAGAATTATACATGAGGTTTGATAACTCAAAAAATTAAAGACGAATGTTAAAAAAAAAGTTTATTCATTTACTACATATAATTTTTAAATATTATTATAATAATTTAATATATTTTTAATTTTTTAATTTAAATATTATTTTAATCACTTTTATTTAAATAAATATAAATTTAATTTTTATTAAAAATTTGTATTTACTATCCAAAGAAGAAGTGAGTCTTACTATGATTCTTAGAAGGAATAGTATGTTAGCTCATAATTTTGGCAATTGGGCTTTAAAATAGAATATCAACATTTTTAAGAATTTTTGTTTTTCTTCAACAACCTTTATCTATTATATTTTTATAATAATTATATTATTTAAATAATTATAATTAAAATATAAAATTTAGATTTTATTATAAATATAAATGAATTTCAAACTATTCAACCACGTAAATATATATATATATATATATGATTAAGATATATAATTAATTCTCAAAATTTAATTAAATTTATACATAAATTTTTAGGTTTTTAAAATTTTATACATAAGTTCTTATTTGATTATTAAAATATAGATTTATAAATTAAAAATTAAAAATTTACTTAGAAAATATTAAAAATTTAGAACTAAATAATATGATTTAAAAATTTAAATATGTAAAGTTTTAAAAATTTGATAATTAAATTATAAATTTTAAAGTTTTACATAAATTTAGTTAAAATTAATTAATAATAATAAATTTTAATATATATATATATATATATATATTCTTCCTTTTGCTTTATCTATTAGATAATTAGAGATGCAGATGTGGTTGAAGGGAATGAAAAGGAATTGAATTGATTCTTTTTATTTGTGTGTTTAGTTGTGTTGAATAGAAAATACAGAATAAAATCGATTACTACAGTTTTTTTTTTAAGAATCATGATTCAATTTCCATCTCAATTTTTTACAATTTTACCTTCACCTAAATATAACCCAAAATCCTAAGCCTTAAGCCCTAAAACCCAAAATCCCTAAACCTTAAACCCTAAAATCCTAAACCCTAAAACCTAAATCCTGAAATCCTAAACCCTAAAACCTAAGATCCTAAACCTTAAACCCCAAAACCCTAAATCCTAAACCTCAAATCCCTAAACCCTAAATTCCAAATCTTAAAACCCTAAACCTAAAATCCAAAATCCCAAATTCTAAAACCCTAAACTCTTTTTAGAAAAATAATAATTTTAATCCTAAACCTTAACCCACAACTATAGCCCTAAACCCTAAATCTCAAATTCTAAACTTGAAAACCCTAAACCCTATTTAGAAAAATAATAATTTTAATAATATATTTCCTTTTTAATTAAGTAATAATTATTTAGAAAAATAATTATTTTAATAATATATTTTGTGTGACGAAAAAATAATAATTAAATAACATTATTTGAATTTTACTTAATATAGAGGTATTAAAGTAATTTATAATTTTTTTTATTTCATTCTAATAACAAACCAAACATTTTAATCTTAATTTCGAGTTTTATTTCGGTGGTTAAACCAAACAACATTGTTTACTTTCAATCTTGATTTCGATTTCGATTCCATTACACGAACTAAATATCAACTTAATTCTAATAAAGTGTATTTTTAAGGGGAAAAAGGTTTAAGAGTTTTTTTTTCTCAAGTGATATCTTACTCTCTTTTTTTGTTGGGCTAAGATGAGCGATTCTTACTTTTCCTCGATAAAAGTCTTACGTTCCTTGTAATTTCCTTCCTTTGCACAACAATGCAACGTCTCTCTCTCTCTCTCTGATTATTTATAACTCTCCTTGTTTTTAATGCGTTAATTTAAAATAAGTAAGCTTTTTTTTTTATTGTAGAAATAAGTAAAATATTTAAGAGAGAAAATAAACGACCATCTTGTACGCGTTTACCTTCTATATACTTATATATATATACCCACATTGTTCGTCGGTTTGTCCTCACAAATCCGTCCTCACTTTTAAATTCAACCAAGGCCCACCTGTATTTCTCAATACGCACCAACTTCCTTCTCTTCAATTTCTCTAAGAAATCTAATTTGTTTTGGATTGAAGAACAAATAATACAAAAAGCTTTCTCAGTTCTCTGCAATGAAACTCAATTCTCAGATCCATGGAAGGCGACCCCATGCTTCTCTGCAGTAACAATATCCATTCTCTGTTCATCTCACCTGACCTTACCTGGGTAAACTTCGTCTGGTCAATCTCTCATTTTTGTAGTAATCCAAGCCAGCTGATCAAAACCTACCTCCTTTAATGAAGGACTCAAGCCGTTTTTTCACAATCGGGCTCGTCGCCTCTTGGTACTCTTCCAACATTGGGGTTCTATTGCTCAATAAGTACTTGCTTAGTAACTATGGCTTCAAGTACCCGATCTTCCTCACCATGTGCCACATGATCGCTTGTTCGCTTTTCAGCTATGTTGCCATAGCGTGGATGCAGATGGTTCCAATGCAAACCATTCGATCTCGGGTCCAATTCTTGAAGATTTCAGCGCTTAGTTTCGTTTTCTGCATATCTGTTGTCTTTGGGAACATATCACTTCGATATTTGCCTGTGTCGTTCAACCAGGCTATTGGGGCCACCACGCCTTTCTTTACCGCGGTCTTTGCGTATCTTATGATCCTAAAGCGAGAAGCTTGGCTCACCTACGTGACTCTCATTCCTGTTGTTACTGGAGTCATCATTGCCAGTGGGGTACGAACTTCTCCTTTACAATATTTTATCCTCTTATTCTTACAATTCTATTTTCTTTGTTACCAGTTGGTGTTATGCATAATGAAACAATTGTATTGTAATGGCTTAGACCTTAGATATAAGAACCTCTGTTTAACTGTGCTTTGACCTATCACCCATGTCTTGTCTAGTCTGAGATCTATGAAAAGGATGAAACATTAACATTTTAAACTTTGTAAATTGTAATGGCTTAGACCTTAGATATAAGAACCTCTGTTTAACTGTGCTTGGTGCACCTCTTTGGCATAGTTGGGGTATTTTCTTGTCTTGGAAATCAGAAGATCAAATGCATAGTGCAAAACTTAGCTTTCTCCCCATATATTCGGTGCACCTTTGTGCAATCTCACTTCCTCTATTGCATAGTCATAAACCAAGGTCATGTTCGAAACTTGCATAATTTGTAGTCTCATTGATTTAAATACAGAGTTCTTGCTCGTTATCTCCTTTTGTTTTGGAATTGGTTGATGTTTTTGCCATTTCATTGTGCTAAAAAGTTATTTTATTGGTTCACTGTGAATCTAATTTGTTATTTTTCTGTTACCACAGGGTGAACCAAGTTTCCACCTGTTTGGGTTTATAGTTTGTATTGCAGCTACAGCTGCAAGGGCACTGAAATCAGTGCTACAGGGGATTTTGTTGTCTTCAGAGGGGTAAGCTGTTAATTTGCTTGACTGACTTCACTCGTTGTTTGTCTGAATTGCTACTGCTCTTTTGTAGTCGCTCTTGATTAATGTGATTGGGAACTGAAAGACCTCTTCTTTTTTTGGGTTAAAGGGAGAAGCTGAATTCCATGAATCTGCTTCTATATATGGCTCCAATTGCTGTTGTCTTTCTACTTCCTGTGACACTCATAATGGAAGAGAACGTAGTTGGTATAACACTAGCTCTTGCAAGAGATGATGTCAAGATCATATGGTATCTCCTGTTCAATTCAGCCTTAGCATATTTTGTGAATCTTACCAACTTTTTGGTCACAAAACACACCAGTGCTCTAACTCTCCAGGTATGTCCCTCTTCTCCACCTAGGCTTATTTCCTTTCTTGAATGGAAGCACTTATGCTCATGGAACTGCAGTTATTCCCTAAAGTAATAATCAATGAGAAAATTTAGATGGTACTGAGAAGGAAGTGCAACATATAATAAAAATAGGAGACATTGGACATTTTAAGGCCAAACTCTGCATTTGAAGATAAGTTCCTGCAGTTCGAAGTTATTCTCTAGCATGAGATCAAGTTTTTAGCAATATTTATTTCTAGGGCATCGAAGTGCTTCAAACGTAACTTTCTCGCTATTGAACATCAAGGCAGTTTAATGGTATTTGTGTTGATTCTGTTTGCATGCCTGAAAAAAAAAACAATGCATTTTCTCTCTTTTGGCATAGTGCTGGGGGGACTACCATAAGATGGCATTTGCCCTTTTTTTCTCTGGTAGATATGGGAAACTCTACATGATTGCTCTTGAGGTTACATGGAAAAATCTTCCAGTTTAATTTTAAGGACAAATGCTGCTCTAAGATCATCTTTTTGTAGTAATGGAGAATTTTTGGGGTGCAACTTTTACTTTGGCTCCCTTTTGGGAATTGCCAAGGACATTGAACTTGGAACATACTGTTCCATCATTGCACTTTCTGCCAGTATTACACAAGTAATTAGCTGTTAACTAATGCACCTCTCTATGCTGGTGGATAGTGAGCATGAGTTTACCTTTTTGGCTAATTGGAGTTTCTACTCAATGTCAATATCTTTGGCTTTTTATCATGAAAACTGATCGTGAGAGCCCAGTTATGGGTGATAAGCACACAGCAGTTATGTTTAATGTAGGTCTGGCTTTCAAAAAAAGTAAGAATGGCTTCAAACATGTACTCATATGTTGAAGTTGAATAAGTTGTTGAGATGACTATCTTCTGTTTTACTAAAAAACAAATGCCAAAGAACCTGACTTATTATGGAAGGGATGTAGAAGGTTTCAATTTTTAATTGTATGGCAATATTTTCACAATTGAAGCCATTCGTTTCTTTGTTATTTCTTGGATTATCAACAGTATTCTAGTCTCAAGCGAGTAATTTTTCTTGTAATCCAACAGCCCCAACTTGTGGATTAAACTTTTAAAACTAGGTGGTCGAAGGACCTTGTTTATCGTTTGACATGGAATTCAAGCAATTTGTGGGTTACCTAGGAACTATACATTGGCTTATATATTGCATTTGATCCTTGTAAAGGAATTCAATATTTTTTTTCATTTTCCTATAAAGCATTTGGTAATCTTCAATTAAAATATATAATAAAGGAGAGTTGATGTTTTCAGGTACTAGGAAATGCAAAAGGAGCTGTAGCGGTTGTTGTATCAATTTTAATATTCAGAAATCCTGTTTCGGTGACTGGAATGCTGGGATACAGTCTCACAGTATTTGGAGTTATTCTTTACAGTGAAGCCAAGAAACGAAGTAAATGATTAGTTCATTTGGAGGAAGAAGAAGAATCTAGCAAAATCTCCTATATTTTGTTCTCTGAAATGTGAGAATAGGCGGCGGATCTGGTGAAGGCTAGTTTGCGTCGCACATTACCTATAAATGTTGCCTGGATGATCTTGCCTTTTGTACATCCTTTTTTTTTCTTTTTCTTTTCCTGGAAGCTTCATCAAATGTTTCCATTTGTATCAACATCACAAAATTAGTGAAAAAGTAAGAAAAATAAGTGATTGATGTTTTTGTTAACCCTGCTTTGGGTGATATGGAGGATTATCTTCGTATCTTTTATTCTTTTGACAAAGGATTGTAGAATTGCTCTCCACACACTCTGTTAACATTTCTTATATTGATTAATGGAATGAGAACGGTTATATAATTTTCCAATGTTATGCCCAGTGAAACCATTTGTGACTGCTGAATTAAAGAAAATTGAAAAATGGAGATAGCTAGGTTGAAAATGCCGCCAATGGAAATTTCATTTTTCAATTGTGGGATTCACATTGCATAAAAAAAGTAAACACGAGCATAACAATGGCGGTGAACTAAATTTTCCAGTCCACAATACTTATGCATGGAAAAATACATCATCAAAACAAAAGAAAGTAGTTCAACCACACTAATTGGAACTTATGCTTCTGGAATGGCTGCTGCTGTAGGCTTCATTGATGCAGACTTGATAAGATGGTTATAGCTTCCTTTCTCCTTGAAAAGTTGAGCAAAATGGGGTTTACAGTATAAGATGCCCTCCAGTGCTGCATAGTTTGATGGAGATAACGGGCAGCCACCATGGGAGCATTTGAAGCATGACTTGTGATAGGCCTGGCTCTCCACCATCACCTGTAACGTACATTTTGATATGAAGTTCGTTTTTCTTTTCATATTCGATTGGAAAGTATTTGGATATTGTACAACATAAGTTGTTATTGGAGATCTAAAAATATTTGATAATGCATGATCATACACTATCTAATTGTTCTCAGGATCAACAAATAAATTTGTTACTTCAATTTTATGTCAATGTTTGCACACTTTACACTTGATTTCTGTCCCTTTTTTCTTTTCCAAAAGGGCAGCAAAAGAAGATGTCGGCTTGCTATGTTCATAAAAACGTAGATGCGATCTCTGTTTTCCTCACAAGTTCAAACAGTGTAAAATATCTGCCTTTTGTCACTCGCACCTCAATGACAGTCTCAAATTAAGAATCAATGTGCACAGTGTTTTTAAGAAAAGTGGTGATGTCAAACGGAGTCTAAAGTGGGAGATCATTATCGTTCTAAACTGAATAGCAAAACAAAAGAGATACACTCAGAGATTAACATCATACCTTCTCCAGTGGGTAGACAGTTTTAGAGCAAGTTGTACACTTCTCTTGCGTCCCAGAGAACATGTTAGCAGCTTTGCTGGGTGACCTAGTCTGAAAATAACACATATTTGAGCATGGAATATAACAGCTACATACCGTTTTAATACACTATAATGGATTTTGCCCAATCATAACTCCATTTCAAAAATATGTAGTGTTGTGGGGATAATTTACCAGCTCTGGAGTTAGCTTCTCAGCTGACTTGGCAGCTGTTGAAAAAAATAATCATGGACTCAAAGAGCTAAAATAGAATTTTGGAGAAATCAAGTAATGATGCTTCTCAGGCACAACGAAAAGACATACGTGACTGGAAGTTCTTGTTGAAATTTCCTGTCTCCTTGAAGAGTTGCTCAAAATGAGGCTTGCAATATAGAACACCTTCCATTGAGGAGTAGTTGCTCAGCTGGAAAAGAAAAAAAAAACACCCAACCTTTTTAGAACAAAATCAAATTTCAACCCACAAGCAAGCATGCCATGCGCTCATCTTGAAAGTAATTAGTTCTTTTTTTTTTATTAAATCGATACAATCTATTTTATTAATGTGCCGATGGGCAAAACAAATATTCCATATATATACTTGATATTTTTTCCACTTTAATATAAGTTAATTAATTTTTTTTACTATCAAATAATTTTTTTGGTGTACTTTAATCAAGTGATTTAAAACAAAATAATATTGAATCTTATCGTTCAGAACAATTAGTCGGATTTGGAGAATAATAATAAGATATTTATACATAATTAAATTTATCCCAAAATGGTATAGTTTGTACATAGAGAGTGTATATATTTAGTTTATATACTGTAAATTATATAAAGCGTGTATAATATTGTATGTAAATAGTACGTATAACTATCATGCTATTAGGATTAATTCAGTTATAATTTTAGGAATAATTCAATTATAACATTCTTTACATGTTATTTAGCACCCGAACTCGTACCTTCAAAGTCCCTTTGCAGTGGATGCACTTGAAACAAGACTTATGGTAAGCAACCCCATCAGCGGATAGCTGCTCTACCGGATAAACCGTCTTTTCACAAGCCTTGCATTTCTGCTGGGTGCCAATGAAAGACATCTTTCTTGTGTTTCAGATCTAGTTCTTCTCCAAAACCCAAGGTCACCTCTAGTTTTGCCTCCTACTTTAGTCTTGTATCTGCTCAAATCATTAAAATACAAAGTGGCAACCTTATAGCAAGTTAAAAGAAATATAAGCTCTCTTAGGAGCAATCCGGGCTCAAATTTTCAACTACTTAATTAACCTGGAGCGTTAAATTGAAGAAAATGACAAAATTTAAACAACATTATACACAAACACAAAGATATAACTATTGTGTTTCCCGGGTCACCGATCCGGAACTTGCTGAACAGAACTAGCTAAGCTAGTATTATTTTCACAGGCGAGGAAGAAAAGAAAGAGGTTAAAGAGGTTTCATATCGATCAAAGGGAAATAAGCATGTAAGTGGAAAATGAAGATCTGGGACTCCATAAGTTGAGAAGGAAAATAAAAATGTCATAAAAGAATCGCAGGTGCGTACCTCTTCTATGCGTGAGAAAAAGGAGGCGGCTGTTTGAGTCTGAATCAGTTTTAACTCAAAACAAAGAAAGATAGAAAACCAAGTGAAGAAAGGAAATGGGTTTTATGCGAACAATCGTTTAAGCCAATTGTTTTTGCAGCAAGCGGATGGGGAAAACTGGACGATGGCGATGAATGATGATATAGGCTTTGCGTTTGCGATGAGTGATACAGATATAGAAATTGTTTTACAGGAAAGCAATTAATTACAGAGGAAGGCTCATCAAATACAAGTTTCACACATGCTTATATTTATATATAATTATGTTTATATTAATTTTAAGGGTGCATTGTCCTAACATCGTATTAGAAATTTGTCTAAATTATTCCAAAATATTATAAAAAACATTTCATCTCTTATATTTTATAAAATATATTAAAAAATAATAATTTTATTATTTATTTAATATTAAAAATAATTTTATGATAAAAATTTAAATATTAATTTAATAATTTAATAATTTTTATATTAAAAATTTACTTTTATATTTTTCTTATTTATAGATAAAATAAAGTATTAATATAATCTAATTTTATGTTTTTGGAAAGAATTTTTTATATTAGTGATCTGAGAGAAAAAATATAGAAAATTGATATATGAAATAAATACTGTATTCTCCTCATTAAAGATTTATATATACAACATCTTAGATAAATAGATAACAATGTTAAGAATTCAACAATCTAAATACATAATAATTACATATGATTTAATTTATAATAAATAGGTCGTTAGAAGCGTTTACATATATAAGTTGTTGTATTCATATCGCGTAAGCTTTCTAAGTTAGTTGTTCCAGTCGACAGTATAATGTCATAATTGAAATCACCCCAAGATTTAGAGCTTTTAACTATGAGGTCTTGATCTTTATGACCTTACAATGAAATAAAGAGTGTCATAATTAGTTATGCCATATTTTTTTGAACTTATTAGCTCTTGATCTTTACTAAGCGATCATTTTCATCACCTTATTGTATAGTAGCAAGGTACCAACATTGATTAGGTTGTCTATTTGTTATATATTTAATATCAAACATTAATTTTTTTATTCTCTTAATTTTGAGAAATAAATGGAATAATACTTGATCGTTTGATTTTAATTCACATTAAATGATTCAGTGCATTTAAATGGATTACCACCTCTTTGGTAGAATACAATTCTCTTAGTTGTGAAGTTATTAATTACAGGTAATATTTTTTTAATTAATTTTATTTAATAGATAGACCTTTCAACTTTCCTCTCTTACTTTATAAATAGTAGTTTTAAAAAGTTTTAACCCGTTAATTACTTTGATATTACCTTATTTTCGATTAGATCGTTAGAAAAATAATTGTTGAAATTTTAGCTCATTCATCTAACGACGTTAGTTGGGAGTTAGGACGATATTATATTCTTAATTCACAATTCAAATGACCTTCACATTACTTAGTTACTTTCTTGATCTTTTATCTTATTTTCTATGTCTCATAAAAAAAAGAAGTGATTCCTCTTCTTTACGAGGAAATCCATGTTAAGGGTACGTCTTTGAAAAAAGATCCATCCAAAGAAATATCTCATGACTCAAGTCATTTATCTACGAGATCATTACAAACCAAATAACCTAAAATAGTAAAAAGTAGTGATAATAGGCCTGCTACGAGGATCATCAAGGAGAGCATTCTTACTCTCCCCTGCCTCTTCAAGATCCCAGGTGATCTCTACCTCGTCTTCACGGGGTCTAGTGCTCGTTATTAGGATCTATGTGTCAGCAACTAACAAAGTACCTCACCCTAAAAGTCTTGACGGGGTCTAGTGCTCGTTATTAGGATCTATGTGTCAGCAACTAACAAAGTACCTCGCCCTAAAAAGAAACAGGAAAGTCAAGGTAAACCTACCCATATGACTAAGGATAAACATCAAATCAAAAGGATGCATAGTGTCTTTATAGCAAATGACTCAGAGGAGATTAGGAAAAAATATGACATTCATGCTCGCGTAGGTATAATGCTAGTGCCTCCCTATCTATGTGATGTTGATGATCCCCCATTAAGGTGGTGGGTAATTCATTTAATGACTTTTAAGATAGGACTTTGTTGCCTCTTCCCAAGACTAATAGCTCGTGTTCTGAACACCTTTGATAACACTTTACCCAAGTAAATCCAAATGGGTGGTCAATATGTGTCTCTTCATGGTTACTGGGGAACATAAGATTGACCTTACGTGTGACGAGTTAAAAAACTTGTATTGTCTGAAGAAAAATGGCCTGGATAAGGGAAGTGCATACATATCTTGTGTCGTTGGCCATAAGGTTTCATCTCAAACTCCCTAGTAGTAGTTCAGATTAGAAGGATAAATACTTTTATATTATTGTAGATATTTACGTTAACGTGTTTGATTTTTCTATTTATTATATCTGGAATCATCACTTTAATATTTTATTTTCGTAATTATAAATTTTAGTGATAATTTAATAATAATTTTTTTTGGGCTTACATTATTCGACCATAATTTAGTTGAGATTGGTGTAAGTTATAATTTTCTAATAAATCATATACCATTCCCCTTATCGTATTATTTCTTAATTTTTTCTTTTTCAATTCAATAAAATCAAACAGCGAAAGGAAGACTATAGACACTGGTACGGTAAGAGGGATAATGATGATATATCTCTCTCTGGTCATTTCAATCATTCATTTCTCTGACCTCCTTCATCTTTTAGATATAACTATCTTTCCTATGTTTCTCTCAGGTACTGTTTGTCCATATTTATGAAATGCAACTCTAATTGTTTAGGATCGACCAGCGATTTTCTCTTATTATTGATTTTGTTGTTGAATCTTGGATCTTAGTCAACAAACTGTGGCCAAAAACTTTTAGGTTACTGCCAATAACTAGTGTTCTTATTAGGTTTGAGGATGATACTTTGTAATGATTGTGAATTAAGGGCCGAATGTCCCAATTCCTAGTTTTTATCTTTTTTTAGATGGAATTGATCCAGAAAATGTTTAAAATTCGGAAAAATTGAAACTTGTTGCAGTTTATTGGTTATGATCTAACAAGTGTCTCTTTTGACTTTTAGTGAGGATGGAGTTTGCAGTGAACGAACTAGTTATAAGCTCAAATTGATACCTCTCAAATCTTATAAGCGTATGGGCAGATATCATAAGTGATTGAAGATAATTCTATACTGTAAATGTTTGAAATTGGTTTGAGATTCTGATGTTATTAACACGCTCTAGAATTTTATTTGGTAGTCACCTTAAGACTCAAACAAGCGTTTTAGGAGTTTATTTATTTTTGTAACAGCAGGTGCCCTTTGTTTTAACTGGAAGGGATCTCAAAGGACTGCGGACTAATTGAGCTTGTGATCGGTGAGACTATAACAAATTAACCATGTCTGCATATGGTCATATGTTGGAGCGAGAGTTCTCGGCCCAGAGTTTTTCTAGTAGAGGAGGTTCTGGTATGTGGTATTAAATCGTGAAGTTCAAGTATCAAATTGAATAAAAAAAGTTAAAAGTAGTAAGTTGAATTGAAATTGAAAGTTTACATAATCTTTACCTTTCCTATTTGATTCTATGATGAAATATTTGTAAAAATGAAAATTGAAATTTCTGATGTTGGCATTAAGGTTAATTACGAATTTAGACAAATGTGTTTCCTGTTGCTTGGTGATATGACCATAATAATTATTCATCTTTGCTCTGGCTACTATCACTTGTTTTCTTGTAAACGATTCATGTGCTAATTTTCTGGTTCAGATTATGAGTATCTTTCTGGCTTTAATTCTATAATTGTCTTTATGTTTCATCTTCTTGACACAGAGAGAGAAAGCCATTATGTAGAGGAGCCTGGCTTCTTCATGTCATCATTTGCTGCAATAATAATGATTGCTGCGCTAGCCAGCGTTGGGGTTTTGGTAATCACTTTTCTTGCAACACTTGTTACGATGCTGCTATCTTGTGAAAGTAGAAATGCAGGAGTTGTAGAGCTTCAGAAATCAGATTATGACCAAAATGACTGTAAGATGCTTGCCCTGAATGCAGAGCTTAATACCTTGGAAGCAGATCACATCCCATTAATCTGCAGAGCTCTTGCAATCGACTATGTTAGTAAAGGACTGTATGCCAGAGATTTGAATTCAAGTAGGAGGATGGTAGAGAATTATTTTGGTAATGTTACTTCACTAGATGATGGTCTAGATGTCGTGTTGATGGATATAGATGACAATCTTTATTCAGAGTCTCAACACGCTAATCTATTACTGCAAAGGTAATATTAATTTCGTTGCTACATTTAAAAGATGCGCTTACCCAGATCTTCCTCTTCCATGTTAAATTTCAACTTTTGGGCTAAATTGTTGATTTCTAAGTTCTGACATAATTTGGATGTCAGTCCACTTAACAACATCACTTTTCTCACTTTGCTACAGTTTTGATACACTTAGTTGTCCTAATTGTATTAAGGAGGTAAAGCTACTGAAGCATATGCTAATGCACAGAATATACATGAAACTCCATGCTAGTGGCTGGCCAATAATTTTGATATCGAGAAAGCCTGAGATTGAAAGGAATGCCACCATTGAGAACCTTATGTCTGCAGGATATACGGATTGGTCTCTATTGATAATGAGGTATTATTTAAATTTTTAAATTTTTCTCTCCTTAATCCTGTTTATGTGACTGCTAACTAGAAACATTTGGATTTTGTGATTGAGCCATTTTGTCATAGAAAAGAAGCTTCATTGATCTAGATTTCAAGCTATTTGTTTGTTGTTGGTAGTACTAGTAAGATGGTGAGCTCCAAGTTAAGAGGTTTCCACTTTTGAGCATATCTTATCGCTGCTAATGTTATTTGATTTTGGAACTCCATATTGGCCAAGTATTTCAGATTGAAAATCAACTGCATGAATAAGCAACTAATTCATAATGTTACTTGTTCATCTCTTCATTGAAAAATTCTCTCTTCCAAACATTTTCGATCATCTTTTTAATTTTTGACCAGATTCAAAATACTAGAAACTGTAAATTATTATACAAAGTTTCGTCTAAAATGGTTAGTTTCCTTAATTTTCTCTCCCAAACATTTTCGATCATCTTTTCAATTTTTGACCAGATTCGAAGTACTAGAAATTGTAAATTATTATACAAAGTTTCGTCTAAAATGGTTAATTTCCTTGCAGATCAAAAGAGGAATTGCATATGGATATTGAGGAATATTTTTCTAGACGAAGGACAGCTTTAGTGAGAGGAGGTTTTCGTATCATAGGTGTGATCAGTAGTCACTTAGATGCCTTATCAGGCCCTTATCCTGGAAAACGTGTTTTTAAGATTCCAAACCCACCATATTACAATTTCGAGCACCAAGATGAGGGGACAGATATGGCAGAATAAACCCTACAACAAAGTGCACAATCAGCTTCTTTTTTCTTCTTATTGTTTTGTCATTTTCATTTTCATTTTATTGATTGCTGACAACAGTTTATGTTTCTGTTCGTAACTTTTAGTATAACCGTGTGTATATATATATATTTATAGAGAATAATTGTACATATTTTTAGAACATTTTGGTTGTCCCTTGTAATCTATAGCTGGCAAGTCAAATTGATCATCGTTTTTTTTTTTCAGTTGCAATTTAGTAGTCAGTAAAAGCAATCACATTACCAAATATTGTTTGATAAAAAAAAGAAAGAAAAAAATCAATCACATTTTACCAAGTAATCTGATTCTAGCTAGTTTTCTTTTTGCTAGAATAATTCTGTATCTTTTAAAAATCAGTGAACTACCAATTGGTAAAGGACGCGGAGCATCCAATTCTAGGTTCGTCTTAACATGTTCAATTCATAATATTTTTGTATCGCAAACTACAAAATCGGAGGATGTGCAGAGAGTAAGGGACAAGTCTTTTTTTCACCGAGTAATCAGATGTAAGGCACATATCCGTCAGTAATCCACATGTCAAAGTGGCTCGTTTGGCAATAAGGGATAAGGATTGTTTGGCGATGTTATTGTGCACAAGCTATTCATGTAAGATTGTCAAACCAAAAAAAATAAAAATAACTAAATTAGTGTTCTTCAAACTATGAAGCAACCATTCGAAATTGATATATACGGTGGTTTGTAAGCTTAGGATGCACTTGAGCTATGATCAGTGCTGAACAAATCGCCACTGTTCATGTAATACAAAACTTTAAACATCAAACCAGATAATTACTCAACTCTAACCACTTAAATAAATTGAAATTCATATAAAAAAGCAACCTCTAGGCTATATCTGAACCAAGAACGGAGACAGACCAAAAACAAAATCAGAATCCTATTGGAGAGGCATACCAACCGTCTGTAAACGTTGCAACCACGAAATCCTCACCCTAGGCTTCTTCAATTGAAGAAATGTCTCCCTGTATTCCTTCTTCAAGAAAACATCCAGCGCAAACAAATATAAGTCATTTCCTTGCTCTATCTCCTCCATTGCATCCAAACAGTCAATACATTCCCCAATACTGTAACTGAGCTTCACTTGAGTGGAGGGAACTGTTGAACAACTCTTCTGATTTATAATGGCACTTCTTGATTCAATGGGATGAAAAAAGCGCTCATCAATACCCTCTGATTTGTACATAGATAGTTGTTCTTTTTGTGTCATTGATGCGGTTAAATTGTCATTATGTCTTCTACGTTGAATAGGAGGTTCGGTCTCTCCAATAATGGATGTTTTTTCAAATATTCTTTCCAGTTCATCTGCGAATTGAAGTTCATTAAATTGAAATTGTGCAGCTTCTGGGTTTTCCTGAAAGAAATCAATAGCAATATGTCATTACAAACATGTGAGTCAAGGTAACCATTGCCAAAGCTTTTGGCATACCTGTATAAAGTTCTCCCATTCTTCCTCTGTTGCACCAAATTCATTGGTGCACGGATCCCATTTCATACGACTCGTGCCAATTAGCTTAGACCAGACTCTCCATTGTTCTTTCGTGTTATCCCAATGATTCTTCAATTGTATCCTATCATACTTTAAACCAGTTTTTTCATGGAAATTTTCAACAATATTCCTCCAGCCCTCCCTGTTGAAATGTGTTCCTGGTTTATTACCCTGTAATGTCTCTTCTAGACAGAGGTCAATAAAAACTTTGCGAGTGGAAGGTGTCCATAACGCTTTTCGCTTACCAGGGGATGAGCTAGATACTCTCTCTCTACTAGTAATATTTCTAGCATGCTGAACCCTAATGCTCCTCAAAGGAGTTGCATAAATTGGATACTCATTTTCACCCTCAGTCATTTCTAACATTTGTTCTTCTAAATGACAAGAAGAAGTACCTGAACTATTGTTTTGCCCCTTCCCACTAGCATTAGGTTCCACAACTTCAGTCGGCACAGTTCCATTAAAGAGGCTTTCCAATTTGTCCGAGAACTGGAGTTCCTTAAACTGAAATTTTGCAGCTTCTGGGTTTGCCTGTGACAAACCTCGGTTATCAGTAATAGTGTATGTGTGTGTGCGCGTGCGTGCATGTGCGCTAAATGAAACAAATAAACAGCTCGATTGCATACTTGTATATAGTTCTCCCAGTCTTCAACTGTTGCTCCAAATTTATTGGTAATGGGATCCCATTTCATATTACTATCACCAATTAGCTTGGTCCAAGCTTTCCATTGTGCCTTGGTCATATCCCAATGATTCTTCATTTGCGTCTTATCATAATGCAATCCAGTCTTCTCATAAAACAAGTGAACAATATTTCTCCAACCCAATTTATTAAAGTGTGTCCCAGGCTTATTCCCCTCAAATGTCTGTTCTAGACATAGATCAATGAATATTTTGTGATGGGCATGTGTCCAAATGGCTTTCTTAAGAGTTGATGAGCTAGCCATCCTTCATTCAGTTTCAAAGTTCTGCTTTTCTACAGACATTATTGAACAATCAGTTATAATTAAAATGTCTGATAAGTGATTACTTACCAACCTTCTTTTATGCATACCTAGACGTTTGACATGAGTAGTGCTGGGTCAGCTTGTTTAGATTTAACTCACCTATAATAGAATTAAAAAACTAAAGAATGTTTATAATTTTATTTATAAAAAAAAATTAGTATAAATATTATCTTTTTATTATATTTTTGTAAAATAAAAAAACAAAATTATATATTTTAATTGCGATATTCCATAACGATATTATTGTAATTATTGAAATGTAATCATTAACAAAGATATTCTGTTAAATGAGCTAACAAGCTGCTGTTCATAGGTTAGGTAAGCTAAATTATTTAAGTTAATGAGTTAGTGAGAGCTACTTATTTGACACCGCTATGCATATCCTTTGCAAATTGGGTGACAAAAAGAACCTGGTTAAAAGACATAAGTACAACTAAATATCAAAAGGGAGAACTAAGAGAAGGATTCACAATTCAAACATAGACTAAAATATCCCTAATTTTAAAAACAGATAGACAGCAATAAAATACTATTAGATGACATTCTCTTCCTATGTGAAAACAAAGTGTAGGCATAAAAAAAATTCATTCATTGTTAAACAAATGAAGAAAACATAAGCATCAAACAAATACACTGGTTAATAACCCATTAGACAAATAGCTAAATTCTCATGAACTATAAGGTCAATGAATTGGAATGAATTCAGAATACCCATTTAAGGATACAGGTTATGCCTAAAAGACCTTAACAGAAGAGGTCCTGGGACTTGTCAGAGAGCCCAATTACCAACAATTTTGCTTATTATCTTTTAACATAACCGCACATTATATAGTCAATTGAGACCGAAAATTGCATCTACGCTGAAATTGAAATGATTAAACAAAAGGAAAATAAATTTTACACTCCTGACTCTCCTAGCGATGATACGAATCTGATAATCGAATTCCAATCTGTTTTCAGGTAAAGAATTTGACGAACTGAGAGAGAAACAATACCTGACATTCACGGGGAGAGATATTCGAGCTTTTCTACAATGAAAATCGACATTTGCCAATTAACTTTCGCGACCATGTTTCTCAATCCCATCAAAATACTGGGAAAAAAAATGAAAATTTATATTAAGAAAAGTAAAGTAACCCAAACATCTCATGTGACGGTAAGGGAACTTACAGACTATTAAGATTATTAGGCCCAAACCCACAAACGACAAATAATCTTGTTGCAAAGTCTCTCTGAACGAAAACGACATGTCGGTTCTACTACTTCAGTGCCGGAAGGCGCTAAACAAAAAAAACGACGAGCGAAATGCAGATGCTAATATTGTTGTTTGTCCAGATAAGGAAGACCACAAATGACCTGTTAACTTTTAATGGTTTCATGTCTTGCTTAAAAAGTTAAAAGATGATGTGTTTATAAGGGTTGATTACTCTTTAAATAGTATGATATGTTTTAGAGTTTTTTACTAAAAGCAAAACCGTAAAGTCATATTGAATTATCAAATCATGATAGTAGGTCCATTGAATTTATATTTATTGATTAAAGTGGACAATTTCGTGTTATTTAGAGTATGTCGCATCCCGTTGTAAGTGAACAAATTATTCATTTTGTATCTGTTGGTATCAGAACGATGATTTTATTGGGACATATAGGTTTGCATTTTTACGAGGACGTAAGATTCACTAAGTAGAGGTATATGATGCAACGTGCTTATACATGTTCCACGTTACTTAGAAAGTTAAGTAGTGATGTGTTTATAAGAGATAAATACTCTCTAAATGATATGACGCGTTTTAGATTTCTCCCTAGAAACAAAACTGTAAGGTTCTATTAAACTCTCAAGTCATAACCGTAAGTTCATTAAACTTATAATTATGAACCAAAACGGACAATCTCATACCATTTGAAGTAGGTTCTGTCACGTTGTAAGTGAACGGATTAACTATGTTTGTATCATTTTGTGTATAATTTTAAATGAGTAATTTATTTATTATGGATAAATAAATCATTAATTTGAGTTGTATATCTTTAATTTTATTTTTATTAAACTTTATTATTATAGTTAAAAATTAATCTTTTAGATCACTTAATTATTCAATTTTAATAATTTTAATAAAATAAAATATTAATTTTAATAATTAAAGAATTATAAATACTTATTTTTGCTTATACTTTCTAACCTATAAATTATAAAAATAAATTACTTATAATAGCATTAGATATTAATTAATTTACAAGTTTTATATATAGAATTTTATAAAATTCAACAACTAAATGAAAATAGACCAACACCTCTAGACTAGCTCCGCAAAACAAAATAATCCAACCAACTAGAAACATAAACGACATAATAATAAGACAAACGACATTGAACCAAAAAGTTAAGCATTTATGCTCCTGCATCATTGAGTACCAGCTGTTACATGACATGTAGATAGCTGAAAACCCACCAATATACAAAGAGTCGGAGTTTATTTGCAAAAATTAACGAATTTTTTTCATTCAATTGGATGAATGGATCAAATTCTTTGGAATCTTTCTTAAATATGAATGCAGTCCCAAAACAAGGTATACTTGTTCAAATAACAAAATAGAGAATGGTACGCACTATAGAGTAAACTGCATCTAAGCAGTAATCTAAACCGAAGCTATTTATTGTAAGAGTTGATTTTATTATATTGTATAAACGAATGTTTACAATCTAATTTATACAAGAGAAAAGTAAAAAATATAATAATTGAAATAAACATAATTATTAGAGGTTATGTTCTTGGACAACTTGTTGCTCCACACCATTCCATTATTGGTTATTTGTAATTGGTGTATTTGTTGTCACCAGTTGAATCTTGAGTTCTTTAATGTTCTTACTCAAGTTAGAATATATATTAATTATTACTAACTTGTTAAGTAAGCTTGAGAACTGTGTAGAATTTAGGGATTTAGTAAAGATATCTGTTGGTTGTTCCGATGTAGAGATATGATAAGTTTTGATCATTTTAGCTTGAATCTTTTCTCTCACTAGATGACAATCGATCTCTATATGTTTGATTCGTTCATAAAACACTGAATTTGATGCAATATGAAAAGCTACTTGATTGTCTCAATATAACTTGGTCGGTTGGGAGTGTTTGATACCCAAATCATCCAAAATATATCGTAACTAGGTTACTTCGCAACAAGCTACTACCATAGAACGTTTTTCTGCTTCTACACTCGATCGTGAGACCGTATTATATTTCTTAGTCTTTCAAGAAACATACAATATCTCATGGTTGATCGTCGTGTGTCTGTGCATTTAGCCCAATCTGCATCATGAAAAACATTTAGTTGTAATGAACTAGTTGCTGAGAAAAAGAGACATTGTCTTATTGTGTTCTTGACATATGGTAGCACTCGTTGAGCTGCTTCCAAATGTGGTTGTCGTGATTTCTCTATATATTGATTGAGAATATGCACAACATATACTAAGTCGGGTCGTGTGATGGTCAAGTATATTAATTTCCCAACAAGTTTTTGATAGGATGTGGGGTCACTGATGAATTCCCTTTCAACCTTGCTGAGTGATAAATTCTATTTCATAGGTGAATTGGCAGATTTGGCACCAAGATAACCTATGTACTCTAATATTTCAAGTGCATACTTGCGTTGTGACAGAATAATTCCTTTCTTGGAATGTGAAACTTCTATGCCCAAAAAATACTTTAATTCATCGAGATCTTTTAGTTTGAATTGTGGCATGAGATGATTCTTAGCTTCTTCAATATTTTGTAGATTTTTTTTTGTTATGATTATATCATCTACATAGACAAGAAGAGCAGAGAAGGAATTACCACAGGTTCAGACGAATAGTGAGTGATCATACTTGGATTGGTTAAAAATAGCTAGCTTAAGTGTTGTTAATAACTTAATGAACTATTGTCGTGAGGCTTGTTTGAGTCCATACAAAGATTTGTGTAGTTTACATACTCGTATTTCACCTTTTCATCTGAATACGAATGGAAGAGCCATATATACATCTTCGTGAAGATCACCATAGAGAAAAGCATTGTTGACATCGAGTTGATGAAGATACCAATTTTGAATAGCAGCAACGACAAGAAGGAGACGAACGGTGACAAGTTTGGCTCCTGGTGCAAAAGTTTCTTGGTAGTCAAAACCTTCAATCTGATTGTATCCTTTGGTCACTAACCGAGCCTTGTATCGTTCCACAGAGCCATCACGATTATACTTGATTTTGTAGACCCATTTACAACCAACTAGTTTCTTGTTTGGAAGAAGTTGTTGAAGCATCCAAGTGTCATTAGTTTCGAGAGCATCCAGTTCTTGTTTCATGGCAAGCCTCCATTTTGGATAGTTGAAAGCTTCAGAAAAGGTGGTTGGTTCCCTGATAATGGAAATAAAAGTACCAAAGGCACGATGTGCAGGTGATAATCGGTCATAAGTAAGTACATGAGATAGAGAATGAGGAGTACTTTTGTTATTGAACGATGTTGAGTTAGACAAAGGGAAGGACCGAGAAGGCAAGGAAGCTTATACATGATACTTGTGAAGGTAGCTAGGAACATTGGTGGATCAGTGGAGCCTATGTGTGACTGGTGTTGGAGGAGTCACATACGGTGCAGAAGTTGATGATGATGTTTCAGGAGATGAATTTTGAAGATGAAGAATGTTTGAGTCGATTGTTGGAAGGATAAATAGTGTATGATGAAGTGATGTATTTTGGAGTGGTTGATTGGCGAATGTTAGACATGTTATCATAAATAGTATTTTTTGATGAAGTGAATAGAGTTGGAGTGTTGACATCAAAAGTGGAATAAGGAAACACATGTTTATGAAAGATAATATCACGAGACACTAAAGTTTTGCATGTTTCTAGATTGTAGACTCGGTAACCTTTTATCCCATATGGATACCCAATGAATATACATCTATATGATCTAGCATCAAATTTTGTGGGTCGATCATGATATACAGACACAAAGCAAAAAGAACCAAAGACACGAAGATGTTCATACCTAGGAACTTTGTAAAAAAAAGATTTTAAATGGTGTTTTACCCTTGAGAATAGGTGTTGGAGTACGATTTATCATGTATGTGGCTATAAGAATGACATCTCCCTATAATTGTTTAGGAAGATTAGCTTGGAAGAGCAATGCACGAGCGACATTGAGAAGATGATAGTGTTTGCGTTCAGCAACACCATTTTGTTGAGTGGTAGAGACACAACCGGTGTGATGTAGGATTCCTTTGGTAGAAAACAACTGGGTTATAGAGAATTCTGGTCCATTATTGCTACGAATGATTTTAACAATGATGCAAATTGTGTTTTAATAAGGTTAATGAAGATGGTAAGAAATGTGCATGTATCAGATTTAGTATGTAAGAGATAGACACATATGCATCTTGAGTAGTCATCAACAATAGTGAGGAAATAACGTGCTCCATTAAGTGCTGAAATGTGATAACCACCCCAAATATCAACATGAATTAGTTCAAAAAGTGATTTTGTATTGATGGAACTTAAAGAAAATGGATTACGAGTTTGCTTAGCTAGTGGACAAATAGAACAATTACTAATGAAACAAAAAGATGTGTTGATGGAAAAAGAAATTACACGCAAACTGTTATTAGATAAATGACCAAGTCGTTGATGCCATAGATGAGGGTTGGTTGAAGCAGTATTTGAAACGGAGAAACATCTAACCCTTTTCGAAATAGTCAGATAGTAGAGTCCTACTTTCTAAGTTCTCAACCCAATCGTCTTCCCCGAGCATTTATCCTGAACAAAGCAGACATTATTAGTGAAGGTGACATGACAAAATGTAGTTTGAGTTAGTTTGGCTACTGAAACCAAGTTTAATTTGATGGAGGGAATACACAAGATACTATAGAGTATGAAATTATTGGAGAAATATACAGTACCAATATGTGTGACACGGTCAAGGGAATGATCAAGTAAATGCACATGCCGATTAGTGATTGGAATACTCGAGCTCATAAGGTTTTGGGAACATATCATTTGATCAATTGCTCTTGTATCAAAAATCCAACAGGTTTCTGAATGGAAAACATTTACACATAATGTGTTACCTGAAGAAGTAGTCACTTGACTTGCCATGCTACCTGATTTGGATTGATTGAAAAGTATAAGAAGCTCATGATATTGGGCGGATGTAAGGTTGTGGGATGATGCCATTGTGTCGGAGCTACTTTCCTAAAAGTTAATATGGTGAGCTTTGGAGCGGAAGCCATAACTTTCATTTCTCTTAACTTGAAATTTCTCTTTTCTTCCAACACATATTGATGTCATGTTCATTCAAACCACAGAAATCACATTTGAGACGCTTTCGACAGTTTTCATAATTGTGTCCATTGAGACCATAGAAATCACATTTAAGGTGATTTCAACAATTCTCATAATTATGACCGATATTGTTGCATCGATTGCACTTGAGATGTGGGTGCCTTGGTGGGTAATTCTTGTGAGGATATTGTGAATGACTATCTATGGCAACAAGTGCGGCAATTTCTGGCATCTTTCCTATGGTTTGTGTGGAGACAACTCTATGCTTTTCATCTTGAACAATGAGTAAATATACCTTATTTACTGTAGATAAAGATTTCATGAGCAAGATTTGTCCACGTGCTGATGTGTAAACCGTGTTAAGCCCCATGAGGAACTTTATGGTTCACTACTTTTGTTGATATTCTTGTAATTCCCTTCCGACATTTCCCCCACAATGTGGAAGGGGACATAGTGCATCGCGAGTATCCTATAGGCTTTTCAACTTGGTGTAGTATTCTTCTCATAGCTCATATGCAGTATCATTATACATGACACTTTTTGCAATTTTAGGCGATATGGTATTAAGAATCCATCATTTGACAATAATGTTGCAGCGAGTCCATTATTTGATTTCTGCTTCAGAGTTTGTTGATGACCTTTTGATTGTGCCGTCAATAAATTTATCTTTGTTTTTGGTGATGAAAGCCATGAGCATTGCATGACTCCAAATATGATAATTTTCTTGATTTAAGGATTTAGCCACTAAAACCATGCTTGGTTCTAGATATAATAAATGGCTAGAGTAATAATACAATTTTGGTAAAGTATGGTTGGTATTGGTAGTTGTAGACATTATTGTTGAGTGAAAATTCAAAAATAGGATAAGATTGAGTGTGTTTTAGACAATAATGATTGTTTATGAAACGAATAATAAATTGAAATAGACTTTATTTTATAGAAAATGTTTCAAGGATTACAAAACCGAAAATTTTAGCCCAAGAATCGGTCGAAAGTTGGTGAATTGGCGTCTGGAACACTGAACCGACTGAAGACCAAACCGGATGGAAGACCCAATTGAGACAAACGACGCGTCGTTTACTTCAAAAGGTGGGCTAAATAACCTGTCATTTAAGTCGTCTTCCTCAGCACGAGCGCATGTTAGAGTATGGAACTCCGACGAATTCAGACAAGGCGCGTGTGGGCACATGAGTTATTGTTTAGGCTTGAAAAAAATTGCAAATTGCTCGAAAATTTCTTGAGATTATAATAGGATGAATTTCAAATTGTTTTTGTGAATCGAAATTAGTTTTGAAAAGAAACAAAATTTGAAAGGAAGAAAAAAAAATTGTGAGAGTTGTTTTTTCAGAGAACTACTTCCTGAACTTTGATACAATCATGAGATGATTTTATTGTGTTGTATAAATGAATGTTTACGTTTTAATTTATACAAGAGAAAAAAATATAATAATTAAAATAAACATAATTATTATACATCATGTTCTTGAACAACTTATTGTTCCCGACAATTCAATTGTTGTTTGTTTCCACCTATTGTATTGATCGTAACCAGTTAAATCTTGAGTTCTTTAATATTTATTGTTTCACAAAGAATTCAAATAAACCAACTCCAAAGCAGAGATGAAGAGATGCAGAATAGATCGAATATGGTGAATGATAAAAGTTTCATACAACCACCACCCCAGCCTAACATTCTGTCTTGACCAGAGAAATCAATTCTGTACTTAGTCATATTTGGGTACACAATACCCCAATTGTGGTTTCCTTGGTCCTCTTTGGCCTCTTCATCAAACAACTCGTATATATAAGCCTCTGCAACCCCTTCTTTCTTCAATGGTGTTCCAATACTTGATCTCAGTCGCTCTACCAAACCCTTCAAGTACAACTCTGCATAAACCAGGTTCACATCTCCACTCGAACTCGGCCACCCAGTTTCGGTCACAACAATAGGAATGTTCTGATAACCCTCTACAGCCATTGCAGTTACCACCGCATCGATCATCATATCGAAAAGGTTCCAGCACCGAACCCCAGTTGTCAAATCATCTCTGAAATTGAAAGAGTGTTCTTCAAACAGAGCGAATCCAATTGTGATACCACTGTTTAATCGATATACATTGTAAGGATACATGTTGATCAAGAACGACGAGTTGTTAAATTGTAAGAACTCCAACAAGGATTTCACCACAGAGTTCAGAATCTTGTCTTCGAATTGAGCAGCGGAGGGAGGAAACGGATTCGGAATAATGCTGATGAAAGAGAAAATGATTGAGACGAAATCTTGCTAATGCCAAGATCGAGCAAAGCTAAGTGAATATTCATCATGGCGGGTAAGAGGAAGCTAGCGAGGTTAGGAGAAGATGCAAGAAGGTCATCGCCGACGGAGATGGTGGTAATCTGGGCACGTGGAAAGAAGGGAAGCATGTGATTGAAGATCCAGAGAGCGGCATTGGAGCGATTGAAGGCGAGTGGAAGGATCAAAGAGTTGGGTATGTTGAGGATGAGGGTGGTATTTGTGAATACGAAAGCTTTGACAATGGATGGGTCGGGGACTTCCAATCGGATGGATTTGAGTCCGAGAGAGTTCATGGCCTTGAATACTTTTTCCGGCAAAGGTGGGTTCTGTAATGGGTCGGAGTAGGTGGCTCCAATGATGGGAAGCGAGGTTATTTCTGTGGGTAGAGAGAAAAAGCAGAGAAAGAAAGTGAGAATGAAGACATGATCGATAGTTTAGTTCTTCTGGAAATGGAGATACGAGGATGGGGTTTTGGAGGTTTAAAGAATGAGTGCGTTTTGACTGTTTTGTTTTGGAATGGAGGGGAGTTGGTTTGGAGAAAAATTGGTTACTGAATTTCTTTTTGTATTTTTGCTTCTTAATTTCCCACCTATTTTAATTCACATAGTTAAATTAAACCAAATATAATTGAAAAATTATAAAAATATAATTAAATATAATTAAATATAATCGATTAAAATGACGTTTAATATTAAAATTATCTAAATAATTGTATTAAATTTAATACATAGCATGAAATATGAAACTATGTTTTCTTTGTATAAATTGATATAACACACACGAATTTAACCACTATAAATTGTTTTTATTCTTCAAATTATTTTGGTTCAATTTACTGCTACTAATTAATTTTTTTATTAAATAAATAAAGTGTGTTAAATTAAATTAGGATAATCCAAATTCAAAAGTTGTAAATTCCAAAGCAAATACGCATAGAAGTATCCCTCTTTATCAATTCTACCTGTTTTGTATTCCACAATGACGTTGGAAACCTTGCAATTAATATTTGCTCTATAGGTCATATGTAGGATTACTTCAAAGATATATATTATATATGATCATTGTCATATAATTAAGCATCCTCGTAGAAGTGCATATTTGGAAAGTGTTCATGATCGTGCATCTTCTTTTCTATGTATACCAATAGATCATCCATAGTCCATAATCCATATTCAATTTTCTTTGAAGATATATAGAACTAAAAGATCGATCACATCCTAAAATTATATGGTATGTGTTCATTCTCTAGTGATTTATTCTTGTTCTTTAATTTATAGCAGAACATATAATATATATTGCAAATTAGTGAACTATAAGAAATTAAGTTGTAAAAATCTGAGAGGCGGCTTAATATATACGATGCAGGCATCTGAAGGCAGAGATGGAAAATGGAATGGAGCTGTGACAGGTCTAGTGAATGCACCCATTGAACAAATATGGGTTATGGTTTCTCATGAAAGATGTACGGATTTAGCCTGAGTTAATTAATATAATAAAATGTATTTTTCTAAGCTCAAGCCAAAGTACCAAACCACCGATGCCATTTTGAAAGCAGATCAACGTATGAGCAATTTCGTAATTACAGCTTCACCTTTCATTGATGCCCTAGTTGGTACTAACAATGTAACTTCAATTGCTACGTGCCCACGTTGCGTTACAAATCGACCCCACTGTATATCTTCCTACCATTTTAGCCAGAATTTCTCCTCAAAATCCAATCCAATGAACTACTGCTTTTACTAATTCTCTTAGACTATGTTACTTAGAATCTTCATTTTGTGAAGTATCCTTATCCAAATTACATATCATGAATATGGGTATAGCTACTCGAACATTCTAATTTGATATAAATTTATAAAAAAAAATTAAAAAAATAGTGTTTAACAACTTGATAATAATTTTGATTTGATCATTCTCGATTTTTTTACAATTGAAATTATAAAGACATTACAAATACAATAAAATGCTACCAAACTGTTTTATATAATGATTCAAATCACAAAATTCATTAGTACTAAGTTACGTAGTATCCAATCATGAAGATGATCCATCTAATAGTGATAACTTAGAAGATGCATTATAAAGATCGTAAATATTGGTTATTTTCATAGACAAAATACTTATATGTAATCTTATATTTAAACTCGTTATCAAATTTATTAAGAATATTAAGTCTCTTCACAAATTAAAAAAAAAAACTCAAATTTTAGATAATCACAATTCAAATATATCTTTCATGACTATCATATATAGAATTGTATATATATTTAAGTGCATTTCATATAAGTTTTTGATTTTATCAATTCTGATATTATATAATAAAGATATTAACCTTTAGAGATAAAGAGATTGATCTCCGTAATATATGGATCGATTTGTAATAGATCATACTTTGATCACTCTTTCTACATAAAAAAACTGAGCATACCTTCATATATAAAGAGATTGTTCCTCCCGTGTTATGTAGCTATAACTTATTTTTGAGAAGGATTAATCCCACTATTGGAAATTAAAGTGTTTCCTCTTTTTTGATTTGTTTTCTAATCCTAATCAACAACTAATTATCTATAAAATTGTGTCACATTAGATGTGTGGCGTTTTAACTTTTTAGGTTATACATCACACTTCTCTCAAAATTACATACATAATTACATAACAGATTTTAAGAACATAAAGTTTAAATGAGATTGAACTTCATACATATATATATATATGGTTATTATGGTATAAATTTGAGTCTATTTATTTTATATTTTTCATATTTATATAAATTTTTTTATTAGAATTTTACATATTTAAATAAGATAATTTTATGAATTATCATGATAATTCAAATTTAATAAATACAATCCATTATTAACTTATTTTACAAATCAACCTTACTTTAACAATTTTATAAAAACCAGAATTTTAGTAGATTTACAAACTCCAAAATCTGACATTCATGTCAACCTACAAGGTCAATTTTAGAGCAATCAGTTTGATGGTTTTAGGTCTATTATTTTTTATGAAAATTTTCTTTACAAAAACATAAATTAGTATTAAGAATAATTCTTAGTACTTTATATATTCTATATATATTATTATTAAAAATGTTTAACTTTATTAAAAATTATAGTTACCTAAAAAGATTTTAAAATATACATCATATTTTAAATTAATATAAAATAAAGTGCAACAACAAAGATGGCATGTAAAAGTAATTAAAATCTAGAAATAAATAATAAAAACTCAAACAAATATATTAAGAAAAAATTATTACAATATGTTTATCTCTCTCCCAAAAAATAAAAAATAAAATTATTAAAGTAAACTGATCAAATAGTAAAAAAAAAAAGTTAAAAGGTCAACCGATTAATAACAATGATGAACTGTTCTTAATGTAGAGATGAATATGATGAACATCCGAAGATGAGGGTAAAATGCGAAAGAGAAAGAAAGTGAGTAATCTGATTTCATTCAATATATTTAATTAATCCGGTTAGATTAATAGATAACCAACTTATAAAAAAAAATTACTAATAAAAAAGGGCATCTATCTAAGTTTTGTTTTGTTTTTGTTCTTCTTCGTTTTTTTTTTAAAGCAGCGGTTTTATAGGTACATCGCCGGCCAATTTAAGTTTGCATAAAGTGGGATAATTTCGTTAGTTCTCTGTAGGAGATAAGTTTGCATAAAATGGGATAATTTCGTTAGTTCTCTGTAGGAGATAAGTTTGATATTCCATTAGCAACCAACCTTGAGTATATGCTGCAGGTTCAAACCGACATCAAAAAGTCAGATTAAAACAGTCCATGATAGAGGCACTCCTCAAGATACTGACAATCCACCATAGGCAAATCCTATATCTTGGAAAATCCTTAAACAAAAGTGTAAAGAGTTGAGCTTAAACTTGGGTTAAATAAACCCATTGGTATTATGACTTGAGGCACCCATCACCCATGAGAGTCCCTAATCAAAACTAATATAGTTTGTCTTAGTTTCCCATTTGAAAAACTGCTGGCTGTGGGGTTCGAACCCACGCGCACTTATGTGCAGTGGATCTTAAGTCTACCCCCTTAACCTCTCGGGCAAACCAGCTAATTGATTTATTTTTATTGGAAACAGCAAGATTATCACTTGTAATTTTCTTTTTGGACAACAGTGTATTTCTCACTCTAGATTAAAGGCGCATTTCAATTTGATAGGGAAAAATATAAAAAAAATTCAAGTAGATGTAACCACTTTCCATTTCGTCTAAAGGTAAATTTATTAAATTTTTAATAAAGAATAAACATGAATTAAAATACATATTTCTGATTATAAGTAATTGAAATAAAAATATTAATTATTTAAATATTATTTTAATAATAATAATGAAAAAAATTAATATTAAAACAATAAATAAGAATTACTCCTAAATGATTCTCCTTATTAAAAACAAAAAAGAAAACCTTTCTTGCTCTTCATGTCATCTCCATCCTTACATTCACTTGTCAGTAAACACAACATATTTCATATTTCTTGTATCCACTCGTATCCCCATATTTCATATCTTTATATTCTCATTGGCACTTTATTTTTTCAGTTCTATATATATATATATTTACCCTTTTCCATTGCTTATCTCCAAAGGAACCAAGATTTTCCCCTTTTTATCTGCCTCTCATTCTCCAGAATCTCCCTTTTCTCAACTGGGTCTTGCCTTTTCCCCTTCTTCCACTGTTTTGACACCATTATTCCTTCTTCTTTTTCCACTCAATTTCATGGTTTACCGATCAAGCTGAGAGTTGCTACCATACCACACTTGATTTGAGCTTATAAGTCTCTTTAATTTACCTAAAAATATCATCTTGGTTTTGCCTATATTCTTCGAGAGTGTGTTCCTGTTTCACACATATTACTACAACATCATTCTTTCTTTTTTTCCTCTCTCTCTCTTCTCTCTCCAAGATTCTTCCCGATTCCGAAAAGTGGGTCTTTTAAAATTCTCTAGTCTATGCTATTAAGAAAAGAAAAAAAAGTAGATTCTTGATTCCCAGTAAAAGATTCTGAATTCAGTGCTTTTAAAATCATTCGTAAAACTTGAAACTTATCTACACTTTAGCCTCTCCTCCTCTAAATTTCTGGAATTGGATATGTATTTTTTGTGATTGGTTGTTACAGCAAATTCACATGGAAACACTATATCCTTATTCTCCTCTGCCGAACTCCAATTGGTTTGTCCAAGAGATACAGAGCACAGAATGGAGTATAGAAGAGAACAAAGAGTTTGAGAGTGCTCTGGCTATATATGATGAGACAACACCTGACAGGTGGCATAAAGTGGCTGCAATGATACCTGGAAAGTCAGTTTATGATGTTATGAAGCAATACAAAGAACTTGAAGATGATGTTATTGATATTGAAGCTGGCAGGGTTCCCATTCCTGTGTACTTTTCCTCCTCATTTACATTGGAATTGACGGACGATCGTGATTCTTTTAGAAAAAGATCTCCCAATGCTCGTGCTGGTTCTGATCATGAGAGAAAAAAGGGAGTTCCTTGGACTGAAGATGAGCACAGGTTAACCAACTCCTTTCAATTTTTTTTGTTAACTACCTAATTTGATAGACATAGGCACACAAGTTTAGATGTATGTTATTATACAAGCACGGGTGGATTTAAGATTTGTATTAAGAGAGAAACCACGTACACATTTTAAAATAATAACAGTTAATAATTCTCCATTACTACTTGTTTTTAATTAAAAAATTAAGTAATATCTATCTTATTTTAAAGAAAATAAATTTAAATTATTTAGTTGTAAGTGTTAAAAAATTAAAATTTAAAATTTAGTTTGAACATAATTTTATTTTATACGAGTAAGAGTTGAGGTGGGTTATTGTCCTCTCGTGTATACATCTGCCCTCCTTGTATACAAGAACAATGTTTTTTTATTGTTTTTTATTTTCTAGATAAATAGTAATTAGTGTGTTTGTAATATGTTACTATGCTTTGTTTGAATTAGTCTGATTGTAGGGATATTTGTTTCTGTCAAGTTTCTAATTTATTGTCGACATGTTTAATATATGGAAATGATATTGCAGGAGGTTTCTAATGGGACTTGTAAAATATGGTAAAGGGGATTGGAGAAATATTTCAAGGAATTTTGTTTTTTCTAAGACACCAACACAAGTGGCAAGTCATGCTCAGAAATACTTTATGAGGCAAATTTCAGGAGGGAAAGATAAAAGGAGACCTAGCATCCATGATATCACTACTGTCAATCTCACACGAACTACTCTGCCTGAAAATATTTCTTCTCCTAATTTAGATCAGTCTTCTATGCTTCAAATGGAACACAAGTCTGCCAAAGAAGCCGCCCAGAAAATGCTATTTGATCAGAATATCAAAGAATATGATGAATCAGGGATAGTCTTTGGCACATTGTTTGGCAATCTTTTCATGTCATCATCTCCTTATGACCTTCCTGCATATGACACCACTCCTTATGCAGCTCATACAAATTCCGAAATTTCAGTGTTTCGAGTTGGATCCTCTAGGTATAAAAAATGTTAACAAATAATTAAGCAGCCGTTTTAATTATGACAATATGTTCATGAATGTATGAAATGGCTTCTCAAAGAGTCTAGTGTATTTTCACTCTTTTAGTGTCAGCAAGTTGTGTGTGATTACCTAAGTGTGGAGTAAAGTTGTTATAAATTGTTTAAGCATCGATCGATCAAGAGATCAAATATAACGTTACATTGATACCAAGTTAATGTCTGAAACATATATACTATAAGGATTAAGGGGTCATGTCTTAATCAAAAACTTGAGTTCTTTGTTCTAAACCCTTTAGCATGAATTAGAGAGTTTGAATCAAACATGTAAAAAGCATATGAGAGATGGTATTTGCTCTTTAACTCATAACTTGAGGCCAAAAGAACCACAATTGTTGTACATATATATCAAACTTCATTGGAACAAAAACAATTAATGATTAACGACTGAGGAAAAATTGAATAATAACATATTTACACAAATTAAGCATTAAATTAGTTTTTGTGATTACTGCTATAATTAAAGTATCCATGTCAGTAGGTGATGTGGTTCAACAATCTGACTCAGTCGGCACTCTTTGAAATTGTTATAGTATCTAATAGTTCACTTTTATGTCAAAAACCACTTTCCACCATATTCTCTGGTTTAATTTGTGCAAGCAATTAAAAGCAATATGGCCAAGTTGATTCAACTTAGTTCACACTATGCACCACTTAGTTGATGCCGAGTTTGAATTCCACTTAACTAGCATTCTTTATTTCATCAGTCCTAGAATATAAGACAATCCACGTAAGTAGTCCAATATAGTTTACTTTTGCAAATCATCTTTTTTTTAATACCCTCAACCAAATGAACTTTGTCTTTTCACATTGATACTTTTGTTCTCCAACCCAATTGTCAATTGTGGCAAGGCTGTTCATCACCGTGGTTACTTTCTTTTTAACAACAGTCTAATCTTTTGGTATTGGAAGCTAGATTTTGTGTTTACTGTAGATTCTAGCTTTGAAATTATATGGGGATGAAATTATATGTTTTCTGTGTTAGTAAATGTTATTTGTCGAAAAATCTCAACTTAACAGATAATTTAAAGATTCTACGTAGCACCAACACGGTTTTAGGAATTTAGATGAGTATCATATATATAAAAATATAGTTTTAAGAAATTCTTAATTTACTAATTATTTTTTAATTATAAAAAGTTATTATATATATTCATTTTAATAAAAATATGTACATTATTAAGTTTATAGCTAAATTTTAAAATCCAGGTATATCAAATGTATATATTTTACATTTATAATTTTATATATAGAGAATTGAAATAAAATAAGTAATTTTTATGGCTTATATATAAATCAGCCACTAAACACGGGTGGGGTTTCAAAACCACTTAATTTGATATGTTTTTAGAATAAATAATAGATTATGATATTAAATAATAGATTAACGGTGGTTTCAACTTTTTTTCAATAATTTGTCGTTTGGAGAATTATGAATGATGTAGCATTTACACTCGATCAAACTTTTAGACCAATAATTCCCAGACATATTAATAGAAACATGTATAAAATTTGTGACAAGAACATTTTTCTTTCTTCATAAAAGAGTAAGGAATGCTATCTTCTGATCCAATCTATAAAAGAGTATGAAATGCTATCTTCTTATCCAATCTACATTTATAGACTTTGGGTGGAGATCATGACTTGAATATGCATGCATCATATGTCTATCAGTAAAGACAAACAAATCAAATTTAATAATTAAATTATTAAAATATTAACAAAATACATGTTAAACAAAAATTAAGCAATGATTATCGAATGAAGTAAGTTACATTAAACCTGTGTCCTAATGTTGTTTACAAGAAAAAATATTGCCACCTCTGCTTCAGCTCAAAATCTCTTTCATATGCTTTTTCAAATGATCTTTTTAAAGTAATTACCAAATAATTTTAAACCACTTTCATGTGGGTCTCATGGAAATAATCACTATCTCAAAGATAGGCATTCCCACAAATGACAAAATAAATAAGCTACATTTTAATTATTTTTTAAGTTAATTTATTATTTATTTTAATTTATATTATTATATTTACATTAGAGAAAATATATACATTGTATTACTAAAAATCAATTAATCTATTTTATTTTTGGATAGTTTTTTAAATATTTTTTTACGCATATTTATATAGCTTTATAAAGTTTCTTTTTTATAAAAAAACTTATATGATATAAAATATTTATTAATATAAAATTATTGTGTTAAAAAAATTTAAAAAAATTGATAGAAATTAAAACGGATTAGTGAATTTCCAAGATGTTAATTACTTCTCTTTTATTTAAATATAATAATATAAATTAAAATATTTTTATTATTTTTAAAAATAAAATAATTTAAAACGAAGCACTGAAAAAAATGATTTATATATATATATAAGTTTATTAATAATATGCTACGTACTGTGTTTGTCCGTTGTTGCTGTTGTGGGCTCTACTACTACAAAAGTTGATGCTGCAACTATTTTGCAAAGGCTGAGTGCTCTTTCATTATATACCTTCCACACATGTGTCATTTCGAAACATCACGTTGGCAATAAAAGTATGAAAGGAACGATCAATATGATATCATTTATAAATATTATAATATTATCTTTTTTTTAATAAATATAAAATAATATTTCTATATACTACCATCTCATTCAAAGAATTGTTCATTTAACTAGATATTTTATTTTTTAATTTATTTTTATTATATTTTAATATCCCCACTTGTTTTATATATCTCTTTATTAGTTTTTTTTTTTTGCGTAGGCTTTTATTTTTTTTATTTTTTTCTTTAATCAATATTAGTTTTAATAGCATAGAATATAAATGGTATGATTCATATAATCTCAAAATATTAATATTAAAATAAAATAAATATTATATTATTTATAAATATTATATTATTATCATGATAATCTTTTTATATATTAATAATAAGTGATTTTTTTATTTTATTTTTCAATTTGCATAAAAGCACTCTTTCCACTTTATTCTATTTTTGATCAAACCTTTGAAAAGGTTAGACCGTACACTTTGGCCATATATATCTCGTTATTTTTCTTTTCATTAATTTAAATAAAGAGGAAATCATATTATTCCCTTTTTGAAAGATCTTTTAAAGAATCATGCTTAGCATGATGAATCTAAAATCTAAGTAGTTTTCCTGTTCTATATAGGGCCCACAAATATCTAATGACAATCTCCTAAGAAAGCTTATTGTGATCATATCTAATTGGGATAATAAGAACTCGTTGTATATATGTTATGCTTATGTACGTTTATCTCAATTATGGGATTGTTGAGGAAGCCAAGGCAATTACTCAATTGGGGTAAAGATGCTCCGATTGCACAACAAAATTTGACTATGTCAAGCCCAGGAATGGTTTTATGGAGAAAATTTTCAATTTGTTAACTTTATTGATTATTGTTTTTTTTTTAACATTTCTTTTTGATACCTGGGAGCTTTTATTTTTTATGTTATATATATATATATATATAATAAATTTATTTTATATAGTTGTATATATATTAATAACACGTCTGATTGAAATAAATGAAATTGATAATTAAAATGTTTCTAATATTTTTATAATTGGTTGTGGCATAGATATTAAATGAAATATAAATAATTTTTAAAATACATGAAATTATTATTCTACTATCCCTTTAATAATTGTTATTTCATTCTCTTCTTATTATATAAAAATATATTATTATAATTTTATCTTAAAACACTAAATCCTAAACTTTAAATCTTAAAATTATAAATCTTAAACCATTTTTTCAATTTAAATTATGTGATATTGAGTGTTAATATAGTGGATCAACAATAAGATTTTATTATCATATATTAATATTTAGGTGTTATTTTGCAAATAATATGGAAGAAAAATTATTAAAAATATTTTTTCTTGTTATTAATTTTTTTTAAGATTAAATAATATTTTAAAACAATAATTATTTAAAAAATAATAATTTTAATAGTATATTTTATGTGAATGAAAAAATAACAATTAAATAATATTATTTAAACTTTAATAAATATAAGAGTATTAAGTAAGAGTGACGATTCGTATTGGTTGGGCTAATATAAACTAGCACGAATTACATCGGTTCAAATTGATTAAACTCTAACTCAAATCAAACATATAAGACAGACTCAAATTAACTCATGGGTATTAATTGTATATTTTTTTTAGTTAATTATTCTTTTTATAAATCAAAGAATATTGTAATGATATTAAAGCTCATTACTACAATCTCAAAAAAATACATATTAATAATTTTCTATTACATTATCATTTAAAAATTAAAATTCAAAATAATTTATACCATAGTTAAGATTTCACCAAACTAAAAAATATTGTTTCTTTTACATTCAATTCATTTACCATTATTCCATTAACTTTTCATGAATAAAAAGTGTCATAAAAGAAATAAAAAAAAATGAGTAATAAAATTTGATAACACATAAATAAAATTAAATATAAGATATAACTTTTTTAATTTTCTTAATTGATGATATGTAAACCGTTACAATTATATCCCTATTTAAAATTGAAGGGAATAATTCATAAATATTTATGGATATTACATTATTTAATATAAAATCTATATTTATAAATTAATAAAAATTTATTACATAAGTTAAGATTTGTGACCGAAATAGATAAAATTACTCTTATTTACATGTGGTTATTACTTATATTACCTCTAAAATGTTCACTAAAATGGAACTTGAATAGATATTTACCTCTTAAATGAATGTCTCTTTGCATATTCCCGATGAACGGATTAAAAATCACCATTTTTTGTGGAATGAAACTCAACTCTAGAGATTGAGAAATAAAAATTAACTCAAATATTATCTAATACATTTACAAGTAACCCTAATTATTTGTCATCCTTGAACTCAATGTTTGAAATATCTATATCCATGAAGTTATTGAAATATAATTTTTACAAAAATATTAAAATTATTATCATTATCGACAAATATTTTTAAAAAAAATCACAAAATTTATGAAAATTTTATAAAAAATTTATAAAACATAAAAAAAAAATTATTATTTTTATTTTGAATTAATTTTTTTATTTAATACATATATTTTTAAATACAAAATATTTATATTAATTAATAAATTGATGAATTAATTAAAATATTTTATAATAAAATACATATTATTATTTTTTGTTAAAAATTATAAAATAAATAGTTAAAAGATTTGAAATAATTAAGTAGATTATCTACTATTATAAATAGACAAATTTTGACAGTATAAAAATAAATTTTATTGATTACTTATTTTTAAAAATATTCACAATGAAACAGTTTACAAATAAGAAAAAATATAATATATTCTTCTTAAAAAGAAAACTTGATTTGTTAGTAAATTTGTTGATTAAGTTAAAAATAAATAAATAATTTATGTTTTTAATAATTTTTTATTAAATAGACTCTTTTTTTGTCCAATTTTCAAGTAATTAATAATAAAAAAGATCCCATAATTTTTATTTATCCAAAATCTTTCTATATAATTTTTAATAGAAATTTTATTTATGATTAAAGATGAAAACGCTTTTTTATTCAACCCCAGTAATGTCCCTTCAATAAAGGATCATATATATTTTGTAAATATTTGTTTTTGATATTATCATTACATAATTGAGTACTTTTTTCAAGTATAGTTGGAAGAAAGGGTCTCTCATTTATAGTTTAGTCTATTACTTTATCTAGATTTTTGATTTTGTTTATAAATTTTTTAGTCACGTTATTTATTTATTTATTGTCATAACTCCAATTATTATCTAATTCTTTAGAAGATGATTATTTTATTGTGAATATAGATGTTTTTTCTAGCATTTCAAAAAAAAAGTTGTCAAACCAGGGGTATGTAAAAGATATTCTTTCTTTTCCATCACTTTGACATGTATAAAAAAAATATTGTGATATTTCATTCCTTATAACATTTTCAAATCAATTTTTTTTATATCGTAATGGTCGATTCCATCATTTATAGTAAAAAAGAATAGTCACAAGAGGTTTTTTAAATTAGAGGATATCTTTTTTTGTTTTAAATATTCCTGATTTTGAATTTCCTTTATTAACATCCACGTTCAGATAATAAGTTTCATAAACGAGTTTATGTTGACAGCATGTGTCTTTAAAGTGAAGTTCATCTTTTATTTTTTCTTTTCCATTCACTCGGATCTCTTTGGTTTTATCAATTTTGTTCTGATCCTTCTTTTCTTCCATAAAAAGGGAAGTAGAAAGATCTTCTTCAATAGATCTCTTTTGTTCTTGTTTAATTTTCTTGTTTTTGAAGTTGTTTATATTTCTTCCTCCTTTTCTCCCTTTTCTTCCATTTTTGAGGTTTTTTTTTCAATTTTTTAGTAATAATATGGATAATATTCTACCAAAATAGTAGACAAAAATAATAAATACAAGAATATTAAAGATTCGAGCCATAAAATTTCTCAATACAATTCATTTCATGAATAAAATGTAATCAATTAATCAACTAATAAGTCACTTGTTAAAAAAGAATCTTTTTGGTACTCGGATTCATTTTGTTATTAGTTAATTTATTTCTTTGAGATAACGCAAGGTAATTATGTAAGTAAAGATTTTTGTTTATACATGTTCTATTTATTTTTGAGAAAGATGAGGAATTCAGCAAAGTCACCTTCATTTTTAGTAGTTATCTACTTTATCTAGAACAGTTTCCCATAATTCATTATTTCATTTCATGGTCTATTCTCGTTCTTTCTAAAGATCCACATCGACTACAGATTATTATTATTTTACATGAATCACATACTTTTTTGTAATCACCCAATGGAAACCCCTGGAGCACACTTGATTCAGATTAAAGGAAAAAAATGAATAAAAAGAAAGATGAAAAAGGAAGGAAGGGAAAGGAGGATAGAGAGTGAGAGAAATCAAAAAATTAAATGATAAAATTATCTTTGTTAATCCCAAAATCAAAGTGGCTATGGTTCACAATTTAGAATTTTGTAACTTTTTTTTAAACTAGAATATTAAATTGTAATCCTTTTAATGAGTTAAAATTAGATATTAATTATTAAACATGAGTCCTATAGTACGAATCTTTTATGCATATCTCAGTCATTTTGTATTGTTTTATAATTAATAATATGATTTTTTTATGTAAACTATTTTGTATATATCTTAGAAATATAATTTACAACCAATTATAATAACTGATGTTTTTATCTATTCATCCCATGTTTATAATAAGTAGGTTATAAATAAGAATATATATATATATATTATTTTCTATAAAAGTGAGAAAACAATTAAATTGAAATGATTGCTTAAAAAAAAGAAAAAAAGAAATATAAATCAAGAATTGATATTTTAGCGATATTTTAACGACATTTTAAGAATAATATCTGTAATATTTAAGATATTTTAACAAAAAAATACATTTAAACGATATTCAAGCGACATTTTAAAGACATTTTAGATAATTTTACGATAATTTGGTTAAAATATATGAATATCATGTTTGGATGTCAAGATATATAAAATAAGATATTATCTGGACGATATCGACGATATTTTCATTCTTTCTTCTAATACATAGTTATTCTAATTGCTTGTTTTTTTTTTAAATCCCAACCATATGGTATTGACAAAATTTTGTATATAGAGGGGATAAATGATAAAAGCAAATTTTGTATTCATGTTGTAATTCTTTTTCTCTTATACCTTTTCCTTTTACCATGTCTTCCTTATTATGTATTGTAAAATTAGGTTTAGTTCCCTCCAAGTGTTGAACTACTGTATAGATTTACATAATGTTATGGATGTTTGTTAGATGTAGGTTAAACAATTTTTTAATAAAATGTATTAATAAAATATATAATTAAACAAATGTTTAAAATAAAAAAAATAAAACATGAAGAAAATGTATTGTGTATGTTTTATAAAACTTCATAAAATATTAAAATAATCAATTATTTATACTTTGAACTAACTTTTACTTATTCAAAAGATAATCCATAAATACTTGTAGTATTTATTTTAATTCTATTAATTATACAAAAAATTATAGATTAATTAGTTAAAATGTGAAATGATTATTTAACTTTTAATTATAATATCATTATAAATAAATAAATCTTGATAGTATATAATATGATTTAAATTATGAAAAATAAAAGTTATAGGTAATATTAGCAAAGTAAACGTACTTATAAGGTAGACATAAAAAAATATATTGAAAGAGGCACAAATATATCTCAAATTCAAAAATAAAAAAAATGGTTTAAATGAAGATATAAAAATTATAAATAAATAAATTTAAAGATAAATTATTTAGAAAAAACAAAATACAAAATAAATATTAAATAAGAAATAATATTTTTTGATATTTTGTCAACAATGTCACACAATATATATAATATATATGATATTTTAGTAAAAAAAATGATATATTTTTAATATTTTTTCGACAATTATATTTTATTTGTGATATTTTTCATATTTTTGGCCAAGGATGTATCTAAATTCTAGAAAATGTCGTGACAAAGTTGACGAATTTTCAATAATTAAGATTTGAGAGTATCCAACCTCCAAAGAGATCATTTGATACATAAACCCAAGACTACCCTTTGTCTTGTCTTTTCTTTTCTATCAATAATAGTGTTTTTGAAGAACTTTAACTTTTATTTTTTAGTGGAACACTTAATTTCTTTTTTTATTAAACAAAAGAAATATTATTCAAATATGATTTGAATCTGAGTTGATAGTTATGGGATAAAGAGCAATACACACTAATACCACAAGTTAATCCATGTTCTTGAAGAAATTGTCCGAAGCCCAAGTTCAATATTTATGTTGATGAGTACCAAAGTACATAACCATCCTCTCAGGCCCCAATATTTTCTACTGAAAGTTTGGTATTAGACTCGAACCAGTGTAATATTTTTTCTTTAGAAGTTGCGATAGGTTTGGTAAGTCCTGTTAAGGAGTTAGTGAGGAGCATTTTTGACATTTCAAAATATTGAATAAAATATAGTAAAAACGGATATGTAAGGTAATAAAAATTTATTTTTCTTATTTAAAATAAAGAAAAGGAAATGATTTTTTTTATTCTTAATTTCCTCATGTCGGAATATCTAAATGTTATAGTTTGACTATAAAAGTATAAATTAAAATGAGAAATTAATAAAATTTATGATATAATTTATTGATTGTAATATTTTGTTTTGTTTAATTTTAATTGAGATATTTTATTTGTTTTAAATGGACTTAAATGAAATAAATAAAAATACAAAAATAATGAAAAACTATAATACATGATTATTTAATATGTAAAAATTTAATAAAAATAATAATAGAATATTATGTTTAAAATTAATCACATTAAGATTACAATCTAAATGAAATGATGGAAAATATCATTTAAATAAAATAAAAATGTTATATTTTAAGTCCATTAAAAATACTAAATAAAATATGATATAAAATGATAAGTTTCAATTTAAGTTACCACAATTTTTTCATGTCAAAATGCCATCATAGCAAACCATCCCAACCCCCGGTTACCTGTGGCTGGATCACCTCCATTTTAGGGGGAGCTGACCCCTAAAAAATGCAAGAAGCTAAAAGAAAAATGGACAAGATTCAGTATTTGAAGACAACTCTCTGAAAAAAGAAAATAAATATTTTAAGATATAACGGCTAAGAGCAGATGAAGTCCCCAAATATTGTTCTTGTGGATAACAGATTTATTTATTATTATTATTATTACTATTATTTTCAGAAAGAGAAAGCTTAATTCAAAGAAATGGAAATATATGGAACCAGTCCAATAACTTCTCAATAACAAAGGAGAGGACCCTAGGCTTCTTCAAAGCTCATATTCCCATCCAAGGTACCCAAATGTTAATAGTGGAATGCATATTTGAAACAATTTTTTTTATTTTTTATGTTTTACTGATTGAAATTTTGCAAGACTCATGACCATATTATTTTCGAAGAATCTGTGTCTCTATTATAGAGAGAACTCAATAATAGGATTGACCCAATAGATAAAAACAACGCTTACCACTACAGATTTGAAAAGAAGCAGGTTCCCATAATTCATCAGAATCGTAGAGTCAAAATTACACGAGGAGAAGGGATAATTCAATGTATTTGTATGTTTTATGTTACATATTATTAAAAAAAAGTTATTTTAATACTTATATTTAAATATTAATATATATTTTTATTTATTTGAGTTTTTTTGGATTAAAATATGCTATATGTAACAAATTTTACAAAGATATTATGAAAATTTAATAAATAAAAAAATTAATAATATAATTATGGCTATCAAGATCATTTTGTTGTGCAAAATATTGCATCTACCACCAACATTCAGATTAATAATTGCTTCATATTTTACAACATTCAGATTAATATTTAGTCTTATCTTCTAAATAATTAAATTAATTTCATTTAGTTAAAGTTCAAATTTTATGTATGATTTGATTGTCAAGAAAATTTTGAGAAATTAATTCAACAATACCATTGTAAAATTTGACACATAAAACACATATAACATACTTTGATCAAACAATTAAAACGTTATTCAAAATGATTTAAAAAATACCAATATCTAAATATAAATACTAAAATAAAACATTTTAATAACACAAAAAATAAAAAATACCAGACCCAAGGAGAAAACATGTTTTATTGCAGAACCACAAGTCTACAAATAAAATAGAAAATACCATTCTGTATTAAAACCCTCTTAAAGAAACAAGCAGTTATATATTAATATGATTCAATTGGTCCCCTAATATAGGACCATGATAAAAATCATTTTTAAAAATTAAGAGTACAAAAGTTGAAAACTAAAAAGTAAATAACCAATAATAAGAAGTGAGAAAATTTTAAAACAAAGGAATCAAATTATAAGAAAAAAATAAAACACCCAAAGTATAAACTGTGGAAAAATTTATAAGCCATTTGTGTAGTTCAGTTTGCCAAGAGACCCTTTGGAAATGGGTTGTATGTACAGCTATATGAGGTAAATCATGAATCTGTATCCCCCAAGGGAATAACGGTATCTGGAAAATCATTTCTACGTCCAGCAAGGTAGTAGGCAAGTATATGTGCAGGGTGCTCAACAGTTATATCTTTCCAAGTTGGTCAGTGACAACAATTCATCTAGCAGGTATCAACTCAATATTCCAAAACGGACGAGCCATTGCTAGAAGATCACCACCTGTTCCAGACGGTCTATACCCCTGCACCCATAAATACCGCAAAGAAGCCAGTTGCATTGCAGAAACAGCAATCGTATGCTCGCTGAAGCAACAGCCTCTCATTTCTAGTTTTTACAGACGTGGGCAGCCCTTAGAGAACTCCAAAAGCCCAGCATCAGACTCCCCAATATAACCCAAAAGCATCCATATGATATTTCTACCGTACTGGCCAATATAACCTAGACCGATGTCTGTTAAACCTCCAGGTCGAAGATACAAAGCAAATCTTCTAAGTTTATGGCAGCCTCTCAACAGGGTTCGAACTCCATTGTCCAGTGGTAGATCTGTAATCTGCACTTCTCGATCAAGCAAAACGAGACGAAAATCACACATGTTCTTCGAGTAAGTTCCAATACATTCCAAAGAAGCATTTGTGATATCAGATGCGTATACAGCTAAATATTCCAACTCAAGACAGCCCTGAGCCAAGGCAATCAAACCCCTATGAGAAGCAACACCACCTTCATCTTCCATACCTTGCTCATCAGCGCCTCGCTCAATTCTAAGCCGCTTTAGCCTCTAGCAACTCTGAGCAAGAACTTCCAATCCTCTGTCTCCAATGGCATTCCTTGTCTGTCCATCATAAAGATGTGTCATACGTTACATTAAAATTTGCCTCATATTCCCTCACAAAGAGATAAGAACTAATATAATATTCCCCAGGTTACATTAACTATCTTAAATACCAAGTGCATTTTAGCATTCCAAATTCAGCCACAGTTTCTAATACAAGCTACTTCCTTTCATTTAACAAAGAAATACTACTTAAGGGCCATGGTGAAACATCATATTCGAGATGTCAGTCAAAATTAAAAGTTCTAGAAATAAACCTCAAAACAAAATAAAGAAACCATGCATATTTGTCCTTCCCCCAAGCAAAAAGCACATAAACATAATATATGCACGCAAAGCTGTATGAAAGAAAAATAGGAAGCACAGCAATTGTTTCACAGTACAACCTCAAGAACCTCCAGGTTGGGGCACCTTTGAATTAAGGCACAATGATCCTCAGTGTCAAGCAAAGCGTAGAGAAGATCCAACTTTTTAAGTAAGGATGCAAGCGGGAATACTATTTGCAGTTCATCCTTCCCCATATACGTTAGACCCAATCTTGATAACTTTGGGGGAAATGATACAGCAGAGTACCTATCTGGTTGATCATTAAAGGAACCCCCACAAAACTCTTCTAAATTTGCTGCAGAGCCAAAAAAGCCTACAAGGTCCACTATTTCCCTATCACTAATTTCACAGATACCAAGGAGTAACAATTTTTAGCAATAAGTTCCAGGTCGTCATAACTGACTTCATTAAGATCAGTCATGTAAAAATTTAGAGTCTCAAGGACTGTGTTGTTCACAGCAAGCTCATGTAGCCATTCACCGTCTTTCTCAATTATTGAGCTCTCCTCCATAAACAATGTTTTCAAATTCCCGAATCATAAAAAAAGATTAAAACAAACAGCTTAGTTCACCCTTGCTGTCAGGCTGCACTAAAGGCTTCATCTAGAACATATTTCCTATTTCCTATACCACTACTAGCATAAGATCATACACTTACCAAGCATCAAAACACGTCAATTCAAGTACACAGAATAATTTGTGTGTGAATTGAAAACACATGACAAATCACAAACTTTTTTCTTTTTGAAAGAACAAGATTGCATAATAGTAATATTAGAGTTTATAAAGCTAAACATCTAGATCAGCGATTTGGTTTTAAAAATTGGGACAAGAATAAAAGGACCCTAAAGGTTCTCTACACTTAAACTTAACTTAAATATAAAGCAAATGGACTAGAGCCTTAGAGCTTCGAGCACAAAAGCAAAAATCCTTATTTGTAGAAAAGCTCAAGTAATGTTGAATGCCACATGTCACTACACTCAATTGAGATCTAATGGGAGAAAATGTGAGACAAAACAACATGAATACGAACTCCTTAGAATCCCAAGCAACCTTTTTACCCTGCCTACTATTTAGTAACCCATACAACTAAAAAGCAATGTGATTCCACTGTTCAAATGTCTGTTAATCCAAAAGTTAATTCAAAACAATAGGGAAGGTTGGCGATTAATCTAAAAAGATAACGAAAAATTAGCAGCAAATACTAAAGCATATAAATAAAAACATGAAAAGTATGTTACGTTTTTTCTTTTGATCAATAAATACTAAAGCAATATTTTATCTATAATGAACATATCTCATTCAATAGTTTAAAAAAAAGAATGAATTATGTTTTAGTTTAACAATTGGTAAATTATAACACATAACCCATTCAACAATTTACAGTCATATTTTGTTTTTATCCTTTTCTAACTCCCCTTTTCTTCCTCTCTCTATATTTTTTAAAAGAATATCAAAAATAAAATATCCTAATTTAACAATTTTTAATAAATAATAATTTATTTTTATTATAAATAAAAAATAATAAAAAATATATATCTTTTTATAACAAATAACTTATCAAAATTTTATTATAAAATAATTTAAAATAATAATAATAAATTATAAAATTTTAAATTATTAAAAATTTACGAAATAGTTACAATAATTTTTATGAAAAATTATTGACATTTTAAAAAAATAAATTATTTAAGATTAAAAAAATTAAATATTTAATTATTAAATATTACATTGTAACAAATATTTCTAATATTATTATAATTTTAATTATTAACAAATATTTATTAACAATAATGTATTTAAGTATTAAAATACAATTAATTAGATATAATTTATATATTTTATTATATTAATATTAATATTAATAATAAAAATAAAAATAATAATGTTATAATTTCTATATTTGTATTGTATCTTGTAAAAAATTGGATATAGAGATTTCATAATTTTTTTTTAATAATTTAATTATTTTTATGAACATTATTTTTTATATCATAATTATAATTATTTATTAAATGTAATTATATTTAATAATAATAATAATAATAATAATAATAATGTACTATATTATTTATGAATTATCAAAATATTTAGCATATTATTTTTCAATAGATGTATAAATTTATATTTATTTTATTATAAAATAAATTATTTTTTATTTTTTTATGAATTATCAAAATATTTAGCATATTATTTTTCAATAGATGTATAAATTTATATTTATTTTATTATAAAATAAATTATTTTTTATTTTTTAAAATAAAATTTTAATATATGATATGATAAAAGAGATTTGTGTGTTTAAAATTAATTATAAATTTATAAAATATTAATATTTTATTATTTTTTGTAAAATGAGATTGAAATATTTTTTTATTTTTTTTAAAATAAAATTGACTAAAAAATAGGCTTTTAAATTTAAGGTTAAATTTTGAATATTTTTAAACTAAGATTCAGCGTTTTTTTTTAACTATTTAATATGATATGCCCAACAAAATCCCTACTAAAGCATAGAAATAAAAACTCAGCTTTTTCTCAAATCTATACCTGCAGGACCGCGCGATATGCAAAAGGCCATCCGTTGAAAACCCCGAACACTTTTCGAGCTTAATAGATTGAAGCAAGCGCCCACGAGCCCGAGCCAAAAGCTCGACGTCTGAATCTTTCACTATCATACGCCTGAAGAGCATTGACTTTAAACAATTAAAGTTCTCGCCAATCTCTTTGACCCACGGCGTCACATAGCCTCCCCAATCCTCAGGTATGAGATTGAACATAGCAGGTCTGGGTTTCCTTTCAGTTTGAGAGATTCCAAGTGCGGGAATCTCCTCCGAAGCCGCTCAGGAGCCGCCGTGTAGCAGAGATCAATAATCACGGGCTTGCATGTAAGCGCGTCGAGTTCATATAATCGCTTGCAAACGAGGGAGACTGCGTTGCGATCCTTTGAGTCACGAATAAACGGAAACACACAGCCTAGTACATCTGGCATTCTTATACTTGGAGGAGAGAAATCACTCGAATACAAAATAAAGAGTTGCACTTCAGCTACTCACATTTCAAAGATCTGAAGATCCGCTAGGTGTATTCAAGTGCCTCACTCTACCAAACCTCAAAATTCAATTTACCGAATAAAACCTACAAAATTTTCAACCCTCAAAGACTTATTAAAAAAACTAATATTGTAAAACAGTACCAGTTCAATCAAAATCACCAGTCGACGGATTACGCTTTACCGTACATCATCGATGAGAGAAACGTACGAGAATCAATCTCAGGAGAAAACGCCAAAACAATCTCTGGAATCGAGCAACCAAACGCGGGCAGCTTCTTTGGAATATGCGTTCAGCTCCGTGGAAGTGGAAAAGTGGTTACACGCAGTGCCGGCCAATCGAATCGAGGAAGGACAGAATCTATAACGTATCTATGACTGAAGAAGCATCGAACTTGTACGGATGCGAAGCGCATAGTCACGAGACGAATCGTGAAGCTGAGCAAAGAGTAAAAAAAAAAAATGGGATGACGATGATCGTCGGAGAACGAATGGATGGTATAACTACCATGCGGTATAGATACGAGTAAATAGTTATTGAAAATGAGCGAAGTAACTTAAAAAGTAAAAAAGTTTCTCAAAAGACTTCAGTAATATTCTCTTCAAGTATTGTTGGTTGATGACCAAATAATTTATGAAGAGTAATAAGCTCAAGATTTTAAGCTAATATTAATATTCAAATAAAAAATTATATGAGATGTGTCAATATTCTTCAAAAAATTAGAAGTAGTAAATTTTAAGAATAATTTCGAGTATAAACGTGATTATGTAGCAATATTATTTTATATCACAATAATCTATTATTTTAATCATTTTAATCATTTTTACATATATGCATTAATAACATATATAATTACACACCAAAAATAAGAGAAACAATAAAATCTTGCAAAATAGTTTGTTAATTTTGACTTGATAATTAAAATTTTGATATAATATACATTATTTTATTTATAATTTGCTTCAATTTAAATATAATACTTTATCACTACATAACAATAAAAATAAAATGTAAAATACCTAAACTGCATAAAAAGTAAAAATAAGTACACTTGTATTAGTCCATATTCATCAAAATTTAAATTATAGTGTTAATTTTTATTATCTAAAACTTTATGAATAATTATTTGGTTAATTTTTTTAAAAATATATTAGTAGGTGTTGTCAAATATATATATCTTTTGACTTATAGTGATTTGTGAGTAGTCATGATTATGATATGAGCCTATATTCTAATAATAGTATTAGATTATTACCAAATTTATATAAACAAACATCTTAAAATTTCCATCTTAAACACGTAACTTTTTTAGGGCATACATGTAACATACCAACCGCATAGAATAATCTATGTGTGTGTGCAAATTGATGGAATTTTTTTTTTCCACCAAATATTATAATCATTGAGATGAAGGATATTGAACCAAAATTTTCCTTAAGGCGCTTACCAAAAACAATCCCTAAGGTAATATTAGGGTTCAAAATATTGATGCAGATCAGAATATTAATATTTAAATTTTATGAGAATATTGATGATATTATCATTGATGACATAAACTTTTAAAAAATTTATAAAAACTATGAAAAAATATCAAAATTATGATTTTTTTTATAAAACTTCACCAAGCATCAAAATAATCAATTATTTATACTTTAAACTATTTTATTTATTTATTTAATATATATATATATACATATTTATAAATATTTATCGTGTATATTTTAATTAATTAATCAAAAATTTACATAATAGATAGTTAAAATGTGAAATAATTATTTAGATTTTATTATATATAGATAAATCTTGACTATACATGATATAATTTGAATTATAAAAATAAAAAAATTATAAGTAAAACTAACAAAGTAAATATGAAAGTGATGTAAAAATAAAATAATAGAGTGAAAAAAGTACAAAATATTATCTCAAATTTAAAGAAATAGAAGTTACAAAAACTATAAACAGACAAAATAAAAAAAAATCATTTTTATAAAAAAATAGTTTTGAATATGTGTTCAAAAACAATAAAAAGATTAAAAGTGAAAACATTCTTGAAGGGTCATTTAATGCAATATCCTGATAAAAAAATATTGTTATCGTAAATTTACCTATACTTTTTATATCTATATATATTATGTATATTTAAAAATAATCACTTTTTTTTAAAAGTATTAGTTAAGTTGCCTTTTAAGTACCCATAATTAAAACTTAAAATCAACGCCTTTAATATATTCTATCAATCTTTCTCTCATTAAGCTACAGTTATTTGACATTAGCTTTAATTTTCTAGTATTTTTAAAAAATACAAAATAATGATAAAAATAAACTAAAGTATACCTTGTAAAAGAGGCATAGAAAAACTTCCTAAAAGGTTGCCAAGTGTAAAACCATGGAATCAGTCCCACCACAAACAAGTAACTGGTTTTCTTTTTCTATTTTCTTCCTACCCTGATTCTCATCCTGAGAGGGAGAAAAAAAAAACGTGTTTGTCACATTAGCCATTGAGAGTGAGCAAAGCTTCGTAATCTATTATCACAAAAATAAACGAAAATAAAACATTGAGGGCTGAAACGGCAAGAATTCTTAATCACGCTTATTTTACAAACTAGATTAAGCACTTGATAGTTACATTGTTTGTAATTCAATTACACAAAAATACACAGCTCATACTCGGTTATGAAATTATGATAAACTCATACCTAAAGCTTGGGGGGGTAAATAATATAACTGCCTGACAAAATACAAAATACAAAATACAAAACGCAATTTATTCACATCATTAAAAAAAATGACAACAATAAACCATCCACAATAAATACAGTCCCCAATTGTGGGAATGGTGGCTTTTATATCTGAAAAGCCAAAGCAAAGCTACGTTTAACTCTACATTTACAATCAAAAACATAATCTATAAAAGAAAAAAGGGGGTGGTCACAAGCCAAACTATTGATCAGACCTTTCCTTGCTCGGGTCTGAAAACATAGCATCCTCATTATCAACGAATGAGATACTTGTCACACTAGATCCCTCTTGCTTGGCATCGAAATTAAAATGACTACTGCACCTTAGAGAAGTTTCCTCCTCTGCCCTTCCAGACAGTGATGCCAGACGAATGGTTGCAATACTGCTTGCAATTGCATGAACATCCCTAGTTCCCCCATAGAAGCCCCGACTCCCAGCAACAAAAACACCTGATTTCCCATCAACAGCAGGAAGTACATCCATCAGAGGGGGATTAGTCTGGCTCGAACCACTGATAAGCAGTCTCAAAGTATCTCTTGCACCTTTTTCCACCACCGAATCAGTTTTAGGAATTAATGGGTTTACAAGTTGAGTGCATAATGAAGGAATGGTAGTCGATAAAGTAGGACCAGCACTCACTAGATACCCTTGTCCTGATGAACAAACATTAATAACTGGAATATGAACAATTGGGTCACACATCAAAGGGATGAATGTTGGTATCTGCTGAGAAATAGGCCTCGACAAATATGAATCCGGTAAAAGTGAAGGGAAATGTATCGAGGGACACTCCATCATATCAAGAAGTGGGGTTTGTGCCAACAAGCTAGATGGCATTGTCGCTGGCATTAATGAGGAAAGTGGAGGAAGCAAAGGTGATAAAATATTTGAGCTAGCAGGTTGTGTAAGTTCTGTTGGACATTGGAGAGGTCCTGCACCAGGAGGACACCAACAACAATAAGGTGATAAAAAAGAAGTACCAACTTTTGGAACTTGGGGTGCTGAGCTCAAAAGTGGCGGACCAACCAATTTCTCCAGGGAATCCAGAAAACACAAAGGGGGTAATGAGCAACTTCTAACTTCTTCTGGGAGCTTGTCATTCTCAAAATGTGGGTCAGAAGGTGTATCAGCTGCAGATGAAGCTGTGGCTGAGTTACCAATGGTTGTAAAATGGTTATCCCCAAGCCGCCCCAGCTTTTCTTGGGCAGCATTTCTTACGGAAGTCAAGTTTATTGACAAGCCTTCTTTAAAAGAACTTGATCTTGGATTCAGACTTCCCTGAAATGGAGAACCTGTCCTCAGTGCCTGATTGCCAGTATGTCGAGATTGCAGTGATTTTGACGATGTGGATGATAGGTATTCATCTTGAGCCAAATCATATTGCTCATAGGTAGAATTAAGATATGCAAGAGACTCAGTTTGACCTGTTTCTGTCCCACCCACAATTGATCCAACAAGATAAGCTCGAAGGTGAGTGGCAAAACAATCAAGCCGTGACTCACTAATTCCAGTTAGTTCAGCAATTGAAGGCTTCCTCATGAGTATATCCTTCATCTAGAGGGGATAAAATAATAAACTAGATATCAATATACCAAAATAAATCATAGAAGTTAGCATTTAAATAAAAAATTCCAGTAAAACCACATCTTAATCACAAATAATACGTCTAAGCTTGTCTATTAAGAAGTGCACATCAATTCTGGTGATCCAGCCAACTAGAACTTTAAAAAAGGGTGTTCAATGCCTCATGATTTATCAAACTATCATCAGATGAACGTGATTCTCCTCAAACACTTGGGGACCTGTTTTGTAACTAATTATGTTTTCAAGTTTCAATTTTTAAACCCAAGTTTTCAAAATGAGTATTGTTTGGTAATTAACTCCATTTTTGGGTTCAAAATTAAATTGTAGGTCAGTTCTATTATTACACTTTTTATTGTTTTTAAAACTTAAAAAAAAAAGTTATTAGAAACATAATCTAAGTTCATTTTTTCAATTAGTTAACTTTACATTTACGTATGAGGTAAAAAAAAAAGTTTTACCAAATGAGTTTTTGTTTTTTTGTTCTAAATGAATTAAAAAACAGAAAACTAATTTCAAGCATAAAAAAAACTCATTATTAAACAAGCCCTCAGATATTCATTATTTGCACCTTTGCAAGTAACTCCACTCCTAAGAGCTTTGAGTTCTCTGAGCACCAAAAGTAAAAAACTTCACAGCTTGGAGTTTTTATAAAAGAAGATCTATTAGAAGGGTCAGAAGATATCTCATTGATAGTAACAGCAGAACACTGTGACTTGCTCCTTAAGGTCAGCAGCCTCTCAACGCAACCATCATCACCAATGAATAAGAGGCATAAATCAGATGTAGGCAAGATTGTAAGATTCAAATTCCCCCTGTAACAATGCAGATGAGATAAACCTCAGAATTACCGATAGTAATGGCAAAACAAGATAAATCACATCCGGACCAGGCATTTGTAATTAAACATGATTTATTACAAAAAAAAATTCGTTTGAATATAAATAACTACATAAAATTAGTTTGAGTCATATTTCCCCAACATGATTTATTACTTCTTTTTTTCTGATTATAAAATGAGGAAAAATTAGGGGCCATTTGATGTAGAAAATTAGGGAGACTATTTACATTATCAATACATTATTTATTTTAGGTTAGTTTTACTATTGTCCTTGAGTCTTTATCAATAGCTGCTTAGAGTACTTTAGGGTCATATTTTTCACTATCCTCATTATAGTCCTTGTTTGTCTTTTAGTGGAGTTTTGAGCTATAAATATAAAGTGGGTGAGATCTTAAATGAATAAAATGAGTATTATTGAGATTTACTATCAGTTTTTAACGACATATTTTCGAATTAGAATTGATGAATTCGATCCTTATCTAGAAGTTCTTACTTCTACGTCAATTGGAAATAAGACTCATGTTTCTCTGATCGATGACCGATTGTGATCATAGCTCATCCATGAAAGCTAATAGCTTACCTACAAAGGTATAAATAAAGGATGGATGAACAATTTCAAGTTTTCCTTCAAGAATTTCGCAAATCCATGACACAATTCAGAATCGACTTGGTTACTGAAATTTCACCTAAAATCAACTACGCAAGAACTACCTCACCAATTTTCATCTCTGCATAAACCTTCTTCTAAACCAATCTCAATCTACACAACACCCAACCACAAACAACCCCGTTTAAAATACTCAACCCATTTGATTTCTCATACACACTACCTCCACCCTTTCGACACCCATCAACCCAGATTACATTCCCCAGAAATTTACCCAACAACTCTGTAAAAATTTACAACCTAGAATCCATCGCACTCCTCATTCCCAAAAAAATGTTGGTGAAATTGACTTCCATGGAACACACACATCGTGAAACACTCTGCCCCATTTAGTCGATAAACTGAAGAGCCAACCCATTGTGAAACACTCTACCCCAACCCAATCCTCCCAGTTCCACCACCATCAAATCCAATCAACATCGCAACCCAAATCAGGACCCAAACCGTTTTACAACTCCTACATTCATCGGGACAATCCGAATACTCACTATCGCACAACCCAATCGCAAGTTCAGCTTCATTTGAAGCAACCAAAAGAATCAATTTCAAAGAACCAATCCATTCGTTATTTCCACACTATTTGACGCATCAACTGAAGTCGACTTCCCAGAAACATATCACTCATCTAGTCATTGCACTCTACCTCATACCCAGGCTTATTTTCAACCTCCATTGCCATCACCAATCACCCAGAACCCAAGCCCAATTATTTTAGGTGAACTCAACTCTTTAGACAGTTTTCCTACACCCACTCGACACATCCCAAGGAACATACAAACTAAGGGGTTAATTACTTCAGCTGAATTAGAGTCACCCATAAAAGCCCAAATTCCAAATCATGTCCTGATTCCTGAATTTAGCAATAACTCACAATTATTGTCATCTATTCAAGTGGAAGAACTAGTTGAGGGCTTTACTAATCAAACAGAAGTTATGTTCATAATCCCCATTTCGTTATCACCTGTGAAGACTGGGTATTGAAAAACAGATTGATATCTTGTGTTTAGATGGGTTTCATCCTAAAATATTCGGGAATGGTTGGGAATTATTGAAAGCTATTTTGAGTACAAGGAAATTTTGAACAGCAAGCAAATGCAATTGACTAACAACCTAAAATGTTGTTCTACATTAGACTGGCTTCAAAGGAACAAAGGGACTTACCATGAATGTGCTAGTGTTTCTACTGTTAAATTCAATCTCTAGTATGATTTTTTAAAGTTGGATTTATTGTTGTTGAACAGAACTTGGAGGTGAAGTTACAACAAGCTGAAATTGTTCTAAGTATCACCATGAATCATATTCCAAAGTTGATTTGTGAGATTGTTGTAGACTAATTTGGTCTCATACAACCTCCAGCCCAAGTCAAATGTTTGGTGGACATGACTATTGTTGCACTGTTGTTGGCTTTAAAATATGCTACTTGTCTACTTGAATTTCCCAGTGCAACATATTATCTACAAGGCAACATTCCCGTTGCAAAAAGCCAATGATACATGCAAGACAAATGCTCCCAAGCATGAGAGGAAAGAAGTATTAAAAGAAGCATATGTGGACTTAAGTGAATTATCAAGTTATGTCGTTGATCTTTCACCAAACGTGAAAATATCATCAATCTTCAAGTGGTTATGAGCACAAGGCTGCTGAGTAAGCAAGTGAAAGAGCTCAAGAGGTGCAAATGTTCCCAAGCATGAGAGGAAACAAGTATTAAAAGAAACATGTAATAGACTGCCTTAGTAATGTCAGCAGAGTCATGCAAACATTTGAATGTATCATTGATAAAAGAGTCACACAAAACTTATATGCCAGACAAGACCTAATTTAACTTGTAAGCCACAGACAATTCAACCTAGATATCCTAATCAGCAGAAATCTATGTAATATAGGATCATGAGTCTACCTTTACTTCTTCTTAATTCAGAGATCATAATAGAATACGTCCACTTTACCTACAAGTCAAAAGATATATTTATTTGGAAGCAGGAACATTGTCACCATTAATAAGCTAAATAGACTCTGATGTCTACTGAACAACAATAACCAAGAGACACTTAGTGCAACATCATTTAGCAAACAAAATGGCTAATGGATTTTAATGCCATTAAGAAAAGTTGTATTTCACTCCGATATTGAAAACTACGATATTGCAAACTACATCACAACATAGACAAATCATTTCCAAATAAATCTCTCATAAATGATGAAGTATGATGATGGGCATATGTAGCGCTATATGTGTAGTCCTACATAAAATTCTGTTAGAATCATAATTAAAATTTTACTTTGCGCCAGTTGAGAGTTGACATAATAGATAGGTTACATTAAAATTAATGTACCAAAAGTTAATATCACTAACCTCCATGGAATCTCCCCATGTCAAATTGCAACCATGACTATGCAGTGTGACATTTAAAACACAATATATACAAGAAGAAAATGCAAGCTAATATGCAGAACAAAGTGATCAAAACGAAGTTTCCATAGCAAAAAGAGATCCATGGCATGGAAAAATAATTACTTTTGAGGAAGAAAAGAAATCTAAGAACATGGAGCACATTAAGAAGGAAGTAGCACATTATTGCTTTTCAGATAATAAGAAAATTGAACTCCATTCTAACACAAAAAACCACGCACAGACAAGATAAAACTTAGAGAACCTCCAATTAGTGTTAGATAGACACGAACTTACTGGTATATATACGGGAAAATTGTTGGATTAATCCTAAAAGCGTTGCCTTAGGCACTACAAGTCTCATTATTTTCTTTAATGGGCCAAATTAGTCCTAATATGTTAACGACATTAACTTATTCCTTTAATTATAACAGTAATCCCATGTATGATTAAAGTGTGAGATAACTAAAAAGGGATTTTTTATCTTTTAACACGTAACATTAATTTTTTTAGCTAACTAACAAGTTAAATAAAGCAAAAATGGCAAAAAAAGAGGAAATAAAAGATATGATGAACTATATTTTCCCTCTTCCTAAAATTCCGTACGATTTTTTTTTTTTGCCATTCAATTATATTAGACTGTTTTGATTTCAATAGCATATTCATAACATAATATGTTGTCAAAAACTAAAAATATAAAATTTACATTGAAATTGCCTTAAAAAACCAACATAATATATTTCAATTCTTAGAGCCAAATTACATCAAAACAAGAGGAAAAACTATTAGGAAATATTAAAGGAGCTGAATTTTTTTATCTCACAAATACCCTTTGAGAAGAAGATCACATGTTCTTCACAGTTGGTTTTTTAACGGAATTTTAAAAATAGAACTAACTCTACATTTTCTTATAAATAATGGGACATGAGATGTATAACCCATAAATTTTAGAACTAAGCTACTTTTTTAGATAAATATAGGTCGTGCACCCTATTACTATAATTGATTTACTGCAAAATATAATAACATAATAAAGAACACAAATACTTCATAGCAGCTGCCACATGAAACGCAAAAAAACATGATATACAAGTTTAAACAAACAATCCAGCAACATGAAATAGGGGATGAGAGGACCAATATATGTGAAAGCATTTCAAATACTAACCAATAGGAGGAGCTTAAAAGTTTGCTAGTCTTCATTATAGCAACCACAAAAATTAGATTAGAAGCTCCCAAGTAGGACCGACATGATTTTCACAAAACAAGAAGGTGCTCTTAATTGGAGACTAAAATAGTGATTACCACTCTAATTCACAAAACATGCAATCAATGATAAAATTTTGTATCAAGGAACTTCCCCCAACATAGCTCAATATAGAAGATGATAGACTAGAAGAATAATGCATGTCCCAGTCACATGATATTTCATCGTCTTGGTAGCAGCACATGATGCTTTTATTTTTCCTTTTTATTTTTTGCAGAGTTGGAATATTAGTCATTGGTGCAAATTCGTCAAATGAGAAAAAAATCTCGGCATGAAAATACATACAGAAAAAAATTAGTTGCTAGAGTAAGAGAATGGAAAACAAGCAAACACTAGATTTGAACACAACGCATCAGTACTAAAAAAATGCACATACGATGACTATAAGCAACAATATACAAGATAGGAGATATTGAGCACGGACAAAACTATTAGTAAGTAGACCAAAAAACATATATATCCAGACATTTGAAGTTACCTTGCAGCCGTAGGGGACAAAAGAGTCCCTTGCTTGTCAATCTTCCCCACACGGATTGAAACAAGAGGCATACAGAAGCACCTAGCTAACATACCAACTTCCACAGGATCGAAATGCTATTTACCAAATCAAGAAAATAAAAAACATCAATTAACTGGTTCAAGAATAACATCATAATTTATCCTACGAACTATATAAATAGGTGAAACCCTCACGAGCCACCAAACTAAATTTCTTACAGTTGTAGACAAGCTTTCAATCGCATAAGCGATGAATTCAGATAGTTACCTAAATCGTTGATTATTCAAATTATGTTCTGTAAAAACAAACTTACAAACCTTGCTTAAATGAGCCAGCAGGCGATCTTCCGCAGCGCCGTTAGAAACATTCGTCTTCAACATGGGTTTCAACCTCTCATCGGTGCGACAAGCGCCCATTACCTGCATATCAAGTGCCTGAAGCCACTGCATGACCCTGTCTTCCTGATTGTTCTGTTGGAGCAATAGATCTCCATCGCGCTCATCCACAAAAATTTCCGTCAATCGCTCCTCGAGCCCAACCTCATTCCGTGACGCAAAACCGACACCAGAACCTCCCATGCTATTGGAAGATGACGAATCTTCGAACTCCTCGCATTTAGATTGATCAACGACGGGATCAATGCCATCATATCGATCGTTATCATTAGATTCATAGTTTCTAGAGTAAACCATACCTAAATCGATGCAAATTCCCTCCGGTAAAAACAATAAAGTCTCAGCAAGATCAATCAAGAAGGTTGAGAACCCTATATTTAATAATTATGTGAAAAAATTTGAGCCAAAGACACTTACAATAAAATCAAATGGTTCTAGAAACCGAAAATCGAATTGAGGGGATGAGGCGAGAGATTAGTTCTACAAATAACCCCAATCGAAGGAAACTAATTATGGCATTGGTTGTCCAAATCGGAGCGCTAGATTGAGAGCCTTGTTTTATAGTTACTCGACTTGGAAGGCAGGTGACGGACTCGAAGAAGGTCTACAAAGTTGGATTTTGAGGTTGCCTTCAGGTCCGAGATCATGGATTTGCGTGGTTCACGTCAGCATCACCGTGGGAAAAAGGAATTTATTAAAAAAAAATCAGGCATATATATATGTCCCACTCGTTATAAGGACACTTCCAAAAAAAAATATAGTGAAGAATTGGTTGTGAATAGTCAAAAATTAAAAAAAAACTTTATATATTTACGCATAAATCCTTTACCGTATTCATTAGATTGAAAATTATGTTTCTTAATTTTATAATCTAATTTTTGAAAATTATTTTATTTGAATATAAATAATAAATCCATCATTATAATATAAAAAACAACCCATCATCCTTTTTCAGTAGTATTATTGCTATCTTTTTACAACTTTTATAATTATTGTAACTATGTGGTATGATTTGTTAACTATCACAGTTGAATTTTATGATTTAATAGTTATGATTCTATTATATTCTTTTTTATTCTATCAAAAATCGATTTTACTGTATAAACGTTTATAATCTAGTAATGATTCCTCAAATATTATGAAATTTATTACGATTATATAAATAAAGTATGAAAATTTGATTAACTTTTATACACATTATAAATTATTTCATATTTTAAAGTTTAAAATTAATCTAATTTTTTTAAAAAATAAATATTTAATATTTAATAAATAATAAATAATACATCTTATACATAAAAATTAACTTAATTTTACTATTTATTAATTTTAAATAATTAAAATATTTTAAAATATCCATTAAGTTATAATAAAAAGATATTTCTCTATCAAAACAAATTACATAATTAAGTCATATTAATAAGTTTCTTTTAATTAATTTATTATTTTACATCTTAATTTTATATTACATTAATAAATAACATATTACTAATATATTTAATAATTTAATGTGTATAATACTTCTTAAAATTATTATTCCATATTACACTATCCATTTAAAATAGGTGAAAATAAAATAGTAAAAACTGAAAAATTAATAAGTAATCTTTATATTTCTCAAAAAACTGCTAATTAAACATTAATTTTGCATTTAAATTTATAATTACAACACCTTGAAAATACAAAATAATATTTTTTATAAAAAAATTTAACATATTTTGAATCATAATTAATATGTGTGAAAAGATTTCTAGCTAATTTCTTCCCTTGGTTGGTCTATAAACTGAAATTCAAGAATAATTAATAATTACTTGTGAAACGGGTAAGAAAACATTAGCATTTAGAGAAATTAATTATTAAAATAATAATAATAATAATATGATATTTTAAATTAATAAACTTAACATAATTATTTTAAAAAATATAAATACTTAATACTTAATAAAAAATAAGTATATAATTTGTGTGAATTATACACGTTATCAATAATTTATATTATTTTTTAAAAAATAATAATTTATTATATAAAAAATAAATAAATTCTTTAATATACTATTACTATATGTGTAAATATACATAAAACTATATGCCCTTGTATTATCATAAATAAATAAACAAATAAAAATCCCTTTTTATTTCTCTGATAGCAAATATGATCGAGCTGAAATTTCAAGGGTATGGACGATGGGGTATACCGAATCTCAATGATTTTTACAAAATAAATATTTTATGTTTGTACTTAAAATATTTTAATCTAATAATCTTATAAAATTATATATTTTAATTTTAAAAGATCAAAATTATTATATTTCTGTATTTTTAAATTAAAATATATCATTTTTTTCATATTTATGAAACTAAAATAATTAAGTTAAAAGTTATAAAAAAATTGTTTGCTTATTATAGGGATATGGAACTACTTTCTTCTCTTAAATTTAAATGTAAATAATTTTCGTATTAAGTATTATTTATTATTTTATAATATATTTTATATCAATTAATTATTTTATTATTTTATAAACATTAAATATTTATTTAAAAAAAAATTAAAATTATATTAATTATTAATTTAAAATATCATATTATTACATAAAAAATATGACCGTGAGATTTGGAGCTCCCAACGACAGGATCAAAGGGACAGACGTTTACAGATTTGAAGTTTAGAACCAGTTAGATAATCGGTGGTGGTCAGGTACTGTAGAAATAGACATTTAAAATAAAACTCAAGAAAAATATCTAAAAGGGGTCCCACTTATATTGGTTTCCCATTACACCTCACTTTTGTTGGATTCGCTCCGAAAACACAAACAGAATATGAGAAATGATATTTTGACAAAAGAAAAAATATTAATGTGAAAATAATTAAATGTTTTATTTTAAAATTTAATATCTTACAGTTTTTAAAATTAAATTTATTGGATTGATATCGGTAAAATCTAATTACTGTAAAATAATAAATAAGAGTAAAGATATTAAAATAATATAAACTATTAATATTATTAAAAAAAATTATATATTTTTTTAACAATATTAAAAATTATTATAATAATATCATAATTATAATTTAAACTTAATTCTTTTTATTCAAGATCCATATATTTTAGTTAGGTAAGTTTTTGAATGTTGTCTTTTTTTACACTTTTTTTCGAAAATACTTTTATATGATTATTTATTTTTACTTTTATTCTATATTAAATTCCAACTTTCATTTTATTATTATTTTTAATATATTTTTAATGAAGATAAAATTGAATGTATTATTAACTATATATAATAAAATTAAATATATACTTAATTAAAAATTAAAGATCTTATTTTATAAACATATGTTCAATGTTACATAATAAAATTGAATAGTTATCCAATCAAGTACTTGAATAAATACAAAAAAAATGTATAAATAATTATTTAAATACATATTAATTGTTGATTAAAATTTAATTAGTTGACTATGTGTTCAATTTGACTCTAATGAGTATTATCCTCAATCAATCAAATTTCTACTAATTTGATAACTATACATTTTCAATTGGACATGTGTTTAACTTTGTTTTGACAAATAAGATCATCGTTAAACCAAACTCTAACTTATTATACAACTCTCGATTTAATTGAACATGTATCCAATACAATTCTAATGAATTGAGTTATTATCCAATCAAAATATGATTGGTTAAACAACTTTCTAATTCATTTAGATATATGTTCAATTCAGTTCTGACGAATAAGATCATTGACTAACCAAGTTTCAATCAATTAGACAATTGTTCAGTTTAATTATACATGTGTCTAGCTCGACTTACCGTGAGTAGGGTGACCGATCGACTAAACTCCAATTAATTAAACAATAATCCAATTCTAATAGTCAAATTAAACAAATATTTAGATATCTAGTCAAAATTAAACCATACTTATTTAATTCAAATTAAGAATATTTTTGTTATTTTACTTAAAAAGTTAAACAATAGAAAATTATAATCTTTCTTATTATTAATTTTACATTATATATCATATATATTTAAAAAATTGATAAATATTTTTTCCCCTTTCTTATATTTTTTATTATCAATTAATTTTTTTAAGAATATATTTGTTAATTAGAATTAATGAGTTATGAAATCAACAAAAGTTGAGTGTGAATGGCCCCACCCAAAATTTTATCATTCTTCAAATGTTATTCTTAATTTCACAACCCTAAAGTCGAACCTAATCTTAAATTTAATATATATATATATATTTTTTGTCAATTAAATTTAATATTTGTAGACAAAATCTGAGCGACACCGTAAACAAACATGCAGCCGTCGAGAAAAAAAAAAGGAAACTATTTGTTTATATTCATGTAATGACAATTGAAATGCAATTATTGATAATTTAATAAAAATAAATATTTTAAATTAAGTAATGGTTAAAAAATAGAAAAATGTCAATCGATTCATCTTATTTACATCATTGATGTTGTTTAATAAATGTCTTTTGTTTATGAAACAACAGTAATTGAATGATAATTTACTTTTTTATAAATATTTTATTATTAAAATTAAGTAAGATATATTATATAACAAAAACTTTATATTAATTAAAAGTAATTACATCAAAGAATAAATTAACTCATATTTTATTGTTTTTCATTCAATTTCAAATTAAAAATATAAAACTAAAAATTATCCTTAACTCAAGACATTTATTGATCCAATCATATAATTTATTATGTGCTTACATGGTATTTCCGAACCAAACATAATTATAGATATTATTTATCTTAGATTTATTATCCTTGAGTTTAATTGCAAATATTTTGTAATTATTTTTGAAGTAATAGCTTTATAAATATTTGTTTAATTAAAATATAATACATCTTTCAAGTATTTTGATTATGAAATTTTTATATTATTGTAATTAAATAATAAAATTAACTCATGTTTTTTTATTAATATAATATTTAAAAAATATTTAGAAAATAGATATTAATTGATAAATTAGAAAAATAATTGATTGGAACAAAAAAATATAGGAGAAAAGAAAAGAAAATAGTTGGAGATAGAAAGGACTTTTTTTGACCAACATATCTTTAAAATATTTTTTATTATATTATATATAATTGTAATAAGGTTAATTTAACTCTTCATTAATATATATATATTAGATGTAACCGTCCCTCAATAATAATAATAATAATAATAATTATTTTACTTGCATCCAAAAGTGACGGTTAAAATTTGAAGTTAAAACCACAAGTATCTAAATTTTTTTTCCCGACCAATCCAGAAGAAAACATAATTATCTAATTATTAGTTTATTATTGAGCCGTCCAAATAATCAGTTTATCCGTAGATATTTTTTCTTTTTTATTCTGCTGTATATCACTGGATATTCTTGGACTTTGAGTATATTCGAAGTTTGAAATTGTCAATAGATAATCGATGTGATCGGATTTAGGGAGGTTAAAATTTCTGAGTTTGGACTTTGGATAATCATAACTCATGAGTAATAATCAAATGGATGGTAATTTTTTTTAAAATTCAGTTATTTTATTTAAAATTATAAATTTATATTTATATTATATTTTACCTATAGATAAAAAAAAACACAGTTTATTATTTATAAAAATAAATAAAATTTAATATAAATCTTAGAATAATTTATGTCATGTTTAGTCTTTAAAATTTATATTTTATTATTAATTTAATTATTTATCTAGATCTATAGTGTTTAAAATCATGAATATTATAATACAATATTAATATTGTTTTTTTAAAAACAATTAATATATCAGTTATAATAATACACGATATTCAAAAACCTTAAAATAATGATAAATATCAAAACTCAAAAATTTCTTATCTAATTAAAATAGTTTTTAGTTTTGATCTTTAATAAAATTATATTTTCTAAAAAATAATAATTAAAAACATGTTAAAATTTAATTTTTTAAACTATATCCATTATTCAAGATTATCCTTTTTACTTATATTGGTAGATTTTAATTTTAGTTTCAATATGGATACACTATAATATTTTGATTTCGATTTCGATTAAAACACTCATAACTTGTTTTAACTTGTTAGCATTTCATATTCGTATTCCATTTATAATGAATTCAATCAAAATAATGTATAACATTAAATTTTAATTTTTTTAATAATATATTTGGATTTGACATAAAATAAATTGAATTTTGCATTTGTATTATAAATAATATTGATACCGTTTTTGTTAATATCAATGACCAATGCATCTCTCACTTTCTATGTACTTGAGAACAAAGAACATATCGTTACGATCTTGGACCATCACGTGGAGTAGTGGTATTTGACCCTCTGATACTTAAATAAGCCGGGTAATGAGAAGAATGAGAAGACTAGTGTATCTCTTTGTGATGTAGAGAGATGCGATGAGATATTTAATGAGAGAGAGTTTAGATCTCAATGTCTATAATTGAAAAAAGAAGTCATGTTTGTTGAAATGATTGTGTTTAATGATGAGCATTGGTGAATATTTATAAAGAAATAATATACATGCTGATAACTCTTACCCGTAAAGATAAACTTACATTCAAATATTGGAGTTTTATCTATTTAATTATCTTATTATCAAATAATTAAGAGTTTAAATATCGGTCATTTTTATGTTAGATATTTGATTGATGTTGAAACTTATCTGCTGACTAGACTAGCTTATGAATCGTATTGCTAACTATGACCTTTCATATTACGCCACATGACATGAATTATTTTATACTAAATATTAGCCTCCTAAATTTACTAGACATGGGTGCATAGGTTAAAAGATTTACTTTGAAGTCCTTGATGGATTAACCTATCGTGAGTATCGTTACACTCAAATCGTGCATGGTAGTTTTATCAACGACTAGGCTTGGGGAATCAGGTTCCTATCACGAAAAAAATTGTGTTTGCATGAATGATGTGCAGAAGTTGTAGCAACTATTAAACTCAGGGCATGGTTGCTACCTGTTAGAGGTTTAACACGACCCGTAAAGATGAAGAGTAGAAGTTGTAGCAGCTTCTGGACCAGGGGCGTAGTTTTTACCTATTCAAAGGTCCAATATGACACATAAATGTAGGGTGTAGAAGTTATAACAACTTTAGAACTTAAGGCATAGTTGCTGCTTATTCAAAGGTCCAGTGTGCCTCATAAGGGTGAGATGCAGAAGTTATCAACTCTTGATCCCAAGGGTACTGGCATGTGACCTTTCATAATTGACACCCTTCAAACCCTTTGTAGTTATGGACTTTTCATCCTTATGAAATTAATGCAGATCAAGTGCAATCTTTAGCCATTGAATATAGAAGTGTCCCATTTATTTAAGGATCTCAAAGTACAAAGCTAAAACTAAACCTAAGTCCAGGGAAATAAAATGTAAAAAATTTAAATGGAGGAAAAAAAATATTAATAGGGTACACTTTACTTTTGTCCCTTGGGATTTCGTTTTTATCCCATACGAACCCATATGGCATAACATTCTTTGGTCACTTTTTGTTCTCCTAACACTGTTCCTATTTCATTATTTGGGGGAAACTTCAGGGAAATATGGTAAGTGGAGGCCACAACTAGTGCTGCATACAAGAACGATCGTTCCAAAATAACATTGTATCATGACAGATAATTTACAATTAGGAAGTCTACCATGAATGTTTTCACGTCAGTTTTTTGCCTCATTGTGACTAGTAAGGTCACATACCCTTCAGAGGTCATTAAAGCTCAGGAAAATCCCACTAGTGCGATGGTCACTGGGCGTAATGGATAAGTGAACTTTATGGCTTTTCATGCCTCAAAGAATAGGATGTTAATTGAGATGCAAGTGGCCATCAAGATTTTGTGTAGGCTTATGTTCGCCACTAAGATATGGCCACTAATGCATCAATGTGGGGACGTTGTAACCTGTGGGCTTCCTTCTAAAAAAAGTTATTTTTGTGCACGCAAACCTAGGATCTTTGTTTTATCCATATGTATAGATTATTAATGTATATCATGTTATGAACTTTAGGTATATCTAGATTACTTGTAACTCCTATATAAAGACACCATGTATATTCCTTAAGATACAAAATATAATACAATCATTCAGTATTTCTAATATAGTATCAGAGTTCTACTCCTAGTCTCTATGTGCTTGGACCTTGGGCTCTACCACAGTCTCATTGTGGCGCTTATATCTACCTTTATCCGTCGTGTGAAACGGCTGTTAAGTATCTTTATCCCACATCGGCTAGGAGCAAGGCAACAAAACTACTTATAAATCTCGACAACCCTTAACTCAATGAGATCTTATTGTGTTAAGTTAGGCATTAGTTGCTAACATGGTTTTACACAAGAGTATGAGATTGATTAAGAAGAGACTTTTGCTCTAGTTGCCCGTATCTCCTATGTTCGTGCCCTCTTAGTTGTTGTTGCTGCTAGTAAATGGGACATTTTTCATATGGATGTTAAAAATGCCTTCCTTAATGGGGATATGTATAAAGAAGTCTATATGCAACCTCCTCCTGGTCTTTCTATTGAAACAAATAAGGTTTGTCGCCTTCGACGTGTACTTTATGGCCTTAAACAAGGTCCACAAGTGTGGTTTGCCAAGTTCAGCTTCACCATCCTTCGTTTGGGTTACACTACTAGTCCTTATGATTCTACCTCATTTCTTCGTAACAATGATAAAGACACCATTTTGCTTCTCCTATATGAGGATGATATGATCATAACTGGTGATGACCTTATTGGCATTCAAGAACTCAAGGATTTTCTTAGACAATAGTTTGAGATGAAAGACCTTGGACATCTCAACTATTTCTTGGGTCTTGAGATCACTCGTTCCACAGATGATTTTTACATTACTTAAGCCAATTATGCATATGACCTTTTATCTCAAGTTGGACTCACTGACTGCAAGACTGTTGACACTCCAATTAAACTTAATGCGTATCTACACCCTCATGAGGGAAAACCATTGTCTAATCTCTCTCTTTCTAGACAATTGGTTGGCAGTTTGGTTTATCTTACAGTTACTTATGTAGAAATTTCTTATGTTGTTCATCGGGTGAGCTAGTATCTGCCTGTTCCATGATCAACTCACTATGTTGTTGTTTTGCGCATTCTACAATACTTGAAGGAAACTCTCTTCCATGGCCTTTTCTACTCAACTCAGTCTCCTATTGTACTTGGTGCATTCTCTAATGTTGATCAGGCAGGAGATCCCACTGATCGCAGGTCCACTACAAGTTATTGCTTTTCTCCTTGGTTCTTCTTTGATTTCTTGGCGAAGTAAGAAACAAATTTTCGTGGCCCACTCCAATACTGAAGCAGAATATCGTGCTCTTGTTGATACCACATTTGAGCTCTTTTGGCTATGATGGATTCTTAAGGATTTGGGTGTGTTCACATCCTCTGCTACTCCCATTTATTATGACAATCAGAGTTCCATTCATATTGCTCATAATGATGTCTTTTATGAACGGACTAAACACATCGAGATTGATTGTCACTTTTTTCGTTCTCATCTTGTCCATGGTGTTTTCAAGATTTTTCCTGTCTCCTCCAACGATCAACTTGCAAATATCTTTACCAAGACACTTCCTAAGGGACACACTCATAATTTGGTTGATAACCTCAAGTTGGTCTCACATCCACCTTGAGTTTGAAGAGTGTTGTTAATGTATATCTGTTAGCAGATTAATGTATATATATTAATGTTTATCATGTTATGGGCTTTAGACATATCTAGTTTACTTGTAACTCTTATATAAAAACACCATGTATATTCCTTAAGATAAGAAATACAATACAATCATTTAGTATTTCTAACATAGATGATGTTGAAGGTCTCTTAATAGGCCTCCTCAACATGTGTCTTGTAGGCATTATTAGAGTCCCCTTCTACGGGACCACCCATGATGACTCGAACTTCTCATACTTCTTGTATGGAAGCATGTTGTCACTTCTTTGGTGGAGAGGCCTTCCATTGTTTTGGTCTTTCATCTCTAACGTACTCTCTCGGTTTTCTCCTCCTAATGAGGTGCTTAATTTCATTTTTTTAAATCTCGACACTCCTAAATTGAATGTCTTGAATCTTTGTAGAACCTATAATATTGATCTTTGTTCTAGCAAGCATTCTTAGTTTCTTGGGTTAGCGTATTATGCGCTAGTTTTTCAACTTGCATAAGGAGTGTTTCCCTTAGCATAGTCAGAGTTGCATAGATACGAAAGTTTAGGCCAGCTAGTGTATCGTAAATCCTATTATTTGTCTTTCTTTTCTATGCGGTTTCGACGGGGTCTTTTATTTCCTGACGGTCTGTGCTCATTCTTAAACTCAGGAGGCGATCTCATGTTTATTATAAAAATATTTTGATATTTATTGATATGTAATAGAGAAAAAAATAAAGTTAGATTATCTTATATATTATATTTTAATGAAAAATTTGATTGCTAAAAAAATAGAAAATTAGAGACACAAGCAAGATGTAACCCTATTTAAACACATATAAGTGTCTGTAATGTCACGACCTTAAATTTCAAGTAGCGATCGTGCGGCACTTAGCATCGTCCGTTGCACTAAGCCTGCATTTGAATCCAAATGAAACTCCAAAGAGATTAGAAAGAAAGTTTGTAAAGAATGTTTTGCATTACTCTAGAGAGAGTTTATCTTATAAGATGCTAAGAATTCCCAAGGATGAATACAAATGAAGACCAATAGGTCTATTTATAGTGTGGTACTAAGCTTAAGACTATGCCACATCTTTCTAGATCCTTCTAGTTCTAGAATATACAAGATTGTTCTAGTTTTATGTACAATATGCCACAAGGTTCTAGGATCTTTTAGCCAACTCTAGAGTCTTTTAGGTTTGTCTAGCTCCTTCATTCAAGTTCTAAGATGTTCTGTAAGCTTCCAGCGGCTTCTACATCCTTCATGAACCATCCGACATATTCTAGAATATTCTAGCTCATTCTAGCACCTTCCAGCGTGCTCTAGAACATTCTATGGTATTCAAAGCTTGAGTTGAGTCCATCCAATTCTAGCTTATTCTAGACACCTCTAGCCCACTCTAGAACCTTCTCATGTAGAAAAGTCTAGATCCTTTAGGCAAGCATCATTTATTTGGATTTTAAGGGGCAATTCGAGCAGGACGTGACACCCTCCTCCACTCAATTTCGCGACGCCCTCGTTGCGCCTTCAAGCTTGAACCTCTCTATGTCATCTTTGAATTGCCACAAAGAGGTTACCACTACAGTAGGTGCCCTCTTGGATTCTCCCCAACTTACGTCTTCCTTGTCTCCATGATAAGGTTTTAGCATGCTTACATGAAAAACATGATATATTTTAAGCTTCGGAGGGAGTTGTAACTTGTAGGACAACTTACCGACTTGCTTGAGGTCTGGAAATGGTCCTTTATACTTCCGCACCAAGCCCTTATGAACCTTCCGTAAGGACTTGAACTATTAGGGCAATAGTTTGACAAAGACCAAATCTCCTTCATAAAATTCCACCATCCTCCTTTTCTTATCAGCCCATTTCTTCATCTTCTTAGACGTCTTGTTCAAATAGCCCATTTCTTCGTGGTAGACTCGCTCCGTTGTAAGTTGTAAGAGAATTGGGCTACATCCAACAACTTCGCCCAATCGTGTTGGTTGGCACTAACAAAGTGCCTAAGATACAACTCCAGCAATGTGTTGGCACGCTCCGTTTGTCCATCGCTTTAGGGATGAAAGCTTGTAGAGAAGCTCAAGTCTGATCCCAACAACTTAAACAATTCCGTCCAAAACTTGCCAGAAAATCGTGGGTTTCGGTCACTGACAATATTGGATGGAATTCCCCAATGCTTCACGACATGCTTTAGGAACAACCATGTCATCTCATCCGCCGCGCAATCCGCTGAGGCATGTATGAATGTTGCATACTTGCTGAAGCGATCAATGACTACTATGATGCTGCCAAAGCCCTCTGATTTTGGCAGGAAAGTGATGAAGTCCATAAAGACACTCTCCCACGGTCTCTCTGGAATAGGAAGCGACTCCAGGAAACCTCCAGGTGTATGCTGCTCTATCTTGTCCTATTGGCACACAAGACACGAATAGTAGATTGACTTGATCAAAGCAAGGGTGCGCCTCATTCCTGGGTGTCCAGCCCATAACGAATCATGGCACTCCTTGATAAGCTCATTCCTTAAGCTCCCCTATTTTGGCACAAAGATGCGATTCTACTTGGCGTAGAGTAGTCTGTCACTTAGCCAAAATCGCCTCGTCTTTCCTTCCTTGATGAGGGCAAGGAGGTTTTGAGTAAGGGCATCATGCTCTAACCCTTCTTTGATCCTTTCCAGCAAAGGACTACTTGGCCTACTCAAGGTTGCTAACTCCGCCTTTCAACTCAACGCGTCAACCACCACATTTCCGCTGTGCAACTCTGATTTTTCTACCTGATAAGGGTTTATTATTGGTAGTCTTATGTCAAGATCCAACTCAATTTTGTGGTCCACCTCCCTCCTTGGAGGCAACCGTTTTGGCAATGCCTCAGGCATCACATCATGGGACTTATCTGAAACAACTTGCACTTTTGTCGGAAAGCTTGGCTTTGGCGAGTCCTCCTCCTCGTATTCTTTTTAGATGGTCAGGTAACTCTTTTTTTCTCTCTTCAATCCCTTCTTGAATTGAAGTGACGAGAGAGCTTGGGTCGTATGTTTGGTGGTCCTCTCCATCGGTACCACACACGCCTTTGAACCATCCATGATGCACATAGAGTTTGAGCATGGCACCAAGAAAGCTCTAACCTGGTCCAAGAGACTCCATGCCAAATACAACAGAGAAGTCATCCATGGGCGCAACTGATAAGTCCATTGGCCAGTCCAAGCACCAAGACTGACCTTAATTCCACTAGTAACTCCATGCAATGGTAGTGCTGCCGAGTTAACTGCTTTGAGAGATCCTCATCTATGGACTGCCTTCAGGCTGAGTCTCTTTGCTTCCTCTTCTGAAACAAAGTTGTGAGATGCACATGTGTCGACCAAAGCCTTGGCAACCTTCCCGTTGATGGCTACATCTACGTACATCAAGCCTTTGGGGGTCTTTAGGGCGCTCTACAATGAACCAAGTAGGCGCAAAGAACTCATCTTTGCACCTTTGTCCTACTCACCTCCATCTTGATCATGCGTGGAGGCAACTAAGGCACTCAAGGCCTTCCTTTTGGGACATTCTTGTGCCCAATGCGGTCCGTCGCAAATGAAGCACGTCACATGGGGCTTCGAGGCACCACAATCCTCCTTCTCCTTCCCCTTATCTCTTGGTTTGAATGAGGAGCTATCTTTATGATTCTTGGGTCCCTGACTTTTAGCGTGGCCTCCACTACTCTTTCCTCCACCAAACTTTTTATCTGTGGCTTTTGAGCTCTCTTTGTATATGGAGTAATCGATAAAGCTTTTTGCAATCGCAATGGCCGAAGATAAGTCTTGGACACCACGTTACTTGAGCTCGAGGTTAGCCCACGATTGGAGACCATCCATGAAGAAGAATAGGGCATCCTTTTCTGATGTGTCAGGAACTTCAAACAGCAAGGTTGTGAACTCCTTCAAATAATCCCTTATGCTACCTGTCTGCTTTAACCGTTGCAGTCGGCCTCTTGCCTCCTCTTCAGAATTTACGGGGAAGAATTGCATTTTGAACTCTCTTTTGAAGTCATCAAAGGTATCAATTGTACAAACCTCTCGTTGCACATCACTATGCCTCCGTCTCTACCACAACATCAAAGTGTCGGACAAATACATGGCTACAGTTCGGATCTTGCTGACATAGTCCGTTATGCCAGTAGCCTCAAAGTATTGTTCCAGCCCCCATAGGAAGTTCTCAACTTCCCTAGCATTTCTAACACCATTGAAGGTCTTAGGCTTGGGAACATCCACCCTCTTAGCTTCAATGACAGTGGTTGTGCTAGTTTCCGCGGCCATTGCTTGCTTACATAGAGCTAGATCACCACCCATGTTCTCAACTTTAAGCAAGACATTAGCAACTTCTCTTTGGACAAGATCTCTTACCTTGGCAAGTTCGGCCTTCAACCCTTCAATCTCTTGCCTTAACCCACCGTTTAGATCGTTGAGGGACATCTTAACCGCTGCATGGATCTCCACATCCTCGGCATCCAAGCCATTGCAACGTTCTTCTAAGTTGTCCACCTGGTCGAACAGCTCCCCTAAGCTGTCCTGCGCACTCCCAACTCGTGCTTCTAAGCTAGAAAGCATGTCTTTCGACTTGGCTCGAGATTCCTTTGATGGTTTCTGAAATTCCTCACGACCACGTTCCATAGGTGGAACATCGACGCTTGGTGTAGATGGAGCAACGTTCTTCATTATGCCAAGGGTAGAAATGCTTCAACTGAAAGCTCTGATACCAACTGTCACGACCTTAAATTTCAAGTAGCGATCGTGCGGTACTTAGCATCGTTCGTTGCATTAAGCCTGCCTTTGAATCCGAATGAAACTCCAAAGAGACTAGAAAAAAAGTTTGTAAAGAATGCTTTGTATTGCTCTAGAGAGAGTTTATCTTAAAAGATGCTAAGAATTCCCAAGGATGAATACAAATGAAGACCAATAGTTCTATTTATAGTGTGGCACCAAGCTTAAGACTACGCCACATCTTTCTAGATCCTTCTAGTTCTAGAATATACAAGAGTGTTCTAATTTTATGTACAATATGCCACAAGGTTCTAGGACCTTCTAGCCAACTCTAGAGTCTTCTAGGTTTGTCTAGCTCCTTCATGCAAGTTCTAGGATGTTCCGTAAGCTTCCAGCGGCTTCTACATCCTTCATGAACCATCCGACATGTTCTAGAATATTCTAGCCCATTCTAGCACCCTTCAGCGTGCTCTAGAACATTCTAGGGTCTTCAAAGCTTGAGTTGAATCCATCGAACTCTAGTTTATTCTAAACATCTCTAGGTCACTCTAGAACCTTCTCATGTAAAAAAAGTCTAGATCATTTAGGCAAGTATTATTTATTTGGATTTTGAGAGACAATTCGAACGGGACGTGATAGTAAATTTTAAAAACTCTTCCATATTGATCGCAAAAGTTGAAGCATTCTTGAAGTTTCCAAAAAGTGGTGCTGGTGATATTAATATGGTGAAACAAAAAGGTGTGGAAGAGGATAATGGATTAACAAAATTATGTTAAGCATTTTTTAAGGATATTTTTTATTTTTCGTCATTTCATAAGTCATTATAAGTAATTTGATTAAATTATGATTAAAGTGATACTTTAATTATTATTTAGATGATGGATATTTTAATCATATATTTTAATTAAAATTATGTAATTAGAGTATTATAGTTTTAAAAATAAAATAAATTATATATTATTGTAAAATTTAAGAAAATAAAATATACAATTAATATAAATAAAGTGAGTTAAAAAACTGCTAATAACATCTTTATTTATGTTGTAATGGTTGGTGTATATTTACTTTCTTGTTATCTAGTAATCAACTTTTTAAGATTGCAATCAAGAGTGCTCCACGATTACTTTTTGAATGCTTTGAACATTTTTTTTAACCTTAATTAACATTGTTTGATTTCTATAGACCTGATTTGCTAATGACTAATTTTTTATTCCACTTCTAACAATAATGGACTATTAATCAGGAATAACATTGGAGGAAGCTAATGATTCCTTTCACTGCACTACTAAAAAAGGAAGATAATGACAGTATAATTATAGTTTTTTATATTCCGAGTATAACGATGAATATAAAAGGGGTGTTGGGACGTTGGAAGATGATACATTTGGTCTAAGTGTTCGGGTTGAGGGAGATGATGCGTTGAAAACAAGATTTAAAATATGGATATTGATAAAAGATGTTGATGTATAATTTTTATAAAAATATTAAAGATAATGTTAATGTGTATTGAAAATTTTGAAAAAAAGTTAATGAAAATTATAAAAAAATTATTAAATTTTTTTTAATAGATTCGATTTGACCAATCTGATCTGATTTGTTAAATTTTTAACAGATTCGATTTGACCATCGGATTAAATCATATTGGATGAAATTTTTTTCAATCTGTTAAGTTCGTATCAGAGGACGGATTTCACTATGTATCATCTAATCCAATCCAATCCGATCGAATTAAATATATATTTACACTTATACATTAATCATGTCTTTATTAGTCATTCATATTTCTGTTATACATTACATCACACATCTAAGCTTATTGTCCTAACAAAATATCCAAGCTTTTATTTGTACTCAAAATTGGATTTAATCATCATTAATAATTAACATACCCGAGTCCCTTGATAATATTAAAGCAATTGAAGCAAGTAATATTATTTTATTTTTTATTATTAATTGATAGCATTATCTTATGATTGATGTTTTAATATTTTCATCACTTTCTTCTGTTTTCTATTTTGTAGATATGTTAGGAGGCATTAAAGATATTAACCTTGATTGAGTATGATATATAATTATTTTATTTCATATATATATTTAGTTATTAATTTACTAACATTTTTTAAATTATAATTAATAAGTAATGAAACAGTGAAGTTTTTTGCTATTGTTCTCAAGACTAAGTAATTTAGCTTTAGATTATTGTAAAATATCATTTTGTTTATTGTTTGAATGAATCTTTAACTTTATTAAAATAACTATTGTAATTTGTATTATATTATTTTTGTTCTATATAGGTTTGATCGTTTAAGTCGTATTTTAACATTTTTATTTGATATTTTAAGATTTTTTTAGTTCAATTAAGTTTATATTATGAGAAAATTTAAATTTTTATTCAAAAATAGAGTTAATTAAGTTTATTGATAAAATTAATCAAATTCAACTGATTCAATCCGAATAGATTACTGATTGAATTAGATCAGATTTGAGAGGTGATCGAATTAGTTGCAGATTATGATGTTTTAATCAAATTAAAAGATCAGATCAGATCAAATCAAATCAGATCAGATACTATAAAATCAACAGTTTCTATCTGATACACACCCCTAAAAATTTGATTGCTAAAGAATATATTCTCATTGTTATGACATATTTTAATGATAATTTCATAATATTTAGAATATTTTAACTAAAAAAATATTTTTACAATAATTTAACAAAAACTATAATTTATTGATATTCTCGTAAATTTTACAATTATTTATTAAAAAAATATGGATATTATATTTTAATATTAAGATATATAAAATAATAATAATAGTAAGATATTGTTGATGATACCATCAATTTTTTAAACCTTGTTGGTAGGGTGTTGGAGTTGAGGTGATGAAGATAGTGTTGACTGATGTTATAGCATTTTTACTTTGATATTTTGAGATTTTTATTTTTTTTAACGTGAAAGTAAATTTTTTAAATTAAGTAAGTTTGTTTGTTTTTTAAAAGCTAAATAATTTGCCGTGAGTTATAAAAAGTAATAATTAAAGTGTCTATTTATAAAAGAAAGTAAATTCCAAAACTCATCCATAAATATTTAGTGCAATCAAGATGGTGTCCGATTAGCTGTTTTTACTCTACAGGTTCATTTGTTTTGATAAATTAATATTTAGTTATTTTAAAAAGTAAAATTATATAAAATAATATCATTAAAACTTTACATTATAACAACAAATATAATATGTAATAATATTAAACAAATATAAATATTTATATAATAACTTAAACAACCTATAATTATACTAGGTTCAATATGAAACGATGATATATACTAGGTTCAATATGAAACGATGATATGAAACTTTTTTAATAATAAAAATATACAAAAAAAACATAAAACATATTATTTTTATAATTATAAATTTTAAGTGTATTATTTTTATTATTTTTTAGTGTATTTTAAAAAAAAATATACCAATTATTTTTTATGAATAATATTAGGAAAAAAATAAATACAAGAAATAATCGAAACCTTTAAAATCATTACATAGCAAGACACAGTTTGATTGTCTTTAGATTAAAGTACACAAATCGTTATAACTTTGATCCCTTATTAATTTTTTTTAATTTTCATAATTTAATAAATTTATTTTTAAAAAAATCAATTTACTTTTTAATTCTAAGATATTTAATCTAAAATTTGATATCAATTTGAAATTAAACTCCAAAAAGTATAAAAAATAAATCAATCAAATTTTAAAAATAAACAAATAAATAAAAAACTTGATTGCATAAAATTTAAAAACTAATGGCACCAAAAGTGTTAAAAAAGGGCAAAATTACAAATAAAGAATAAAAAAACAAAAATATAGACAATGGAAAAATTTATAGATGATTAGGATAATTTATTGTTCAACAAATCATTGATGATAAGGATAGTGGCAAGAAAAAGAAAGAAAACAAAAATATTTAATTTTCATAAAGTAAATGAATACACAAGTAATGTGCCTTTCACACAATTATACGAAGAAAAAGTCCGCTCAACGTGAGTCAGTTTCACAAAAAACAAGATTTAATATACTAATAGAAAAAATACATTTAATTTAATTTTCATATCCTTATTTTTTTTGCCAGAGGAACATAATTTGAAGCTAAGAACTGGAAAATCATGCCAACTATGTCTTGCTTATATAAAATAAGAAAAGAAAGCTAATCATGGCTGCTTAGATTTTATTCTGTTAATGGCATCAGTGGTAAGCAAAAAGCGAGCACCCCCTACAAGTTCTTCTTTAACCATTAATAGAACAGCAGCAGCAAGCACACTTTGAACAATTTTTGTGCTCATTCCTTTGTAAAATCCGTACAATCCTTCATAATGGATCATTTTCAATATAGCGTCCAAAGTGCCTGAATTACAAATATATATCACTAATATGACCTATATTAAAAATAAAAATAAACAATAAAAAGCACTACTCGGTGGAGCGATCCACGTCCTATTAGTCAATTAGATATTATTATCAAGTTATGCAAAATGTAGGCAATTACTACTGCTACAATTCAAGGTATCAGAAGAGATCAGTAAAACTGTCTGCACCTTTATAGTGATGTCTTTTGTCCCCATCTTTAGCCTGTTTAGCTTGAAGCCTTGACTGCAACAAGATAAAGGGGAAAACAAAGAAGATGACTAAAACGAGCTACACCAACATAAATTATTGCTAGAAACAAACAACGCAACATATGCTTTGATGTTTGATTTTAACGGGGAATGTGTTCTTTTAGAATCATCTCCTCCGGCTCTATGTTCCCCTTTAGTCTGAACCCACCCACGTTAATTCTGTCAGCATCCACTGCTGAAGATCCAGAGCAAAATTTCCTCCCACTTGTGTCTCCAACAATTATTTATACTATTGATTCATTCATTCATAAACTATAAAAGTAAAGTCAGGGCTCTAAGAAGTCCAAAGCTGAAGAAGTTATTTTTAAAGGAATTAACTGAGTTCTTAAATATTCAGTGGGAGAGTATCAGCACAGTTCATTCATCTTGATTGAGTTAATATGGCAAGGCTTCATCAAAAGAAAAGGATGTAAATTCAATACTGAACCTGGGACAATTGCTTCATGAGATATATTCAATATCACATATGCTCACGTTATTAATACTATTTACCTTCACAACCAAAAGAGGATATGTCACAACAGTAGCCCCTAGTTTCGCCAGAGCACCAAGCAGAAAGATCTATCAGATCAGATAAGAGATTAACGAAGAAAGAAATTAAGAGTAAAGAACAGTAGCAATACATGAGGAGTGAAAGCACAGTAACGAGAATGCAAATTAGAAAACAAACAAAATGGGTTGCTAAAGAGATCTGACCTCTAAAGCAGTAATCCCTTTGTTACTACCCTTCTTAATGGAGGCACGTCTTTCCTTCAGCTTCTTCAACATGGTTTCGTACAACATGAACTGAATGGAAGGATTGCTCACCTGTGATGTGATCAAGCAAATGAGTAATCAGAGGTACTGTGTTATCATGAACCACGTCCAACGTACCATAATCAATGTTGGTAATACACCATTCCAAAAACCCCAAACTCCAGCTTCATCATAGACTTCTTGAATCTGAAAACATTTCAAGCTATGTTATGAATTGCATAAAGGAGAAAGCACATATAAAAGCAACATGGGTATCGCTTTAGAGAGCTTAGTTCATTCTGTAGTTGCAATATGATTATGTATCGCTTTAAAGAGCTTAGTTCATTCTGTATTTGCAATATGATTATGTATTCTTATGAGTTATCTACCCATGCCATGATTTAGGCATATATAATAAATTCATTCACATGTAAACATCAACGGTGAAATCTAGTAGTAATTCGACTATTTGCATCATGGTTCTCCCAACTCTTTTTTTAATGACTGCCAACCAAATAATGAATCTGCAACATATTTCTTCAAATAATCGCACTCATTCTAACAGTGTCTCAGCTATGTTAAATCATCACAGTGGTATAGGATGTTCATTGCATGAAGAACAATTATTTAATTGAAATATAGCAAATCAAGAAGTTCATTTTATCAGCAAAGCAAAACATACTAAGCTTAAAAAATTCCAAGTACAATTATTTATTAAAAAAAAAACCCTTCTCAGGAGAAGCTGCAAAAGGAGTCTTCAGTAAGCTCCACTATCAAAAAAAAATATACCCTTCAGCCACACCCACACAATACAAGGAATGAAAGTTGTTGGCACCAACCGCATGAAAGGTTCCATAAGGAGGAGGTTCTACTGCAGCAGCAAGCATTGCTTGATCTGGAGCAATTGATTGCAGACTAGGCTTGGCCTTACTAGAGCTTTTTGTATGAGTCTGCATGTCCAATGGGGAAAAAAAATCAATTGTCAGCTAACAGAAAGAAAGATGAACCTTCCAATATAATTTGTTGATATTGGTTATCAACATAGACTTGAAACTAATAAGAGGTGAAAAATGAAAATAACAGCAGACTGGGCTCCATGATGTTGGCTGCTAAAACTGGCCAACAACTACAACTAAGCAAACTTCTGATTATATTTTCAGAAGTTCCTCTTTGATAATATCAATCAAATTAAGATTTCAGGGATATCAATTTCAGTATCACTGTCAACATCTGGAAGACATAGGAAAACTTGAGACTAATACAAGCTCGATACCTGCATGCGGGTAACAACTACCCATATAGGGTTTGTCAACAGCACATTCACACACCTGAAAAAGTAAAACGTAAAAGGAGGTCCTTAACAGACAATCACAAAAACAAAATATCAAAAATCAAACAGTAGAACTTAATATCAAAAAATTCTATAGCCTATAGATATTTTTTGCTCACTGAATGAAAAACTCATATGAATGGTTCTCTAGAAGAGACAAGGCAGTGTAACATCTATGCTTGATGTATAGTAAGTAATAGTGAAATGCCAGAAGGACAAAATTGCACCAAAAAGCACATTACCCTGATAAAGCAGCCACCAAAAGAGATGATAGCATCCCAACTGATCCATCACCAATTCCTATTTTCCTTCGTTCAAGTGCAGCAGCGTCAGCTTTGTTCCTGAATATTTGATAGAAATAATAATAAACACCCTGTAACAGTGAAATTACAAGTAAATAAGAAACCAGAAAAACCATATCAGGTGTAGATTTATGCAGTGCAGTACAGATGAAAATACACAAATAATGAATCATAGTTTTAAGTAAATCCTGACTCAGAAGAAAGATTCAAGAACAGGAACATAAAGCCAGAGTAGAATTGTCTTCTTTCTTTATTTATTATTTTTTCCCTGTTTGACTAAGGACTGGTATAGATTGTCTTGCAAAATACTCCAAAAAAATTCATGTAAGATTGATGCACGCTGCTATCACTATAAACTTTGTTTTGTAAAGGACTACATAAACTTTTACGATTTGTGTCAAAACTTTCTCTAATAGAAGATAGTTTTTACAACTGTGCGATGATTTGAGCATAATTTGTTTATCTTGACCTCTTTGGTCCTCTAAAGAAGATCACATTATTCACAAACTTAAAAAGCACATTAATAATCTGCTAAACAAAGAATGACTAGACCAATAGTTAAAGGTATTTTTATGTTAGAGTGACACGTCACATGCCTCTATCATAGCATATGTCAAAAACCTCCCATGATATTGAAATGATTCAGCAGGAAATTTCTATGTTAATAATCTTCAGTTCTCAACAACATTGTTGATGCAATTTCCAAATGCTCCACCAAAAACATCTATTACTTACAAATTTGAAGTTGAGCACAACTCCAATTGTGAAATTGACAGAAAGCAAAACATGCCAAAAGCTCATAAAACGCTAGTAGATGTTAGTTAAAATTAACATTGAGATCCAGTTGTTTTTAACTGATTTTTCCATAGTGAGTCAAGCGGAAGGAGATAGAAACACCTAACTTACACCACCAATGTTCAAAACACAGCCCTTGCATTGGCTTTTTATGGTAGGAGGTAGAACAAAGCTAAGAAGATGGACATTGCTGCTTTTGCACTCAAGGCAAACAACCAATTAGAAGAGGGCATACAAGTTTTGATAGGGAAATTTAAGTTACTTGTAAATTTGTAATCGGTTCTCATGAGAGCGGTATGAAAGTAAAATGTTGGAGATAATGCATAACAGAAAATTAATATAACATAGCACGGATCTCAGAGTCAGGGGACCACATCCCATTTACATTGGACGTCACTGAAGAGATCAAATCACTCATCTATGCCCTTTAAACTGCCCCATAGTTTGCAATATTATATCTAAGACGTAACATAGATCTATGTAGTCAGGTTCAAAATGTTTTCACACTGCAACCTTCTGTAACTAAAAGTTCTCTCATAAATGGCTAAACTGTCGAATCTAAGAACGTCTCAAAACTCCTTACGCAATTTAACAAAGTAACAGAAAAAAAAGAAAAAGTTAAGGGTAGAAAATGATTAGAAATTGCATTCTAAGAGAGCAAAAGGTACAACGCCCAGTAAAATGACTCACCTGAGAAGCAGCTGTGCCCACCAGCGAAGGCGTTAAACCTCCGTATAGACGATTCCATCCTTCTTGTTTTACAACCTACACATCCACCGATACACAAATCAAACCATTCCTCACAAGAACAAAAGCAAAAACTGCAGGACAGAAAAGCATAAGGGTTGCCCAGAAAATGCAAGAAAAGAAAACAAAAAATGGTATCATCCCGGCAACCAAAGTAAAATTATAAACCGTATAGAATATAACCTGACACATTTGTTCAACAGTGCCAAGCTTTGTCTTCTTTTTGTTCGGATCACGCTCTGTTTGTTGACGAGTATTGACCTGCAGACCACGATAACAAATATATAAACAAAAATAGAACAAGAAAAGAGAAATAAAGCTTAAAAAAAAGAGAAATTTAAAATAAGCTCATAGACGTTTCCAAGTTGTACCGTTTGAAGAGGATAAGTGATGAGCTGGGCGATAATCCCTCCTCCAGCTCCGGCGAGCCCATTGATCAAAGCGTCAGACATATTCGTTTATTGGGAAAAAATTATCTTATTTTCTCACGAAATTACAGAGAGTCGTCCAATGTAAGAAACAGAAGGAGAAGAGAGAGATCTAACAATCAAAAAGAGAGAGATCTAACAATCAAAAAGAGAGAGGGAACAGCTTTAAATCTCTGAATATGGTCATTGCAAGTAAATAAAAATATGGCGATTGAATTCACTTTCAGAGATTCAGATATCCCTTTCACTCGCTTTCTGACCTGCTTTTGGTTGTTGCGTTTAAGAAACTAAATGGCGTTTTATCTTATATTTTTATAAATCTAACTTTTTCTATTTCACAAATTTTCATAAATATATTTATTATTATTTAAAATTTATTAAATCAAAATTAAAATCTTTTCGTACTCATAATTATTAATTTCTTATATTTTTATTATAAATACTATTATATTTTTTAAGTAATTAATTCAAAATTTATTTTTTATTTATAAATAAAAAGAAATATCATCTACACTCACACCACCACTTGTACTACCAAAATAGATGCTAATAATTTTAATCAAAAACTCCCAAAACATGTACATTTTTTAAAATATTCTACTAATAGAAATTAACTACTTATAGCGTGATTTCTTCTCTTTCGTCTACGTTCTTATTCTTTTATTTGATTTTGTTCGATTTGTATGATTGTTATCCTTTATGTCATAATATTTGAATTTTGTTTTTGTTATTTTGCCATTATTTTATAATGTATAATAGCATAATCGTGTTGAGAAATTGACTTAACAATCAATTTAAAGGGATTTGATTGAGTTTGATATAAATTTTCTTGATATTGTGATCGCAACTCACGTTTTATATATATATATATATATATATATATGATGTAAGATAAAACTATAACAAATTTGATTGATAAGTTCGAGAATTATGAGAAATGTTTTTTTTTACTCTATGGAGCATGATAATAAGTTGTTATTTTATTTTTTTACTCAATAATTATATATTTTTTATTTCTCTATTTTGTTTTTGCACTTTAGATTATGGTTTCAATTTTTGTTTTAGTGATTATTAATGTCTATCTAATGATTTTCATATTTGTTTTGTGCTCTATTGGTTTCGTGATAGCTGTGTATTGTATTTTATTCTTGAAGGGTGTTCCTTGTCTTGACCAATTGGATAAAGTTGGGGAGTTTTTTATTCTTCTCTTGGTCTACTAGCTTTTAGTATTATGCTAGATATGGTTAGCCTTTGATTCCTAGAGTAGCTTCTCTGTTGCTAAGATGGAGTTAATAGTTTTTGTCTAGGGTATTAAGGTTTCTTCTCCCTCCTTGTTTTGAGCTAATTATATTCTTATGGTTGTTTCTAATTTATGGATATTAATGAAAGTTTATTTATTCTAAATTTACGGTATATTTTTAGATTTTTTCTCTCTCTCTTGAATAAGATCACTTTATATAAAATGGAAAATATAAAATTAATTAAATTTTGTATTAAAAAATATTTTAAAAGTTGAGGCTTCTTTTTGGCTCTCACTACAAAATATTGGATTTAATTTATATTCGCAAAAACTGTATTAGAAAATAGTTAGAAGGAGGGCTTGAACGTCCGAACTTGCAGTTAAAAATTATATGCTGTAACCAAATGAGCTATACCAACTTTAATATTATGCAAAGAATATATAACATATATAACATGATTCTAGCTGGTTGACAAAAAAAAAAATATTCTTCCTCAGAAAAAGTTTAGTTTTTGCTAAACAATTTTCATTACTGATTAAAACAAAAAATTAGCATAGATTATATTTTCCAACAATGGCCCCAGGATTGCTAAAGCCTAAAACCTAACAAGAAACATAACTGAAGAGAATACATGAGACCAAAAATTCCAACAAAAAACCAATCCTACGTGTACGGATCATGTGCCTAAATCTGTTAGTGGATTCATTCGGCTTGGAAATACAGTGGACTAACATCGGAAACATACGTGAGACAGAACTACACATATGAACGCATCTTCCATTTATAATGCAGAGAGATAGAGAGGACAAAAAAATGATCACATCAAGCAGATTCTACAAAATATATAGTCATCCAACATCGACCACAAACTTCACCAGACAAATAAACTGAAGTTGATAACGTATCAGAAGTGCACGAGTTTATTTAGATTTCAACCATATCAACGCCAATGTAGAATCTGTAAGATTCTATACTATACGATAACATTAAAGCAGATCCTATACAGTATTGAATGATATATAGAATCTGTAAGATAATATTAAAAATAAGCAAACAGAACAAAGAGATGATAAAATTAAAATGCAGAATATCGTCTTCTAATAAGCCTGCTCTCTTCAATGCCTTGGCTTTCAACTGCCGTAACACCTGTCCATTGGAAATACATGCATCAATCTTTTTAGTTATATTTAATTCATTTGCGTTAAAATTTATACACAAAAAACCCAGCTAACATATCAGCTCAGAATATGTATCTAAAGAAAGCAAACCCATGAATCTTCATAACTTCAGTAACTTCTTTCTTCATCTCAACAAGGGAAAGAACCACCGATAATTGTTGTTGCTTCTGTTGTTTCTTCTGAAAGTTATTGAAAAATTTATGCTATTAAAAATCCATTTCATTTGCATGCAAAGTTGCAGAGAAGAGACACACACTACTACAATAAGGGGTATAAAAGTCGGTTTTTAACCGACTTTAAACAAATTTAAAGTCGGTTGTATGAACCGACTTTAAATTCAGAGACTTAAATTGTAAAGTCGGTTGACGTGGACAACCGACTTTAAATTCATTCAAAGTCGGTTTTTAGAAAAAACCGACTTTAGACATCGACTTATATACCCCTTTTTGTAGTAGTGACAGCACCGGTAGCATTCTTGAATGAGTTTTAAATTCATACCTTGAGTGTTGTCAGCAAACTATTAATCAACTTCAAGGCATCTTGAAAAGCACCAGTCAACTTCAAGCAAAATGTTTATAGGGCCCTAACATTATTTTTAACGTGCAAATTGAATCTATTTGTAACTAAGATAAAAGTCACCTTGATTGATAACCAAAAGGAAAAAAAAGACCAACTTAGCAGTAAATGGAGTAAACATTTGATCTTTCACTAATTTCATGCAAGCCATCCACAAATATGATATAATGTAGACATAACAACTACTATTTTTATTTTTATTTTTTCAAATAGAGTAGTCTGAACCTTCATCCACAATGATTTAATAGTAACATGTCATGTCATTTTCAAAAAAATTGAACAGCAGGCTTTGAATTGAAAGAAAGGCATATTCTAGATAGTCATAATCTGATATATGTAATAAATAGCATCAGATGCACCGCCCAACTGTGACAGTGTAATTGACGGGTGATCTATAGTGTCCACTTACCAACAAGTGTTTCAAAGCAAGTGGATGGTACCTTCCTGTGATCTGCAACAATACAGATAAACATACTATTAAATGTTATGTTACTCGGATAAGGGTATGAGATATGTGTATGTTTCCAAATGTATAATTTATTAAACTCGTAATTTTATAACGTGATAAATTTTTAAACACGATTATTAAATATATATATATATATATTTTAGACTAAATATATACTTAATTATATATTAATTATATATATGTTATGCATTGAAATAATAAAATAATAAGACTTATATCAATCTCAATCTTAGTGATCATATTATAGAATAAGAATAAATTATTCAAATAAAATTACTCAAAAATCAATAAATGTGTAATAAAAAACTTTAGGAAACAAAAATAGCTTAATAAAAAAATTTAAGAAACGAAAGGTACAATTGACTTGTTATATATGATTCATGTTTATTAAAAAAAAATACATTAAGGTAGAGTTTATAAAGTGACGAAATTTTGATATAAATACTTATATATCACAATATATTAATTAAAATGCTAGCTTTTCTTAATATTTATTTATACTCTTCTAAATGAATTATTAATTTACATTATACAATATTTTTCCAACCACTTATTATTTTTATCTAGCTGCCTAGATATTTATATATTTTAATTTAAAATGACATAACTAAAAAAAACAAACTAAAGGCCAGTAGCCGTAGCCCAAGCTCACTTACTCTTTAAAACCTTACAGAAAGAAAAAATAAAAAAAAATAGAAGATAAATGCAGCGACTCTGGCTCAACCCCTCTTCGTCTTCTCCACGTCTCTTCTTCTTCTTCTTTCTTCTTTCTTCTTTCTTATCTCTTATCTCTTAAGTGTCCAAAAACATTATATACCATACCAATGTCAGTGTCGTGTCGACATCGTACACCAGGTCAACGTAGCGAGCCGGAGTAACATACATTAAATGAGCCTAGGCAATTATACTGATACCAAAGATATCATAGAAAAAACAAAACAAAACCAAAACCAAAAACAACTTTTACCTCACGTATTGTGAAAAAGTAATTATCCAATGACTTGGCCATTTTTCACATCGTTATTGGTCACATGTCCATTATGCATCCAGTAACTGACGTTGCTCTCTTGGCATGCAGCACAGCTCAATCTCATTTTCATGATGAGGAACAATCAAGTCCACCACCATGAATATCAAACTTGAATGTCAAATAATGTGCATTCATGGCACTGCATTCGATGTGCATCCCAGGTCATCCAGAACCCCAGGGACTTTCCCAACTTGGCTCACCAGGCTTTGCAGCCTGCATAAATTATATGGCATCAGATATTGAATGGTTATTAGAAAAAGGTAACTTGTTTAGGATTTTTGAAACCTTCCACATTGCAAAGTCGGCAGGGTTACGCTTTCTTGAGTCAACAACAACTCGCTCACCAGCTCTATTATTTTCCAACCTTTGTCCCGATAATTCCCCATCAACTACATATGCACAATCACTGTTGATGATCTAGAGAATATGAGTTTTTTTTTTTTTTTGACAATTTGAAAATAGAGAACTCAAAAAGTCATGAAGTCCAGAACTGAAGAAGAGAAATTAATCAATGAATATTTGACACTGGTCACCACCGTAAAGGTCAAACACTAAACACAACTAAAAACATGTTATTATCGAAAAATGTGACCAAAGGATAGTAAAAAAGAGGAATTTTTGTATCTGCATGTGTTTTGTTAAGAAGCTAATAAACACATTAGTTTGTATTAACAGGAGATTTGTATTATTATTTTCTTCGGTTAAATATTATTTTGTAAAATAACAATTTAATCCAGAAACGTTTAATAAATTATATAAACGTATAATTTAAATGAAGTGGAAATAAAATTGGATTGAAAATATATCTTTTGTCATTGATCAAATTTCAGTACTTACATGGAAATTCCAATGAATTTTCGATTCGATGTTCTCACTGGTTTCTCACACTTATTTTCTGTGTTTTGATGGTGTATCTGAATTCAGCAGTTAATATTGAGAGAATCCGATTCTTTATTAAGGTTCTTCCATCAAGAACCTCATTCGGTTTCGAAATCGACATACAATTTCGAAAAAACTGAACCATCACCACGATTCACATTACGTTGCACCACTCTGATGTTACATTCTCCCACTTGGTGCAAACGTTAAGTGAAATTTTCTTGAGTAACAAAATATATGAATCATAGTGATATGTCCTCTAAGAGTGAGTATCATCTTCCATGTATTACAATGTATTTAGTTTCTCAAGTACTATACTTCATGTGTAACGAAACTTAATGAATAAATCCTATATTTATTCTTGGTCCATTAAAATATATATTTTCTCAAATAAATTAAGGTACACATTAATATAAGAAAATATCACAATATATAAATTTTTCATTAATAAATTGTATATATACATTTACAAAGTGGAACCAATTCCCATTTTTTTTACATCAACTCATTGTTTACGTGCTCAATGACCACTTTCTTTTTTTAACACGTTCTCTTATGGTCAAGTATTTAATGTCAATGTGCTTACTACGACTACCACTTTTGTTGTTCTTAGCCATAAATACAGCAGCTAAGTTGTCACACTACAATCTTAATAGTCTAGAAATAGAGTCAATTACTCTAAGCCTAGAAATGAAACTCTTCAACTATACACCATGCGATTTGGCCTCAAAACATGATACAAACTCAGCCTCCATAGTGGAAGTAGCAATCAAGGACTATTTCGCACTCCTCCAAGACACAGCTCCACCGGTAAGCATGAAAATGAAACCAGATGTTGATTTTCGTGAATCAACACAGCCAATGAAATCCGCATCAGAGTAGCCAATTACTTTCAATTCATCGGCTCGTCTATACATGAGCATTTAATCATTGGTTCCTTGTAGGTACCTCATCATTTTCTTTGCAGTTTTCCAATGGTCAACACTTGGGTTACTTTGATATCTCCCTAGCATCCCAACAACAAATGCAATGTCAGGTCTGGTCATACTTGAGCATACATCATGCTTCCAACGGCCGAAACATATGGAATGGTTTTCATTTGATCCCTTTGTAAACCATTCCTTAGGCATTGATCCAAATTGAACTTATCGCCCTTCACAATGGGTGCAACACTTGGTGAACAATCTTTCATCCGAAATCTCTCTAAAAATTTATTGATATAGGTTTCCTGAGATAAACCCAAGATGCCTCAAAGTCTATCTCTATGGATCTTAATGCCAATGACATAAGATGACTCACCTATATCCTTCATATCAATTTTTTTAGAGAAGAATTGTTTTACCTCATGTAGCAAACACTTATCATTGGCTGCAAGCAAAATATCATCCACATATAACATTAAAATTTTTTTTTACTCCCACTAACCTTTTGGTATATATATTGATCTATGACGTTCTCTTCAAAATCAAATGAAGTGATAACGTTATGGAATTTCAAATACCATTGACGGGAAGCTTTTTTTAATCCATATATGAATTTATTAAGCTTACAAACCAAATGCTCACCATCACTAGAGAAAAATCCTTTATGTTGCTTCATATAAACCTTTTCCTTTAGGTTACCATTAAGGAAAGCCATTTTCACATCCATTTGATGCAAATCCAAATCAAAATAGGCAACCAATGCCATGACCACACGAAGTGAATCTTTCTTAGATACAAGAGAAAATGTCTCCGTGTGTAGTTGATTCCTTCCCTTTGAGTGAATCCTTTGGCAACGAGTCTTGCCTTATGTCTCTCAATGTTTCCTTATGAGTCTTTCTTTGTTTTGAAGACCCATTTACATCCAATGGCTTTCACACCATTGTGTAACTTGACGAGATCCCAGACTCGGTTAGACGCCATAGAATCTATCTCTTATTTCATGTCATTGTACCATAAGTTCGAAACCTCAGAACCCATGGCCTATGAAAACGTCTAAGGATCATTTTTGGCTCCAACATTATAGTCACATTCTTATAGATACACAACATAATCACTAGAAATCACTGATTTCCTTACTCTAGTAGATCTTCTTAATGTTGCGTCAACATTCTCCTAAGGAGCAGGATCATGTTGTTCAATTGGTTGTTCAACAGTTGTAGGCATCTGTTGAACTTCAACATCTACTGTATCAAGATGAACAACTTGTGCTACTTCCAGGACTGGTTCTTCAACACACGTTTGTACTCGAGACGGGTTGTTAATAATAACGATCAGTCCATTACTTGAAGTGGCATATTGAGCATCTGAATAATCTTTCTCATAACTAATGCCCTGGGATCGATCGATCTCACTAATCAAGTAATTCTTAAGAAATTTTGTATTTCTTGATTCCACAAACCTAGTGTTGTGAGATGGATAGTAAAATCTACAACTCTTAGACCGTTCAACATATCCAATGAAATACCCACTAATGGTCCTTGGGTCCAACTTCTTCTCTTGTGGATTATAAATCCTTACTTCAAACGGGCATCCCCAAACGTGCATATGTTGCAAACTCGGTTTCCAACCTTTCCATCATTCAAATGGTGTCTTTGAGATAGCCTTGGTTAGAACTTGATTTAATATATACACAACCATCTTTAAAGCTTCAATCCACAAGGATTTAGGAAGATTGGAGTTTCTAAGCATACTCTGCACCATGTATAATAGTGTTTGGTTTCTCCTTTATACTACACCATTCTGGTATGGTGAACCAGACATAATGTATTAGGCAACTATCCTATGTTCTTAAAGAAACTTAGCAAATGGACCAGGCGGTTGTCCATTCTCAGTATATCTACCATAATATTCACCACTTTTATCTTATCTCACGATCTTTATTTGCTTTCCACATTGTTTCTCGACTTCAACCTTAAAACTCTTGAAGGCATCTAATGCTTTGCTCTTATTATGAAGCATGTAGAGATACATATATCAAGAAAAATCATCAATAAAGGTGATAAAATATTTCTCACCTTGAATGTCTATATCTGGACAACATATATCTGTATGTATGATTTCTAATATGTTTGAACTCCTATTGGCACATTTCTTTGATTTGTTAGTCTACTTTCCCTCAATGCAGTCCATACATGTCTCAAAGTTAGTAAAATCTAAAGTATTAAGTACCCCATCTTTCACTAATCTTTTAATTCTATCTATGAAGATATGTCCTAATCTCTTATGTAATAATGTAGAAGAGTCCTTATCAATAATACACCTTTTAGTGTCAACTTGAATATGCATAACGTTATAAGTGGCATTATTTCGTAAATTAATGCAGTAAAGACCATGAGACATAATATCATTCCAAACAAAATCAGATTTATTAAATAAACTGAAAGATGTTTTTGAAAAGTGAAAGGAATAACCAAAAGGTACAAGTCTTGAAATTGAAATCAAGTTTCTAAAGAAACTTGGAACATAAAAGGTCTTTTCTAATTCTAAAATAAAATCACTACTTAAAATCACGTTGTACTATTAACTAAGATGTCTGGGTTTGATTCCCATAAAATCATTTTTTTTAAACTTCATCTTCAACCTCCAGTCGGGTCAATCCTACTCAGTTTTGACCCTAACGGATACCCGACCGTATCTTTCTATTCCGGCGACAGAATCCAACTTTTTTTATTATCAAAATTCTCATAATTCAATTTTTGTGTGATTCATGGTCTTAGTTTGAATAAAAAAATGTCATTTTAAATAATAAGTTAATTAATAATTGAAATAAATACTCACGGTAAATTGGATTTATTTTCTTAATTGTTTTTCAATTTTAAATTCACATAATCACTATGAAATCAATATTGAAACAATTTATAATTTTCATATGCATCAAAAACAAACAAAATAAAAAACTCAAAATTTCAGTTCCTTATGAAATAGAGCAAAACAAAGATGTTTTCAAATGGATGTGATACCAAATGTAATATCACAATTCAATCCAGAAACGTTCAGAAAATCATATGAACGTATAATTTAAATGCAGCAGAAACAAAATTGGATTGAAAATATACCTCCTCCCATTGATCAAATTTTAGCACTTACACGAGAATTTCAATGGATTTTCAATTTGATGCTCTCACTGATTTCTCACACTTATTCTCTGCGTTTTGATGGTGTATCTGAATTCAAAAGTTAATAGTGAGAGGACTCGATGCTTTATTAAGATTCTTTCATCAAGAACCTCGTTCGGGTTCGGAACTGACGTACAATTCCGACGAAACCGAACTGTCACCATGGTTAACCACTACGTTGCACCACTTTGATATTACAACTCCATGTGGAAAAAAGACAATATATTTGAAGTACAAGGAAAAAAGAGGAGAACCATGCAAAGAAGGAGAATTTAGGGAGAAGCTAAGTACGTTCAACTATACTGCATTCTTTTGTGGAAAAAAATTGCACGAAGGGTGACATCCTATAGTGGTGTACATATATGGTGAATCAATGAAGTTGAATGTTGAAAAATAAAAAGAATTTAGGGGACGATAATAGTAAAAAATCCTTAAATAAAATATGACCATTCAAGATGATAGGAAAAACAAGAACCATCCTTAAGCTCGTAAAAGTTGTGCTATGCATATATCATTCCTTTCTACTCAAAAAGATACTAATCCACAACTATCCTAACCAATATGAATCTATAAAAGCAAGAAGCATTCATACGAACGAAACATATCTAGAATAACACATACCAACCCACATAAAGATAGAACACATAACGTGTTCTACCATGGAAACGTTGAAGATCTAAAGAGTAATAATGAATCGGGGCTATTTAGAGAACATTAAGTCGTTACTTGCTAGTTTGAAAGAGTACAGTTAACAGATAAAAGGCGATGTTAGTCCCTAAGTTGACATATGTCTATCCATCTAGAGTTAGGTAATTGTAATGAAACTTATTCTTTAACACATTTTAAACAATTGAAACAAAAATGTATAAGCAATTTTTCTAAGGGTGAACATGTTTCATTAATTTTTGATCGAATTTTATTTAAAAAGCTAATCGAATCGTTATAATTAGTTAACCAAAACCAACCTATATATTTATGTTAATTGGATTGGTTAGATTTACGGTTTAAATCTATTTATTTTTAAAGTAAATTTAAATTATTTTAAATTTATATTAATATTAAATTAATAAATAAGATTTACTATTTAATCTATAATTTAATTAAAAATTGTATATTAGTATTTAAATTATAATTGTACATTAATTTTCAAGTAGAAAAAAACTCTTTAAGATGACCAAATTATTGGAAATTCTAGAAAAAAAATCATTTATATTTTTATTAGTCATAGTAATTTTTAAAAAAAATCAACATTAGAGATAAGTATATAATTTGTTTCACTTTCTCAATTGACATAAAAATTATATGATATATGTACTAAAAATGCATAAAATTAAAAAAAAATATATGTGTATTAGTAATATGGTAGCAATATTACCACGATGCAAATTATAATTGTCGTATTAATGATTTATTAATGATAAATTTATCCAATAATAATGATAATAAGTTATAATTAATATTAAGAACTAAATGAACATTTCATACACTTTTATTGTGACAATATTATTATCCTTAGTAATAAATAGATCAATTTGGTTAAGTATCGGTTTATAAATTTTAAAACTGAAGACATCTGAGATTTATAAAATGTATTTCTACACTATATTGAGGAAATAAATAGAAAAATAAATTAAATCTCTTGATTATAGTTGAAATAATTTTCTTAATATTTCTGCTAACACAAATAAGGAAAAAATCAATACTAATAAATTAGATTATCAAATGACTACCAGTGAAGTCTTTTTGTGAAGATATCAACAATTTATTCTTTTATTGGAATATATGTTATGTAAATTGTTTCTTCTTCCAACTTTTTTCTTTGATAAGGTGTTTATCAACTTCATATGTTTTGTTATATCATACTGAACTTAATGGGTTGAGGGAAATGTTAATAGCAAACTTGTTATCACATTATAATTTGATTAGAGATGTTGTCGGAATTTGAAGTTCTATAAAGATTTTTCTCAACCATAGTGCTTCATAGATTCTTTTCACGACTGTTTTAAATTTTGCCTCGACATTACTTTTGGCTACTATATTTTATTTTTGGCTTCTCCATGTTACTAAATTTCCAAAAGCATGCAATGCCCTTAGTGGATCGTTTACCTTCTATCGAGCCAACCCAATCAACAACAATTTAGACTTTTAGATTTTTGGCTTCATTCTTTTAAAAAAATAATCCCTTATTAGATGACCCTTTGAAGTGTATAAGATTTTATAAACTGCTTCAAGGTAGGCTTCTTTTAGAAAATGCATGTATTGACTAACTACACTGATTGCAAAATTTGTTTTCCCACGAGTCTTTAATATCTTTCTTTATCCACTATTTCACACAAGTTTTTATGTTTATTTCCAACCTCAATTAAAGTATAAATTGGTTTACTACAAGCATACTAGTTTCAATAAGAAGACTAATGACATATATGTTGTGAGACATTGATTCCCTTTTTGATCATGCAATTTCCATTCTCTAAAAGTATATGTCCCAAATCCTTAACTTCAAATTCATTAGCCAATTTTTTCTTTATTATTTCACTTTCTTCTAAATTCTTATTAGTGAGAATCATATCATCAATATATACAATTAGAATTGTTCTCTTCCCATTTTCATTTTGTTTTAAAAAAAGTTATGAATTGATCATCCTTACTGGCATACATACTTCCTCGTAACTTTAATAAATCTATCAAACCATGTTTTAGATGATTGTTTGAGGTCACACAATGATTTTTTCAATTTGCACACTATATATGCTCTTTCCTTGATGAATCTAAGTAGCACGGTCATAAAAGTGTACTTTTTCTAATAATTCATTGAAAAAGATATTTTTTATGTCAAGTGGTTGAAGTGTCTAATCTAAATAGGCTACTAATAACCGAATAACTGTTATAGTATTTAATTTCACAACAAGTATGAAATATTTATTTTTATAAATAGTTTTATTTTAACTCTAGAAAAGGATATGTTATATGTTATTTGTTATTTTTTTACAATGCAAATAATATATGCTTTTTAAATGTTAAAAGTAAAATTGTATAAACAAATGACATATGGTGCTTAGTTTAGAATTAGGTACATATTAATGCATTGGCATTGTTTATACAAAATATTATTAAAATGTTAAATTTAGTATCCAATTTAAATATTGGTACATTTTTTCATTTTTGTTAAAATTGCTTACATTTATTTTACATGTCAAAATAAATAAAGACATTTATGAAACATTTTAGAAAAAATATAATAATTTAATAATTAAAATAAATACTAATAATTAAATTGGGGTATGAAAAACACCAATACATTAATTGGAACATCAAATCGCTTACAACGATTATAAATAATCATCTTAAGTTCAAAAAAATTATAAAATGAAATAAAATTTAAAAAATGAATAAAAATATACTTATTTATTATAATTTTATAGTGATAATGTTATCTTATTATTATATATATTTTATTAATGAAAATTTTATAAAAAATAATGACACAAAATAATAATTAATTATAAGAGTAAAAAATTCAATTAATATATTTTTATTGTATTGATTATAAATAAGTATTATTTTATTTATTAATGTTTTAGTTATTGAGAAACATAATTGTATTTTTTTTATCATTTTTTTTTAAATTTTGATATATAGCGTTGTCTAATTTGTTATGTAAGACATATATGGTTAAATAAAAAAACATAGCAAATATTGTTTAAAAAAGCAAAAATGATATTAAAACAAAATTTGTAATTACAAAAAAAATAAATTTTACCATGCGTTAACTAAGATGTAATCAATTCGAATATTTTCGAATTCAAGGACAACAACTTGTTGGATCCGATACAATAACATCGATTTAAAATTTTGTTTTATGAAATATTTTTAAATATAAATATAATATGTATAATATTTAAATTTTAAATTTATCTATCTATAAAAATTTATTATTTATACTTATAATTAATAAAATCAGAAGAATAAAAACTTATTATATAAAACTAATATATATATTTAATTTTTAAATTAAATAATAATTTAATATATTTTAAATAAAAATAAAATATAGAATATATCAATTTAAATTTTATTTAAATCCAAATAAATTTCATATTTTGTAATCCAAAATCCTATACGAATATAACATACACATATGTCAGTATCATTCGATCCAAAGTTGAGGATAAATCTTATATTAAATTTTCTACCCAAGCCCCGTACCAACTAGGCAACTACCAAGTACCAACCGTACAAAGAACTCAAAAAATTTCGTAGCTCAAGCACATCCTTATCCTTCAAACACCCCTCCCCCCTGGTTCGCACCGTTAGTATAGAACCCTCAGATGGCTTCATCGCGTCCACCACCGTCGAAGTCGTTCGATCTTGATCTGACGATCATATCCGCCAAGCATCTCAAGAACGTTAACTGGAAAAATGGCCACCTCAATCCTTATGCTGTTTTCTGGGTTGACCCTGACCGTCGTCTCGCCACCAAATCTGATGACTCGGGCTCCACTCGCCCCGTCTGGAACGAGCGATTCACTCTTCCACTCACGTCTTCATTTTACGAGTCCTTCCTTACCCTCGAAATCTTCCACTCCAAACCCTCCGAGACTCCTAAACCCATAGTAGGTACTCTACGGGTACCACTAAGTGACCTAGCTGACTCCGATGACCCGATCCGCATCCGAAATTTAGAGCTCATACGCCCCTCTGGTCGTCCCCATGGTAAGATCCGTATCAAGCTCGCCGTTCGTGAACGTCCTTCAACTCCAGATTACCATATTGCCCCTCCTCCACCACATATTCGCGATTATCGGGGATACTTTCCCTCGCCGTACAAATCTTCACTCCCAGCTCCGTCTTTGGCACCATCTCAATCTCATCCTCCGCCATCGCCTTATCACTACGGCTCTTATCCCGGTTGTTATTCCGATTACTATCCGGGTTACTATTCCAGTGCACCGCCACCTCCAAGGCCTTTCTTCGATCGACCAGTGAATTACAGTGGGTCCAGTGGGCCTTCAGCTCCACTGGATTTTACTCCGTACGATCATATGCCCAAGAGTGGGAAAACGGGTCTGGGAACGGGATTGGCAGTCGGTGCAGTTGCTGGAGCTATGGGTGGATTAGCATTAGAAGGGGGATTGAAGTACGAAGAAGAAAAAATCGCTAACAGAGTGAAAAAGGACAAGGCTTCTCGCGATGACTACAGTGATTATCCTGCTGATTATTGAAGTTAAGTTCTCCTGGTAAAATTGAATTACTAATTTCTCAATACTAGCTTGCTTTGTTTAGTATATATATGTATATATTAATTTTTGTGGAATTTGGATATGGTATGGCGCTTTATGTTATGCATGAAGACTGATCTTTTATTTGCTAATGAATTCTCTTTTTAAAAAAATAAATAGAGGTTTGTTTACTATTAAGTGAAATATTATAATTCCAAAAAAACAACAGAAATCCATTGTTTTTATAAAAAAGTTGGCATTACAAGTCCATTACTACCCACCTAATAATTACATATCTAAAATATATTTTCATTAAAACTAACTTAATTAAACAAACCTTCATCCTATATAAAATATGGTATTAATCCTTTGAAATACAACTCTTTAGTTATCTTATTCGAATGCTTGCTTAAGCAACTTGAGAAGTAGAAGACTGCTCATAGCTCCAGTTATATTAATAGATGTTTTTTTCCTCCTTTAAATAACCTATTAGACTCTCATACACCAATTTATAATGGACGACGTGCCCACTTGGTGAATATGTCATTATATCATAAGACAATTAGTAGATGTTTTTTGAATGTCTTTAATCAGTTCTCGAAGTATGCACTTGGTGCTTTTTTTGTTCTTTCCCCTGCGATTAAAGTGTTTAGTAATGAAGATTCTTCTTGCCAGCTAGCTGCCATTTTTAAACTCCAACCTCTATCATCCGTTCCATCCTCTAGTCTTCCACTATCTCCCCTCTTACCTACATCCTCACCAAATCTCCCCATTTCCTGCCATATTGTCTGGTTGAGTTTTTCTTCTACGGGCTTTGTAGGTTGTCCATTTGTCGCTGTTGCTCTCAATTGGCCATCAACAATCCTCGATTTTTTTCTTTCTTTCAGTCTTCACTGATTGGTCACCTCCATCCTCAATCACCCCTAAATTGGCTTATCTTTTCTTTAGGGTTGTTTTCTTTCTAGGAACCTATTAATACTTTCAGCTGTTGAGTTTTCTCCTTTCTAGATTTGATCTAGTAGAGAAATAGTCTGATTATCCCTCCTTATTCTGATTGAAGCTTGTCCTTTAGTTATGGAGGAAGTTGTTGAAGATGATTACAGGGCCCTGAAGATGAGATTAGTGAAGCTTTTGGCTCCGCTGGTTTCTACTTTTTCTAGGGTTTGGATTTTGTATTTAATTAGCTTGTTAGGCTTAGATCTTTTTGCTTTTGTATATTGTTCTTAAGAAATGCTCCTTTGTTCAACTAGTCGCATTAGGCTATGTAGGAACTTGAGGTAAGCTTTCTGTCGTAAAGGTTATGGCTGCAAAGCCATAACCTAATTGTGTGATTGCAGGAATATGTATTGTTTGTTTGAGACTTTATTAGGTGTTTTTCTTGTTACGTTTCTATAGCTGTTGTTAGCCAGAGTAGGATGTTATATTCTTATCCTTTTCGGAATTCCTCTTGTGAATTCTCAGCACTCACAACTGTTTTGGTTGATTGGTATTTTTAGGTTCAAGTGGCAGAATGAATCATGACTGTCTAACTGGTGTTAATGTGTAATTTACATTCCTTGATCCATTACTGTATTACATCGTTAGTCCCTTTATTTTTTTTCCTTACGTAATGACATTTTTCTATAGAATTACATAACGTGAATGATTAATTCATGTGTTTACTGTGTTAGATCTTCATATTCATTCCAAATTCGATATTGTGTTCCTTTAAAGATTTTGAATTAGACTTTATGTCTGGGTGGAATATTAATTTGAAAGCATTTTCGGCTGTTGTTCAATGCTTGGCGTCCTTGTTTGGTTCGCAATATAAAAGCATAACGTGAATGATAATAGTAATAAAAATTGAATTTAATAGAAACAATATTTTAGGTACTTTTGATTGGAAACGGTGAGGTGTGAGATTCACTGTTAGATTACTAGACAAAACATAATATTATTATTAATATGTTTGTTGGGAAGTGAAATCAAAATAAAATATATAAAATTTAATATGAAATAAAATTAGAAAAAGAAATTTATTTGTCTTATAAATGAGGAAAAAATGAAAAAAAGAAGATACTAATACAAATATATGCAAAAATAAGGCATGGTATAGTATTCTTAATAGAAGAAATGAGTACTCATGCTAGTGGTGGAATGCATTGTATTTTATTCCATGGTAATATAATAAGGTTATTTTTGGTTCATAAAATGAAAATGTAACAAGAATAAGAATGGTAATAGAAATGAAATTTAATGGAAAAATTATTACTAAGAATGGTAATAGAAATGAAATTTAATGGAAAAATTATTACTGAAACTATGTTTGTTTAAGAAGTAGAATCAAAATAATGATAAATATTAAAATAAAATTTATAAAATTATAAATAAAAAAAAATTAAAAAATATTTATTTTTATTTTTTAAATGAGATAAAATGATAAAATAATAATAAATGATTATATCAATGAGTAAAATAAAGTATTCTAATATATTCATTGGGATGTGGGAGAAATAACTATTATGTTGTGTTTGGTTGAAGTGAACGGAAAAAAATTAGAATTGATTTCTTCTATTTGTGTGTTTGTTTGGGCTGAAAAATGAGTCAAGAATGAAATTGATTTCTAAAAGAGAAATAATCACAAATTATTTCTCTTATTTAGGAATCATGATTCTATTCTCATCTCAATTTTTTTTTTCCAATTTTAACCCCGTCCTAAATATAACCTAAAACTCAAACCCTAAAACCTAAATCCCAAATACTAAACCACAAATCTTAAAACATTAAATCATAAACCCTAAAATCCCAAATCTCAAATCTCAAATCTCAAAACCCTAAATCCTAAACCCTAAATCTTAAAACATTAAATCCTAAACCCTAAATCTCAAAATCTCAAATCTCAAATCTCAAAACCCTAAATCTTAAACCCTAAACCTTAAAACATTAAATCCTAAACCTCAAAACCCTAAAACCCTAAACCTTAAGCCCTAAATTCCAAATCCTAAAACCCTAAATCCTAAACCCTAAATCTAAAATCCCAAATCTTAAACCCTAAACCCTATTTAGAAAAATAATAATTTTAATCCTAAACCTTAATCCACAAATATAGCCTTAAATCCTAAACCCCAAATCCCAAATCCCAAATCCCAAATCCTAAACCATAAATCCTTAAATCTCAAAACCTCAAAACCTCAAAACCTCAAAACCTCAAAACCTTAAACCATATTTAGAAAAATAATAATTTTAATAATATGTTTTCTTTTTAAGTAATAATTATTTAGAAAAATAATGATTTTAGTAATGTATTTTGTCTAACGAAAAAATAATAATTAAATGATACTGTTTAAACTTTATTGAATATATGAGTATTAAGATAATTTATTATTTTTTTTCATTTCATTTCAGTGTCAAACCAAACACCGTAATACTAATTTCTTCTTTGATTCCAATGATTAAACCAAACAATATTGTTTTCTTTCCATACTATTCTATTCTCATTTCGATTTCGATTTCAATTTCGATTTTATTATGTGAACCAAACAACACCTTATTGTTATTGTTGAAATATTTTACGTTCCATTTTAAATTATCAATTAAACAAAAGACAAAAATATTTTGAATCATTCATATTACTTCTAATCAAACATAACTTAAAGATTCAAACTAAATATAAAAATATACATAATTTGTTATCATTACTATTTATGTTAATCTTGATATGGACAACAAAAACATCGCCTTAATTTCTTTGTTAGAACATTAGATAAGATCCCTTTAATGGATTTCTTGTATTGTCTGCTCGATGGTCTGTTGAGGATAATTTGTTTCACATGCATCCTGATCCCCAGCTTTATCCCCTAAAAAGAGGAGTTTACAATAGAATTTGGATTTGTAGCTTCCAAAAGAGCAGATAGTGAAATCGTCTACTTGTTGTACCCCATACTTCAAGTGTAGGTTTCCTTTTAACCTGCATTCTCTGAAACATAAGCTGAGAATTACTCTCGCGGCTAACTAGTATTGAATCCTGTTGATGATACCGGTATTTCATATGGAAATAGAAGAGGAGTGTGTAGTACAATCATGAATTCAATCTTTTATGTGTTGAATATAATCTCAGTTTCATATATAAGAAAACATAGTTTTAAAATAAAACTCATTGAAACCTTAGTTTTGATCTTCCAATCAAGATCTGATTGTGAATCGTGATCCTCTTGGATAATGCTTTTGTTGAGATATGAGAACTTTTCTTGTGGAAGGATATGGGGATTTTTGAAGTTAGATACGGGCCTTACAAAGTTATTTTGCTCACTTTTAAAAAATATAAAAGTTTCATGTTTAGTAATTAAAAAAAAGTTTAGTTATTTTAATATTTTTAATATATATTAACGAAATTAAAATAATTTTTAAATTAATTAATTTAGGATTTACAATTTAAGATTTATTAACTAATAAATAGATATTATTGATAAGGTAGTATTTTTTTTATATACATATATCTTCTTATTATTGATTTTTTTATTTTTATTCCTTTTAGTTTTGATCATAAATAATACTTATATCAATTTTAAAATTTCTTATACCATTTTACATGTAGAAGTAGTTGGGACCAGTTTCAGTTTTAAAATGCAAATCAACTTCACCTTGTCTCAATTCTCAATTATATTAAACCTATTTATTAGATTGATTTTATTTTTGTTCCCCTAAAATTTTGTTTAATTTTTCATATATATTTAACAAATATTTTAAATTTAATTTTTATATAAATATAAAAACATATTATATTATAAAATAAAAGTTAAGAACTTGTAATAAATATGTTAAAAAGGTTACAAAAATCAAATATATATTTAATGTATTTATGAAGATTCATTGAACCTATGTTCATCGTGTTATATATAATTGAACATTTGTTTTTATGTATAAAAGGGATTGCGTTATGTCCTTAAAAATTATATTAAAAAACACTAGCTTTTATAGCTGAAATACAAACTCATTGAGATTATAAATTTTCTACATTAAGTTCATATTTAGTTAGTAAGATGAAAAATAATGAAAGTTAGAATGATTATAACAATAAAATTTTAATTTTTTTTTACTATGTTTATTTAAGTAATGAAATTAAAATAACTATTAATAATTATTTAAATGTGAGAAAAATAAAACATTTTAACATATTAAGAAGAATGATCATCATTGTTATTGTTAGAATATTTTATATTCATTTTTAAATTAAGAGTCAAACCTAAAATAAAATTATCTTGAATCATTTTTATCATCATTTCTATTGTTGTTAATCAAACAGTACTTAAATGACTACTACACCTGTTTTCTTGTTACTCATGTCTATGTTTATCTAATCATCATATTCATTGATTTAACATTATCTAATGGTAATTAGTTGATTTGTATTAGCTAGTTTTTTAAAAAAAATCTAGGGATATATAATATATTCAAAAGAGACATTTAAACTGTTTCATCCTTTCAAATGTTTGCTAATTAAAATAAATTATATTAATTTAGTGATTTTTTATTAAAATATTTTTTTCTTGCCATTTGATTAAAATACAATTAAAACATTGGTGTTTAATAAGATAAAAGGAAAATTTAATATGAATTTTTTTAAGAAAAAATCAACAATAATATTCTAATAAAAATTTATATAAATACATATTTTAATTTTAAAAAATAAAAAAGTAAATTAAAACAATGACAATCAAGAATATATTTTTGAGAAAAAATCATTGTAATTTTCACTTTATTTTTGTTAAAAGTTTATGTTTTAACTGTGTTTAATAACTTTATAAATAATAATAATATTTTAACTAAAAAATTATTAAGATGATAGAGCTTATTCTAAATAACATAATATATATATAGGACAATATATCATAATTTTTTATATCATTTTATTTTGGATGATGAGATTTAATGGTTAAATTTTTTCTCTCCACTTAATTATATATATATTTGTTTGTGGAATGCTTGATACATTCACTGTTGGTTATTAAAAAAGAATCGGAAGAAGAAGAAACATTAATTGTTGCAGGTTTTTTTGGGTGGGTTCGAATATGAAGTTCAAAGATATAGACACGCAGCATCATGGAACTTTATCATCATGAAAGTGCGCCATGGAAACCAATTTTGACCTTTGTGGATATGCTACAAAACAAACTTTATTCTTTTCGAGTCATTAGCTCAATGATATTATTTTTGGGAAAACACCAATGCCATTTCCCTACTACTTTCTTTTACGAGTAGAGAACGTTCTTTGATTTTATTCACTTCTTTTTTATATTTACTGTATAATCTTTTACATTTAAATAATACTTATGTTTAATAAAATATATAAATTGTATGCATTTTTTCATTTTAGATCGATTGTCCACATATGTGAACGGAGAATATATGGATTTTTTTTACTATAACATTAACAACTTTTTTCATACTATTTTTTAGTCTTTAAATATATCTTTTAATATCTTAACTTTTTGTACATTATTTTCAACCTCTATTCTTTCTATATCACCTAAAATCTCAACAACTTTCTTTATGTTCTATTTTTCTTATATTTATCAACCTAAATTAAAAAACATTATCCAATTGTTCATTTATTTTTAATAATTGTAAGGACAATAAAAGGTTGAGGTTCATTAAGTTTCAAACAAAAAAATCACTTAATTATTTTTATAATATTGCTTATAATATTAGGATTATATGTTTGATATGTATGATAAGTTATTGAATTGTGTATGTAAATTATATTTCTACTAGATGAATCTAATTTTTTCCATACTAATTATATACCTCATATTATTTTCCTATTTTTCTATTAACAATATCTAAAAATTGCATATTGTACTCATTAAAACAAAATGTGTATAAATTGCATAAGATTTAAATAAATATCAATATGTAGTATGCAATTATAAGTAAAATTGTTGAGTTCTTAGGTGATATATGATAAAAATAGATTGAAAAGAGTGTAAAATAGACAACAACATTAAAATATATATTTAATGACTCAAAATGACTAGTAATTAAAGAAGTTGTTAATGTTTCGATAGGAAAAATAGTACAAAATAACACAAATGCCTTCCACTAAATGCACATGTGGTGTACTTGTGTAGAAAATATCTAATAAAAAAATTGTATAAAATTGATACATTTTATTAAATTTAAGAATCAATAAAGAACCACCTAAAAAATGATACTAAAATGGAATTGTTATACCACTAAGATAATAAATCATTTTGTAAGTGTTTTTTGTCAATTGATACAATTCACTTTAAGATAAATAACACACTCACTGACTAATTGTTCTAAACTATCGGGAGGGGGATTCGAACCCATGTCTTGGCATCACCTTTCATCAAGTTTTCTTTTTCATTGGGGAAAAAAATCACATTACAAATTTGGTAGCAAACCTTTTTAAGTAAGGGTTTGTTTCATAATTTTAAAGCTAGTTCTTTAATTAGCTTTTATATTAAGTTTCTTTCATGTTAAAATTTAAATATAACTATAAAATAATAGTTAGTCCACTTTCTAAAAACTTGAGTTTTAAAGAAAATTAATTACTAACTCTTCTCCAACAATACACAAGAGCAAACACAATCACTACCAAATCCAATACATCTGCCCAACTATTATTAATCTCAATCGTCCACTTTATTGTCCCTTTGTTAACAAGCTTCACTTTATACTAATATAGCATATAATATAATAGATAGTTAACTTCCTAACAGCTTACGCTTTTAAGGAGAATTTATTGATAACTCTTCTTTAAAATTATCCAAGAGAAAACACAATCACTATCAAATCCAATACATTTTCCCAACTATTATTAATCTCATTTATCCATTTTATTGCTTTACTTGGTAACAAGCTTCACTTTATAGCAATATAACATATAAGATAATAAATAGTACACCTTTTACCGGCCTGAATTTTTAAGAAAATTGGTGATTAACTCTTTTGCCAACATGGAATAAGAACCTAAGTTCATAGGTTTGAACCTTTTAAATTACAAATTTTTTTGTCAATATTAAATGAGCATTTTTCTTTCACTTCTACTTTACTTAAAATATATCTCTACTCAACTTGATGGACCTTTAAGACTATGTACTCAATCCAAAAGTTAAAACTCATCACACTCTAGTACATAAATGAGAGCCTATTAATTAAAAAGAAGTATTAAAAAAATTTTGCTAAGAAGGAGGAGGGTTAAGATGTAAATATAATATATAAGAGAATAGTTATTTGAACTCTTAAAAACTTTAACAACTAATTCTTCTCCAACATTCCATATTGTTAATCGAAAAATGAATTGGGATTGTTTTTTCTACTGGCTACTATTATTAAAATGACTTGCTATTTATGATTGTAGAACATTTCTAACAAATAATACTATGATAATATAGATATCTTTTACGAAAAAAAACCATATGAATATAAATTTATCTTATCTTTTCTTATTGCTATAAGCGTATGTAGCTAACTTAATTATAATAAATTAAATTAGACTATTATTAGCTGTGTTGAGTATCTTTGTCCCACATCGACTAAAAACAAAGTAATAAAACTACTTATAAACTTAAGAAACCTTTAACTTAATAAGATCTTATTGGGTTGAATTAGACCTAAGTTTCTAACATGGTATCAGAACTAGGTTTAGTCTCTATGTGTTTGGACCTAATTGGGCTCTACCACAGTCTCGCTGTGGCGTTAATGTTCACTTTTTTTCACCGTGTGGAAAGAGGTTATTAAGTATCCTTATCCTAAATCGACTAGAAACAAAGTAACAAAACTATTTATAAACATGGAGAACTTTTAACTTAATAAAATCTTATTGGGTTGAATTAGACCTAAGTTTCTAAGAATACATTAACTCAAATGAGTATATACACTTTCACTTACATATAAAATTATAATTAAATGAAGCATGTATTAATCAATAAATATTATAAAAATCATTTTACATGTAAACTCTATTTAATAATAATAAATATCATTTTTCATTAAATTATGATCACATTCCCAAAAGATACTCAAATGCCTTTAGATATAAGTAAAACAATTGTCTAGCTGCTAAAAAAAACACACACACACACACCATTTTTGTTTCTCTGAAATTCGTCCGAGTTGTATTATTCTAGTAATGCTACATACAAATTTTTGTGCACTCTTTTATACATTCTTTGTATATATTAATTCTTGAATGGACGAATGTTATTTATTTATTTTAAATTCTCGAATTAATGTTTTTTAAATTAAAATAAAATAAGAAGAGAATATGCTACAGTATTTTATTATTTAGATCCAAAGCAAATTGGATTGTGATGACTAATGAAGATTTACGGTTTGGACAAATTCCGAATAAAAGTTTAGAAGCACCCATTATTGCAAAATAAATAATTAAATAATAATCTTCTTAGTACTATTTGGGAGTGTGATGCTTATTATATATATATATATATATATAGGTATATGAATCAATACGGGTAATAATGTACGTGTTCTAACCCATTTCAATGTATCTATTGACTTTGAGGATGGATATATATTAGTTCACTGAACATCAATGTTTTATATATATGTTAATCCGAACACTATATAATATAATGTAGAATAAACTCATTATAATGTTATGATTTTACCACTCAATTCAACTATCTCAAACTCACAAAAGTTGTATTAATTAAGTTTTTTTATATCTTTATCCTATATGAACAAGTGATTAAAGAAAAGTCTACCTTGTAAAAGTTTTAATTATTAAGATAATTAAATACTCAAGTTTTTTAATCATGGTGATATGAGAGTTAATAGATAAGATTATGAGTTAAAGGCTCTCAAACTCTAAAACGTCTCTATACAGTTTGAGATTCTTAATATCTTCTTCATTAGACCTGGTTCTGATTAGTAGTAATAATAATATATATCTATGGTTCGGTAAATAATATTTGAAATAAACGCTAATTATCTAATATCTGTTGGATTTATTCGTAATAACCCAATGGGTCGTGCATATGGCCTCAAATTCTATCAGTACTATGGTGGGTTGTGTTAGAGATAAATATTGATTAAATATGATATTAATTTGAGTTATATATATAAATATGAATATTATTATATATAAAATTAATATTTTAGAATTGAAAATATAATGTTGTTGTAAACTTTCACATGTTATTATATTTTTAATCAATTGGTACAAAATCTTAGGTTTTGTAAAATAAAAAAAAGAAAATTGATTCAATAGATTACAATATTAAATAATATATATTAAATATACTAAAATATGGTTTTTACAATAAATAAATATATGTTCTGAAAAGATATTAGAGATAAAAATATCCAACATTAATTAAATATAATTTATAAATAGTAAAGGATGGAAAGAATCATCATAATTCATAATTTAACTAGTTTGACCTGAGTGGTTGCACGCATGGCCTTTAATGTCGAAACAGAAAAACAAATTGTTAGGCATACATCAGTGTTATAAACCAGGGGCGGTGACTTGGGCATGATTCTCAATCCGAGAAGGCAACTTCGTGTTTAGCCACCACATTGAATTAGTGTTGTGCATATATGGATTAGTTTTATTTAAGATGAAAATCAAAATAGAATTAATATAATTAATTCTTAAAAAATAACAACTAATATAAAACAATAAATTGGAAAAATAAATTAAACCCTAACCAATTTTTTGTTCTCTTTTGAATCGGCTCAAATAGTTTTATTAAAAAATAATTTTTTTCCAATGAATTTTGTTTATTAATTACCTTTTTTTTTTACTTTTATATTATAATTTATAATGTTATGAATGGTAATTTGATTATATATAAAGTTTTATATTTCAATTAATTATCTAATATCATTAAGTTTATAATTAAAATTTAAAGTTTTAAAATTAAAATATATTTTTAAATACAGTAAAAAATCCGCTTATAGTTTTAATGTTACAAAAAATCTATTAATAATAAATTTATAATAAGTTATAAATAATATGACGTATTATTATTAATAAATATAATCGAAATCACGTAATTTTATTTAATAAAAAAGTAAGACTTAAATTGTACACGTATATTATAAATTTGATTATAATTATCGAAAATATTATTTTATATTATTTATATTTTATCTATAAAAAAAATTAACCTACTAATTTAATCTCTCGAAGAAATTGACTAAAGTCATCTTTCGCTACCATTGAATTCGGTGCGTAGTAGTACTGCTTCGAATTGATGTGAAACGAACACGTTCAACGCATTGTTAAGTGTTCCTTTCAGGGAATTGGGGTGATCTCATGGTCTTTATTGAAAAATCTAATATATGATCGATACTTGTATGTATTCATTCTCGATCTCAAACATATTTTTAACACATTAATTATGCAATAAGGAAAAGTATCTATTATTGTAAAAAGGTTTCCCAAGGTTTATTGGATCGATATATTTGGTTTAAATTTAATAAGTTATGAATTAGTTTAAGTAAAATCCACCAATTTATTTTAATTCTTCTTGTTTTTTTATCCTTATTTAAAAGATTAACTTTAATGTGTATTATATATGATTTAAAATTTTAACTGCTTTTAAGAATAAAACAAAAATTAAAGATGATAAAAAATATTTAATCATTTATTTATTTATTACCTATGTTGTTAATCTATTTATGAGAAAATAAATTCATCCCTTAAATGTCATTTATGAAAAGATCAAAAATTAAATTAATAAAAATTAAAATAATTTAAAAATATTAAGTTTAAAAATTTATATACATGAATTTAAATATAATTAACAAAATATATTATATTATTGATTATATTTAACAATAAATTAAATTAAAAAAATTGGAGTGACAAACGTGACCAACATGATGGCCTACTTCAGCATATCAAAGCATATAATCTGATGGGGGGCTTACCTTGAACTAATACTAGATCAAATCTAAATGGATTAAAAATGTAGGATTCATCCTACACCTCTACCTATGTATAAATCATACATAATTGAACCTCTTCTAAAAATAATTAAATGATCAATATAAAAGTATTATATTAGTTCACTCTATTCTATAAAATTATATAATTATTTATTAAAATAAAGAAAAAAATAATATTTTAAATTATGTAACATAATCTTTTAAACTAAAAACAATATTATTTAGTCACTTAATTTTATAAAAATGATCAATTTAAAATAAATAATATTTTTTTATTAAAATATTATTATTATTATTATTATTATTATATGAAATGATTAAAAACGATTAAAATACGAGTATACAATAATTATAAAGTTACAATTAATATTAAAACAATCTTCAAAATATTTATTTTTTAATTATCATTATTTTATTTTAATATTTTATAAATTTTAAAATTTAAAATTTTAATTGAAAATTAATATATATATCTAAATAACTTTTTGTTTGAATTTTATTTTTTTTATTTTTCTTAAAATATTTCATATTAAAATTTATTTTTATCATTGTTAAATACTCGTATTTTAATCTCGTTTTAATTACTTTGACAGAAAATAATATTTTAAATAAAAAATTATTTAAATAATATAATATTTTCTTAATTTGATATTTTTATAAAATTAATAGATTAAATGACATAATTTTTAATTTAAAAAATTAAATAGTATAAATAAATAAATTTAAAGTACTATTATAATAAATCACTCTAAGATAAATATAAAAATAAGGGTAGTTTGGTTGATATTTTTTTTATACAAAATTTATTACATTATCTTATCGAACTGTTATTCTGTTAATGTGTAAATGATTATTTTTTTTTCTGACTTATAAATTTGAGTGGAAAGAGTACAATAATTTGGGTTTAAAGCAGATGCCATTAATACTGAAGCCCTTCTTTTCATATCTAAAGTTGAAATGAGATCTCAACAGAAATGGCAAAACATAAATAAACAATAAAACCGGCTCCTACCATTTCATCCAATTAAATCATGCAATCAGTTGAGAAAAGTTCTCGACTTGAGATAAGTGAATTTTTCTTTGATACCGTCCCACAAAAATATACTTATACATTTTTTTTAATATCAAAATATTCAATTATATTAATATTTAAATAAAACCGTCAAAGATAATTTATTATAAATCCACCACTAGCTAGTTATACTTCATTCTTTATTTTTTTTAAAAGTATGTTTCCTTGTATTAAAACTATTTAAACTACTAATAAAAATCTAATTATATAAAATATTCTTATTATTTTACATTTTATTCATAATTCTAGTTTTGAAATTTCATCCACAATGTTTGTACATTACATTGACTTAATGTTCTTTTATACCTTATGATTAAAATTAAAATTACTACTTTTTAAATATAATAAAGATAAAAATGTAATAAATGTTTTTTCGATTAAATCGTTTATACCATTTGATAACTTAAATTATAAACGTTGTCATTTAATTCATTAATTTTAAAAAAATTGATTAACCAAAGACAAAACATATTATTTAAATTATTTTTATTAAAATATTATTTTTAATGGTATGAATTAAAACAAACTACATTATTTTAATTTTTAAAATATTAAAATATTACTTTAAGAAATAATAGTTTAATTAAATAATTGTTAAAATAACGTGTTTTATCTTTAATTGAACAATTGTACGAAGTTAAATAATTAAATGATATGAGGTAAAGATGTAAAGTGTGTTGTCTCATTTAGTTTCTGTAATTAGATTATATTATAATATTATCTTATCTTATTTATATTATAATCATAATGAATATAACTTTAAACATATTTTGTATCATTTTTTTATTAAATTTATATTATAGATTATTATTTATCATATATTTTTTTATTTTTAATTATTTCATTTATGACTATTAGAGATAAATGAAACAACTCAATTATTTACATTTCATTATTATCTTATTTGATTGAAAATTAATTGAGATAAGATATAAATTTTAAAAACTAATATGTTATATCATAAATCTTATTAATATCTTATTTTGATTTATAAGTCTAATATCACTTAGAATCTAAATAATCTAAGGGTACCTGCATTCTACTTCTTATAATAAATTTTTATCTAGATCCACATTTTTCGGGGGATATTAAGTGGGAATGTGGAAATATGTTTATTTGGAGACAACAGATTGGGACAAGGGATGGAAAAAGGATAGGGACCCCCGATCCTACCTTGTCTTACCGTGCCTCTTCGTCAATTAATTTAATTATTTGATATTGGAACATCTAATCCATAAAAATTTACAATATGTTATATAATGCAATTAACTATTAAAATATTAATATTTATACATATCTTGATGATTTAATTATACTAAAATAACAGAGATTATAATAGTTTTGTAAAATTTGTAATAAATTTAAAAGAGTATAAAAATTATCGAATTTGATCAAAAATAATAGTAATTGTAATGTTAGAATTATTTACAAAAATTTCTTATATGGATCTATGGGTACTCTTCTAAACATAAAACATTATAAAATATTTCAATTTGTAACTGTTGTGTTGCCTCTAAGAATAGAAGGTGACTATTGATGTGCTTTGAATAGCAAAACATGTAGCCATGCATTTGATCAATTGAAATTGGACTTTTATTTTTAGAATAATTAATAAATTATTTGAAGTAGCTGTCCAAGTTCTTCGGTCTACGTGTTTCCGTCTGTTCACGATCCAAACAATTAACCTTAATTAGCCCTAGCCTTCTGTGTGCTCCCATAACCAGTGTCAACATGTCCAATTTGCCCTTTACCCACTTTGTCCAGCCATTCAACATATTTATTTTAATATTGAAGCAATGATGATATATATATATATATATATATATATGATATCGTTGGCTTCTTTGTCAAGCTTGCCTGACCTACATGACGTATTTCCATGATTAGTAGTAGCTCGTATGACCACTACTATTTTAATATTCATTTTCATGAAAAATTCATAATTAATTTTATTTGATATTTCATTAAAGAATTTTAAGTTTTGATATTATATCTAAAATAAATTGTTACTATAACGGAAACGTTTATTATATGGACGGGAAAGTCGGTATGTCGATACTTATATCTATTTATAAGAATTGATTGATATATATATATATATATATATATATATATATATATATTAAAATGGATAAAAATAATTGGGAGACCAATAAGCCAAAAAGTTCGGGATATATAGTATCGTGGAATTAAGAGCATAATTTTACAGAGAACAAAAAAAGTTGTGATTATTATTATAAAGAAATTAAATAAAATACAAGCAAAATAATGATTTATATAAACCTTTGACTAAAAGATACTAAAAAATTATAATATATACCTACAGTAAAATTACTAAAATAAACTAATTAATCTTATATCACCCTTTAAACTAACGATGCAATAACAAGACACGGTCAAGAGTATGTTAAATAAATTAAAACTGAAAACGAAATGCTGAATGTATCTGTATAGAAGAAGAAACATAAGACAAAGAGAGAATAACAATCTTAAGATGATGTGGGACAATATAATAATAATTTTTAATATGTTTGATTTATTAAATAACATTATTGTTGTTATAATACATAATAGGAAGAAGAAAAGAAACCAACATCTATTAAGATACAAAAACTAGTGGTAGATAGAGTTGTATAGTATTAATACCCCAATCAACGTCACATAACACATTTAGCTCCAAAGATTAAAATTATATCTTCCAAAGATACCTTAAAATACAAAGAAGGGATTCCCAATAGTAGGAGAAGCAACAAATGAAAGAACAACATGAATATCATATGCAATATTGAGGTAAGTGATGGTGAGATAATCAAGATATCAATAATAATGCGATATAATTAAACTACGATATGGTGAAGAGGAACTATCAAAAGAAGTGTATTAAGAATTACTCTCAATAAGAGTATCTATAACTTTATTATTAGAAAGACAAACATGATCAAATATGTCTACTATGTATTCAAATTGGGATAGGAGATAATATTTTAGAGAAAATATGATTTTAATACCCAAAAAATAACATAATGAGCCCAAAATATTTCATTATAAATTGTCAGATTAATGTTAACTTCAACACTTCAGTACAATTCACATCATTTTAAGTAATAACCATGTTATCAATATTTAAAGAAAGCAAAAAAGGACCATTAAAAGTATATTTATAAAATAATGCATTATCATTATGGCTAGAAGAGGAACTAAGGGAGGAGATGATTATAGTAGAAAACTTTTTAAACCAAGCATGAGTTGATTGATTGAGACTAAAGAGTTTTTTAACCAAGGGAGACGATTATAATAGAAATTTTTTTAAACCAAGCATGAGGTGCTTGTTTAAAATCATAGAGAATTTTTCTCAACTTACAACTTCACAAGGTTTATATGAAATACTAAAAGGAGGTACCATGTAGACTTCTTCTTGAAAGTCACCATTTTAGAATGCATCTTTAATATCCATATGAGATGTACACCACACATGAGAAGATGCAACTATAATAAATATACAAACTGTAATAATTTTTGCAACAGGGGTAAAAATATCTTCATAATCCATACAACTTTCTCGAGAATATTCCTTTGCAACTACTCATGATTTATACCTTTCAATAGACTCATCAAAATAAACTATGCTTTATGGACCCTATAGGAACCAATAGTTCATTTACTTGATGGTAGAGGTACCAAGAATCATGTACTTGTTTTGTTGCAAAGTTGTTATTTTCTTTGTCATAAATTGTTTCGATATGGGACCAACAACTACCTCATTAATAAAGATAGGTTTACGAACACTACCATTGTTGCTAATACATAAATGAGTTAAAATAACAAATGTAAATAAAATTGGACAATTATGATGATTTACGATTGCATTGATGATATTGATGAGAAATAATAAGAGTCATAATTTCAAAAGGATTTTAGAAAACAAAAAGGTAACTAAAAGGCTAAATCTTCCAAATTGAATATAACCAAGTAAGATAGTTGAAAATCTATTCAATAATGCAACGATTACTTTATTACTAAGTATTTGATCAATTTTAAAAATGTCTTGATACAATCACATACTATGTCTACTTCTTCTCATAAAGGTTTGTCATTTTCTTATTACTAGTATTTTTTTCTTCCCTCTTAAACTTCGGTGGATTTCATTCATCTAAAGTAATATTTGAACAATCTAACTACAATTTCATATAATAAAAAAAAATTAACTGTTGCATTTGCAATTTCTACCGTATTTTTTTTTAACTAAGGATGGAGTCAAGATGGGTAAATAGTGGAGACATAAAGTTTTCTCGTAAAATGTGATGGACAAAATGCTAAAAGGAAGTTTGGACAATAATTTGGATAATTGGTGGAAGATGTTATTGATTGCTATTATAATATATAATAAGTATATTTTTAAGTAATCAGATTTTTTTATTTAACTTTTACATGTAAATTAATGTTTTGTAAGAAAAAAAATATAATAAACATTTTAATTTTTTAGTTTTAGTATTGAATTATCAATTTTAAATTCTTTTGAAAAGTAAAATTTGGGATATTGTTTATTCGATAATTAATTTCTCATTTTTAATTTTTAATTTTTTAAGTTTTAAAATTCAATTTCAAACTTATTTTTGATAAATTTTCATTTAATTATCTTTTTAATCATTTTGAATAAGGTTAAGTATTATTGGGTTATAAAATTTTATTTTTGATGAATAAAAAATAAAAATACAATTTCATTTTTCTGAATTTTCTGAATTTTAAAACATGGATAAATTTTAAAACTAATTTTCATAATTAAAAAAATAGAAATAAAAAATAAATTTTTAAACATATAGCCCAAATTCTAATTCAAAGAACGTCAACGGGAATATCCATGCATGCTCAATAACAGCTTGCTCATATTTCAGATTCTCAGATTCTGTAATAATTAATAGTTTTGTTACTTTAAATTTTATTTAAATTCATTGATTTGTCACCAAATGCAACACCGCCCATTTTTGTTTCTTTTGTATTAATACACTACTACAAATATTACATATGGCCTCGGTTTTTAACCGTGATCATAGGTCTATGGCCACGGTTATAAGAACCGAGGCCTAAGTGAGAGAGACTATAGGTAACGATCTATGGTCTCAGTTTTTTAACCGAGACCATAAGATGTACCTATAGCCTCGGTTATTAAAAAACCGAGGCCATAAGGTGTACCTATGGCCTTGGTTATATGCTAACCGAGGCCATAGGGTGTATCTATGGCCTCGGTTATATGCTAATTGAGGCTATAGGTACACCCTATGGCCTCGGTTTTTCCAATAACCGAGGTCATAGGTACCCCTATGGCCTCGGTTTTACAATAACCGTGGCCATAGGATATACATAAATTAAAAAAAATATAATTAATAATTACAATATTAAAAATAAATATAAATTACAATAAAATTATTAAAAACAATATTAAAAATTATATTATATTAAAATTAAAAGTATAATTACATTCGAGAGTTTATTATACACTGAAAAATAACAAAAACTTACTATTACAAACTGACTTTTTATTATTAATTACAAGCATAAAAATATGCTTCAAAAACGATTATAATGATAATTATTACTTTTTAGCTAATTGAAAAATCTCTCAAATCTTTCTTGACTCCATCTTCTGTAAATGTATATTCGATTGCATCTTTTTTCAATTGAAATATTTATCTCCTACCTGAATCACCACCGACAACATTAAGCAAGAATAATAATCAAATGAATTGTAATTATAGAAACACATTAAACGTCCTCAAGGTTACCAACGCAGTGCAACGCACCAGCACCAGCGCAGTGCACCAGCACCAGCGCAGCGCACCAGCATAGCGCACCAACACCATGGGAATTGCTTAACAAGTAACAATATTTTGTCAGAGAGATCACATTCGACAGCAAACAACAAAGAAGAAGCAACTACCTCTTTCAAAGCCCAAACAAGAAAGGAACCATCGATTGGATGGATATAAGCATTAATATATAACAAGTTACTATCAAAAGTCTGCATGATAATTTGCATAGTTGAACTAGAAAGTCATTAGCATCTTCCCTGAAAAAACAAGTTACGTGTTATTCCAACCCAGATCAGCCAACAACAATTGATATACTGTAGGTTTCACTTTGTAGAGTAGAATTTCATTTGCATACAAGATTACAAGAACTAAAACACACAAGTACAGGAAATACAGAGAATAATACTTTGAATTAGTACACAATTAACCAAACTTAACCCCAGCTGCTTGGAAACAACTAAACATACCCTTGTAATTAATAAACTATGGGGCTTGAGATTATTGTTCTATTAAGAGGAATTACTAATCTGTTTATTTACACGCTTTCTTGCTACATGAGACTAGTTCACACAGTCAACAGAAAACAATAAGATCCTACCATATAGTCGCATCTAGAATTTCACCTATGTTTTCAGGCCTCCTTTTAAATATTAACCAATAACGTACTAATGCAAGACGATAATAATAAATTAATGAGAAAGAATAAAACAATATTCAAGATATGAACCATCCTTACCCAAGTTAGAAGAGTCAATCCTGAAATGAAGTACCTACAAAGTAGCATATTTCCACACAGAGAAGAGCTCGTCAGTAGTATGTAAAAAGAAAATATGCAACTAAAAGACGTCCATGACACAGTAAAGCATTAAAAAGTCAATTTAGCATTGAGGTAAACTTGTGATCCTAGTATCCACTTTGCACAAGCATATAGCCAAACATAATGAAAAGATAAAACTACTACTAATATAAGCAGATATATAGACCATACAAATATAATAGCCAGTCCATGATAAAGAATAATTTAAAATAAACATGGATGAAACAATAAGAAAATATTGGATGAGTAAAATAAATATATATTGTTGTGTTCAGATCAACAACATGGGAAGCGGAGCATAATTAGAAGCAAAGACCCCAGCATATATAACACTTATTACCTTCCTATACAATAAAGTAAAATTATGTGAGAATAAAAAGTTACTATACCAGTGCTTTACCCTGTATGCTCTTTCCAAAGTCTCCTCCTTAGCTCGTTTTAAAACTTCTCCCATATGTTCTGCAGCATCTTCCTCAATTTGTGACACGCACCTGGAAAATATTATCTTCCAGGAGTCAACCCATCAAATAAATATTTCCAAAATGATAAGAATAATAAATTAACAGCATCAAGAGAAAATTTTTATTATTAGGTTGATATGTAATATCATAAAATATAAAAATGATATTTTATCTCATCACAAACAAAAATATAAACAAGCAGACTAGTATCCAGGCCATCTCCTTGCGTAAACTATATGATGTTCTAAAAGCGGAATACCGAAGATAGACATGTAAACTGAAAAATAAATATCAATACAAACAGAGTGATCAGAAATATACAAGAGAAGAAACCCAATTTATTTCATAATAATTAATATTAAACAAGGAAATACACAAGCACACACGTTTATTATATTAATATATAATATGGTTGTCATTACTGCAATTGCTAATGCTTATGATAACAGAGTGTTATTCTACACATAGGTTGATTGTTGTGTTATTTAGTAGTTAACAAGCCAAGTCTTAAATTAATTACTATATAGAATCAGACAACATCACAGACACTGATTATTTATTATCAAAATCAAGAAGGTCCGGACCAAATTAAAGCAAAACATTTTATTTGATAACACAATTTGTTCAACAACTCTGCTTGTCAGGACCAAATTAAAGAAGAGAATATGAACAGAAACAAGTCAGAGAAGAGGAGAAGAGAGGTTATACTTACCTGAAGCTGAATCGCCAACAACGACAGGGTCGGGCGTTGAGTTGCGAAGAGGAGAATATGAACAGAAACAAGTCAGAGAGAAAAGAAGAAGAGAGGTTAGAGGAATTCGTCGACAATATCTTGAGACGCGGCGTGGCGCGGCGTGGCGCGGCGTGGGTTGCTCGGAGAGAAATCAATTAACGCGAACTGGATCTGAGACGCAGATTTAGAAAAATGATTATGGAAGATTAGGGCTCGCGTTATTGCCTGGGAAGGTAATATATTAACTAATATTATATATATATATATATATTATAACTTAACGCAGCTGTCAATATTATATATACATATACATATATATATATATTAATTAATGCGAGTAATTAATAATATATATATATATTGGTAATTAATATTATATATATATATATTAGCCGGAGAATTTTATTAATATTATATATATATATATATATTTTAAGTCGGTAATTAATATTATATATATATATATATTACTTATATATTAGCTGGGGAATTAATGTTATTAATATTATATATATATATATTACTTAATTAGTGTAATATTAAAATTAGAAAAAAAATGTAAAAAAAAAGATAGAAAAAAAGAAAGAGAGTAAAAAAATAAAGAGTGCAAAATATTTTGATGTAAAAATTTAATATATATATGTACGATAAAAGAAAAAAAAGATTAATAATAGAGAAAAATAAAAAAATTATAAAATAATTTTTGTATTTTTTTAAATGAATTACATAGTATTTTAATATTGAAAACTCTATATTATTTTAAATTTAATCATAGTTATTTAATAATTTTGTTATATAAATGTTTTTATATATATTTAAATATAGTTTTTGTAAATTAACTTATAGCCACGGTTATTGATAAAACCGAGGCTATATGTATACACTATAGCCTCGGTTTTTACCAAACCGTGGCCAAAACCCTATGACCTCGGTTTTTAAAATAACCGAGGCTAAAATTCTGAGACCAAAAGCATACATTGTAGTAGTGATAGTTTGTATTATCATTCATCATTCCAGGCCATCTTCCAAATTCTTAATCTGACACTTATTAATTATTTTTTAATTATCTTTCTACTAATCGCTCTGTCAAATTATAAAATTAATATCTTAGTTGCTCTTAATACTTTAATTAGGGTTTATGAATCATTAAGGGCTGACTGTGATTTGTGATCGATGGGATTCCGAACTTGGTTGAACTAAAGGCTTTATTGTTTAACCTAAATCTACGTTTTAATTTAGGCTTTTAAAAAACATAATAATTTTTAATAAAACTTATTGTATATAAGAAAAAATTCATATTTTTGAATATAAAAAAACCCACATGTCTCACTTAAAAAAAATCACTCCTAAAAATCTAATGAATTTCGTATTAATAAATTATCATACAATTATTTCATCATCTCATATTTATATCTTTATATGTAATTAATAATTAACATGTCACTTGATACATATAACATTATTTTTTAAAAATATATAATTAATAATAAATTAACTATATATAATTTATTTATATTATTTATTTGCATGTGTGTTTGTTTTATAGTTAAATTTCTTTCAATTAATTATATGTTGGGTTAAGGTATTTAGTATTTATATAATTATTTAAAAATATATTTTAATCTTTTAATTTGTAAGGTATATATTTAAGGTTATATAAGTTATAAAAATGTATATTTTAATTCTCTATATTTTAAAATATATATTTAAAATTCTTTAATTCTTTAAAAGTTTTAATTTACTTCAAATAATATTTCCTTTTTCAAATGGTAATTCAAAAATATAAAATATAAAATACAAAAAGTAAAAAAAAACCTCAATATATAATACTTTTAAATTACTAATAAATCAGTAATTAAAAATATAATTATTATCAATTATTTACTGGTTAAATATTTATTTATATTTATATTTTCATCTATGTAATTTTTAAAAAATAATATATTAACTTTTAATATTTTGTTTTGAAATGTGTTCAAGTGTGTTTTTGATAAATTAACACAAATTGTATAATTTTTAAAACACAATATGCTAAACATATAATGGTTCTGTTAATTGTTAGATGGAGTATTGAAAATTTTAACTACAGTGTTCATTAAAAAAACAAGATGTATATTTTAAATAAAAAAGTTTACTCATTAATACTAAAATAGCATGGTAGTTGATGACGGCAAGAATTATGAAGGAATAGGATGAAGTGTCACAAGTCAGAACCGTGGTAGAGGTATAAAGTCTCAGTCCATACGTGGCACTATTTCAGAAACCCTGCAGCATGAAGTCCACCCACCATCTCAAATGCATTGTATGCAGGGATATTCTATGAAATCGTTTATTTTATATTCATTTAATTCGAATCCGATTATTGATTATATTAAAATATTCTAATCCGTAATTGATTCGATCATTTTTTATATCCATTAAATCTGATCCGTAAACTATTCGGATAATATCCGAACAATTCGATCAATAAATTTAATTAACTTTATTTTTTATATTTTTAAATAAATTTTTAAAATTTTCACAGAAATCATAACATAAAATTATTTAAATTAAAAAAAATATTAAAAAATCAAATACATATATATTAATTATATATATATATATATATATTTAATTTAATAAATATATATAATTAATTTGTTCAGATGAGATTATATAAGATAAATCGTAATGAAATATATCATCGGATTGGATTAGATTCATCGAATAATCGAATTTTTTACACACATTTAATTATACTATCTTGTTGCAACTTTTTGTTTTATTATTTTAATAGAAAAATTATATTATTTTAATATAATTACGAGCGTCAGCAATAATGTTATTATTTAAACACCGCGTAATATTCACGATTACTAAGTCAAACAATATAAGAATTGAGACAATAATATAGTAATTGTCAAATAGGTTAATTATATTGTATGAAATATTCATTATAAATGTGGCATTTGTAAGTTATTTTATTAAATGAAGGTACTTTGTAGCTTAGCTAGCAGCATGCATGGGATTTTCTTAGGGTAGAAGCGTTACAACATTATTAAAAACTGTCGCAATGGCGGTTTTAGGAATTATATATAACTAGTTTTTTTTTTTTTAAATCAGAGCAGTTATACAATTTGATTATTCAAAATTCAAAAATATATAATAGTATTAATTATTGAATAACATTAATTATTATTATTTTAAATTTTATAAAATAAAAAAATAAGTATTTAAATATAAATTAAGTTATATTTATTATAATTAAAAAACTGATGTTAAAATATTATATAAAGTAATTTATAAAAATAATTTTAAAATAAATATTTCATTAATTTTTTACTTTCATGATAAATAAATATAAAAATTAGTAATTATTTTATAGTAATATAATTCAAATACAATATAAATATTAGTGATTTTTCACGATATTGACAATAATTATAAAATTTTATTTAATAAATAAATAAAATATAATACAACAACACAACTAAATATACTGAATGTATTTACAATCACAATTACAATTAATACTAATACATGTATACTATTAATGATTTATTAACACAAACCCTCAAGTTGACAAATAGATATCGATCATGCCAAACTTGCTTAGTGAACCGTATAATGTTTTCTTCGAAACTCCCTTAATAAGCATATCTACAAGTTGCTCTTCTGTAGGAATAAAATGAAAACTAATAAGTTTGCCATCTAACTTCTCTTTTATAAAGTGACGATCAACCTCTACATGCTTAGTGCGATCATGTTGTACTGGATTTTGTGATATATCAATGACTACTCGATTGTCACAATACATCTGCATAGTATTTTTGAGTTCGAAACCCAAATCCAATAACAAAGTTCTTATCCACAGTAATTCATAAACCCCATGAGCCATACCTCTATACTTGACCTCAACACTACATCATGTTACAACTTTCTGCTTCTTACTTTTCCATGTAACCAAATTTCCTCCCACAAAGGTAAAATAACCTGATGTTGACTTTCTATCTGTAATATTTCTTGCCCAATCTGCATCTATGAATCCACAGACTTCAAGAGGATTATTGTGTTTAGAGAACATTACTCCCCTTCTTAGAGCCGATTTCAAATACCTTAAAATTCTCAAAACAACATTCATATGGTTCTCCCTTGGATTATGCATGAACTGACTCACCATACTTACTACATATGCAACATCTGGTCTAGTATGAGCTAAGTAAATCAAACGCCCAACCAATCCATGATAACGAGCTCGATCAGTTGGTATCTGATCAAGATACTCTACTAAACAATGGTTTTGCTCAATAGAAGTGTCAATAGGTTTGCAATCCAACATACCTATCTCTGTTAGCAGATAAATAATGTACTTCCTCTGACACAGATATTTTCCTTCTCTTCCCTTCGTTACCTCAATTCCTAAGAAGTACTTTACTTCACCTAAATCCTTCATCTCGAATTCAGAGGCTAGCTGTCTTTGTAATTTATCTATCTCAATAGTATCATCACCATTGATTATCATATCATCAACATAAATGATTAGGGTTGTTACCTTCCCTCGTTGATGTTTGAGAAATAGAGTGTGGTCTGAATTACTCTGTCTAAAACCAACATTTTGCATGAACTGTGAAAACCTTCCAAACCAGGCTCGAGGGTATTGCTTGAGACCATACAAAGACTTCCTCAATTTGCATACAAAATTACCAGGAGAATCAACTACATACCCAGGTGGAAGACTCATGTACACCTACTCGGCTAATTCTCTATGAAGAAACACATTCTTGACATCAAACTGCCGAAGTGACCAGTTTAGGTTAGCGGCAAGTGAGAGCAAAACCCGAATAGTATTCATTTTGGCAACAAGAGCAAAAGTCTCATCGTAGTCTACACCATACGTTTGAGTAAACTCTTTTGCTACAAAACGAGCTTTATACTGATTTATGGATCCATCACAATTATGTTTTACAATAAACACCCATCGACAACCAACTGTCTTTTTTCCTTGTGGTGGTGGCAGAAGTTGCCAAGTAACGTTCTTCTTTAACCCATCCATCTCTTCAGCCATTACCTTTCTCCATATTGGATCTCCCAATGCATCCTGCACTTTGTTAGGTACTAATACACCATATATTTGATTCACAAATGATTTATATGACTTAGATAATCTTTTAGTGGACATGTAATTGGCTACTGGGTATTTTGATTTTGCATGAATATTTGGTTCATACCTTTTGCCTGGTTGACCTCGAGTAGACCTATTTGGTAACACATACTGTCCAACATTAGACTCAATGCTATTAGTATCAGTAGGTGTACATACCTTAGATGAGTGACCTTCAGTACCAGGGAGTTGTTGATCACGGGTAGGAGTAATGCCTGAGGGTACAGTTGTGTCTTCAACTTCATTTTCTGTAAGTGAATTTGGTGCTTGAATACTTGAAGCATCAGCTTCTGCAAAGACTGGATTCAATGGATTAGGAGTCTCATATGGTCTCATTGAAACATCAATTGGTGATTCTACTAATGCCTCATGTTGTGCGTTTTACAACACACAAAAACGTGCAAGTATACACGGTCACAAGTAATAAAATTTGTAAGTAAAGTATCGTTCCCACGGAGATTTGTAACTATAATTTGTTTATTACTAAAATTGTCTCAATCTGATTTTATTCAAAACGTACGTTCATTGTAGCAAATGTAAGAAAATAGTTAAAACAAAAAATAAAAGAAATCTAGGATTGCAATTTTTCACCAAATTAATCAACTCAAATCATTTTATTTTCTTTTGATTTATATTTTTTAGTACATTTAATTTGTCAACCGAAAACTTCTATTTTTATTCATACATCTCTTCCGAGCTCCGTACAAACACACCTCGTTAAATTAATTCACTATATCTCTATGAGAATTAAATTCACCGAAATTCATTACGTTTTAAGTTTTCAAATGGCCACACATACAATTAGGGTATATTCCTATCCTTCATCATACATGTCATTCTATTTACGAGCAATATACACACGAATGCCTCTTCCAAGTTTATTCATGTGCCACGGATCATTTCGATAAGATTCGTAAATAATCAAAAAGAATTAAGCAAAAAATAGAACGAACAAATCGAACAACATATAAATCTATAAAAAATAATTAAAATAAAAGCATCATAAATTTAGATCAAATGCAACCCTAGAAAAATTAAATTACTTCATAAAATTAAAATAAAAATTACAACACCTACAGAAAATTAAGATGAACAAGAAGGAAAATTAAAACATCACTTAGAACAAATTTTAGGCACACGCAGAACACAACAAAAGCCAAAAATGGCTTCTGCGTGTTCCACAGCCAACACACAAACACCCCAAAAATTACAAACTCAAAAAAAACTTCTTAAAACTATCATCTTATCTACTATTTATACCCAAAAATAATACATTTTTTTTAATAAAACGTGTAATAATTTTTTATCGAAAAATTAAATAACGCGTATCGAAAATCGGATCGAAAATTCACGCGTGAGACAGGGGCGCCGATTCAGCCTTTTTTTAATTTCTTTATGCTTGCCACGTGTCAGCGTCTGATTCGCTGAAAGGAATTAACGCGGACACGTGGCAGCTTCTCATTGGGCGTTGGAAACGGCGCCGGTAACAAAAAAGAACGGAGAAAACGGCCATAAACGGGTGCGATCCTGCGCTTTCGCGCTCATCGTAACATGCCACGTGTCGTTCCATGATTGGCTGAAAAATAGAGTTGGACACGTGGCAGTTTCTAATTTGAGGAAGGGATTCGAAAGGAACATGTGGCAGATTCTTATTGGAGGGAAATCCGGGTGCACGCTGAGATCAGCGCACAGGATCAGACGCGCGCGTACAGTGGCTGACGCGTCAGAAAAGTGGGTCCCACCTGCACGCCGGCCTGCACGGAAGGTGGGCCCCACTCGGGCGCCGAGCCGCGTAAAAAATTTTGCACCCACGCGTTCTGGTCGGGCGTGAATGGCACGCGCGGATCTCAGCCGTTTCTTCTTTGATCGGACGACCACGTGTCGCGCGTGCATTTTGGCGCGTGGTCTTCTCACCTGCGTAGAAATTTAAACTTTAATTAATTGGATTTTGGCCCACTAATTTAATCCAAATTACATTTTGCACTTTCTTACATTACAGTTAAGCCCTTTGCTAATTTTAAATTAAATTTTTAAACTTTTAATAATTATAATTAAGCCCAAATTTAATTTAAATTATATTTTCGATTTTTATAAATTGTAATTAAGAAACTATATTATCATAAATTATATTTGTGGACAGAAATATGAAATTAAGTACATTTTCGATACAAATTATTTAATTTTATTAAAAATGTATTTTTAGCACATAAAAGGAAAATATTAATTTATTTAACAAAAATTAACTAAATATTAATAGAACATAGCAATTATCATTACTAAAATTGATGAAAATATCTGTATAAAATACAGTTATCACCTCCCCTCACCATGATATAATTCTTCAAAATATGTATTCTCCCCATGACGAGCAATATGAGGTGAAGAAAAATAACTCATGTTCTCAAAGAAGGTAACATCCATAATGACAATACTTTCTGGTCGGTGGATGGAAGCATTTGTACCCTTTCTGATAACTTCAATAACCAACAAACACACATTTAATTACCCGGGCATCTAATTTAGACCATTGATTTTTAGGAACATGCACAAAAGCAACACAACCAAATACACGGGTAGGAAGATTATGGAAGGATGATAAGGAGACGTAAGATGCGAGAATCTGGAATGTGATTTTTCCGTTAAGGACACGAGACGGGAGACGATTGATGAGATGGGCAGAAGCCTGTATAACATCACCCCAAAGATATTTTGGTATATAAGTACTAAATAAGTGTGCACGAGCCATATCAAGTAAATGATGATTTTTTCTTTCACACACTCAATTTTGTTTCGTTGTTTGCGGACAAGTAATTTAGTGAATAATCCCATGTGTTTTGAAAAAATCTTGAAAAACAAGATTAACATATTTCCCCCCATTTTTATAATGGAGGGTCCGAATGATGCCATTGTATTGTGTTTGAATGAAGGTATGAAAAGTTTGAAAAACTAAAAAAACTTCATCTTTTGTTTTAAGAAGAGAAATCCATGATAACTTTGTACAGTCATCGATAAACGAAACAAAATATCTCATACCCGATATAGTAGGCTCTTTAGATGGTCTCCAAACATCATAATGAATTAATTCAAAAGGAATAGTACTTTTATTAGAAATACTTGGAGAATAAGTATTACGATGGCTCTTGGCCAAAACACAAGTCTCACAATGTAAAACAACTCACTAACACCAATAAATAAAGTGGGCATGGTTTTTTTTCATAAGACTAGAAGTCAATGCAATGCGTGTCTGTGCTCTTGGTTTCTCCCCTGCGTAGTTCTGATCCAAACGGAACAATTTGGCCCTTAGATACCCTGGACCAATTATTTCCCTGGTAAGAAGATCTTGAAAAATCACATACATAGGATAAAAGGTTACAAAATATTTAGACTCAATATTCAACTGTGGGACAGATATTAAGATATGAGATAAGTGAGGTACATATAAAACATTATAGAGCTGTAAAGATTGAGTGATATGAACTGACCCCTTTCCTCAGACAAGAAAAGGCTTCACCATTAGCATTTGTAACATAAGACACTGGTGGGGAAGATAACTCATTAAAATAAGATTTATCATAAGTCATATGATCAGATGCACCAGAATCAATAATCCAAGTATTAGACCCAACAGAGTGAGAAACATTTAAGGTTATACCAATCTTACTATGACCAGCTATTGAAGCTGTATGGATACCTTCACATTCCATAGGAAGATTCTGTCCATAGTAGTCTGGTTCTTGGACAATTTGCACTACAACTACTTTTTCTTTAGAACGATGATGTTGTCGTTTTGCTACATAGTAGTCTGCTTTTAGTTTCAAGTGTGGATACAGTTTCCAACAAGTCTTAAGAATATGTCCCTATTCATTGCAATAAGAGTAGAGAGAATGAAGGCGATTGATAAAACCTAGTGGAGGTGTCTGCTGATGAAGTGGAATTGAATTTTGCTACTGGAAGAAAGATGCCTTTGATTTAGCTTGAATGGCTAGGCTTGATACCTCAACATGTGCCTGATGAAGACTCTCTTGCTGAGATTCGTCTTTACGGATGTATGTAAAGGCGGTAGTCAAGTTCGGAGGGTCTGACATTCAAAACAATTATGCAGCAGAATAAAGATTGTTGAATTTTTTTTGGGTCGGGTTGGGCTGTGGATTGGGCTGATAAATGGGTTGTCTAAATGTTTGGGCTAATGGGTTGATGGGCTTGGATTAGGGTTGATAATTAAGACAGAGCTTAAAAAACTAAAAAAATTGAATAGAGTAGTGTAGGAGCTGTGCGGACTCACAGAGAATGCAGGGGTGAAGCTGGACATCGCAGGGATCGCGAGTTGGACAGCGTAGGGCTGGACGACGGATCTGCAACTGCGGCGCGAACTGAACATTGCGATAATATTAATGGCACTACATAAAAAACTTACGGCCGCGCTAGGCGACGCTGCTATTCAGAAATCAGTAAGATTTTTTTTTTCTTTCCTACTTTGATACCAAATTGAATATACTGAATGTATTAAAATCACAATTACAATGAATACTAATACATGTATAAATACAGTAAATAAAAATCTACTTTTTGAAAAAGTGTTTTTAGGAAAACTATATTAGTATGGAGCTGATAAAGTATATTAGTTGCATACAACTAATATACCATTAATGATTTATTAACAAACAAATTAACTTATTTAATTAATATTTTTACTATTAAAAAATTTAATTTTATATGAATGATAGATATAACTTGATTGAATTTAATAACCATTTTTGCTTAAAAATAATTTACATTAATTGATTTTTTTTAAAAATGATATGAAATAAAAGTATTAGTTCAATCAAAATATGATATGTTTATAAGTGAATTGACCAAACACTCATTAAATGATTAATTATGAATTGTCACTCTTAATGTAATAAAAAAAACATTACACAAAATAACTATCCATAAAAATATTTTTAAATGGACATTTTGATATTTATATATAAAAAAAAGGGTAAAAACTTATTTATTATATAAACATTTTTCATATTTATTGGTTAAAATATAAGAAAAAAAGGGAGTTTGGTTCGTAAGTGAATTGATCGAACATTTATTAAATAAATAATCATAAATTGTATGAATTTTCATATTTAATGTAATAAAATTTATTATTATATATTTTTTAGTATTTATTGGTATAAAAAACTTAAAAAAGGGTAAAAATTATATTTATTATATGGATATTTTTCTATTTATTCACTATTCATAAAAAATTTATTATATAGATATTTTGGTATTTATTAATCTAAAAAGCTAACAAAATTTAAAAAATGTAACAATGTATTTAATATATGAACATTTTTTATATATATTAGAGTAAAAAAAAAGAAAAATAGAGTTTGATTAATCCGTGAAATGATCGAATACTCTTTAAATTAGTAATCATGAATCGTATGAATTATTACCTTTAATATAATAAAAATAATTTTATTATATAAAATAATTATTCATAAAATAATATATTATATAGATATTTTAGTAGTTATTAGTGTAAAAAACTAACCAAAATGTTAAAAATTGTAATTATTAAATGAATATTTTGATATTTATTTGTGTAAAAAATTTTAAAAAAAATAAGAAGAGGAATTTGATCTAGAATACTCTCTTTTAGTGTAAAAAACTAATAAAATGGTAAATATTATATTTATTATATAAATATGTTGATATTTTATTTTTTAAAAATAAAAAATAGAAAAATCGTTTTTATATATAAAGATAAGAATAAACTGATGATTTATTTCATTCAGGTAATCTCAAACACAAATTATATTTGTAAAACTTGTGGCATGTGATAAATTTTTTATTTTCATAATTATTTTATGGTAGTGATATTTTGATAATTATATTTATTTTTATCATAACAATATTTTATTAATAATAATATTAAAATATAATTAATTATAAAAATAATTAATAAATTTTTATTATGATAATAATAAAAATTATCATGACATATATTTTATTACACAATATAATTATAATAACTAGTTATACGTTACAGAAGAGAACATTAATAAAACACATTGCTTATAAATTAAAGATACTAATATAACACGATGAATTAAAGGATAAAGCTTTATGAATTAGGCATCAATTGCATAAGCCCCCAGCAGTTGAGATTCTTGGGACCGACCTTTCCTGGGTTTGGAGAATGACAGCCAACTAACAGAACGTAAATAGTCGGCGCTTTATTCTTAGTATTCTTATTAGGCCGGTCTCTTATTGCAATAATTACTTTTTTAATGTTATATTAGTATGCCATAACAAAATGAGTTATATCATTATCGTCACAATTCTTACTATTATATATTAATTTGTTTAAAAACGAACGTCACGTACGAAAGGCTGAGAACATATGGTTAATACATAAGTACTGATTTTTAGTTATTACTGAGCCACTGAGTTCTTTTTTTTTCTTATTGTGGACCAATAGAGAATTATAATGAGTCTGATTAGCAAAATATATATATATATATATTTGTGTGTATATATCTGAAAAGTCTCATCTAAATAGTGTCAAGAAAAATAAAGGGTGGTCACGTTTTACAAGAAAGATCATTTGGCATTTCTAAATATTGTACCATTTAATTTCTATTCTTTTCGAGAAAATTATATCAATAAATTAGATATGAGAGAATTAATCATAAATATTTAAACAAATAGATATAAAATCCGAAAGAAAATGAAAATGAAAGAAAGAAAGATTGGTATATGTGAGTAGATACGTATAGCTGGGAGCCTGGAATGTATGGATATTGTGTAATTCAACGAGGCATGAGTAGATTTTGACGATTGTGATGAGATATTTGAAATCTAAATCTTCTCAGAATCTCAATTTTTTTTAATAATTATCCTATACATATCATTTAGTTATAACCTTCTCACTCTTATATTTTCTATCCTCGTTCCCAATTGCATAATATTATTTAAATTATATTCCTCCTTTCTGTTATTTTACCTCGATAATTACTGTGTACATGTATAATGAAAAATGAGAAAAAATATTTATTATTATTAAATAAAATAATAATTACACTACGATTTAAATAAAAAATTTGATATTTATTATTTGAATCAATATCATATTTATTTTTTAATCAATCAAAATTTTATATATAAATAATATAAACAAAATTTATCGACCCAAATGTTGAATAAATAAACTAAAAAGTTCGAAAACAAATAAAACAAAATTTTTACGTTCAGTTATTAAAATTGTTCTTCAAGCTCCAAAATAATCAAAAGTGTTTTGCTCTTAACAGTATTCAAATTAGATGGTGTATGTCGTTGAAATTGTGCGTTGAACTTAAGAAACATAACATCCTTTTTATAGTCATGCTTCTCATCAAAGCATGGACATAATTACTAACTTTCAGTCATAACCGATGAGTTATGACTCTTCAGAAACGTATCGACCACTAAATGATCTCTTAAAGAAAAAACGAATTGAAATTTAAAATTGGAGAAAAGAAATAGATCGATTACTTTTCCCTACTTGGTCCAAACGTTCAACTTATTCTCATCGATTATCTTTCTTAAGAAATAAACATATTAATCATGACGATAGATCCTCTAAAAGAGAGTATTATCTTTCATAGTGGAAGTAGCAGTCAAGGTATGCTTCGCACTCCTCCAACACAAGGGTCCACTCGTAAGCATGAAAATGTAATTAGATGTGGATTTGTGTGAATCAATACAGCCAGCAAAGTCACCATTGGAGTCGCTAATCACTTACAGATTGTTAGTTCGTCTATACATAAACCTATATTTGTCCAAACCTGAATTACTTTCATATCGTCCCAACATTCTAACAGCAAATGCAATGTTAAGTCTTGTGCAAACTTAACATACATCAGACTTCCAACAACAGAAGCATATAAAATGTTCTTCATTTGTTCTATTTCAAAATCATTATTTGGTCAGTCCGAATTGAACTTATCGTCATTCACAATGGGAGAAACACTTGGTGAGTAATCTTTTATTCGAAAACTCTCTAAAACTTTATTGATATAGATTTTCTGATATAAACCCAAGATTCCACGAAGTTTGTCTCTATATATCTTAATGCTAATGACATATCTTACTCCCACTAACCTTCTAGTATATGCATTGATTCATAGGGTTTTCAAAAAAATTGAATGAAGAAATTACTTAATGGAATTTAAAATATCATGGGTGGGATGCTTGTTTTAATCTATATATAGACTTATTAAGCTTATAAACCAAATGCTCACCATCACTATTGAGAAATCCTTTAGGTTGTTTCATATAAACTTCTTCTTCTAAATCTCCGTTAAAAAATGTTATTTTCACATCCATTTGTTAAATCTCAAGGTCAAAATGGCGTATTAATGAAAAATATAATGTGCAAGGAATCTTTCTTAGATACAAGGGAAAAAGTCTTTGTATAATTAATTCCTTCTTTTCTAAGTGAATCTCTTGGCAACTAATCTGACCTTGTATCTCCCAATGTTGCCCAACAGGTCTTTATTTGTTCTAAAGACCCATTTACATCTAATGGATTTTGCACCATTAGGAAATTCAACGAGGTTTTAGGCTCCATTACTCTTTATGGACCTTATCTCATTGCATTGTATCATAATTCAAACTCTTTGCAACTCATGGCATGTGAAAAGGATTTAGGATAATTCTAAGCTCCAGTTTTACATTCAAATTCATGTAGATATACAACATAATCACTAGAAATTTTTGACCTTTTAATTGTAGTAGATCTTTTTAATATTGTACCATCATCTTCTTGGAAAGTATTAGGTTCAATTTATTGTTCAAAAGTTTCAAGAACATCTGAAATAGTTTGATCTATTGGAATGTTGTCAAAAACTTGTGTAATTTCAATGATCGTTTATTTAACACTAGCTTGTACTTAATGAGTGTTGTGAACACCAATTAATCTATCTTCTGAAGTGAAAGGTTAAGACTCTAAATGATAAGTATCATAAACTATGTTCCTGATTTGATTGCTCCTACTAATCATGTCATACTCAAGAAAACTTGCATTTCTTGATTCCACAAACTTAGTGTTGTAGAATGGACAATAAAATCTATAGTTTTTAAACCATTTGACATATCCAATGAAATACCCACTAATGGTCCTTTGGTCTAGCATTTTGTCTTGTGAATTATAAATCCTCACTTAAGATGGGCATCCCCAAATACACATATGTCGCAAACTCGGTTTCCAATATTTCTAAAATTCAAATGAAATCTTTGAGACAACCTTGGTTGGAACTCGGTTTAATATATACATAATTGTCTTTAAAGCTTCAGTCCACAAGAATTTAGGAATATTGGAGTAGCTAAGCATATTTCGTACCATGTCCAATAATATTCGGTTTCTCCTTTCTACTATACCATTATGGTATGGTGAACCAAACATAGTGTATTAGGCAACTATCTCATGCTCTTGAAGAGAAACTTAACAAACAGACCTGGTGTTTTCCTTTCTCAATATATCTACTATAATATTCCCCACATTTATATGATCTCACAAGATTTATTTACTTTATGCATTGTTTCTCTACTTCAACTTTAAAGATCTTTAAGGTATCTAATGCTTTGCTCTTATTATGAAGCATGTTGAGATACATATATCGAGAAAAATCATCAATAAGGATTTTATCTCCAACCATTGAAATTATTCTTCAAGTTCCAAAATAATCAAAACTATTTTGCTCTCTATGTTATAAACACTTTTAAGTTCTTAACAACACTTAAATTAGATGATGTATTACACTAGAATTGTATGTTGAGTTTAAGGACAATAACATATGTTTTATAGTTGTGTTTCTTATCAAAACATCAACATTATTATTAGCTTTCAACCATAATTGATAAGTTATGATTTTTTAGAAACGTTTGAACTATTAAATGATATGTTAAAAAAAACATATTAAAATTTAAAGTAGGAGAATAGAAACGGATGAGTTACAAATAAATGTTGATACATGCCAACAAAAAGGAAAATTAAGCTGCATGTGGAATTGGACCAAATGCTATATTTTCAGTTCTTGAATTAGAATAGGGGAAAAACAAACAACCGTTTCTATTGCCAATGATAGAATAGCTATAGTACGAGACTCATGAAGTTCTTTAAGTAAAGCCAATTACGACAAGTGTCTGAGTTCTTAGCCAATAATTACAAACTTTAGAGATCGACATGTTTCTTATTAGAATTTCGTAGTAGGTGAGGAAGCAATATTGTGAAAAAAAAAACATTATTATTATTATTATTATTATTTTCCCGCTGAAAATATCTCTTCCTTTTCCCATTAACAGAGACAATTTTAGTTAGATGTATGTATATATACGAGTTAATTTGAGTTTATATTAAAATAGGAATTAATTTAACATAATTTGAACCAATTTTATTTGTTTTGTTTGAGTTAAGTCAAGACAAATTTTTTCCATTTTTTCTATTAGATTTTATTTATTAATATTTTTTTAACTCTTATATTATATTTCTAATGTTTTTAATATCAATTTTATTATGAATTTTAAAATTAAAGATTTAGATTTCAGTAAATCATTTAGTATTATTATTCATATCAATCAAAGAGTTTAAAAAAGATTTAAAATAAAATAAATACGCAATAATAAATAGTAGATTATTTGAATTTATACCTTTAAATAAACAATTATATACATAAATTATACATTCTGAAGAATTTTCTTTTAGTAAATGATTATAATAGCAGTATTTTATACATAGAGTTTTAACATTGATACGAATAGTACCTGGAATGAAATAGCTGGTGTGTGATGCCGACAATCTAAGGAAGAAGATTATAAAGTAAATAGGTAGGTGGAGGCAGGGAAGCAGACAAATACATGAGAAGATAAAAGATTAAAATTTAATATTAATCAATTCTATAAAAATAAGAACCAACTTAAATTAATAAAATCTTAAAATCAAAAATATTTAATCTAATTAATTCAAATATATTGAATTAGGTTGATTATGTTATATTTTCACACCCCAGTCTTACCCATGAAATTACATATTTTGGCAAGGTTTGTTATTTTTTTTAGTATTTTGAAAATAAGTGTGATTTCATCGTATTCTAACATCCAACCATGTGTTGCTTAGATCTCATTTATAAAATTTCCTTAAAAAATTGTACATAACAATGTTGTTGTAACACAATCACCCCAAATATTCAAATTAATTTTTTTAATAAGCCGCTAGAATCTAAAATCAAGGGTTTGATTAATGAATATGGCTAATTTTTTAAGTTATTTTGTTTGTATTATAAAAATATTTTTATCGTATAATTTTTATAAATAACACATAAATATATTAATTTTAAGAATCGAATAACTTATTAATGATTTATAAAAATTAAGTAACCAAAACATTTAAGTAATACAAACTTTTAGAATAATTTTCTCTTGATTTATATGTACATTATTTAATGTTATTAAAAAAAATTGAACATAAACAACCATTGAGTATATTTAGATACTAGAGGGTTAGAATGTAAGCTACAAATTCTATAATCACATATTTTGTATCACTTCGAAAATTATTTATTGAAAAAATTGAGTATATTTTTTCTATTATAAGTATTTACTATTTATTTATCATTTAAATGAATATAACTCAAATTAAAGCAGATATTTAAGCAAAAATATTAAAACATAAAAATAAAAACACAAAAAATTTAACGAGATTCAGTATAAATATTACCTAGGTCCTTAGTCATCGTCGATTACTTTCACAATCTTCAAATGAATGAAATCAAAAATTAAAATTAACTGAATAAAATTGAGTTAAACAATTACTCTTATAAAATAAAAAAAAATTTACAAATTTTGGAATATTTATAAATAATAGGTCAATATTTTATTTATAGCTCAAAATATAACATCAGTCTTTATTTTTAACTAATACGAGACTTTTCAAATTTATTTACTAAAAAACTATAAAGATTATTTTATATGTTATCAAATAAATAAAATAAATAGATAGAATGATATATATTTCTTAAAAATTACTTACAAATTTACTTATTATATTTGACAAGTATATGTATTGCCTCACATGCAAAAATTTGGAAATGTATACCTAGCCTAAATAATAGTTACATAAATACGTGCTTATCCAAAGAGTTCCAGAGCGACAGTTATCCACACAGTATGATCGTAAAGGTTAATCTAAGAATAATTTCATTTTTTTTATAATTTAAAAGTCTAGTTATTTTTAAAAATAAAAATTTAATTTTAATCTTAGTAAAAATAACTCTAATATTTTAAATAATCAGTACATGCAAAAAAAAAGTGTGATTACGTAAGAAAAAATGGTTCACTGTCCTAGGTAACAGCTTGGTTTGTCGCGTATCAGATTGAGTTCAAAGGGCCTATCATTTCGATCAGTGTGTAGCCTTGTTTCCAACAGAGTGATTTAATCTGCGATCAAACAGACTTAACCATAATTATTATTGAATGAGTTGGTATTATGTCTTCCTTCCTTGTGCAAGTGGTTATAGATCGTTCTCTTGCGGTTTTTAGACGGGTTTCCTGCCCATATACCCAATAACCCAAACATTAAATGAACTATTATTGGACGAGCCAGAGCTTCAGGGTCGGACGGTTAGTTTCATTGATTTGATTTATAGGTAAGTTGTTTTGTATTGTATGTGTTAAGTTATATTTCATATTGTAATTAATTTTTATTATATTTATATTATTTTATTATTTTATTTTAACTATACTTACTATTTTACTTTTATTACACGTGTATTACACTTATTACAATCCTATAAATAGGGTTCTTTATATACATTTTTAAATATACCAATACAACATTAAATCATTCTTTCTTCTTATCTCTCTATACTCTTCACATTGTATTAGAGCCTCTCATATACCTCTAAAATTTCTATCAAAATTTTGTCTCTCTTCATCACAATCAATCTGGTTCACCCTAACTCGTTTCACTCTCAACCCGGCTCATCTCAACTCGGCTCACTCCAACCCGGCTCACCTCAACCCGGTTTAAGGCTTATTTTCAACTCCTCTTTTTCATTTTTAAAGATATCTCTTTTATACTGTTTCTATATATTTGCTTTATATTTTCTCCATTATTTTGTTAAAATGGACCAAAATGATATCTCAAAACCAATCTCTATCACCCTTGATGATACTAACTACCTAGTTTGGGCACAAGCAATGAGAAGTTTCTTTAAAGGACGCAAGCTATGGGGTTTCATAACTGGTGATATCTCTATACCCTTCCAAGAAACCACTTAAAACAACTCTTTATTTGATAACCGCCTTGAAGATTGGGAGAGTAAATATCATCAAATTATTACCTTGTTCCGCAACACCAACTTACCCTCAATCCATGGTGAATTTGGGCGTTTTGAGACTACCAAAGAAGTTTGGGAATTTCTTGAGGCTTGCTTCACTACAACAGATTTGGCCAACCAATATCAACTTCTAACAACTCTTCATACCAAACGCCAAAGGGTTGATCAAACCATTAACCAATTTCTCTCTGAAATGCATACTATTTAGGATCAACTCGTTCTCTCTGAACCAACTTGGACGAACAAGATTGATGATGAGATGTTTGTAACTTACCGTAATCACCAGCGTCTTATTTTTTTTCTCATGGCTCTCTATGATCGATTTGAACCTCTTCGGGCTTCCTTACTCCATCAAAGTCATTTTCCATCCTTAGATATTGTTGTGACCGAGCTTCGCTCTGAAGAAACTCGGATGGGGGTTTTCAAAATTCATCATATAGATTATGTTCTTACCACCCCATTTTATCGCCCTAAAGAAGGTTCTAAAGAGGACTTCAAACATCAAGGTTTCACCTACTGTCACAACCTCAATCATGAGCTTCTTACATGTCCCATTCGGGTATGTATATATTGTCACAAGAAGGGTCCAGGACACTTTAACAGAGATTGCTTACGGAATCTCTCTCAACATGCTTCAGGTAAAAATAGTATCTCATCAATCATGAGCTTGAAGGTCTTCTTAAACATATTCTCTCACAATCTAGTAATACTCCTCCTACTGCCTTGTCTCTTACATCAAGGACCATATCTCTAAATGATTGCGCATCTCTCGTCATGTCATTCTTTGGGAACATAAAATGTTTTCCTCTATTTCTTCATTTCATGTCGCATCTCGTACCTTACTCTCATTTTTTAATGACCAAACTATTGATTTATTTCCTCCTAACATTGCTCCATTACCCTCACCATCGTCTACTACGGATTCTCCTGGTGTGTCTACTCCTTCTGTTGATCCTACCATAACAACATCTTCTAAAGACCAACTACCTGATTGTCCAGAGTCATCACTTCGTCGTTCTACTCGTGTAAATAATCTTCCTTTTCATCTCCGTGATTACCAATGTTTCTCTACTATTTTGTCTCATCATGAACCCCAAAACTATAGAGAAGATAGTTCTAACCCTTATTGTCAGCAAGCTATGACAGATGAATTACATGCATTAACAAAAGCACATGGGATCTTGTTGATCTTCCATCTAATAAACCTCTGATTGGTTGTAAGTGGATTTTCAAAATCAAAACTCATTCAGATGGGTCTGTGGAACGATATAAAGCTTGTCTGGCTGCAAAGGGTTTTACATAGGAATATGGAATCGACTATGAAGAAACTTTGATTAGGAATGTATAAATATTATTAGGTGTCGTTTGGTTCGTAGAATGAAATCAGAATCGGAATGTAATTAAATCGAAAGGAAACTATTTGTTTGGTTTGACCACTGTAATTAAGCTCGAAATCACGATTATATTTTTTGGTTTGTCATTAGAATAGAATGAAAAAAACTATAAATTACCTTAATACCCTTACATTCAGTAAAATTTAAATAATTTCATTTAATTACCAATTTTTTGTGAGACAAAATATATTATTAAAATCATTATTTGTCTAAATAGGGTTTAGGGTTTTGAGGTTTGGGATTTAGGATTTGAGTTTGGGGGTTATATTTATGGGTTAAGATTTAGGGTTAAAATTATTATTTTTCTTAAAATGATTTAGGGTTTAGGGTTTTAGGATTTGGAATTTAGGGTTTAGATTTAAGGTTTAAAGATTTTAGGTTTAAGGGTTTAGAGTTTAAGAATTTTGGTATTAGGGGGTTTAGGGTATAAGGTTTAGGGATTTTGGGTTTTTGGATTTTGGATTTAGGGTTTCGAGATTTAGGATTTTGGGTTTTGAATTTGGGGATTTAGGATTTAAGTTTAGGGTTATATTTGGGATGAGTGTAAAATTAAAAAAAAAAGTTTAGATGAGAATTGAATCATGATTCTTAAAAGGGTGAGAATTTAGTAATCGATTTCATTATCTCCCCTTATTTCGCTCAACCAAACATACAAGAAATATATTTTGGGATACCATCCGTATAGAAAGGAAAAAAAGGCTATTTAATTAAAAACAGAATGAGATAGACATTCTAAAAATTAATTAAAAAGCACAATATTCTCTTTTCGTTTTATCTAAAACAATTAAACTAAAAGGAAAAGCCATGACAACGAAATGATTAATAAAAACCGGAGGGAAGCAAGTTCATGCACCCAAACCCGCACTCTTTTCCTATAAATACCACTGTCCTCCCACGATCGTTACTCACTCGCAATCACTCCAACGCGAAGGAGAGTAACAGAAAAAGAGACTTTGGCGATAAAGCTGCCACTTCAAATCTTTCACTCTTTCACTTAGAATCATATAACTAGACCAACTAAAATGCCTTCTGAAGCAGCTTCTTCGCCGTCTATAACTCTGGTCTCCAAATACACCGTCTTTCCTGACCAAAATTCAACTGTTAGAGACCTCAAGCTCTCTATCTCTGACCTCTCCATGCTTTCTTGCCACTACATTCAAAAGGGTTGTCTCTTCACCCGCCCTCCTTATCCAATCGACTCCCTTATCAACCTTCTCAAACGTGGTCTCTCTCAAACCCTCTCTCATTTCCCTCCTCTCGCAGGTAGATTAACCACCGACCCAGATGGTCACGTCTATCTCACATGCAACGATGCCGGCGTGGACTTCATCCACGCCGAAGCTGCCAATTTGTTTATCCGTGATCTTCTGGGTCCAACCCATGTGCCTGAATGCTTCAAGGAATTATTTGCCTTCGATCGGACGGTGAGCTATTGTGGCCATTTCATACCCATTTTGGCCGTACAGGTCACGGAGTTTAACGACGGTGTTTTCATTGGTTGTACCGTTAATCACGCCGTTATTGACGGTACTTCACTCTGGAATTACTTCAATACTTTCGCCGAAATGTGCAGAGGTGTTAAGAAGATTTCTAGGCAACCTGATTTTTCTCGTGACTCGATTCTGGTTTCCTCGGTCGTACTGAAATTGCCAGAGGGTGGTCCCAAAATAACCTTCAATAGTAACGAGCCGTTGAAAGAACGAATCTTTAGCTTCAACAGAGAATCAATTCAGAAACTCAAAGCAAAAACAAACAATCAGAAATGGAAAAAAAGCGATAATTCCCAAGTTATTAACGGCTTTGAAATTCTGCATAAGCACAACAACGACCCGTTACTGAATTGGTTCAAAAGGACCGTTTCAATTGACGAAGACAAACTTACAGAGACGAAAACGACAGTGGAGTTATCGTCGTTTCAGTCCCTTTGCGCCCTACTCTGGCGTGCAGTGACACGTGCCAGGAAGTTACCTCCATCGAAAACAACGACATTCAGAATGGCAGTGAATTGCCGCCACAGGTTAGAGCCGAAGCTCCACCCATACTACTTTGGGAATGCAATTCAGAGCATCCCAATTTACGCAACGGCCAGTGATGTGCTGAGTAGGGATCTAGAGTGGTGTGCGGAGCAGCTGAACAAAAATGTAAAGGCACACGATAACAATATGGTGCGCCGCTTCGTGGAGGATTGGGAGAGCAATCCCAGGTGTTTTCCACTTGGAAATGCCGACGGTGCATCCATCACGATGGGTAGCTCACCAAGATTTCCGATGTACGACAACGATTTCGGGTGGGGTAAACCATTGGCGGTTAGAAGTGGCAGGGCCAACAAATTTGACGGTAAGATTTCCGCATTTCCGGGGAGAGATGGATCAGGTACCGTTGATTTGGAGGCAGTTTTGGCTCCAGAAACAATGACTGCTCTCGAGGCCGATTTGGAATTCATGCAGTACGTATCGAGCTAAAGGTACTGAGTAAATGAGTTTCGAGTCGTTCGAGTGAGGAAGTGGATTTGATCGAGTGTGGTGATACACACAGCTGCGAGAGTTTGATCAAGAGTTATGATTTTGAGTGTTCATTTAAGTATTAGAATAAGCTGGGTTGATTTAGAGGCAGATGTATATTATAGTGTTTAGTTCATTTAAGTATAATACTTAACTGAGCTGGGTATTCAGAGCCGAATGTATATTAGAGTGTATAAGCGGCTCATTTTAATTATTAAATAAAATTTTATATGTAATAATATTTATAAAATTATAAATAAATTATATGTATGACATAAAATCTTATAAAATTTAAATTTTAAAATTTAAAATTTTGTATCTAAAAAAAACTCAATAATTTAAAATTATTTTATTAAAATAAGATATATCTTTCATTTTATTTTTTTAATTATTTTTATTATATATATGATAACTACGTTTAAATATAAATCTAAAAACTCCAAAGGTTTTGATATGATTTGGGGTGATTTGATTTTTACAAAAAATTATTAAGGACGTCTTTGATTTTTATTTTATCTTTATACATGTTAATATTGTCAATTTTTTTATTTTTTATCTAATGATTTATTTTTTTATATAATTTTAATATCAAACTATTGTTAATTATTTTACATGTTCCTTGTTACTTATAACAAATTATTATTTAAAGATATTTTTTTAATTTTTGTTATTAAAATATTATTTTAATTTTATAATTTTTTTATATTTATTTTCATATAAATTTATAGCTATTTTTATCTTTATTTTCTTATTTATTAATTTTATAAATGTTATAAATAAATATTTAATCATTCTAAATATTTAATTAACTTAAAATTATAATTATCATATTTAAATTTAATTAGTATATAAATGTATTGTATTTCATTGTTTATCTTTTTTTTGTTAAGCTTGATATCCTTTAACTTATTCAAACATTTATATATTATTGATAATGTCGATTCGTACATAATATGGTACTCAAATTAGAGTTACAAAATCAGAAAACAAATAAATGCACTCAATTTTATTCATAATATTAATAATTACTAAAAATTTAAAAATCAACTAATAACATTAAAGAGATTAGTAACTTATAGTTGTTACATAAATTTTAAAGTAAGAATTTGTTATTATTATGACTTTAGTTAACTAATAGAAATAAGAGTTTGTTTTATAAGATAAAAAATCTTTGTTTATTGTAGTAAAAATTATTATTTTATCACTACGTTTGACTTTTGAATTTAAACTTTTTATTTTTTTGATATGAAATGTCACATAATATGTGAGTCATACATTTTTATTCTTCTTTATCATTTTCTACCGATAATATTTTTGATAATATAGACGATTAAATCGTTATATTCTTAATCTCTAATGCAATAAATACGATACATAGTGATTTTCTTAGTATAAAAATAAAACATATTTTTTGTTTCTTAATAAATTTTTAAATTATTATTATTATTAAAATTTGTTTCAAACTTAATATATTTCTTGTTTTTTAATTGGTACTAACACAACCTTTTTCAATTTAATCTATAAATAAATAAATAAAATTAAGTTAGCTAGGCTTGTTACAAGCACTGATACTTTTTTTTAAATTCTTGATAGTTTTTTAAAAATTTATTGCTATTTTTTGCTAAGTGTGGTTTTCTGACGTTGTCTTTATTTGAATTTATTGGTTTAATTATTTCTATAATTATCTTGAATGAATATAAATTTAATTTTTTAAAAAAATAAAATAAATAAATAAATATAATGAAATACAAAATAATATATTAGTTTTTTTTTTCAAATATACTTACAATTCTTTAAATTTTGTTGGACCGCTACAATCCATAATCCCTTGTTTCAAAACTACATTTAATTAAATAATTGATTATTATTTTGTATCCAAGTACAATGTATAATTTCAGTCCTGGACGCAATTGATACAATTAAAGGAATTTTCGCTAATCAAAACATGCATTTATTTATAAAATCGAAAGCTTGGCAATTCAGGGTGTAAACTATATATAATTGATTAGATGATGTCTTCAAACGATAAATAAAGGCAAGTGGAATAGTCAATAACATGACTTTCTTATTTGTTTAAATATATATGCTTATTATATAACATAATTGTTTAAATTAGTTATTATTATAAATTCTATCTTAATATTATGTTTTTTTTCAGTATAAATTTATCATGCAATCTAATTAAACCAATAGTTTATGCCAAGTTGACAACATCTATACTTTTAATAAATTGGATCAATGTTTTATATGCTTATTATGCATATATGTTAAATTGGAACAATGTTTTAAATTTATCTTAATATTATGCATTTTTCAAAACATTTGTCAAGAAAAACACCAAATAAAATAAAATTATACGTAAAGAATTGTGAAAATTGTGTTGGTGTGTGCTATAACAGTGGCAGACACAAATGCTCAATGGAGTAAAACATTGAGCAGACAATAATATTAGTGGAGCCATAAAACCTGGATGTGCAGGTTTTATGGTTATTGTTTAATTTTCGTTTTCTTTATATACATATATTGTAAACTCTTGTAAAGACAGAACAGAGAAATACAGAAATACAGAAACAATTAACATTAACACCAATAATTTGACATGGTATCAAAGCAGAGTTATTGGTTGTCCTAATGAAAGAATAAGTTACCTGCTAAGTTGATTCTGTTCTCCTTTAACTGATTTGGTGTCATATGCTCAACAGATTGTGTTAATCTGTGCATATTTGGCTGATTATTTGGCCAGGAGTTGGGGTAGCCGTTCAAGCTGCTTGTTGGAGTCATCACAGTTCCTACATTCCATTCGAGCTGCTACTGTGGGGCATTCATATTGTTCTTCAGCCCTACAATTCTGTAAAACAAAAAAAAAAGACAATTTTTGCAGTGATCAGTGATGATAAAGATGGTTCCAAGTATTGATGAAAAACTGAAAGTGATAGAAGGAAAAATCTGCACGCATTAGTTCCAGTAAACAAAAAAAAAAAAAAAACAGCTTCAGTTCCTTTTTTTCTCTCTGTGAACTTTTTTGGTTCAGATTGAGAAATCACAAGTTGTTCGTTGATCCTCCATCAAAAGAAGGAAGTCGCTGCTCTTCCAAGAGGTTGCTGTTGAGAAACGCAGTCGAAGAAACTGCTGAGAAACGCAGTCGAAGAAACTGCTGAGAAACGCAGTCGAAGAAACTGCTGAGAAACGCAGTCGAAGAAACTGCTGAGGAACTCAGAGGAAGCTCCTGAGCAACGCAGTCGAAGAAGCTGCTGAGAAACACAGTCGAAGAAGCTGCTGAGAAACGCAGTCGAAGAAGCTGCCGAGAAACGCAGTCGAAGAAGCTGCTGCAGAACTCAGAGGACGTTGCTGAGGAACGCAGAGGAAGCTGCTGAGGAAATCAGAGGAAGCTGCTGAGGAAATCCGAGGAATTTGCTGAGGAAATCAGAGGAAATTGCGTGAAGTGGGAAGAGGAAAAATTAGGGTTACGCGAAGCTGCGCGATTTGGAAAAAAAAAAAATTATGTTAGGGTTACGAAATGTTGTATATATAGTGGTGTGTGAAGTGTAAAAAAAAAAAAAAAAAAAAAGGAAAAACGGAAGGAAAAAAATTTTAGATTTCATGGCGGAATCTAGAGATTTAACTACCAACTTCGTGTTGGAAGATTTGACGGCGAAAATGACGGAAGTTCTAACTAGAGCTCAGCTCAGCTCACAACCTCCGCCAACTGAAGCGTCGACTGCTCCCATTAGTATCAAGTTGGGAGGATCCAACTATGCCTTGTGGTCCCAGGTGGTGGAGATGTATATCTCTGGCAAAGATAAACTGGGATATATTAATGGGGATTTTCCTCAACCTGTTGAAACCGACCCCTTATTTAGGAGATGGCGTACTGAAAACGCCATTGTCAAAGGATGGTTGATCAATTCGATGGACCCCTCCTTAATTGCAAATTTTATCCGATTCCCAACTGCAAAACAGGTTTGGGATTCGGTGGCTACCACTTACTATGATGGGACAGACACGTCTCAAGTATATGATCTTCGCCGTCAAGTTACTCGTACGAAACAAGCGGGTGGATCCATTGAAAAATACTACAATGACCTTCAAGGGTTGTGGCGTGAAATTGATTTCCGTCGTCCTAATCCAATGGAGTGTGCGATTGATATACAAAAATACAACTCCATCGTACAGGAAGATCGAGTATATACCTTCCTCGATGGACTTGATGATAGATTGGATAAAACTCGAAGTGATGTGCTTCAGATCAAACCATTCCCTACGGTGGAGCAAGCCTATGGATTCGTCCGTAGGGAAGAGGTCAGGCAGACCGTGATGATCACAGGTGTAGATACGACACCCGGAGCTGTTATGGCTTTTAAAGGGGTCAAGGGACATCATAACCTAATGCCACCAAAAACAGGAACTTCCTTGGGTAGCAAGAAATCCACGGGAAATCCACCATCTCTTGACATGAAATGTGGCCATTGTGGAAACTCCAAACACACCCGTGAAAACTGCTTCAAACTACATGGGTATCCAGAATGGTGGAATGATCTTCAAGCACGGAAGAAACGGGACACTACTGGGCGAGCAGCTGTGGCTACCAATAATGCCTCACTATCCTTTACTTCTCAAGCCGAATCTTCCCAAGATCCAGGTATTTCAAGTAAAGCATTTCACATCTCTACTCGTAATGAGAAAGATGAGTGGATTCTAGACTCTGGAGCTACAGATCACATGACATTTGACCCAAACGATCTCTGCAATACAACCCAGCCAAGACGGAGCCGTGTTGCCAATGCAAATGGGGTCACTTATCCAGTTACAGGAGCTGGAACAGTGACCTTATCTCCTTCATTATCATTATCTAATACTTTGCTTGTACCCTCCCTGTCAAACCGACTAATGTCTGTAAGTCAGGTCACTTCAGATCTTAACTGTGTAGTACTGATGTATTCTACCTTTTGCCTTCTAGAGGATATTCTCACCAAGGAGATCATTGGGCGTGGTACTAGGAGAGGAGGGCTATATTATGTGGATGACCTCAGTTCAGGAAGAGCCAATCACATGCAACATACTGTTGGTAACAAGGAACGACAGATTTGGCTATGTCATCGTAGATTTGGGCATCCATCATTCGGGTATTTAAAGCACCTACTCCCCAGTTTATTTTCAAATATCACACATTCAGATTTCAAATGTGATACTTGTATCCTAGCAAAAAGTCATAGGGTGTCTTATCCTATGAGCATGAATAAAAGTGTGGCTCCTTTTGCTTTGGTACATTCTGATGTTTGGGGACCTTCCCCGGTCATTACGTCATCGGGTCATCGTTGGTTTGTTATTTTTGTTGATGATTGTACACGAATGACATGGCTTTACCTTCTCAAACATAAAGATGAAGTATTTACTACATTTCACATGTTTCACACCATGGTTCAGACACAATTTTCTGAAAAAATTAAGATACTTAGGTCTGATAATGGAGGGGAGTATGTTAATCAACAATTCCGGACATACTTTGACAACCATGGTATTCTCCATGAAACCTCATGTTCACAAACCCCACAACAGAATGGGACAGCGGAGAGAAAAAATCGGCATATTTTAGAAACGGCTCGGGCCTTACTAATCGGTGCACATATGCCTAATAAATACTGGAGTGATGCTGTTACTACAGTTGTGTATCTACTGAATCGAATGCCCACAAAGACCTTACAATTTCAGACTCCATTAAAGGTGTTATCTGATCATCTTCCTTTGCCTACTATTTTGATGCTTCCGCCCCGAATTTTTGGATGTGTTGCTTTTGTCCACCTCCATAAAAATCAACGAACTAAATTGGATCCATGTGCTGTCCGATGTGTATTCTTGGGGTATGGTGTACAAAAAAAGGGGTACCGATGTTATGATCCAATTGCTAAAAGAAACTATACTACCATGGATGTCACTTTCCTCGAATCAGAATGTTTTTTCCCATCACCAGTATCCAATTACACTCTTCAGGAGGAGAGTTATGGTGAAGAACGAAATTGGCTTGATGTTGAAATATTAGACACGAGTCCAACATACTCGGAACGTGCCACTAATATGGAGGAGCCCGTATCTAGACCCGAGCTTGAACTTCCACGAACTGAAGCTGAAGTAGTAATTGAATCTCCAGAAGATGAAGTGGTTGATGTACCCCTCCATTCTCTAGTACCCAATGATCCTCCTGCTGAGAAAACTCCTGAGGTAAGCTATCCTATCACACCTTTACAGACTAATGCTATAGATACATCTGTTGGTTATGTTTTACCTTTCAGACACAATCGAGGTAAACCTCCAAATCGATACTCCCCAGAAAGAGAAGAACGACAACCCAAGTATCCAATAGCAAATTATGTATCTACTCAAAGGTTATCAGAACCTATCAGGGCATTTGCACAAACACTCTCCTCGTGTCAAATTCCGAGTAGCATTGAAGAAGCTTTATCTGATCCAAAATGGGCTCAAGCTATAAAAGAGGAATTTGAGGCACTGCAGAAGAATAACACATGGGTGTTAAGCGAGTTGCCTCAAGGGAGGAAGATGGTAGGATGCAAGTGGATTTTCTCCATTAAGTATAAAGCAGATGGGTTAGTTGATCGTTACAAGGCGAGGCTTGTAGCAAAAGGATATACACAGAAACATGGGATAGATTATCAAGAAACCTTCTCACCTGTGGCTAAACTAAAAACTGTGAGAGTTTTGTTATCTCTTGCAGCAAATTTAGATTGGCCATTGCACCAACTTGACGTGAAGAATGCCTTCCTTCATGGTGACCTTGAAGAAGAGATTTACATGGATATCCCACCAGGATATACTGTTACATCAGGAAAAGAAACTGCATGTAGATTACAACGAGCATTGTATGGACTAAAACAATCACCTCGAGCGTGGTTTGGTAGGTTGAGTTCAGCAATGAAGAAATATGGGTTCCAACAAAGCAACTCTGATCATACTCTTTTCCTAAAACATCGATTAGGGAAGATAACAGCCCTTATAGTCTATGTAGACGACATGATCATTACAGGGGATGATAAAGAAGAAATCTCTAAGCTTCAAGAACAACTGTCAAATGAGTTTGAAATGAAGAACTTAGGAGGGCTCAAATACTTCTTAGGTATTGAGGTAACAAGATCAAAACAAGGCATATGTCTTTCCCAAAGGAAATATACTCTGGACCTACTAGCAGAGGCAGGTCTACTAGATTGTAAACCTGTCGATATTCCAATGGTTCAAAATCATAAACTCGGAGAATATGTGGACCAAGTACCAGCAGATAAACAGAGATATCAACGGTTAGTAGGTAAACTCATATATTTATCTCATACTCGACCTGATATTGCTTATGCTGTGAGTGTCGTGAGTCAGTTCATGCACTGCCCAAGTGAAGACCATATGGATGCGGTCATGCGAATACTTCGTTACTTAAAATCCTCCCCTGGGAAAGGACTTATGTTTTCAAAGAATGGTCAATTGAAAGTCCTTGGATATACAGATTCAGACTGGGCAGGGAATATGAAGGATAGGAAATCTACTGCTGGGTACTTTACTTTCGTGGGGGGCAACCTTGTCACATGGAGAAGCAAGAAGCAAAATGTAGTTGCCTTATCCAGTGCTGAAGCTGAATTTCGAGGAATGGTCAAGGGAATATGTGAGCTCCTTTGGTTGAAAAAACTTCTAACTGAGATTGGTGTTGCTCCTAACTCTGAAATGAACTTATTTTGTGATAACAAAGCAGCCATTGCCATATCTCATAATCCAGTTCAACATGATCGCACGAAGCACGTTGAAGTGGATCGGAACTTCATCAAACAGAATCTTGAAGAAAAGATTATTAAGCTTCCATTTGTTAAATCAGAAGATCAATTGGCTGATATACTCACAAAATCTGTGTCTGCAAGGAACTTCTACAACTCACTTGACAAGTTGGGCATAAGAGACATATATGCACCAACTTGAGGAGGAGTGTTGGTGTGTGCTATAACAGTGGCAGACACAAATGCTCAATGGAGTAAAACATTGAGCAGACAATAATATTAGTGGAGCCATAAAACCTGGATGTGCAGGTTTTATGGTTATTGTTTAATTTTCGTTTTCTTTATATACATATATTGTAAACTCTTGTAAAGACAGAACAGAGAAATACAGAAATACAGAAATAATTAACATTAACACCAATAATTTGACAAATTGTGTATATGATTTTTTTTGTTTTATTTTTTAAATTAAAAAAATACGATAGTGATTGACTAAATTAAAGCCAAGTTGTTGAGTATAGGATCTGTATGTACAATTTAAATGCTTTTTAAAAACTAAATTGAAATATTATAAGAAGAAAAATACATTACAAACTATTGCTTTTAATCAATGCCCATTCTCCATTCCCTGACAAACTTCCTTATATATGTATTTCCAAATTCAAAGCATCTCTATCCCCCCCTTGTTCATAAATGCATGATGGCTTTAACAAATTAAAAATGGGTCAATATTGTACACAAAACTTTTAATAGCAATAATTTGAGTGTGAGTGTGAGGAAAGGGATCAATTGGTAAGATTTATACATGCTAGCTCTTAGTATTTTAAAATGAGATAAACTCAATTAATTGAATTAACATATTATTAATAAAAGAGAATTAATTTAGAAAGTAAGAATGTTTTAATCAAAACATCACTTGTATGAAACTCGATAATTCCAACTCTTATTTAACATCTTATTTGTAGATCATCCCAAATTCATAATGAAACACCATTTGGTAGTAAGTACACACCCATCTTTGATCTTTCTTTCTCCAAACAACTTTACACGTAATTTTTTTCCGCTGAAATTGGGCCTAGATAAAACAGCTTAATGGTCCATTAGGATGTTCTGCAGTATATATATCGACTGCAATAATTATTGGGCCTATAATTTTCACATTAATCATGTTTATATCTTGTTTAAGAGGTGTTATTCACTTTATAGAGTATATTTTTTGATAATTAGATTGTTCTATTTTTTTTTTTTAACTTTTGTTGGGTATTATAATAAGATCAACTTTCACCTCTTTTGTCTAAAATTAGAATGAGTTAGGCTTGTGACGTTCTTCGGTACAGTTAAGACTTGAGATCACTTCCCTTCCCTTGATCTCGTGTTATCTTTTTATGTTTTTTAATTTTTTATTTATTTTTTTGGCCAAGGGAAAGACATTAGAGGTAAAAAGTTCCATAAATTCATTTAAAGATATATATATATGCGCAAATAAAGCTTATTCCATCATAGTTTCTCGAATAAGTTCTAGTCATTTTCTTTACTCGCTTTGTTCATCTTCATTTATTATTCTTATTGGAAGGAGATCCATGTCTTATCCTAAGAAATTGGCTAAGTACTGTTCTTCATTTGTAATTTTTGTTAAATAAAATGTAATCTATTTGTGATTTTTATATATAAATCCAAATCTAAGATGATATATTTTCACATGAATTTTGTTTACTGTGATTTTTAGGTGTGCTTTTCATATTGTTTATGCACATTTTTTTTATCTAATTTTAAATGTATATATACTGTTGAAAATTATAATAATACATTTTTTGTAACTCACCAATGAATGAAATTAGTTAAAGACATTATAAGTACTTCTTGTAGCAATCTTCACAAATAAAAAAAACCTGAATATTTTCGATGCTTATATAATTAATATAGATATGTAATTATACTTTTATATGTTAATTTATTATAATTGACTATGTAATTATATTATGTATGGATATAAAAAAATTCAATTTTATTTTTATTTTTCGCTAAAACAAAATAGCATATCAAAGCATCAAAATTCAAAGCATACAACTTAAAAAGTATCCCACATGACTAATAAATTTGTAGAGAAAAGGAAAGATACAAAAAGCTGTCAATTTAAGTCTTCTACAGAGTACAGTTTACTACACATGCAAACGCCGTCGTCTTATACCTAAACTAGAATAGTACTATTAGAATAAGGTTGTTTGTCATCTTTCTTTGCTTACATGAAATTCAAAGATATTGGAAACAGAGCTCCATGTAAGTTTAAGCACTCCAAGAAGACATCTTTCACGAGAGGAAGTAATTCCTATTTCCAACTATTCATGTTTTTATATTATTTAAAAAAATAAAAAGCAAACAAAGAATCCAACAGAGTAAATCACAGAGAATGTCCAAATAATGATGAATAATTAGACGACGAAAACATAAACTAAATTATAAATTCCATTGATTAAAATATTAAGGTACATTAATAAGAGTAGTTTTCTCCTACAAAATATATATTATAATCTTAGATATATATATACCACTATTTCTTAATAAAGATACAATAATATTATACAGTTTATGTTGATCATCAGATAAAGCTTAAACGCAGATCCAATGGCGGATGATCTATTTCTGTTACTAAATACTCACCCTGAAAATCAATAGTAGTTTCTTTGCAATAATATTCATTTGCATTAATTAATCTTCTCTTTTCATCTGGTACTTGTTTTTCACCGTACGAGTTTAAGGGAAAAAGCTCAAGAGTCTCAATCACCGCTTCAGATTGCGGATTCAAATAAACCTGATTATTCTTTGTCTCTGTAGCATAATCTGAAACAAACAACAAACCAATAAATCATGAATGAAATTAAAGAAATAAAAATCAGAAAATGTAAAATATATACGTACATACATACATACATACATTTAGGAGATGAAAAATGAATGTTTTCCTGATGATTTCGAACAAGGAAATTATCAAGTTTGCGACGCTTGTGTCTTTCACGAGCTTTATGGTTTTGAAACCAGTAAAAAACATTCTTGCTCTCGATCTTTCCGTAAAAGCTTAATTGATTTGATATTTTCTGAATCTGATCAGTAGTTGGAGTTCGGACTCCAGACCTAAATAAATCGGTCAATATTTTTACTTGTTCATTAGTTGGATTCCAACGACCACACTTTGTTCCATCGACATTAACATTTCCACCTGCAGCTTTAATGCAAAAACCTGACAAACGACCTTCTTCCATTTTTCACTACTCTCTTTTTCTCTTCACCACTTTCTTTCCCAGACTTTTCAACTCAATGTGAACTCATCGTCTTCATATATAATGCCACCTTTAACACAATATTCTATAACACTTTTTGTTTATTTATGTGTCGTCTTTTTTGTTTTATGGTTTTTAAGGAATGTGACGGATTCAATATTATGTGGATTTGTTGGTGTTTATATCTCTGTCTGGAATTTTGTGCAAAGATATGGAAATAGTGAGACATGCGTAAAAGCTGCAACTGTTCAACGTTTTGGTCTGCGAGCTGACAACATGAAATTTTCACTAACCATGATTAAATTATCTTCACACTCCATGCAATTTTTTTATTTTTTTAATATTTATTTCCTTTAGTTCATCTGCTTTGATAGGAACGGAGATTTTTGTGCTTTTTTAATTATTAATTTATATATTGTGCATTGATGCTAATTTCAAGCATTAAGGAAATTTTTGAAATAAAAATCTGCAACATATTACATAAAATTGTATTATTATATAATCAATCATATATTTTATTATTTATTAAAATTTATAAGATATAAAACTAATTAACTTAAAAGAAATGAATAATTTATTTTTAATATTTATTAATTTATAATTTAATAACCTAAATAAAACAGTTAAACATGTAATCGTTTATAAAAATAAGTGCGAAAATAAAATAATAACACACGATATTTTTAAGTGAAAACAACCTAAGTCACAACTATAACCTACGAGGAAAACCACTGATACATCAGACTACTTAAATTTTCACTATAAAAATCAAATATTCAAGTACAAGCTTAGTCTTATAATACCCTTTCTAGTATACTATCGCAATGTATTTTACTTACGAGCATTTACTCTATTTTCATAGTTTTTAATATTAACATGAGCAGTTTCCACACCAACGTTCAAATAAGCTTCTCGTCAATTAGATACGTTCCCGAAGTAACTGCAAAATAGTTAGCATAAAAACAAAAGTTTCCGTGTGTGTTTTAGAACTGATTTAATAATTAATAATCCTAATTAGATGATTCAAAACATATGTCATTTAAATTAAATCAATTAGTAAATCCTAGAGCAAAAATATCAAATACAAGTTCAATAAAAAATAATTTCTTTAAAGATTAATAATCAACTCAAATAATTATGATATATCGAAAACAATTATTTGATCTAATAATTTAAGAATAAAAATAAAGAAGAAGTCGTGAGAACATATTATCAAAATATCATAAAATAATTAAGTTTATTAATCATTCAAACATAACTATCAATACTTGATAGATTAACTAAATAAAAAAACCTAAATAATTATTATCTGTAAAACAAGATAGAAATTAAGAAGATTAGAATAATGCTCTTGTGTGGTTAATTGAAACAATGAGTAATTAGTTTTATTTATAGGAAAAATTAAAATTCTTAATCCTATGTAATTGATAAATATATTTTCTATTACAAATATGATTAGTAATTCTCATTAATTAAGATAACTTTCATTTAAAATATATTTCTTTTAAAATAGATTTTATGTTATCTTTTATGCTAAAGATTTCAACTATAATTTAGAATATATTTTATCTAATAGATTTTAAAAATAGATTTTATGTTATCTTATATGATAAAGATTTCAAATATAATCTAAAATATATCTTATCTAATATCTTTTACCCGATCTTATTTTAGAGTATATATTATCTAATATCTTTAAGTATATCTTATTTTAGAGTATATCTCATATAATATTTTTGAGCATATCTTATTTCATATTTTAACACTAAAAATAATTTCAAATTTATAATCATATGTTATTAAATGCATAAATGTAATCAAATGTGTCGTAATTATGAAAGATATACTTAAAGTACAATTATACGGAACTCGAACATTTGTTTGACTTTTCTTAATAGACCTAATAAAAGACCTAAAAACAAATTTACAGATAAATATTTTGTCTACAAAAATAGCTAATGTTGATCGTCTTTACAATTTAAATTTAAAATAAATATTAATTATAAAACTAATATATATATATATATATATATAATATTTAATTAATTAATATAAGTTATTTATGAATATATCATTCATACAAACCTTTATTAGAAACAAAACAAAAAAAGGTACACCTATAACATATAACCTAATGCGTATTACAACGTATAATTAATTGAGTTCACCACTTACTAGATCTCTCTTAAATTTATTATGGTTTATTTCATACATTTATTTAAGTATTTAAAGGGATATAACACGCACTAACGTTGTCTCTTATTAATTAATTTTTTAATGATTTATAAGTCTATATATCTACTAAACAAAATCTAATAAAAATGAACTTCTACTTAAAATAACTCAAAATATATTAAAATATTATTAATGAAATATAGTTACGTTGGTTTATTTATCTCATATATTGTTAAAATTTAAATTAAATTAAATATTATTTAATATCTAAGAAAAAATATTTACTCGAACAACACAACCAATGTTATCAATCCTAACGAGTGAGACAAACTCCTATTTTTTTTTTTAGTTGTTCGTAGAAGAGTTTGCATTTTAATTTATTAATAATCTGAAGTGGTGGAGGGGATACAGTGATCAAATTAAATTAAATATTGTTTGATGTAAGGGGGATATATAGTTGTGATCACGACAGACCAACAAAGATACTATGTTTGGTTGTGGAACATTATTAAATACAATTATACAAATCTCAGTCAAATAATGCAGAGTTTAAACCTTCTTTTAAGGATGTAGGGACCATCAACGAGACAAAATAGTATCAATATTAATCCACCCAAACTGAAATAGATTTGAGAGGGAAAGCAAATTGAATTGCCTTGTTTCATGTCGCTTCTGTACGTATAGGCAATTCAACTATGTATCCTTTTAATTTTATTTTTTAGTATGCTGGTTGCTACACCTTTTTGTTTAATGGAATCCAAAAGGGACACTTCTTATTTGATTGTTTTGCATGTGGTGATATATATACATCTGAAGACTAAAGTTTATAATGTAATAAGATTTTGTATTGTTTTATTAAAAGGTTAAATGATTGATAAATTACTAATTATATTTTTATATATTTATTATTTTATCACATGTTAGTTTTATATATAATATAAAATAAATATTTATAAATTAACAATTAATTTAATAGTTCTTGTATACACGAGTTTTAGGGAAAAATATACCTAATATAATCAATATTATAAAAAAGTATTAAAGTCGCTTCAAAGTATTAACAAATTTTAATTATTTTATTTTTTTAAAATTTATTTATTTTTTATTATTCTCAAATAAAAAAATTTATTCGAATAGAAAAAAAAAACAAAATCAATTTAGCAAATTTTTCAAATAATACAAATATTTGAAAAATAAAATATTAATTAACAGTAAAAAATAATCATATTTTTGTTATATTTTATTCAACATCATTATATTCTTATTCTAATATTATAATATAAACGTACATATATAATACAAAAAATTATACACATAAATAATAACACATAATAACAGAAAACAAATATGAATAATAAGTGTGTAAAATTAATAAAAATACTTACAAAATTAAATAAAGTGACAAAATAAAGAAAATGAAGAAAAAATGGTATTTTGTAAATGAAAAATGAGTATAATTTTTTTGAGTATTTTACTCAAAAAAATAGATGATATAAAAGATTAGTTAGAGAGTAAGAAAACTCATTAACCGACGTCGAAATTGGTAGTCGGAAAATAAGAAAGAGTAGAGAAAAAATGGAGAAATTTTTGGGTTTTCAAGAGTTATGCAAAACTTAGAATAGTTTCTATTTAGGGAATAAAAAAGAGAAAGTAATTTATCTACATATGTAGCGTCGGTTTCAGGTGTCAATCGACGCTACGTCTTACGTGGATAACATCGGTTGTATACCAGACTGACTTTAAATTCATTATAAATCAATTTTTTTTTCCAAAAATTAATTTTAAATATCGACTTAAATATTAATTTTTGTAGTAGTAAATATGTATTTATATCTAACAATAAAAATGATAAAATAACATGTTTATTGATTAAAAAGTACAATTTAATATATATATATATATTAAAAATATTAAAATAATCTTAAATTTAATATTCATTCACGTCATAGTCAAATCTTCCCACTAATAAAAAATTATTATTAATAAGTAACTATTTTTCTTCTTATTTAAAATATATCATCTAATTATTAAACTTCTATTTTTATTTATTTTATTATTTGCTATAAATAATACATATATTAGTTTCTAAGTTTGAATTCTAACTCTAATAATATACTAGAAATTGTTTATCCCTGACTCTCGAGTATTACAAAATATACGGTTATATATTTATTATTTTGTTACAGTAATTTAGGATTTGCCCATTGAGACACTTCTATATAATAGTTGGAAATTCTAAATCTCCGTGGTAGGCTTTCCCAATGGTTAAACAAAATTTAGCAAATAATCTCTTACATGGTTTATCTATTAAGTAATTTTACAATGATAATATTCTTACAAATTAAATTATTTTTTATAATAATAATAAATTAATAATAGCTTTATTTGATCTTAGTTATATTTATATGTAATTAATAATAGAATAAAAAGGATTGTGATAATAATAAAAATAGCGATGATAATACCATTATCTGGATGAACTTTTTTGTACGTGAATTTTAAGACAGAGTTGAACAAATTTTTTAATAAAAGTAAAATAATGTTTGGTGTTATTTAAATATATAACTTAAAACTAATAATATGAATTTTTTTTCTTTCATTTTGTCATCAAGCCAAACATTTTTAATATGCATTTGTATTTGTCCTAATTGTAATGTTATCTGTTAATATTTTCTTAAAAAAATAAATTTCTTAAATTTTAAAGTTATTCTGTTACATTACACACTATAATAAATTTAAATATAAATACATGTATAAATTTGTTTATTAGTAATATTTATCGTAATAATAATATGAGCAAAGATTATATATTAAAAATATAAATTTTAATTTAAATACATATAATTAGGTTGATTTGTATAATGTAAACATAAAGATTATGAAAATAAGAATAATAATATAAATTGAATCCAATATAAATAATATTAGTATTGAGATATTTGTCTAAGCAGTAAAATCATAAATAAAAATTATAAAGTTATACAATAAAATAAAATAAAAAATTGACTTCTAAATTAAGAAAGGTAACCGAGATAAATATGTAAAAAAAATAATAATAATGCATTCATCGTGGAGAAGGAATGAATGTTTTTATAAAATATTTTACATACAAATTTAAGTTAATAGTAAAACTAAATACAACAATAAAAAATCACATTTTAACTATTACTATAATCCAAATATCACCTTTCAAGTATTGTTCCAATAAAGTTTTATCGAGCATGCAGATATATACCCTTTTCAGACTTGAATCGCAGAAAATAAATATAATATGAAGCGAAGAGAAACAGGGTCAAGTTGGGTATAGCACTTTCAACAATTCCCAAGGACGTTGTTGTGTTCACGAGCTTAAGGTTTATCCTTTTGTGCTTGGTACATTGTAAATATAGTTGTAAGTGAATTAATTTAAAAGAAAATTAGTATCACTCCAAAAATAATTAATTGATAATAAGTTTATTAAATAATATTAATACTCAAGTTTAATTAGTCTTAGCCCTTGAATTACAAACCAAAAATTTAAATTATTTGAAGTAATAATTAATTTAATTTTCATATTTATTATAATTTAATGTACATCCAACGAATCCCTCAAACCTGATCACATCTAAACCTTAGACTTTTCCTTTTCCATAGTCCAGCTACAACGTTTTGATATCATCTCTAAAAATGTTGAGACATTAAGGTGAGAATCGAGCTAGAATTACGGCACGCGTGAATTCCAGGCTGCCTCTTTTTGCATAAATCTCTTCTTGTTTTATTAGTAGTCATAAACTTCTTGTCTCTGCGAAAATTTGTCAGCGTTTGTTTCCACAACTGCCACTATATATGGGACAAAAAGGAGCCCAAAAGCTATCCTTTTTGTCTTTTCTTTTATTTAAATTTGAAACGGATAATATTTTAGAATTTATTACCCTAATTAATAACAATTATATGCAAAAAAAATTAATTATAATTATTAGTTATAAATTTAGAATTTTTTATAATGATTTATGATCTATAATTAAATAATTAGTTTTATTATTCATGGTTTTTTTTTGTAAAAATAGTCAATAATATGTTTGGATAACAATTTTCTTAATAATTTAAAAAAAAATAAAAAATTACTTATAAGGTGCTTAGCAATGTTTTATCTTTTGAAAACTTAAAAAAAATAAAGAACGTTTTTTAGTTATTATTTACAAATCTTATATTTTTAATCTTTTTTTTCAAATACTTATAAATTCAAAAATTATAAGACTTAATTTACTCTATAAAAAATATTCGATGAAAATGAAAAAAATATCATAAATCTCATTCAATTTTTTTTTTATATTTATAAATGATCCCATATTTTAGGAATGGTTCCTTACAAAAGTTAAAATTAAAATAAGAAATCCTCACCAAACATATCTAATCGAAAAATCATTAAAAAAAAATTATGATAAAAATCAATATCAAATAAGATTTCATTTATTTAAACGGTTTTTTGGTTCATATGGTGTTACATGGAATTACTATTTTATACATCATATGGTGAGATTTACATGGAGGCCTTTCTGATAGGTTAATCATATTCATCGGACATCATGGCTCGGTAGCATTGGAAAGACTAGAACAGACTTTTGTCCTACGACTTCTCACGATTTCAGTATTACAATTTATATGGGCTTCAAAATGCGGGCCATCAAAAATCCAAATAAACAAAACCATGTTATTTGTTTTTGACGTTTTGAAATGGGGATGGACTTCATAGATCCCACCAAAGCTAATCTAAATCCACACATACTAAAACTATATCGTAGGTGTTTTAACTCAAAATATTCTTTTATTATTCTTAAATATAAAATATAACATTTAGTCATTTTTTTTATAAAAAAAGTATTAATTTTTTTAAAATTTATGGTTAATATTTTATCATTAATTTTAATAATATAATCATATTTAAAAAAATTAAATATCTTATTTATCAATTTTTTCATAAATAAAATGACTAAAAATCGACTTTTATAGCCTAGATTATATGATACCTATCATCTAAACAAAATTATCAATTTGACTCTTCATTCATATTTTAATTTTTCCCAAAAAAAAAACATTTTAAGTTCAAATATTCTAATACAAAATGAACAAGAGAAAAACATAAAGCATTATTTTGAAATCATTTTTTATGACATTAAACAAGTGTGTTCGTAAATCAGCCTGAATTGAATTTCACCAAACGATTTTATAAATCAAATGGTCTGGATTAATTTGTATTAATTAAAATCATTTTTCAAATAATATGATTCGATTATATTAATTTTTAAATCAATCGAATCAGACCAGTCTGATTTAATAATGTATTAAAATATTTATATTATTTTTTATTAGAGATGTCCAAAAACTGAACCAAACGGTTTTATAAATCAAACAGTTACATTATATATATTACAAAAATGCTAATGTTCTTATGATAAATCTTAAATATATCTTTTTTTAAAATTACATATTGAAATCATACTAACTATCACTTAAATTATAAAAAAGAAAAATAAACATAATGACATGTATATGTTTATGATACCTACTGAAGTTGTTAACATAAGTTTTGTTTGAGATTTAATTTTTTTCATAAAAATACACATATCACTGTGTAATTGGAGAATAGAAAAGGACCATATAATTTGGGCGTGGCGAACGTTACAATATATATAGTAACAAAATATAATAAAATAAATTACAATATCTCTACATCCTCGAGGATAGATTTAGATTCATGAATATATAGTATATTTTGATAATTTTAATAAAATATTATTGGTGATTTTTTTTTAAATGAAACTCTCTCTGTATCTATATTATATATAAAAATATAAATCATAAATTATAAATTTTTATAATAAATTATTCATAAATTTTAGAGTAATAATAATTATTTTTCCTAATTCCTTAGTTATGTATCATTAATATTTTTATATAATAATAATAAAATTATATTTTAATTAAAATATAATTTAATAATTATTATTTTTAATATTTTAATAAATTATATGTAATATACGTATTTATAAATATATTTATATAAAATAATAAATATAAATTTTTTGTACCTCATCTATAAAAATAACTCGCTCGACCAAAAGTATTGTTCCGAATAAATTAAAATGCGCGCGTCACGTTTTAGCAAGAATGATACTAAATTCTAAATAATATGTAGAATTAATAACTTAGAGTATTTTATCATTCTCAATCGAATAATATTATTTGAATTTATAATTTAAAACGAAGTAATAATAAATGTTATGAAACAGTTACCTTTATCTCCAATTTGTATGGTTTGATTTAATAGTTTTGTCTCTTAATGTAAGAGCTAATGTAAGAGGTAGGTAAATAGTTCACGCATTTACAGTATTTAAAAAAATAAAAACTTAATCCCTTGATATAATATATAATTATTTGTTAAAATAATAAATTTTACTTTTTTTCAACCAATTATTAAGTATAACATCATTTTTATAAAATCATAACTTATAATGAATAGCATTTTTTGAACATTAAAGTGCATTCTCTACTAGAAAATGGCATATAACTCTACTTTTTACAACTTTTAACTTACAGTTTTATTTAAATTTTTAAAAATTCAGTTCTAACTTAATATAATAAGATTTTATTAAGTTAAAGGTTATTTAAATTTATAAATTTTTTTTACTATTTTGTGGATAAAGATACTTAACATAAATATTTAGAAAATTTTGGACTCAAATTAGGTTGGTAAAAATGAGGAGAATTTTGCAGAAAGAATGATTTTGACTATTTTTTTTATTAAAAGTTGTTAGAAATAAAGATAAGATTAATTATTAATAGTAATATAGAGTATATAATATATCGTATATAAGATTTTTTAGGAACAATTTTACAGTAATTTATATATAAAAAAGAAGAGTTAGACAAATTAATAGTGACTTAATGACAACGAGTAGAGTTCACGTGTACATATTTTTAAAAGGGCAATTTTAGCAATTAAGTAAAGAGTTTTTTTAAAATGTTTTCGTTTAATAATTATTTTCATTTTTCATTTTAATTTTAAATTCACAAGTTTCAAAATTATTTACTTTTGAATTTTAAAACACATTTTTAAAATTTTATCAAATTTTAAAATTAAAAAAAATATGTTTTAAAATTAAATTTTTAATTTTTCTTTTATTTATTGGTAATAAAAATTAATCACTCAATTATATTCAACCTTATTAAAAATGGTTACAGAATCAAGATTTAATGAAAATTTATCAAAATAAATTTGAAATTTAATTTTAGAGATTGAAAATTAAAAATTAAGATTTAATTATCAAATTATAATTTATGATATATTCAATTTTAGTTTTTAGTTTTTAAAATTGAAATTAAAAATTGGTTATCAGATGATTTTTTTTTCCTGAAAAACTTGAAAATTCAATTCTATGGCTAAATAATAAAATTTAAATAGGTTACGAGCTTAAAAAGGAAGATTCTGAGAGAGTAATTCATGCTTTAAAGCTATCCAATATTTATTAGGCATCAAAATACTATTGGAGTTGAGCTGACAATAAATCTTCTTTAATAAAATCATAATCATGTGATTTTTGTGTGTATGTAACATCACATTTCATCAAATTTTACCAATTTATTGTGCAAAAATAACATTTAATGTCGTTATGAAAACAAAGATAAGATTAATGTTTAAATGACAGCCAGGACTCAAGTGTCCCTTCTAAAATCTAAGAACTTCAATATATTTAATTATTCAACACTATAAAAGGGTAATAATCCGCGAGTTCTCATAACAAAAATTTAATCGAGAAATGCCAATCTTGAGAGGGCAACAACAATTATGAAAGAAAAAATTAAATAAAAATTACAAACGGTTTGTTTTAGCAATTAAGCTGTTTTCTTTTGGGACAGAGCCTATTCATCTGTTCATCATAGCTGCATGTATTATCAATACTGTAATATCACAGAGATAATTATTTTTGTATATTCTAGAAGAAATAATGGGAACTACATGATGATTTGGTGAAATGGTGGCTGCTGCTAGCAAATAATAATAGTATTGGAGAACAAAACTAAACAAAAGTTTTTTTTTAATATTTTTCTTAATATAATTAAATGATTTATAATATTATCTATCAAAAATGTTATATTAATTGTTATACAATTCAACAATAATTGAACATATTACAAAATTTATGTTTGTGCTAAAAAAGTGAATATAAGAAATAATTTCGCAATATAAAAATAGCATGTTTGCATGGTGCGTATAAGGTTCAATCTGTTAGCGGAAAAAAAAAATTATTTCTGGCAATTCCCAAAATTGACCCAAGAATCAACTCGAGAAAAGTCAAACTAATTCAATTCCCTTTCAGTCAACAACGAGTTACGTTCTCACTGAGTAAAAGCTGAATGCTTCGTCCCATTTTATTTCTCCCAAAAATATCCTCATCCTATTTGTTCATGATTCAGAAATATATTTCCCAGAAAGGTCTTTGCAGCATCTAAACTTGGAAAATGCGTTGGTTCAAGGAAAATCTGAGTCAGAGAATCACATGAGTTGGGGCTCACCACAATTCGGTTCGCTTTAGCTTCCAAGCTCCCCATCATAACCACAAGCACTTGCTTGTACGCATAGTAGAACCTCTTCAATGCCGACTCGATGGATTGCAATGCCTGAAAAAGATGAATTTTCTCGAACTCTCTCTTCTCTGAATACAGTTTCATCGCCGCCTCTTGAATTCTTGGACCTCCTTTAGGATCTACTTCGACGCCCAAAACAAAAGGAACTTTATGCCTCAACTCTTTGCACTGTCTCGTTAACTCCACAAGCCCCTTCGATCTAAAACATAGTGCATCGGAATCGTTCATCGATTGTATTTTCAGCAGCTTTTTAAGTCTTAAGAAATCGTCAGGATCCATCAAAACGTGAAGATCTTCTATATCTGCTAAAAGCTTCCACACCCGTTCGATTAAATAGCAATCGTTCGCGGCCTTCTCAAAATCTTTCCCGTCAATCCGATCAGCGACTCGTTGTAGAAGCTCTTTGGATGCGAAGATCCAAGATTCCAAAATCTGGTTCGCGGTGAAGACAATCTGGTTCTCGTAGTTATCAATTTTATTATTGTACGGATTATTCTTCAACGAATGTAACTCACCCGGCTTACAAATCGTGTCGTAATCAAGATTTGGCTTACCGGATAAATTAGGCTCGCCTAATCCAAGAGTGTACGGACACATCAACATCTCGCACTCAATCGTGTAGAGGATTTTCCGAGCTGTGTCTTCAGACTTCTGCCACGTGGCAAGACAAGGAAGCAAGCTCGTTTCACTGGTTCGGCTCACCACCGTTGTCTCACCGGAGAGCTTCCACACCTCGGCGGAACTTCCGTTGCGGGTCAAAACACGGGTCGATGAACTCAGATCAATTATTGGAGCCATACCACGTTCATTTCCATCTTCTTCCCCGTCCACGCACAACATGGCAATAAGCTCGATCTGACTCGTTGTGAGTGACTCAAGCCGCCGTTTCCACTCCCGCCTGTTGGCATAAGGTCTCGGGTCCGATTCAACCGTGGAAACCAACCGAAACGTGATTTCAAGTGCTTGCAATGCCGGTTTAAGTATAGACTCGTTTTTCCAATTTGGAAATTCCTTAGAGATCCAGAGCTTTCTGAGCTCTGGAAGTCGAAGGTAGTGTTCATAAGCTGAGCAAGCTGGAGAAGGTGCGGAAGATATATCGGCTTGCATGGTACGGACCGAAAAAGGAACCGAAAGGTTAAGCTTTTTTGATGGTTTCGGAGACTTGTTGGATATATCAGTTGAGACTATCTTTGTTTTCCTATCGTAATCAACCATTCTCAATATGAGAAATTCAAGACTAGAAGAAAATTGCTTTAATTGTGGTTTTTCTTTAAATTGTGGAAATTTTGGTTTGGGAGAGGAAGTGAGAGATGGATGGGTATTTATAGCAATGGAAATTTCCAAAGCCGTGTTGAATGGAAAAAAGCATGGAGAAGGAGGAATTTGAAACTAGCCGATGTTTGAAAATTAAAAAATTAAAAAAAAAAAAGCATGCCTAGATTTTTTGGAAATAAATTTTAAATAAAAAAATAATAAAAATATATTAATATTTGAATAAAATAACTGGCATATGAAAGCATGAAGCTTATCCATAATATAGCGTGTCATGTGCCATTAACACAGAAATTGCTATTGTTGGAATCTGAGGAAGGGAATCGTTGAAGATGGACATTAGTCATTTTTTCATTTATTTCTCGGCCCCTATCGAAATAAAGAAGTAGATCATCTGCTGCTGCCACTTTTTGTGTGTTGTTCTTTTTGCTTTTTTTTTTTTTTTTTTAATTTTACATCCATCTCGTGAAATCACATGGCTTGTGAAGGAAATTTTACCAAGATGTCATTATTATTATCCATTGAAATAAAAATACGGAAAGTACCTTCTTTTTTTGTTTTTAAGAAAATAAATTGAATTTATTTAATTAAAAATTATGTTATATTTTTAACCATAATTTTTTAATCGAAAATATGATCCAAATTAAAATTTAGCAAAATTAAGTCAGCTTAATTTCAATACAAATAAGGAATACAATTTTGATATATTTCCTATGAACAATATTCCAATCCCTCCGCCTAATTTGTTTATGATAACAAAAATAAGCCTCACAAAACCATATGAATGAAAGCAAGTCCAGCTGTTTATATTTATATTAATAATTAATAACTATGGATTATAAATTGATAATAATCTTATCGTGATTTAACCACTTTTTTTATTTTTAATATTTATTTAAAAATATATTTAATTTACAAATAAATAAATATTAATTTAATTCTCACTTTATCATATTTTTTAAAATATTAATATTTATTTTTTAATTATTTAACACATATTTTTAAATAAAATTAAAAATATATAAAATTTAATCTAATTATAGAAAGTATTTTGTATTTAATTATTCAAATTATATTTTTCTATGTAATATATGTATATAAAATAATAATATTTATATATATTCGGTTTTAATTAACCATAATTTCGATATTCCAATAACCATCTTCACCTTACGCCTTTCGGTTACGGTTATTTTCAAAAAAAAATCGTCAATTATATAAGGTTAAAATGTTTATCTTTAAATATATGTGATCGTGTCTAATATTTGAAATATTAATATTAATCAAAATATTAATACTTAAATTTTAAAAATATGTTAAAAATATGACTGTTATTAATAAAAATCTTGAAAAAAGTATATACTAATAAAATTATAAAAACCTTAATAAATATTCAAAAATATCAAAACAATACATTATATATTTTTAAATTTAATTATCTTATTTAATACATATAAATATAAATGTATTTTACATTTTTTAACCTATAAATTTTTTTAAAAAATTATAAAATAGATAATTAAAATATTTAAAATAATAAACTTTATGATTAATAAAATTAAATAAAGATATTTAATGATAAATTATTTAAAAATTAAATAAAATTAATTATAAACAATATTATTCGACCTGTTACCTACAATATCTATATTATTAATTGATATTCTATCAATATTTTTAAGACATTGACATTTTGTCAACATTATCGCCGATAATGTATATTGATATTGAAACCTCTAAAACGTGAATATTATTGAGACATTGTCGACACTATCAAATATATTTTTGTCCTTTGGCTTGAACCACATATACTTCTAACACCTATCATGTGGAAGAGACTAACTATTTCGTAAGATTGAATCCTAAAACTAACAACTATGTATGTGTTTTTGGAAATCCACCACCTACGTCTCCCTAGTTAAAAAAATTATCAAGCCATAACTAGTATGCAATGCTTACCAACAATTCCACTTGACTTGCCTACAACTCAATCAACGCAAGCGTACATGTCCATATTGCATGGCATATTGTGTCAACCCTATCGCCAAATATAATACAAAAAGAGTTATGAGTTATATGCAGATGAACTAAAGCAACAATGCACGATAGGATTCCATAGAAAATGCTTAAAATTCCCCATTATTTTTAAACCCAAAAACCGACACCATAGCCATTTTATCGCCACCATATATGAGATATCTAATTCGACACCATTTCATCATATTTCATCTCCATTGCTAATTGATACCCACTTTGCACCATATATTGCCCATTGTTCGTGTAATTCTAAATAAATACATCAACATTAGCTAGATATTGTTGAATATTTCAAAAATAAAGTTAGCCTTTCACATGTAATTTGGTTGAATATATCATTCCGTGCCTAGTCCGCATATGTACATCCAACAACTTTCAAATGACCATTCTTTGAGAACATAAATCTTTTCCCACGAGAGTACTTTAAATAATGAAGTATTAGCATTACGACATCCATATGGTCTTCACTCGGAAAATGTATGAACTGACTCACTACACTCACATCATAAGTAATATATGGTCGAGTATAAGATAAATAGATGTGTTTATCCATTAACTGTTGTTACCTTTGTTTGTCTGTTGGTACTTGGTCCTTATATTCTCCAAGTTTGTGATTTTGGACAATTAGAATATCAACAGGTTTACACTCTAGTAATCTTACTTATGCCACCAAGTCTAGTATATATTTCCATTGGGAAAGATATAAGCCTTATCTTGATCTTGTTACTTTAATGTCCAAAAAATATTTAAGTCCTCCTAAGTTCTTTATTTTGAACTCAGTTGACAATTGTTCTTGAAGCTTGGATATTTTTTCTACATAATCCCATGTAATTATCATGTCGTTTACATAAACTATGAAGTCTAGTATCTAGTCAAGACTTCTGTCATTTTTGTAATCATATCATTAATGATGGAATTAGTCTGGGAGTTGAGAGGCTACTTTGTTAAGTCATTGTATTATGCAACATAAACCCAAACTTTTAATTATGTTTGGGGTTAGGTTAAACGACGTGAGTGGAAATGTATATAACGTGGATTTTCGAAATTATAATGAAGATAGAAGACAAGTAATGAGCATTTTCGAAATTATAACGTGCATGACGAACAACCAAAATCAATATCATCCCCGCTTTTATATTGAAGACTTAGATCTAATATAATCAAGCATCAACAATCCCTTATATAATTTTGAAAAGAAAAAAAAATCCTTATAAAATCCCAATCCCCTCAATGCGTTATTGACTCCGCGGTTTTAGATTTCTAAAATCTATTACAGCCAAGCTCCAACTAAATAACTAACTACTATGATCTAGTTAAGTAGAAATTAGTGACGGTTTCAACATTATTCTTGGAAACATTTTAATGTGATACTATTGTGTAAAAATAATAATAACTTTTTTTTGCTTATCTAATGAACAACTAATAATAATAATAATAATAATAATAACAACAACGAGTATAACATATAATAATTTATTAAGAATCAAATATGTTAACATATAGTATAATAATTAATCCACCTCCTACTAACTTAAATTTTGAACAAAATTGATACATGACATTATATATAGTATTAGAATGCAAAGTCTTAAAGTCAATTTTTTCACTTCTATCTTATTTTTATCTCTAATTGATATGTTTTTCAAAAAAATTATTTATTATCTACTTAATTGATAAAATTTTGTATGATGTGTCTTTAAAACTATATTCTTTGCATACAAATGAGAGCATATTAAATCTGGATTAGTGTTAAAAAAATAAGAAATTCAAATATAATATATTCATAAATAGTTAATATACTTATACTTTTTAATTGATTGTGATTTTTAAAGTATCTGTTATTCAAACTTCTGTAATAATTAACAATAACAAAGCATTCAATTGATCTTTGGCAATAACGTAACGTTTTCACCGCATGAAAATATGGAATTAGGTTCCGAACATATGCAAGGTACTTTCGGAAGAAAGATTGAAATTATAAATATAAAAAATTGATTGAGTGTAGATGGATATATATATATATATATCCATTTGAAATACATAGAATTTCAATTGAAAAATAAAAAAAGGTTAATAATTAATATTCTCTATAGTATGGGATTTAATTTGACCATGTTTCCTAAATTTCTTCTCAGACAGATGTCGTTATAAAATAAGTCGAATGAATAAAGAACGCTAAATGTGAAGAAAATGACATTTGTGCTAGAAATTGCCAAATGAATTAATGTCGGTAATTCGGCATTCGACATACGAGGATAAGTGGGACTCCAACAATTTGTGTGTGCATCTGCTTTTAAGCGAAAGAGACTACAGCTAGCCGACCCGTGAATTGATGTCACGGTCTTTTGTTTCAATTAACTAATTTCAATTTTAGAAAATTATTTATATTATTATTATTATATCATTTATGTATTATAAATCTAATAATTTTTCGTGATACTTGAATCGTATTTCATATATTTAAATTAAAATAATCTAAATTATTAATTTATAAATATTTGATCTATATGTTACATAGAAATAATATTTATAAAAAAATGATAAAATATATAAAAATATTATTAATATTTTTACAAATATTTTAAATTTTTATTAGAGTTAGTTTACAAATAAACTTATAACATAATATCAAAATTTCTTGAATTCAAAACTTAAAAAAATATATTACAAATATTTAATTTATATAATACATATAGTAATATTTTTTAAATAAATGATAGATATATAAAATAATATTGTTAATTTTTTAATTATATTAACAACTACTAAATATTCATGATCCTCTCAATCTAATAAGTGGAAATACACTTTGAAATTATGTACACTGCACCAACTCTTTGAATACGTGCTTTAACATGAATGTTGATATCATATAAACATAAAGGAAAATTTCAACCTGTAACTTAACAGATCAAGTACCTTCTATAATTTATTTTTGACTTCAAATCTCTTGTGTCACTTTTAAGTAATTGTATATAAAAAAAATCTAAATCAAGGTTAAATAGCAAAATTCTTTATATATAATTAGTAGTGTGCTATGTGAATTTAGCTGAGTGAGTGGTAAACGTGGAGCAAATTTACTGAAAATACCTAACTCCTCCATCAAAGCATATTCTTATCTTTATAATGGATAACACCTTAGTAATTTAACAGTGTACTTGTGTAAATTTAATTAAAATTTGAAGAATAATAATATAATTTATTTTGAAATTATTGAAAATATATAAAATGTTATATATAATTATGTGTACCGCTTCGTATAGTCTAATATCCGTTGGTTTTAGATAATTTTCTGACTAGTAGAACGCTTGAATGGACCCCATTTTCCACACCAAATCTATCGTATTCTCTTCTTTCTAAAGTTTGGGCAAATTTGAACCAAAAAAAAAAAAAAAAGAAAGAGTCTTGGGCAAAAGAGGGTTTGATCAACATCAACGTAGATCTAATTGGACTCGGTTTGAGTCTCCGCGTTTACAGCTTCAAATTATCCTCTCCGACCGGCTTCTATTGGAACACGTGTCAGCAATCTATTGTTTCTCAAATATAGTGGACCTCCAGTTGACGCGGCGATGCTTGTGAACTTCTCTTCTCTTCCAACACGTGGAGTGATAGTCACGTGAACCACCCACTTCTATCCGCTCGACATTTCTGTGCAAGGTCGACAGTGCATAATGGTCACGTACACGAACAGTTGGTCATTAGCTGTTTACTTGGGAAAAAAAAATTATTCAACTACTTTTCTTTGTAAAACTTTTTTTTATTTAATTAATTTAATTATCAAATCTTTAATTAGAATGTTAGGAATCTAAGTTTGCTTTATTTCAATCTAAAATTGTTTTTATTTCATTGAGTAATATTATCCATGTTTTGTAATATATTTATATGATGATTCAATTTTTAAATTAATTCATTTAATGTTTTCTTGAATTGATTTGATTTTATCTAATAATAAATTCACTCAAAATTTATAATGATTCATTATTATCATTATTTTTCTCTTATTAAAAAAAGATTCAATACCGAATCTTAAAATAAAAAAAATTAGTAATGTTCACGTTATATTCACTTAAAAAATCTAATTCGTAAACATTATCAATAATTTATTCAAGCATTTAGAATAGTCTATTTTTCATAAGTTGTTACTTGAATTTCTATTTTTAGGTAATCATTTTCTTTTTGTATGTACTCAAATTTAATTAAATTATTTAAAAATAACTCTTTATCATCTTTTGTTAATTTTGGTTGTATTTTTTTCTTTTTTAATATGTTCATGAATGCATTTCAATATTTTTTTTACCATCTAAATTATTCTTTTTTCAAATACACAAACACTATAAATCCCTAAGAGTAAGCAAGTCAAAATCATAAATAGTTACTAATACTCCATAATTAGTGGTTGAATGTACACTTCTATTTAAGAAAAAAAAAAATGTCCACCGAATAAACTTAGTTTGAGTATAGTAAAATTATTTAAAAAGACAAAAATTATAAAAGTATTATATTTAGATTTGATCAAATCTATACATATTTAAAAATATTAATATGATATTCAATTTACAACTCGTAAATTTTTAAACTTCTTATATAATTCATGAAATGCTAACGAATTTTAAGGATTAATTTGATCATCGTATATTTTGTAGGCCCCAATCCCGTTTGAGAAATATTCACTTGGTTAATAACACCGATATATCAAATATTTAAGTATCCAACCACTTTATGTATTCAATAAAATCTAATTATTAAATATAAAAAATTACATAATGTTATATATGTCATACAAGTTAAGCTTGTAAGAACAGCAGAATTATGATAAAGGACCGTAAGAAGAAAAGTAATTGAGCTATGCTTTTGTTATAAAGGAAAAAATAAAATAAAAAACCCTTATTTTCATTGTGTTTATTTTTTTTATTAAATGATGGATTTAATATTTAAAAAAAAAATGGATGGCGTCAAGTTATAATTTGATATAATGGATGTGGAAGGGAGTCAAATGGTGGGCTGATAGTACATGGAGCGGTTTCCTGGCGAGGAAGCATCCATGTTTTGTTTTGGGTCCCAGAAAAAACAAGTCCATGTTTTCGAGCCGAGTAAATGGATCTTATTTTGCCATTCCCCTTCTAACAAAATTATGAAGTTTTGATATTTCTTCTAGAAAATCATAATTAAAATCTCGTCCTAACAAAAAAAAAAAATAGAGAAAAGGAAGAGGTTATTCTCATATTTTTTTATTTTTTTTATTTTTACAACATATTTATTATTAATATTAAAAATATTATAATAAATTTTAATTAATATAGAATAAATATATTAAAAATAAAAGGATATTTTTGATCATTTTTAAATTTAATAATAAATATATTCTTAAAATAATAAAAGTAAAACATGGTAATAAAATTATCCAAAAATAATTATTAAAAGTGGGCCCTTTCAGCTGTTATCTAGTTGTTGATGAGAATTGGGAATGAATTGTAACTTGTGTTTTCTGCTTTGTGCTTTGGAGAGTCCCAGAAGCACCTTTTAAAGATCAGGATAAGATTAAAGTGATATATATGGAGGAAAAAAAGGAAGAGGAAAATAACCTTAATCAACTAATGCAAGTTGAGGAAAAAATTGTAAAATAGAGAAGTAGTAGTGAGATGGAGGAATTTTGAAAAACATCCAAATGCGGTTTAGACCAAGCTGCTGTTATAAATCAACTATCGTAAAAATTGACAGCCATTTACTCGCCTATGCCATGCTACCTGTAATTATTTGCTAATTCGGATTTTTACTTTAATTTTGTACAATGGTATCGTTTATACTATTGGTGTCGTCTTAGATGTTAGTTTTTGAAATCTTGATGGCGCATTCTCAAATTCTTTTAAAAAATAATATTATTTAAATATATTTTTATTATTAATTTTTTTTATATTATACTTTTATTTTAAATAACGTCTTATTAAATAATATCAAAATAAACTCTTTCAATATTATTAGTGTTTTATTTTTAATTTTTAAAGGTTTTATTTTATGATATAATAGTATGATATAACACTTTTATATATTGATTTTTATTTTTAATCTATAAGAAAAAATATGTTTTTTTTATATGTAAGAAACATATATTTTATGTTATTTTACCTATAAAAGATATATGTTATTGGTTATATGTTTTTTAAATAATGTAAACAATATTTTTTTTTATAAGAATTAAAAATAAAATTATTTAAATAAGTAAGTTAAATATAAATAGTATTATTTTATATAATTTATTTACTTTCATCTGAGCTGGTGTTATGTTCTTTTTTATTGTGCAGTGAAAAAATAATATATGTATGTATATATATGAATTTTTAATAAGATTACGTAGAGGTCAATAACTTTGATTTAGTAAGCTTTTAGAGTTTATAACCCATTTATCACGGCGTATACTTTTACCATTTGCAAAGATGAAGTTTCACATATAAACTGAAATGTTATATCTTATCTTATTTTTTTATTTAGTGTATTTATTATAATTATATTACAATATTATTTAATTTAGTTTTATATTATTTAGATTTTAATTCTTATAAACTTAACTTTAAACTCATTAAAAATTAAATTAGATAAAATAAAATAAATTTTAAAAATTAATAAATTATACTATAAATTTCATTAATATCTCATATCAATTTATACATCTATTTACCATTTACATGACAAATAAATTCTTGATTTTTTTTTTCGTTTTCCAAAAATTAGGTTTAATTATTCCACTGTTTTTATGATATATTCTAGGGGTTGGATAGTACTAGAAATATGAATGTTTAGGGATTCTTAATTTAGTAGAGAATATATATAAGTATATTTTTATCTTCAAAAAGTGTAGTTTATTTTTTTTATTATTTTATCTTTATGATATTTTGTTTATATATTTTTGTAATAAATTGTTGTTCTTCTGGCCATGCTCATATATTTTTATTTTTATTTTTATTTTTTTTAAAGAAATATGCAAAGATTTTTTGCCCAAAGATAAACTAAACTATGATATTTGTACTACACAGTACTTAATAAGCAGTATATACTTAAACAATTCCCGAAATAGAAGGCTATTATTATGTTTAAAAGTGCGGGTCATATATTACTGCAATTAATTAGAGAGACGTCTAAAGAGATAATTACCGATTATTTAATAATAATAAATGGAATATAAATTATTCCAACTTGGGATATATAGTTAGCAATATATGGCCTGACCCAATTAGATATGATTGTCTTTTAATTTGTAATGGTCACCATATTGCTAGCTAGCTAGTGAAAGGAGATGCCAAAGAATCTCACAAAAGGCTACAAACACAAACGATAGATACCGTTACTGTCCTTTTCTATCATCCGATCATCAAAATTCTAAAAGCCAGTGGTGTCAAATTTTTGTAATCTAAACATGAACTGTTAACTGTATATAGGAATTGACACGACATAACCCGTTTAAATCGTTTACTTTATTCAGTAAATAAATTACGAAATTCTTACCTAAAAATTCTGGATAGGTATTTTATTTATTTTATTAAAAATAAATGGTACTTAAAGCTGAAATCAAATTACAAAAATAAAAACTATTACAAATATAAGTAATAAATCAAAATAAATAATAATTTTTTTCAAAAAAAAAAAAAAAGTACTTTCATGGTCAACCTAGTTGACCTGTTGAAGAACCTATGCTACAATTGTACAAAATCAAACACAACAAGATGTTTAATTGGGTCTAAATAAATGAATCCGTTAATGATCCCAAGATTTTAAGGTTATGTTCATATGGTATAATGGTGTTTATGACTCAGGTCTGAAATTAACACCTCTGTTAAAAGCTACATGTAATCTAATTCTTAATAATAACGTTACATTTTATACTTCTGCTATTCACGAGCATGTTTGTTGTCAAATATAAACTAAACATATTGCCCCACCATCGGTTTTAAATTTATATTTTAATCTTTATAAGCTGACGACGTTATTATTTGCTTTATTAACCTTTTAAGAATAATTATGTCGGCAAATCTTAAATTTTGATTGTTAAATTTTCCTCCTTTGTTTCTGTTTGATTCTGTAAAGAATGGACATTACTAGATAATTAATTAAAGATGTCAACCATTTGCTTCCTCTTTTTTGTGTGTGTGTATGTGTAAAACTCGTGCAAATACATTATCAATACGAAGTAACTGCATTTAGATGGGTACTAATGAATTGAGAAGTTCTGATCATGCTCTATATATATCACAATAAAAAAAAATACATGTTCTAGGATTATGTTTTGTCATTAGAATATGATAGCGTAATTTTTTTAATTATAGCCCCAATAATATATATATATATACCTTACCTATAAGCATCATAAATGTATTGTTATATTTCTTTTCCACATAATCAATAAATGACGATATATTAATATATTAAAGTGTTAAAAAAATACACAGAATTTATATGTTTCGTCAATTTGTCTAAGTACACAGAAGGTAATAAATATTATTAAATTGAGTAGAAAATATATAGAATTTGATTTGTTTTTCAATGTATGAACTCCTATCTATTTATAAATGAAACAAGACATATTTTCCATAAATTGTGTCACTAATTTTCCTAAATTATAACATAATTTGTTAATTTTAGAACAAATATTCAATAGTATTTTTGAATTATCAACTTTGGCACATTGAAGGAATGATATGCAAGTTATATGATAAAGAGAAATAAGAGACACCTTTTATATTGGGTAATCCTAGCCCCTATATATATATTACCCTACCTATGTGCACAAAATCAATAAATGATGATATATTAATATATCAAAGTGGTAAAAGAATACACAGAATTTATATATTTCGTCAATTCGTTTAGATATATTGAAGGTAACAGATATTATTAAATTGAGTAAAAAATATACAGAATTTGACTTGTTCTTCAATGTATAAACTTCTCCATATTTATAGATTAAGCAAAACTCATTTTCTTTAAATTGTATCATAATTTAAGCATTAAATTAGATTAATAATTTTCCTAAATTATAACATAATTTGTTAATTTTAAAGCAAATATTCAACATTATTTTCGAATTATCAACTTTGGCACATTGAAGGATGATGTTCCTGGTACAAAAAACAACTTTTGATATAATATAAGGGAAAAATAAAGAGAAATAAGAGGCACCTTTTATATTGGGTAATCTATCAAAATTATTTTAAAAATTAAAAAATTTATTTATTTTCTAGATATTATCAACAAGTTATATGATAAAACATTATTACAAAAAAAAAGATATTTAAGTCGATATATAAAGTCAATTTTTGAAAAAAATTGACTTATAATTAATTTAAAGTCAGTTCTACGTGTCAATCGACGCTACACATGTGGATATTTCTTTTTCTCTTCTTTCTTCCTAGATAAAAACTATTCCAAACGCTACATAACTCTCAAAAATCCAAAACCTTCTCCACTTTTTCTCATTTTTCGGCCACCTACGACCACCAATTCCAATGTCGATTAATAGGTTTTCTTTGTCTCTAACTTATTTTTTAGATCTCCTATATTTTTTGAGCAAAATGTTCAAAAACATTATACTCATTTAACTTACAAAACACCATTTTTTTCTTTATTTCTTTCATTTTGTCACTTCATTTACTCTTATAAATATTTCTATTAATTATACGCATTTATTATTCATTTTTCTGCTATTATGTGTATAATTTTTTGTATTATATATGTATGTTTTGTATTATAATATCAGGAAAAGAATATGATGATCTTAAATAATATAGGAAAACACTATGTTAATTTTTCTCCTATTAATTAATATTTTATATTTTAATTATTTGTATTATTTAAACTATTTGTTAAACAGATTTTGGTTTTTTCTGCTATTATGTAGTGATCGAATACAGATTTTAATTTGAGTATTATAGAAAATGAATACATTTTGTAAAAAAACAATTAAAAATTTAAAGTCGGTTCAACGCGTGAATCGACTTTACATTTTTAAGTCATCGTATTTAAAATCGGTTATTAATCAACTTAAAAAATCTGATTTGTAGTATTGAAAGATATGAGTATAAAAATCATTTGTCATTAGCATTCTTCAAAAAAGAATAACTAGACAATTTCTTGTTACAAAAGTTTGTAAAAATGACATATAACATTATATTAAATATAATAATGGATACATTATTATGTAGTGATCGAATACAGATTTTAATTTGAGTATAATAGAAAATGAATACATTTTGTAAAAAAATAATTAAAAATTTAAAGTCGGTTCAACGCGTGAATCGACTTTACATTTTTAAGTCATCGTATTTAAAATCGGTTATTAATCAACTTAAAAAATCTGTTTTGTAGTATTGAAAGATGTGAGTATAAAAATCATTTGTCATTAGCATTCTTCAAAAAAGAATAACTAAACAATTTCTTGTTGCAAAAGTTTGTAAAAATGACATATAACATTATATTAAATATAATAATGGATACATTATTATATATCAAATACCTATTAATCTAATATATATTATTGAAATCTATGTTATATTTAACTATTAATGTGTACATATTTTTTATAATCTTACAAGTTACTAATGGTACAAGTTTGTACTCACTTGAGTATAATGGTATTTATCATTGCTTAATAGTGAGTCATATTAGTATTTTCTATTAGATAAATGATAATTATAAACAAATTTGTAACAATATCATTTATATTAAACCATGTCAATATTATTTAAAAAAAATAAAAAATAAATATTAAATTTTTAAAAATAAATCTAACATGTCAAGATATAAATGTTATGTGTACAAAAAAATTGATACTAGCATTTAGATTTAAATCCTACAATTTACAAGATAAATGACTATGATGGTACAAGTTGGCAACAAAATGTAAAAGAATGATCATTTTTTTTGTTATTAGATTTTTAACATTCTTATTGTTAAATCTATAAAAGATTTCCATTTTATTTCATGATGATATATACCATTAAACTATAAGACCATTAACATAATCATCTTGCTACATACAAAAAAGAAATTGCAACATTGAAAAATCAGAATCCTAAAACATAAGTAGTATATTTAAAAAAATGTTAATTAATGCATAAACCCACTTAATAAAAAGATAAATCGCAAATGTATATAACTTACCAACATTAGAGACTTTAATCAAACAAATCGAAACCCTATCATTATCCGACTCTTGAGCTGGTTCTTCCTTCTTCTTTTCCTCCTTAGCACCAGTAAAGGTAGCAGTGAATGATGCAACAAACTTGCTAGGGTCTTGAATTCATAAACCAGACAATTTATTAAGTTACAATAGACATTAACTCTGAAATAACTAGACCAAGATGAAAGATCTCACAAATATTTTGAAATTTGATAATTATCAATATATTCATGTATATTCTATTCTATTTCTGTAGAAGAGTCTTAGTTTATGTATACTAAGAAAAACGAATAATTAAAGCCTAACCCTAGCTGCATCAAACCCATATTTTACGGCAAAACTAATATTATTGTCTATCATTCTTTGCTCCATAAATATTGGTGTCTGCCACTGTTGCAACATACACCACAATATACACCAACACTCTTCCTCAAGTTGTAGCATATATGTCTCTTATACCCAACTTATCAAGTGAGTTATAGAAGTTCTTTGCAGACACAGATTTTGTGAGTATATCAGCCAATTGATCTTCTGATTTAACAAATAGAAGCTGCATAATCTTTTCTTCAAGATTTTGTTTGATGAAGTTCCGATCCACTTCAACGTGCTTTGTGCGATCATGTTGAACTGGATTATGGGAGATGGCAATGGATGCTTTGTTATCATAAAATAAGTTCATTTCAGAGTTAGGAGCAACCCTAATCTCAATTAGAAGTTTTTTCAACCAAAGGAGCTCACATATTCCCTTGACCATTCCTCGAAATTAATATTCAACAATAGATAAGGAAACTACATTTTTCTTCTTGCTCCTTCATGTAACAAGATCCCCCCCCCCCAAAGTAAAGTACCCAACATTAGATTTCTTATCCTTGATATTCCCTTCCTAGTCTGAATCTGTATATCCAATGACTTCCAATTGATCATTCTTTGAAAACATGAGTCCTATCCCAGGAGAGGATTTTAAATAACGAAGTATTTGCATGACAGCATCCATATGCTCTTCACTTGGGTAGTGCATGAACTGATTCACGACACTCACATCATAAGCAATGTCAGGTCGAGTATGAGATAAATATATGAGTTTACCTACTAATCTTTGATATCTCTGTTTATCTACTGGTACTTGGTCCGCATATTCTCCAAGTTTATGATTTTGGACCATCAGAATATCGACATGTTTACAATCTAGTAATCCTGCCTATGCTAGTAGGTCTAGAGTATATTTCCATTGGGAAAGACATATTCCTTGTTTTGATCTTGTTACCTCAATGCCTAAGAAGTATTTGAGCCCTCTTAAGTCCTTCATTTCAAACTCATTTGATAGTTGTTCTTTAAGCCTATAGATTTCTTCTTTATCACCCCCTGTAATAATCATGTCATCTACATAGACTATAAGGGTTGTTGTTTTTCCCAATCGATGTTTTAGGAAAAAGGTGTGGTCATATTTGCTTTGTTGAAACCCATATTTCCTCATTGTTGAACTTAATCTGCCAAACCATGCTCGAGGTGATTTTTTTAGTCCATACAATGCTCGTTGTAATCTACAAGCAGTTTCTTTTCCTGATGTAACAATATATCCTAGTGGGATATCCATGTAAATCTCTTCTTCAAGGTCACCATGGAGGAAGGCATTATTCACGTCAAGTTTGTGCAATGTCCAATCTAAATTTGCTGCAAGAGATAACAAAACTCTAATAGTTTTTAGTTTAGTCATAGGTGAGAAGGTTTCCAGATAATCTATCTCGCCTTGTATCGATCAACTGACTCATCTGCTTTATACTTAATGGAGAAAATCCATTTGCATGCTACCATCTTCCTCCCTTGAGGCAGCTCACTTAACACCCACATGTTATTCTTCTACAATGCCTCAAATTCTTCTTTTATAGCTTGAGCTCAGTTTGGATCAGATAGGACTTCTTCAATGCTACTTGGAATTTGACATGAGGAGAGTGTTTGTGAAAACACCCTTATAGGTTCTAATAACCCTTGAGTAGATACATAATTGGCTATTGGATACTTGGATTGTCATTCTTCTCTGTCTAGAGAATATCGATTTGGAGGTTTGCCTCGATTGTGCCTGAAAGGTAGAACATAACCAACAAATGTATCTATAACATTGGTTTGTAAAGGTGTGATGGGATGTCTTACCTCATGAGTATTCTCAACATGAGGATCATTGGGTACTAGAGAGTGGAAAGGTGCATCAACCACTGTATCTTTTGTAGATTCAGTCACTAGTTCAGATTCAGTTCTTAGAAGTTCAAGTTCGGGTCGAGATACTGTCTCATCCATATTGTTGGCATTACCCGAGTATGTCGGATTGTTACTAATGTCTAATACTTCAACATCAAGCCAATTTCGTTTTTCACCATAACTCTCCCCCTAATGAGCGTAATTGGATACTGGTGATGAGAAAAACCATTCAGGTTCTAGGAAAATGACATCCATGGTAATGTAGGTTCTTTTACTAAATAGATCATAGCATCGGTATCCTTTTTTTATGTCATACCCCAAGAATACACGTCGGACAACATATGGATCCAACTTAGTTTGTTGATTTTTATGGAGGTGGACAAAAACAACACATCCAAAAATTCGGGGCAAAAACATCAAAATAGTAGGCAAGAGAACATGATTAGATAACACCTTTAATGGAGTCTGAAATTGTAAGGTTTTTATGGGCATACGATTCAGAAGATACACAGCTGTAGTAATAACATCACTCCAGTATCTACTAGGCATATGTGTACCGATTAGTAAGGCCCGAGCAGTTTCTAAAATGTGCCTATTCTTTCTCTTCGTAGTCCCATTCTCTTGTGGGGTTTGTGAACATGAGGTTTCATAGAGAATACCATGGTTTTCCAAGTATGTCCGAAATTGTTGATTAACATACTCCCTTCCATTATCAGACCTAGTGATCTTAATTTTTTCAGAAAATTGTGTCTGAATCATGGTGTGAAACAAGTGAAACATAGAAAATACTTTATCTTTATTTTTGAGAAGGTAAAGCCATGTCATTCGTGTACAATCATCAACAAAAATTACAAACCAACGATGACCCGATGATTTAGTGACCGAGGAAGGTCCCAAAACATCAAAATGTACTAAAGCAAAAAGAGTCACTTTTATGCATACTCATAGGATAAGACGCCCTATGAATTTTTGCTAAGATACAAGTATCACATTTGAAATCTGAGTGTGTGATATTTGAAAATAAACTAGGAAGTAGGTGCTTTAAATACCCAAATCGATGATGACATAACCAAATTTGTCGCTCCTTGTTACTAACTGTGTGTTGCATGTGATTGGCTCTTCCTGAACTGAGGTCATTCACGTAATATAACTCTCATCTCTTAGTACCACGCCCAATGATCTTCTTAGTGAGAATATCCTGAAGGAGACAAAAGGTAGAATACATCAATACAACACATTTAAAATCTGAAGTAACTTAACTTACAAACATTAGACTGTTTAAAAGAGAGGGTACAAGTAATGTATTAAATAATGATAATGAAGGGGATAAAGTCACTGTTCCAGCCCCTGTAATTGGATAAGTTATCACATTGGCATTGGAAACATACCTTTGTCTCGACTGGGTTATATTGGAGAGATCTTTTGGGTCAAAGGTCATATGATATGTAGCTCCAGAATCGAGAATCCAATCCTCATTATCAGTACGAGTAGAGATGTGAAATGTTTTACTTGAAATACTTGGATCTTGGAAGAATCGGCTTGAGGAATAAGGGATAGTGATGCATTATTGGTAGCCACAACGACTCTCCCAATGGTTTCTCGTTTCTTCCATACTTAAAGATCATTACACCACTCTCGGTACCCATGTAGTTTGAAGCAGTTTTCCGCAATGGGCACAATTTATATCAATAGAGGGTTGATTTTCCATGGATTTCTTACTACCTAAAGAAAGAGTTCCTGGTTTTAGGGGCATCGAATTATGGTGTCCCTTGCTCCCTTTGAAAGGCATAACTGCTCCGGGAGACGTATCTCCATCCGTGATTATCACGGTTTGCCGGATCTCTTCCCTACGGACGAATCCATAGACCTGTTCCACCGTAGGGAATGGTTTGATTTGAAGCACATCACTTCGAGTTTTATCTAGTCGGTCATGAAGTCCATCGAGAAAGGTATACACTCGATCTTCGTGTATGATGAAGTTGTATTTTTGTATGTCAGTTGCACAATCCATTGGGTTAGAACGACGGAAATCAATTTCTCGCCATAACCCTTGAAGATTATTGTAGTATTTTTAATTTGATCCACCTGCCTGTTTCATATGAGTAACTCGATGGCAGAGATTATACACACTGAGACATGTTTGTTCCATCAAAGTAGGTTGTAGAAGTAGAATCCCAAACCTGTTTTGCAGTTAGGAATAAGATACAATTTGTAATCAAGGATGGGTCCATCGAATTGATAAACCATCCCTTGACAATGGAATTTTCAGTGCGCTATCTTTTAAATAAGGGGTCGGTTTCAGTAGGTTGAAGAAAATCTCTATTAATATATCCTGGTTTGTCCTTGCCAGGGATATACATCTCCACCACCTGGAACGACAAGGCATAGTTGGATCCTCCCAACTTGATACTAATGAGAGTAGTCGACGACTTAGTTAGAGAAGATTGTGAGGTGATGTGGCCTATAGTTAGAACTTCAATCATTTTTGTAGTCGAATCGTCGAATATGGAATTGGTGGTTAAATCTCTAGATTCTACCATGAAATCTATAAAAAAAAATCTTCATTTTTTTACACTTCGTACCCCAGCCAAGTATATATAGAATATTCAGTAACCCTAATTCATTTTTTCCCTATTCGTGCAGCCCTCTGCAGCGTTTTCCTTTCCTTATCGTTCCAAGTTTGTCCGAGCTTAGAAGAATGGTACGGTTACCCACGACGGTGGCTGGACTGGAACGTAAAGAGACTACGACGACCTAACGAGCAGATACACCTACAGCTCCAACCAGTCCACACGCATAGAGACCAAACACAAAAAATATGTTGTTGATGAGACAACGCTATATGTCGCTGCGTTTCAAGTTTCACCGAGGTAGGAGAACGGTGCGACTGCCTACGGTGACGTACAGAAACTATGACAATTCCACAACCAACGAGCAATCTGTGACCCCAAACGCAGATACAAAGAACGCGACCTCAGTGCTGTTTATCGCTGTGTTCTATTTATTTTTCCGAAAATAAAATGATGGTGGAATCGGCCACACTAGTAAGCAACCAGCGTTGGACCCAACCAGTTAAAACAATACAATTTCAACAAGTAAATTAGAACGACCATCCCAGATCGAACCAATGTCAAGGAAAATGTAAACTAGAATGACCACACCAGAAATCAGAAATAAAAAAATCAAAGGGTAAGTGTAAACCAGAAGGACCACCCCAGAAATCAAAAATCAAAAATTAAATACTACCATAACAGAAATCAGTGTAGCAAGTAATTCCATTAGTCAGCAATAACTTGCTCTGATACCATGACAAATATTGTGAAATATGATAATTATCAATATATTCATGTATATTCTGTTCTGTTTCTATGCAAAAGTCTTATTTATGTATACTAAGTAAAACGAATAATTAAAACCTAACCCTAGTTGCAGTATACCTATATTTTACGACTCTACTAATATTATTGTCTGTCATTACTTGTTTAACTAAACATTGATGTCTGTCACTGTTGCAGCATACACCATAACACATACCAACAAGATCATTCTCAGTAAGATCAAGTACCTTGGAACTAAACACAAAACCATTTTCATATACAGATTGGACAACAAGACCATAAAAGAAGGGCATGATACCAAGTTTAGCGAGCAAGGCAGCCTCAGAGGAGCCAACTTTGTCGCCCTTCTTAATAAGCTCAACAGGGGTGATAATTTCAACAGTATCCTTGTTAATTTTTGTGAGGATATTGAGAACCTAAAGATATCAAAGTGTCCATCACAACTTGAAAACTTGTTGAAAGTAAATTCAAATTACAGTTAGTGTTACAGACTTGGAAGAAAGACGTGTGTTGCCAGGAGGATCAACCACATCAATTGGTGCAACTAAACCACCACGGACAGCAGCTCCAACCTATTACATTCAGAAAGCATGGGGATAAATTGAAATCAAATCAATAAAATTATGCATTACATATGAATGCGTAATGTTTAAATTTACGGCTCATACATTATAAAATGAAAAAGTAATGCTTATTTCCATTTTGAAACTAAGGAGCTCAGGGTGGGAAATCTACTTGGGTGATGGAATGTACAGTTCCGGTTCAGCAATTAGTTAAAATAACCAAAAAAATAAAATATAAAAATCGACCATGCAATGAATGATACTAAGATATAATAAAAGTGAATTCACATAACTGTAATTATACAAGTCATGACATAATCACTAAGAAAAACATACAATCTATATAATGCAACACAATGTCAAATTTGGATACGATAATAAATTTTATAAAAAAATTTAAAATAATCATTTCAATCAAGGGTGGAGCATCATTTGGGCTCTCTTGGGCTGAAACGCAGTCCAATTGTTTTTAAAATATATTAGTTAGAAGCCCAGAAGTATTTAAATTTTATTGGATACTAGGCCGACCAGATTCTCAGGTTAAAAGCCCACACTATTAATTAGGCTATTCCCTCTGTCTACTTGTCATCAATAACCCACAACTATCAAATACCTTTTTGTAGTCCAAGTTTAATTAATTTTCAACTGAGTTTAATTTTATTTTAATAGTTTTTCAATTGTTCGGTTGGCTTAAAATATTCTTCGGAAATACATACATATATATTATCACTTTAGTTTTAATTTTTAAATAATTCTGTAACGGAATTATGTGGGTAAAAAAATGTCTGCATCTTACAACATTATAGAGGAAGAAATAAAATTTTTTTTTAAAAGAAATTACTTATAATAATTGAATTTGGATTATTTTTATTTTTTTATTAAAATTATTTGAAGATAAAATTTATTATGATATTTTAGAATAGTGATAAGTATTATAGATGAATATTTTAATTATAAATAATTAAAATTAAAATTATTTATAAAAATTTAACAATTTTACTTATTATAATATTAAAATTATAGTTAACAAAAACTAAATATATATTAATAATTATTATAATATCAAAATTATAGTTAATAGAAATTAAATATATATTGATATTATTATATATAAAAAATTTATATAAAATATATAATAAATAATTAGATTAAATTTTATTTATTTTAATTTATTTATAAATACATATTAAACTATTAAAAATAAAAATTAATATTTAATATTTTAAATAATATAATATAGTAAAAAATATTTTAATATTTATTTTTTAAAAATTAAATATATTTTTAAATAAATATTAAAAAATAAAATCCTTCCTTAAATTATAAAAGAATTACTATTAATTTATAATTAATGATTATTAATTAAATATAATTAAAATTAATACGAAATAATTAAAATTATTAGTATATCATGTTATCATCCACTCACCGCTGTTACCGTGCCCTGTGTTTAGCAATCAATACCTCCACAAGCTAACCAACAATACCGCATTTCTCTCCAACTACCATTTTTCATCTCATCTAAATAGCAGCGAGGTTTTCGTCTGCCGCACAGATTTCGATGGCCTCGACGTACCGGGATCGGACGTCGGAGTTTCGATCTCTATCTGTAACCCTGAAAAAGATCGGAGGAATCACAGCCGTTGATTCACCGAAGAATACCTCCGTTCCATCCAAACCTTATGAAACCGGTCTGTCTCGATCCGAGTTCAATCGAAAGGCGTATCTCATCGGGTTGGGGATTCAAGAAACATCTCAGAAGATCGCTAGGCTCGCCCAATGTATGCTTTCCTGGCTCTTTTCATCTCTGTAACACTTTTTTTAACCCACGTGTGCAACTACTTTGGTTCCTGAGAAAATGAGACCAGAGATACAAAGTTTGAAGTATTCGGCAGGAAATTATTAAAATAAATAAGAGAATTATAAGTTCATCAAGTTAGGAATTATCGGTATGTTTATTGTGTCATCCTCGCGTATTTTCTTTACATCTTATTGCCCTTGTGTTGGTACTTGAATTTTTTTCCATGCAGTTTAGGAGGCAGCTATGTTCATTAACATTAATCAGCCTTTTTATATTTTATTTTTTAAAGTTAATTTGCCCGATATGAAGAAAACTACTTTTCAAATTTCTCAAAGTTTCTACAGTTCAAAGTTGTAGTTACTAAATGTCGTTTTTTCTGACCTAGGCTTTGATATGGCTTTGTACTAATATGCAGTGGCGAAAAGATCATCAATGTTCGATGATCCAATCATGGAAATACAAGAATTGACTGCACTGGTAAAGAATGATATTACTGCACTCAATGTAGCTCTTACAGATTTGCAAACCATTCAAAAAATGGAGATAGCTGATGGAAATTACTCCGAGGACAAGGTGGTTCACTCAACAGCTGTTTGTGATGACTTGAAGAGCAAATTGATGGGGGCTACAAAACATCTTCAGAATGTGTTGACGACTAGATCAGAAGTTTGTAGTAAACTTGACTTGTAAATGTTTATTACTTAAAAAGAAAAATTAACACTTGCTCCCCTATTAATCTATACATTCCATGTCTTTTGTCCTCTGCAGAATATTAAGGCTCACGAAAATAGGAAACAAATATTTTCTAAAAATGCATCAAGAGAAAACCCTTTCCATCATCATGCGAAAACAGTGTCTGAGCCACCCCCTTGGTCAAGTTCATCCAATGCATCTGGCAGTTCTCAACCATCAGCGTGAGTATATTAACTATTTCAGTGCATGTTACATTATTTTATTTATTTACTTTGTTTTAAGGTTTGATGTGCTGAACGTTCATTCACCATTTAATTTTCTACACGTGACCAGATTGCCATCCAGTGGAGCCCAAATTGGCAACCAGCTGAGGTGTGTTGGATTGACCTTATTACATTTATTTTTCTTATTACCACTATTTGTAAATTTGCATGCAAAATTGCAAATGGTGGCTTACTCTTTCTTTTAAAAAAAATGATAAATTGTTTCCATGCATTATGTTCACTATTACATAAAAAGCTTTAAACTTGAATGAAATATGCATGAAGCCTCAAGCTCTATTAGGCTTTTTATTTTTCAAATTTTTAGATTGCTTCGAACTGTTTCTTGGACCTTTGACGTTTAGTTTCATGAAGATGTAAAATATCAATGTATTGCTTAATGATACATAACATGTGCTTTAAATTATATTTTCATTCCAGGCGAAGGTTAGCTGTGGACAACCCTTTATCCCAGCACATGGAAATGTCTATGTTGCAACAGGTGGTTCCACGACAGGAGCATCATACACAAAGCAGGGCAGTTGCTCTTCAAAATGTGGAATCTACAATTTCAGAACTCAGTGGAATCTTTACACATTTGGCTACTATGGTTGCGCACCAAGGCGAATTGGCTATCAGGTTTATTAATTTAGAACAAAATATATTAGAGCTTGTATGATATGTAGACCATGTACAGAGCTTCTTATTGCTTGCATTTTCATTTAGGTGTGTTGCTTTTAATCAGTAGTAAATCTGACTAATTGATGTTGCCAGGATTGATGATAACATGGAGGAATCACTTGCAAATGTTGAAGGTGCACACAGTGCTCTCTTGAGGCATCTCACTCAAATATCATCAAATAGGTGGCTTCTAATCAAGATCTTTGCCATTTTGATTTTTTTCTTGATTATATTCATCGTCTTTGTAGCTTAAGTGACAGTATTGACCAACAACACATTTCTTGCTGCTTGATATGTCCATTTATATTCACTTAGAGGGTATAACTACACAACTCATTACCATGAGAAGTGAGTGGGATACCAATTGTTCTTTACATATAATTGGTATCAATGCTGTTATTATTTGTGTATAACTTGAAAGTAGTTTTAGTTTTATTTAGGAGTGCATATGTGCACATAAATACATACACGAATACTTTGTTGGATTTTCTGTATCCAACTTTAAGTTTGGTATCTGGTTAAAATATTGAAATGAATTGGTGCATCTTTCTTCTTTGGTGATCTCTTCCTGATCAGCATCATTAGTTGTCCCTCCATTATTGTATCGTCCCTCCTGGCATTATCTCTCAGTTTAAGCGTGTGTGTGTGATTCGTACAAAGTAAATGACAGGACATGTTCTGTTTGTGCAAAATTTTGACCATTTGATGCCTAATGGACCTTATGACTATGATAGAACAAGATACAAGTATTATCATCGCAAAAAGTTGAGATAAACTGAGGGTTTGAGGAAGATATCTTTATGGATGATAAGTACTCTGCATGTAACTTGCTTATCAGTAAAATATGAAAATTTTACAATTTGCAAGTGTCAACTTGTAGTTTTAATCGTATTAAGGATGATGGGCAGTTTCTTTAGTTTAATGGTTATCTTACATGAGGCTCTGTAAGTGTTTTTTTTTTAAGAAGTAACTCATCTCATATAAAGTACATAATCGTTTAAGAGAAGACGAAAGGGGAGAGGTATCCTTGATAAGAAAGAAAATAAGAATAAAGGAAAGGAGGAGCCATAATGGAATAGAGGGGACATGGGTTTCTTATTCAATTATTAATCTTTCGCATGATGACCAATTTTTTTTCTTTTCGTCTGAATATAATTACCATAGGACATTAGAGACATAGCCACTGGCATTATTAGGAAATTGCCATGAAAAATGCTTGAACTCAAGGTGGGTATTCTAGGACATTTTACTTCTCCTAAATCACTACCAAAACCTTTCAAAACCTTACCTTCTTGCTTAGTTTTAATCATGTGATCACCGTCTTGCTTGTTCTGATTAAATGTTGTCAGCAAATTTGCATGGACAATTTAGGGGTACGGGAAAAATGACCTAAAATTGTCTATTTATTATTATTATTTTACTAAAATTGACTTAGGTAATGTTTAACATGAACTTAGCATAACGATAATAAGCCTCATCTTGGACTGATTTTGATTATAAAAAAAATATAATTCATGATAATGTATTGGGTTAGTATGAAAATGAAAAGGTATTTACCCAATGTACGGATTATAACTCACGTCCATTAAGATTTATCATGATAAGGTAATGCCTTACCGTATTAGTCATAAATCTTATCTTGGAGTAGAGTGCATTTTAAATAGGGATCATTAAAATTATAAGTATTTATAAAAAAATGATGATTTTTTTTGTAAAAATAACCATAATAAGATGTGAAGTGTGAATAATTGTTATAATATCGAAACTATGGTTAATTAAAATCGAACATATATTAATATTATTTTTTTATATGTATATAATTACATAGAAAAAAATAAACTTTTAATAATAAAACACAATATTTGAAATAATTATATTAATTTTTTTATTTGTTTTACTAATAAACATATGCTAAATAGTTAAAAAGTAAAAATTAATGTTAATATTTTAAATAATATATTAGAGTAATGCTTATGTTAACATTTAATTTTTTAAAATTAGATATATTTTAATAAATTTTAAAAAATAAAAAATGTGATTGAATTGTAGAAAAACTATAATCGACGATTATTATTTGAATGTATTTAAAATTAATACTGATTGATTATGATTATTAGTATAATTTTTCTCATGTGTTCTCAGGCACATTCTTACCTTACAGTAATTCTGATAAAAAAAATTAATAAGACATTAACCTAGGGTGATTTACCTAATACTCTTATTGCATTCAAGGCAGGCTTGAACATGTTCGAATCGTAATAAGTAGCATTTGATATAAAAAAAAATTATATATATGTATAGGTTGGAAAAGTAGCTTTCTTTAGGAATACAATTGAAAACCTGGAACATATATATATTGGGCTGGATCCAGAAAAGTTGTTGTGCAATGGGTATCGAGGTTATTTCCTTCTAATGTCCACTTTAAATTTCCGAAGCCCTGATCTGACTCAATGGAGAGTTGGGCCCAAAATTGTAAATCTAAATGACATTTTTGGTGAGAGAACTATTGTCTCCTTGTTTCAGAAAAGCGTACGCAAAATACAATTTTCAAAGATTTAGTGATGTGATCTCCTCATAAACCATTTATTTATTCATAATGTTTTGAGGGAAAAAAAACCAAAATTATATTGTGAACATTACACCGATTTAATGAGATGATATTCTCATGAAACATTGATTTAAAATTAATATTTTGAGGGAGAGAAAAATAAATTAAAATTAAAATGATTAAATCCTAAAAAGTTAACTCAATGATATAATAATACTTATGGTACATATAAAAGGGAATGTAATTGTAAATATTTTATAATTATTATAAAAGTAAAATTTAGATTAATTATTTATTTTTTGTAACAATTTAATCTTATTATATAAAAAAACTATTACACTTTGAAGATACATTAATTTGATTAGCAATTGGATGTTACATATGTACTTATCACCCTCATATATATATATATATATATAATTACTTACTATAATATATTACATAATATTTTAAACTTTTATATTAATACCTAATATTTTGCAATTTTTATATATCAACTGTTTAGATTTAATAAAATCATTTTACAGCTTAAATTATAACAATGTAAAAAATTAGATAATATATTATAACCACTGAATACATTAGACAATATATAAGATTATAACCACTGAATATATAAGACAGAGTTTGAAAGGACTTGTTATCAACTCTATAATTGAGAGGCAGGAGGAATTTTTGTACGCTCCAAATATGTTAGGTACGCTAATTAAATGGAGCCACTATCTATGGCTATTCGCATATTAACTTCATTAGCCAATTAATAAGTCCAACCTATATTTACTATATATATATATATATATTTCGAACATTCGATTATAAATGGCTTCAATTATTCGTATATGTAGCTATCAAATGTGTGAAATCTTTCTATAATATTTGGATATTCTCACTTAATGAAAATGATTTCAAATAATTCACAAGGTTTTTTCATTTGTGGTCCTATATACTGTTTATAATTTGTAGAAAAATTAAATAGAGATACATACACTTATTATTATTTCCACCCATTTGTAGAGACCTATTATTTTCTTTAAAAAAAAATAATCTCACGTCCTAAATAATATATATATATATAAATAGAGATAATTAAACTATTTTTCTAAATAATGTAAGGATATAAATGATTAATAATTTGCAGGACCTAAAGCTATAATACTAATATCTATGTAGTGGACATTTGAGTTTAGGAAGTTGTGGATAATGGGTCTGGTACTTCACACTTTGTTATCATCTTGAATCTTGATAGTCTTTGTCCCTTTTTGTTTTTCTCTAGGCATGCATGTATCAAGTTGGATGGATGTGACCTTTTCTTGATTTGGTTGCAAATAGAACTGTTAATTTATGGGTTGGTTTATGTTACATTCTATCTTTTCATAATTTAATTTCATGATTATAACTTTAAATTATTTATGGTTGGATTCAATTTTATTATAAATATTTAATTATTATATTTTATTTTATGTTTAAACAAATATACATGGTACTTTATATATAAGAATTATAAGTAAATTAGATATGTCTAAAACAAATATATATATATTAACAAATTCAACTTAAATATATTAAAAAATCTGAAATTTTTCGGTTTGTATTTTAATTTTTGTTAAAATATAGCTATTTGTTAAAAAAAAAACTCGAAACTATTAATGCATTTAATTCTAACTCGAATTCAAGTTATTTATTAAAAGGTTTAAGACAGATCGAAACCTTTGTGACACAACCTATTTAATCTCATCACAAATTCATTTAAAAGCATTTGGTTTGCACGTAGATTGGTAAATTTACATCCCTGTTGCAGCATGTATTTTTAATGGAGATCTTTTTGGGGCTTCAATACCAATATTAGAAAAAAGGCTTGGTATGAAGTCACTCACTCACTCACATCCTTTTTCACGTTGAATTGAATTTGGTGCCGTAAGGCGTAAGTACTGCATGTGCTTTTACCAGTAGTTGCTTATTTATTCAAGTAGTCATAATTTTGGTCAAAAATTAATGTTTAATTGCTGCCAAATTAAGGAAGCTTATTGCCTTAAGATGTAGATTAAACACAGGACAAAATCGGACAACTTGCTTGTATAATTAAAATTTGGGTTAGTTGCATACTATAACTCCTTTTTATTTTCAACATTCTCTATGTTATTTTTTTCTTCTTATAATATAAAATATATATATTTTACATATATATTTTTATAAATAAAAACATATATTTTTTAAAACAGATTAAAAATAAAATAATTAAATAATTCAGTCATATAAAAAAAAATAAAAAGTTTAAAGTTTAAAATGTTGTAAATGTCTTAGACTTTAACCATTGAACGTAAAATAAAACAGTAGGTTAAATAAATATTACCGATATTGATGCGTTACCTCTATATATATAAAATTCACTGTACGTGTTTAAACTTATTTGCACTAACAAAATAAAAATGAAAAAAAAGAGTTTAATCTTATTTATTTTTATTCGATTTTGGTTAAAAATTCCCATTAACACATCACGTATATATATATATATATATATATATTCTAAACAATGAAGCAAACATTATGAATACAAATAATGTTGCCGAATGAGTAATAATATGCACCTGACGGTTTGCAATAATTTGAAAAGAATTTGGTGGATATATATATAACTATATGAAGAAACATGTTATTTAAAAAGAGGGAGAGTAATGACTTGAGTGCAGGTCGGTTGGTAAAACAATTAAGTTGAAAGTTAAGTTATATTATTGTCTTTTAGACGGGAGTTGCTTGTTTCGAATTTTGTGTTTTTTTTTTCATTTCTAGATTGGCATCTCTTTAGAAAAAAGAGAATAAAGTAAATTAAACATAGGTTAGGAGCATAACAATCCGTAATTAATATAAATATTTATACATAAATGCGTTAATATTAGTGATTCCTTTTATATTCTTCAACTCCTTATTATTATTATTTCGTTGAGTTTATATCTTAAATTTAAGCTAAATTCTTCCTGTATATCATGATAAAAAAAAATATGAAAGAACATTAAATGGAAACATGTCCAAAAAAAAAAATAGTTTGAGTAGGTAGCTTCTCATTTTGTAAAGTGTTATTTTCTTCTCCCTTACTTTGTAGCCCTCATTTGCTACTCTTTTTTTACCCCTTGATCACTCTTTTTCCCTACAAGATTATTGAAATGATTAACGTAATCCCAATATTTTTACTTTTTTTAAAAAATATCAAAAGGGGAAAGAATAATGCCAATCATTAATGATAATATTAATTAGTGTACTTATTACACTCTTAATTCGAATGATGTTCAAATTTTATTTTTGTTAAAAAAGAGAAAGAAAGAAAGAAAAAAAAGGAAGAAGATCAATGATGTTGAAGTTAAGCCCACATTATATTCTTTATAGCACTCTTAAAATCGATGAACTTTGCCATTTTGGTGTGGACCGTAAGACTTTTTAAGATAAGGTAGAATAAATGAATAATTAGAATTTAGGAATTGCTAATTAATGATATGACTAGGACTATCTACTATCTACTATCAGGATTGTTTTTCATTATTTTTGGCTCTACGTTCATAATTTCATTTGCATTTTTTTTAAATAATTTCCTTCCCTTAATTACCTGTATATCTTTAATTTCCCCTCTCTCTCTCTCTATATATATATATATATATATATATATATATATATTGGAGCTAGCACATGATATTGTATTTTTAAATGAAAAATAAATCCTTAATTTATTGAATATGTGGGGGGGGGGGGGGGACTTGGGATATGGGCAAAAGAGAATGTCCTAGGATGCTGCTTCTTTTAAAGGAATTATAACGTGTGAGATTGAACTTAGAAGTGACATAAATTTAAAACAAAGTAATACTTTTTTTTTTTAAAGAAAAACACAATATATTGGGGATAAGTTCAAAACTATTTATATAAATCTCAAGCTAATCTTTCGAGTACATTAAATTGAATGGGATGAATTAAAACTTTGGTTGAGGTTGAGCTGGGTTACTTAAACCTCGAAACTTCGGGTCTAGATTGGGATCATATATATGATAATTTATAGGACTATCAAGTTTTAGGATAGGGTTAGATTTTTTAAATCAAGTAAAAGCCTAAAGTCTGACAATAAAATCATTTTGGCTTAAGTTATATGAGTTAAATGATACAATAAATTATAAAATAAAATCATAAAATTATTAAATGTAAGTATTTTTTATAAAATTAAAAATGAAGTTACACTTTAGAACATATTCAAGTAAATGCTTAGTATAAATATATAGCCAAAAAAAAAATGATTTTAACACTATTCAGATAGGGCAAATAATTCTTCAAATCTAATCTGACTTCCGGTCGGATGAGATGAAAATGGATTAAAGTATACTTATTGTGGTAAATTTACATACCGTATCTTTAAAAAAAAAAACAAATCATATAAATCCAAGTCTTTACTTTTTAGGAATAGTATCGCTGTTCTTCATTTTTGTTTTTACTAGTTAGATTTAAGACATATATTATTAATCTTAAAATATTATTTTTTATTAATAATTTTAAATTATTATATATATTAAATGTAAAATAGATGTTAAGATTTGAAAAAGTAAAAAAAAAAAAAAAAGCTTGTGATAATCCTACTTTTTAATGGTATTTCACGTAATATTATTCTTCTCTTGTGGGTACTCAGAAATTCCTTCTAATCATGATAGTATAGTTGGGTTCTCTTTATTACGTATGAGTATATGCTAAATAAATCAACACTCCTCCATAAGATTAGGGAGTTTAGTGCTTGGTGATATTTTGTAAAGATACACGAACAACCCTGTACTCATTATATGAATTAGGTACCATGCAATTATAATTTTTTTTTATAATTAACGTAGCATTTAATTAAATTAGTATCAAGAGTCTAGATCATGCTTATTTGGGAATAATCCTACTTTTTAATGATTATGTTTTTGAAATTTAAAGTATAAATATTTGAAAAATAAAAAAATAACAATTTAAAAATTATAAACAAAAAAATAACACAACAACATATTAACCGTGTTTAATTAAATAAATTTCAATTCAAATGGTTTAATTGAACATAATTTGATACCATTTTTTTTTCAATAATAATAACATTCGAGTTCAACATAAAAAATGATATTATATAATTACAAATTCTAAGAGTTTTGATTTTTATTTTATTTAACTTTATTGGGAGTATCCATAGTTTCTTTTCTTTTTTTTAATGAAAACACATAAGCACCTAATTGCTATTAAAAAAGAGCACCTAATTGAGATGCTGACTTTAATTTATTTCACTCCGAATAACAAGTTAATTTGAGTAACATTAATTATTCTTTGATATAAAAATGTGGAGGGAGTTGAAAAATAACTTAAATTATTATTATCATTATAATAATTATTTAATATTAATTTTATTTAATAATAATATTAAATATATAAATAAAAAAAATATTTATATATTTTTCTTATAATAATAATAAAAATAAACAATTTATAAGTTATTAAATTATTAATGATAATATATATTTATAAATATATAAATCACTGCTTCATTCAGTTAATCTTTTAAAAAAACTCATTATCTCATAAAAATAAATGAAAATTATGTTGCCTATCAACCTTAAAAAATTAACTAAAACTATATAATATATCTGAGTGTTTGGGTAGTTTTTCAAGTTTAATCTTTGAAGTTTTCCGAAAATCAAGTATCGGTTGTACGAGACAGGATGATTCAGACACATATTTATTCATTCAGTTTGAAATAATGATTAAAACAATGACTCGTGGCTTGAAAGTAGGATAACATGTTCCAAATTTTCAGTTAAATATAACAAATTTGTAAAAAAACAAACTTTATCTAAATATTATAAATAAAGTATTAAATTTACCATTTATAAAAAATTACTTAATAATAAAAAGTAATTAAAATTTATATTTATATTTTTGAACGGAGAAATCATGTTTTATATGCATATTGTTTAAAAATTATTTAAAATTCACATATATATTTGAAAAAGTAATTAAGATTTACAAGTTTTACATAGGTATTTATAAAAGAATAATATGTGAAACATGTATATCAATGATAACTATATAAGATTGTTAAAATATAAGAACAAAATAAGACAAAAAACTAATAATATGTGTGAGTTAGATGATAAAATTAGATTAAAAATAAAAAAGAAGAAGTACAAAACTCAAGATATAACGATAATATTATTTAAATAAAACATGTAGTAATTTTTATTATGCTATTTTTTTCAAGTAATTAATACAATTAACCGGTTTGAATAATATATATATGCAACAAAAAGTTTAGTTGAAATTTCGGAAATTTAAATAGGGTGGAAGTCGATTTATTCTTCAATAAGTTTATGTAATTTTAGGTGAAATTTCGGTTTTAATAAAACTAAATTTCATTTTTGAATAGAATAAAATAAATACTTAATGTATTAAAGTAAATTGCTATTAAATTAATCTTATTAATACAAATAATTTTATAACATATCTGTATATATTTTTGTCCACGTTAATAATTCCATACATTTTTCCTTACTGTAGATTTGAGAATATAGAATACATTCTTAGAATCTTAAATCATCACATTTAAATTTATTTACACCCTAAGTTCATTTATCTATTTTTTTTAATATATATATAATTCATTGCCTATAAAATGATATTATCTATTTATTTTTTAAGTGTCTATGAAACTTTAAAGTTTATATTTTATAATTAATTATAAGATTTCTATAAAAAAAAATATATCATATTATTTAATTCGATAGGTTGTTACAACTTATTTATATTTTACATATTTTTATTCAAAACTTGTAAAAAAATAAATTATTAAAATACACACCTCCCTATAAATTTTGATAACTATGTTGTGAGTTTGAGTTAGATACAAAATTTAAAATAATGATTAAGTATCTTGTATGACTATTATCAGCTTATCAAATCTTATTAGTGGCTCCTTATAATATTTCAATTAGTTTTATATTTAAAACTCTTTTAATATAGCAATATCTTTACACACACTCTTGCCTTTAATTTAGATCTATTTCATCTAGGCTTTCTCTCTCTATTTTTTTTTTATCTTAATATATTGTAATGCACGTTATTGTGTACATATTTATCGATATTGTATATATTGACATAAGACTAAATGGAACATCTTCTAAAAACTAAAGGTCGAACTTCAGCCAATATAAATTACCAACTTTAAATGGTTGGGTTTTTACTAGTTATGTAATTATTGAAAATGTATAATTTAATCTTTTATTTTTAAAAGTATATACTTAAAATCATGTGATTTTTAGTTTTTTGTCTTTTAAAATATACATTTAAAGTCATTTAATTTTTTAAAAGTTCCACTCAATTTCAAATAATATTTTTTACGAGGGTTGAAATTTTGAAAAAAATACAAAAAATTATATATTTTTTAAATGGATAATAAAAATTCAATTTTTTTAATACAAAATCAAAAAACAAATCTAGGATTTAAAATGGAAAAAATTCCTATTTTTTTCTAAAGGAAAAGTTTTTTAAAACAATATTAAAAAAATTAAAATTAAAAAACACACAAATTTAATATTTTCATTCCAAATATAAATTGAATATGTTTTTTATTATTCTTTTTTTCGAAATTTGATTTTTTATTGATTTTTTTACCTTTTGGGTATTGTTTTTCAAAATTCTAAATATATCTTTGAAAAAATATTACTTGGATTTCATTGTAATTTTAAAGAGTTATTATATCTTAGATGTATGCATTAAAAGATAAAAGACTAAATTAAATTTTTTATAAAAATAGATAATTAAAATATAATTTTAAGAATTACAAAATTTGTACATACCTTAATCTAACTTTACATGTATATAGTATTTTTTTTCATTTAATTAATAGCTTCTATCCCCACTCAATAAAAAAGTCAGACATAGTTTTTATTGGCATGCTTCAAAGTAGAATCAATATATAAATATAATTAATTAATTATCATTATAATTAAAAAAAAAAGTAAACTAGCTAGGGTTACTTCAATGACAAGTGCTGGCTTGTTTAGCTAAGTTATTTCCATTCAATGCATTTGATGCTAAGAGATCGATTAGGATAATTGTTGCTGTACTATCACACTAAGATGAGAAACGTCCATGCAAGCCTACCACCAATTATTAGTCAAAAGGGAGACAGAGAGCATATTATGGAAAAGTTGATAAAGATAAGAGGAGCCCAACTCAGAATTCGGCCCCTCCACCCCACTAAGCTTGCTTATTTAACTTATGATAAAGATAAAAGATAGATGTTAATACTGGCTTTCTTGATATATATAGATCAAATTAATTAATGTTAGAAATTAGAAATTATATTATTAAGTATATTTCCTTAATTTAAGCTTTAGTTTTTTAATTTTTTTTACCTAACACTCTTACATAGTATTATAACAGTAAGTTTTAAATTTTTTTAAGACAATATCAAAATCAATTAAAAATTTATAAATTTGATGGTACTTACTAAAAGATAAAATAATTCAAACTCAACGAATATAGATGTTAACATGGGCAAATTAATGTTATAAGAGTATAAATGATATTATTAAGTATAATTTTTTAATTTAAGCTTGAGTTTTTTTAAAAAAATTGTAACTAACACTTTTACATAATATTAAAGTTTGAAAATTACTATAAAAATCTCAAAATTAATTAAAAATTTATAAATTTGATGGAATTTATAAAAAGATAAAAAAAAAACTCAAACTTAACGAAGATAGAGGTTAACATGGGTAGATCAAATTAAGTCACCTTCAAAGGTTGGATTCTACCAACTTTTTGACTCGTTCACCAAATTCTAAAATCAAACACCTTATTGTCAAAATTTAATCTATTTTCTTCTTGGAATTGCACCACAAATTCTCTCTTTAGGTGAAAATTGAAAAGAGAGACCCTAAGAGAGAGGGGAAAGAAAATTAAAAAAATTAAATTTATAAATGTCAATAAATTAGGGAAAAAAATATTCATGTTATTGGAAGACAAATCTTTGATCTCGGATATAATTGTTGAACTCTTATAAAAAATACAAAAGGGGTAGTTAATTAGTCTTCAAATTATCGCGTGTAATTTTAGAATTGCCAAGTGAAAAAAAAGGGATTGGTTTTGAAGTTATATATATTTAACTGCAAGTGTCCATTTTGTGAAGGAATAATTGGGAGTAGTTTGTGGATCAATTGTCTTTAAAGTTTTGGCTTAGGCCAAGTAGGATATTTTTGCTTCGTTCTACAAAATTTTAGATTTAATTACATAAAGCGACCCATCTGAAATTGCACTAACGAGTATATGTTAATTTTTTTAAATATATATATTGCAGCACAAATTTAGAAAGAAGAAAAAAAATTAATATCTCTATTATTTAAAAATACAATTAAAATAATGGTTTATATATTCTTACAAAAAAACTATATTATCATAAATAAATTTAATAAATATTACAATAAAATAGATTAATTAATTTAATATCATCTTCAAAACCACTCTAAAATGGTAATAAGCATCTCAAATTTGTTAAACAAAAAAGGAAAATGAAAAGTCGAATGTACCTTTGTAAACAAGTATACAATTTCCATGGATGAAGATACAAAAGTCAATGCGAGAGTGTGAATTTAAAAATAATATACCAAAAAATATGATAATTAATTTCAATATATTTGATTCGTTTATAAAAAATCATATTACATACAATTTGAATAATACTTTTATTGTCATAATATATAAAAGTACTAAAATAAAGAAAAAAACACATATCATTAAGGAACCAACTTAACTAACCTACCTCATAGGTAGTGAATGTCATAACACGATACTTTACCTCTACTTTTATGGAAGATCTTGAAACAATGTCTTAACTCTTGTTTTTCCAAGAAATAAGAGAATCATTCAAGAATGTACAAAATCAATGATAGTCCTATTGTGGATACGATTAGTATCCCCAATTAGCATCACATTATATACTCAATTTCGTAGACGAAAGTAATAGACTTTATAATTGGATCTCTCAATGATACCTCAAAATGTGAAAGACGGTTATCCAATAAATTGTAATAGAAGAAACAATAAATTGACTAACAATATTAATAACATATGCAACATCCAACTAGTGACAGCGAGATAAATCAATGTGATATAAACTTGGATATGGTAAAGGGAATCATCATAAGAAATGTACTAAGCTTTAGTATCAATAGAAATATCCACAAGCTTATTATAAAAAGGATGGCCTAATAAAATATTTTTGTTATGTACTTAGATTGGAAGAGATGATAATCTTTGGGACAAGAGTAACTTTAACATTACAATAGCATAATGAGCCCAAATCCTTATTACAAATTGGCGGGTTAATGCTAACTTTAACACTGCAATACTATCCATATAATCTCCAGTAATAATCGTGTCATCAACATATAAAGGAAAAAAATATGACTAACAGAAATACACATGTAAAAACAATGCATAATTATGATAGCTCGAAGAGAAACCAAGTGAGGTGGTTATAGTAGAAAACTTCTCAAATTAAGCATGAGGTGCTTGTTTGAACTCATTAAGAGCTTTTTTCAACTTACAAACTTCACCAAGTTTATGAGAAACATTAAGAAAAGGTACTATGTAGACTATTTTTTGAAGTTCATCATTCGAGAATGTAATTTTAACATCCATTTAAGATATACATTATACATAAGTATATGCAATTGCAATAAGTGTATGGACTATAGTCATTTTTGCAACATGAGTAATAGTTTCTTTACGATCAATACCACTTTTGAGAGTATCTCTTTGCAAGTACTCATAGCTTATATTTTTCAATAGACTTATCATAATGAATTTTGATTTTATAGATCCAACGAAAATTGATAGCTCATTTACAAGGAGACAAAGGTACCATAAACTTTGTGTTGGTTTGATGCAAAATAGTAAGTTTTTTAGCTATAGATTGATGTCAGAGAGGATCAATAACTACCAATTTTTAGGATAGATTCATAGACATTGTGTATATATTGTAAAACAAAAACAAATGAGCTATAATAATAAGTGTAAATGAAGTTGGACAATTGAGATAGCTTATAAGAGCATTGAAGATATTGGTAAGGAGGATAAGAAGTCATAATCTTGGAAGGAGCTTGGAAAGCCATAGGAAATTAGGGATCAATAAGAACATTTGGAAGCAAAGTAGTAATATGTGTTAAACTATCAATGTTAACCTTGTAATAATCGTGATCTATAATAAGAGTAAAAGAATGGAACTCTATATCATTGATAAAATGATCAATATGAATGAGATAAAGCATAATCACATTATAAGAACTAGAAGGAATATAAAAGAAATGTATATGCTTAATGAACACAACACAACGAGAAACATACAACTTTTGGTTAATTTAATCAAAACAATAATATTCGTTTTAACTTACACCATAGCCTAAAAAAATAAATTGTAGATCATAAAAACAATTTATTGAGTTTAAAGTGAGATTGAAGAGCAAAACATGTAAAGACAAAGACACACAATATAGAATAATCATGAACAAAATCATACAACTTTTCAAAAAGTGAAAAACCTAAGTTGTGTGAGGTTATAAGTCTATTAATCATATGTAACAATAAGGATTGTTTCTTCCCAAAATTTACTTGAAACATGGACGAATAATAAAAGAAAGGAGTTTCAACAATATGCCTATATTTTTTTTCAACAACACTATTTTGCTCATGAGTATATGTACAAGAAGTTTGATAGATAATATCATCTAAGGAAATTAATTCAATAAAAGCATTGGACATATAATGTCCACCTAAATCACGTCGAAAACATTTTATGATAATAGAATATCGAGTTTTATACATATCGATATTAAAATGCGATATTCATATTTTTTGAATATTATTTTTCAAAATTATTAAAAATATCGTTAAATTTTCGTACAAATAACATTTTCTGTTAAAATATTTTAGATATTATTGCTAAAATATCGTTAAAACATCGACAAAAGCTGACAAATATCAAATGAACATGTAAGATAAAGTTGTTTGGTATTTAGTCATAGTGTTATAACAAATAGATTTATCTATTTATAATACGATTAGTTAATCAATTTTTTTAACTATTATTCTACAATGTTTTGAAGAAAAAACATTTTAGTATGTAATATTTTAATTAATTGATTAATATAATTATTATAAGTATTTAAAAATATATATATTAAATAAAAAATTAATTTAAAATATAAATAATTGATTGTTTTGATATTTTATAAAAAAATTAATAATTTTAATAGAAATCTTATAGTTTTCGTAAAAACGATATCTAGATCTTAAAACTTATGGGTGACAAAATATAGATGATATAAATTATTACTCTCACTGAGTGTTTCTCTAATATTATTAGTTAATTAGACGTACACATTGTACGTTTTATATCTGCATTAATTATGTTTTAAAATGTTCTAGAAAAAAATCTTATAGAATTGAAAAGATTAATTAGATTTTTCTTTTGTGAAAAAGGGATCGAAAAAAAAAATATTATGAACTTGTATTGGGAATTTTATTGAAGTTGGAACATGAGTTTTAAGGGCATTTAGAATAAGTTTTATCTTTTATTTTTATAAAAATAAAAAATACAAATAGTTGAAAATTCCCATTACATTTGTTTTCCAATAAATCATAAATGAAATAGGTTATTCTTTAATAAATTAATAAATATTTTATTTTAAAATAATATTTATTGATTATTATAAATTTTTAAAATTTAAAGTTTCTCACAGTAAAGTAAAATGACAGATCGAATCTAGAACGTTTTTCACAATTTAAACATATTTTACACTTTCGTAACAAATTAATAATTTATCAACATTAATCTTTATAAATCATTTTGAAAATGAAAACATTGTGTATCGTGAATGAAGTTGGTGAGTTTTATTGAATATTATAATTACATCTACAAAAATATAATAAACGAAAGATGTATGTATTTGACATAAATTTCTTTTTTTTTTCTTTTTTTTTAAATAACATTAAATAATTCAAATAACTTGGTATTCAAACTTACCTTAATTTATATGTTTAACAACGACACATTGGAATAACTGAGCAACAACTTTAGAAAATTTGTAAATATTTGTAAAAATAGATACTTTAATATTTGTAAATTTATCATTTATAAAATATTAAGTAATTGTGTGATTATATATTGATATAATTAATTATATTATTGCATGTTGTAAGTTTATTTTTAAAATAAATAAATAAATATTTTAAGAATATTTATTGTATTCTTATATCTTTATAAAAAAATTAATATAATAATAAATACGGCTTAAAAAATTATATTAAAATATTTTTATTTTCAAAATAATTGTTTTTTAAAGAAAATAACAATTATAACTCCACTATCAACAACATGAGGTAGCCATGTAGGTAGACCGATACTATGATACCGAAGCTGAGAACCTAAATTTAGCAGATTAAAAAGAAGAAAAAAAATTATTTGTTTCTTCTGAAGCTAAAATAGTACTATAAAAGAATAGCTTTTTATTTCCTAGGCCTGCAAAAGCCGCTCTGTTTTTTTCTTCTTGTTTCAGGTGCTTCTTTTTGTCAGATCTTTACTCCAAAGATCAGGAGTTAATCTCCTTCATCTATTTGCTTCTTGGGTTTTCATTTAGTGTCATTTTAAGAGACTTCCAAAACAAGCCAATTTCTTGAGTTAATTTTGCATTGAAGAGGATATTTCGGTTCATTTGAGAAAGAAAGGGGAAATAAAAGGCGCTCTTAATTCTTTGAGAAGAAAAAAAATCTGTAACAGGCAACAATCAATATAAGTGTCACAGCTCTGCTTTTCTTTCTTTGAATGGAAAACGAGTAAAAGCACCATCTTTCTATCTTTGGTAGGATTTAAAACAAGGCTTATCAATATCCGGAGATTCATACATTTGTCGTAAAAGTTATCTGTTTCTCTTCTTTATAAAATCCCACTTAAACCTTTCAGAAACCATCAACAGAGACTCGGTTTAAGGTATCTTTTTCTTCATTCTTTAGAGTAACAGTAAAGCTCTGTTTTCTTCACCTATAACAGTAAAGCTCTGTTTTTACAGATCCATTATCAAATTTGGAAACAATGTTGCCACAGAAACAAGCAGAGGAAGCCATAGTTTCCAGCTTTAACCAGACTGAACCAGATGACAGAGATGAAGAAGTTGGAGATGAGTCCATTTTCAGTCTCAAAAGTTTCCTCTGGCATGGTGGTTCTGTTTATGATGCCTGGTTTAGCTGTGCATCAAATCAGGTACTGAAAACAAAATTCCGACAAAAACCCAAAATATAACACTAATCAAAAATTAATATTTTTATTTTACCATTAACCATTGATCTGAGAAATTAATGTTTGTGTTAATTTTTTTTTACAGGTTGCTCAAGTTCTGTTGACACTACCATACTCTTTCTCTCAATTGGGAATGCTTTCAGGAATCATATTACAGATTTTCTATGGCATATTGGGAAGCTGGACTGCTTATCTCATCAGTATTCTCTATGTTGAATACCGAAGCCGAAAAGAAAAAGAGAATGTCAACTTCAAGAACCATGTCATACAGGTTAGCTTTTCCAAAACAATATGAAAATTCTCTAAATTAAAAAAAAGGAAAAACCAATTATAGATTTATGGTCTCATTTTTCTGTAATTACAGTGGTTTGAAGTCCTAGATGGGTTATTGGGTCCGTATTGGAAAGCCGCAGGACTGGCCTTCAATTGTACTTTCCTTCTTTTTGGATCTGTAATTCAGCTTATAGCTTGTGCAAGGTCATTATTGTCTTATTTATTCAAAGTTATCAGGTTATAGTTTATGGGTCCATCCTGGGTTTTTAAAATTTATTCGATTGAATTTTTTATGTTTATGTGGTAAAAATGCAGTAACATATATTATATAAATGACAAATTGGACAAGAGGACATGGACTTATATATTTGGAGCTTGTTGTGCGACTACTGTGTTCATTCCTTCGTTCCACAACTACAGAATGTGGTCATTTCTGGGTCTTGGAATGACTACTTACACTGCTTGGTATATGACCATTGCAGCATTTGTTCATGGCCAGGTATTATTGTAATTTTATATAATAAATAGCCAACGGTGTTGACCTCTTCTAAGGTCTCTTTAATTGATCTACGATGTTGATTTGATGATTCTTCTTCTTTTTAAAACTATAAATGGGCTGAATATGTAATTTGACAGGAACCAGGGGTAACCCATTCAGGCCCAACAAAACTGGTTTTGTATTTCACAGGCGCCACTAATATACTTTACACTTTCGGCGGGCACGCCGTCACTGTGTGAGTTTCTCTTATTTTAATTTAATTATAGTAATAATACATATTATTATAGATGTATATTTTTTAATTATTTATACATGGGATTTTTACTAGGCTGATTTTGGCAAGTCATAATTACTCATTAATGGTTGACAAAAAATAAAATAAAAAATTAATGGCTGATTAAATTGAAATCTGGAAAGAAGACAAAATTATGAAACTAACTATTTTGAATGCCGATGTATTTTCCTTTTATTTTCAAACTTTTTCGGAGTTCACCATTTTAGTTATTCTTTAGTTTTTTAAGTTACATAAAAAAAAATTTAAACTTAAAATTATAAAAATAATATTGGATAATATTAAATAAAATAGAATTAAATAGAATTTAATATTTAAATTTTTAAATAGATATATTTTTATTTAAATAATAGTTTATTAATCGTAGTTTAATATAAAATAATAAAATAAATATTTTTTAATAATAAAAATATATAAGTTAAAAATTATATTTATAAATTTTAAAAATTATTTTTATTTTTTAACTGAAAATTGATGCATTTATCATTGTCTGATTTATATGGTTGGGTGATGAAATAAATAATAAAAATAGAAAATTTGCATCTTTTAAGCCAAAATGCTTGCCAGCTTTTGGTGCATTTTGGTTTGTGCTGTAAGTCAAAGATTGCACTTGTAGCAGGTGGAAACGGAAAATTGTATCCATCATGATTTTTTAGAGTATTATGTCATGTCACTATTTATGAATTTTTCTTTTGTTTATTTAATCAATTTTTTTCTCACTTAATTTAAATGATTTAAATCAAGTAACTCTAAAATCATGGTGCATGTTGAAAACTTATCTATGGGGAGGGAAAAGATTTAATTGGTTCCCAATATATATATATATTTTTTTTGAGAAAAAAGAAAAACACATTGATTTTTTAAGGATCTTTTATTACTTATTAGTACTAAGATATTTATATTGTTTTATTTATTTATTTATTTTTTCAAAAAGGAGATTGATTTCTATTGTTATATTTATCCTTGTGTATCATGTTATTCATGTGAAATTGATCAACTTTAAAGTTAAATATAGTTTCTGACTAAAAAAATGTTACACTATTCAAAATTAATATGAAAATTAAGACTATATGAATCAGATATAACCCAAAAAAAATGTATTACAGGGAAATAATGCATGCAATGTGGAAGCCTCAAAAATTCAAGAACATATATCTGCTAGCCACACTCTATGTATTCACCCTAACACTTCCATCTTCTGCTGCTGTGTATTGGGCATTTGGTGATAAACTCCTCAATCATTCCAATGCTTTTTCACTTCTCCCTCGAAATGCTTGGCGTGACGCCGGTGTCGTTTTAATGCTCATCCACCAGGTCCCTTTCACAATATAACTCAAATAATAAATAAAACCTTATAAATTTGTTAAATGTATCTATAATTATAGAATTAGCTGATGTGTATTTCTGTTTTTGGTGATGTGACAAATATGCAGTTCATAACATTTGGGTTTGCTTGTACGCCATTGTATTTTGTGTGGGAGAAAGTAATAGGAATGCATGACACAAAAAGTATATGCCTAAGAGCATTGGCAAGGTTACCAGTTGTCATACCAATTTGGTTTTTAGCTATCATCTTTCCTTTCTTTGGCCCCATTAACTCTGCTGTTGGAGCTCTTTTGGTCAGCTTCACCGTCTATATCATTCCTTCTTTAGCTCATATGCTCACTTTCCGATCTGCTTCTGCACGTAAGGTATTATTTTCTTCCTCCCTTTTTTTATTGAATTTCTTCTAATTGCACTAGTATTATATGCTTAAGTTGATCATTCCAACCTGTTGGATGTTTTGCTTACCATTAAGTTTTCATTTAGATTCAATAGTAATGATATGCCTGAGTTGTTTTTCTTATTTTATCAATGTATAACTTGTTTTCTTGGTATTCTCTAGAACAATGGATGTTCTTGGGAAAAAAAAATGAAAAGAAGGTTCTTTGTGTCTGATTTGGAACTTGTGTTTTACAATAAAAGCTAGCAAGTGATTTTCAAGGTCACTGGTAGTTCTTGCCCCACCAATCCCTACTATATGGTCCTGACTATTGATTTGAAATTTGTATCTCCAAGATGAGGTTTGGTATACTTCCTTGTCACTAACTTGTGTGCTACACTCATATCTGTACTCTTATTATCTTATACACCAAGCTGGCTCAACCTAGCTTTCCTAATTAATACTGTTGAGGTTACAGTTTTTACTTTTTTCCTTATTATTAACAGTTTTGATGTATATATATATATGTACAGAATGCAGCAGAGAAGCTACCAATTTTCTTACCAAGCTGGACAGCAATATATTTGGTAAATGCATTTATAGTGGTGTGGGTGTTAATAGTAGGATTTGGATTTGGAGGATGGGCTAGTATGACTAATTTCATCAAACAAGTTGACACTTTTGGCCTCTTTGCCAAATGCTATCAATGCCCTCCAAAATCTCCCCCACCACCCACACCATCACCACATCACTAGATATCATTCTCCTTCTCCCCTTTTTTATATCATACATATCACACTGAAGAAGAAATCATCACCCCTTATCTTAACCAGTGTGCGAAATCTTTCGTCTTCTTATTTTCTTTTTAGTCGCTTCATAAATACTACTTGTGAAATGTTTATGTTTCCTTTGGAGTTTAATTGGATTCAATCAAAAGATTTGTGTGTTCTCTTCGATGTATCACATTATTTATTAGTACAAGTATCTTATACAAATTTTCAAGTTAGTGTGTCATCTACTTCCCACGGCAAATATATATTCAATTTAACTTCACATGTAACTATTTATGATACGATATAATTATTAACACATCCTTTACTTAACAAGAATTATTTTTAATTAAAATTGGTTATTAATTATTAGGTTTAATAAAACAATTTCCAAGTTAGAGTGGCATCTACTTTGCATGTCAAATATATATTCAATTAAACTTACATATAACTATTTGTTATATGATATAATTATTAACACAACCTTAACTTTAACACGAATCAATTTATATAAAAGTATGAGTGTATAAATAACTTTTTGACAGGAAAATATGAATACAAACAGATAGAAAATATATATTAAGATGCAATTTTACATGTCAGCCCTCAGCCCACAGGAGACATACGTATAAGAATGCCTAAGTGGCAATACCTCTATTAATAATTTATTAAATTGTAGCTTTATTTTTTATAATCATTCATAATGTTGTAAAGCAAAATTGACAAATAAAAAAGTTATATTATTGGTCCATTAGCAAGTGAAAATTGAATTCTAATTTTTATTTACCGCAAGAAAAATAATTTGCTTCTGAATCTGATTACCAATTACCAAGAATCCCTTGACTAAATAATTATTTATTTTTCTGTGTTTTAATTTTAGATATAATGAAAGATATTAGAACTCTATAGTTTGTAACGCGTAATCTAAAAAAATAGAGACAGGGCATTAATTTTAAGGCAATTTTTTTATTACATAAATTATTGTAAAATTATAATTGATTTGATAGATAATTATAAGTTAAAATAGTAGAATTTATTTTTAACCTAAAATTAATTATAAAATCAGTTGTATTAATAATAAATAGATTTTTTCATAATTTTATTTAAGTTAGTGATTGTGATAATTGATCTGAATAATTATGAATAACCATTATTTTTGAGTTTATTTTTATTTTTGTGTAAAAGTTTATAATAATCCCTTTCATTAAAATTTAGGTATTATTTAATCATTTGTTTTTATATAATGTCATTTATTTCTTTTATTTGTTAAAAGTACGATTATTAAACATTTTCTTTTTAAGTTTTTCTTAGCTTTAAAAATGATGAAATAGTTGAAGGCTAAGTTATATTTGAAATGAAATATATTAAGTGGTCAAACTATATCCTTTAATAAATCACACAAACTATTTAAATTTATAAATATTAAAATAATAATGATACAATGATGTGTGTTTATTTATAACCTCTTTTTCATACATACAATTATAAACTCATATATTAGGCAAACATATTAATGGGTTTAAATCCAAACAATTTCAATACTTCAATATGTATATAAAAAGAAAATTACAAACCATTTTCTTTGATTTTGTATACCAAAATGATTGCTTTGAGCAGGGAAAAAAATAAAGAATTATTTTAGTAAATTACACATACATTATTACAATAACAACAAACGAGTTGTAGCAATGTAAATTGGTAGTGATAATATATATGTAAAAATAAATAATGTTTCTTACTATTTTTTTATCCATTTAATAGTGAGACCTTTTCTTTTCATTTTTTTTTTTTGTAAAGAAGAGGCGAGAACTGATAGAGCTGCAACTTTATTATTTGTTGAAAAGAAAAAAAGAAGCTTTTTTCGTCCCTACCTTTCAGTTCCATGCTGAGATGAAAATGTTCAAAATTGACTGCTTTCTTAAAAAGAAAAAAGAAAAAAGAAAAAAACTTTAAAGCATGCATGCGGGTGGAAATTTTTGACAACACAAGACAAATACCACACGTTAAGATTTGTGGTAATAAATATCGGTGATGAATCGTTATCAATTTTCTTACTGTTTAATTTAAAAAATTATATTTTAATATTTATTTTAAAATATATTTAATTTAAAAAATTAATTTTTATTTTATCATATTATTTAAAATATTAACATTAATTTTCATTTTATAACTATTTAATAAAATAAATAATATATATAAAGTAATAATAAAAAAAATTTAATCTAATTATATAAAGTATTATGTATTTTATTATTAAAATTATATTTTTATGTAATTTATATATATATAAAATAATAATATTAATATATGTTCCATTTAGATTAATCACAATTTTGTTATTACAATAATTATTTATTTTTCAAAAAAAATATAAAACTTTTATAAATAATTATAATTATATATATATTGTCAAAAATGTCACGTCAGTTTAGCCTATAAATAATTTTAGAATTTGGACTATTTTCCCAAATGTGGTCCGTTTCCAGGTTCAATAATTGACACGAGCTTTCGAGCCCAAAGTAACTTACCTTGGAGTCTTAAAGCAAAGAAAAGGCCTAGGGTTTCATTTGACCCAAAACACTATTCTTTTTTAAGCCCATTTCAAGGTCCAAAAATAACCCTGTTCGGGCAATCATGAAGTCTGTCTTGCTGCTTTTCCTTCTTTCCAGCTTCTTGTAAATTTTCCATTTTCAACTTTTATGGATCCCCTTCGAAAAATCACCATTAATATTTAATTTTAGAGAGTATATTCAAATAAGATTTGTATAGATTTTAAAAGTTTTTAAATATTTAAGTGTATTTATTTAAGACTTTCTAAAAGTTTATAAAAATTTAGATGTATTCAACTAAATTTTTTTACATTTTTTAAAAAGTTTATAAAAATACTTGTATATTCAAAATATCAATAGTTTTTAAAAATTTCACTTAATCCTAGAGTTTTGAAGATTTAAAACAAAGTAAAATCTTCTCCCGTTGGATTTTTAGAGACTTTTCTTTTTAATTATTTTAACTTTTTATTTTTTATTTAATTCTTTTTTTTTACTTTTTTTTTCTCACTAAACTAAAAGTAATATTTTTTTTACTAAATTAAATCGTCACTCAACTGGTTTCGCATTGGTATTTTTCTGACGATAAATAATACTTTCAAATAGTACCTCCGAATAGTACCTGTCGACAAAATAGTACCGTATATGTAAATAGTACTTGTTGAGAGAATAGTACCATATATATAAATAGTACTCTCTAAATAGTACTTTTGCTGAATACAACCAAGGCTCTGATACCACTTTGTTGACGAAAATGGATGTTTGTAAAGAAATAAATTTCACACACTAAGGATAATTTCTCAAATCAAAGTAGAAAAAAAATAACACCAAAGATTTTAGCGTGGAAAAATCTTCCAAAATAAAAATAACAACCACGGGACCCGTAGGCCACTTAAACTTCCACTATAATAAGATGAGATTACACACTTCAACTTTAGATGGATCTCTCACAAAAAATACAACAAATATGTATATTCAATTTGTGGATAAAACTTAACAAACTGATTTTTTTAATTTTCTTCTCAAAAACTCTTTTAGAAAACTCTCTATTTTCTTTTCCTTTCCTTCTAATTTTTTTTTGAGATTAAGGTTAAGGCTTTTTATAGAAGGAAATGAATCCTTCACGCAACTAATACTTTTTGACTTTTTTTTCTCTCCTTTCTTTCGGCGCCATTATTATTGAATAAGGCTACATTTTTTTTCTTTTCTTTCTTTCGACACCACCCCCGTTATTTCTTCAATTTTCTGGCCCACATAGTTGGAACAAGGGTTACCTATATAAATCTTTGATAATGTTAACATGCATTCGGCGAACAATACAACCATTTGGGCATATGCATATGAGAAGATTAAGTATTACAATCTTATCTTCTTTTTTATCACGTCTATGAAAATTTACACTTGGGAAATTCCTTGCAAAATAAATCAAAGCACAATAAACAAGTACTCAATCATAAATAAATAGCAATAATGATCTTACTCATAATGGAAGTTCAAGATGGGTGTAAATAGATTCACATATCTGCATTATATGAATGTTTATAAAGGGATTCTCAATGGAGAAGAAATTGCAGTGCTATAAAGGTCCTAAATCTTCAGCAAAAGGGAGCATAGAAAAGTTTCGTTGCTGAATGCAGAGGGCTAAGAAATAAGATCTTAACATGCTGCACAAGCTTGGATTACAAGTTTACAACGACAATGAATTCAAAGCCCTAGATTTTGAAAATATGCCTAATGGAAGCTTGGATAAATGTTGTATTTGTTGAGAAATTACGCAAATTCCCGATAAGCCAGATTTATGAGAAAGAAACAATAAAAATAACACACAAATTTGATAACGGAGTTCGACCAATCTTGCTTACGTCTCCAGACCTACTGTAGATCTTTTTATTGAAATAGAAGAAATTACACAAGGTGTTTACAACACTCACAACTCACAACCCAATTGCACCTAAGAAAATTACTCTCAATTTTCTCTCACAAAAGCTTTTCTCTCTAAGTTTTTCTCTCAATTGGAATGAACACTTTGAATGATTAATTCATTACAATTACACATCTATTTATAGGAAAATTCACTCCTTGAATTACTCCTTAAATTAATGGTTCTTTGAATTAAGCTCCATGTTTTGCTCAATGTTTTACTCCTTGTTTTGCTCAATGTTTTACTCCTTGTTTTGCTCCATGTTTTACTCCTTGTTTTGCTCCATGTTTTGCTCCTTAATTTTCTACTTAAATTAAGGAACTTTATAACAATCTCCCACTTGAAGACTGATTTCAATCTGTCTTCACACCTCGATCAATGCAACAACTTTTCTAGTCTTTGTTACTCTAGCAGACCAACTGAAGTTGAGCACAACTTCAGTTTGTCAATAGTCACCACCTTTGTTAACATATCTGCTGGATTTTTGCTTCCTTGAATCTTCTCCAATATTAACACATCATCTTCCAATAGAGATCTGATGAAGTGATAACGAAGTCCAATATGCTTGGTTCTAGAATGAAATGCTGAATTCTTCGCCAAGTGTATTTCACTTTAACTATCACTATGGAGAACATTCTTCTCCTGTTTGAATCCCAGCTCAGTTAACAAACCTTGAAGCCATATCATCTCTTTACTAGCTTCAGTTACTGCTACATACTCAGCCTCTGTAGTGGATAGAGTTACAATTTTCTGTATTTGTGACATCTAACTAACAACTGTAGTTCCAACAGTAAATATATAACTGGTGGTGCTTCTTCGGTGATCAACTTCACCTCCAAAGTATGCGTCTACGTACCCTTATACTTTTAACTCTCATTTACTAAAGTACAAGCACTTTTCTGGGGTGCCTCGCAGATACCTCAAAATCTACTTGACTGCTTCCCAATGAGTTTTCCCTGGATTTCACATAAATCTGCTAACAACTTCCACTGTATGGCCAATGTTTGGTCTCATACAAACCATTGCGTACATCCAACTTCCAATGGCTGAGGCATAAGGAACCTTAGCCATGAATTCTCTCTCTTCCTCTGTCTGAGGGGACTGATCCTTAGATAGGCGAAAATGACTGGCCAAGGGTGTGCTAACTAGCTTGGCATCGCCCATGTTGAATCTTTGCAAAACACGATTGATGTACTCTGCCTGAGATAACTGCAAGGATCCTTTCTTCTTATTTCTTGTGATTTGCATTCCAAGAATCTTCTTTGTTGGACCCAAGTATTTCATGTCAAACTCCTTTGACAATTACTGCTTCAACCTTTTAATATCATCCATATCTGAATCTGCTACTAACATATCATCAACATAAACTAGTAAAATGATATAACTGGACCTATATCTCTTGAAGTAGCAACAATGGTCAGCATTGCACTTCTGGAAACCTTCCTTGTGCATGAAGCTGTCAAACTTTCTGTACCATTGTCTCGGGGCTTGTTTCAGGCCATACAAACTCTTCTTAAGTCTGCACACCATGTTCTTCTTCCCGCTTTCTGAGAAACCTTCTGGTTGGTACATGTATATCTCTTCATCTAAATCTCCATGAAGGAATACAGTCTTCACATCCAACTGTTCAAGATGAAGATCTTCAATAGCTACAATACTCAATACTGATATGATAGTATTGAGCTTCATAACGGGAGCGAAAATGTCAGTGTAGTCAACTCCTTCCTTCTGTTGAAACCCTTTGAGACCTAGGCGGGCTTTGTATCTCTTGGAACCATCATGCTCCTCTTTCACCCGGCACACCCATTTGTTGTGAAGTGTCTTCTTTTCCATAGGTAACTCAGCTAGTTCCCATGTTTGGTTGGAGATGAGAGATTTCATTTCTTCTTTCATGGCAAGCTCCCACTTGCTAGAATCTCGAGTTTGGAAAGCTTCATCATAGCATTCAGGCTCCCTTCCATCAGTCAGTAACATATAGTTCATGTATCTCCTGTTAGGCACATGAGGTCGAGAAGACCTTCTCAATACAAGAGCTGGAGTAGGAGGTTGTGGTGTGTCGGACTGCTGCGTACTGCTCTGTCCAAAAAGTTCCTCTAGCTGAGGACTTGTTACAATTTGGTCTGTTGCGAAACTATATGGGACATCATCTGCATCTGCAAATACTGACTCATTCTGCTATGAGTCATTGGCATCTATTTTTTGCATGTCCTTATACATCACCCTTTCGTTGAAAATCACATCTCTGCTACGGATAACTTTCTTGTTTTCGTCATCCCAAATGCGGTAGCCAAACTCATCCTCACCATAGCCGATAAATGTGCATTTCTTGGATTTGGGATCAAGCTTATTCCTACCTTGATCACTGATATGCACAAATGCTACACAACCGAAAACTTTTAGATGTGATAGTTTCACCTCTTTTCCGCTCCATACCTCCTCTGGTATTTTATGCTCCAATGGAACAGATGGGCCTCGATTGATCAAGTAAGCTTCCGTGTTGACTGTTTCTACCCAGAACTGCTTCCGTAGACCTAATTGTATACGAATACTTCTGGCTCTTTATGTCAACGTTCGGTTCATACGCTCAGCTACACCATTGTGTTGAGGCATTCCTGGCACAGTTCTTTCCATTCTGATCCCGTGCTCATAGCAGAAATTTTTGAATCTAGTGTCTTCATATTCACCACCATTATCGGTTCTGAGCTTTTTGATCTTTAAACCCGTCTCATTTTCCACCATAGCTTTCCAACTTCTGAAAGCCTCAAATACTTCAGACTTATGCTTTAGAAAGTAAACCCATACCTTCCGAGAGTGATCATCGATGAAAGTCACGAAGTAGTGTTTCCCACCAATAGATGAGACGATCGTTGGTCCCCAAACATCATAGTAAACCCATAGCCTCTGGCTTCTTCCCTGAGAGAGGTTGATATAGATTTCTTTGATACAGATAATCCTCTATCTATATTTTCCAAAACCTGAAATCTGTGTCATCAAATTTCTCGAGTTTCACCCTTCCTTCATCTACGGTCATTGCTTCCACTCAAATCTGACTTCCTTCCTCCGGATCGTTTCTGACTATTTCTGTATTAGAACACCTTCGTCAACGAACAAACATCGTCGACAAAATTTCACTATTCACGTAAATAGTAACCTTGTAGAAAATTGACAGAAATCAACGCCAATAGCTCTCATACCAATTGTTGGGAAATTACGTAAATTCTGGATAAGCCAGATTTATGAGAAAGAAACAATAAAAATAACACACAAATTTGATAACGAAGTTTAGCCAATCTTGCTTACGTCTCCGGATGTACTGCAGATCTTTTTACTGAAATATGAGAAATTACACAAGGTGTTTACAACACTCACAACTCACAACCCAATTACACCTAAGAAAATTACTCTCAATTTTCTCTTACAAAAACTTTTCTTTCTAAGTTTTTCTCTCAATTGGAATGAATATTTTGGATGATTAATTCATTACAATTACATATCTATTTATAGGAAAATTCACTCCTTGAATTACTCCTTAAATTAATAGTTCTTTGAATTGCTCCCTGAATTAAGCTCCATGTTTTGCTCTATGTTTTACTCCTTGTTTTGTTCTATGTTTTACTCCATGTTTTGCTCCTTAATTTGCTTCTTAAATTAAGGAGCTTTATAACAATCTCTAATAGTATCGCCCAATTATACACAATGTCGATCAAACAAGGATTTGTTTGAACCTTTTTCATAGACCAAGTATTGTAATTGATGTTGCTTTTAATTGTATTATCTTCTTTACCAATATTAACAATCAATCATTCATCGTGACTTGAACCCAGAAATGTCATTCTTGACATGGTAGCTCATGTAAGTCACTTCAGATTGGCGAGGCTCATCCCAGCTACAAAAGACTCTACTCAAAACCAAAGTAGCACGGTTGGAATTAAGGGCACAGTTGGTTAAGATACCCACGAGTGAAATGTTCAAAGATAGTTTGACTTCAACTAAATTTGTTAAGATGGAATTTGTAGAAATAATTGTACAAATTGTGGACCAAGCTGTTCTACCAAAATATGTTGAGGAAAGGGTGATGAAAATAATTACAGCGAAGACAATGACAATGATTTTGATATAGATGCCAATTCCACCCAAATGGAAAAGAATGAGAGGGCTTGCCTTTTTCAGAAGAAATGCCAAAGAGAATGAATATACAGATGTCACTAAAGAGCAGAACGTCTTAGGGATGCCTGTATTACTGTTGGAGTCCCTTGGGCATTAGAGAGTGTAAAGGATAAAAAGAAAAGGTTAAAGTCAATGGTTTATTTGTAAAACTTAGGATTTTGATTTATAAATTTTTAAAACTTTATAAATAAATTTTTAAATTTTACAATTTAGTTTTTAAATTTTAATTTTAATTTAGTTATTAAAATACATATTTACAAGTTAAAAAACTTAAAATTTATGAATAAAATTTTAAAAATCCGAAAGCTAAATTATATTAAAATTTTAAAAAATTAAAAACTAAATAGTATATTTTAAAATCTTTGAAGACTTATTTATGAACCAAACCCTTTCGGACCAGAGCCTAAATCTGGCGCCTTAGATCACTCGGATATTCTTCAAACCATTAAATAGTTAACTACGCTGGAGTTGGAATTTTGAGCCAAAATCAATCGTTTCTACTCGAGTTGACTACGCTGAGTTGGAATTTATCTTTTAAAGCTAAACAATTGTGTCCTAGCCGCTGCAGAGACCATCTCCAGTGACGTTTTAATTTGAGCTAACTGCTTCTAGGATATTCAAGTTTTGCTACATACGTATTTAAATTTTTTTATTCGCATAATTATTTATCTGAATTTTTGTTTAGATTTAAATACCGGAACTCTGTATCAACTAATTAACTAACATGATAATAATTATGTATAAATAAAATAAAAATATGATTATTTTATAATTAATAATGTATAAAATGTACAAAAATTTAAATACTTAAAATCTGTTTACCTATTAATTTCATATTCGGTCTGAAATCAATTTAGCTCGTAAATTTCGCGACTGACTTTCATGCTAGTTCACTTTAAAGTTCGGGTAACTGAATTTTCGAGAATTTTATGAGAAACCAAAAAAAAGCTTCAGTCCTCGGCATTTAATGACTTGGTTGTGATCATAATACGCGAGGCCTCGGGACAAGAAGAACCGAAGGGGCCCACGAAGACTTGCAGTGCCGCCCCGTTTATAATCTTAGTAATTTTCTAATTTGTGTTCACAATTTTTTTTGTTTTTTTTCCTTTCCGAGCTGATTACTCTAATAAATCGTTTAAAGTTTGTGCAGAATACAAAAAAAATTATGCAAAAATTAGAGTTGGTGACAACTAACATAGTAACTTTAAACAGTTAAATAATATACCTTTTTATAATTATATTTGTTTTTAATTATTATAATTTTTTTTTTATAAATATATTATAAACATTTGTTTATTCGTTATCAATAAAACAATTTCTTACATAGTATCAAAACTTAAGAAATAATTCTTAGAAAATTTAACTCACATATAAATTTTTTCTTCTTTTCTCATTATCTTTTTTTTCCAAAATATATTTCGATTCACAAAATAATTTCAATTTCATCCCATTATAATATCTAGAAAAATTTGAGCAATCTGTAATTAATTTCAAGCCAAAACATCACCACACGCGCCTTGCCTGAGCTCACCAGCATTTCACGCACCTCGTCGAAGTCACACGTACCAACACGCGCTAGCTGTTGAGGAAGACGACTCAAACGACACATCGTTCACATGCCTCTGAAGAAAAAAGATGTGTCCTTCATCCGGTTTGGCCTTTAGCTGGTTCGGTCCTCCATCCGGTTCAATGCTCCAGCGTTGCAACCGTCGTTCCAATCACTCCAGACGCCGATTCACCAACTTTCTGACCGGTTTTGTGGCTGAAATTTCCGGTTTTGTAATCCTTGACTCATTTTCTATAAGATAAAACATATTTCAGATCATTATTTGTTTCATAAACAGTCATTGTTGTCTAAAACACACTAAATTCTATCTAGTTTTTTTTTATTTATTTTACTCAACAATAATGTCTATAACTATAAATATCAACCCTATTTTACCAAAGTGGTATGATGACCCTAGTCATTCATTATATCTACACCACTCAGACCAACCAAGCATGGTTTTAGTAGCTCAATCCTTAAATCAAGAAAATTATCACATTTGGAGTCATGTGATGCTCATGGCTCTCATCACCAAAAACAAAGAAGGATATTGACGACACAATCAAAAGACCATCAACAAACTTTGAAGCAGAAATCAAACAATGAACTCGCTGTAACATTCTTATCAAATGATGGATTATCAATACCATATCGCCTAAAATTACAGAAAATGTCATGTATAATGATATTGCATATGAGCTATATGAAGAATTGAAGAAACACTTTTCACACATCAACATCGTGCACCTATTCCAAATTGAGCAAGAGATTCATGATTGCATACAAGAAGGTGTAAGCATTGGAGAATACTACACCAAATTGAAAAGCTTATGAGATAGTTGCGATGCACTACGTCATCTTCCACATTGTGGAGGAAATGCCAGAAGGGAACTATAAGAATATCAACAAAAACAACGAACCATAAAGTTCTTCATGGGACTTAACACGACTTACACATCAGCACATGGACAAATCTTGCTCATGGAACTTTTACCTACAGTAAATAAGGTATATTCACTCATTGTTCAAGATGAAAAGCAGAGAGTTGTCTCCACACAAACCATAGGAAGGATGCCAGAAGCTGCCGCACTTGTTGCTAGAGATAGTCATCCATAATATCCTCACAAGAATTACCCACCAAGAACCCACATCTCAAGTGCAATCGATGCGACAATATAGGCCATAATTCTGAGAATTGTCGAAGTCACCTCAAATGTGATTTTTGTGGTCTCAATGGACACAATTTTGAAAACTGTCGAAAGCGTCTCAAATGTAATTTCTGTGGTTTGAATGGACATGACATCAACATGTGTCGGAAGAAAGGAGCAATTCAAGATAAAAGAAATACAAGTTATGGATTTCCCTCCAAAGCTCATCATACTGACTTTTAGGAAAGTTGCTCCGACACAAAGATACTATCCCACAACCTTGCATCTGCCCAATATCAAGAGCTTCTTACACTTCTCAATCAATCCAAATCAGGTAGCATGACAAGTTAAGTGACTACTTCTTCAGGTATAACATTATGTGCAACTGTTTTCCATTCAGAAACTCGTTGGATTTTTGATACAGGAGCAACTAATCATATGGTTTGTTCCCAAAACCTTATGAGCTCCAACATTCCAGTCATTAATCGGCATGTGCATTTTCCTTATCACTCTCTTACATGTGTTACACATATTGGCATTGTACATTTCTCTAATAATTTCATACTCCATAATGTCTTGTGTGATCCCTCCTTCAAATTAAACTTAGTTTCAGTAGCCAAACTAACTCAAACTACATTTTGTCATGTCATCTTCACTAATAATATGTGCTTTGTTCAGAACAAATGCTCAGGAAAGACGATTGGGATGAGAACTGAGAAAGCATAACTCTACTACCTGCCTATTTTTGAAAAGGCTAGATGTTTCTCCGTTTCAAATACTGCTTCCACCAACTCTCATCCATGGCATCAACGACTTAGCCATTTATCTAATAATAGTTTGCGTGTAATTTCTCTTTCCATCAACACACATTTTTGTTCCATTAGTGATTGTTCTATTTGTCCATTAGCTAAGCAAACTCATAATCCATTTCCTCTAAGTTTCATCAATACAAAAACACCTTTTGAACTTATTCATGTCGATATTTGGGGTGGCTATCACATTCCAGCACTTAATGGCACACGTTATTTCCTCACTATTGTTGATGACTACTCAAGATGCACATGGGTCTATCTCTTACATGCTAAATCTTATGCACACACATTTCTTAGCACCTTTATTAATCTTGTTGAAACACAATTTTCATTCAGAGTTAAAATCATTCGTAGCGACAATGGACTAGAATTCTCTATGACCTAGTTGTTTTCTACCAAAGAAATCCTTCATCAAACTAGTTGTGTCTCTACCCCTCAACAAAATGGTGTTGCTGAATGCAAACATCGTCATCTTCTCAATGTCACTCGTTCATTGCTCTTCCAAGCCAATCTTCATAAACAATTCTGGGGAGATGTCATTCTTACAGCCATATACCTCATAAATCGTACTCCAACACCTGTTCTCAAGGGTAAAACACCATTTGAAGTCTTTTTTCACAAAACTCCTAGGTATGAACATCTTCGTGTTTTTGGTTCCCTTTTTTGTGTCTACACATCATAATCGACTCACCAATTTTTATGCTAGATCATATAAATGCATATTCATTGGGTATCCATCTAGGATCAAAGGTTATTGTGTTTACAATCTGGAAACAAGCAAGACTTTAGTGTCTCGTGATGTTATCTTTCATGAACATGTATTTCCTTATTTCACTTTCGCTGTCAATATTCCAACTCTATTTCCTCCATCATAAGATACTATTTATGATGACATACCCAACATTCGTCAATCAACCAATCCAAATATATCACTTGATCATACATCATCTATCCTTCCAACAATCAACTCAGACACTCTTCATCTTCAAAATTCATCTCCAAAAACATCATCAGCAACTTCTCCACCACACATAACTCCTCCAACATCAGTCACACATAGGCTTTGTCGATCCACCAATGTTCCTAGCTACCTTCAAAAATATCATGTAGAAGCTTCCTTGCCTTCTCGATCCTTCCCTTCATCTAACTCAGCATCGTCCAATGACAAAGGTACTTCTCGTTCTCTATCTCATGTACTTACCTATGACCAATTATCACTTGCACATCGTGCCTTTGCTACTTCTATTTTCATTCTCAGGGAACCAACCATCTTTGCTGAAACTTTCAACGATTCAAAATGACGGCTTGTCATGAAACAAGAACTGGATGCTCTTGAAACTAATGGCACTTGGACGTTTCAACATCTTCCTCCAAACAAGAAACTAGTTAGTTGTAAATTGGTCTACAAAATCAAGTATAATCCTGATGGCTTTGTGGAACGATACAAGGCTCGATTAGTGGCCAAATGATACAATCAGATTGAAGGTTTTGACTATTAAGAAACTTTTGCACCAGTAGCCAAACTTGTCAATGTTCGGCTTCTTCTTGCCCTTATTGCTATTCAAAATTGGCATCTTCGATAACTCGATGTCAACAATGTTTTTCTCTATGGTGATCTTCATGAAGATGTCTACATGTCCCTTCTACCTGGATTCAAATGAAAGGGGAAAACACGATTATGTAAGCTACACAAATCTTTGTATGACTCAAACAAGCCTCACGACAATGGCTCATCAAGCTATCAACAACACTTAAGCTAGCTGGTTTTAACCAATCCAAGTATGATCATTCACTATTCATCTGAACCTGTGGTAATTCCTTCTCTGCTTTTCTTGTCTATGTAGATGATATAATCATAACAGGAAACAATGTACAAGACATTGAAGAAACTAAGAATCATCTTATGAGACAATTCAAGCTTAAAGATCTGAGTGAATTAAAGTATTTTTTGGGCATAGAAGTTTCACGTTCCAGGAAGGGAATTGTCCTGTCACAACGCAAGTATGCACTTGAAATATTGGAGGATATGGGTTATCTTGGTACCAAATCTGCCAATTCACCTATGGAACAAAATTTATCCCTCGGCAAGGTTGAAGGGGAATTCATCAGTAATCCTACATCTTATCGAAGACTTGTTGGGAGATTAATATATTTGACCATCACAAGGCCCGACTTAGTATATGTCGTGCACATTTTCAATCAATATATGGATAAACCATGTCAACCACATTTGGAAGCAGCTCAACGAGTGCTACGATATGTCAAGAACACATCATGACAATGTCTCTTTTTCTCAACAACTAGTTCATTACAACTAAATGCTTTCTGTGATGCAGATTAGGCAAAATGCACAAATATACGACGATCAATCACATGATATTGTATATTTCTTGGAAACTCGCTAATTTCTTGTAAAACTAAGAAACAAAATACGATCTCACGATCGAGTGCAGAAGTAGAATACCGCTCTATGGCAGCAGCATATTGCGAAGTAACCTAGTTACGATACATTTTGGATGATTTGGGTATCAAATATTCCCAACCAACCAAGTTATATTGTGATGATCAAGTAGCCCTTCACATTGCATCAAATCCAGTATTTCATGAACAAACCAAACACAAAAAGATCGATTGTCATCTAGTAAGAGAAAAGATTCAAGCTGGAATGATCAAAATTTTCCATATCTCTACATTAGAGCCACCAACAGATATATTTATCAAATCCTTGAGTTTTTAATAGTTCTCGAGCTTACTTAACAAGTTAAGAATAATTAACATATATTCTAACTTGAGGGAGAATGTTAAAGAACTTGAGATCCAGTTGGTGATAATCAACACACCAGCTTGAAGCAGCCACCAACAGATTGGTGGAGAATAACAAGTTGTTCAAGAACATGACTCTCCATAATTGTGTTTGTTTTTAATTATTACAATTTTATTTTTCTTTTGTATAAATAGACTATAAACATTTGTTTATTCATCATCAATAAAACTATTTCTTACCTTCATTATTTTATTTAATACGTCCTATTAATTTAAAAATAAAATAAAATTTTATTAAAAATGGATGAATTTATCAATATATCCTTCGAACATCTATAAACATTTATTTATAAAAGATTTGACAAGGTCTACCAATCCTTTTAAAAGAGATTGGGTAACCCGGCGATTTACAGAAAAATAAATCTATAACACAAATATATTATAACTGATTGTTAGCTAAATTTTATTTGAAAATTTTCTCTTTTTTTTAATATTTTTTGTATACACTTTTTATATTTTTATTATTGAATTTTTGAGAATTAAAATATTAAGATTGTGTTGATAAGTACTAAAATAATGGGAGATATATTGAGTTTAAAACGAAGAAGAAATAGTATGATGTATTTGAGTTAGAGAAATTTAGGAGGAAAAATATCTTAAAAAATTAGTAAGATGGACAAAATTATGTTAAAACGTGTAAAGATAAAATATCCATTTCATAGTTACTTTAATTAATTAAAAATATTTTATAAATAACCATATATCTTGTAGTAAATGTTTAGATCTTTTTTCAGGAATTATCGGGATCAAATATATAAGTTGCTTCTTGTAAGATATGTAGAGTACATTCTAGAATTTCCTCAAAATCTTAAATTGAACGAATTTCAAATTCCAAACTCGGAGCAAAAAGAAAACCTTCAACTCCGAAGTTTTAATTTTACCTTCCAACGTGTTGATTTTAAGTCCCTGGAAAGCAAGTTCTGATAATTTCTTTAGGAGTTTGGTTATTTTACTTGAGTGCAGGTTATCGTTCTTTCAAAGCAATGTAACTTGTTTAAGTTAGTTGATATACTTGATACCATAATAGCACTGCTAAATTAGCCCACATTTGTTAATGTTTTACTATTTGCTGATGGGCTAACTTACAAAAAATATGGACAAACTTAGTAGCACTTGCACGACAAACATAACAAAACATGCTTCGAAAATTGACGCAAAGAAAAAGGCTTAGAAAAGTTTCTACAGAGCTTCGGTTTTTGGATTTCAGATATTCATCGTAATCTGATTGAAGGTTCGTAGCAACACACTGCCTTCCACGCCCTCAAGTTTCTGAACGATGATTCATAGTCTAGGACGCTTAATTAGCACAATTTTAAAGTGGTTACAGCAACCAAGTTGCTATCAATTATCTCGAATAGGAAACCCAAATCAGTAGTAGCGAAGAGAAGCAGCTAAACCAGTTTTTATACATAATGGATCTACTTGGAATAGGTCAACTACTGCCTAGGGAAAAAACATATGCCAAAGAGATGGTTGTGTCATTGACATGGAATGAAATGAAAAAATTACTAATAGATCAATAGAACTCATTCATCTGCCCCTATAAGGAAAAGTTATTCCTTTCACAGCTCATTCTATAAAATTTTATTATTTCAATTTTGTCCTCAAACACAATTCTAACAAACAAAAAAACCTAACCTATCTATGTTCACACTCTTTTCAACACCACTGTTGCTCCATCCATAGTTGTTCCTTGAATAACGAAGCAATTATAGCAACCTTGAATAGCAATGAAAAATCGTAAAGTAAATACAAGATATTCGAACCACATAACGAACCAATTTGATAGCTAATATCATTTCGAACTAATAACATAAAAGAGTATCTAATCACAACATCATGAGAGAGGAAGAAAATCTCAAAAGTTTTTTTATGGCAGAAATATAACAAAAAAGAAGAAAAGAAATTTGGGAAAATGAGAAGTTAGTCACCTGAGCTGATCTGATTGAAGAGGAGGGTCTAGAGAAAAAAAATAAGGGTGGATTTATTTAATAAATTACAAGAAGCACAAGAATGGTTTGACGAAGACACGCTGATGAGTGGCTTAGAATTGTCGGCTAAAGCTCTGAGGACAAACACTGCAATAGTAATATTGTTTGATTCTAATGATTAAACTAAATACCGCAATAGTAATATTGTTTCCTTTACGTTCACGTTCAATTTCATTATCGTTATTTTTTCATTTTGCGAACCCAACGTATTCAAAATTCTTAAACAATATCTTCAGTCTTTCTTGCTATAAATACCTATTGTAATAACAAGTCGGTTATCCAACTGAGTTTATAACTCTGAAAAATCTTATTACACTAGCATCAAATTTGCAGTTATCTATGTTTGATTAATAGAATAAAAACTTAATAAGAATGAGAATAATAATAGAAATAGAATTCAATAAAAATAATAATACTATTGTTATAATTGTTTAATCACCGGAATTAAAATGATGATAAATATTAAAATAATGTTTATAAAATTATAAATAAAGCAAAATTGAAAAATAAGAATTTTTTTTATTTTTAAATAAGATAAAATGAGAAAAGAATAATAAATCATTATACAAATATGTAAGAAAAATAAAATATTCTAACGTGTTCTTGAGAGGTGTGGTAGGAACGAGCATTTCTACTAATGTAAGAATGTCTTGCATTCTATTCTAGATTAATAACACTAAAATACTCTTAATTATTTCCATTACCATTCTTATTAATGTCAACCAAACATGACCTAACAGACAATACAATATCTTAATGAAAAATGACGTATGCATTAAGGAGATTTTGAGCATGCACAAGTAACTTCTTAAATTTTAAGTAGAAGTGGAAAAGTTCAAGCTGACACTCCATATATTACCAATCTATTTGCACATACAAAGAGAAAGAGTGCAGATATGTGTTCTAATAGATTAAATGATATTGCCATAACACTTGACGGCCCAAAGACAAAAAGAACAGATAGCTCAGCAACTTACAAATTTCCTCTAGTATAAGAGATGGCCAAAAATTTTGAAATCAATCAGAAAGACAGTTTGTGCTCATACTATCCTTCATAAAAGATTTTTGACTGCACATAGGAAAGCTGAAGAAAAGAAACACAGTGGGCAACATCAATGGCTTGAAAAGGTAAACGAGCATTTGGATGTGAAATTCAAAATCCAAATAGATACCAAACTTGTGGCATAAGTTCAGTCATGGATTTTTCAATAAATTAAACAAATTATAAATGGGAGGCAGAAGCTGATTTGCTTTTCCATATAACTTGGTATTTATAAACAATGGAACTTGGCAACAAACTCTGATGTAGGAGGTCATAGCTTTATCACATGACTAATGTAGGGCTTAACTATAAGCCTAGTTGTCTTGTCGTTTATTTTATATCTTGCATCGTTGCTTATATTTATATGTTTTTCAAGTCATTTTACTAGTTCCTGTAGTAGGAAATACAGCGTTTACCTACTGGGCATTGGGTGCAAAAGGCCGCCTCGACTCTATTATGGAAGGGGGCCTTCCATTTTGTGATCAAATTTCCTCAATTTTGCTGTGTTTTCGAATAGAAACTACTGGCTTTGGTTTGATGAGACCACTCCTTTGCTGAAGGGTTCAATTCTTTAGCTTGATGCCTTAATCTCTGGGATTGCTGCATTAAACTCACTCATTTTAAACTTTGGGGCAAAAAAACTCAAACACTCCTTTTTCATCAGCAAGGAAGGTAGTTCTAAATTTGGTACCTTTTAGGCCGCTGCACTGCTACATAGAGTTCTTCAGAAACCAAGATCAGCCGCTCTCTAAAAAGCCCCTAAATTTAACAACTTTGAAGCTTACTCGTGTAAAGCTTAACAAACCAACCACACAGCTTTAGCTAGAAATCTAGAATCACATAATTTCCGCAAACCATGCACAAATTAAATGCAAATTTCAACTCTCAGTGACCAAGAGGAAGTTCTATTCACCATATAGATCATACCTAGGGCCTCGAGTCACAACTTACAGGCTTACAAGCATAAAATAAAACAGTACCACTCAAAAACTAACTACAAACAATTTGAACATATTTACAAGTATATCTCGAATCCTGAATCCATACCAGCAAGTCGAACTCAACAACGATCTTTAACAATAAATATGCAACATATTTGAAGATCCAAAAGTCAGAAACTTAATGGAATTGAGATGTGATAATTACCGAGCAGAGTATTCTTCCAGGGAATCATAGATCAAAAATAAAAGTATCTTAATTTAATATACAACAAACAAAAGGCACACAAAATCCACCAAATTCAATCATGCATAAAAATTAAAAAAATAATATAACTCCGACTGAGTTTAAATATTCCACTCACAAGTTCTTCGACGAAAACTGAACTCATTTCTTGTTATCGTAATCGACGATCTCAGAATCGGTGACAGACCTGGAGTGCTGAACTATAGACCGTCCGATCGAGTTGATCCAATCCTCCTTCTCTTTCTCAGAATCGGCGATGAAGTACATGGTCTCGGTCCGAGTCGAGAGCTCAAATGCGTACTGTTTGTTAAGGACATCCTCAGCGCCCTTGACGGTGAGACAGGAGGCCACTGGTATGACGCCACGTGGCTTGGAGACGCGGGTGATTGTTGATTCCTTGAACCAGAATAGTTTGCCCTGCTTGAGAACAAACCAGCGACGCCGCCACGTTTTAATGTACTCGCCTTGCTTGGTGAGCCAACCGCTTCGCTCCGGGTTGGACCAGAACTCGACGCCTTCGTAGTTGTAGGCGTCATCGGTTTGGCCAAATGCCGCCCGCCATAGGCTTGCCATCGAAATTTGGGGATGCTGTACGATGAGCGTTGAATCGTTGGTGAAATCGTAACTGGGGGTGTCAATTGCGGTTTTAGATGCTACTTCCTCGAAATCAGGATTATAGTGTTTAGTTTGATACTAGAATGGAATGAAAAAAACTATAAATGACCTGAATACCCTACATGTTGTAAAATTCAAATAATATAATTTAATTATTATTATTTTCGTTAGAAAAATTAAATAACAATTTTAATTTTTAATTTTTTAAGTAAAAAATATATATTTCTTTTTTATATCATAAAAAATTAATTATATATTAACTTTTATAGAGATGAATGATGTTATTAAAATTGTTTTTGATAGCATTCAATATATTGAAACCGTACGTGGGATTGTTTTTGTATAGTGATGCTATTCATTTTTACAAAACAATAAATTATCAATATAAACAGAATTACAAACGTATGTTGATCCTAATATTTTTGTATCATCTGTTCAATGAAGCACAAATGTTCATATTTCAGCAGTGTTCAAAATACAAGTATTGAAAACACTATATTAAAATATTGATATTAGCCTAACTAAAATAAAGTTAGATATCAAAACAATGCTAATATAACAATTACAAACGAATATTCATATAGTAATAACACATATCCATAACTTAATATAATGCACATTCACGTCTAAGAAGGCTTCTAATCCAACCATCTTTGTTGACATCAGGTACTCCAAAAAATACATTCATTCTTGTAGGTTTGTCAACAAGAAGAATTGTAGCAACATCAAGCTTGTTGTTGCTAAGTGATGTGGTCCTTTGTAATTCATTATACAACCTCTTTTGTTCTTCTTTTTGTTCTTCTTTTGTGATGGATCGACTCAAAAGGTTGTCGACATTCTTCATCTCTTCTGCAAGTATCAAAGCTGTCCTCTCAACAGAATTTCCATATTCATTAACTGCAATTGTTCTCTTTCTTTTTTTAGATGAAACATTTGAGTTTTGCTGGTCGGTAGCATCTACATGTTGATGTAATGGATCAGTTTCATTTACTGTCTCTTGATCTCGTTCATTATCAATTTCTAAAACAACATCATCTGGAGTCTCTGCATCTTTTCCTGTGGCTCTATCTTTACCAAATACAATAGTCAAGTCCTCGTAATAAGGAAATGACATATGTCTCCAATGAGCAGCTTCTTTGTGACTCTAAAAAATATTAAAATATGTCAAATTAAAAATATTAATAATCAAATGGATTAATTTCTAAACATAAATAATATATTTGTTCTTAACAAATAAGAACAACAAAAAGATTACTTGTACATATGCATCCCAAACAGGTGCCTCAGCAGCTATATATTTATTCACTGGATCCCACCCAAATCCACTATTATTATGACCAGTTAGCATGTCATGTATAGTAGTAAATTGAGTCTTCAATGTTTTCAATCGAGACTCAATATGTGGTTTAGCTTTCATATTGCAATATGGTAGTTTTTGAAGTAGTGATTTCTCAATAGCATTTAAGTAGCCAGGTTTGAAACCATCATCACCTTTATATGAACCCTTATTGTGTAACTCTACAAGACACTCAATTAATTTTGCATCTAATATTATTGTCCAAAATCTTTTATTCTGTCCAGGGCCTCGATTTCTTGATGTAAAACTTTATGAAGATGACATCCTAAAATTAAAAAGTAAGTACAAAAAAAATACTTACTAACTGTTTAACAAAATAGAAATAGAAAACATATTAAAGTTGACGAGCCTAGCAACCAATGAGAATAATTTTAAAATTAAAAGAATACGATCAATAGCATAATGTTTTACAACATTACAAATAATTTCAATCAAACAATATCTTCATTACAACCACAATCAAGCATAAATAAGAAAACATGACTTCTATTAACCTAAACAATCACTATCATCTATCCCTCTTTCCTTTCCCTCCATTCATGTGTAGAGTCTATAATTCTTATTGTATCTTCCTCATCCTCATCCTCATCTCTATCTTCAAGATTTTCCCAATTTTTCTCAAATGGATCATATGATATTTCCTTTCTTATATAGTTATGTAGCAAGCAACAAGCAATAATTATTCGATTTTGAGTTTTAATGTGATAGAATGATGGACTTCTTAGAATAGCTCATCCATTTTTTAACACACCAAAACATCTCTCGGTCACATTCATAGCCTGTGAGTGCTTCATGTTAAAAAATTCACGTGGATTGCAAGATTGTGAACCATCTCTCCATTCACTCAAATGATAACGTTGACCACGATATGGAGCAAGAAATCCATTGGAATTTGCATATCCAGCATCCACAAGATAATAATGCCCTATATATTAAATATCTTTTACAGTTCAATTTCATATTCATAGAATTTTAAAAAATTGATCAATTCACATATTACTTACCAAGTTGGACTTTAAATCCATTCTGTCTACGCATAGCTTCACGTAAGACTCTACTATCAGTTGTTGAACCCTCCCAACCGGGTAAAACATAAATAAATTGCATATCAGGAGAGCAAACCCCCAAAACATTTGTGGTAACCTCACCCTTTCGGTTTCGATACCTAGACTTATCACCTACAGGAACTCTTACCCTAATATGAGTACCATCAAGTGCTCCTAAGCAACCCTAGTACCAATAAGTCAAGTAAAATCATTTAATTATTAGAAATATTACATGGTAATAAGAAAAAAGAAAGAAAGAAAGAATGAAATTAAACATTATATCTACCTTGAAATATTTCCACCTATCGTCATCACAATCGTTAAGAATAGGCTCAGGGTTTTTTCAATAACTCCTTATGCAACCGTATGATAGCATGCAAGACATTATTGAAATACTTACTAACTGTCTCTCCAGATCTTCTAAATCGATCAGTTATAACTCTATTTTTCACATGGTGTGCAATCACATGAAGAAACATGGTTACCTGCTCATCTACTAACAAATGTTTTGATTGTTTTAGCCCCCCTCTAGTTTCAAGCATTGCACACAAATTGGTAAAAGCACTTATACTCATCCTAAGTTGATTAATACAAGTAATATCACTCTCATAGCACAATCTATGCACAATTTTCCTATTTGAAAAAAAATCAAACTCATACAAATGTCTCCTTAAAGATATTGTCTTGTTTTTATCCACCACCATCTCAAAAAAGAATTTTACAATATACATTATATGCATAAGTACACAACAATAGCATCCACTTCTTCCACATTCAAGTTATGATCATTCATTTTACCTTAAACTACAAACAAAAACAATACTTAATTATGAACAACAATTTACTCATAAAATTGATAAAATATACCTATTATATTAAACAGCCAAAATTAGATATTGTAGAAGATACTGATTATATCACTAACAATAGACAGTTTTTGAAAGATTAAGTAATGCATTCTCTTCGACAATACCTCTGCAAGTATTAGTAGATACTTTTTGAATTCATTAACATATCAATTAGTTTATGCAGCTTCAATGGATAGTTTAAACCAAAATTAGAGTTACCTTATACACTGAAACTATCAAAATTAATCCTAACAACAGTTTATGCCGTTAAGTCAGAAAACTCTAGCAAATAACCAATATTGATATTGTTCGAAACAATATCAATATCGTCTTTATGGGAGGTAGAAGGAATGTTTATATCGAAGTTGTGTTTGAGTTCATGAAACCAATAAATCAATTCAAAGCAAACAACAAAGAATATTACATACCAAAATACCAGAACAAATAATAAAAATATGAATCGATTCAAAATATAAATAAATTTCAACAAAATAGAGAACAATTCCTCACACGAACAATGTATCAGCGATTAGAACAAAGAACAAAATTAGGAATCGATTCAAAATAGAAATAAATATTTACAGAATAGAGAACAATCTCAAAGGAAAAATCCACAATATCAGGAAACAAATAATGTATTCAGAAATGAGAAGCAAAAACAAAAAAGAGAACAACTTGTGAAGAAATTAGGGTTGCGAGTCAGATGAGCGAGAAGACATAGATGAGGAAGAGAACTCACCTCGAATGTCAGGGAAACCACCAGCTGTAGAGGACCACGCGAGGCGATGGCTAAGTTCAGAGCTGGAGAAGAAATCGTGATGGTTGAGTGCAGAGATGGAGAAGAAATCGCAACGCTCGTGGGTGAGAAAAATGTGAGGCAGATTCAATCTGCTTCTTCGTTTATATATGAAGGGTAGTTTTGGAATTATAATTTTAGGTGAGGGGTAAAATTGGAAAGATAAATGTATATCATGAATAGAATCATCATTCATAAAGGGGGAGAAGAAATTATGATTCTTTCTCCTTTAGTAATCTGATTCTATTCCGCCCTCCATTCCGTCTAACTAAACACACAAAATAGAAGGAATTAATTCTGATTTCATTCCATTCCCTTCCTTACAATCTTGTACTTAAAGCTTGGAGTACGTTGGTTAATTATCTTAATTAATCACGATCATATTAATTTTAAATATATTTGATTAATATTTATTAATTATAAATAATAATGTTTTCAAAATTTAATTACGTTTTTATTTTTAATATTTATTTAAAAAATTAAATATTAATATAATTTTCTCAATTATATTAATTTTTATTTTTTTAATAATCTTACACATATTTTTAAATAAAATATAAAATATAAAATTAAAATAAATAAAATTCAATCTAATTACTAAAATTAATTTATATTTTATTATTAAAATTGTATTTTTTATATAATTATGTATATTTATATAAAAATATTAATATATCCTTCACATATCTCATCAATTATAATTTTAATTATTTATAATTGAAATTTTTATTTCTCTATTTATTTTCAATCTATAAATTTATTTTTAAAAAATTATTAATTTAAATAATTGCCTAATATATATGGTGAGTAACAGAATGCTTTAAACCCCGTACAAAAAAAAATTAAATAAACATGAAATCATAAATTATTTTTTTCAAAAAAAAATTCAAAATACTATAGTCTTCCCTCTTCATCTACACTTATTCATAGGAATTCTTTTATATTCACCTTTAATCTAATATAATTCCTTCATTTTAAAAATGTGTTTTATATTTTTATACTATTTTTTTTTTTTGGAAACTCCAAAGAGCATAATTACGTGCTATTACTTTCGGCCTCGATTAATGTTCGGCCAATTTTGTTAGCATTCAATTTGTTTTATTTTTCAACACAATTTGCTGTTGAAGTAGAATCGTGAAGCATATTCATGCTCTATTATTTTAAAATATATTTTATGGATAATAATTGTATTAAATAAGAGAAATTGGTATATTCAATTTTTCACGAATAAATCTTTGTGTAACAAATAAAAATATTAAAAAATAAATAATAATTATTTATAATATAAAAATTTAATAATAAAAATAATATCAAAGTTGATGGTATGCTACGTTTAAAGAGAATATTTTTAAATTTATAATTTAGATGTGATGTGAAATTTAATTAAAATACTGTTAAAATTTTCTTATTAGTGCATTTTTATTCAAAATTTAATTATGTTTTATGCAAATTTTCATGTGCTTCACGTGACATATTTAAAAATGTTTAATTATATGTTATAATTTTTTTATATAAAATTTTATTTTAAATTTTTTTAAAAGAATATATATTTATTTTAATGTAAATAAATATATTTTTTAATATTATAAAGTAATAAATATTTTTTTTAAATGATTTAAATAATTATAAAGATTTTTAAAATATGGGTGAAATTTGTACCCAATCCAAAGAAATATAATTATTCCGACCCTTATAACGTTATTATCAGAAATTTCAAAATATATATATATATATATATATATATATATATATATATATATATATTGGTGGGAAAAAAAAAAAGCTTCCGGATTGTTCCGCGCAACATACGACATCGTTTGGTTATTGCAGAATCGAAAGGAGCACAAAGAAAAGTCCATGCCCAGAAATCGATAATGCAGAGAAGGGAATCGAAAATGGCTGGGAAGAATAAGAACGAGGCAAGCAGTAGCAGCAATAGCACCAACACCAACTTGGAGAGAGGCCAAAGTAAGGTTTTCGATTGTGGAAGGCACAAAAGCCCTTGTGGTTATTGTAAATCCCCTGTTCTGACCAGCATAACTCATGGTCAGCCCCTTTTTCTTCCTCATATTTACTCTATTTGTTCTTCTGGGTTTTTCATTTGACTTACTCGGATTGATTGGGGTTTATTATTTTATTGATCGGTTGATTTAATTTTCGTACCAGTTAGATTCTATGTTTTCCTTTCGATGCAAATATCTGTGCTGAATTTGTTCCCGACTTTTATAGTTTTCACGAGGTCTTTTTGAAACCGATTGGCAGTTGGATTTCTGGGTGTGGTAAAGGTATTTTTGGTGTATGTGTGAAATTTGGATAATTGTAGTTTGTTAGTTGATGATTTAGTCTATGAAGGTTTCTTGTGGCAACTTTTTAGTCAATATAAAGAATCAAAAGCAGAAATTTATATATTATAAACCCAATTGAATGGAACAAAAGGTCCATTAGTACTTCTGTTCCCATATGTGTGATCATCATGGTGTCAGATGACCATATAGATAAATTATTGCTTGTGTGAATTTGTAATTATATGCAGTACAAAATTGATTTGCAGGTTGAATTTCCTTCTTCTTTTTTATGTACAGTTAAAAGTACTTACTGACAATTGTTTCCATATGCATTGCTTTTGCAGGTCTATGGGCTCATAGCCTTACGGTTACTGACTACCAAGGTGGGTGAAGACGATTTCTATTTCTTACACAATTAAAAAAATTCCTGTCTTATTCTATATAGCACTGTCATAGGATCTTTCGTATGCGTAGTTTTATGGTTTGCAAATACATTGTATGTGTTGTCCATTTTGTTTTCCTGTTGAGCTTTTAGCTTTCAGAGTTTGGAAACCATGAATAGTCAAGATATCGAACTATGTTTTCTCATTAAAGTTGTGTTCATTTTTTCATTTTTATGTACATTGATTTGTTTCCATTGTCCTCAAAATTTAATGGTATTTTCCAGATCTTCTCAATCGAGGTTGGAGAAGATCTGGTTCCTTCCTTTACAAACCTGAGATGGAAAGGACATGCTGTCCTTCTTATACAATTCGTCTGAAAGTAGATGATTTCGTTCCTTCTAAAGAGCAACATCGAGTGACTAGAAGAATGCAAAGGTATGCTTTGATTTCTTTTCAGAAGTTCTGTTTGTATGCCTTATTTTACTTCCACTTGGAAAAGTTGGTTTCACGCCAATGCATTTTTACAGCCTAGAAGAGGATATGTTGTCACTAGCCTACTCAAGAAAGCCTGAGTTACATAAATCATTGGCAAGCTAGGATTTCCTATAATGCTTGGATGTTAGTCTTCATTAGATGTTAAAATATGCATCAATAAATTTTCTCATCCTGTGACAACTTTTGATCCACTGATTGGTTGTTGAAGTATTTTCAGTTTACAGATTTTAGGTTGCTTTGGCTAGCTCAGATCTTGGGGGAGAAGTCAACTGCATAGCATCATCTACCATCATTATTAGCAATTACATTATTTAATGCTGTGTAATCATTTGGGTTCTAGTAAATCACGTGTTTCTACTGAATATGGTTCCTTGTCTAGGTTTTTAAATGGCTCCCTCGATTGTAGAAGCTCATCAAAATCAAAGGAGGATCAAAGTGCTTCTGCAGAAACATGCAGCCACATGAGTCGGGGAGTTTTAAGCTCAACACTGGGAGAAGTATTGTCTAGTAATAGTGAAAAAAAGAATGGGAAGGAAAGCATTGTGCTTAACTTATCAAATGGAATTGATAATGTGGTGCAGATTTGTGTTGATAATGGAGAATTTCCGAAGGGGATTCAATTATCAAAAGCTTCTGTTAAAAAGGTCTCACTAGCCAAAAGAAAGCTATCAGTTCAAGGATTGGAAGATCTCATATATACTAGCAATATTGCATTCCAAATAGCAGCTTCTATAAACCGAGCCTCATCAGATAAGAAGGAAGACCACCAGTCAAGGGAATCAGGACAGATTGTAGATGAGAATGTTCTGTCTCCCAAAACTATTGCAGAAAAGCTGGCGAGTTCTGTAAGTCAACTGGCAGGAACCTTTGGTCTTTTGGTGAGGGCTTGCAATGGGCACATAAATTTTTATTCTACCACAAAACAAGCTTCCTCGGATAGAAGCACTGAGATAACTTCTATTTCTGAAGGATCTTCTGCAGGCTATGAAAATAAAGCACATTGCATTAAAAATAGATCTGAGTGTTCCCCTGTAAGGCTTGAGGTCCATTTGAAAAGGTCCAGTTTTGATCCAGAAGAGTATGCTCTGTACAGAAGATACCAGATTAAAGTACATAATGATACACTGGATCATGTCACAGAAAGCAAATACAGAAAGTTTCTAGTTGATACTCCCTTAATTTATGTTCCGCCAACAAATGATGGCACAGTTCCTCCCTGTGGCTTTGGCTCCTTCCATCAGCAATATGTGGTTGATGGAAAGCTTGTTGCAGTTGGGGTTATAGATATTCTGCCAAGATGCTTGTCAAGCAAATATTTATTCTGGGATCCAGACTTTGCCTTCCTATCCCTGGGCAAGTATTCGATCTTACAAGAAATCAATTGGGTAAAAGAAAATCAAATTCATTGCCCTAGTCTACAGTATTACTATCTTGGCTATTACATTCATTCTTGCAATAAAATGAGATATAAAGCAGCATATCATCCTTCCGAGCTTCTCTGTCCACTTCGTTACGAGTAAGTTTTCTGTTTGCATGTAGCAACTGACTCTGCATGAGGGGCACGGAATACCCTTTCCAAGGACTATAGGATCTTTTTTTTAACTTTATCTGAGACTTAAGATAAGGTTTGCATCCATTCTTATGACCTAAATCTGGTTTATGAAGCTTTTTTGCACATACTTTGACTGGAATATCTTCTCTCAAAAGATACACGGAGAAAGACCTGAGCTGGTTGCATTTTTTATATTGCCACCAGTGTATTTGGGTTGATTAATTTTATGCATTCATTATGAATTCAAGTTTCTTATTATGGATGATGGTTTGAAATATGATATCAGGTGGGTTCCTTTTCAAGCTGCAAAACCTTTGCTTGATAGAAAGGCATACGCTGTATTGTCAGATCATGTAATGTTCCAAGGTGGGGACTCCATTCCACCTAATGTTTCCGAACATATCATGGAGACGCAGCAACACAATGAGATGGACCAAGATGACTGCAATGATGTTTTCATGCATGAAGATGAAGGAGCTGATGAGCCTGAATATGAAAGCTCCGATGATGAATCAGATGGAGAATCCAGCAGGTCTGCTTCTGCCCAAATTGAAAGTGGAGATATCAATGATGTTGTGATTGGGCTGAAGGGGACTTGTTTGAGATACAAGGTATGCACCCACTGCATCTTATTTTTTATCAAGGGAGTTGATGTCCAATAATCACTTGATTACTTTGAAAAAGAGACTTATTAGTCAGTGTTTTGTATGTGTGATTATGAAGGAATTGAAGAGTGCATTTGGTCCCACGGAAAGGAGTTACTTGGAGCCAGTGCGTAGGTACATGAGAGTTGTAGGCCCAGAGCTATCTAAGCGAATGATTTACTCGCTTGAATGATTTGATACTTTAAAATGAGCTTTCTGGATCTCAATCACATGCATAATTCACGTCCAGAATTGTGAAGAGGACTTTCTTGATTTTACAAGTGAACGATGAACTTCTATTGGATTATCATTTTCAATTTATCATTGTTTGTTTATTTTACCACTTTCCATGTTCAAGTTGTAATGCAAGATTTTCAGGATTTCTAATCTAGTTCCTATTGAGTTTCTGTGTCTTTTCTGCTTGATTTCATTATTGAAATTCAATATCGGCGCTGAATGAATTTCAGATTTGGTATTGAAGAGCCGATAGCTTTTGCCAACGCGTGACTATGTCGGCATATTTCTGCTAATGGGTGCGACGCTGACTTAGTCTATTAGATTAGGCAAAATGACATTTTAGTCCCCTAAGTTTGGGGTGGTACACAAAAAGGTACTTTTAATTTTGGAAAATGGAACACTGGTAGTTTGTGAAACTCTTTGTATCTCATATTTCAAACTTTAAAGTATTTCTTTTGTATCAGCAAATTGGTACACTACAAATTTTTAAAGTTTTGAAAGTAGGATGTTAGAAGGTCGACCATGTCCTTTCAGAGTGTTCTAATTTTCAAGACTTTTAGTTAGGTCGTACGTGGTGCAAGATGATGTGGTTTTTTCTCTTTTTTTTACGAAATGCACTGCTAAGCTAGCTAAATTGCATGCAAACGGCATCGTGAAATCTCAAAACATCAGTGCTAAAATTGTAAAAATGAACCAATTTCAAGTTATGAAATAGCTGTATTTATTATAACCACATAACTTTAACTACTCGAAGCACTATTACTATTAAATAATAAATAAAGAGTAATTATATTATCATAATAATTTTTATTACTATCACAATAAAAATATATAAATTATTTATCTTACTTCTAAGTTTAATTATATCTTAGGGCACTACTAAATAAAGTTTTTCCTAAAACTTTTCATCACAATATAAATGTATCACAACCAATTTTTCCTAAATAGACTTTCATTTTTCATTTTTCATTTTTATTTTTTGCTGCAAATTCCTAAACAAACTATTAAACCATCCTTGCACGATTAATTACTTGAAAAAAAATGTTGTGACCAAAATTTCCAACAAATCCCATTTGAGATCCAAACAAAGCATTCCCACAATGGGTTTACTTCCAAAATGAGGAATAGGAAATGTTTCAGATTGAGCATATCTCAATACAGAAGTTTTAGTATCATGAACGAATAGCGCATTAATAACATTATACAATATATCAACTCCCTTAAACAATTGAGCAAAGTTTCAAAGGCCATAAAATAAAACTACTTCAATTAAGAAATAACAAGTCTATCTCTATCCATACATGAAAGCCAGCTGCATTAGAGAACAGCAAGGCTAAACAGCCTACCTGTCAGCAGCCATGCTTATCTATAATAGTCTACAGATAGAAAATAAGCTGGAATTAAAAATGAAACTAATGCCAATATGTCTCTTATAGTTTGAATTGGGCAAGTTTGCCCCAAATTAGGGTATAAAAGATCAAGAATGCACAAGTTGAACAAGAAGAACGGAGATTAAAAGAATGTACAGCTGGAGATAAAATGGTATCAAGCATCATCTGCATCACTTCCACTTATTTGTGTTTCATGGTGAACACAATAATTGCTTCCGTCTGGACCCAAAACCTTACCCCTATCCAAAGTCAAAACTCAAAACATTTAATCAAATATATCATTTAAAGTTAAAATTGGAATTTTATCTCTGAATGTCTACTGACCGCTCCAGTACGGATTTTCCTTCCTTGTACTTCTGGCCTTTTTCATGGGCAGACTCCTGAAAGAAATCAACAGAATAACTAACAGCCACAAAAGTAAAGATATACAGGAATCATGTTCTATATAACCATTGCCACCAATCTTACATATTTCCACCCCACCATTGATCCACAGCCAACACAGAAAATGTCAGCAACAGTGTGCATCCCAGTCATCATCACTCTCTCTTCTTTCTCCCCAACTGAGGTGTTGGTGCTGTAAAATAATTTGACATGACAATTGCATCTATTAGGGAAGGTGAAGGTTTAATTCTTATCTTATCCTTAAAGACAATCCCCAAAATTTAAAATCAAATTTTAGCTCTATAAAAAGGTCGCCTCTAACCATCTCTATTATGATACGACTAGTAGAATAATATTGACAGAATAGAGTTATTCTTCTCAAAATCGTAGTTCTGACTCTTATCTTATATTGTAACTCAAGAAGAAAAAAGAAGCAAGAAACACCTTATCATTAACCATGTTCATTACAGCTGAACAATGAATGAACGGCATGAGCAATAATAGTTGCATATTAAAATGATAGAAAGGAAATACTACTTAGATCCTAATGATAAAGGCCTCAGCAAACCATGTGACTGATGTGGCATGAGATAAGCAATTCCTAATACCACTGTTATGTAACTTCCATAAGGAATCGACACATGAATGGCTAATTTGTAAATCTTCGATGTATTGGTATTACAATCATAGAGCAATAAGATGCCCAAGATCAAGAAACACTTACACCTTATTGAAGAGATATGCTCTCCCATGCCTGCTGCGGAAAGACTGAATGAAACAACACAGGCAAAATATGTAGTCAGAAGATTTCCTTCATACAAAACCCCTAATCAACATTTGTTCTACATATTTAACACAACCAACATTTGTTCTACTGAATATTCATTAAGACATGTCTTAAGACTCCTGAAATAGTTCTACAAATCTAACATAACCTACATTGATGACGTATGTTTCAGTCTACAGAAACTCATATCTCCTCTTCAAAGCTCAAGAATATTTAAGATACAAACTATCGCCATCGCTAACTTGTGCCATTTCAATTCATGGAAGCACAAAAGAATGAAACATTCGACCAACAACAATGACTAAGGGAAATTATCTCCATGCTACCCAATGCCTTTAGTTTCCAAAATACTAAGAGAAAAAATCAATATTGCCTAAGACTAAAGAAGCATTCTTCCACACATAGGGAGAACCGTAGCCAAATTAACACTTCCCTGCTTTACTTTTAACTACGCATCACAAGTGTTTGATATCAGAAAGAGAGAGAGAGAGAGAGAGAGAGAGAGAAGAAGAAGAAGAAGAAGAAAAAAGGAGGAAACAATAAAAGGAATAAGGTTTTTTCTGGAATTCCATCCACATGATTTCAAAAACCACTATAGTCCTTCACTGTAGAAAGAGAACAATCAACCAATAAACAAACACATCAGAGGCCATTGAATGTATGACACAATAACATCTGGATCAACTGGAATTGAAAGTGGTGTATATAAAGAGTTCTCAAAAATTCATATATTTAGCAATTGAACATACTTGCAAAAGATTAGGAACCAGAGAGGAATAAATGCAATTGATGCACTGCGTTATCATCTTAAGCAGGAAAAAGAGGAGATGAATACTTTAAAAAAAGGAGAGAAAGATTCCTTTTACTGCTTTAAATTTTGATTTATTTATTAAATTTACCATTCAAACTAGCTATTTGATTCAATTTGCTTTACAATTTATGTCATTTTTTCAACATATGCTTGCAAAAGCTGACGATTGAATCAGATCTTAAAATTTGAGTACCATACTGAACAAAAAAGGGGTTTAAATTGAGTCAAAAATGAAAATTTGAGTACTAAAATAAATGTTTACTCAACATTTTTTGAGAAATTAGGCACCCATAAAACTCATAACAAAAAAAAAAAAATAATATCATTCTCTTGATTTGGGACTTGGGAGGAGTTAGCGTTAGCGTTAGCTATTTTTTGTTGTTATGAGTTTCAAATTTTTTAACTATTCATGACCTATAATAACTGCCAGCAATGGTGTCTAGTATCGTGATCACCAAACACTCAATGGACCCTTCAATCAGTATAAGAATGTTGTTTCACTTGACATCTGAGAAAGATCGTTAACAAAAAAAATATCATCTAGGAAACAAATCAAAACTTTATAATGGACAATTTTTTTAACTATTCATATGACCTAATATAACTACCAACAATGGTGTCTAGCATCGTGATCACCAAACACTCAATGGACCCTTCAATCAGTATAAGAATGTTGTTCACTTGACATCTGAGAAGGATCGTTAACAAAAATAAGTCATCTAGGAAAAAAAATCAAAACTTTATAATGGACAGAATATATCGAAGATTACAAATCCTAATTTGAGAATCAAAATTTTACATAAATGTTAACCCAGTAAGAAACTAGATGAAAATTATATGTTCAAAGAAAATAAAAAAGTCAAATTTGAGCGATCAAAAGGTAACCTTGGAAAGGATGTCTTCACAAAGAGCAAGATGAGTCCGGCAGTGCTTACAGCTGTAGATCCTTCCCTCTAGATTAACCACAAACAACCTCCCCATGTCTTCCCTTCTACAACCAGAAATCTATACTCAAACCAGATACTTAGTGAGAATCGAAGATGGGTTCAAGATTGAAAGAAAAAGGCTGTTAAGAAAAAAGAAGTGCCAATAGATTAGTCAAAGAGAGGGTTTATAAAGATAGACCAAGATGTATGTGCTGCGACTGCTAATGAGTTTAAAACCGAAGAGTAGGAAGCAAAGGATATGCCATAGACTGCGAAGAAAGAATCGGAGAATAATGCCTTTACGCTTTAATTGCTGTGCTGGTTTAGATTACAGTCGCAAGAAATGTGGACCAAGTAGTTACCACATTGAGAAATGGGGTAGGATGAGGATCATGTGTATTATTCAAATAGTATGTTGGGAAGATTTTAAAATTTTAATGGTAAATTAATTTATGCTCTATAGATATTAAATTTTTTGATAAAATTAAAATATAACATTAGATTGATGGTTTAGCTCAACGATAATAAAAAAAATAAGAATCAAGGGAGAGAAAATGAAAAAAAAAATGAAATCTCAAAAGAAGAATATATTATTTGTAGTAGATTTTATTTATACATAAAAGATATTTAAATTATTAATATTTTTATTATCTTAATATTTTTATAAATTTTTAAAAAATATTAATTGAATTCAAATAAATTTGTAAATAAAAAGTTTTATTATATATAATTATATTTTATAAATTGTTAAAAATTATTAGATGAATACATCTACATTTTTTTTAAAATTTAAAATTCATTAAAGTATACCAAAGTTCTATTTGCATACACTATTGTTATTGACTTTATTTTTATATATTAGTTATTTTTGTATAATTTGTACATTTTAATCTTATATTTTTAAATATTTAAGTTAACTTGAATTAAATTACTACCGAAGTGTGTAGCAAATGTTTTAAAAAGTTTCAAATTAAAAAAAAAATTGACTAAAATAATTGATCTAAAATACAACTAAGGAAACTTAGTGTATTTGTTTCATGGGAAAAAACGCATAAGTACAACTCATTTTTTGAATAGTTACAAAAATATTATTAAATTTCATATATATTATAAAAATAATGTTAATTTTTTTTATTACTTAATTAACATTAAATTTTGTAAATATAATAAAAATAACATCGTAACTTGATTGATAGTATTTTTGAAATATTTTATAAATTAATGGTATTAAAGAAGTAAAAAAAATTGAATAATATTTTTTTAATAATTATAAAATGTAATACTATAGAAATAATAAATCAAGATTTAATGTCATTTTTTATAACAATCTTTAAAATTTAATGGTACGAAAATCTATTAATCTTTTATTTATTTTATTATTTTAAAAATTGAATTTATGTTGTGATTGCATTATTGAACTCATTTTATAAATAGTTCAAATGTTAAAAATCCGTAAGTTTTACTATTCCTTTCAGTAATTTGAAGAAGTTCTCACGAAATGCCTGGATCTTCTATCAAGTGTTCAATTAATTATTTTCTTTTGGGATGCTAACAAAAAGACTACTTTTCTTTTTCATTGAACCTAGATACTTTATCCATATTAAAAAATATAAATTGTCAATTGTATACGGTAACATAATAACTTTTTAAAAATTATTTTAGTTGTCATTCAGGCTATTACAAGAAAAGTAGACTAAAAATAAATGTGTTAATCAGATTACCTAAAAAAAAAAAAGATGTACCTTGAGAGAGAATCGCACGACTGCTACATGAAGATGGGGAGTTGAGAATTTTAGTATCAAGTCACATAAAGTTTCGGGTCATTCCAGGTCGGCAAAGCTATAAAAGTTTATCTCCAGGTTCTTCTAGGTTCTTGGAGGCTCTTTGATCTTCAATATTGCTTGTCCTTACTTGTCCCTAAGAGCTCTTCAATGGAATCACGTGCTTCTTATCACCTGTCCTCTTGTCCTGATAGTTGTTGTGTGCTAAGGGGTTTCAATTTTTTTCACATGTTAATCCCGGTGAAAAAAAACGTTACAAAACAATTAATTTATCTACTTATAGCGAAAAAAAATTCACTTTATATGGTATAAGATTTTTTTTTTTGTCTATAACTACAAGTTTAATAGACCAACGTCCAGTTCAACGGGACCTTACAACTTTATCTCTAGAAAGAAATCCCAAAATACGTCATATCATTTAAAAAATACTCATTCTTTATGAGTATATCATCATTTAGTTTTTCAAACAATGTAAGACATGTGCACCAGATACACTATATTATACACTCTTACTTAAGAAGTCTTACGTCTTAGTAAAAATGTAAGTTCACATGGCCCAATAGAGATATGACTCTAATACCAACTCATACAAAACGGTTAATTTATCTACTTACAATGGGGTAGGACTCACTCCATATAGCACGAGATTGTCTACTTTAGTCTATCGCTGCAAGTTAAGCGGATTCACAGCTATAACTTAACAGTTCAGTTGGATCTCATGTCTTTATTTTTAAGATAAAACCTCAAAACGCATCATGTCATTTAGAGAATATTCACCCCTTATAAACATACCACCACTTAGTTTTATAATCAATGTAGAATATGTACAAGTACATTGTATTAAAAATCTAATTTAAAAATAAGTATAGAGACAATAAAATAAAAAATAAAAAACGACGAACAAAATCCATATTTTATAATATGAAATAGATCGAAGACATTGTTAGTTTGTATTTTTTATTAAGTTAATCGAAATTATATTCATCATTTTAATAAATATTTAAATATATTTATATTTTTAAATTTAATTGCATTCAAGTTTAAACTAATATTAACTGATATATTATATATTTTTATTTTATATTTAAGTTACGTTTTATTTCTTTAAAATATCAGTAATTTTAAAAAAATTATTTAAACTATTTACTTCAATTTTAAATTTTAAAATCAGTAATTTATAATTATTTTATAATTTATCCTTACTAATTTAAAATAATTTATAATAAAATTATATTAAATATATTTAGTATAAAAACTTTATTTATTTATGGTATATATTAATTTCTCCTTATCATATAAATATGTTTATTTTTTATTATTTATTAGTTTAAAATATTATTTTTCTTCTCATCCTAAAATATTTATCATTAACTTATTAATTTATAATTTTTTATTTACTATAAAACTGAAGAAAAAAGCTTAGTTTTTTTTAAATACTATTTGAAATTCTCGTTTTCCATTTGAAATCTCATTCTTAATATTTCTATAGAAATTTTAACTGGAACACAGAAGAAATTCTAAATTGACAACTCTTGTGCTCATTCGTAATGAGGGGAGGTAATGATAAATTTACCTTCAATAATAATACTATCGCCATCACCTATGAGATTGCATAATACATACATCTATCATATATAATTGGTTCTATTTTGAGCAATGTAATGTTTGTACGAGAAAATAGTTGAAATGGTCTTATAATAATTGAAAAAATACAATTTAATAATTTAACGATTAACTTGAATTAAATTGGTAAACTAATTAAAAAAAATCAAATAACATAATTTACTCGATCACATGAATATTGGAGAACAAAATTGAATTATTGAAAAAAAATATAATTAAAAATACTTAGATCCGAATACCTCCACCTTGTTTAACCAATTCGTTTCTATCATATCCTATTGAAATAGAACCCCATTAAAAATAACCATGTGTCTAATACATGATCAAAGTATGATATTTTGACTTGGCTTAACCAAAAAATCAATATACTTTATCTTTTTTAAAATTACATGACCAGCTCTGCATCAATGCCATAGAATTACTATATGACCAGCTCTCTTTTTTGGAGAACCTGAATACCCTCTTGTAGACACAATGAGATAAATGAATGTAGTGTTGATAAACGACATTCACAAACGGGTCTTTTTTGTAATTTTATGGACATATGTGTAATTATTGATTATTTTATGTAAACAAACTTTGATTACCGTCTACGCATCAACTCCATGGAAAAACTAAAGCAATACGCATCTTGGAATACATATAACACAGAAAGACACGTACTGCCAAAACATAATAAATTACGTGTTTAATTTTCTTAGTAATAAATTTCAATACTAATTTTTATTAATACCCATTAATAATGTATGAATTGTTTGACAAATGTTAACACTTATTTTTCTTCCTTTTATTTAATAATGTAAGTAATGTCCAAATTTTGTTGCATGCTTAATGCTTTGTAGACTAAACTCCAAGAATGATTGATGGGTCAACTAAAATAATATTGGAGGTAGTAATATTGTGTGGGGCAGAAATTAAGCATACATTATAAGAATGTCGACTATTTTAGTTTGTGCTTCTTTTTTTCCTTTAAATAACTTGAGAAACTTTTAATAAGTTCGATGTTGCGACTTCAAAGTCACATTAGTGAAAACACATTTAGAAATAATTAATGATTGTATTCTATTTTGTGATTCAAATGAATACACGTGGTTCCTTTATATATGAATTACAAGTAAAATAGATATGTCTAAAGTAACTACATATAGATATTTATAAAATAAGTAGGTATATATTAGTAGATATATATATACATTAATATGTTACTAAATATACATTAACAACTCCCCTCAAACTCAAAGTGGATGTGAAACCAACTTGAGATTGTCAATCAAATTACGAGTACGTCCTTTGAGAAGTGCCTTAGTGAAGATATCTGCAAGTTGATCGTTGGAGAAAAGCTTGAGAGCACCATGGAGAAAATGAGAGCGAATAAAGTGACAATCAATCTCGATGTGTTTAGTCCGTTCATGAAAGACATCATTGTGAACAATATGAATGGCACTCTAATTATCACAATAAAGAGGAGTAACATTGGATGTGGTCACACCCAAATCCTTAAGAAGCCATCGTAGCCAAAGAAACTCAGATGTGGTATCAACAAGAGCACGATATTCTGCTTCAGTACTGGAGCGGGCCACGAAGGTTTGTTTCTTACTTCGCCAAGATATCAAAGAAGAACCAAGGAGAAAGCAATAACTTGTAGTGAACCTGTGATCAGTGGGATCTCTTGCCCAATCAGCATCAGAGAATGCACGAAGTACTAAAGGAGAATCAACTGAGTAGAAAAGGCCATGGAAGATAGTGTCTTTCAAGTATCGTAGAATACGCAGAACAACAGCATAGAGAGTTGATCGTGGAGCAGATAAATACTCGTTCACCTGATGAACAACATAAGAAATGTCTGCATGAGTAACTGTAAGATAAATTAGGCTGCCAACCAAATGTTTGTAAAGATAGGGATTAGACAATGGTTGTCCCTCTGATGGTGTGAGATGCGCATTAAGTTCAACTAGAGTGTCAACAGACTTGCTGTCAGTGAGTCCAGCTTGAGATAAGAGGTCAGATGCATACTTAGCTTGAGTAATATAAAGATCATCTGTGAAACGAGTGATCTCAAGACCCAAGAAGTAGCTGAGATGTCCAAGGTCTTTTATCTCAAACTACTCACAAAGAAAATCCTTGAGTTCTTGAATACCACTGAGGTCATCACCAGTTATGATCATATCATCCACATATAGGAGAAGCAAAATGGTGCCTTTATCATTGCGACAAAGAAATAGGGTAGAATCATAAGGACTGACAGTGTAACCCAAGCGAATGATGGTGGAGCTGAACTTGGCAAACCATGCTTGTGGAGCTTGTTTAAGGCCGTAAAGTGCTTGTCGAAGGCGACAAACCTTATTTGTTTCAACAGAAAGACCAGGAAGAGGTTGCATATAGACTTCTTCATGCAAATCCCCATTAAGGAATGCATTTTTGACATCCATATGAAAAATGTCCCATTTACTAGCAGTGGCAACAGCTAAGAAGGTACGAACAGAGGAAATACGGGCAACTGGAGCAAAATTCTCTTCATAATCAATCTCATACTCTTGTGTAAAACCTTTTGCTAGAAGACGAGTCTTGTAGCGATCGATGGACCCATCAGAGCGAGTCTTGATCTTATAGATCCACTTACTACCAACCACAGACTGACCAGGAGGAAGAGTAACCAGATCCCAAGTATGTTTTTTGGTTAATGCATCAATCTTTTCTTTCATTGCAATCTGCCAAAAAGGGTTAGTAGATGCCTCACGATAGGTGTGAGGCTCATGAAGTGTAGCAAGGGTAGTGTAACAAAGATAGTCAAGTAAATGTGTAGGAATGGATCTTACCCTGGTTGAGTGGCAAGGTGGAATGTCTTGTGACGAATCTTCAGGCGGAGCAAGAGCATGGGACCTATGTTCAAGGTGGGATAGCTCGTTATCAACCTATTCTTCTTCAACCTGTCTAGGATAATCATCAAAAATATCTGAAGATTGAATAGTGAAGTCCATAGGTGGATTAAGAGTATCTTTAGAAAGAACATGAGACTCATTTGGAAAGATTTATAAAATTCCCAAAAGACAACATTTCGGGAAACACGAAGACGATGTGAGACAGGATCATAACATCGATACACTTTTTGAGTTTCACCATAACCAAGAAAACAACAAAGTCTAGATCAAGGCTCAAGTTTGTTATGTTCATGAGGTTGAAGAAGAACAAAACAAGCATATCCGAATGAACGAAGGGAATGATAGTTAGGAGATGTCCCAAAAAGGCGTTCATACGGAGTCTGATTATGAATGACAACGCTTGGAATGCGATTAATGACATGAACAGCATGAAGAGCAGTTTCACCCCAAAATGGGGCAGGAACTTTGACAGAAAGAAGAAGAGCACGAACAGTGTCAAGAATATGACGAAGTTTTCTTTTGGCTCGACCATTTTGTTGAGAGGTTCCTGGATAGGTGAGATGATGTACAATGCCATAGGAGTGTAAGAGAGCTTGAAAAGCATTTTGAGTATATTCAAGAGCATTATCAGATCGAAAAGTTTTGATATGTTTGGAGAATTATGTTTCAACCATTTTTGCAAAGTTACTGTATATTGGTAAAATTTCATAACAAGATTTCATTGGAAAGATCCAACTATAACGAGAATAATCATCAAGAAAAACAACAAAATATCAAGATCCATCAATACTAGTAACAGGAGAAGGTCCCCAAACATCAGAATGAACTAACTCAAAAATACTATTAGAGATAGTTTTACTATTATTGAAAGGTAAAACTGATTGTTTTCCTAACTGACATGAAGTACAATCAAAATTGTCTTTGGACACAGAACCCAATAGACCTTTAGAAGCTAACTGTTGTACCCGAGTGGATGGGACATGACCAAGACAAGAATGCCAAAGTGTGAGAGAAGGTAAGGAAGAAACTGCAGCAGTTGCAGCAGCAACAGAGGCAGAAGCAATAGGTGGAAGATGAAGATTGTTTACGGGAAACATACGCACGACCCTAGGACCGGTCCCAAGTTCTTGCCCCGTCCTCAGATCCTGCACAATACACCCAGAATAATCAAAAATAAAGCGATATCCTAGTTCAGCTAATTGTCCCATCGAGCATAAATTATAGGATAGCTCAGGTACATGGAAAACCCCAGGAACAGAGAAGGTAAAGGTCGAAACAAAACCTAGACTATTCCCATGAATGATAGAACCATCAGTTATATGAATATTAAAGGGGTGTGGTGCAGGGTAAATTTTGGAGAATAAAGATGAATGAGGTGTCATGTGATTGCAATATGTAGAGTCAAAAAGCCAAGTTTAAGACTTAGTGGGCAAAATTGAGAGAGTAGTGGAAAGAAATGCATTACCAGCCATTTGAACAGCCTGAGTTATGATCTTCTGTAGTTTAGTGGAGGAGAGGTTGATAGTGGATCCAGAAGACTGGGACTCTACTGAACTAGAAGGAATTTGCGAAGTAGGCTCAGTATTAGCAACAACAGCAGTAGATTTGTTGCGATGGTAACAAGTCTCAATGGTGTGGCCATGACGCTTGCAATAATTGCAGAACATTTTATTGTTCTGCCTGCGACGATTGTAAAAACCAAAGGAATCACCTGATTGCTGAAGTTGCTCAATGACAGGAGGAGGAGGAGTAATAGCCAAAACATTGAGCTTATTCTGGGCTTGAAGGGTTGCAAGCCGAGCTTCTTCTCTAACCAACTCATTTACAGCAGTATCAAGAGAGGGATGAGGACTACGATTAAGAAGCTGACCTCAGATTGGCTCAAAGTCCTTGTGGAGTGACATCAAGAACTCATAGAGACGAAATTCATCCTTAACTATAGCATATTGTTGAGCATCTGTTCAGCATGCCCAAACTGGATCACAAAAGTCAATTTGGTCCCAAAGGAAGCGAAGCTGATCAAAGTAGTCATTGATAGATTGCCCTGGTTCTTGTTAAAGTCGATACAATTCAACTATTAGCTGATATTTCATGGATCTGTAAGTAGTGGAGTACCTTTTGGCCAACATATCCCATGCTGATTTGGCATCATCAAAGCTGCCCAACAGATTGGAGATGGAGGGAATGGAAGTATTCTGAATCCATGTGAGGATCATGTGATTATGACTATCCCATTCAGTTATGCGACGAAGGAAAATAGCATCTTCTTCACTTGCTTCTTTAACAGGAATGATAATTGTACCAGTACAATAACTCTAGAGCATACGACCCTTAAGAAAACTGCGCATAGCTTGAGACCATGACAAGTAATTCTTGGTCCCTTCCAATATAGTATTAATAGGGCAAGAAACAAAAGCATCCATTTTATCCATTTCAAAACACAATATGCAAAAACGGACTACAAAAACGAGATCTATGCGAAAAACTGGGTAGGGTGAACCTGTATTGTGAAATTTTGGTCGACGGTCAACGGGCAACGGGTTCTGTGATGTCAACTGGAGATGATGATGACATCAGCCCTAGGCAAGGTACTGATGACGTCACGAGTAGAACGCGATGTGCTGGCGCGTCAGATCCACGCGCAGTTGTTGTTGGCGACGCGTGAGGGTGCGTACAGAGGCTTATGACTGTGATACTTCCACGGTTATGTAGATCGGGTCGCGGAGATCACAATGGTATCTTCAGATAGGTCGTCGGGTTAAGATTAACGACGGCGGTGTGTGAATGGACGTGCAGATCGTTTGAGCAGCACGTGAGGGAGCGTGCAGTGTCTAATGGTTGCGAGACTTCCACGGTTGTGTAGATCTGGTCGAGCTGATCACAGTGGTATATGTAGGAAAAAAATTTGAAACAATAGGCACGACAACGGCGGTGATTGCAGTTGTTTGTATGGTGTGGAACTCCTTAACAATAGTGACTGTAGTTCCGGAACCTAAGGACAACGACTGAAAGACGTCGGAGGTTCAACGGTGAATGATTGCAGCGGCTATTGCGACAGCGGAAGCTATAAGGGTTAAGTAACACCAAAAAAGAAAACACTGCTAGAAAGACGAGAATAGTGGCTCTGATACCATGTTAGAAATACTTAATGATTGTATTCTATTCTGTGATTCAAATAAATACACATAGTTCTTTTATATATGAATTACAAATAAAATAGATATGTCTAAAGTAACTACATATAGATATCTCTAAAGCAAGTAGATATACATTAATAGATATATATATACATTAATATGTTACTAGATATACATCAACAAACAACATCAAACCTATCTGAGTTTGTGATGTTGATAAAACTATCACAAAGGCATATCTCTTAGCATTTACTAAGCAATTTGTAAAGTAATTTTGGTTTGCATCACAAATTAAGGCATATCTCTTTGCATTACTGGAAACTGTTATCTGTAGTCATTCTTCGCTTAAATTTTTAAGTTAATTGGAATAGATGATCAGATACATTCGTATTCTGATCGACATATAGATAGTTAAAATCATACAAAATATATATATATATATATATAAAGGGCCAAATCAAAGTTACAGTGCTTTACATACAGAGCTTAATTAGACATATTATAAACAGATTGAACAGAAGAAATTGGTGAAGGGAAATTAATTGTTAAAGGTAGCGATGAAAGCAACAGGGCCTTTACCAGTAAAAGCAGCTTGGATAGCAAAGATAAGGAAGGCAATCATGGCAAGGCGAGCATGTTTGATCTCAGCCAATTGAAGCCTTTCTTTATCCTCAGAATTTGAAGCCAAACCCAGTGGATCAAAATACTTGCCACCTGGATAAAGCCTCTTCTCTGCGTCTAGTTCTGCGTTCCTTTGGAATTCTATATAACCAATCACCAAAACTTCAATCCATATCAGTGTTGTTATTGAGAATGGTAATGGCTGTCCTAAGTATGATGATCCTTCAATCAACTCCACCTGTTCATCAACCCACCAATCCATATTAGCTAGATTTAATAATCAATTTGAAATTCAACCAATTAATTAAATGTCTAAAACATGAGTTCAATTAAAAGTTCAATAAGCACAATGTAATCAGTACTGTTCTGTTGTTTACCTTTCCGGCGTCCTGCCACGAAACACCAGTGAAAGCCTCAACAGCAAGAGCACCAAGCACACCCAGCATTGCCCACCGTCCATGAATCAGCTCGCACTCTCTGAACCTCTGCAATCCAAACACCTCTGTGTAAGGTTGAAATGGAGTAGGATTCACCTCTGCCGTCTCGAATCTGATTCCAATGATATCCCCAGCCAAGTTCTTTGCCAGATTTTGGTCCAAAGAGTCCAAGTCATATTGCAGGTACTCAGCTGGCTTACCAAACCCAAATGGGTCGAACCCACGGTCACCAACCATTGACCCATCCAACCATTCTGGCGGCTCAACACCTGGGAGCCATACAAGCCGCTCCGACTCCTGTTTTGGTGCAGCTTTCTTGGGAGCTGCCGCTTTTGGTTTCTTGCCAAATCCGAATCGGGCTTCGAATCTTCCGGAGCTTGAGTACGGGGTGTAAATACGAGTTCCGAAAAAGTATGAAGTGGCAGCAGCTGTTGTGGCAGCCATAGCTATTATCCGATGAAGATATTACTGATCTCACTGTATAAATGAAGAAGGGATTTGTTTGTCTCTTGCTTAAAACTGTAGTATATACAGAAGAATATGTGCGAAGGAATTTTCGTGATTTTTTTTTTTCTGCCGAAGGAAATTTTTTGATTGGAGTGAAGGCTTTGGGCCTTATCTGCATTATCTATAGGAGGACCAATTGGATGGATGATGTGTGTTTTACCTTATTGTGTGGGGTCGTATGAGCAATGATATATATGTAAAACGGGCTGGACCGACTTAACGCGGCACGTTTAAAAATTAAAGATAAATTTGCAAATATCTTCCTTCAATTTTTTAATAAAAAAATAATATTTTATTATAATTTAATTTAATTTTTATTATTTTTTGAAGAGATATATTTGCAAAAAAATTATGAAAAGATATCGTACTAAAAAATAGTAAAATTATATAATTATTTATTTTTTCAAATTTGTGGAGTGTCTTTAAAAATTTTAATAACTCAGGAGTTCTTTAGTATGTTTCGTGATTATATGAGATTTGTGGATGCGCACAATTTGTATTAGAAATATCAAGAGTATCAGATTGACCCTTATTTTCTGTTATTCTAATTAAGTCAAGATGGTAAAACGGTATGTTTTACTCTAAATTAAAATTAAAATCAATAATTACGGGTATAAATTTCAGTTATGATTACAGGTTCATAGTTCCAAAAATCAAATTATAATATATTTTTAATTTAAAATAGTTAAAAAATATTATATTTAACAAAATTAAATTCATTTGATATTATCCGCAATTACTCAAATGAGTGAAATTTTGACGTCCCTGTGCACTAGATTCTAAAAATTAACTCTAGTCTCCATAGATGTTACATAATTGTAAATATTTTTTAAAACTCTTATTTGTCTTATAAATGGTTTAAAATAATTTTATTTACAAATTAGTCCAATATTCATCATCGTAAGTAAGGGTATCCATAAACTATATCGAAGCAGACCGAACATTTTTATAAATAAAACGATAATATCTAATTTGTATTAATTAAAACAATTTTCAAATAATCTGATCTAATTATATTAATTTTTAAATTAATTCAATCGAATCAGACCAGTTTAATATATTAAAAAAATTATATTATTTTTTATTAAATATGTCTAAAAATTGAATAAAATTAAAAATTAAAATTAATAGAACGATTTTATAAATCAAATCATTTGATACAATTAAATTGTTTTCACAAAATCGAATAATATCGATATACACCCCTAATTGTAAGTTGATACTGAAAAAAAAACTAGACCCACTTCAATAACAAAAAAAACTAGACCCACTTCAATAACAAGTAACAATATAGATAAGTATAAGAGTATATAAATATTTTTATATTTTTATTAATTATATATATAATAAATAATATAATGATATATGTAATACATATATGATCACTTGTTATACATTTTTACGTTAAGGATCGGATTAGTTATAATATTTTTTATATAACTTATTATATTATCATATTTCAATCATTAATATTAAAAATAATGTTTTTACATCTCTTATCTTTAGTAAATATTAAAGATTTACATATAATAATATAATAAATTGGTTAAAAAGTTATAATCATTGATCGTGTCTAGGGATACCAATTCGTTTTCTAAGAAAATTAATCTGTAAAAATATTCAATTTTAGCATCGATGATGAATGACCCCGTGAAGAGCGAATAGTTGTGGGGTGAATCTCTCCACTCCACTTATGACCCAATCTCTATTTTCTAATATTTTAAAAAATATATATTATTTATTTAAAAAAATTATAGTTAAATTTAATGAATTTTATTTAAAAATATTATTTCTATAATTAGGTTAATATTTTAATTGTAAAATATAATATAATAGCGTCAAATAATATTTATTTTGATTGTTAAAATAATAAATGATAAATTAGTGTATAACTATTATTTTTAAGTTTATTATATTTAATTATATAATAAATATATACAAATGAATTTTTATGCCTATTTTAACTATTTAATATGTAATTAATATTAAAAAAAATCTTCATTTAGGAATCCAATCCGTATAAAAAATCCAAAACTTGATGGAGAATCTCAATACCAACCCGTAATTATTTAACAGGATTAATATAGATATTATTTAACTTAAAAAAATGACTAAAAATAGAGTATCTATAATTACAAAATATATTTTAAATAGAAAATAATAATAAATTATTAATAATATTTCTTTTTAATCGCTTAAACTATATATCTTAAACCCAAAATATTAAATTGATTAAATTTATGATTATTTTAAATTTTTTAATAACTTATTAATAATATTTCTTTTTAGTCTTAAACCATAGATGTTAAAACCAAAATATTAAATTGATTAAATTTATGGTTATTTTAAACTTTTTAATATATATATATATATTAAACTATATATTTTAATTATCAAATATATTATTTTTATTTTATTAAATATAAATATTTATTATATTTGATTTTTTATTTAAATATATAAGTTGCTAGAGATGGAAAAGCCCAATTTTGTACAAAGAACTACAAAATGAATGGTTTATCAGACTTACATCTAAAAGGCCCAACTATTCCTTCATGGTTTACCGGGCACTTGAACTAGTGCCCCTACTGTGAGCCAAATCTATACTATAATTTAAGAAAGTAGAATTTTAAAACCATACTTTCTAAACAAGGAAAAAAAAACATAGCGTTGTAGCTAGATCATTTCTCTAACCCATGTGAGAACCAGAATGTTTTGCATCCTGGGAACTCTAATTGAAATATCAGGGATATCTTTAAAATTTAATGTAATGCTACAAATATGGTACCCTTAACGTTTCAAAAATATAAAAATACCCTTAAATTTAATAAAAATTATTTGTAATCTTTTATACATTACATAAAAAATGATAGAAATAACAGAAAATCAAAAAATAATAAAAATTCATCATTAATTAATAAACGTTTCTCTAATAAGGATTTTTTCATTATTAAAAAAATTAAATTAAATATTAAAGAATGAGATATATTCAAAAAATTATCATTCTCAAAAATAAAAAAATATTTCCAAAAAAATATATAATTTATTATGAATAAATGAATAAAAATTAATATTATAGATGAAAAATATATATAAAATATCATTAATTTATAAATAAATTATTATGGATAAACTATCAAAAATCACTTAACAAGATAAAAGAAATGTAATATACATCAATTTAAGAGGAAGTCATATATTAATAAAATTACATTTTAAAAAAGTAATTGGTACACTGATAAAATTAATACAAGACAATAGAATAATAAATAGTAAATATGCTCTATTAGTAAGGATAGATGGAAACCTCATATCATAATAAATTAAAATTTAGTTTATCCTATTTTTACCATTAATATTAATAATAAAAATTTAAACAAATTATTTAAGTCTAGTCTATGAATTTAAAAGAGTATATTTAATGAAAAAATAAGTCATATATTTTCAGTACACTATATAATAAGACATTTATTAACAAACAACTATATAGATAAAATGAATTTATAGAAACAGATAAAAAATTTCAAGAAATTGAACGAACAATAAAATCAAAAATATTGACAACCTTTGAAATAAATGAAAAATTGAACTTATATGTTAAAGAAAAACCTTTGATACTATATTTACCAATAATATCAATAAAAAAACTTAAATCGATTATTTAAGTCTAGCCTATAAATTTAAAAGATTATATTTAATGAAAAAATAAGTTTGATATTTTCATAACAGTGCATAATAGAATATTTATTTACAGATAATCAAAATAGTTTAATATATAGAAAAAATAAATTCATAAAAACAGACAAAAAATTCAAAAAATTAAACAAATAATAAAATAAAAAATATTAACAAAATTTGAAATACCTAAAGAATTGAACTTAGATATTAAAGAAAAGCCTTTGATATCAAGAATAAAAAATAATGTATTAAGATTTATTTTTATAGATTCTTAAAAATAAACCTCTAATACAACTATAAAGGTGAGATGCATAATTAGATTGTAATCAAAACCTAACAAGCATATCAAAAAATCAAATCGTCGTAACGAAAACTTTAATTTTTTCAGCTAAATAAATAGGTATAGCATAATAATCAAATATAAAATCCTTACAAACGATAAAATGAAATACAAAAAGAACTTATAAAAGAAATGAGATAGTATGATTACAATAATAAATTACACCAAGACATATATAAAGAGTTTACATAATTAAGTAATGATATAAAACATACTTAGAGAAAATAAAATTATAGGTTATAAATTTAATTCATTTATAAGATTAAAAGAAAACAACATAGGAGATCAAATGTATTAATACTTATGAATGATAAAAGAAATCATGAGAAACAATTCAAAAAACAAAGAATAATCTATAATCTCAATTTAATAAAATATAGAAAATAATTATAAAAAGAATTAAAACTTTGAAAATAGAGACATATAAAAAAAATAGTAAGTCATTTAACTCTAAAAGATGAAGAACAAATTAAATATTATGATAAAAAAAATGTGCATAAATAAAGATGATGATGATATAACAATAGTTAGTGAAACTCATTTTAAACTATCAAATATAACCCAAACATGTTTTTAAACTATCAAATATAACCCAAACATATTCCATGATCAATGTATCGCCAAAAAGAAACATCTGAAACATATAAGGAAGAAAGAAATAGAAAAAAGACCTAAAAAACATGACATTACTCATATAAGAAAACAACAACTCAAAATGAAAAAAAAATTGAGAGTAGATGTAGTATTTTATTAGAATTCAAATTTTATGAAAATTATAAATCTGATTTTTAGATTTAGATTTTATAAAAGATTGAAAAAAAGGTTTAGATAAATCGTCTAGCGAAATGAATGTAATTATATAAACTTTTCTAACCACATAATCAAATCCTTCAAATATATAGTATTAATAGCTCACAAAATTATAAAAATGTTAAAATTTGGTTTATAAATTTAACACACCAAAAATATTTACAAATATAAGAAAATGTTTCCACGGGTATAAAATACTAAGATACTATAGTAAAAGAGATATATAAGAAATTTATTAGAAATTATAAAAGTAGATATATCACTAAATTCAATTAATATGAAATTGAGAATTTCAAATGAAATTTAACAAGTATGAATATGAAATGTCATCACAAGCTAATAACTTGCTAAAAACTTACAAGTAAATATTTTTTTCAAAATTATTAGGAACAATATATAAAAATATAACAGAATTATAGAACAAAATAAATAGAAAAATTATACAAGACACTTTAAGAAGAATAATAAAAATCTTTAAGAATTGGATAGACATTAACTTATGAGATAATAATATATAATAGGAAATGATAAAATCTATTGTAGTATAAGAGATTTTATGATGCCAAGATAATATGTATATAAGATAAAATCTTACAAACAAAGATATAGAAAATTTAAAATATTTAAATGTAAAAAAACAAAGTTTTCAAATATATAAGAAAATGTATAATAAAAAATGTTATAGAAAAAAATATTATAGGAAAAAAAATGTATAAGCTACCAGAAAAATTATAGCCCATCAAAGACAAAGAAACATAGATGTTGGATTTGCATAATAACCTTCCTTGTTGCGTTAGCAAAAACTTTATTTAAAAAACATTTCATTAGATATAGAAAAAAAAACTCATTTTCAAATGAAATTCAGGAAAATAAAGTCTTAAAAAATATTAAAAATAGCAAGTTTAGAAAATCCTGTAGACCAAAAAATAAACAAGTCTAAAATGATTACTAATATAAAACTTAATAAAGTTATTAGAATAAAACTCATGATTTGCCATCTAAAAGACACGAATGAATTTAAAAAATAAAATCAAATTTTTTTGTAATTAAAATCATAATATCAAGTAATTCACTTCACTTTGTTAATTAAAAAAAAGAATATTGTAATAAACATCAAAACAATGAATAAAGAAAGTATTAGTGATTAATGCTTTATTACAAAGAAACAATTATTATTAATAATAAAAGGGAATAAATACTTCAACTTTTAATTATAAAAGTGAATTTTACAAATAATTGTTTCTATAACAATTGTAATGGACTGTTGTACCATTAAATTAAGACAAACTTTAGATATATTTTAAATATATATAGACAATATTTTCAAGAAATTATAAAATATTTGTTGTGTTTACATAGATTATAATTTAATTTTCAGTAAAAAATTAAATAAATATTAATTATATAGTAATAATATTTTACAAGAATGTAAAAAAAGAATATATTATTTTATGAGAAGTAAGTAATAATTAATTGACAATTTTTTTAAGTATTTAGTATTAGAAATCGAAGATAAAAAACATTTCCATATACTAAATAACATTCAATGATTTCCTATCAAATTAAAAGATAAATATCAAATACAAATATTTTTGAGATAATTAACATATGTTAAAACATACATAAAAAAACTTACAAGAATGCGAAATTTTTAAAAAAAAAATTGAAAAAAATAATGTTTAAAAAGAGACAGATTAAGATACTTTATACATAGACAAGGTAAACACTCACGTAAAGAATTTGACAATTTTATATCATCTAGATTCATATGATAAAAAGATAATTAAAATAGATGATTTATATGAATATGAGAATATCAGAGAGCAATTTAAAAAAAAGTTAATAAAAAAGATAAATATCTTTTTAGGTGCATATCATGATATTTATATAACCTATAATTAAGTTATCACATTAACGAAAAATAATACTTAGGTGTCAAAAAAACTAAAAAAATTATAATACATGAAATAAGTTTCTAATTCATTGTCACAATTAATAATAATAATTTTGATTATTTTTTAAGAATTAATATTATAGGTGAAGAAAGATTAATCACCTGATAATAGTGACTTAACCAGTATGATTTTGATATGAAACATCTTTAAATAACAAAAATAGTTTAACATATCTCATGAAAGAATTATAACCTTTAATTATTTTTGTTATTTGAATGAAACATATCAAGATAAAAGAAAGGGTGTTAAAATAATTTCAAAAATAAACTAGAGGTTTTATACCAAGAGAATTATCTTTTAGATAGAAATTAAACAATAATAATTTAATAGCTCAAAAACAACATTAGAATCCAAAAACTCTATGGATTCACTCAAAATAAAAAAGAATAACCTAACAATTCAAGGTTGTTGGAAACAAGAAAGAGTAATATATATGAAAAGAAAGATATCATTAATATTAAATATCAAAGACATGTGATAATTTTCATGAAATATAATTCAGGCTGTTTTTCTAAGCTATATCTCTTTTATATATCCCAGGAAAGTATCAACAATGGAACTTTATACAGTCAGATCAAGTAGATACTTGTAACTTTGGAGTGTTTTTTTTATTATATAATTATTTAAATTAATGAAAAAAAACATTAAAAAAAATATATTTCCTACTATACATCAATTCAGATATAATTAATTTTTTACATCCCTACGCTCATTTATTCGATATGTTATTATGTATTTTAATTATTTTAAAAATGATAAAAATTAATTAATTTTTTAAATAATATTAATATATAACAAAATTTAAATAATTAAAATATAAAAATAAACATTAATTTATATGTTTCTAATTAATACTATCACACAATTAAGGGTGTAAATTGTTTCAACCTTAATTTTTAATTTGTATCAACTTTAACTCAAACCAAAATAGTTTGAAGTAATCTAAACTAGTTTGAATTTATCAAAACTTTTATTTATATGTATTAGTTGGTTATTTTTATCTTATTTAACTTGATGTTTAAATTTAATTTTTTTTTATGATTGTATTACAAAACAACTCAAAGAACTAATACTTAAAATTATATTAAATATATTTTATATTTAAATTTTATATAATTATGATTAATGATAACATTATATATTTATAAAATTCGCTAAGTTTTTCATGAATACGAGTAATAGACTAAATATATAAAAAAAAATATTAATAATATATAACAATAATTATAATTATTGTTTATTTTTGTATTATCATATTTGCCGTAACATCATTTTATTTTTTTACTGTTATTTAAAATATTTAAAATTAGATTTAAATTTAATTAAATTTACGTTAGATTTGTATTTTTAAATTTGTATTGGAGTGAAACAATTGAATTACATTAGAAATTATCAAACACACTAAAAGCATGCAAGATGCATATTATTAATTTTTCCTTAAAAGAAGGAGAAGAAGCATATAGCATGGATGGGTGTGGTTAATTAGAGTGTTAGAGATACGATAAAGGAGAAGTCCAGAGAGTAATGATCCACACGTGTTGATGTCGGAACATGTTGCCGGAAAGTGAAAATGTGATGGGCCACTTGGTCTCAATGAGCATGCCATATAGTGGACTTGAGGTTGTTGTCATCATAATTCATCTACCAAAAGCTATAATGAAAGAACAAAAGTTTCTCTGAATAAAATAATAGCATCAGAGGACCGCCTCTTTTTAAATTTTTTTCTCAGTTTTCTCTTAAAAAAAATTATAAAACTTCTTCAACAAACACCTTCTCTTCTTTTTATTTCTTCTTTACATCTTCCTTCTCTTTCTTATATTCTTCACCTTTTAACCATATAAGACTTCCTACTTAAAATACCATCTCCAATAAGATATCTTTTTTTTTTTATAAATTATATATATATTTTTAAATGTTATGATTGGTGTGTAGTTATTGTGTATTGATTGTATTTATATGTGATGTTTTTGGTATAATAAAGTATACAAAATATTTGTAAATGATTACATTAACTACAACAACATTTAAATATATCAAAATTATGACTCTCTTTTTTTTACCTTGGCGATTAGAGTTTTAGTTTGAAATTATTAACAAATTTGATTCTTTTTAATTATTTTATATATTTTAATGTGTCAACAAAAATTATTTTTTGTTTGTTTTGCAAAGTTATTATGTATTAAATTTTATATTGGTTCCTCCTAAAGACATAAGACTCATGTTTATGATTATTTTCTCTCTTGTATTTAAGTGTACTTGTTTTGATATTAATAAAATATTTTTCTTTTGTAAAAAAAAAAGGGAATAAACAAAAGTTTCTCAAAATTAAAGAAAAAAGTTAAATAATTCAATTTTATATCAATAATTTATTTATCTCATAATTATTTAAAAATTAAAAAATAATTTAATTTTTAAATAATATTAATATATAATAAAATTTAAATAATATAAATATAAATTTATGAAACTATAAGTTTCTTTCTAAATTAATCCAACACAATGGGACATTATACTAATTCAAAATTAGTATTTGGATTAACTTTTAAATTTAAAGTTGAGTCTAACTTCACATAATTTGATGACTTAAAATTCTCATTTTTATTTTTTGTTTAATTTATTTTTATTATATAAATTTTAAAGTAATTTATATATTTCTTAAAAAAATCACCGTAACAACCTGAAGGGTTATGTAATTAATGGGGTGCAATAAAGTATTTAAAATTTATATACAATTAATATTCTTCTACTGTGAAACCAGTTACTCAGAAATCTTATTTCCCAGTCACATCACGGAACACTACTCATATACGATGTCAATTCCTAGAAAAAAAAATAAAGCTACTTTGTCCGGAGAAATTATAATGATGTAGTGTTTTATATTAACAAAATTTAAAATTAATATAATTTTTTTAAAATAATAAATATTTAATAAAGAATTTAGAAAAAAATAATTTAATTAATAGATAATATAATGAATAATTAGACATTTGTTAGTGTCATCCTCCGGGGCCCGCGTCGGTGGTATCAAAGTTTTGTCGCAGTGATTAACGCTGTACACGTGTGGATAGCTTATAGTCGTATTATTATTATTTTTTATTTTATATCATATTTTACATAAATTTTAAAAATTAATAAAAATATTATTTTATTTTAATATATTTTTTATATGTATTTAGATTATTTTTAATAATATTTTTATCAATTTTTAAATTTATATTAAATGAGTTGCATAACTAACAAAAAAAATGATGTAATAATTTTATGATTTTTGTAAAGAATAATACATACATTCTTCTAGAAATGTATATTTATTTAAAATTTTGATAGATTTTTAAAGATATATAAATTTAAATAAATTAAATTAAATATTTTTGTAAATTTTTTAAATTAGAATGAATTTTATTTCATAAATTTATATTGAAAATATTTGAATTAATAATATAAAATATTGGGAAAAAGTAATAAAAACAAAAGTTAATATAAATATTCGGGGTTGGGAAAGAATGATTTTTGAATATAATTAATTTTTTAAATATTTTTATAAAAATGTATATTAAATAAGTTAATTTATTTGTGTGATATTTTAATTACATTATACTTATTAGAAAAGTTACAAGTTAATTACTATTTTATTACTAAAATTAGAGGCAAAATGGTAAATAAGAATATTTTTTTCCATCATTTTCCTCTTTTACCATTTTTTTTTTTTTTTGATAATTCTATGACTCTTATTTGGCCATTTTATCTTTATTGTTTTTCTCCATAAAATTATGTATATGTGCTTGTAACCTCGTATCTTACGTAGGAATAAAAGTATGGTTAAAACTATATTTTTTAATATAATTATAATTTTACCCTCAATTAACGTTATTATTTAATTATAAATTATTATTATCATATTATTTATTTATTTAATTATAATTTTTTAACAATAGATATCACCATCCTTATTAAGAAGACACGTGCTCTTAAGGACTAATTAAAAAATATATTAAAAATGAATCACCACTAGGCCATATGTCTCTATTTTGTTCTTCCTATCATTTAGTTTTTAGTGCAGGCTACTTTTAGATGCATGCCACAAAATTAGCAGAAAACAAAAGAAAGAAAAAGAAGAAAAAAGAGAAAGATGAAGGAAAAAGGAAAAGGGAAAGGGAAAGGGAAAGAAAGAGGAAGTGGAATAAAATGATGATTCTAAATTAAAGCATATCAAGATAACTATTTATGTAGAAGCTTTAAATAGAAACAGAGAAATATTTAGAACGGTTTGAATTTTGTAAAATATCTCTTTGAAAAGATAAGTCTATTTTAAGATGAATATTACAATTTGTCATTTCAATATTTTTAAACAAAATTATATCTATTTAACCAAGAGTATGTTTGGTGGAAATTATATTCTAAATCATGTTTTGAAACAATCATTATTTTATAAATTTGATATGGTTCTATAGATTTTAATTGGATTTAATTTTAAATCTTAAAATGTCAAATTTGTATATTTTTTTAGATAATTACATTTGGAACTTTGCATGAAACGTTATGTCAAATTTTACAATGACAAGTTAAAGTTGTTTTAAAACTATTTATAATTAGATAAGATAAATTGAAAATATAGATTTTAAAACAGATTTTGTAATCCATAATTTGCATATGTTATCCTTTTAAAAATCTTGAAATGTTAACTTTTTGATTGTTTTGACTTATAAAATATATATTTTATGTCGATGCATTCAATGTATATCCTTTTGGCAATTAAATCCACTAATACATTGATTTTAAATGTAAGTTCAAAAAGTAATATTGAGTTTGTATTTCTAAAGATTTGATAACATATTAAGAACACTATTTATATTTAATTAATTTTAGTTAGTTTTATTAGCATGTTTTTGAATAATAAAGTTAGAAGTATATTCACTTTATAACTAAAACGTGAAGAACTTAATATATATTAGTTTCAATGTATTTATAATGTCACATATTTGATGTGACACTATTCTATAAGTTGTTAGTTGCTGAATCTAATTAAAAAATGAATAAAAAAGATAAAAAATGTTATTTTTTTATAACATGATCGATACTTCTCTAAAATAAGTTATATCAATGTAATAAGAGATCAAAAAAGGATCAAAATCATATCGATACTTCTATGTAAAATGATGTGTTTAGTTTTTTATATAGAGAAATAAAGATTGAAGTGTGATTGATTATAAATCGATCATACTATCTATCTACTAAGAGACTTATCTTTATATCAAAAATGTTAACATTTTTATCATGCAATATCATAATTGATCTAAACAAGAACTTATATGAAATACATTTAAATATGTACGTAATTTTATGTATAATTGTTATAAAATATATATTTAAATTACGATTATTTAAAATTTAAATATTCTTTTGACTTTTATTAAAAAATATATATTCTTGAAAGATTTGAAAATAAACTTAAACATTAGATTACATATAAATATTTTATATACAAAAATAACCAATAGTCATAATAGTAAGAAATAATAAGAATTTTAAGATATAAAAAACTATTAATTAATTCTTACAATTTTTGTATATAGGTAATATTGTTTGTATTGTGTTATCGTATCGTATCAGATATAATTAATTTTTAAATTAATATATAATTATCATTTTATCTCTAAAAAATATAAAAAAAAATTAAAATTTTAATTTAATTAATTATATTTTTAAATTTAAATAAATTAATAATAATAGGATTATAATGTATAAAAGTTATACTTTGCGTTGAAGAAAGCAAAACAGAAAAGAGAAGAGTTGGTACATTTTGGTACTTACCTTTTGCTATTTTTTGTTATTTTCTTTCTTCTAAAATGCTAATTTATGCTTCCCACTTGCCATTTCAGATTATTGAAGAAGAAGAGATACATCACGTAAGGATTTTGATTCCAAGTTCCCTCCACTTTCGCTACATGCTGTCACAGCTCGACCAGCTCTCAATCTTCAATCTTTCTATTATATTAATTAATCCGTTACACATACTCCAAGTCGCAGCTGATAAATGAATAATTAATTTATGATATTATACTAAGATAGTAATAAAAAATATTATTATTATAATTATTAATATATATATATATATTAATTGTAACTCTTATAGGTACCATTTATATTTCTTAACTCATAAAATAAAATAAAATCATTAGATATTTTTAAGATAGTATCAATTTGATTGAGTTAGGTCTTACATTTTAACATTATATCAAAGTCATCGATCTTACTTTATATTTGTTTTCTCTTTCTTGGTGTTACTTTATCTTTATACCTTTAGCTGTCATAATAGTCACTTACTATTAAACCTTCGACGTCTTTTAGCCGTTATCCTTACGTTTTGGACCTACAGTTGCCGTTGTTAAAGAGTCTCACACCACACAAACCACTGCAATCTGCCATCTCCATCGTGCATCTTGCTCTAATAACATTTCTAAAATTACTACAGTGATCGCCTCGCCTTGATTTAAACAACCATGCAACCATTTGAGTATGCACGCTCATTCACGCGCCGTTAAAAAGAACTGATATCTTCCTCACGTGCCGCCAACTAAAATCAAACTTCGTCATGCATCTTACTCTAAGAACCTTTCTACAAATACCACTGTGATCGACTCGACCATATCTACACAACCGTGAAAGTCTCGCAATCATCGGAGGCCTCACCCACCGCGAAAAAAACCTGCGCGTTAGATTCACGTGCCGTACTTTGGTCATGTGACATCATCAATGATGCATCCCTAGGGCTGATGTAATCATTTCCTTCTATTGACATCACCGTTGACCATGTGTTGTTGTTGTTAACTGTTGACTCTGATAGTTGACCGTTGAATTTTTACATATCAGGTCCTCCCTACCCAATTTTTCGCGTAAATCTTCATTTTTGTAGACCATTTTTACATATTGTGTTTCCAAATGAATAGAAAAGATGTTTCCTTCCTTGCTCCATCAATACTATATTGGAGGGGACCAAGAATTACTTATCATGATCTCAAGTTATGCGTAGTTTTCTTATGGGTCACATGCTCTGAAATTGTTGTATTGGTGTAATTATCATTCTTATCAAAGGAACGAGTGAAGAAGATGCTACCTTCATTCGTCGCATGATTTAATGGGATAATCACAACCACATAATCCTCACATGTATTTGAAATACTTTCATTCCTTTCATCTCAAATCTCTTGGGCAACTTTGATAATGCCAAATCAGCATGAGATATATTGGCCAAAAGGTACTCCACTACTTACGGATCCATGAAATATCACTTAGTAGTTGAATTGTATCAACTTTGACAGGAACTAGGGTAATCCATCAATGACTACTATGATAAGCTCTACTTCATTTGGGACCAAATTGACCTTTGTGATCCAATTTGGGCATGCTCAGCAATATGCTACAATTAGGGATGAATTTGATCTCTATGAGTTCCTGATGTCACTTCACAAGGACTTTGAGCCCATCCGAGGTCAGCTTCTTAATCGTAGTCCTTCTCTATCTCTTGATACTATTGTAAATGAGTTGGTTAGAGAAGAAGCTCGGCTTGCAACCCTTCAAGCCCAGAATAAGTTCAATGTTTTGGCTATTACTTCTTCTGCTCCTACCATTGAGCAACCTCAATAATCAGGTGATTCTTCTGCCTCTAACAGTCGTCGTAGGAAGAGCAACAAAAGGTTTTGCAATTATTGCAAGCGTTATGGCCATACCATTGAGACTTGTTACCGTTACAACAAATCTACTGCTGATGTTGCTAATATTGAGCCTACTCCGCTGATGCCTTCCAGTTTAGTAGAGTCCCAGTCTTTTGGATCCACTATCAACCTCCTCCTCAAAACTACATAAGATCATAACTTAGGCTGTTCAAATGGTTGGTAATGCATCTCTTTCCACTACTCTCTCAATTCTGCCTAGTATATCTCAAACTTGGCTTTTTGATTATGCATGTTGTAATCACATGACACCTCACTTATTTTTATTCTCCAAACTTGACCCTGCACTACATCCTCTTAATATTGATATAGCTGATGGTTCCACCATGTATAGGAATAGTATGGGTTTTGTTTCAACCTCTAACCTCTCTATTCCTGGGGTCTTCAATGTACCTGACATATCCTATAATTTATGCTCTGTGAGACAATTAGCTGAACTAGGTTATCGCCTTATTTTTGACTATTTTGAGTGTATTGTGTAGGATTCAAGGATGAGGCAAGAGGTTGGGACCGGTCCTAGGGTCGGGCATATGTTTTCTGTGAACAATCTTCATCTTCCACATGTTGCTCCTCCCTTTGTTGCTGCTGCAGCTGTTGTAGTTTCTTCCTTACCTTCTCTCACACTTTGACATTCTCGTCTTATTCGTACCCTCTTAGTTGTTACTGTTGTTAGTAGATGAGATCTTTTTCATATGGATGTTAAAAATGCATTCCTTAATGGGCATTTTCACAAAGAAGTCTATATGCAATCTCATCTTGATTTTTTGTTGAAACAAACAAGGTTTGCCACCTTTTTCGTGCACTTTATGGCCTCAAACAAGCTTCACGAGCATGGTTTGCCAAGTTGAGCTCCACCATCCTTTGCTTGGGTTACACTGACAGTTCTTATAATTTTGCCTTATTTCTTCGTCACAATGATAAAGGCACCATTTTACTTGTCCTATATGTGAATGATATGATTATAACTGGTGATGACTTGTGTGGCATTCAAGAACTCAAGGATTTTCTTAGTCGGTAATTTGAGATGAAAAACCTTGGACATCTCAGCTATTTTTTGGGTCTTGAGACCACTTGTTCCACAGATGGTCTTTATATTACTCAAACCAAGTATGCATCTGATCTTTTATCTCAAGCTGGGCTCAATCATAACAAGACTGTTGACACTCCAATTGAACTTAATGCACATATGACACCCTCAGAAGGAAAACCATTGTCTAATCCTTCTCTTTATAGATAATTGGTTGGTAGCTTGGTTTATCTTACAGTTACTCGTCTAAACATTTCTTATGTTGTTCATTAGATGAGCTAGTATTTGTCTACTCCTCGATCGACTCATTATGCTATTGTTCTGCACATTCTACGATACTTGAAGGGCACTCTCTTCCATGACCTTTTCTACTTAACTCAGTCTCCTCTTGTACATTGTGCATTCTCTCATGCTGATTGGTTAGGAGATCTCACTCATCCCAGGTCCACTACAAGTTATTGTTTTCTCCTTGGTTCTTCATTGATTTCTTGGCGAAGTAAGAAACAAACTTTCGTGGCCCGCTCCAGTACTGAAGCAAAATATCGTGCTCCTACTGATACCACATCTGAGCTCATTTGACTATTATGACTTTTTAAGGATTTAGGTGTGTCCACATCCTCCGCTACTCTCATTTATTGTGACAATGAGAGTGTCATTCATATTGTTTACAATTATGTCTTCCATGAACGGACTAAACACATTGAGATTAATTATCATTTTATTCGTTCTCATCTTACCCATGGTGCTCTAAAGCTTTTTCACGTCTTCTCAAACAATAAACTTGCGGATATCTTCACTAAGACACTTCTTAATAGACGTATTCGTAATTTGGTTGACAAACTTAAGTTAATCTCACATAACTTGAATTTGAAGGAAACTGTTGTTAATATATATTTATTAATATATAACATATCTGCTATATATATATATATCTAGTTTACTTTTAACTTATACATAATTACCATGTATATTTACTAACTCACAAAATAGAATATAATTATTAATTATTTCTCATAATAATAATATTTTATTAATAATAATTTTATTTATAATAAAATAAATAATAAAGATAAAATTATCAGTACTTGTATCATTACAATAATAAATTTTATTGTGATAATATTTTATATCTTTTAATCTTGTCAATGGATCGATAGTAATCTGAAAAATACAATTATGAGATACGTAAATATTATTAAAAAAATTATATAATTTTAATATATAATAAAATAAAAATGATATAAGTAAAAAAATTGGAATTAAATTAATTGATATTTACATTTCTTATATACATCTATATATCAGCCAAGCGAAATTTCCTAGAAGTTTCGTACTTGGTGGAAAAAGCGACCAAATACAAAAATAAAAAAAGTTTAATATGAGTATATGAAAATCAATAATAAATTAATAAAATAAAATTTTAATTAATAATTATCTAACAACAATCACTTTTTATATAAATAATTTCTTAAATTTTTTTTATAAATTATATATATCAATTCTTAAAATTTATAACATTAATAATAATACTTTAATAATAAATAATCTTATAACATAACGAAATACTGTAAGTTTGAAAGTCAGACTTAAAAATGTGAATATTGAAAGTTGGATATTTTTAATTACATTACATTCAATATTAAAAATATATAAATAATTATTATTCAATTTAAATGTTTATTAATTAGACTACGTTAAAAATAAATTTTTATATAATATTTTTTTTTGGTTGAAAAATATAATAGATGAACATAATATATATTATTTTCATGGTTATAAATATTAAATGTTAGAAATTATTTAAAAATCAATTCTTTTAAAAACTCAGTTGCTATAAGAAGAGTTAAGTATATTTTTTTTATGCTAAATACTCCTCAAAAGTGTTGATTATATATAATATATAGTTTAAATACTTGTAATTTAACAATTTATTTTATTGAATTTTAACAACAAAACTTCTAATTCTAATAATATGTTATAAATTATTGGATAACTAATTCTCCCAAAACTTAGAAAAATCAATAATATATAATATTAAGGGTGTGTTTATTTTTTCAGATTTTAAAAGATATATATTTTATTTATTTTCGAAGAAATGTGTAAATTAAAGATAAATAATATTTTTTTAATAATTTTATTTTTAAAATATTATTTTTAATAGTCAATTGATTAAAATGTAATAAAACATTATACATTAATAAAGGAAAATTTAAAATTTAGTAAAAAAATATTTTTAAAAAATAGAAAATAATTTAAAAAAAACTGTTAAATATATATTTTATTTAAAAAATACGAAAATTTAAAATAAAATATTGATAATGATTAAATATTAAAATAAATTCTGTACATTTTATTCTTGTTTTAATCACTCGATAAAAATAATAATATTTAAATAAAATTATTTATTTTTAATTAATTTTTTTAAAAAAATTAAAAGATTAAAAAATATTTTTTAAATTTCAAAAATTATAAGTATATTAAAATTCAATCAAAAAAATTTAAGTGATACTTTTCTCAATAATTTAACCCATTATTATTTAATATTTTTTTCACACGAGAGAAGTAGGTGGGGGAGGGAACAACGCTACCCCACCCAGCCCGAAGTTACTTGAATTTGTTTATAACATCAAGGATTAGGACTTGATTAACAGGATGAGATGATTATGTCCGTTTCATGTGAAGAATTTCCAAGTGATTATATGTGATAGTATAGGATATTTAGAAGCATTTGACATAGTTAACAGATGGATACACTTTGTTTACATAATTAAAATATTAAAAATGTTAAAAATATAAATTTATTACTTATTATTATACTCAAATTATTTATATTATATAATATAATAAAATTATTTAAAAATATATATCAATTTTAATTTTTTAAAATAATTATAATACATATAAAAAATTTTGTTAAGACATTTATTTTTTAATTTTTTTATTTAGACAAGAAAACATACACAGCAAATCAGCAAGCAACATCAATCGCATTCGGTAACGTTACAATTAGATGGATCACATCACACTACTCCACGTCCAAACAGCCCATCAACGGCCCAAAGTAGAGACAGATAATCCAATCATAAAGGAGCTCAATTTTCCTACGTTAAAAATATGTTACTATATTTGTCATTATCCCACAATAAACTCATAAATTAAAGTAATTAAAAAGATGAATACTTGTTATATAAATGGTAAACGTTGTTGTCATTGTCAATTTTAAATTTTTATTTTTATCGTTAAAGAAAATTTATAAAAATAACATATAAAAAATAGTTAAAAATTATAAAATTGTAATTTTTAATAAAATAATTAAACAATTATAAAAATAATAAAATGACAACACTTCACTTCTCGATATAACTAAAAACTTGTAATATCATCTACCTTTTTTTTTTACATCAAAGAAATCCTATATATAACTAATTCTGCAATATTATAAAAATTGTCTCTCAATAAAAAATTATTAAATTAGAAAAATTAAGAGATGAAGGAATTATTAAAGAAAAAAAACTTCACGGCAACGCAAGAATGCTTACGAAGGAAATTTTTTTTAGAAATGATTAAGAATGAGAAAAAAAACTTACAGGTTTGGTTATTCGCGATTATTTGAACCGATGGTTCGATTTTTAAATAATAAATTTTAAAAACAGACACGATTTTAGATAAAAATTGAAATAAAACAACAAATACGATTCGGTTACGGTTATATTAAAAACATACTCACCCATACTAAAAATTAATAATATTTAATTAATTTATTTATATATTTGATAAATTAAATTATAATTCAAAAATTAATTAATTATATATAATAAATTAATTTATATATATTTTTTGTTTTTTTTTCATAATCGTCTCAAACTCTTACTCGCGGCTAAAAAACTATCCCCAAATCATAAACATTTTCAAATATAAGTTTTATGATTCGATTCGGGAACGATTTTTGATATAACTGTTCTCACTCATCCCGTGCACGTTCCTACAAGTGAGGATGAGTGAAACGATATGAAATTTTCATTAAGATTTTGTTTTTAAATAAGGTGATTTGTCCTTCTAATTATTTATTATTTTTAAAAAATATATATTAAAAAATTAAAAATAATATTAATAATTAAAGTGTGATAAAACTAATAGGCATACAATTTTAAGTGATTCCATTTAATAAATATATTAGTAGAAAAACGAAACAGACGTAATAAATGTGCATGTATTTATAAATAACGTAATATTGTTAATAAATATAATTATATTTAATAAAAATTATTATTTGTTTTATTAAATATCTTAGAAGGATAGGATATATATTGTAGTACCCTCACCACTCAGATTTACTTGTACATAGGAGTGAGCAAAATATTCGATTAATCTGAAAATTTTGATCAAATCTGAAAAAAAATGAGTGGTTTCAATTCGAAGTCGGATTGGATTTTATCAATTCGCTCGAATTTGGATTGAAAATATTCAAATATGAATAATCCGATCCAATCCGATATATTTATATATTATTTAAAAATAATATATATATAATAATTAATAAATCTAATTATCTAACCTAATTTATTAAATCTAGCCGCACATCTCTTAAAAAACCTAATATTTTCTCTTTGTCTCAATCCTTCTCTCTGTCTCCATTCTAATATTTTTCCAGCTGCTTCCATCTTTTTCTCTGCCTCCATTGCTGGTTTCAGGTTCTGCTCCTCGTTGTTCTACTACTCGATGTTCTGCTGCTCGTTGTTTTGCTGCTCTCTGTTATGTTACTCTCTATTCTGCTGTCATGGTCTGTTGTTCACCGTTTTGCTGCTCGTTGTTCTACTGCTCACCGATCTACTGTTGTCGTTTTGCTGCTCGCCGCTCTACTGTTGCAACTCTGCTGTCTCAGTCGTAGCTCGCTACACTTTGCTGTCCCAGTAGCTGCTTACTGCTCGTCGGTCGTTGCTCTGCCATCGTTGTTTGCTGTTTGATGTTCAGTGTTAATTTATGTAATTGATATTTAATTTTTTGGAATTAAATTATGTAATTGATGTTGAATTTTTTCTTTTTGATTATTTTTGTTGAATTATTTTTAATTATGTTGTCTATTTTTTAATTTGTATCAAAAATATTTTTATTTTAGATTTTTTTATTTTATGTAATTTTTTATTTTATATGTTGAAATTATATTAGATTTGGATTTGTTGGGATTGATATTTATAACAGTTCGGATCAGATTGATATTTCATAATTTACTTATTTATGTAATTTTTTTAATAAATTTAAATTGAAATTTTGACCATATCCGATCGGATTGGAATTTAAAGCAGATTCAGATTGAATAATTTTCGGATTGGATTGGATTCAGATTGATTTAAAATTGATAGATTCAGATTTATTCGCATTGACATATACAACAGATCGGATTTAAATTTATTTAAAACTTGCGGTTTCGAACCGATTCTTACTCTTACTTCTACATACAAAGAAACATAAGTGTAAGAAGTCTTATCTTTTCATTTATGCTTTTTTTTTAGGATTAGCAAATTCTAAGTACAACTCGGAATATGAATACAATTGAAAAGGTATATTTTATATTTAAAAATTTAGATACAATATCTTAATTATTATTTTTAAAAAATATATAACTATAAAAATAATATTTTTTATAAAAATTTATATATTTTTATTATAAAAAATAATAATACATTATTTAATATTAAATATCAATTAAATTTAAATATAACTTATTAAATTAATTAATTATTAATATATTTAATTTTATCTTATATTATTTTTATTATTATAAATAAAAGACGTAATATTACATATTAAAAAATAGAAAAGAAAATCTCGTACTCGACACAAAATCTTATACCGAGCTGTACAGAAAGATAAAGAAATTTATTTCTATTTTCTCAGATAAAAAGAAGAATTCAGATTAGAAAATATCCGACATTAAATTCTTCCCATAACCTTCTCTTCCCTTTTAGATGCTTTGCAGATCCCTCGTGTGCTTCCCCGCTATTCTTGATTCCTCATTAATGCTCTTCCTTGAAAACTCCAAATCTCTATCTACTACTACTACTACTACTACTACTACTACTCTTATTCTTCTTCTCTCTCTTTCTGCAACTTCATTACTTTCTCTATATATGTACTCGCACAATCATTCTTGTACTAGCCTGATATTTTAATATACTAATACTAGGAAAAATCCCATCAAATTGTCCCAGCTTTGTAAAATATTTTCCCAAATATGGAGTTGTTCATCTTTCTTCTTCTTGTCTTATCTATCTGTTCTATCCTTCTCTTCTTTGTTAATCCTCGAGCTACAAGGCTGAGGAAGCTTCATATGCCTCCTGGAAATTTAGGTCTTCCATTTATTGGAGAAACTCTGCAGTTGATCTCTGCGTACAAAACAGAGAACCCAGAGCCGTTTATTGACGATAGGGTGACCCGTTTCGGGCCGATATTTACGACCCATGTATTCGGAGAACCGACGGTGTTTTCCGCCGACCCGGAGACGAACCGATTCATATTACAGAATGAAGGGAAGCTGTTTGAGTGTAGCTACCCGGGTTCTATATGCAACTTGCTTGGGAAACATTCTTTGTTGTTAATGAAGGGTAATATTCATAAGAGAATGCATTCTCTGACTGCGAGCTTCGCTAATTCTTCGATTATCAGAGATCATCTCCTAGATGATATAGACCGGTTGATTCGGCTCAATATGGATTCCTGGACTGGCAGAGTCCTTCTCATGGAAGAGGCCAAGAAGGTAATTAAGATTATTGTACAATTTAAAACAATAAAATTTCACAATTGAAAAAAAATCTTAAAAAGGGAAGGAATTAAAAGAAAAGAACAAAACAAAATATATGCGAAGCGATATTCATATGGTAAATAAACGTTAACATGATATATTTTTGTATGTATAGTTTTATATTTTTGTATGTATAGTTTTATATTTTAGAATGTGCTATGATTGTTTGGAGAATTAAAATAGTAATTTTATGCTATCTTGTCGCGCGAGTAACTGAGTCAGATTCCAAAGGTAGTGGCCTGTGGGTTACATACATGATATGTGACCACATAAAAAGTTATCATTCTCTTTTAGTTATCATTTTGGTCGTGCACGTATTTTTTATTTTAAAAATACGTTTGACATTTATCAAATATTATATATGTTTTATTATTATTATTATTATGTATTATTGGATATTTTATTATTCTTTTTTTTTTAATTATGTTTAATGGGTTTGGGCAGATAACATTCGAGCTAGCAGTGAAACAGTTAATGAGTTTTGATCCAGGGGAATGGACAGAAAGTCTAATGAAAGAGTACATTCAACTTATTGAAGGCTTCTTTACCATTCCTTTCCCTGTTTTCTCCCCCACTTACCGAAGAGCCATTCAAGTAACTATTTTAATAATTAAATTTAAAAAAAAATTTAAGTTAAAAGATGAACGAATTATTATTATAAGGATATATAGTTTTGCGAAAAAAAAAATAAAATGGTTTTGAATTTTGGTGGATAGGCAAGAAGGAAGGTGGCAGAGGCATTAAGGATGGTGGTAAGACAAAGGAGAAAGAAAGAAAGTGAAAATGGAGAGAGAAATGACATGTTAGAAGCTCTATTGGGAGGAGATTCTGATGGTTTATCAGACGAAGAGATTGTTGATTTCTTGTTGGCTTTGTTGGTTGCTGGTTATGAAACCACTTCTACTAGTATGACCCTTGCTGTTAAGTTCCTCACTGAGACTCCTCTTGCTCTGTCTCAACTCAAGGTAATTTATTTATTTTTTCTTTCAATTTAAAACTATATATTTATGGGTGATGTGAAGAGTGATTAGTCCTCACATCAATGATTTGTTGGATGGATTTTTGTAGTGGGCTTAGTCCTTGTGACCACATCAATGATGTGTTGCTAAATATACGATTCGTGCTACTTTTATTAATAACTATATAATCATATTAATTGTTGAAAATAATAATAATTTATTTTAAAAATTAATTTTATTCTATAAATAAGAAAAATAAGAAAGTTTTAAATATAATTTTTATCGTTTTTATTATAAAAAATAAAAAAAATTGATATTAATTTTATTTAAAAATAATTCGTAAGAATATTTTTGAAGTAAATAAAGAGTTGGGATCCATTTGCTTATAAACTTTCCTGGAAGGGACGAAGAACATAGTTGAGAGGGAGTAAGAAAGGTGATGAAAATTTAGGAATTTTGAATTTTGAATTTAAAATGATAATTTTGTTCCTGTTAAAAATACTTTATTATTATCATATGATATTTTTAAAATTATTATTTATCTGTTATAACTTTTGATAATTAATTAACTTATAACATGTTTAATAAATATATATTTTTACACAATTACTCCTTTTGTTTTATCTTTTATATATAATATATACTATAAAATTTTAAATATTCTTAGTTATTATCTCATCTTAATATATATTAGTTTAAAAATAAAATAAATATTTTATAATAATTACAAATGTTATATAATTTAATTGCAAATATTATATTATAATTAATAAAAAATAAACTCTATATAAAATTACTCCATGTTTTTTGATGTACCCTTATATGAATTAAGTAAATATGATAATTTTTATTAATTAAAAATATTAATTTTTTTTAACTTATTATAAATGGACACATGACTTGCTATATAACAACTTATGCAAAAATACAAATTTTTGTATTTCTTTTAAGGGTGTTCCTAGTTAAGCAAGCAAGAATATAACTTTCTTTTTCTTTTCTTTTTTCCTTGTATATTCACTTATTGGTGAAATACCCTTTAATTGGTATCATATTGATCAGATCAGATTACATGTGCTAGGAGGCAAACGTGTCAGACTGACTCTGATCAAAACCTGCAACTTTGAACAAAATTATTTTGCTGGTTTAACTAAACTTCTCCTGCATGACCTATTATTTATTATTATTATTATTAAATATATTTTATATCAATCACTTTTATTTATTTTTTAAAACAATTTATATTGATTTTAAATTTTATTATTTTAAAATATCAGATCGTTATGAAAACGTTGGAGATAGCGGGGTTCTGATTTCTAGGAGGGTCAAAAATGTAATTATCAACGTGTCACTATAGTGGGGTACAACCCCTCATTTCCCTAGGATGGTTGTGTTGGTTCACGTGGTGCTTAACTCTCACAGTACTAATTGATTTGTCAAACATTTGTGTATCCATTGTCTGTGCAACAGTACGATCTTCATCCTTCGATTAAAAAACTGTACATCACATATTCAAAATATGCGAACATGAAATATGATTTCGTACTTCATTGTCGGTCTAACCTTATCTCGTATATTCTTGACTAAGTTTCTCCTTTCATTATTTTAGATAAATGCATTTATTTCTACATAAAAAAATTATTTTAATATAAAAATTAATAATATATTTTTTCGTCAGTTAGGGTGACGTTTATATTTGCAATTTAAATGGGTAAAAATGGTTATGGTCTATTTGGCAGGAGGAACATGACCATATTCGAGCAAAGAAGAGAGACAAATCTTGTGATGAGGGACTCGAATGGAGTGATTACAAGTCAATGCCTTTCACTCAGTGTGTAAGTGGATCGAATTGGTGCATTATCGATTCAATTTTAGCCTACAAAATCATCCTTATAAATTTCTTATGCCTTGTGTTTTTTAACAGGTTGTTAACGAGACATTGCGAGTTGCAAACATAATCAGTGGGGTTTTTAGGCGAGCAAAGACAGATGTGAATATTAAAGGTTTGTGAATTACATAATTGAAATACGAATATATAAAGATTAGTATATAAAAATTACGAGGGGAGTGTCTAAATTAAAAATAAGATTAGTGAGTGGTGTTTATGTTAACCTATTTCCTATTAAAATAGGTTATACAATCCCCAAGGGATGGAAGGTTTTTGCATCTTTTCGTGCTGTACATTTAGACCAACTAAACTTTAAGGATGCTCGTTCTTTTAACCCATGGAGATGGCAGGTATGGTATGGTTGCTTTCAATTTTTTTATTTTATTTATTTAAATCTTCATTTTTACAAGAAAAAACAAGAAATTACTATGTATTATTTATTTAATACTGATTAACATTGTACTGGAATAGAACAACTCGGGAGGAACCAGCTGTTCAACAAACGTGTTCACTCCATTTGGAGGGGGACCAAGGTTGTGTCCTGGTTATGAACTTGCTAGGGTTGAACTTTCGCTGTTCCTTCACCATTTAGTTACTCGTTTCAGGTACTCTTTTTCTAGTTGTTTTGGTGTGGTTAAGGGCTTGTTTTGTAATTCTTTCTGTTTTTAAGTTTTAGATTTTGAAGCCAAGTTTTCAAAATGAGTATTGTTTAGTAATTAATTGCATTTTCAAGTTTAAATTTACTTTGGAATTCAATCCCATTTTTACATACACTTGTTATTGTTTTTTAAACTTAAATTTTTTTTTTGAAAATCACATTTCAAGTTTTATATTTAATTACTTAAGAATGAATGAAACAAAAAAAAAAAAAGATTTTACTAAACAAGAAAACAGAACTCGTTAAAAAACGAGCCGTAAGTAATCAAAGTAGACATAAATTTCCTATATAGTTGATAGTTTATTAGATTGGTTTGAGCAAAATTTTAATTTTGGCAGTTGGGTTCCTGCTGAAGAGGACAAGTTGGTTTTCTTTCCAACAACAAGGACACGAAAGAGGTACCCTATCAATGTGGAACCAAGGGAAGTAGTGTCTGGGCCAATGTAGATAGAAAAATATCCATTCAGGAAATCAACTCAAACGTTGTTATCTCCATTGTTGGATCCAATAGTATTAAAATTACTTATAATCTTGTGTATAAATCAATATATCCTTGAAAATAAATGGGGAATCATGGCATGAACTCTAACTTTCATTACTGTGAGGTAGGGGTGTCCATAAACCGGACCGGATTAAACCGTAAAACCGGACCGTACCAAACCGAACGGTTTTACTAATCAAACGGTCCGGTCCGGTTTGTATTAATTTTAAACCGTTCAAACCGGACCGGACCGGTTTAATAATATATTAAATTTTTTACATTATTCTTCATTAAATTATAAAAAAATCGAACCAAACCGGTAATAAAACTGGACCGAACGGTTTTATAAGTCAAACGGTTCGGTCCGGTTTTTATTTCTTAAAACCGTTTCAAACGGTCCGGTCCGGTGCGAGTAATATGAACGGTCCGGTCCGGTCTGGTTCGGTTAATTTGTTTTTAGAAAAAACCGGATCGGATCGGACCATGGACACCGCTACTGTGAGGCCTTTTCATGTTATAGTAAAAAATATAGATATTTCATACATTATTTGAAATTAAGAATGATATTAACATAATGTTTTATATATATATATATATATATATATATCATGAGCCTCGTAATGTATGGACTTTACAAAACTCATATAGTATAAACACGTTTGTCGATTATAAAAATACAGGTGGGGTGCACGATCTTTGAGCTACAAATAAACCCAGAGAAACAGATAATAAGTTACATAATTCGTCTGTGCTAATTCTCTTAAGGTGATGCGCAAGATCTTTTTTTATTTTACTTTTTAAATTTTTTGATAACAAGAGGCGCATGATCTTTAAGCTACAAATAAACCAAGAGAAACAGAGGAGCAAGTTATATAACGTAGAATAAGTTCACAATAAAAACCAATGCCACATTAGCATGTAGCAATAGCAATGTCAGCTAGCCAAAAATACTGAGTGCAGTGACAGTCCTCAGAGAAAAGTCTCAAGATGTATTCATCTGCAGCCTTGATAGTATTTCAAGCAAACATTGCTACAAATTCGAATACTTGTAGTTACAAGAATTTTTTTTGGGTATAAAAACATTAACATGGCTACAATAATACAGTACACCATGTCTCATGTTCTTATTTTTGTAGCAAGCATATGACTATCTTTCGATTTTTTTTTTTACTTTTTCAAAAAAAAAAATAGGTGATTTTATTTGTACAAATTCTCTAAATAAATAAACCATTTGGTTTTGATGTAATTATTGGTTTTATTTTTAATCTTCTTTAAAAATTATGTTTTTTTATGTCATATAAAAAAAATATGTGCATCAATATTTTTTGTTACATGAAAAATAAAATGTGTATTAATGAAAGTTAAAAATAATTTTTTTATAGATTAAAAGATTTCCGTTATTCAATTAAATCATAAATAAAATATTTTTACAAGTTATTCAATTAAATCATAGATAAAATACTTTTACAAGTGAATTTCATTTGTAATCATAATGTTATTAAATATCAATATACATTTGTAGGCATGAAGTTTAATTTAATAAAAGTGTGATATTAATAAAATTTCATCAATTTTTTTTTTATCTATAACATAAAAGTATATTTAATAAAAAAAAACATAAAACATTGCATAAATTTGAATCAATGTTAAATGCATAAGAAATGATAAAACTGAAATTAGCTAAAAATGAGATAGGAAGATTTATGTTTTATTTGATTATTTTTTCACTTTTGAAAAAGTTGCAAATATGGCATTTGAAAAAAGTAGTCATATTTGAACATTGAATGTGACAACGATTTTGGTATTAATCATCCGTACAAAATCGATTTGTACTAAGAAAATATATAAATAATTATTAACTCACGTAATCATCCCATACTAAATAAAATAGAACTTAATTTAGTCTAATTAAGTTATTATATTATCTTAGTCTTCTAAAATCAACATCTATGATTGTTCATAAAAATTAGGTGACTTTACGAATTCAATTCTTGTATAACTTCATGGATTCATTGGTAATAGTTCTTTCTAATGTCTCGTATGCGATAAAGTTGATTAAAAGAGTGGTTGCTCTTATACTAATTTTAGCAATCACTTTAGTCATAATTCATTCTAAAAAAACTGGCTATTAGATTCTTACATTGAACGCACTCTGTTTTTTGGTAATACATTTGGAACATAAAGTACCTGATCATAGGTGCAAATTTTTTGTACTGAAGCGCTACAGAACAGAATAGATACTCCTCCATAGACTAAAATTCACACATTTAGTTGAGACTAGAGAGATTGCCTTCGGCTTCTTCCTGTGTTTTCTATACAATTTTTTTTCTTTTCTTTTTGGTCATCCCTTTATATACGATTATGAATTTAGGACTGTACAACGTACATCATGTGTAGATTATAAAAGAGAGAAATTAAAAAAGGCAAGTATATATATGCTGAAGTGAATATAGCCACTATATAGCTACGCACAGCAACCACTTCAAGGGGTTATATTCTTCTGTGTTCCACCTATGACCTTATGATAGTCTTGAGCTTTCTGATTCCTCCAAATGAATCTGTAAAGAATAAAGACCTTAAATTGGTAAGTGACCATTGCTTATTCTAATATTTCATTGAAGGGAGAAAAAGTGTATGTTTAGAGTAGTACTATAGAGAGCATTACCTCATGAGAGCCCAAGAGTCTAAGGATTTGGTTAGGCATAAATTAGTGTAGAAACTTCATATATGTGAAGCCAGGTTGGTTTTCACTTTGTTCTTTCTTGTTGAAGAATCTTGTGACACCTATGAAACCCGTTCTTGCAAGCCGAAACCTGAAGACATAAACGTCAACATATTATTAATATTTTTTTCCGAATAATGTAAATACAATTGTATTTACAAATAATATTATACAGAATTATTTTAATTCATCTTAAAAGAATATAAAATTTTCCATACTTATATATTCACCAATCTTCTGAATATACTTTTTAGGGATAAATACAGTGGGATTCTATTATTTATGTAATTACACATCTACTTTTAAGTCTCTTTATTTTTAAAAAATGTGAGAAGCAATGATAAAACAAAAATTACCGATTCTAGCCTTCACCCTACTTTTTATCGTGAATAACGTGATCATATATTGCCATTTTAATTTGTTTATAAATGGCCTTCCAGAAGAATAGAATTATTCAACATCATCAATAATCAACTACCCGATTCATGAATTTTCCTAGCTTACTGTTTCCGCAACTTGTGTCGTGGACTTTGTGAATTGCATCACTGATTAGTTTATTTACCTATATTCAATTATCAAATATTTAATATTTTCTTTTTTCAGTTCCATTTATATTGATAAAACTGTGATTTCTTTAACCAAATATCTAAATTTAAAGAATTTTTTTTATTATAATTTGTTATGTTATATATAATAATTATAAAAAAAATCATATTATTATTTTTTAATAATTATCTATACCACAACTAAACTGACGTGGCATAAACAAAGTGCTCAAATTTAAATCCCTTGACATCGATGATATTTTGAGAGGGTGTGAAAGGAGGTACTTACAGCTTCGATGTCAATTTTGTAAACTAAAAGCTTTCGTCTTTCTTTGCAACTGGTTCTATACGCCACCAAGATATGTCCAACAGCCAAAGCCAGAGAACATATGAACAAAGCTATATGCATGGCTCTGACAAACCCTCCTCGATCCAAACTCGAATCACTAAACACATATGAAGCCTTCAATGAAACAAACACAAGAGATAGAACCGAACACACAGTGGTGGTTCCCAAATACGGCCCTCTAGATAACCTTGGTCCATCGCAAAAGCTATAAACACCTACAAAATAACAAATTTTATTTTTAAAATTACATCGTTTTCGGAAACCAAAGTTGAAATTTCAAATACAAATTGTTTAGTACTTACAGATTATAACAGCCGATCTAATAAGGGATATAAGAGGAATATCAATGAGAGAGTACCGAAAATCATAATTTTGTAAATGAAAAGAGAGAGTTTGGAAAGAGAAAACAGGGGCTGAAGAAGAAAGAGAAGCAGATAGAAGAGCTGAAGGAAGAAGAGCGTCAGCAATAACAAGAACAACTGGTGCTGAAAATACAAGTAGCGATATTAACAAAGTGACCAAGAAAAACAGTGTCTTTAAACCCCTTAAAATCCTTCTTGATCTCTCTTCTTTCGAAAATCCCATCTTTGTTTTTTTCCTTTTCTCTTTGGATTGGGAAGAATTGAAAAAAGGCTAATCGTCTGGCCTATATGTAACTGTATGTAACAGAAAAGGGGGGATTTTTTTGTCTGTAGAGATGCTACAAGGATAGAGAACAAATGAGGCTTAAAAGGATGAGAGAAATGGGAAAAAGGAAGGTGGAAGCCGAGGTGCTAAGATTTGACTGTACTCGTCCTATGGCTATGACTATGACTATGACTATGACAGAATGATGACAAAGACTAAGAACTTTACACGCGTAATTTTAGAAACTAGTCTATATATTACAATTTCGTGGTATAGAAATAAGTTAATAACATTTGAATGATATAATTTTATTTTTAATTTTTTTTAAAATTATATATTTATTTTTTATCACAAATTATGTTAAATAATTAGATTATTTATATAACTAATAAGATAAATTAAATACTTAATGATAATTTAAAAATATCTAATTCACTTAATTAATAAATAATTACTATATTAGTTATTATAAAATAAGCACTGCTTCTAAATATAAGTGTTGATTTTAAAGCCTTCATGTCAAATTTACAAGTATTTATTATGATCTTTTAAAATTAGAGAAATAAAGTTAAATTAAACCCATTAAAAAATGTATTTTGACTTTTCTCACATGAAATTAACGGCAATACCTAAATGCCTTTGAACACTATTTACCCCATCATTATTATTACTCTTTTTGTTTTTGCTTATTTATTTAAATTTTGAGTTTTTAAGATTTTTTTTTATTTTTCATCTTATTTTAAACATGTGTGAGCGACCACGCATCATGACACCAAAAAATTTGGTTCTCTGCATTTTGATGAAGACATGTTTGTTCTGCTAGCTGTTCGGACTTTGGAGTGATTCATGTTGCATATTGATTCCCCTCCCCCTTAGTTTTATGCTTATATATATATATATATATATATATATATATGTATTTTCTCCTTTTAACTTCTAGATTTAATCCATAATTTTTAATTTTTTAAATTTATCAACTTTAATTTAAATTTTTGTAAAATTAAATCAACACAGTATATTTAAATATGATAAAATTTAACTTTTTAATTCATTTGATTTAAAATAAATAATTTAATCCATAATTTATCATAAAATTTATAACTTGATGACATCTTTTAAATTATATGATATTTATGTATTAAATTAATATAATATAAATTAAAATTTAAGTTAAATTTATCAAATTTATAAACTTTTTGAAATTAAGTTATATAAATTGAAAAATTATTGACTAAATTGTAATATCTTACAAAAATTATAAAACAAATAGATAGATAACCAATGAAAGGTTTAAAATTTACATTCCACGAGGGGAATCATATGTATAACAAATAAATAGTATTAATTATTTTTCATTATTATTTGTTTTCAAATAAAAGTATGTTATATATATATATATACATATATATCTTATTTTAATAATATATATTCAAATTATTGATTTTATTTTTGAGATATTAAGTATTAAAAACTTAATATTAAAATTAAGTTTAGATAATGTTTTATTATACATATAATTTCATAAATATATTTTATCTCTAGAAGTTTTTTTCTATTTGTTACTATCTATCTAATCTTGATGCTTTCGATTGGATCTCTTAGTCTCTTTACACCTAAAATCTTAGAGCCAGTTAGTATTTCTTGATCTTTGTTTATTTCTAATATATTTTTCTAGAATCGTTGCTATCTCTTGCTCTATATTTTTGCGAAAATTATTCTGCAATTCTAGTGTTTTATTGTCTCAAATGAAGGAATGAAAAGTTTGATTGTAGAATTGGATTTATTTTTTTAATATAGAAGTGAACCAAACCTAATATCTTACCATATTACTCTATTTTTTTCGATTGGGGTCCGACCAATCTATGAAACGTTATACAATAGTGAAAGTGTATATAGATAAGAGGTTTTGGATTGTGAATGTGATTTTTTGCCGGGAGGATTTAAAGATTTTGTTAGCTGCTGCAGATTTGTAAATTGATAACATTAATAATTAATGATAGGTCTTTGTTTCTTAGAATACATACACCTTGCTACAAACTGTTGCATTTAAATAGATACGTAAAATCGATTTTTGAAAAAAATCGATTTATAATTAATTTAAAATCGGTTTGGTGAAAAATCGACAGTAGACACGAAGTATCGACGCTACGTTCAGGTGTAGCATCGATTTAACACGTCAACCGACACTACAAGTGGACGTAGCATCGGTCCTACGTATTAATCGATGATATCCACGTGTGTAGTGACAGTTGACACGTAGAATCGACGCTATATACTTATTTAGCGTCAGTTCAACACATCAATCGACGCTTTCTAAGTGAATTTTTTCTTTTCTCTTCTTTCTTCCTCATCGGACACAATTTTTAATTTGTAGCATTGTAAACAACACCTAAAAACCCAAAATCGAGCTTCACTTTCTCCACTCTTTTTAATTTTTCAGCCACATACTACCATCAATTTCAGCATCGTTTAGTGAGTTTTTTTCATCTCCAAATTATCTTACATATTTCTTTTTTTTAGCGAAATACTCAAATTTTTTACTCATTTTCTCATTATTAAACCACCATTTTTCCTCATTTTTTTTTCATTTTGTTATTTTATTTACTCTTGTAAGTATTTATATTAATCTTACACACTTATTATTCACTTTACGTTATTATTTTTATATATTTTTGTATTATATATGTTATTATTTTTATTATGTAGGTTTTGTATAAATATTTCATAATAAAATAAATTTATATGTATTTATGACTATGATTTAAAATTGATGTTTAATTTATTTATTTATTTTAATATGAAATGAGAAAGACATGATTCAACCATATGATGCTATCTTTGATTTGAAGTAGTGTAGTTATTTTAAAAAAATCTTAATACTCACAATTTTTTTATATAAATTTTGTTTTATATATCTTAAATTTTAAATCAATTCAAATGATGTGACATATTCTTATTGGTAATTACAATCAATCTCATATGATTATATTTATTTGTATATATTTGTTATGTTTGATTTTTTTGTATTTATTTTTATATGATATTTTGATATATATTCTAATAATTAGGAAAAAGAATTTATATATAATAATACATGAAATATATTGATTGGATACATATTCAATATGCTGAATGTAATTAATAGAAAATTGACAAATCTTGCATGTCAAAGTGTATAATTTAGCATGATTACATTTTTAGAGTTAAAAAGTTTCTTGAAATTTGCTTGTAGAAATAGTAATAATAAAATTAGTATGATTCACTGTCCATTTGTTAAATGTAAAAATGAGTGATTTCATGATGTTGATGATGTTAAGTATCACCTTATCCGTAGTGATATTCTTTTGAGTTATAAAATTTGATATTATCATGGAGAAAAATATTGATAATATCAATTGGAAGAGATAAATAAGAATGTGAGTGGATTATATACATCTTATCATAATGTATAGACAAAAAATATGATTTTCATGGTGTTGAAGATGAATTACATGAGGATGATCTTGAAACTTTAAAAAAACTTTTAGAAGATGCCGAAAAACCTTTGTATCTAGAATGCAAGAAATACACGAAAATATCAAGATTGGTTCATTTGTATAATTTGAAAGCAAAACATGTGTTTGCCATGTACATGGATTTTTTGACAAGGGATTCACAGAATTACTAAATCTATTTATAGATATATTTCTTGAGAGTATTGAATTGTCATCTTCAATATATGAAGAGAAGAAATCTCTTAATCAATTTGACATGGAATATCATAAGTTTCATGCTTTTCCTAATGATGGGATTCTTTATAGGAAAGAATATGAGACATTAGATGATTGTTGGATGTGTAAAAAATCGAAATGAAAACATGTTAAAAATGAGACAACACCTAAGAAAGGCGTGCCCACACATTTTTGATAATTTACGAAAGGAATGGACAGAACACATGGTTCAAATTATATTATCATAAGAAGAATCATGAGAAGATTCTGATGATCTTGATTAACATATGACAACATCACGGTAATTTTTATAATGCTTTAATTTCTCTATTATTGTTTATGAAGTTTGGGTAGCTTGTTTGATGAATGTTTATATGTGCTCATGTATTTAGGAGAATGAATTGTTATATGAATCAGTTTTTTCCAAATTTCATCTTATATCTCTTTCCTAGCTATTTTCATGGTATGACAACATCATGGTAGTCACTGTATTAATCTTTTATCTATAAATATGAAGTTATCTGGAATAAAGCTTGTATTTTTAATGTTATAATAAACTCTAAATATGAAGTCAAGTGTAACTCTGATTTGTTATTTGGGTTGGTTGGGCAAAAAATAGTTGTTCCATAAATTTATGGGCACCAAAACTTAACCAAACGAAGTAACAAATCAGAGTTACATTTGACTTCATATTTAGAGCTAATTATATCATTAAAAATACCGATTTTATTTCAAATAGTTTCATATTTATAGACAAAAGATTAATATAATGCTAATATGATTTGGAAGAGATAAGATTATTGTTATATCACTTTGATGTCGATGTGTTAATCTCTTTTACTAATCTTTTAACATATATAAGTTATTTTTGGTGAATTCACGATATTACATTCTTATTTTGAATTTAATTATATATAGTTTTTTGGTTGAAACAAGTCAGATATGTAATTTTTGATGATTTACGAGAAGAATAGACAAAACATATGATTCAAATTATAACATTATAAGAAAAATTAAGAGAAGAATATGATTATCTTGAATAATATAGGAAAACAACACAGTAATTTTTATAATGTTTTAATTTCTCTATTCTTGTGTCTCTCAAGTTTGGAATGTTTATTTGCTCATGTATTTAAGGGAATGAATTTTTATATGTACAAGCTGTTTTTTGCTTAAACTCTATCTCATCTCTCCTACTTAATTTTTTGGTTACTATGATGGTGATTTTAAGCAAACCAAGCTAACTTTCTTTCAAATAAAATGAAAATATCACAAAATTTATGACAAAAGATATTTTTTAATTTGTAATTTAAGTTAAATATATATATATATATATATATTGTATATAATTTATTTTTTAATGAATTTAATTATTAAGTAATTAATTATATTTAATTTTTTTTTAATTATTTGTATTATTTAATTTTTTTAAACATATTTTTGTTTTTTCTACTATTATGTGATCAAATACAGATTTATTTCATTAAATATAGGTTTTTAAGTAGAATAAAAAATGAATAAAATATGTAAAAAGAAAGAAAAAATTAAAATCGATTTATAGAGAACCAACTTTAAAGTCATTTTTTATAGTAATATTAGGTGTGTCCAAAAAATCCAATTATCAAATCAATCTGATGGTCGAATCGGATGATAAATTTTACTATGATTCGTCCGATTTCATTCGATCTTACCGAAATTAATTATATATATATAATTAATATATATTTATTTGATTTTTTAATGTTTCTTTTAATTCAAATAAATTTATGTTATGATTTATGTGAAAATTTAAAAAAATTATTTAAAAATATAAAAAACAAAATTAATTAAGTTTGGATTGAACGGACGTAAAAAATGATTAGATTAATTACATATTAAGATATTTTAATCTTAACGATTATTAAATTAAAACAAATAAGTATAAAATTAGCGAATTTATAAGATTAACATCACTATTAATAAACTTATACGTGGTTTTCAGCATATATGCGTGTTTCCTATATACTCTTCCTACATTGAAGCAGAGCACGAGACTATGAATTTGGAGAATATATGGTGGGTCTGTACTTTATGTTTTCTTGTGCAGTGTTTTTTTATTGAATTATAATGTTATTTATTTTATTTATTTTATTTTATAATTAAATATTTATAATATTATTAAAATTAAATATATATATATATACGTTATCTGCACCAGTAGAATAGAATGCACACATCCAATATCAGGTACGATATAAAGTTCTTCAGAAGTCATATCCGACAATCGTTCAATAAAGTCACATCCTACTTATCTTCACTTGTAACGTTGGTGACCATTTTGTATTGGACTTTTTTTTTTTTTTTTTACTTTGTTGAATTATTAATTTAGTTGACAAAATTATAATATGATAAAATAAATAGATATTTTTTTATTATCTAATTATATTTTATTATATAACTTAATAAATTATATCAATTTGTGATGGATAAAATTGCTGTTTTGTAATAGAGTTACTTAATCTTGCGAGATCACATTTTGTTTTTCTCATTTGCGTTAACATTTAATTAGTGTAAAATTTATTAATTATTTTTTACTGTTGATTATTGCATTATTTGGTGAGAATCTATTTGGATGAATGTCTGGATTTAGTTTTGAAAAGCTTTTGGATGTTGGTACACTCCATTTTAATTTTGATAATAAATTATATATATATAGATTAAGCCTTTATTGACCTTGGGGGTTTCCAATGGAGTTAGGTACCCGACCCATGGACCGGCCCCTTAAATTAAGCAGCACTATTTTTCTACAAAAATCACAATGAGATTGTTGTAAATAGTGATGACGTACGTAGATGTATTCTTAATCATAAACATGGTTCAATTCGCTCAAATCATGTTATCTCACAGACATGGTAAAATGATTTGGAAAGTGTCTTTAAATTTTCCAACAAATATACTAAAATTGATTTTTATGTATTATAATTATATCATTATTATAATTAATATCATATTTTTATTTAATATAACTTGATCTAATTTTTTTAATTTTTTCATTAATTATGGAAGTTATATCAACAACAAATTTATAAATAAAAGTCAAGTCTTCTAGGAAAATAATTAAGCCCGACTCTTTTCCTTGTTAGGTAAGGGAACTAATTCTTCATTGCTCACGTATGAACTATGAATGCGTACATGTAAGAGGACAATCAAACCACAAATAACATTAAAATATGATTAATCTTACAATAATATTATACTTTCTAGAAAGTAACGTAATCATCAATATATTTCACTAATGTTATGTTAGCTACATGTTACATGACTTCAAAAAAGTAACGTAATCAGTAATATGTTTCACTAATGTTATGCTAGCTACATATTACATGATCCTAAACGTATAGATCACTAATTTATTTAAAAAAAATACTATATCACTTATTATATAACGTGATTTATGAATTACCGATGATGGGATGAGTACTTTTTTTCACTATTATTAAATTATTGATTTGTATGATTTATTAGTTCAAATTTTCTAATTTAATTTCATTCTAATCTACTTGGTATGTTTTATAAGAAATTAAATTTTGAAACTTGAAATTAGAAAAAATTAAAATGAAACTTAGATATGTGATATTTTTTTTATGTCAATTGTATTCACCCTTGACCTAAATCATTATGCTATTTTATTTGTTTAGTTATATTACTCAAGGACTTACAAAAATTGCACAAAACTGATCAAGTATCTATAAAATATCATACTTAATTTGTTAAGAAATATAAATTTTCAAAATACCATAAAAAGATTGATGAAATTCTAGAACGGTTGGCACCGAATTGTCAGAAATTGCCAGAGGTTGCTGTTACAAGTTCTTTTACAGACAACTCATATCCAACTTTCTAAGTAGGCTTACCACCTATGATTCTGTTGATGCTGAAGACAAATAATTGTTTAAGAGCTGTGAACAACTCCTTGGTATTTTCTCTAACTCTGTAGCATTTGTTTTCGCTTTTGCTTACTGATCATAGTCAGCTGGGTATTTCCTCGATCGTCGTCCAGCCACCATCGTAGTCGAGGCTCTATTGCTATTCAACCTTGTCGTTGTTCCTTTAGTCGCGTGCTCCTCGCCTATGACGCTAACCCTGCTATCGAGCTTGTGTCTAGCCACTGCTTGTTCGTCAAATCAATTTTGTACGTTATATTCGTGCAGTTTCTACTATAGTGGTTATCTTTGATTGATTCCACCGATTTGCTTTGTTTTTTGCACCGCCTCACTAATGCTCAAATCTGTGTTGTTATAAACCTCACCGTCGCATCAGATTCGTCTTCTTCTTTAGGGCTATGAACCCATGATCATTACTAAATCTCTTGCGATCTCTTATGTTCTGAAGCTTCTCTGCTTCGTTGTTGCTCTCCAAAGATTATCAATTGTTCTCCTTTGTTCAGTGGATGAATTTTTTTGATTGAATTCTTTTCTTTCAGTTTGTTACTAACTTTAGTTACATTCAAGATCAGTTCATAGATAATTAATTAGAACGATTAGATCGAAAAGCATTTTGTTACGAACTAGTTGAAGAGAATTGTGAGAATCGATATTAGATCTTGTCGACCTCGGTATTGATCTGTTGTTAGTTTCATTTTATTTATTTGGTACATTTTGATCAATATATAGAAGAATCATATCCTATTTTTCAAAATTAACTTCCAATAATTCTACATTTATATAATATTATAATGTAATAAACAATAACTGTATACAACAAAAATTTATCTTCAATTTACTGATTCTAATAAATAATAATGGTCTACAACAGATCTTATGTGACATTTCAACACTCTTCCTCAAGTTGATATGTACGGGTTAATCATGACCATCTTGCTCAATATACCAAAGAATATCTTGCTTGCGGTTGACTTAGTGAGAATGTTAGTAAATTGTTCTTCTGACTTTACCTGTATTAGCCAGATTATCCTTGTTTCAATATTTTCACGAATATAATGTCTATTAACCCTAACATGTTTGGTCCGATCATGTTGAATCGAGTTATGAGAAATATCTATTGCCGTTTTGTTGTCACAAAACAAATCCATTTCCTTTGTCGGAGGGAAACCAAGTTCCGACATTAGTTTCTTGAACCAAATTAGCTCACAAATCTTGTTAACTACTCTTTTTAATTCGAACTCAGCACTGGACAAGGCAACAATTTTTTGCTTCTTGCTTCTACAAGTAACTAAGTTCCCTCCTACGAATGTGAAGTATCCAAATGTTGATCTCATGTCTATAACATCCCCAACCCAATCAACATTTATATATCCCACAACATTTAAATGTCCATTCCTTAGGAATTGAATCCCTTTCCCTGGAGCTCCCTTTTAATACCTTATTATTCTTATGACGACTTCCATGTTTTCTTTACTTGGGGTAATCAATAAATGGTCATCACTTCAATTCCAAGTCCTCTTAAGCTTTTCATTTCAAACTCCTTTGAGAGTCTTTCTTGAAGCCTCTTCATTTCATCCATGTCATTACCTGTAATGATCATGTCATCCACATATATTATCAAAACAATTAGTTTCTCTTGTTTCCTTTTAAAGAATAGAGTATGATCAGAATCACTTTGTTCAAACTCATATTTTTTCATAACATGACAAAATCGACCAAACCATGCTCTAGGTGACTATTTAAGACCATACATCGCCTTATGCAATCGACAAATTATCGATTTTGATCACGTATTTATGTACCTGGGATGGGAGTCCATGTAGATTTTTTACTTTAAGTCGTCATGTAAAAATGCATTTTTCACATCAAATTGATGTAATGACCAGTCTAAATTTGATGCAAGAGATAGTAAAACCCAAATAGTATTGAGTTTAGCAACTAGAGAGAAGGTTTCTTGAAAATCAATACCATAGGTTTGTGTGAATCCTTTCGCAACTAACCTTGCTTTATACCTTTCAACTTCACCATTAGCACCAAACTTTATTGTATAAACCCATTTACACCCAACATTTTTTTTCCTTTAGTTAACTCTACCAGGGACCAAGTTTCGTTTTTGTTTAAAGCTTCCATTTCTATATCCATGGAATTCACCCATTTTGTATCTTTTAGAGCTTCTTCAACATTTTTTGGTACCTTTAAGGATAACATTTTTTCACTAAAGGTTCTTAAAGGTTTGGTTAAATTCTTCTTGCTCACATAATTTGCTATTGGGTAGTTAACAACACTTGTTCCATCTTCTGGAACATATCAGGCTGGTGGTTTTCCCCTATTCTTTCTTAGAGGTAAAGTATAGTTAGAGTTACTTACTTGTGGATGATCCTCAAGAGATCCAGGCTCTTGTGATATCTGATTTATTTGTATCATTTCTTCGTTTGTGTTTACCCAAACTCGTCTGTTTTCACCTCTCCTAAACACCTTTTGTTGCATACTTGGTTCAAACCCGAGTGGTTCTGGGTGATGTGGTTCTTCAAACCCAACCTGAATGGAACTTGGATTAGACCCGAGTGGTTCATAACATGTGGAACTATAATTTGGATATTGTAAAACTTGCATAATTACCTTCTCAGAATATTTGCCCTCATTAACTCTCTCCCCCTGAGGCGAATATGTAGAAAAAAATGATTTTGTTTCAATAAAAGTCACATCCATGGTAACATACCATTTTTTTCCAACCGGGTCATAACACTTATATCCCTTTTTATGTAATCCAACGCCCAAAGAAACACACTTAATTGCATGAGGCTCAATTTTAGATCTTTGGTGTTTTGGTAATATGGATAAAGCAACACACCCGAATATCTTTGTAGGTTAGCTTTGAACATAAGGTATTGAGATGAATGTTTCAAGAGTTTTTAGTGGAGTTTGAAAGTTATTCGCTTTTGTGGGTAATTGATTAATCACATAGATAGCCAAACTAACATCGTTATCCCCAAAAACTTGTGGTACATTATATTCAAACAACAACACCCTAGTTGTTTCAAGAATGTGTCTATTTTTTCACTCCGCTACTATATTCTGTTATGGTGTTCCAACACACGTTGTCTCATGAATTATTCCTTTCTCTACAAATTTTTTTTAAGAACCCTATTATCACTTCTAAAAAATTGAATGCCTTTTTCAAATTGGTTCTATATCTTATTATAAAATTTGTTAAAGACCCCAGATACCTTACTCTTCTTCTTTAGTAAATATACCCAAGTCATTCGAGTACAATCATTAATAAACAAAACAAACTATTTATACCCATAAACTGAGGTTATTGGGGATGGTCCCCAAACATCAGAATGAATTAGATCAAAATGAGCAATACTTTTATTAATACTAGTTGGATACGAAACATGATGGCTTTTTTTCTTTTATGCAAGTTTCACATGAAAACATAGAACTCTCAAAGCTAGAAAAAAAAGGGTAATCGTTTTTTCATATAACTAAAAGAAGGGTGCCCTAACCGTTGATGCCATGTCGAAATCTGTGTTTCTAAACTTGACCCCCCAATTGCTACACTTGCCTTTCCAATCTTCAATTCTTCTAAATGATACAAACGACCTTTCTTAATACCACGACGAATGATCTCCTTCGTGTGGATATCCTGAAATATGAAATAATTGGGAAATATGAGAACCACACAATTTAATTCCTCAATTAACTGACCAACAGAAAGAAGCTTAGTAGACAAGGATGGCACCAATAGTGTATTGTTAAGACTAAGAGATTTTGGAAAACACACATCTCATGTTCTTTCCACTGGGTATTGCATTCCATTTGCATTTAGAAACCCGTCTCATATATGTTTTCTTAAATTAGTTAGAATAGGTTTTGAAAACATCATATGATTAGTTGCTCCAGAATAGATAACCCAATTATTTACATTATTACTAGAGAATAATTTCATACCTTGGCACACTTGTTTACCTGTTGTTTCAGTTTGCGATACAAAGCCTACAGTACCTGAGTTTTCTACCCAAAACATGTGTACTTGACCTGAACCAGAGTTGGATGCAACCTACTAGTTTGTATGGACTGTATACACTGGTGGTAGAGAAGCATGAGGTTCGGCCCAGTTGTGGCCTTGGTTGGAAACATGGTAGTTTGAGCTTGGATGACCCGTGTTTGAATTGGTTGTTGTCCAATTTGCCTTTCCTTTCATTTTTCTCCTTGCTGTTTTGCTCACTTCTCTTGATACTAGTCAAGGTATCCAATTATTTTGAAATATCCTTCCTTTAGATGTCTCGTTCCACCACAATGATTGCATTTTGATTTTGATTTTTCCTGTTTAGATAGATATTTGTTTGGAGTAGAATTTACCTCAAAATGTTTGTATCCTTGTGACACCATGGCCATGAAGTTGTCAATTCCTTCTTTTCCCTTTAACATAACCCCTTGTCGCGAGGTCTCTCTTTTAACTATTGCGTATGCTTGTTCTACTGAAGGAAAGTAGGTCATATGCAAGACAACAACACTCGCGTTGTCTTGCTGGTCATCTAGGCCATCTAAGAAAGTATAGACATGAGTTTCTTGAACAAACTCATTAAATTTTGTGATATCCTGCGCATGCACCATATGATTAGGACAACGATAATCAATCTCATGCCAAAACCCTTGCAGCTCATGATAGTAATCCTCTACAGTTCTACCCGACTGTTTGAATTGAGTTACTATCTTGTTCAGGTTATATACCTGAGCCTTGTCATTTTCATCATAGAAAGTTGTGGCAACTGTATCCCATACTTCTTTTGTAGTTAGATATTGAATAAAAATGTGTTGTAGTTTTGGATCTAGAGAGTTAATTAACCACCCTTTTACTACAACATCATCAATATCCCAGCTCTGAAATAGTAAGTCAGTCGAGAGTGGTGGATGAGGGTTTCTGGTGATGTGTTTCATTTTGTCACGACCTTTCATATACATTCGCATTGCTTGGGACCAAAAGGTGTAGTTTGTCATCTAATCTGATGGAAATCGGGTTTGGGTATATTGGTGCTTCTACTACAGTTGCAACAGTTGGTAGGGTATTAATCTGTGGTTGTTGTAAGGCTATGATCTGATTTTGTTGCATGGCTACTAGTTGGGTCAATTTTTCCAAAAGTGCAATCATATTTGATGCTTCTCCTGATTATGAGGTTTTTCTAGACATTGTTTTTGATCAAGGATTTTTAGTTTTAGAGAAAAAAAAAACAGAGAGTTGGTGCAAATTTTTTTTCAAAAGAAAAGAGAAAAAATTGTTTGTTATCTCCCAGGATTAATCCTAGGATTTGATACTATGTTAATTTATTGGAATAAAGAACATAACACTCTCTATTTAATGGAATATCAATTCTACTTTACATTGTAGAAGATATATTAATAAATAGAGGAATCATGCGTAATAAGGCAACAATATACATTATCTTATTTTCTAAACTTAGTTTCACTAATTCTATGTTTACATGATATTATAATACAACAAATAATAATGATATACAAGAAAGATTTATCTACAAAGCACCTTCCATTAATTCTATGTTTACAACAAATAATAATGATATACAATATATCTTCTGTGACAGTTCAACAAATCCCTACTACTTTTAAGAGATAGTTAGTGGAGTTGTTAGGTTTGTTTTGGCGCATCTAACTAGGAGAATTATTGCTACTTGGATGTTGTTAGGTTATATTCTATAGTCCTCTATATCTTACTTACTGTGAGAGGTGTTTTCTTGATTATTTAGTGTTTCTACTGATTGTGGTATGTTGATAGATTGTTGACTACTAATTAAGAGGTAGTGTTTGTTGGTTTGTATAGGCTATATCTTATTTACTTAAGGATTTTATAATTTTGAAAATATTTATAGAAATTTTCCTAACAAAACCGTATTTATTGTACGTGCTGTTGAAGAGGTTAGTTAGGCATGTGATTACAAGGTATTCTATTAATTTTGATTTAAAGATTACATGAATGATGAAAATTAATTGTATTTTTTTGTAATGAAAACTAACATAAATCATTAGGGATATAAAATATTTTTTCTTTCTCTTTATTCTACTTGATATGCAGTGTATCTGAAAAAGAATCATTTAATTTATTCAAATTGATTGAGATATCATGTATATTATTTTCATATAATTTATATGAATATAAGCAATGTATACAAGCTTTTTATATTATATTTTTTATATTAAGCAATGATATTTCTTATTTAAAAAAACAACAAAAAATGACATACCATAAATAATAGTTGATCGGCTTCTCTTATGCCTTTTTGCACTTTTTTCGTCCTCCGTCAATAAAAACATTTTAAGAAAAAGGCATAAATTCTTAAGGATGATTTATTTTTGCAATATTACCTTTATATATTATAATTTGTTTACGAAGATCAAAATTTTAATTTAATGATGTGTGGATTTAGTTCAATTAAAATATGGAAAAAATAATTATGAAAGTTATTTAAGAAAGAAAAAATTATGTTACACAATTTTTCATATTTTAATTGGTTAATAATTTAATTTCAAAAAATAATATATTAAAACTAATTTTTAATTATAAAAATATATTTATTATATTTAATTCATGTATTTTTATTATTAAAAAAATTAATATGTTATTTTATGTTAAAGAATTTTTTAAATAAATGTAATTAAAATTAAATTATTATTATTTAAAATAATTTAATATTAAATATGATGTAATTAAATTTCATTTAATTTTATAAGAACCAATAATATTCCAACACACAACATAAAAATGTCAATCATATGATAGCACCACACGCTCACTTCAAGTCGCGTCAGTTCATCAAATAAATAAGGGAAATACACCTGAAGAAAATGCGGAAGTCCAAAGGCAAGCTCCACCGCCATAGGATAAAAGTATAAAACCACCGCTCCGGTTAACCCACAGTCGCTCCGGTTAACCCACAGTCGCTCCTTTCACATGATCACATCAGATTCCTCTTCTTCGTCCTACGCTGCAATCGAGTCGCAGACCATGAACGGCTCCTCCAACAACCGCAATCCCCGCCAATCCCTAACCAAACGGACCGCATCAATCGTCTCTAGAGAGACTGATGAGTGTAAAGGTGACTCAGAGGTATGGGAGAGCTTCAAACGGAGCATCAACCAAGTACAGTCGGTGCTTGATCGGAACCGAACTCTGATCCAGCAAGTCAACGAGAATCACCAGTCTAGGATCCCAGATAACATGGTCAAGAACGTGGCTCTCATTCAAGAAATCAACGGCAATATTTCCAAGGTCGTTACGCTCTACGCCGACCTTTCCACCAATTTTTCTACCGTTTTCCGCCACCAATACTCCAAGAATGGCAAGCACGACAGTCCTTCTCAGCCTTCTTGACCTTTTGATCGTTCTATTAATAATATTATTATTGTTGTTGTTGTTAGAGTTATTTTTTCATTAATTAGAGGGCTGCTTCATCCCTCTCAATGATTATTTCGAAGAATTTGAATCTGTCACTCTTATTTAAAATAATCAGGAGTTACGGAGCAAGCTGAAGATTGGGCATTTCCTATCTCTATCTGGAGGGAATAACTGTATGTGTCTCTCCTTGTGTTGTTGGTGTGTGATTGAATTTTGCGCTCTGCTGTTGTGTTTTTGTTTGTTTTTTGTTTACAAGGAGGATGAATCACAAGAATGCTCATGTTACTCCTCGACTTGGCACGCTTATTAAGGTATTAATTATCCATTTATTTGTGCTTATTTCTTTGATTTCTCTTTCATTTACGTTTATGAATACAACTTTAGTGTATTTGTGAATGCACTTAGAGAAATTATTGATTGCTACCGGAGTGATCATAATAATCCATGCCAATAATCTGAGTGCAATAAATATTTTTTAAAAAACAACCGTTGAATATTTTGTTAAAACAACAAATATTGTGATGGGTGAAATCACCAATTAACACATCTACTGAATGATCAACTGTTCATGGATGAGTGTAGAACCTCTCCATTCATTATTATACATGAATGCATTTACTTTCATATAGAGGGCCAATTTTAATGTAATTACCAATCCAATTTTCTTGAAATTATCAAGGTTCACTCATACAAAAGTTTTTGCTACTAAATTGTGAGTGGGAGTTTTTACACAGTAATAGGAAATCTAGTGATTTGAGGTTCTTAAAGTGCGAGATGAAGCCTCCTAAAGCTCTTTATTGTTACTTTTCTTTGAAGTCGTACTCTAAAGTTGTTTGTAGCATATTGTAACTTGTGTTTGTTTAAAAATTAATGCAGTATTGGATTGCATATGATGAGGAAAGCACATTTTTAAAAATTAAGTTGTTTTTGTTGTTTGTAAGGCTCTAGGTGTGGACAGAACAGAAGTATATTTGGGATCGCCATTGAACGCTGTATACTGCATTGATTGGTCTTACCATAATGCCAATCTTTATGTAAATGCATATTTATGATTGTGGTGCTATACTTAAAATGTTTGGACCAGGCAACCATATTTGTGGCTTATTTCGATTCCCTGTTATGCTTTATGATCTCGTTTTACAAGAACATGGTAGTGGTGCTTGCTTTCTCTGATCAACAAGCTAAAAGATAACCAGTGCTATGTAGCCTAGCGGCTTTGTCCATGACATAAAGGGCAGGTCGTGGGTTCAAGCACTGGTACACCAAACAAGCTAAAGGAGGTATTTTGTTCTGCTCATCTTTCCTGTTAACTCTGTTGATTAATGTTGAGTTAGCTTTTTAAAGAATGGAGTGGCTTTGGACCTGTACTAAAAGGCTACACATCTAACATAGTAAAGTGTGCTCCATCGAATGGATGGGAACTTTTGGTTGATTATACTACTGCTTTTGCCTTATATAAAGATAGAAATAGCAAAGTAAAAAAGCAGTTAGGATTCAGATGCTCAACTTAAGAAAGTATGCATACGTGAATTGCTCTAAAGATATACTGGGCTAAAAATGTAATGGATGGACATTCAAACATGTGTAATGATTGATAAATCACAAACTTGTAATGGTAATGGTATGTTTAGCTAATCATGTTTGAGGTCAGGAATTATAGGACTGTTGTTTTATAATCTATATGGAATTTTTCTAGGTCTGTAAAGTATGAGTTACATGTTTGCTCTAAGAGGTAGGTGCATCACACAATAGACGTTGAGAGTGCACATTTTCATTAGCTTATGACCTCGTCATGAAGGATGGCAAATGACAGGAAACTCGGAAATTGTTTCTAATGGAGAATACGAATGAAATATCTTTCTATGAGGTTGTTATTCATGAAAAAAGTGCATAACAATACATATATATTGTACTAGATACATGTTCAGCTGAATACCAGCTGGTATTCACAGATGTAGCAGCAAAGTTGCGAAGTTGGTGTCTGGTGCACATTGTATTGACAAAATTCATCCTGTGCAAAACAAAATGAAATATTTGCTAAAGATGTATTTTTTAAGCAACGAAGTAAAAGACAGATTATTAGAGTCACGTGCAACTCGCAATACATTTATATAACGGGGAAAATTAGAAATGAATGTTGAAGAAGACGATAAAATCAAATGTTTACATACGTTGATGTTGTCTTTACTATATATTCACCAAATTTTACCTCTTAAAAAAAGGGAAAATATATAAAGAGAAATACTATTTCTTTAAGATGGGTAACGTGTTTCCAAGCTTTTGATTGGCCTGTTGGTCTTATGAAAAGAATTTTGAATTTTTTTTTCTTGTTTCTTTTATTTTTTAATGCAATTAGTATTGATTGCACTTGATATACAAGTGCACCAGCTTCCTTTAAATGAAAAACATAAATGAAAATAGTTTTTGTATGTCTATATAAATATCTTTAAAGTGTATTTTTTTTAATTAATTAAAAAAACGAAGTGTACGTAGTAGTAGAAGAAATGATTGAGTTAAATAAAATTACTCTCATTCCTTTAAATCTGATCTAATAAATAAAAGGAGAAAGATATTTTCTTAATTTAAATTATTTTAATTGAATTTTTGATAGAAAAAAAGTAAATTAAAAATTCAAACAAAAGCTGGATCGTCAAGTCATTAAATTATCATATTTCTTGGACATTAGAGATTTAGAGCCCATATATATATATAATACGCTTTGGACTTGGACTCAAGAAACTTTTTCTATCATTTGTAACTTGAAATTTTTGGTAAGGGTATCTTGGTTTTGATGACTGTAGAGTCTAGTACTGCTTTTGGTCTTTGCTGCAAGTTATTTGTATATAATTGTTCCTTTTACTTTGCAGGAACATTTTGGGACCAGACAACTTCCTTATTCATTGATAAAGAGAATGGAGTTATAATTGTTGGTGGATGATGTGATTTGATTTAGTAGAGTTTCATCTCACTATTAAGTGTTACTTATTTGTTATTAAAAAAATTCTATTAATTTTAAATTTTATTTACATTAAATATTATGTTATTATATATTCATCAAAAATGAATAATTTCGAATTGTTTAGTGTGTTCTTTCTCTTTCTCTTTCTCTTATTTCATATTACAGTTCTTGGACACAACAATCCAAACAAACTGCCTGCGGTTTCCTATTTTGAGAGTTTCTTTTAGAGATGTTAAATAATTGTTAAAATAAATTTAATTCATTTAAAGTTATTTAAATTAGTTGATAAATTAAAAAATCTCAATTTCTTTAAATAAATAACTTATTAGTCCGTTTGATAATTTTTTGATTAAAAATATTTTTTTAGTTAAATAATTTTTTGACAGAACATTTTTTATAGTAATTTAAGTTTAATTATACATTAAGTAATTTTGAAAAGAGAAAAATATCTATTAGGGTTTTTATTTATTGTAAAAAAGATACTTAATGTATGTATTTTTTATGATAATTTAATCCTATCATTATAAAAAGGTAATTATACAAGGATAAATCTATTTTTTTAAAATCAATTATATTAGATAAAAACTATTATGATTTAAATAAAATGTAACATGATCAGAAAATAAAATAAAAATAAATAAATAAACATGAAAAATATCTATTTGTCCTTATGCAGTTATTTTTTTATAACAATTAGATTAAATTATTACAAAAAAAACAAATATATAACTTAAGTGTCACTTTTATAATAAATATAAGAAGTTTACACTTATATATCCTTTTAAAAATATATATTCTAATTTTACAATAATAATGGGGACCCAAATTTTTTAACCTAGAATTCACGTTACTCTTATATTTTAATTTTTAGTCTCTAATTTTAAAAATAATATAAACTTAGTGAATGATAAATAACATGTATAATATTTATATAATTAAATTGGTTATAAAATAATATATTAATTATATATATATATATATATATATATATATATATACTATGTGTATAAATTAATGTAATGTTATAAACAAAATACAAATGTAGGTTACAAGTACTTATTCCATGTAGCATTAGTACTAGTAACTCTCTATCAATAATTAATTAAATATTTTAAAATAATAATAACGAATAAAATAAATAAATTAAATTAGTAATTAATTCAACTCAATTTATATAAAAATAAATTAAATTGAGTTATAATTTATTTAAAATAAATCGGGCATAAATCTGTTCTTATTCCTATGTGTAACGCAACAAAGTCCTACTTTTCTCATTTCGAAAAAAAATAAATTAGCAAGCAAACAAGACGGCTTCAAACGTTAACAAACAAAGTTAATCCAAGTTTCGATCCAACTATTAAAAAAAAAAGTCTAATTTTCAACGTTATCCACGAGTTTTGTTCATATTCCAATCCCAGCGTTATTAATATTATCTACTTTTTGTTTACTAAATTTTTTGTTGGCTCTGCTTAGTCTCATTCTCGAATAGTCGTATTATTCAAATATATATGCCACCACGTGTTTTAGTCATTTTACTCCCCATCTGTTTGGAATTATTGAACCCCTCGAATCTGAAGTGTTAGCTATTTTTATTTAAAAATAAAAATGTAATTTAAACTTTAATGATATAAAATTGTATGTTTCCTTCATTATATATATATATGGATGGATGATATTATAAATTTTTAAATAATAATAATAATAATAATTTAATATTTTTATTATTTTTTTACAGTTTATTACATTTATTTTTAACCTATTTTTTTATTTTCTCTTTATTTTTTTCATATTTTTTTAATTATTATTAAAATATCACTTTTATAAGTTACATTTAAAAATATAATAAAAAAATTTTAAATTTCATTTTTTTATCATCTTATTATTTTTTCATAATAAAAAGATTAAATTATTAAAAAAATTAATTGAAAGGATAAAACTGTTATAAATATAAAGTAGTCTGATATCATATTCGCATTGTTACACCACTCCCTTCCTTATTTTATTTGGAGAAAAATCTTTTATCATGCCATATGTAATATATTTTTACCTATGCGTGACATCAGATATCACAACTTATTCCACATCGAAGAAATAATAATATAATTATAGTTTATTGAATAAAATGTTTAAAGCATCACATTTTTTATTTTATTTTTTGTGCTGTACTTATTTGTGACGTAATTGTTGATTTATTAGTAATTTTTTTAATTAAAAAAAAACCTCATTTAAGGTAAGTAATATTCACACTATCTTAAATCATATGGATAAATAGTACCGATATTACGATGACTAACAAATAATCGTAATACAATGAAAGACTCTATCACTAAATACTTATATAATAACATTCGAATTACATTAACCATATTTCAATATCAACTCAGCCAACCCATTGCGGGTTGATTATTTGTAATTTTCTATCATTTAAAACAGCACAACTAACTGGACATGAAATTTAAGTCAATCATTTAATATGCTGAAATTTAAGTCAATCATTTAGTGATTATTTTTGTATGTGGTACAGTTCTTATTAATCTTTGTCAGCAGTCATGTCTTAATATTTGATTCGACAAAGCTCCATCATATTCAGATTTAAATCTTCGTCCATCCTATCAACTTCCAGTAAGTTCTGATCTTTCTAACAAATTAAACAAGTAAAACCAATGTCCAAACAGACCTATAAAGTATGCTTCTGCTTTGAACGGCGGTTCAGGCTTGCCGTATCGGAGGCACCTCCGGATATCAAAGACTTGTTCGAGCGTTACTCTGAAAATGGAATCATGACTGCCGATCACCTCCATAGATTTTTGGTTGAAGTTCAGAAAGAAGAGAACGCCACTAAAGAGGAAGCTTTGTCAATAATCGACCATTGTATTCGAGACTTGAAACACCTCCCAATTTTCCATCGCAGAGCTTTCAATCTTGAAGCTTTTTTTAAATATCTACTTCGTGATATTAACCCTCCTCTATCATCCACTCTCGAGGTAATCAGACATCTTTCGAAATTTTCCTTTTTGGGTTTGGGATAAAATTGCTTGACTTTTGTTGGGTATTTGTTTGATTTTAATTTGATGGGCAGGTGCACCATGATATGAAAGCTCCATTGTCCCATTACTACATATATACAGGGCATAATTCATACCTTACTGGGAATCAGATTAGCAGTGACTGTAGCGATGTGCCTATCATCCAGGCTCTACAGAGAGGAGTGAGAGTGATTGAGTTGGATATATGGCCTAATTCTAATAAAGACAATGTCGAAGTCCTTCATGGAAGGTAATTTCTTTATTTAATGAATATGGATGGTGATGGATTTTCCTATTTTGGAGTGTGGTCTCTGCCTCTGGCCTATTTTATGGGATTTGTTGGCTGTTTCCTGTAATTTCGAGTATTGAATATGGACTGGAAGATTTTGTACTTTTCTTACTCTGAGATTTGTATAAATTGTATTCTGCATTTCTTAACCATAAAAGGACAAAAAAATTAAGATGAATTCATCATAGACAAGATTATGGCCTGTTTGAAGCCAGCCACCCACTTCTTTGGGCTGAAACAACTTCATCAAAGTACTTTGAATAGTGTTCAGTAATCTCATAGAGTTTTTAAAAATTTATAGAAACACTATGAGAAGTAATTAATAGTAACTTTTTAAAAAAAAAAAAGTATTTTACTTTTGAATAGCTAAATGCTTGTCATCTAGGTGCATGAGCATTGCCAAAACAGAATCTCATACTTTTTCAAGCTACTATCTTGAAGACTTCAACTTATTATAAAAGATTTTATATGTAGCTTTTATGAGAAATTGAGAGATTGGTTTTCTCAATAATAGGACATTGACTGCTCCTGTGGAACTCATCAAATGTTTTAACTCGATTAAGGAGTATGCTTTTGTCAAATCTGAATATCCTCTTATAATTACTCTAGAAGACCACCTCACTCCAAACCTTCAAGCTAAAGTGGCTGAGGTGAGTATTTTGTAGTTTTGCTGGGATTGCAATTTGCAACCTCAAATTTTCTCACATAATACTGTTATGCAATCATTTCTAGATGATCACTCAAACATTTGGAGATATACTATTTACTCCTGGCTCAGAATGCTTGAAAGAATTTCCTTCCCCTGAATCACTTAAGAAAAGGATCATTATATCGACCAAGCCACCTAAAAAATACAACGAGGCTAAAGATGTGAAGGAAGAACAAACTGGTTCGCACAAAGGAAAAACTTGTGATGAAGAAGAAGCATGGGGAGAGGAGATTGAAAACCCAAAAGGACGTAGTGTAGTAGATGACAAGGTGTTTTGAAATTTTCTGTGCGAATTTTCCACTCTTTTGATTCAGTACTCAATATTTTAGCCCTTTGTACTTTCCATTCAACAGAATCATTTGGATGAAGAAGATAATGACGATGAGGAAGATCCTAATGATGGTGATCCGAAATGCCAACAAAATGAGCCTCCTGAGTATAAAGCTCTCATCGCCATTCATGCTGGGAAACCTAAAGGTGGACTAGAGGAATGTCTCAAGGTTGACTCTGACAAGGTTCGACGTCTTAGCTTGAGCGAGCAGCAGCTTGAAAAGGCAGTGGAAACACATGGGAAAGAAGTTGTCAGGTATCCAGTATTTTTTTAATTTGCTAAGATGCCTAACTTTATCTAGATATCACTCAACTTGTATTATGAGACTAATATGCTTAAATTATAACAACTTATAGGGTATAGCACCTTATTGGTATTTGCTAAACTACATGTCTGCATCCAGATTTTGCCTTTTAGTTTCTTATGCAAAAAATAAATTGTGGTGTACCTAATATGACTATGCTTTAATGCCTATATCATTGTTGTATCAAAGTAATTTCGATAACTGACCATCTTGGATAGGTCTAAGACGACAATCTTGCGGGTACATTATTTAGCTCATGCTGACATTTTACTTGTTATGCTGGTTTCGTGAATCTATTAACCTGTTAAGTATTTTACATATTATGTAATGTTGATGATATACTGAATATATGTAATTATTATTATCATCACCTTAGATTATGAAATTTTCATATTATGATGATGGGTTTCTGTAGGTTTACCCAGCGGAATATGTTGAGGATTTATCCAAAAGGTACACGTTTTGACTCATCAAATTATAACCCAATGATCGGATGGGCACATGGAGCTCAAATGGTTGCATTTAATATGCAGGTATGTCTTGTGCTATTTTCAGTTGGCATTTCATTTTTTTATTTTTCTACAGTTTTTGCTGCATACCAATTTTATGTACTCGTCCCTCTTTTGGTTTAAATTTTGCACTAGCAATGGTCAAGCATATGACTTTCTGAGGTTTGGCGTTCTCACATTCTAACATGTGAAAGTTTATGCTGAGACAGTCAATTTGAAAAGATCTTGTATGATTTAGCTTATGTGTGGTTGTGTGTCTCTTTAAGTGTACTTCTGTTGAAGCCATCATGTAGAAACTGAAGCAGGAAATTTTAGGCAAATCGACTCAGGATTTAGTTTTAAGTTTAATTTCCTGGTTCTATTCTGAGCAGATTAGCAATACTAAGTACACTGTTGACTTCATCTTTGACAGGGTTATGGTAGATCACTTTGGTTGATGCAAGGAATGTTCAAAGCCAATGGTGGGTGCGGTTACGTGAAAAAACCAGAGTTTCTCTTGAAGACTGGTCCAAACAATGAGGTCTTTGATACTAAAGCTTGGTTACCAGTTAAAACAAGCTTGAAGGTGAGTTTTTGATTGTCTGACACTTCATTGCACCCATAACACTCATTGTTTGTCTCAACTAAAGACTGTAATTTTCTTCGTATTGCCAAAAGGTGACTGTATACATGGGAGAAGGATGGTACCATGATTTCAGGCACACACACTTTGATGTGTATTCACCTCCAGACTTTTACACAAGGGTAAGTTATTTGTGCTTCTGTTAAAAGTGATTTAAATTAATTCTACATTTCTGCTACCAATTTTATTGGGTTTGTTCTAGAGATTTCAGATTATGTCTACCAAAAGAATTCCCAAACGTGGTTTCAATCGATTCATAAAATGCAGGTTGGGATTGAAGGGGTGCCTGCAGATAGTGTGATAAAAAAGACGAAGACAATGGAGGACAATTGGATACCAGCTTGGAATGAGTCGTTTGAATTCCAACTAACTGTACCAGAACTGGCTGTGCTTCGTGTTGAAGTTCATGAGTATGACATGTCAGAAAAAGATGATTTTGGAGGCCAAACATGCCTGCCTGTATCAGAACTAAAAAGTGGGATCCGAGCTGTTCCACTATATGACCGTAAAGGAGACAAGTATAGATCTGTAAAGCTTCTTATGCGCTTTGATTTCGTTTGAAGAAAATATGTATGTTGCTATAGTTATACTTGTAGTTATAGGGTAATGTCAGGCTCTTCTTGTATGTATTGTATCTGCATTCCGCTAGTTCGACTGGTGGGGTTTGCTTGTGTAAAATAATTTGTTGTAAAAGTACTTGTTGAATCCCCAGCACAAGCTATAGTTTGATAAATCATAATCATAATAAATAAAAGATCATTTATATTTGTAACAAGTTGTCATAAAATAATAAATGATATAATAGATATTGTTGTGGTTGGTTTTTCTTAAATTGTTATAGTGTATGACATAATTTATTGTTATACAATATATTGTAAATAGACAAAAATGAATATCATACCTTTAATACTCATTTTTTAGAAATAGGGTTTCACTTTTTGTTAATTTCTAGAGCTAAGTGGATGAAAAGTTAATTAGAAGAGCGATGAAATAGTCGCAACATTATGAACATGGAATTGGACCTCACCAAATATTATATATATATATATGAATCTTAGCTATATATAAATTTATTTTTTATTTTTATATTTACATTATTTAAATTTTATTATATATAAACATTATGTAAAAAAATAAATTATTTATTTAATTTTTAAAATAATTATAACTAATAACAAAATATAAAATATATAAATGTAAAAATTATATGATGTTAACGTTTCAATTATAATAAATATGAAGCGTGAAGCAGGTGAGATGGGGTCCATAAGTTTTATTATGATAGATATTTTATTAATATTTAGATTAAAAATATATAATAATAATATTATTTATTTAGAAGAAATTCATTAATATATATTTAAATATTAAAAAATAGAGAATTATCAAAACTTGAATTCATTATTTTTTGAAGTTTTGTATGAAAGATACTTCAGATATATTAATGAACTTCGGATTAGATATCATATATGCAGTTACTGATTTTAAAATTATAAAAATATTAATAAAAAAATTCATACCTAACAAACATAGATATTAAAATACATTAAATCTAACATTTAGATAATCAAATCTAACAAAAACTTAATATAATAATAACAATAGATTATATATAAAATAAAACTTATATCCTCGTAAAAGAAATTATGCAACAAAACATAAAAAAATAAAAATAAAAAGAATGTCCACCCAAAAGAGTACCCATGGGAAATCTCTCCCCCTGGTACAAACAGATAAATGAAAAAGAAGCAGGTGAAATGACAAAAAAGAAGGAGAAAAGATAGAGAGAAGAGAGAGGCCGAATACTCGAGGCGAGGGCTGTATTACTTATTGAATTTAATACTTTTCTTTTCTTTTTGAATATATCAAATTTAACGTTATGCGCGCGTAAATTACAACATTAAAGAAGCACCGTTTTTCTTAGTGCATTTATTTATACGTTGGCGTTGAGAGAATATATGTCATTTAAGATGAAATATAGGGTTAGCCTACCCTCAATCCAACAGAACTAGAGGTTTAAATGCATTCACGGCTTCACTCTTAGGTTAAACAAGTTGACTAACAAACAGGTTAATCTATATTCATCTATTATTAAATAAGTTAAATTTGGATTGATATAAACAGGTTGATTGAGTATAACTTAACTCTACCATTTGTGAAATTAGTTTAAGCAATAAATTAACATTATTTTCAGAAATATTTATTTTTAAAAATATTTTTTTTTCTTTAACAATAATAATTATTATTTTAAAATAAGGCTATTATAGTTTAAATTGAGATTCTGTTACTTATAATGGTAGAATGAGAATATGTTTGAACACATTTTTATTCTAATAATATTCATATCATATCATATCATGTATTGGGATCATTTTCAAAATTAAAAATTAATTTATTTTTATAAATTAATAATAATACGTGATATAACATAATAAATATGTGTGAAAATTTGTGAATGATTAGCCTTTCTCGTGTTATAATTTAAATAATAATATTGATATAATTATTTTTATTATTTACACGTATAAAATGTTAATTTACCTGTATTATTAATTAAATTTATTACCATCAGTATTAAATAAATTGTTCTTATAATATTAATAATTTTACAATATTTTTACTTCACAATATCTTCACCCTATTGTTTATGTTACTATTTTAAATAAAGAATACAAATTAAAATATTTTTCATAATATATTAAAAATAAGAAAGATAAACGATAACTCAACGTTATCAATATGTCTCATATAATACAATCGTCAAATCTACACGTTAAGAATACACATGTTATATGCGTTGAACATACAAAATAACTTCTTTATTTATTATTTTATATGAGGGGTTTTGTCCAAAATGACCATCACATATAATATTTTAAAAAAATGAGTATTTATGTTCTAATTTAAAAAGAGATAAAACTTAACTTATAATTTGATAATTAATTTTTGTGCAGATTTTTTAGCTTTTAATATTTTTAAATTTATTTACCAATGTGAATAATATAATTTCGTATATATATAAATTGATAAAATAATTTAAAAATTAAACAATATAAATTAATAAATACATAAAAAACATATTATAACAATATTAAGTATATAGTAGGTATAACAATGAATATTTATATATTTATGATTGATTGAACTTCATCTCTAAAATGGACTCAGCATATGTTATAATTTAATAATTTACAGTGTACTTATTATCAACGAAAGAATGCACATCAACATTTTGAAATCGTGCAACTGCAATGGCGTGACAACATGGGATCTTGTGAACATCAAACTCTCTATAACTACAAATTTTATTAAGTAGATCCACATCGTCACTATTGTCACAGTGTATAACCTAAGAAGGTTCCAAGTGTCAGCATTAGTACATAATATATGTAATAAAAAGTAAGATTATATAGATATTTAACAAAACAATGCAAATAGATAAATATGACAATACGATAACAACTTCTGAATGAATCATTTACTTGGAAAACATGTGCATTAATTCTGAAAACCTTGTACCTTAACAACTTAAAGTGATTTGCACGTATGGTTGATTGAAATTCATCTGTAAGGAATCGAGCTCCACATCTCATTCCAACCTCCCTACGTTCCACAAACCATTATTGTATTTTGTTGTGGTAATACTCAACAAGCATAGTTATGGGTAATTCATGTGCCAATTTCATTACATTATTAAAAGATTCATAACCATTAGTGGTCATTATCCCGTACCTATTTCCTGGGAAATGATATCTTGACCATTTTTCTTTACCTGCTTCCAATAAGTACTTCTCTATAAAAGGATCAATCTCTCTCAAATCCTTCATGTACTTGTCAAATTCACCCTTTGTATAAGCTCTTGAGCAGCATCTGAACAAAGGTATAATGTCACGGTTCTTAAATTTGTGATTTAAATTCATCTCCATGTGTAACGCACAATAACCATGCATTGCATTAGGAAATGCTTTTAGAATAGCTTGAATAATACTTTGATATCTATCCGAAATAATAACAAGGTCATCAACGTGCCCAACTACAGATGATAATTTTAACAAAAATCATTCCCAAGCATCATTATTCTCTAAATCTCCAACCCTAATGGAGATTGGATATATATTGTTATTTCCATCAAAACCAATTGCTACAAATAATGTCCCAGCATACCTACCGATAAGAAATGCACCATCAACTGTAATCACATGTCTTATGCAGGATAAGAATCCTCTAATACATGGACCTAGTGCCATGAAAAAATACTTAAATCTTCCCGACTGGTCAACTTCAATATGTGTGATGCTTCTAGGATTTCTTTCCTTTAGAACATGACACTATGAAGGGAGTTTGTGGAAAGATTCCTCTTTAGTGCCCCATAGCAATCTGAGAGCTTTTTCTTTAGACCTGTATGTTGTGGTGTAACCAATATCAACCCCAAACTCATTCTGACAATCATCAATAATATATTTTGGCTTATAAACTCTTCCAGGTCGTACTAGTTTCATCTTAATAGCATTTGCTATCACTCTTGAGGTTACGGTCCTATTTTTCCTCATGTACTTATTAGGATCACAAGTATGTCTTAATTTAAACTATTTTACCCTAAATCGATCTGATCTAGTGATATTATTACATCTAATCATCCAAGTACAATTAGCTTGAATGCATTTTATCACTACACAGTCTTTCTTGCTTATCAGTGTCCTTGTTTCAAATCTATTTCTTATGGCATGAAGCACGACATATATAGTGAAATCTATCTTATTATCAAATACTTGATCAATCTTCAAATCCAGCTCTACATGTGGCACCGAAGAACCAACATCACCATTTGAAAAAAATATATGTGGGTGTACATGGTCGATTAGACAGTACTTTATTACTACATCGAACTAAAGTTGTTCCTTGAGATTGAGATAAACCATTTTCAGAATGAACTCCTACAATGAGCCTAGAAGTGATTAATGAAATAACATTGTTACAAGGTTGCACTAATGTAGTTGTACAATTCTTGTTTACATCACTCTTGTTCCTAAGAGCATTACCAATAAATTCATTAGGATTTGAAGAATGATCAACACTTCGTGCATCACCCATACTCTCAAAACTATTGTCACGACTTACATGACCATTTCCAAAATTAACAAGTTCTTCACATCAAATAGAATGATGTGTATCTACAGATCTTATCTCATTTTTTGTAACATATACAACAATCTTGCTTTGATTATCTTGAACATGAAGGTTAAAAAACTCATCGAGATCTTTTTTATCGCCTATTAAAACAGTAGGTAGTGTCAGATCATTCTTATAGAAGTATTTCACTAAAATTTCATACTTGTACTTATCGATCTTCAACTTTTAAAACAATTTATCTTTAAGGTCATTATACATAAATTTCTTTTTGATCCTTATCACCGAACCTTCACCTCTTCGATATACTTCTTTGTCATCTTTCTTCGATCACTTACCACCGTGAATTATTAGAATACTAAGACCATTCATTCTTTAAAAGGTATAAGAAAAATTATCAAATAATAATACATCAATACTTAAAATTAAATTAGTTTATTAATTAACACTTTGTAGAATATTAAGGCCTAATACATGGAGAAAATTTTTATAATAATATTTTTACTATTAAATTTATAAATTGTCTAATTTTGATAATTTAATAATAAGATATATAAATATAAAAATGTGTATAATTTACACTAAATAGAATGAACAAAAGAAACAAATAATTATTAACTCTTTTTCTTCTCATCACAACTAGTATATTTCTCAATTTCTTCCTTTGAACCCAAAACATAGAATCTAGTACTTTATTATTATCATATTAATCTTTAAGCCCCTATCTAAAACATGTTCATAGATAATACAATTTTCAATTATATTTTTGATTAATTAGGATAATAGATAATACAATTTTTAATTAAAAATCTCATTAAATAACCTCAAATCAATTTTGGAGAAAAACAATCATCCAAATAGTTGGAAAATTTTCAAAATTTCTCAACATAACGATGGCTTCCCAAAGGTTTATAAATCTGGAAAAAAAAATTAATATTTACATGCTAATAAAACCAATAATAATTTACACAACTCATATAATTAATACCACTAATCTTATTTTAGAAATATTCCTCTTGTAATGAAGAAATAGAGAGAAAATCAGAGAACATAAATGAAAGGAGTGTAGAGAAAGAGAAGAAGAAGAAGAAAATGGGAAAATAGAAGAGAAAAAAAGTAAAGAAAGAAAAGAAGAAGAAAATAGGAAAAGGTAAGAAAAAAATGGGTTTTTTAGCATGGAAAGGAGAGAGAAAAGAATAGAAGAGGGAGTCTGAAGAAAGAGAGAGAGAAAAAAAATCGGCATGATTATTGAATATTGGTATATAAGTTTGTTTTTGACTTTTTTTAAATTAAATTATAAATGTTTCTTTTTTTTAAACTATTATAATTAATATGTTTGTATCTTTTTTTACTCTAATAATATTCATATCATATCATGTATTGGAATCCTTTTCAAAATTAAAAGTTGATTTATTTTTATAAATTAATAATGATACCTGATATAACGTAATAAACATGAGTGAAAATTTGTGAGTGATTAGCCATTCTCATGTTATAATTTAAATAATGATATTGATATCATTATTTTTATTATTTTCACGTATAAAATGTTAATTTATCTATATTATTAATTAAATTTATTACCATCAATATTAAATAAATTATTATTAATAAATTGTTATTATAATATTAACAATTTCAGAATATTCTTACTTCACAATATCTCCACCTTATTATTTATGTTACTATCTTAAATAAAGAATACAAATTAAAATATTTTTCCTAATATATTAAAAGTAAGACACAGATAAACGATAACTCGACATTATCAACATGTTTCGTATAATACAATCGTCAAATCTACACATTAAGAATACATATGTTATATGCTTATGGCCATTAGCCACCAACAATAAAGTTAAACATACAAAATAATTTTTTTATTTATTATTTTATATTAATATATTTATTTAAGTATAAAAATATTAATAATATATTTTTTAAAATTATAAAAATATACTATGTATACGTAAATATAAAAGTTTCTCTTTTATAACAAATTGCATTATCCAAAAAGTGATTAAAATTCTATAAAATATTCATAGTTAAATTAAAACATTTTATTGAATAAAGATGTGCCTATTTTGAAGGTTATACCATATTGTTGAGTTTCACATTAATCAGATGTTATCTTATTTACTAGTGTAATCATTTTACCTTTTTGTTATGAAGAAATTTATCGAATTTTAATATTTATTAAATATAAAAATGTTAAAATAATTATGAGAATATTATGCTGTAAAAATAATTTTCCATAAGTATTTGCTTTTGCTATTGATATAAAAATAATTCTTTTAATCCAAAATACCAACGCAAATTGGGGTGTATAACCCTCCTTTACCTCTTATCTCAGTAGATACTATAAAAATAAAAAGATATATAACAGAATTTTAACAATAAATAAATCAACTTTCTTTAAATATTTAGAGTTATTTGTGAAATCCACTTCGTATAAGGAGATTAGTCCATGCGATTGAGTCTTAATATTTTAGTTTTATTTTTATAATTCGAAAGTGATCTTACTTTGCATATTTATGGTTAAAAAAATGCAAATAGATTCCATATTAGAATAAGATTAGTGAGAGTAATTATGTTAGTTTATTAATTATTACTCATCTTATTATCCCTTAGCTTCACTATTTTTTTCCCTAGTTGTTTAACTGTCAAACTAACCGGTCAACGTTGATATTGATCCCCTACCTTTTTGGCAAAAGAATATTGAGCCCTTACCTTCCCAATTCTAAGGAACCAAGTCGTGGATATATATGCTCAAAATGAGAATAAAAATTATAATTAAAAAAAAAAAGCAAAATTGTTAATCAAATCCATGAGAGCTTCAATGGAAAAAAAAAATTGAACTAATAAGGTACTTCCTTGAAAATCAATCATGTAGTCATTCTATACACCACCTGATGTAACACTTGACCTTACCCGGGGGAAAAAATTGTCCCAAGAATTATCAAACCAAAACAAAAAACAAAAAAAAAAATGGAAGAAATAAGTCTAATCTGAAACAATGGAAAATGTACCGCTAGAAATGCTACCATGGCTATCATCACAGAGAGTTAATGCTCTCTCCAAATTGGCAACAATGTCAGTGATAGTTGGTCTATCTTTACCTTCTAAATTAACACAATGCATTGCAGTATAGGCTACCAATTCGACTGCCTCTGCTTCATTCAGATGTGGAGAATCAACCCTTTGGTCCAATATCTTTTCCAATTCTCCACTCATAATTGCTGGCACTGCAAAATCCACAACACTCACTGGTGACCCTCCTTCCTCACTCTTCTTAAATATTGCTCTCTTCCCTGTCAAAAGCTCTAACAAAACCACACCAAGTCCATACACATCACTCTTAGCTGTTAACATACTGAAGCTATAGTACTCAGGATCAATATACCCAGCTGTTCCAGCTGCTCTTGTTGATGTAAAATGACGTTCTGATTCAGATCTCATTAATGATAATCCAAAATCAGATACTCTAGCGGTCCAATTTGCATCAAGGAGAATGTTAGAAGACTTAATATCTCTATGAATTATTGGTGGAACTGCATAATTGTGCAGATATTCAATGCCTCTAGCAGCATCTAATCCAATTTTGATCCTCAACTTCCATGAATTTATAAAACTGCTATGTTTTTCCACATTGTTATTGTCATGTAAATGATCATGAAGTGCACCATTTTTCATGTATTCATAAACCAAGAGTCTCTCATCTTTCTCTTCACAATACCCAACAAGCCTTACCAAATGTTTGTGGTGAAGCCGAGACAAGAATGCCAGTTCTGACTCAAAGGCATTCTCTTTCTCTTGAAATTTCTTCTTTCCCTTGGTGTCAATTTCCAATCTTTTGATTGCAACTTCACGGCCATCAGACAATTTGCCTCTGTACACAATGCCAAAGCTTCCAGACCCAATCTTGTTGTCCATTGAGAAATTGTTGGTTGCAGAAGCTAGTTCAGATAGAGGGAACTCCTCTGCTCTCTCTGCATGCTTCAAAGATGTTCCGCTCCTTTGTCGCCGAATGGAGGACATCCTTGAAGAAGGGATGTTGTTTGATGTTACTCCAGCATTGGAACTATCATGTCTAGCGGTTGTGGGTTGCACTGAATTGTGAATTTTCTGATGCCCAAAACACAACCAGTAAATAAAGGTACAAATACCAGCAAAAGAACCTACTGACCCAGCAATAGCAAATGCCAATAAACCTCTTCTCAAATCCTTGGATTCAGATAGTTGTGGTGATACAGATGGTGGGAGTGGTAATGGCTGTGTTGGCGAAGATGGCACTGAGATTGGGCACCGACAGATACTTCCCCTGCCATTACAGAGCTTCTGAGACAGAGGATATATATCACAATTTCCACAAGAGGATTCAACACAAGGACCTGGAAGAATTTCTGGAAAATTCAGCACAACTCCCGAGTCAGAACCAGAAGGATTTGGCCATCCTGGTCCCCAACAAACGATGGAAAAATTTCTCGTAGTTAACCCACAAGTGAAATTCAACCCTGAAGCAATCAATTCAAACGACTCTGTTTCATTGATCGAAAACATCCCTCTACCACCCCAACAAACCACGGAACCATTGATCCTAATTGCACAGCTATGATTAGTACCAAGAGCAAGACTTGAATACTCAAAGGCCATGCCAAGAGGAGCGTTCAACTGCCCATAATCGTTTTCACCTTTACAGACAACGAACCCAGAAATGTTTAACCCACAAATATGCGAACCACCAGCTACAATACTCATCATGGTCACACCCCCAAACCCATTTTCAATCTGACTCGGTAAAGAACCACTCCCCCAACACCGAACCCTGTTTTTACCCTTCAAAATACCACAAGAAAAGCCAGACCCAGATGAGATTGACGCAAAATGATCAGACCCAGATGGAAGCTTAAAACTCTGACTGCCTCTCCAGCATTTTAAAGCCCCTGTACCCACCACTGTCGCGCAAATTTGATCGTCTCCTAATGATAAATTTTCTAATAAAACAGTGTCATTTAAGTATATCCTTTTGCTCACAAAGCTGGAGTTTGGAGACAAGAGATTGTCCCAACAGAGTAAAGTGTACCCGCCGGACCTGAGGCCACAGAGGGATGTCCGGCCACCCGAAATGGAGGAGAAGGATATGTCAGGATCGACGGCGATGGTTTGGCCAGGTCGGTAGCAGACGATGTGTTGCGTTGATTGGTTGGCTACCACACCACACAAGGTGCCGGAGGCGTAACTGACGGCGAGAGTGCCTCCAGAGCCGAATGTCTGAGCAAAGGGTATTAACAAAGAGAAGATAAAAAAGGCGACGGCGAAGAAGTGCAGTTTCGTCATCTAAACCAAGGGGACTTAACGGCCTTGCGAATTGGTTGCAATAGTCTAGTCTGCTTCATTGGGTTTGAGGACTTGAGGACGTGGTATTTGGCTCTTGCACGGCGAGAGGGAAAGGGAAAGATGTCATGTTTTCTGCTGCTCTAGAAGACTAGGAGGAATGGAGAGAGGCATTTCTTTTATTTTTAATTTTTATTTTTCATTGAATATGAATAGTAAGAATTTAAAGTCAGGAAACAGTTTTTGAGAGGAAGTGAGAAAAAATATTCAAAAGGCACGGGAATTTGATTCTCTTGCAAAGTTTACAACAGATAAATTTTCTTGCAACGTTTATCGAACAAAAAAAAAAAAAAAACCTAAGAACACATATATTTATATTGTTGAGTATCGTGTATTATTGAAAAGCATAATTTCCTTAACTTTTTAATTTAATACATAAATTATGCTATCTTTTCTTAAATTAACGTTAAAATAATATTTTATTATTTTTAATTATGTAACCAAACTTTAAGTATATTTTTATTCATGATATCAACCCCATAACATCAATAAAACTATTATTCCATAAATATCTTTAACAAATTTATCCATATAATCAATAACTAATAAAATTTGATTTGATTTTAAAATAAAATTTTATAATATTTGATTTTTAAAAATAATAAAATTTCTATAATCCACTAAAAATCAACTTAATTTATATGATTCATTTTTGTGGAGGGTATTACACACTTATCTTAAAAAATAAAATTTGAAATAAAATTTATTAATGTAACAATTATATAATAACTTTTTATTAAATATAATTACTTAAACTCAATTATAATTATTAATAATAACACATCTATCACTTATACCAAGAATTTTCTAATTTGAAATCAACCATGCATGTGTACGTTTTATTTTCTCACATTGATTTTAATTTTGTTTTCCTCTTCTCGAGTATTTCCTTTATTTGGACGGAGACTATAAATGGGTTTCCTTCTTGATGGGGGCAATAAATTAAAGTTAATGCTACATTCGTCACATTCAAATCCTCCCCCCCACCCCCCCTAGGAATGTCCGCATTCAAATATGCTGCATGTATCTGTCTTATGGTATTTGTCACTACAATCCTGCGTACCTGAAAACGTACGTGTAATATTTATATATGATTTGTTTTTAAAAAATAATAGTCAAATTAAATCAATAAATTTAAAAAACAATTTAATTTGAATTAAATTTATTGATTTGATTTTTGGGTCGTGTAAAAGAAATCTTTTTCTTTCTTTTTTTTCTAATGGATTCTTTTTATTAATATTTTTTAAGTCTTATATTATGGTTTTTAATGTTTTTTTTATTATAATCTCTAAATTTAAATATTTTTATTATCATTATTTATATTAATAATAAAGTATAAGAAAGATTTGAAAATAACTCAAATAATCAATAAATAATACTAATGACTTATCAAGTAAAATTTATTAATTCTTGTATTGAAGTTATCCATAATGTTTTGATATGATACAAATTTTAATAATAAAAATATGAAAGGTGATATAAATATAATAAATAATTAATTAAATAGTATATAATTAATGTCTTTATTAAAATTGTTTGTTCGTGGACACATTTATTGTTCGTTTGGGTGATTGGATAAAAGATGAGTATGGATAAAACATCGAGTAGAGCCAAGAATATAAAAATTGAAAAAAAAAATGATAAAAACCTATGGAATTTTTAAAAAAATAATAATATAAATATGAATATAAAATAAAAATAATATATGAATTGAGATGATTCGATTCTTATAAAATTTAAAACTAAATTATTTCAATATAAATTAAATTTTTAAAAGTAATAACTAAACCGTCTTACTCAAAACTAAAAATTTTAAGTTAGGTGGTTCCTATCAGTTTTACGCACCCATAACTTTATGTATAAAACAGGATTTTAGATGATAGTTTTATTTATATCTAATAGATTTTGTTTGAAAGAAGGATGAAGAAACGGATAAGGCAATTAAAATAGTTATTTAAAGTGGATTTGTCTATTTTCACAACACAAAATAATATAAACAAAAGTTTTTTATTTTTATTTTTATTTTATTGCTCGTGTGATCAAACTAAGGAAGGAATATCTATATTTAGATTATTTAAAGTATATAATTGAAAAAAAAATAAGAATTTTAAAATTTAAAATAACAAAAATATATCTTAATAATATTAAACATATTTAATTAGACGATATTAAATATTAAATGGATTCGTAATTTAATTTGAACGGCGTCTTTAAATGAAATGATATGTTATAAAAAAATTTAGTAATGAAAATATATTATGTGAATATAAAAGATTTTATTTTATAGTTATAAAATTTCAAAATGTTATTTGTGTTGTTTTCTCGGTATAATTTAAAAGAAACAAAAAGCATAATCCAAAATAAAAAAGCTAATTAATTAGAATTTTCTTGAAAAAATATTTAATTACATAACATAACCATGATAATCATATATTTTTTAACTTTTATTAAAGTAAAAAATATATGTACATGGATCAAGATCTTTTATTTTAAAAATATATCTTAATTTCTATCCTCTTAACATGATCATGATATGTCATTTAAAAATATGATATATACTTTTTATTGTGATATAGATGGATTATACAAAGTGGACACGAAATAAAACACACATGAATTAAACACAAATTGAATTGAATTTAAGTTTAATTTGTACTAATTTAAATAAAATGAAAAAATTAAGATTGGATTAGAATTAGGTTATATCCAACTTAATAATACAAAAATAAAAAATAATTATAATTATAAGTATTTTTATATATTATTAGTATTATTTTGTTATACGATGAGTCTACTATTTCATGTTATGAAAAATTTGTAGTATTTATCTTTCTATTCTTATTATAATTTCTATCATCTTCATATATTAAACATTTACTTATTAATATGAATTATAAAGTATATAATCAACGATGAACATGACTAGTTGTATGAGTATTTCTTAATTTTATTTTAAAATGAAATATGTTACATTTATTTTTGAAATCATAAATTATTTCATATAAAGTACTTATAATGAGTTTATTAATTTGTTCGTGCATATGTCAAATTGGTTTATAATTGTATTATTTTTAGTTATTTTTGTAAATATATTATGGTATCACTAATCATAATTACATAACATTTGAGTCTAAAATATTATTTTATTTTAATTTTAAGTAATGATCTCTTGAGTTGTTTTGTAATATAATTATGGTTTTAAATTTTTTTACTTTTTAGTTTTGTAAAATTTATAACAAAATTTTAATTTTATTATAATGTATTGAATTTGGTTCCAAGATTTTTACTATTTTAATTAGATTAAAAATCATAAGAAAATTTATAATATTTTAAATCGATATGTAGTTAAATAAGATTAAAAAAATTAATTAATATATATAAATAAAAAATTAGATTAATTAGGACTAATTTAGGCTAACTCCAATTAGTGCTAATAATAAATAAATTTTAGTTAGATATTGTTTAATAATCCAATAATTTTCATTTAATTTAAAGTACATTCAATATTATGTTTAATAATTTTTTAAAGATAAAAATATATAAAAATTATTATTTTTATGATTATAAATTTTAAATATATTATTATTTTCCTACCTCATATAATTATTTAAAAAATATCAATTCTATATCTTTTAAAATAATTTGGCAATTAAATTTAGATTATTATATTATCATAATACAAATTATTATTGTTATAAAAATATTTTATTAATGATGATTTCATTTAATAATAATGGTATTAAAATATAATTAATATTTTATATATTTTTATTATCTTAAATTACCTAAAATTAGTTCACAATAGACAACATCTTTGCCATTTAAGATAAGGATGAGTCAAATAACACTACACATTGATGAGTGATGGGGTCTCCCAAGGTCTTTTCTCTTAGTTGATATAATCATAGATTTTTTCTCCGTACATTATTACATAAATTGTTAAAAATGAAAAGAAAAATGGTTCATTATTATTCAAATCTAGTAAATAAAATAATATAAAAATTTATTATTTTAAAAATTGACAAATTTTTGATTACCAAATATCCGATTAATTAATTAATTCTTTATAATACATTCTATTTTTCTTTTTCTTTGATAAATAAGACAACAAATGTTACCCTTTTTAAAAAACAATTACATGTACCTATATAATAAATAGTTTTGTGAAGAGAGTTTTAATTTCCTATTGATGAGATAAAATTCAACATAATCCTTATTTTTTTTATTCTTATGAAATAACTGAAATAAATGTATTTAATTTTATTTATGAAGTTAAATATAAGAAATAAATATTCTCTGAATAGTATAATATGTTTTAGATTTTTTCTTAAAATAAAATGGTGAGATCCTATTGAATTCATAAGTTATTTTCGTAAATACACTGGATTTACAATTATAAATCAAAATTTACGATCTCATACGACATAATATATATATATATATATATATATATATATATTTAATCATATCATATATATTAATTAATAATAATAATATCATTTATTTTAATTAAGTATAAATTATAATTTTAGATTTTATTAAAAATTCAAATTATATCTTTTGATTAAGTGATCACACTCACAATATAAAAAATCATATCATAATTTCCAATTCACTCCTCATAATATGTTTTTATTAAATTACAAGGGTTAAATCTAGAAACCGTTTATGGGTATTAGTAACCATCACAATAGTTGCATTTTTTCAGATATGATTTTTTATATCGCGAGTGTGATCAGGAAACTTTATAATCATGATAATTAAATTATTATGAAAATATTATTAGCTTTAAATTTATTATTAAGAATTTAAATGATAAAAATGCCATATTACATGAATTTTACGGCTGTTCGGTGGACAGAAAAGGGTGAGCAAGTGAGAAAAACTTAAATTCTTTCAGCTAATAGTATATAACGTAATTGTTATTAATATAGTTTGAAAATAGTTGTTAAAGTTATAAAAAGTACATTAAAAGTTTTTATGGGATTTAAATATCAATAAATTTTATTATAATATTATATTTAATTAATATGAGATATTATTCTTAAATTTTTTGGACAGTGCGAATATTTCTCTTAAAAAAAATTCATTATTTTATATTTTTAACTTATTTTATTTGTATCATTTATTTATTTTTTATTTTAAAAAAAAATGAGAACTAATTTTTTTGAACAAATCAACTAAAATTCTGATACTTTGTTAAAATTCATAAGAATTAGTAACATTTTAATTCCAAAAAATTCATCAATAAATAAAAATATCAACATTTTTTATAAAATCTATCTGCAATGAAAATAAGATCAAATCTTATTAAAAACATGTGAATAAGTTTTTTTCTCGCTTAAAAAAAATGAGAAAAATTAAGAGTATTTTTGCATCCTCAATAACTTTTGGGAAGATTAACATACGATATCTTTTGTGGTACAGAAGGAGAGTCATATTTTGACTGTGTGAAAAAGGTTGTACCAAATACTTAATTATTAAACTAAAAAAATTTGATGATCAAACTGTAAGAACTAGTTCCAATTATAAGTACTAAAACTTCCCAGAGAAAGGTCTTCTTTAGTCAAAGTGAACAAGTAACTTCCAAACGATAATTTATGAGAACTCATTAGGTATTAACAGTGTCCATAAACCGAATTAGACTGGACCAAACCGTAAAACTGGATCAAATCAGACCAGATCGAACAGTTTTACAAATCAAATTATCCAGTCTGATTTGTACTATTTTTAAACCGTTCAAACCGGATCGAACCAGTTTAATAATATATTAAAATTTTCACATTATTTTTCATTAAATGTATAAAAAACGAACCAAATTGGACCAAACCGTTTTATAAATCAAACGATCTGATCCAGTTTGTATTAATTAAAATTGTTTCAAACAGTTTGGTCTGATCCGGTTCAAATTTTTTAACCAAAACCGGACTGGATCGGGCCGGACCGTTGGACACCCCTACTAGGTATTATCCGTTTCTTTGCGAATTAGTGTAATTCATATATGAAGTTATTATATCATGTAATTAAATAATTACTTAACCACTCTTTTATTATTTTTTTAAAATAATAAAATTTTAAATTACATATAATTATTTTGGTTATATTTCTTAAAAAATTTAATATTTTAATAAAAATTAATTCTTTTTAAAATAATAAGTAACAAATATAATTGTTTAATTAAAAACTAAAAACTAAAATTCTAAAATATTTCAGTTATGATTATTTATTCACCTTCTCTTAATTTATTTTTTATAAAATTAAAAAATTATAGATTGTATATAATTATATTGATCTTTAATTAAAATTAATTCTTTATGAAAATTCTAAAAGATCTCAATTTGAATTATTTAATTACGATTTCATAACTTTATTTTATATAAAATGATAATAATTACATTATATATATATATATATATATATATATATATATATATATATATATATATATTAAAATTATTCTAAACTTTAATGTTGTTACTTAAAATTAATTTTTTATATAATTATAAATATCATACACAATCACTTATTTACAAATGAAAAATTAGAATTTCAAATCTTTAGTTTTGATTATTTAATAGGACTAACTTTTTATATGAGAAAATTTGATTATTTAATAGTACTTTAACTTTCTATATGAGATCATATATAATTATTTACATCTTTGTTACTCACAGCTCAACACTAATAATTATAATATATTTAACTTATTAGATAATATGATCATAAAAAAATTTCTCACATTTATTATAGTTATTTGATGATTTTTTTATATCAAAATGTTATTCATATATGTGACTTGAAATGATGGAGGGAGAATTTATTTGGTAATATGAAAATATAAAAAAATGTAAAAAAGAAATAAACCCAACTTTTATTATACAATTTTTTTAATTGGTTGTGCAATGTATAAATTTTAATGTTATAAAAAGCAAGAAAGTTATTAAATTAATTATTGTTAAATTTTTAGTTATTTTACAATGGTTTAATTTATAAAAAAAATATTTTTAAAACTTACTATGCATATTGGCGAAATATTAATCAAAAAATTATTTTATTTGTTTTATTTGTTTTTTTTATAATGTTATTTTTATGTTGTACAAAAATATGAAACTCAAATATTTGAAATAATAAAATATCACTGTTAATAATAAACGGTATATTATGTGTTTATAAAATTCATAATTATTTTCAAGATTTATCTAAAATATTATAATAAGAATGTATTAATATAAATAAAAATAATTCTCTAAGTATACATTTTAACATACAACTTACATATTAATGATTAATAAATATAGAATATCTAAAATTTTAGATATTCAAATAATCACTTGGACACCCCCAAATTCCAAATTATTAAAGATTGTATCTCTTTTATGAATTATGGTTACACAAGTCAGCTTCTTTTTTCATAGCTTTTACCTTTCAAATAGTTGAGTTTACCTAAAGATTAAAATTTACAAAATATTTCTTAAAAGTTAAATTTGGCAACTAAGTTTCAAAATTAAAATAAACCATTATTCATTTTAATAGATATTTATTCTACATAATTATTATAATTTAATTGTACTTTATGAAACATAAAGTTGTAACGATTCTTATAAGTTGACTAATTTTTTCACAGTGATCCATTTAATAGCTTGAGAATAAAACTCACTTCTATCCCATTCTAAATCACAGGTTTAAATTATAATATTATTGTTTGACCTAAAAACAAAGAGTACCTTTTATCTTCAATTTTCACTTGGCCAATTGGCCCCTCTTTATTTATATTCTGGTCACCCCCCTGATCTGATCCATTGTCATGCATATAAAAAGATGAGTAAAGTTTGCAATCAAAGGCAAGAACATAAAACTAATAAAATAAGGGAGTATTGACATGTTTGTGAATAAAAGGGAGGGCCGAAGCAGGGCCTTACGCACTTGCTTTTTTTAGTGAATATCGACAAGCTTTAGTAAATGTAGGAAGCTGTGAATAGTTTAACCAAGTTTCATCAGAAATGTTGGACTGTAAAGTATGAGTTATTAGGATACCGCAATCAACTAAACAGATGTAATTCTTGTTCCCATGGCCAGACTGTGAAGTTGTGATCTAATACTAGAGAAGACCAAACATTTAATTGCTGGAAGAAGATTACTCAGAATAGAAAAATCTAGTGGATCTAACAGCTGGAAGAAAACCATTCTGAAAGGGAGTTTAGCTAATTTTATCGGTTAATCCTATCAGGCATCCATAAAGTTTTGAATTGAAATCCAGAAACCAAACATAATAAACATGCCAAGTTCCAGAACAATGCAATCATGCGTGCAAAATTTTAAGGAATAGAGACGTGCAATTTGCTAGTACCACTAACATTTATTTAAGTCCGAACAAGGTACAAATACTTTTAAAAATAACAGCAAGCCTATAAACAAAGCTACACAAGAATCGACTCTTTAACAAATATAAATACATAGATTACCTATATAACTCCCAGATACAACAGCTAATCCATTTAACAGACTTCACATTTATGGGCTTTCATCAAGACCATATTCGTGTACAAATTGATTCTGTACAAAAGCTTGGAAGTTTAGTGATATGATGCTACCTTTCACAGAACTTAGTTGTCAAGGATTGCACCATAGATTGAAATTCTTGTTTATACTATCCGTCCGACAATGTCCAGCCAGGTGAGGGAATCCCTTGTTTTTGAAACCACTCGGGCATATGGAACCTTTCATAGAGTACAGGTCTCACATCTTTTTGCTGAGAGAGATGCTTGAGGAGTGGAAGAAGGACGTCCAGAAGCTAATCAAAAAGAAAAAGGTGAGGCTCACCAAAATCAATTCCAGACAGAGAGAGTCAAAAGGCTCATATTGAAATAGTTGAATTTGTAACCTGTGTGTCGCATAGTTGCCCAGCAGAAAATGGAATGCATGGAATTCCATTTGTTGGTTGTAACAAGAAACTGAAAGGATTATTGTCAACAATAACTATTCGGCATAGATCCTGAGTCAAGCACGAGAGATCCTTTACATGCTCACGAAACTCCCTGATCAATCCAGCATCAAACATATCATGAGACCAAAAAGCTAAGGATCTATCCGCATGGAAATTAGAAATATTCCTTCATTCCATTAAAGTACTTGAATCAACTCAATATAGCATGCACCATAAACAAAAACAGGGTCGGAGAAACGAGCATAAAGTTCCTGGGATTGTAACTACCTTTACAAGAATAGTAAGAACATTGCACTGTTGTGTGATAAACAAGATCCCACCTAATTTAGTGACATCTTCAAAAAGAAAGGTTTGAAGCATATGTGTTCTTAACAATAACTCAATTACAACTACTAATACTACGTCAGGTACAAAAAATACAAATGAATCCTTCTATTTAAACAGAAGAATATCGGATCAGATGCAAATATTGGAGGGACGAAATTCGAGTCACTCTTGAAGCAGGTGGCGGAAACTGAAAAATGCATCTTAAGGTTAAGTAAAGCATTGTCTCTAAACATATATGTGTGCCTCGCTATTTCATTCTTATGGAGTGTCTAGTGATACTAAATTAACATATACTTTAGAAAAAGAAGAAGGGGAAAAACTGTGCTAGTCTACACAACAATTGATTGTCCTTGCCTAAAAATAATCCACAAGCACATGGTAACAAATGCTAAAGTAGTTAGATGAATTTGGATGAAATGCCAAGAAAAAATATCTGCACTTTCTTACAGTAGAGAAGAAGCACTTCAAAAAAATTAATACGACTCCACAGGATTATGGAATTGAATTACACACAAATAATTGCCACTAACTATGGCTAAAAATGATCTACACATCCAGGATAATCCCTTAGCTCATTGTAACAAATGCTAAAGTAGTTTAAATGGTTTTGGATGAAATGCCAAGATTAATATCTGTGTTTTTCAGTCCAAGTGCTTCAAGAATTGTGATAGTTTCCACAGAATTATACAATTATACACAAAGAGTCAAAAACTAATTGTTGTTGCCCAGTTTCCCACAAATGATCTAGATATCTAATTCAGAAGCTCATGTTAACAACTGCTAGAGTATTTATATGATTTTGGATAAAATGGCAAGAATAACATCTTCATTTTTTTAGTATAAGCACTTCAAGAATTCTTATTCTCCTCCACATGATTGACTAGATTTTTTTGCGACGACACTGTTTACAAGCTCAAATACAGGCAGTAGCTACCTGCCATGTGTTCTCCTACAAAACTTTATCACTGGTAGTGATTAATCCAGCACCAAAATATATTCACATTCTATTGAAAAACAAGTCTGCAGCAAAGCACGTGTCATAATGTCAAACCAATAAACAGCCATAGATTGAGCAAGTATCATTTGAGCTGAGTTTTGTACCTGTCAGGCTATCACACTTGATTAGATGAAAATCTTATGAACCTTGCAGCTCATTATTAGTTAACTATACTAGATTGTCTAGTCCATAAAACTAAATATATAACTACTCAATGGATTTAAGACATCAACTTTTAACGATGAGATTGAGAAGGAAATTTATGTTTCCGTGACTATAAGTGAACACAAGCGCTACTTACGTGCTAACAGTTGAAGGCCGATACAGACGGAGACTGAATAGATTTTCCACATCTATTCTGTCAACAAGTGGTCTGGCATAACCTGCTCGTATTCATGAACACTGGTATTAAGAAACGTTAAACCCCCGACGTCTCCAGAAAAGATAAATGGAAAAGGAATAATTGAAAGAAAAAAAACATGTATGATTAACAGACCTTCGAGTCCAGCAGTAAACAGCACAAGATCAGAAAATTCGCTTAGTTGCTTTAAGAATTCTTGCAGGCCCGGCCGCTCAAAGACTGTAACGTAATTGACCTTAGGTTTTCCATCATATTCCTTCAAACTCCAAAATACTCAAGTAAATACACTTTACATGTTTGATATTTCTATAGTACGACAAAATATCAATAAGCCAAGCACCTTATCTAAAGATAAGCATTCTAGCTCGAACCACTTCAACCCTGCTTCCGTTGCTTGGTTTCTTACAGCAGCAGGTAAGCTAGATGCTTCATAGGCACAAACTAGCGTTTCATCCAAGTCAAGCACAACCTGTACAGTACTTGATACTCAGAACCTGAACACTTAAAACTCATCCCCATAATTACCGCATTCAATCGAAAAACTAATCTATATGCGAAGAAGAAATGAAAAAATTCAAGTAATACTTAAATAGTCCCAACATTCAAGATAAAAGAAACAGCCGAAAGACAGCTAGAAAAGTTCTAAAACGAAAAAACATAAAACTAAAAGAAGTAACTCAGCCTTTCTAATAACAGCAAAAGCATGTGCTATTCAAATTAGAAAGTTTCTTAAAATATCAACCAAACAAAATAAAAAGCGAAAAAAAAATGATACCGTAAACTTCTCGATACTGTGTTTGCAAGATGAATCTCGGTCAGCGGCAACAGGAATGGTAGAGGGAGTAGGAGAATCTTGCTCCGGCAGTTCGACGGCCGGTAAGGGTTTGAAAGCAGAAGAAGAGGAGGACGAGAGGAGGGGAAGATGGCCAACAGCTCTGATGATCTGAAGGAAGATCTGGAAAAAGAAGCCCAACCAATTCAAAAAAGCTCTCCACACTTGCAGTGTCCTCGGCGAGTACATCACCTCGCCCTCGGCCATCATAAACGAGGTTATATCAGAGACGATAGGCTCAAAGATGCGCTTCAGGTGCGTACCATGTAAACGGGTGCCCTCTTTCTGGTTCGTTAAAGCCTTAAAGGGGTTTTATTGACTGAAAGACCAACCCATCTCTTTCCCTCTCTTTCTTTTCTCGGCGATGGTGCTTCGACGAATTCTAGAGAGAGAATACATTAATAGAGAGCATAGAAACTATAAAGCTTAAGAGTTAAACGCGCTGGGTAGGCGAGTGAACAATTTGAAATGCCTGTCTGTAATTTGGAATTTGTGCTATATATAATTATTATTTATTTTAATTAAAAAATATGTTTAAATTATTGTGTTTTGTTGATATATTGAGTATCAAAAATTTAAAATTTAAATAGGATATATTTTTATTATATGTATTAATTTATTTATAATTTTATAAATGCTTAAAATTTTATTTATTAATAATTAAGTTTTGTTATATATCCTTCTTATAGTTAGATACTATATATTTTTAAATTAAATTATATAAATGATTTAATTTAAAGATTTATGACATCTCAATCTATATTTGGTATAGGCGGTGATTTGTATTGAGAGAAGGGGAATGTGGGTCTTCAAAATTGTGGCCAAGAAAAGAGGCAGGGAGGGAGGTGGCTCATGTCTGATGGGAAGAGAGTGAATCCGAACGGGCCAATCAGAAAAGACAATATTTGGTTCTTTACTTTAAGGATCCAATCTTTCTTTTTCTTTTTCTTTTTCTTTTTCTTTTTCATTATTTACATGGAGGACACTAACTTTCTTGTCTGATTTGTATTCTTCAAAATCACTTGCGATCATTATTAAAACCTTTTGTTCTTTACATATAAAAAAAACTTTTATTTATCATTTTAAAACAAATGGAAAAGTAATCTGTAAAACGGATGAAGACACCTTAAGTCCCTATTTAACGCAAAATATATATATATATATATTCAAAAATCAAAATAAAAACACGATAAAACAAATATTTAAAAATATTATTAAATTTAAATTATTTATGATAATTTAATTCAAGAGAAATACTGCGAATGCATAAATATATAATCATATTTAAACTAATTGATGTGACATGTGGTAAAATTATTTTAAAATTAAAAAATATTGTTTTTTAATAAAATTTGAACACTTATTATGATAAGTATAAATATATCTAATATTTTTATTTTATCTAATGATAATAAAATTAATATATAGTTAATAATTTTACAAAATTATTAAAAAAAATGCATATAGATAATGAAAATCAACACTTGAGTAATTATTTATTAATAAAAAATGTATTTAATTCTTTTATAAATAGATGCACTCGAGTTCTGTTTTTATTAATAAAAAAGTGCTCTTAAATCCTTTTTTATAGAGGTAAAAATTTATGAAAAATGTACAAAGTGTTTATATTCTAGGAAAAAGTACGGTGGAGTTTTATTTGTTTAGTTCTAATTTCTTTATTTAAAAATTTATTTTTAATTTTATTTATTTATGAAAATGTATCAAATAATAACAAAGTTAATTTGTATCTAATATAACGGAATAATATATATTACACATATATGTTTATATTTTTTTTTATAAACATATATCTAATAAAGTAATTTTTAAGTAAAAATTACTAAATAATTTTAACAAATATATTGATAAAAATTAAATTAAATTTTTATTGTCTAACGAGTAATTTGGATAGAATTATATAGCATAACAAATGTACGAATTAATTCAGATTAATCATCATAATTCATTAATTGATATATGGTTATGAAAAATATCATTTAATGGATTATGGTGATTGATATGAATCAATTCTTAAAAAATTATGTTAAATATAAATACAGATAATTCAAAATTGAAAACTATAAAATGTTATACTTTAATGATATAGAATTATGAATTAATTTTAAGAAATAATTAATAACTTTGAAAAAAATGATTCATTAAATAATTGAAAATAACATACATATTTTATTATTGTATATAATAAAGTGTAAAATTTGATTGATTGTAGTAAAATTATTAAAAAATATTTATAAAATCTATAGACAAAAATAAAAAAATAATATATTTTAATATATGCGTATTAAATCAAATTTTTGTGAATTTAAAAATGATAATTTCTTGTTCAATCCACACCTTGTAGATTTTGTAAACTTTTATCAAATTCAATTCAACAATAGTATAAAAATCATCCACAATTCTTTAGATGCTAAAGGACTTTACAAATTAATTGAATAAGTTGTAACCCTTAACTTTAGATATTAAACAATGAGAATTTTATTTAAGATTTATTAAAACATTTATTTAATTTTGAAAGATATTTTTTTCTTAAAAAGTTTGTAATTTTTAATTAAATATTAATTTTATCTATCAAAAAATATAAACATATATGTGATATATGTATTATTTTATTATATTTTAAAAAAATAAGATAAGAGATTAATTTTAACCTTATTTGTCGTATTTTTCACAAAGAAAAAGATTTTAAAATATTTTTTTAAACAAATTGAATAAACATTTTTCATCAAAATAAAATAAAATATTTAAACAATTCAAGTTATATTTTAATAAAAAAATGGATTTTGAATTTAATAAAAATTGAATCTAAATGCAAGGTGTAATTTTTCCCTATATAACATTCTCTACCATTGCTATTAATTTTTTTTTCTTTTTTACTAAATTGATTTAGATTGAGCTAGATACGTAACATCAAACCCACTCCAATCTTTTTTTTAAACTAACAATTGATTGCTAACCAATGTATCAAAAGCTGAATTTAAAATGGGAAAGGATTCCAATATTCGAACATTTCATATCAAATCTGAGTATTAACATTCAATCAATTTAGAATTGCGCTGAAATCGATATAATCACTTTTAAAGTTAGATTAATAAAATTATACCCATCCATAAAATAATTATTCATATTCTTTGTCTGATTTCACTTTTAATATATTATAAATCCTTTAATGATACAATATTTTTTCAAATTATTTTTTTCCTACAAATTCAAGCATAATAGAGTAATATCAAAGGAAGCCCAACAAATATCAATTTTTTTCACCCACAATTTTTTCAAAATGTAATATATATATACTACTAATAAAATTATTCCTATGGTTCCAATTGAGAGAGTCTTTTGGGAGATTTTTAGAATAAGGAAGTTGGACAAATTAATTCAAGTTATTTTTATTGATTATATCCTTAACTAATCATATTTTTTTATTAGATAAGAGAAAATATTTTTAAATAATATTTGAATTTTTTATGTATTTTTTTATGTTATTTTTAATGACGTAGAAAAAATAACGTTCATAATAACCCTAACATCTATAATTATAGAAATAATATTTTTTATATTTAGTTCAAATATTTTTATTGGAAAAAAAATTGTTTCATAAATTTTACAATAAATATCATTCAAATTAAATTATAGTTAATTTATTTATTTAATGTTAAATTTCAATAAATTAAACCACGTTTAATATTATTAAAGTATTATTTTTATTGTTATAAACTTTAAGAATATTATAAAAAAATTAAGTGATAATAGGACTCCACAACTCAATTTGGTCTTTTTATTTTATTTTAATTGAATATAGAAAATTAAGATATTAAATGAGATAAACAATAATTTATTATTAAATTATTGCATTTATATCGTTTTATTATTGAACTAAATTTTATCATATTTTTACCATTAAATTATAAAAATATTTCATGCATATCGTTCTGTTAATTTTTCGTTCATTGAATCGTTAAAAATAAAAATAAAAAATCTATAAAATTCAATATTTATTATTTTTCTTATTGAATGTTTTCGGCTGAAAAGAAAGCTTGCATGGAGTTTGGAGGAATAGGGTGAACATGAACACCATTGATGCTAGAAAATAAAGCCTGATTTTTGATTTAATTTTGGTTATGTATTCAAGAAGTGATAAAGAACAATACATTTTATAGATTTTTTTTTAATTTTTTAACAATCCAATGAAAAAAAAATACAATCTTGATACAAATGAAATAATTTTATAATTTTATGATAAAAACATAAGAAAGTTAATTTTATAGTAAAATCAATATAAATATAATAATTTAATAATATATTTATAAATTTATCATAATAAAAACATCTTTTCGTATAAGATTAACGTGTAAAATACATAATCATATGTCATAAAAAAAATTACTAATTATTGTTAAATTATTACTTGTGTTTTTTTTCTCTTGAAAATGAGTGACTGATGTGGTACTCATTTGGTTGGATCTATTGATTTTTTTCTCTGATTCACTAACTCCGTAAACTTCAATTTGACAAATTTAGTATCATCCTAGATCTGTCCATTTTGTTTGTTATAATTTATTTTTTAAGTTGCTGGGGTCTAACGTTTGATCTTTTTCAATTATCTTTTTCAGAAAGGATCTGTACGGTAACATTGTGCTCAGTGGTGGATCAACCATTTTCCCAGGTATTGCAGACAGGACGAGGAAGGAGATCACTACTCTTACTCCTAGCAGCATAAATTTACTACTATTCTTTAAATTATGGTTAATAAGTAATAAAACATTGAATTTTTTTGCTATTATTATCCATAGATTATTTTAAAGATGATTTATGAATGTTAAAGAATAAAATGATTAATTTAATTTAACTTTAAATTATTATAAACTATATTTTTGTTTATTATTTGAATGAATTAATTATTAATTTTATTAAAATGATCATGGTAATTGGTATTGTATTATTTTTGTTTTATATAAATTTGATCATTTGAATCATATTTTAACTTTTTTTATTTTGTATTTTTCTTTTAGCTTAAATAAGTTTATGATATATAAAAATTTAAATTTTTTATTCAAAAATATAGTTAATTAAGTTTATTTATTGGATTAATCGGATTCAAACGATCCAATTGAATAGGTTGTAGATTGATCGGATTCAACCGATCTAATTTGAATAGATCACGAATTAAATTACATCGGATTTAAAAGATGAACAAATTGGTTACGGATTAGGATGCTTCAATCCAATTGAAAGGTCAGATCAGATCAAATGAGTAGAAAATCAATGATTTTGATTCGATGTATACCTAATTAGTATACTAAGAAATGACATTTTGAAAACTAGAGTAAAAATGAGTATAGAATATTTTTGGTTGAAAAGAAGGTTTGCATAGAGTTTCGAGGAATAGGATGAACATGAACACCATTGATACTAGAGAGATTAAAGCCAAATTTTCTATTTAATTTTGGTTATTTATTCAAGAAGTGATAAATAACAATATTTTTTATAGATTTTTTTATTTATTTTTTATTTTTTAACAATTCAATGAAAGAAAAAAATATTATGATGATACAAATAAAATAATTTTATAATTTTATGATAAAAACATAAAAAGTTAATTTAATAGTAAAAACAATATAAACATAATAATTTAAGAATATATTTATAAATTTATCTTATTAAATAGAGAGTTATTTGTCAAATACATAATCATATGTCACAAAAAATTATAAGAAATAATAAAAATAACACTCTTAAAATTCATAATTATAAAAATAATATAATTTATATTTATTTCATACTTTTTTTAATAAAAAAATTAGGTATATCATTTTACGTTGAATGTTGTCTATTTAGATGCCGTTTAAATTAAATTATGGCGATTTAAATTTATTTAATATTGAAATCATCAAATTAAATCATGTTTAATATTATTTTGTTATTTTAAGGGTGTTATAAGTATAATTTTTCAAAATTATACTTATAGGACAAGAACATATAAAAAAGAAGAAGAAAAGACTTAAACAAATTAGATAAACAGGCAACTCATCAGTAAACAATTATTTTTAACGAATAAATCAACAAAGAAGAATCCAGATTCCTAGACCAAAACCAATATGAGGAAATAAAATCAAATAATAACATGTTTTAGACACCAAGTACAAGGGGGAAAAATGGTCCTAGATAAGAGCTCAAAGAAGCTTGATTAGTTGATTATCGGACAAAGGCTCTAAGCATTTTGTACACAAAAAAATATTCAATGTAAACTACCAAGTGAATAATTCGATGTGAAAAAATAAACGAAGCAATGACATAAAGAAAACTCCTGACCAAAAATAAAAATAAAAAAGAATATAAAGGAAACCAAAATTGAAATTGGGAAGTGCATAAACTGGAAACGCATGTTTACACAAATTGGGAACAAAAGCTGGAGTTTACTTGTATAACTGAGAAAGCCATGGATGTTGTAGTGCCTCTTTTGCAGTTGGACGTCTCTGTGGATTGATCTCAAGTAGGTCTCTAACAAAGTTTATGAATCCATCGTCACTAACTTGCAGGTGATGCTCTAACGATGACTCCTCTGGAATCAAATATTCCACTTGGTTTGTTTCCTGTATTACAAAATCACACTTAAAACAAAAGAAGATACAATGAAACTTCGGACTATATGCTTGGTTTTAATTTATTTTATGAGAAATTTTCCCTTTGAGACTGTATCTCTTGTTAGAGAACATAATAATATTACACCTTCTTAAGAGAGTTTGAACCCTAAAACACAGGTTTTTGGAGATCGGATCGAAAACGTTGCAAAATTGCTGTAGTATAAAAACTGGTTTCTTAATTTAGGAATGCCCTAATTCAACAAAAGATAAACATGTTAAAATTTAATCAGATATTTAAATAAAAAAATAATAACAAACTAGTCTTTAAAATAATTAATGAATAAAAGTTTCACATAACTGATATTAAGTTAAAAAAAAAAATCAACTTAACCTCAAAACAAAACAAATTAGAAAAAATTAAGAGTCTAAAAAATCATAAAGGAATCAAATTATGTCAAGCACGATGATTTTGCTAGAAAAACAAGAAGATGATTGGTTAAAATTTATAACAATTTTAATACTCTTAAAATAGTTGGTTAAAGATAAAGAAGTTATTTTCAAGTAAGAAAAACATTTAAAGACAAATTTACATTTTATTTTTCTCACATGTTCACGACACATGATGAAATCCCTGAGTAAATACTAATTTTAAAATACTAATGTACATAAAATTAAAAGTAAAAATTATTAATATATTATTGTGAAAATATGGGTCTTTGTACATATTTTTTATTAAATAAAAGTATTATTTTTATTAAATAAAGTTACTACTAAAATACAGATCCCTTACATATATTCTCAATTTTGGGGCCTTGATCCCAATTTTCTTATTCAAAGTTAAAGATGCAGGATATAAACCTCATTGATGTGATAAAGATCAAATGTCTCTGTGAAATACTTGTGTGTTTCTTGTCCTCTCTCTAACATATCCATATCAAGTGGACCAAGCATCCCAATAATGCGTGCAAGGATCATCACAATTGCATCATTTGGAAACAGCACCTGTTTACAAGACGTGAGTAATCTGAACAGTTGCTTTATTCAAAGTTAATCATGAGATCAGTGCATGAGATTCAAGGCATGCATAAATAAACCTAGAAATTTTGTTAAGATAAATCCAATAATATTTAAAATATTGTTTAAAAAGAGAAAAAAATAAATTCAAAGCAACGAATATAACCAGGCAGAGATAGTGACATACTTCTCCTGAGCATAGCTCAGCCAAGATACAGCCAAGAGACCATATATCAATCTTTTGATCATATGGGAGACCAAGAATGACTTCAGGAGCTCTATAAGAACGAGACTGTACGTATAAGCACAAGTTGTCTGTCAAAAAGCAACTGCTTCCAAGATCAATAACCTTTACTTCACATCTTTTGTAATTTTTTATCAGAATATTTTCAGGCTTCAAATCACAATGAAGAATTCCCAGATTATGCAAGTAATCCAATGCATCTAGACATTGACGGGTTATGACCTGAAACATGCGCACCAATAAGTTATATCCCAGTCATTTTGAATAAGCAATGCCAAATGCTTGTTTGTAAAATGCACACATTTACAATCAATATCATCAGTTCATCCGAATCCTAGTAATGGTTGGAAGGGAAATTTCTGGCACCTTCTGATTGGTATGGTTAAAAGGATTACAATCAACACATGACCAACTTCAAAGTTAATATATACGTTTATGTTAAAAATACTTAATAATTGTATTTTATTCTGTAATTCAAATAAATATACATTGTGTCTTTATATAAAAATTATAAGTAAACTAGATATGTCTAAAATAACTAAATATAAATATACTTAAAGTAAATAGATATACGTTAGCAGATATATATATACACATTAATATGTTACTAGATATATATTAACAGCCCCCCTCAAACTCAAGGTGTATGTGAGACCAGCTTGAGGTTGTCAACCAAATTACGAGTGCGTCCTTTGGGAAGTGTCTTAGTGAAGATATCTACAGGTTGATTGTTGGAGGAAACGGGGAAAAACTTGAGAGCACCATGGACAAGATGAGAGCGAATAAAGTGATAATCAATCTCGATATGTTTAATCCGTTCATGGAAGACATCGTTGTGAGCAATACGAATGACACTCTAATTATCACAATAAAGGAGAGTAGCAGAGGATGTGGACACACCCAAATCCTTAAGAAGCCATCGTAGCCAAAGAAGCTCAGATGTGGTATTAACAAGAGCACGATATTCTGCTTCAGTACTGGAGTGGGCCACGAAGGTTTGTTTCTTACTTCGCCAAGAAATCAAAGAATAACCAAAAAGAAAGCAATAACCTATAGTGGACCTGCGATCAGTAGGATCTCCTGCCCAATCAACATCAGAGAATGCACGAAGTACTAAAGGAGACTGTGCTGAGTAGAAAAGACCATGGAAGATAGTGCCTTTCAACTATCGTAGAATACGCAGAACAACAACATAGTGAGTTGATCGTGGAGCAGACAGATACTGGCTCACCTGATGAACATCATAAGAAATATCTGGACGAGTAACTGTAAGATAAACCAGGTTGCCAACCAATCGTCTGTAAAGAGAGGGATTAGACAATGGTTACCCCTCTGATGATGTGAGATGCGCATTAAGTTCAACTAGAGTGTCAACAGTCTTGCTGCCAGTGAATTCAACTTGAGATAAGAGGTCAGATGCATACTTAGCTTGAGTAATATAAAGACCATCTGTGGAACGAGTGATCTCAAGACCCAAGAAGTAGCTGAGATGTCCAAGGTCTTTCATCTCAAACTGTTGACTAAGAAAATCCTTGAGTTCTTGAATGTCACCGAAGTCATCACCAGTTATGATCATATCATCCACATATAGGAGAAGCAAAATAGTGTCTTTATCATTGCGACGAAGAAATAAGGCAGAATCATAAGGACTGGCAGTGTAACCCAAGCGAAGGATGGTGGAGCTAAACTTGGCAAACCATGCCAGTGGAGCTTATTTAAGGCCATAAAGTGCTCGTCGAAGGCGACAAACCTTATTTGTTTCAACAGAAAGACCAGGAGAAGGTTGCATATAGACTTCATCATACAGATCCCTATTAAGGAATGCATTTTTGACATACATCTGAAAAATGTCCCATTTACTAGCAGTGGCAACAGCTAAGAGGGTACGAACAGAGGAAATGCGGGCAACTAGAGCAAAAGTCTCTTCATAATCAATCTCATACTCTTGTGTAAAACCTTTTTGCTACAAGACGAGCCTTGTAGCGATCGATGGACCTATCAGAATGAGTCTTGATCTTATAGATCCACTTACTACCAACCACAGACTAACTAGGAGGGAGAGTAACCAGATCCCAAGTATGGTTTTTGGTTAATGCATCAATCTCTTCTTTCATCGCAATCTGCCAAAAAGGGTTAGTAGATGTCTCACGATAGGTGTGAGGCTCATGGAGTGTAGCAAGGATAATGTAACAATGATAGTCAAGTAAATGTATAGGAATGGATCTTACCCGGGTTGAGTGGAGAGGTGGAATATCTTGTGGAGGATCTTCAGGCGGAGCAAGAGTAGGGGACTCATGTTCAAGGTGGGGTAGCTCGTTATCAACATGTTCTTCTACAACCTGTCTAGGATAATCATCAAAAATATCTGAAGATTGAATAGTGAAGTCCATAGGTGGATTAAGAGTATCTTTAGAAGGAACACGAGACTCATTTGGAAAGATTTCTAAAACATTTGAATTAGTTAGGGAAGAACGAAAGTGAGAAAGTTTAACAAATAAGCGGTGTTCCCAAAAGACAACATTTCGGGAAACACGAAGACGATGTGAGACAGGATCATAACATCGATACCCTTTTTGAGTTTCACCATAACCAAGAAAACAACAAAGTCTAGATCGAGGCTCAAGTTTTTTGTGTTCATGAGGCTGAAGAAGAACAAAACAAGCAAATCCGAATGAACGAAGGTAATGATAGTCAGGAGATGACCCAAAAAGGCGCTCATACGGAGTCTGATTATGAATTACAACGCTTGGAATGCGATTAATGGCATGAACAGCATGAAGAGTAGCTTCACCCCAAAATGGGGTAGGAAATTTGGCAGAAAGAAGAAGAGCACGAACAGTGTCAAGAATATGACGAAGTTTTCTTTCGACTCGACCATTTTATTGAAAGGTTCCTGGACAGGTTAGATGATGTACAGTGTGCCATAGGAGTGTAACAGAGCTTGAAAAGCATTTTGAGTATATTCAAGAGCATTATCAGATCGAAAAGTTTTGATATGTTTGGAGAATTGTGTTTCAACCATTTTTGCAAAGTTACTATATGTTAGTAAGATTTCAGAACGAGATTTCATTAGAAAGATCCAACTATAACGAGAATAGTCATCAATAAAAATAACAAAATATCGAGATCCACCAATACTAGTAACAGGAGAAGGTTCTCAAACATCAGAATGAATTAACTTAAAAATACTATTAGAGATAGATTTATTATTATTGAAAGGTAAAGCTGGTTGTTTTCCTAACTTACATGAAGTACAATCAAAATTGTCTTTGAACACAGAACCCAATAGACCTTTAGAAGCTAACTGTTGTACCCGAGTGGATGGGGCATGACCAAGACGAGAATGTCAAAGTGCGAGAGAAGGTAAGGAAGAAACTGCAGCAGAGGCAGGAGCAACAGGTGGAAGATGAAGATTGTTTACGGGAAACATACGCCCAACCCTAGGACTGGTCCCAAGCTCTTGCCCCGTCCTCGGATCCTGTACAATACACTCAGAATAGTCAAAAATAAGGCGATATCCTAGTTTAGTTAATTGTCCCACCGAGCATAAATTATAGGATATGTCAGGTACATGGAAAACCCCAAGAATAGAGAGGGTAAAGGTTGAAACAAAACCTAGAATATTCCCATGAATGGTGGAACCATCAGTTATATGAATATTAAGAGAATATGATGCAGGGTCAAGTTTGGAGAATAAAGATGAGTGAGGTGTCACGTGATTACAACATGTAGAGTCAAAAGGCCAAGTTTGAGACTTACCGAGCAAAACTGAGAGAGTAGTGGAAAAAGATGCATTACCAACCATTTGAACAGCCTGAGTTATGATCTTCTGTAGTTCAGTGGAGGAGAGGTTGATAGTGGATCCAGAAGATTGTGACTCTACTGAACTAGAAGGCATCAGCGAAGTATGCTCAGTATTCGCAACAACAACAGTAGATTTGTTGCGACGGTAACAAGTGTCAATGGTGTGGCCATGACACTTGCAATAATTGCAGAACCTTTTATTGCTTTGCTTGCGACGATTGTAAAAGCCAGAGGAATCACCTGATTGCTGAGGTTGCTCAATGGTAGGAACAGGAGGAGTAATAGCCAAAACATTGAACTTATTCTGGGCTTGAAGGGTTGCAAGTCAAGCTTCTTCTCTAACCAACTCATTTACAACAGTATCAAGAGAGGGAGGACTACGATTAAGAGCTGACCTCAGATGGGCTCAAAGTCCTTGTGGAGTGACATCAAGAACTCATAGAGACAAAATTCATCCCTAACTGTAGCATATTGCTGAGCATCTGTTGAGCAAGCCCAAATTGGATCACAAAGGTCAATTTGGTCCCAAAGGAAGTGAAGCTGATCAAAGTAGTCATTGATGGATTGCCCTGGTTCTTGTTGAAGTCAATGTAATTCAACTATTAGCTGATATTTCGTGGATCCATGAGTAATGGAGTACCTTTTGGCCAACATATCTCATGCTGATTTGGCATCATCAAAGCTGCCCAACAGATTGGAGATGGAAGGAATGGAAGTATTCCGAATCCATGTGAGGATCATGTGATTGTGACTATCCCATTCAATCATGCGACGAATGAAAGTAGCATCTTCTTCACTTGGCATAGCTTAAGACCACGACAAGTAATTCTTAGTCCCCTCCAATATAGTATTGATAGGACAAGAAACAAAAAACGTCATTTTTATTCATTTGAAAACACAATATGCAAAAACGAGGTCTACGTGAAAAACTGAGTAGGGAGGACCTGTATTGGGAAAAGTCAACGGCCAGCACGGTCACACAAAAATCAACGGGCAGCGAGCTCTGTGACATCAGCTGGATGCGATGATGACGACATCCTTAGGAAAGTCGCTGATGATGTCACGGAATCGGAGCGTGGCGTGTATGGCGCGTGTGACGACGAATTATTGTGATACACCCACGGTTGTGTATATCTGGTCGCGGCGATTACGTGGTATATGCAGAAAGGTCGTCGGGTTAAGATTCACGGCGGTGGTTTCAGTGACAGCATGTGAAAGGACGTGCAGATACTTTGAGAGGCACGTGAGGGAGCGTACGATGTCTGATGGTTTCGATACTTACACGATTGTGTAGATCAGGTCGAGATAATCACAATGGTATATGCAGAAAAATTATCGGAACAAGACGCACGATGGCGATGGTGATTGCAGTGGTTTGTGTAGTGCGGGACTACTTAACAACGACGACTGTAGTCCCAGAACCTAAGGACAATGGCTAAAAGACATCAGAGGTTCAACAGTGAATGATTGCAGCGGCTATTGTGACAGCGGAAGCTATAAGGGTTAAGTAACACCAGAAAAGACAAGACTGCTAGAAGGACAAGAATAGTGGCTCTTATACTATGTTAGAAATATTTAATGATTGTATTTTATTCTGTAATTCAAATGAATATACATGATGCATTTATATAAGAATTACAAGTAAACTAGATATGTCTACAGTAACTAAATATAGATATACCTAAAGTAAATAGATATACATTAACAGATATATATATATATATACATTAATATGTTACTAGATATACGTTAACAGTTTGAATTTGAACAAAAAATATATACAAAAAATATTTTTTCAATTCCTATAAATAACCTCGTAATACATTAACAAGGTAATTCTTTTTTAATCCTTTCTACTATTTAAGTTTATTGGAGTGGATTTGACACCTCGGTATCATTCATTCTAATTGTTTTCATTCTTTTCAAGATTGAGTTGTCAGGAATGTGGTGAACGTAGAGTGGAATACAAAATATTATGTACGACTTTAGAGTGGAACACGAGGATGCTAATGTATCTATTTATCTATATATATATATATATATTGATAGATATATAAACAAACCTGCAATCTTTTGATTGTGAAGTAGGCTTCTCCAGATTCTTGATTAAACTTCTGAAATTCATACAAGTTTGCCTGTAGGAGTTCGCAAACAATAAATAGATGCTCCTGTCAAATTTGCAAAGAGGGTATAGGTTAGCAATGCCAAAGATGTAACTTAAACATAGAATCACCATTCATTTGGTATTAACTTTTGTTGGTGACTCCAGAATTATCTTTGATCATATCCTTTTTCTTTGATGAAAAAAAATAATCTTAATTCATTGAACTGTCTGAGTACTTCAAACACTTGAGCACACTTTGAGTAGAGAAATTTAAGACATGCCTGATGATAGAAATAGTCATAAAGTCGTAGAATGTGGTGTTCATCACTTGGATCATACTTGTTGACAAGCTTTAGAAGTTTAATTTCATCTAAGCTTTGATCAAAAAAGTCTTTATCATTTTTTATGATCTTAAGGCAGACATCAACTCCGGTGAAAAGATCATGAGCCTGAACAACTTTACTGAAAGCAGCAGAACCTAGGTATTCTGTTATGTAATATCTATGTGCAATAACAGAATTTAGGAAAATAGGTAGATCCTTGTTTTCTTCAAATCCAGTCCTGCAAAAAAAACATATAATACATCAACGAAATTGAATGGACAATATCAGCCTGAAATAGATCGGCGTGACACGTGAAATTAGTGGTATATTTATGCAAATAATTCAAATCTGGAGCAACCAAAGGTACAGCAAGAAGGGTATAAGGGGGTATATCTTACAGACCTGTTTTTCCTATGTATGATTCTCAGGTCAAATACTTCAAATTCTTCCTCTTGACTATTGTACATTAAAATTTCATCAGCAGCATCACCATCCTCAGTAGCAACAATTTGATCAGATTGAATGAGATCTTTGTGTCCCCCGTGTATCACCTCAAAGCTGTAAACGTCATTAAGTTTGTAATCTTTTTTCTGGGGAACTTTATTATATACATCAGAACAACCTTTAAAATCTTCATTCAACTCAATTAATGCTTTTGTATTTGGGTGGCTATAATCACCATAAAACCCTTTGGTTTCTTTACAACAATCACATAAGTGGACTGAAAAACCACAATGAGCACAAGTTTCAAAATCCCTCTTAAAGCCTGCTCCAAGCTCATTTGTTTTGTCTAAGTGAAATTTATTCATTAAAGGCACCTCACTAACATCATTCTTGGGTGCAAGTGCAGCATTAAAAGGACTTGTTTCGTTGAAATAACATGAGTTCTCACGCTGCATATCTTCATGTGAGATCATGATGAACTTATCTTCAGCAGGACCAACAAAGAAGTCTGGCCCTTGAAAGGAGGGAGTCATGAAGTTGCCATCATCTTTCTCGTCATACCAAAACAGGTCATTTTGCGTATCAAAATCAGGGTAATCACGCGCTGTGCCAAATTGAGATAGTTTTTCTGATGAAGCTTTAGAACTACTTGGAGTTGTAGACTGGATTCCATATGGATTAATGAACTCTGTAAAATTCAAAAGGTTTAAGACTAATTAATGCGCTATTAACATCGAAGGGATAAAAAAAATAGATGATTGCAAGATTCTATCATTGAGGTTCCATTGTTTTCTTGCTGAACGAAGACAGTATAATATAACTAGGAATTTGTATGAAGTCTTTATTATACTTAGCAGTAGAGCATTTCTTAAAATATGAAAGTACTTTAGAAACTGATTCTCTTAAGGGATGAAGGTGCTTTCAAATAGGCCAAAGCACTTCCCTTGAAATCACTTCTAAAAAAAGCACATTCAGACAGACCCTAAATTTAGTAGGAGAAAAAAGTCGGTATTGACACAAAGTAAATTTGTCAAGGAGTATAAGAAAATTAACAAACACTCTGTGGTCAATTTTCCAACTTTAAGCATGTAATGTTAGAGATGATATCTAATATTGATTAAGTATAATATTATGGTAAAGTTTATCAAAATTATGGGTGTTTTCGTCTAAACTTTTGAGATAGTAAGTACCATGGTTTCACGAAGCAATGGTGAAAGTCTATGTATTTAGAAAAATGTGATAGTTCTTATTGAATAAATAATAAATAAAAAGAAAAAAGAAAGCTGTAAGTAACAACTAGTGAACTAGGTGAGGAATCAAAAGGTTGCTTTAACCAAGAAAGAAAGAATGACGCCAGAAAGCTGAGGTCATACTGGATCGGAGAAATTTCGCTACAAAATAACAGAGGCTCAAACATCACTGAAAAACAACAAATGAATTACATTAAAGGAGGACAGGGTAGAATGCTAAAAGAAATGCGTTATTTTAATTATTGCATAAAGTTCGTCAAATAAAAGCCATAAACTATTTGAAATTTCAATCTTGCTTCATTATTTGAATTGAATTGCAAAAGGACTTGAACTGCAATTAAGTTACATGATATAGCTGAATCAAATACAAGAGAGAGAGAGAGAGAGAGAGAGAGAGAATTGAAAGATTATCAACCTAATTAAAATGTTTCCTAATAATGAAAAACAAGAATTTTAAGCAGAATTCTGATTGAAGTCAATGGATATGATATATATGAATGAAGCACCTGAAGAGCAACGATCCGAAGTAGAACACCCCAAGCTCACAAACTCGTCATCCGAAGAAGAATTGGAGTTAGATCTCGAGTAATGACTGAGAAATGAAGTCTCCGATCGATGGGAGGAACTCGCCGGAATCTTCACCGGCGGTGGCAGATGAACCATAGGAAACAAGAACTTCTCATAATCAAAAGAACCCGCATCGCCTTTTTCGATCATATCATCTTTGAGAGCTGACTCGGCTTCTGAAAATCCATTTTTCCTAAAGAACTCTAACACTGCATGAACATCGGAAACCGCCATGAACTTTTAAATTCACAGATGGAAGAGTAAAAGAGGTTAGCAGAGTACATGAATTAAGCAAAGTGATAGGGACAAAAGTGGCAAATATCTCATGGTTCCATGCTTGCATGCTTGTTAAAAAGGAGAGAGCGAGAGTTTTCGAGCTCTCTCTTTCTCTATCTGTCTTGCTGTTCTGTGTCCGTGTCTGTCTGTTGTAAAATTGAAGCGAAGGGAAGGAGTGAGGTCGTCTCTTACCAACTATGAAAAGAGAAAGGTCTGATTTTTGTGCGTTTCTTTTTCTTTTTGGTTTGGCGGGTCCATCTTATTATTAATGATTCAACGTACATTTTGCTTCTTCTTTTTTTCTTTGCGTACACGTGGAAATAACGGTCTCACTATTTCTTTGATCTATTTTGATGACTTATTATTAATAAGTACCGTAAAATTCATTAAATTATCTTAAGTAGAAACTGCACATTATTTGAAATGATAACAATTTATTATACAATTAAATTTTTTTATAAATACTGAAATGCATGTCACATATTACTATAATAATTTATTATACATATTTATTTATAAATAATAATATTTAAATATAATTAATTATTAAAAAAATTACTTATGAAAGTAAAGTGAAATGCGATCATATATGATTTTTTGACTAATATATATTTATTATAATATATTATCGTAAAATTATAATCTTAATAATATTAAATGAATTTAATTAAATAATTTTTAACATTAAACGAATTTAGATGAGTATACTGTTTAATGTAAATTATTTATATTAAATGTTAAGTTTTTTTTAATAGTAAAAAACATAAACCAGTTATAAAGAGTATTGCTTTTATGATTAAAAAAATTAAAATTTTATTTTTAATTGTTTCAAAAATTAAAATGTGATTGCTAATGACACAGTAAAAAAAAATCAAATTTTAGTCTAAATAGTAACATTTAAACTTTTTAAAAATTTAAAAAATTTAATCCAAAATGAATACTTTTTATTTTATCAATAACGCAACCTTTTTTTTTTTTTGGTCATATAACACAATCCTTTCCGAAAAGAAAGTGAGTACATATTATCTAGTATTTTCCTTTATATTCCTTGCAAATAAATGTAAAATTTATTTCGACCAACAACAAAATTATGCTTTTCTTATAAACTAATATCGTGCGACATGCCTAAAAAAAGCCCATTACGTTTTCAAATTATATAATTATTTAATTGATTTAAAAAATAATAGTATGTTCACCACAATTTTAATGTAAATAATGTTCAAAACAACTCTGAAGGAAAAAAAATGTGTATGTTTTATATATTTTAAATATAACAATACATATTTATCCCTTACAACGTAGTAGACAACTCTTATGCATATATATATATATATATATATATGTTAAAATTGACTTACTCGTGTAAAGTTGTAAAAATAAAAGTAATAAAAGATAGAAAAAAATATAAAGTTAAATTTAATAAATAAATAAAATAATTATTTAAGTTTTAAATAACATGTAATTATGGAATTTACTTTAAAACAATATTTTAGAAACTCAGGCCTAACTCTGAATCCAAAAACCAATTTGTGAGTTAGAAGGTTGTTCAGACATATAAGCACTGTTGCCTTACTCTTAGCCAATGTGGAACTTAACATCTCCACTCCACATCGATTAGAGTCCAGATTTACGGTACGAGAACCGATGGGAGTACGAAGAAAACAAAAGTCTAACTTTGATAACATCTTAGAAACTAAGGCCTAACTCTGAACCCAAAAGTTAACTTGTGAGTTAGAGGATTGTCCAGACTTATACGCAGTACTGATGTCTTACTCTTAACCAATGTGGGACTTAACACAACATATCAATAATAAATTAATTTATGTATAAAGTGTATGAAAATTATATATATACTTTATTAAATATTGTTTTAAAATTAATTCTAAAGCTAGTGGCTTATAGAATGCTAGATATTATTAGAAAAATTAAAGTGTAATATGTTCTAGCCGTCTATTTGTAGTAGTTAATGTATTATTTTATGAATGAAAAAAAAGGAATAAGAGCATAGAGTAATTCATATTTTATTTTTAAACATTTTAAATATTAAATATAATTTTTTGTAATATGATAATTACTTTTGAAGGAATTAATTAAGTTATTGAATTATATGGAAATGGAACAAAAATCGAAAGGAAAAAATAATATATAGTTATAATTGGAAAATTTTACCGATCTAATGACACCTGGATAAAACAATAATAATAATAATAATTAATGACATAGTCATGCGAGCATATAATATTTTAAAAAATATATTTTGCCTTGGGAGGGCATTATAATATTTTTAATTGAAAACTTCCAAAAACAAAATAAGTTACTACAATTCTCCAAAGAACAGAAAGAAAGAAAGAAAAAAAACAGTTTTAGCTTGTGATTTGCACACTTGTACAACTATACGTAAGTCTTTCCTGTCAATTTAAAATCCAATGTAGTCAGTACAAGAAATCGTAAAAGACACACGCAGTCACATGTTTCCCAAGTATTTGGTTGATTTTCGGTAAATGTATGGATCAAATGTTTGGTAGGGGATTAGTAATTAATTTGTATTTGTACTAAAAGATATTTTATTCTTTTAAAACTATTATTCTTATTTTCTTTTTTTAGTTTTAAGGTTAGATCTTAGATTTAATGTTCAATGTTTAAAATTTAAAAGTTTAAGATTTAAGTCATGTTTGATTAGTATAATTAATGTCAATTGAATTAAATATTTTATTATTTTATTTGTTTGGGTAGTATAATTAAAATAATGATAAATATTAAAATAAAATTATAAAAAATATATAAAAATAATATTTTTATTTTTATTTTTAAATGAGATAAAATAATAAATAATTATACAAATATGTGTTAAAAATAAAACATTCAATTATATTCTTAATAGGAATGAAGATTTTTACTACTATTTGAATGTTTTATATTTAATTATAGATTAATAATCAAATCAAACAAATGAATATCTTTAATAATTCATATTATCATTTTTATTACTATTAATCAAATATAATATTATTGTTTAAAGTTTATGATTTAAAATTTATGGTTAGTATTTTGGGGTTTAGTTTTTAGTATTTAAAATTTAGTGTTTAGTAAAATAAATAAATGATAAATAATTGTATATAAATAAATAAAGGTGTGAAAAAAAATAAAAATGTAAGAAAGATATTAAAGATAACAAAAAAAAAAATTGTTTGGTATCTATCAAATAAACCTTTTTAAAAATAAGTGTATTTTAATATATTATTTAAAAATTTATACAATAATAAGTACGAAGATACCGGCCCAAAATGTGAGAAGTGTGATTGTACATCCAATCATCTTCCGCCATTTAAGATAAATTCTAAAAAGTGCTTAAAAAATTAGAAAAACAATGGTGGACAATAATTATTTTAATAATTTTAGCGAAAATCATTATGTTTACGAAGAGTTGGTGTTGAATGGGAGATGATATTAATTTATATCTGAACTATTCCACCTGGCAAAAGGACAAATAAATTTGAATGAGCCTATATATTATATTATATTATATTAATTAATAATTATTTATTATATTAATTATGATTTTATAATTTATGATATAAAAACGTGCATTATCGTAAAATAGAATGGCTTTGTGCAGTTACCTACCTACTAACGTTAATATCATCCCTCCTACATGTTTTTTGCTGCGGCTGGATGATGCTTTCCTTTCATCATTTTCAATTTGTGCAGGAATTACCGTTTCGTAGGCACATACACATTTCATATATACATATTATTATATATCATTAAAAAAATTATTTTTATTTATTTTATTTATTATTATTATTCATAAAATTTTAGTATATATTATGCTAATATTTTAAAAATAAAAAAATGAAAATAACACTAGAAAAATTTATAATGATAAAAATAATATCATTTAAATTTAATTTATATATTTTTACTATTAAAAAAGATTAATTATTTATTTTATATTAAACTTATAAAATTATACTATATCATTTAGTTTCATATTTATGAAATTTTCTTATTTATTTTGAATTATCTTTAAGATAACTGTTAGTATTTTAATAATTTATAATTTTATGTACGACGACAACAAAAAATTATAAAACAAACTTTGTTTTTAACCATAAATGCTTTAAAAAAAAATAAGTTTCTTCTCCTTCTCAATGCAATTTATAAATAAATTAACTTTAAATAAATATTAAACATACAAATATATGATTTTATTTCTAAAATAGTGTATTTAATAAAGAAATTTAACGAATTAGATATAATTTTAAAATTTAGTATACTTAATTAAAAAACTTACAGATTTTTAAATTTATGATTTTTTAGGTAAGAAAATATATCATTATTATGTTTATAATAAAAAAATGTGAATTTTATTATAATATACAAACATTTATAACACGAATATGTGAAAATTATCATCCCTTTTCTTACATGTTAAGGTAATTTCATTTAATCTATTAATTTATGTTTCAATCATTAAAGATCAATCTTTAAAACATTATATTTTTTTACTATCAAATTTTAGAAATTATTATAAAAATATCATCAAGTATTTTATGAACCTTTCATACATTAAATCTTACAAAATTTTATAAATATATAATCAATAATAATGAGTTAACATGAACTAATAATACATACATTAATACTATAGAATACAAACACATATAACATGAATACATACGAATTGTCATCTCTTTTTATCTGTTAAGTTAGTTTCATTTAATCCATTGATTTAAGTTTCATCCATTAAAAACCAATCTTTAGAAATATTAGATTTTTCTACAATCGAATTGTGGAGGTTGTTATAAAAATATCATTAACTTTTATTTTCATACATTAAATTTTACAAAATATTATAAATATATAATTGATAATAATCAATTAATGTGAGCTAATGATATATACATCAATAATATATTTGTTATATTTATAAAATTTAACGGTATAAAAGTAATAAAAAATTTATTTTATTTTTGTAACATTTGGCATCCAAGTATCAAATTAAAATTCAATATCATTTTTACAACAATTTAAAATTTAATCTTAAAAAAATTATTTACTTATTTATTTTTTTATTAAATAAATATGTGTATGTCATATGGCTTATATTAGTATAAATTATGTATACTAATAATATAAAAATAACACAAAAATACACACATATGTATATAGATGTTAAATGGTCAACCCATCTCATATTATGTTTATTTTATTTATTTTTATTAGTTCTATAATCTAAACATAACCTACCTTATCTAAGATAAATCACGTTCTACCCAACCCGGTATGGATTACCATATGGTTTGATATTCAATTTAATGAGTTATTTTACTCGGATTTCATTTTGCTATTAAATTCATTAAAAACTAATTTTTAGAGCTTTCTAATTGTATATGAAATTATTCATATTATTCTGTCAGTTAATACAAACCACATTTTAAAAATAAGTTAACAATGATGAATATAATCTTAACAATAATTACAAAAATAAGTATAATTTTCTATAGAAAATTCAAAATTATAAACTGTAAAAATTCTTAAAATTTAGATTTTTAAAAGTTTCTTACAATATATAAAATAATCATAATATTTTAAGAATTAATATAGTTTATATTTCAAAAATATTCAAAAGATTATATTTTTTTTAATAACATAAACCTAATTTTTTTATAAATCTCAAAATTTCAAGATGTTACATTTCTTATAAAATAAGTTTTTTTTTTATATTTTCAATGATGCATGGATTGAATAATAAATTACTATAAATTAATATCGTTTATATTTTAAAAATATATAATTTTTTTAATAAAATAAACCTATTTTTTTATAAATCTCAAAATTTTAAGATGTAACATTTCTTATAAAATAAGTTCTTTGATTTTTTTCAATGATACTTGGGTTGAAGAATGAATTACTATAATTTAAATCTTAGAATTGAGTTGATGGTCATATCCCTAGCATCAATTATGTATTGAAAGTTTTTTAAAGTTAATTTTTTTGTCATAAAATTTATATTTATTATAACATTTTAATATAAATTTAATTTTATCTTGTATTTTAACTCAAGAAAATCAATTGTTATCTTTTCTATTTATTGTTTTTATTAATACTATCATTTTTATCAACTTTATAATAGTACTTAATTCAATATGTTTTATTTTGTAAATATTTAACTATAAAGATGTATATTATTAAAATAATAATAATTAAAGAAGATTATTAAAATACAAGGTAAGATACATTTAAATAAGTGATGATAAAATAATAAAAAATTAATAAAAGTATATTTATAAAATTAATTATTATAAAGTGTATTGTTTTTATTTATTTACTTCTATTTTAAAAATAAGTGAAAATGTTATATTTAGAAACCATTTATGATAAATTGGACTACTATATTTTTTTTATACCAATACCAATTTAATTCATTAAAAATATAAAATGGTATAAGATAAGATATATTTTCAAGTATAATTGATTATACTATATAGAGTTTTATTTTTAAATCTATCAAGGAAAAAATATATATTTATTTTTCTTATAATATAAATGAATATATTTTTTTAATATCGTATAACAATAAATAAATATTTTTTATTAAGAAGATTAAAAATAAAATTATATTGAATAAATGAATATTTTATAAGTTAGAAGTAAATATATAGTAAATATAACTCTAAATTATTTTAAACTTTAATTCATAATTAATCGAACCAGTCGATATAATATTAAATATCCAATTTTAAATTTTGGATTGTTTTTACTGTTTATTTAAACACCTTAGTTTGAAACTTTGAATTGTGTGGCTCGTTCAATCATATTTAATTTGAGATTTAGAAGTAATTGGATTGTTTTAGCTTTGTTAATGAATTAAAATATTAGTAAATAATAAAAATAATATTATTAAAATTTATAATAATAAAAATAATATATAAATAATATATTTTACTATAAAATATTTAATTAAATTATGTTAAATTTAATTTAATTTATTGAATATTATTTTTTATTATTATATAATTTTTCGAAAATTATTTACTAAAATACATTCTGTTTTCTTTATGACAAAATAATAAAATAAGTTCACTAGGGTGGGTGAACTTGATGAAATTGTAGGCCAGTGTAGCAAAAGTAAAAACTTTTTCGGAGCATCCAGTTCTTAACTGCATCGGCTCAGAGTGAAGGTCCAACTCAAGCCTAAGTCCAACACAAACGCAGCGCCTTCTTATTAGTCTCTTCGTAATTGTAAAAGCCCTTCGAAATTGGGAATATGAAATCACACTTTTAATTTAATTTAGGAAATATTTGGACAATGGCTTCTTCAAGTCCTCGTAATGTCGAAGAGATCTTCAATGACTATAGTGCTCGTAGATCTGCTCTTGTTCGCGCCCTTACATACGGTATTATTTGCTTATTTTGTTCTCTGATGCCCTAAATCTGATCTTTCCTCAAATTTTCTACTCGTTTACTTTTTTTTTTGTTAATTTATTTCCAAATGGGTGACGAATTTGCTTCCAGACGTCGATGAGTTCTATTCTCTGTGCGATCCAGGTTTGTATTCTATCGTTTTAGTCCCATTTCTTATTTCCTTTTAATCTCTTTGTTTTGTACCGTAGATGAAGGAGTTAATGGGTGCTTCAGCAATTTGTACGTCTTCCTTCTGTTAATTTAGTCATGCTTATATAGACGCTTGAGATTAAATGGAGTTAAAATATACGTTTTGGTAGCCATAAAGTGAAAACTCTGAAGATAGGTATTAGATAGGATCTTGAAGCTTACTAGTTGAAGATTTAATTTTGGACGTTGTATCCCAAGTAAATTGAGCATTTTTGTTTAATTTGTTCTTGCAGGGATGTAGCCATAGTTATTGGGATTTAGGAATGGTTTATTGCCATTTTATGATCTATTATTATTATGTTTCTTTCTAATCTGAAGCGCATAGTTTACCAAGTTTGTTTTACTCTCCTCCTTTGCAGAGAAGGAAAATTTATGCTTGTATGGGCATCCAAATGAGTCGTGGGAAGTGAATCTTCCAGCTGAGGAAGTTCCACCAGAACTTCCCGAGCCAGCATTGGGCATCAATTTTGCCAGAGATGGGATGGATCGTACAGATTGGCTTTCTTTGGTGGCAGTGCATAGTGATTGTTGGTTACTCTCTGTGGCTTTCTACTTTGGTGCCCGCCTTAATCGCAACGAGAGGTTTGTAATTGTCGTTGCTATTTGAATTCTTGCTCCATAATTCTTGTTCATTGCAAAATTTAAGTGACTTGTCTTGATTATGTTTGTTAAGATTTTTTTGGGTGCCATTGGTGGCATCAGTGGTTTTTTTACTCTGTCCTTACGTGAATGAGTTATTGCATTATCGTGTACTTGCTGCAGTTTGTTTTGCATGTATATTGTTGTTAGTTAGGAGTGGCCGATGTGGACAAGTGTTGAAATTTGAATTGTTGAGCAGGGCTGTGTTGTCCATTATTTCCTAACTTTTCAGTGCATTTATAATGTATGACATCCATACCCTTGCCAGTGTCACACCCTAAAGATATGAATATGTTATCAAGAAGTGGAGGATTTTATGTGACATAAATCAGAGTTTATCTTCCATTTCAACAATTCGTTAATGCTTAGCAGTTTTTTTCAACCTGGTGTCTTTTCTCTCAGTTTATATTGTCTTGTTTGCATGAGAAGCCTTAGTCATTGCTTTTAACTTGATAAAATTTAATCTGCTGGTGGCTGAGTAGTGGAAAATAATGAGATTTTTACTAATGCTGTAACATGTTGCACAAGGCCTGACATTTAAACTTGCCTTGCCTGTAGATGTTATGAGAATTTAATTTTTAATCTTGTATTAGTTCTTCAAATGTTTTTGTAGAGAATTATATGGAAAAACAAATTCTTTCTTGGATTTTTGAGAGAAAAGGACATATTTCTCTTTTTGTTATGGGGTTGTACAGGGTAATATTAACGTTTTAACTTTTGAATTGGTGCATGAGGAATCCCTTTTTTTTGTTGTTGGCTGATCATATGGCCTTTTTGATGGAAGAATCACCATTATGAACTTTACATATAGAAAGTAAATTTGTGTTTCTTGTCATGGATGAGTTGAATTCTTTTTATCAAGTTTGTTTATACTGTGAATTTTCTTCAATTTTTTCCTCTGCGAGCCTGCACAATCCAATCCACCATTCTTACATGTGATCTATTCATGTTCTTTTCATACCTAGTCATTTATTCATACGATCTTCCCACTTGCTTACTTATTAATCTTTTTGGTGCTTTGCTTTGGTAGAAGAGAACATAGCTATAACTAGTCCATTTCAGTCTCCTGGTAAATGTTATGATTTGATTTTTTTATTTTATTTTATAAACTAGGCTAATTAGACAATACCAATAAAAAGTAAGTTTTTCAAATAAATAAAAAAGCAAGTTAAAAAGATAAAGTATGGTATGTTTTTAAATTAATTTACTCTTATTCTTCTTAAAGCCATTAATTTACTCAATTTTTTTCCAAATCTACAAATTCCCCCTTTTACTCAAAGATGCTATCTTGAGCGAATCATATTTCCAAACTGATGGTTTTCATTCAACAGGAAACGTTTATTTAGCATGATGAATGATCTGGCCACCCTCTTTGAAGTTGTAACTGGAAGAAACCCAGTAAAAGATAAATCTACAGTAGATAGTGGAAGCAAGTCCAGGAATAGCACAAAGGTATAACTGGTCATTTTCTCAAATAGATGCATGGCAAACCCCTTTTTTGGGAAATTACACAAGTAAAAAAGTAGCACCCCAATAATATTGAATGATGTTCAATATTGAATAGCCTTTAATTTGATGGCGTTTAATGTAAAATGATGGGTTGAAGTTTTTTAATAGTAAATATATATGAACTGGATATAAGGGGTGATATTTTTATTGTTCTCTTAAAATTTTTATTAGAATTTTGTTCTCAGCTATGGTTCCCTTTGATCAATTTTTGTGCTTAAAACATGCATATGCTTATGAGGCACCAAAGCCTCCTTATGAGGCATGTAAATGCACTGTCAGTTGTCCAATTCTCAGGGATGTGAGTTATGTAATGTTATTTAAAAAAAACATGCATTTGCTTATGCAGAGGTCGAATGATGGACAAAGCAGAAATAATTTGAAGTTGCTTGATGGATATGGCGACGAGGAAGATGAGCATGGTGAAACCTTATGTGGAAGCTGTGGAGGAAACTACAGCGCCGATGAGTTTTGGATTGGCTGTGATGTATGTGAGAAGTGGTTTCATGGAAAGTGTGTGAAGATTACACCAGCAAAGGCAGAAAGTATTAAGCAGTACAAATGTCCTTCTTGCAGCATGAAGAGAGGACGACCTTATTGATTATTGAGTAGCTTAATGGTTATGCCATGCCCATCTATTTGTTCTGGTCAGCAGATATCATTGTACATCAGTGATCGTAAAATGTAGTCGGTTTTTGGTTACTAATAATAGCCCTTTTCAGGTGTTTTATATCCACGACAGTCCCTATTCACAAAAATTGGAGCATGTTTCTTCTTCATTCTTAAATTGTACGCTCCTTTGTATGTTTATATTCAATAGCTTTGAAATTTCCCTCTTAATTTATGATTTCTAAAAACTTGATGTTTTTAATTATTAAATTGTGTTTCTTCCAAATTTTCCGATCAATAGACATTGTTTCCTACAGGTGAAGCTAGACTCCTAGTGGGCAATGGGCACTAGATGGCATTCAAGTTAAATTAGGACCCAATTTCCTTTTGATATTAACACTGCCATTGTATTCAAACAAAGTTGTTGATTTTAATTTTTGGTTAAAGTCACAATGGTTTTAAAATTTGAGCTAAATGTACACCGCTTGTAAAAATTTGAAAGCTTATGATTTGATTCTTAAATATTTTAAAATTTTATATATAAATCCTTATATTTATAAATCATATAATTTAGTTTTTAAATTTTAAAAATTTTATACCTAAGTTTTAGTTTGGTTATTAAAATATATATTTTTAAATCAAAATTTTAGTATCTGTGTGAAATTGTAAACGTTTTGAGATTAAATCGTATAATTTAAAAATTTAGAGATATATGTTTGAAGTTTTAAAAAATTAAGAATTAAATAATATGTTTTAAAAGTAAAAAAAATCGCGTGTAAACTTAGTTAAAATAAGAGAATCGATAACTTAGTTAAAATAAGAGAATCGATAACGTAATTTATTCTTAATTTATTGAACTAAAAAGAATAAAAATGAGAGACTCAAAGCAAGCACGTCGGAAATAAAAACTTAATACTAGCCGTTGAATGTAACAAAGTGATCATGGACGATTTTCACTGAGCTAATACTAGCCATTGAATATAGATATTTATATTTTCAGCTTTTTGTTCGATTTTTTATAAATAATTATATAGTTGTTTAACAGGATGTATTGTTTATTATAAAATGGACATTATTAAACAAATTTGTGATCATGTATTATGATGTAATTTCATTTAGAAAAAAAAAAGATGCTACAAGTCTTGTAATTTGTGATAATATATATATTAATCTTATAGTTTTTGATTCAGTAACTATAAATCTCATAGTTTAATAAAGTTAGTCACATTAATCTAATTAAGTGCTTAATACAATTTGTTTTTTGAATTTTATAATATTTGAAAAGGTATCAAAATTATATAAATTTAACAGAGAAGTGCGGGAAACAATAAAAAAATTTACCCCTAAACTCACGTTTTATTATTGCGAGAATTTTAATAAAGTAAATAAAATTTAGATTAAATTGATTAATTTTAAAAAATTATTAAAATTAATATCTCTTTTAAAAAATTTAAATCCGAAATTATTAATTCGAGAAAGCTCACCTAGCGCTTCACTACTGATAGGAAAAACTATTAATTATTTATAGAATAAACTGACATTGGTATAATTGATATATATATTTTGTTCACTCTTTTATTTTCTTTCCAAAAAGTAATATTTATTATTATTAAATAAAATAATAATTCTATTAAATATGTTATTAGAATGTGTATCATATTATTTTGCTTGATATATGCATCAACTAATCACAACATTTTAGATGCAAAAGATAAGGGAGTGGATTCTTTGTTGATATTTATTTAACTTTAAATATCAATTTTTAAATTTAATTTACATCATTTTATATTATTAAACAATTTTTTTATTATAAACAAAATTGAAATAAAAAAAATAATTACTTGGTAAAGATCGGTAAATAAAAAAAATTATTAAAGGATATACTCTCAAAAGGTCATGCATGTTAGTTGTGATATTTATGGCGTAGTATTGTGTCGATAAGATCAAAGAATAAAGAATTATATATGTCTAAGAATTGAATAAAGCTACCAAATATTTATGTGAAAAATCAAATATGATACAATAATTTTCTTAAATTTATACTAAGTTTGAAAAATTACAATATTTAAAATTATATTTTCAAAATAAATCTTTCATTTTTAGAATTGTGTGATAATTAAGTTTCTTATTATTTTATGTCTTTTCTGAGTTGATATGATTCTCAAGTTGTTTTTTTCGATTTCTCTTGCATTGCTTATTCTTTATTTCTAAAGAAACACAAGCCGTACAAAACAATTGGTGGATGTGATTTGCACTAATATTCAAATAGTAGTAACGTTCATGCTTTCCTCCTTAAATTTGGCTGGCTGTAATACCACGTGCCCTTTCACCTTTTTTTAAAAAACATTTCCCTTTTCTTTTCTCACTTTCACGGGTGGGTTGTAACTTGTAAGGCGGAGGTGAACACCATCACTTATTGGATTTGTATGAATAATTCCTCCGCAACAGATTAAAGTATACTCGCCATTTCCAAAGAAAAATAACATATAATGTGAAGGATTGAAAAATTCGTTGAAAATATAAAAATTATCATACTATTATTCAGATTTTAGACACTTTGATATTGATATAAATATTTATCTTGTTCAATAAAAATATATAAAATATCACAACATTATATATTATCGATAAAATATTGTTATAAAAAATGATGAGTTAAAAAATAATAATAAGTTATCAATTTATTATGTGATCATTAAATCAAATTAATAACTTACATGGTTATTCATTAAAATTTAAAAATAATCATATTTTTATTTATTTATATGTTTTTTTATTATTACTTTTTTAATTGGTTTTTAATTTAGTCGTTTATAAAACTTAGGTAGATTTTAAATTATATTACACTTTTGTATTAATATGCTTTTACATTGTTATTTTATCTTTAATAGAATTTTAGTTTCATTGCTTTTTTTCAATGTTATCTTTTTCATATGTCAAAAGGGTGAGAGAAATAATGTGTTTTACTTTCATGATTTATTTTGCTATACACGTAGAGAACATATTTAGGGTAAGAATGTTTTCTAGATTGATTGGTATGATTATACTTTACTTATTTATATGTAAATTGAACTAACGTACAATTAGTTTTTCAAGTCAATTTTTTTTATATTTTGTCTATGTCATTTTATTTTTCTACAAGTTTATCAAGTTGCATTGAAGATAGATTCATCGGATCATAGGATAGTTACACTTTAAAATCTAGGACATCAATTTATTTTTACATTACTCTTATGAGTGTCATGTAGTTAGTGAGAGGTTTTATCATACGAAAATGTCAAATGAGGAGTTTGTAAATACTATGAGCGTTAGTTATTTTCATGGACAAATATTTACATATAAACTTGTTTTTAAGCTCGCTAGTAAGTCTATTAAATAAAATTGAAAAAATCTAAAAACTTCATATAGTAGTATTTCAAATATATATTTTATAACTATAACACATAAGATTACATTCATTCCTTCGTTAGCATATGTTCACAACATTTAAATTATTTTTGTTGATAAAATATTTATTTAAACTCTAATCGATTTATGAAATTATCAATTAATTATTTCTTAAATTTTTTCTTAAATTTGTTTCAATATTTTTAAGATGTATCTTAAAAATAACCTTTTATAATATTAAGATTTTTAATAGATTTTAAATAATTAAACTCAAAAATAATTAACAATATTAATTTTACTATCATATATATATATTATGGTTTAAGGTACACTGGGGCAAAACTATCGAAAATTAAATTGAAAGCAAAAAGGGATAGAATCCATAATTATATTGTGGCAGAGGACATCAGTTGAGACTTCGTATATATCAAGTCAATATATTTATATGAATGGACTAGAGGGCTTGATTATATATATATATATATGAGTTGGGTGGGATTCATTTGCTTAATTTTACAAAGTTAAGTGAATTCATATTATTCGATATATTAGTAAAGAGTAAATTAATTCATAAATTTAATGTTTATTGGATTTGGAGATTAATTTATGTTATTTTTAATTATTTATGATATCATATTTTTATTCTATTTTTTTTATGTTAATATAGTCTCTACTTAATTAGATTTTTATATATTTAAATCATATGATTATATGAGTTATCATAATTATTTAGATTTAATTATTAAATTTTAAATAAATTATTTTTATTAAACTTATGTTAAATCATATTGTTCTAAAATTTACTAGTTGATTTGATTTAATGATATATGTTTTAAATTATCTAATTAAGTAGTCTAGTGAACATTTGAATTTTCCCTTAGGTTATGATTATGGTTTAGATTATTTTTATCTAAAAATATCGTGTATTGTTATTTTATTTTCGTATTTTATTTTTACACACAATTACATGTTTGAACGATTTTTTTAAGCTATTAAATTATAAATTAATAAAAATTAAAAATAACATATTCATTCCATCTAAATTAATTAGGTCTGTATTTTATAAACTTTCAATTAATATTAAAGCAAATATTAGACACATTTAGTGAATTTAATCCTTAGGGACACACACTCTCTAAACCAAATGAAAGAAGATGGGTCATTTGTTAGACCCTAATTATTTGACGGGTATAATTACCCTTATTGGATCTTTCTCAAACAAGATGAAAAAGTCTTAGATGCTATTCTTGATGGTTATGAATCACTTTCGGTAACGAAAAATGGTGTAACAACCATAAAGCCAAAAAAAGAATGAATCATTGAAGAACGCACCTTTAATGGGGCAAACCAAAGAGGTCCAAGCTCAATCTTTGATGCAATGTCAATGTATGAGTTTCATTGTATCTCTGACTGTGATAATGCTAAATATTCATGAAATGCATATACGCTTGTTCATGAGGAAACTTTCTAAGTGAAACAAACGAAATTGAGATTGCTAACATATTAGTTTGATTCTATTAAAATGAGTAACATTGAAACTTTTTGTCAATTCTATGCTCGCTTTTATGATATCACTATTTATGAAAATTAAAAAAAAATAGATTTTATTCATTTACATCTTCTTTTTATTCATTACCTTTTTAATTGGTTTTTTAAGTTAATGAGTCATAAAACTTAGAGAGAGTTTAAACCACATTACATTTTTGCATTAATTTGCTTTTACATTACTTTTTTTTTATCTTTAGGATAGTTTAGCTTCGTTGTTCTCCCCAATGCTTTGTCCTCATATTTCAAAAAGTGGGGGAGAAATAGTATGCATATATGGAAATAACATATTTAGGGTAAGAATGCTTTCAATCATTTTGTCTTATGTTAAACTTCATTGGTATGAATGCATACACTACATGATTATTCTTTACACTTCGTTTATTTCTATGTAAATTGAATTAATGTACAATGAGACTTTCAAGTCAATTTATCGTATGCTTTGTCCATATCATTTCGATTTCCTATAAGCTTATCAAGTTACAACGAAGATGAATTCATCGAACCATAAGATAGTTCCACTATAGAATCTAAGATATCAATTTATTTTTAAATTACTTCTATAAGTGTCATATAGTGAGTGAAGGGTTTTGTCATACGAAAATATCAAAGGATGAGTTTGTAAGGACTATGAGTGTTGTTTATTTTTGTGGACAAAATATTTGCGTGTAAACTTGTTTTTAAGCTCGTTATCAAGTCTATCAATCAAAGTCGAAGAAATATCAAAATTTCATAATAATGCACTTTAGATATATCTTTTGTAACTATTACACATAAGATTGTACATATTCTTTTATTAACATATGTTCACAATATTTAAATTATTTTTGTTGATAAAAGATTTATTTAAACTTTAATCGATTTATGAAATTAGCAATTAGTTATTTTTTAAATGTATTTCAATATTTTTAAAATATATCTTAAACACAACCTTTTATAATATTAATTTTTTTAATAAATTTTGAATAATTAAACTTAATTTTTTTTAATCCTAATGTTAATTATATATATATATTAGGATTTAAGGTTCGTGGGTATGCGGCAAAAACTATAGAAAATTAAATTGAAAGCAAAAAAGTGTAAAATACATATTTATATTGAGGCAAAGGACATCATCAGTTGAGACTTCATATATGTCAATTCAATATATTTATATCAAGGGGCCAGAGGTCATGATTCTATGAACTAGAGACCTCGTCAGTGAAAGTACAATATATATATATATACTTTTACAAAGGTAAGTATATTCATATCATTCTATATATTAGAAAAGACTAAATTAATTCAAACATTTAACAGTTATTGGATTCGGAGATTAATTTACTATCAATTTTAATTATTTATAATATCACATTTTTATCCAATTTGTTTTTTTATGTTCATACAATTATATCAAATAATTATACGAGTAATTATGATTATTTGGATTTAATTATTAAATTTTTAAAAAGTTATTTTTAATAAATTAATATTTATTCTTTTTACTCTATGATTTATTAATTGATTTAATTTAATTGATATATGTTTTAAATCATATATTTAATATTATTTATTATTAAATCTATTATACAATACATACAGATATTTGTGTCTTTTTGTACTAACCTTGATTGTTGTTGTTTTGTGAATATGTGTTATTGACAAAGAGTTTATTGAAATATTGGTCTCTATATGGCTTATATTTATCTGAAAAATTGTAAAAATAGAGCATGTGTTAGTAAGTGAAATACATTAGGATAATATCATAAAAAATATAGCATAAAATCGAGTTTATATATAAATATTTGATTTTCATATAGAAAAATTAAATAATCCAATAGATAAGTTGTTTTTCTCTTTAAGTAATTTGTGTGTTTTGAATTGTTTACGTTTAAAAATATCGTATATTATTAAATTATAAATTAATAAAAATTAAAAATAACATAATTAATTTCGTATTTTATAAATTTTTAATATATATATATATATATATTAAATAAGAAAATTAATTTAAAGTATAAATAATTAGTTGTTTTGATGTTTTATAAAATTTAATAATTGAAATATAATGAATTAGGGCTTGGCACAAAAAGAGAAGCAACTCGAGATATCGATGGAAATATAATCGGAAAGGATAATTGAAAGGAACGATGGAAACGAGCTTGCGAGAAATTCGAAGGAAGAGAACTAACACGAACCTGGAAGAGAGACGCATTCTCGGAGAAAAAAGGACATTTTCGCCATTAAATCAGATTGAGAAAGAGGGAAATGTTCGAGTACAACTTCAAACATTTTAAGCATTTTAAAGAAGCCAAAAATATGTGAGTAGTGGCAACATAATCTATCTATTTTTAAATAGTCTTGGAGATTTAAGAGACTCCACTTGTGATTTACCCACTGGACCCTTCAATCTGATGTAAAGCCTATATTCATTGTAAGTCATAGGTGGATATAGTGCAGGTCTATCTGCTGTCACAAGCTCCTTAGCTGGCTCAATTGGAATGTCATCTTTTGGATTGTAAAAGAATGCTAGTGACAGTCTTTCCTTTGCTGAATTTACCACAACTCTATGCTCAACGCTCTTGTATTTTTCGTTACTCAGGACCTAATCAATTTCAGCATTTTTTTTAATTAAAAATTAAATGGTATCCGAGACGTACACTACCATTAATTATATGTTTAAATAATACACTATTTTTTTTATATATATAAAAAAAAACTCACTCATATAATATGATTCGTATTTAAATAATAACAAAGATATTTGATAATTTATAATATTATATATCATAGTTAAAGTTTATGTATTCAAATCAAAGTGTTAATTATGCATTATACATAAAGATCACATATTTATAAAAGGATGAATGTATGTATAAAAAAATGATTTATTATTCTTAATAATTTAATGTCTTAAGATAATTATTGATGAAATTGAGATAATAATAGTGTCAAAAAGTGAATAGTTATTAAAAGATTATAAATATAATTAACATTAAAATATAATATTAATTAGATAATGAAAATGTGTACAAATGATACTGTTTGCTTAGACAATCAAGTAAGAAATAAAAAATTCTCGACACAAATTAGTGAAAGGATATGAAAGCGATTTTAAAGAACACTACGTGGTAAAGCAATGATGATATATATGGACAACTAACTGTACCAATTATTTAAAAAAGAAAAAGAAAAATTCAACTGCTGATCAGATTGAAAAAACGTTGATGTTTGTCAATACTACTTTACAGTCTCATGCCAATGTCAATTCCTATCCAAAAATTTATTAGATTAATTTATTTGTTCCTTTAATTTTTTTAGATTATAAATAATTTTAATTAGTTTATTAATTTTGTAAAAAAATAGTTAATAATAAATTATATTATTTTTTATTTAAATTATTATTATTTTATGTAAAGTAATTAAAAGGTTATAAAAATATGAGCTATTAACAATAATAAAAGTGAAATTTAATATGAAATAATTTTTAAAAAAATTAATTAATGAAAATTTATATTATTTTAATAATTTTTATATAAAAATTATTATATTATGTAAATTAATTAAAATGCTATTAAAATATGAATATTTAACTATCGTAAAATTAAAATTTAATATTAAATAGTTTAATAAAAAAATAAATAATAATAAAATTTATATAAATATATATATTTAATTTTTTAATAAAAATTAAAAATTAATCACATGATAATTAATAAATATGAAAAATAAATATTTTATATTAAATATAACTTTATTATTATTAAATAATCATATTTTAATCGTATTTAATCACATATTAAAAATAATATAATTTATTTTTAACTTATCATTTTTATAAAATTAAATAATATAAATTATTTAATTTAATAAACGTGGATGATATTTAAAAATAAAAATTCAGGTTAACTAAATTAAAACAAATGACTTTGGCCGCAACACCACGTGCCCTTTCAGCTTTGTTTTTTTAAATAAAAAATGTATTTTCCTTTTTTTCATTCTTTCACGTGTGGGTTGTAAAGCAATAAATATAATTGGAGGTAAACACCATCACTTATTGGGTTTACACCTTGGTATGAATAATTCCTCCGTATTAACGTATACTCGTCCAAAGAAAAATAACTATGAAGGATTAAAAAAATCATCGAAAATATAGATCTTATCTTACATTATTTAAATTTTATATACTTTGACATCTATATATAATATTAATATTGTTTCTCAAAAATATTAATTTAAGTTTTACAATATTATGGAAAAAATATTGTTGTTAAAAAATATTATTATTTTTACCAACATATTGCAATACTATAGATATTTTGTGACACTGTCGGCAAACATCGACAAATGTCTTTTCGGATTAAAAATTCTAAATAATTTATCTTTAAATATATTAATTTATAGTCTTTTTGCATATTCAAACAACTCTTTTTTTTTTACAATATTTTATACCTATTTTCACATGTTATTTTGTCTTTATTTCATTATTTATTAGTATTACCCTTACCTTTTGTTTTACATAATTTTATATTATGTACGGTTGTAATTTGTTCATTTATAATATTGTTATAATTATAATTTAAATAATTATTTTATATTTTAATTATTTATTTTATAATTTTTTTATTAGAATAAATTTTTAAATATATATATATATATTAAATAAAAAAATTAATTTAAAATATAAATAATAGTGACAATTAAATATATATTATAAGAAAAAATAAGGAATAATAAAATTTAAATAAAAATTTATTTTAATATATATTTTAATATTTAGTAAAAATTAAAATATTAATAATCATAAAAAAAATTAAAATTTAATATTAATTTTAACTTTATCATTATTAAATATTAATATTTTAATAACGTTTAATTATATAACAAAATAATAATATTTTAATATAAAAATTATTAAAAAATATAATTTATTTTTAATTTATAAAATTAAATAATTAAATAATATATTTTACCTTAAAAAATTAACTAATATTTTTTCTTTGAAAAAAATAATTCGTGTTAACTAAATTAATACAAATGACTTTGCAAAAATAGAATAAAATAAATAAATAAATGAGGTCCGTTAAATTTAATGGTGTATGTACTTATCAGTTGTCACTTCTCGTTTTTAGAATTCCGGGAGTGGAACACAAAAAATCTGGCATCAAAACCAGCAACTTGACCCATTCATATGACGCCCCGACGAGTGCTGATGATTTTTTTTATTTTTATAATAGACTCATTCATGCATAAATCACAAAACATGTAACCGTTAGATTTTGTAGATGAATAATTCCGTTAGTTCTGTTGAGTCATGAGTGTACATGCATCATGTATAATTTAAATTTTTTAACTCCAACAATAGTAATGCTAATTATACATATCTCACTAATATTATTTAATAAAAATATAAAACATCTTCTTTACCATAGAGTAAAAATAAATCTATTTTTTAAAAATTAAGATTTAAAGATCAAAACCATGTTTGTTATTACGATGTTTATTATTAAATTAAGTATAGCTTATAACAACTAATAAAATATATAATTTATTTTTGAACTTAGATAGAGTGATAATGAAATAATAATAAGGATATTTAAAAAAAATTCATCTTTAATAATTTTTATACATAGGAGGATATAAAAACTATGAGCCCAAAAATATTTACAATTTTAAGTTATATTATCATTTAGAAACTTAATTATAACTCTAAATTCAAAATCAGTTCGTGAGTTATAGGATTGATTAGACTTATAAAGAATACTTTTGGTTTACTATTAACTTTCCTTGAGATAGACGAGGATGAAGAGGTCAAAAACCTAACTTTAATAATAACTTAGAAACTCAGACTCTTTGAATAAAAAAAAAAAACTTATAAATTATAAGATTTTTTAGGCTTATAATCAAGATTGTTACTTTACTCTTACATAATGTTATAACGTGATACTTAACATTATCATTTATCAAATCATTTTGAAATGAATGATAGAAGAACTCAACGAATATAATTTGCTAAAATTAAGGTTAATTTTCAAGGAAAAAGCAAATATTAATTTCTATAATTATAAAAAAAAAACGAAATAAGAAATCACCTGAAGTTGATCGCCAATATTTACAATAAGAGCATGAGGAGCAGGTTTGACAGTTATCCAATCATTAAATCTGCGGACTTGAAGACCAGTGACGTGGTCATCTGGAAGAAGAATAGTCAAACCACCTGGGTCTGAATGCGATGACAAGCCTAGTGTCAATTCGGGCTGTGGACATTTTGGGTATAAATTCACCCTCAAACATGCTCCTACGTCTTCCCCTCCAAATGCATTTTGAAGAAAACTCTCTTCTATTCCCAAGTTTACTGACAACACCTTCATTAACTTCCCACATAACTTCACCATTTCCTTCCCATACTCTTCAATTACTCCCCTGCTTCCATACAATTTACATAATATAAATAATTACAATATCATTTAGTTTATTAAATAATTCGTTTAATATCTTGATTATCAAATCAACAATATTTAAATTTTAAATTTTTATTTTTCAAGATTGAATGTAAAATTTGATTATCATATATATAGGTTTTATTTTAAAAAAATAAAAAAAATAATTATGAAATATATAAAATAAAGAACCTGGAATTGGATGGTTGAGAAGGCCACTTGTTGTAATCTTTCAAAGATAAAGGAAGGTAGTGAAGGTAGTAATAGTCAACCCAATCAAGAAGGGTACCCTTTTCAACTCCAAGTCGACTTCCATATCCTTCGTATGTTTTGGGTGAATTTGCATAAACCTGTTTCTTTTCCATCGGCAATTGGAAAAATTCCCGCCAAACTTGCCTTGTTTGGTCCAACAACTCAGCCTTTACACCATGGTTTACTATTTGAAAGAAACCCCATTCCTTACATGCTTCAGATATTTGATCAGCTACTACTTTTTCCTGATCATTATTATTCTTACTCATGTAGTACCGATTCTCCCCAAATCCATATAAGCCTTCCAGATCAATAATTGGGATATTAATGTTATCTTTGTTCACTTCTTCGGATTTTATTAACGTCGACGTTGGCCTTTCAGGTGGAGGTTTGATATACCGGTCCGGGATTTCACATAACCCACTCTCCGACAATGATTGCACTCGTACTATTGGTTCTGGCCAGTCTTCTGAGCTTCTTGTCTTCATATTTAATTTATGCTTTTTGGTTTCCTACAGAACTTGGTGAGCTTCATTTATATGAGAAGAGAAGTGTCGAATAATTAATTACTTTCTTTAGTTTTTTTTTGTAATTATTTATTCATTTTATTTGAAAAATGTATTTTAAAGTTTATTTATGTATGAAAAATATATTAATTAAACATAAAATTAATTTTATATTCAAATTTTCATTAAGTATAAGAAAATAATACATTTGAAAAATGTATGTTTATATTTTTAAATATATATATATATATAATGAATTAATTTTTAATCTAAAATAACTTAAATTTTTTAACAATTTTTTTGCATTAAAATTAAATAAATTTTTTATCATCTAATGTGTTACTTTATATATTAGACATATTTTATTGAAAATTATGTTAAACTTTGAAAGAAAACAAATTCTTAAAATGTTTGAGTAATTTTTTATGTACCTACCTATATAAAAATATAAACATTTATGAATATCTTAAAAATATATTTTATAAATTAGAAGAATAATCCATATACTTAACTTAACAATTGAAATATCTAGGCACTACACCTTTTATATAACGAGAAAAAAAAAACTTTTGTATGTGACAAGTGTATATTAGTAAACTGGGAATGTTAACAACAAATAATATATACTCATTTTGCACCTATATAATTTATATTTTATCATGTGTTAATATTATTTAAAAAATTGAATTATCTTTTTAATTTTTACAACAATTATAACACATGACATGTGATTAATATAAGAGGTTTTTCATAAAAAACTACTAGAGATTTTTCATGTTATCTATAAATTGACTCATAAAAGTTTCTATGATTAGCAATGCTAATATCATACTTTTGTATTGATTTTGCACCTATATTTTTTAAATCGTAACATGTGTCTAAACTTTTTTTAAAATTATTAAAATAATTTAATTTTTTTAAATGATACTAATAAGTGGTAAAATATATAATGTAGATGCAATAATGAATATAAATTGATGTCATTATTATTTTCTCTTTATATAATATATTAAAGGAAAGAAAAACTAATTACCACAAATTTGTTACATGATATAGTTGTAAAAACCATGCATTACTCTGTAAAAAGTAATTACTTAATACTTAAGTCAAATGTAATGCAAATTTAATACATTTTTTTATTTAAAAACGAAAATACTTAATATTTGACTAAAAAAAATTATTTCTTATAAATTTGTGATAAATTATCAGTGACATAGAATAAGAATATTATATGATATAATTATAATATAAAAACATATTTAAAAAAAAACACATGTATCTAACCTACTTTAAAAGTAATAATAATAACTCTTGCTCTTCTCTTGGAATAATTTATAGTTTATTGGTCAAATAGTAGTATATGAAATTAAGGGTAACATATTGAAATTATTTATTTTTGGTTAATTTGAATCTGATTCGATTCGAACGGATTTAGATGTTTTCAATCGAAATTCAATTTAATGATATAATTAATCTGAATCGATATGAATTCAAATAAATCGGATTTTTTGGATCATATAGAGACATATTGATATTAAAATTTATTTATGAATTATTATTATATATAAAATATGATATACACAAATTTATATTTTTATATAAATATTATTATTTATAATTACAACTTAAAAACTCTTAAGAATAAGAAATATGTTTGTACAATTATTAAGTTATTATAAATATTTATATTTATTTTTTAAGTTAAAATAATAATATAATATAATTATAGTAAGTATAATATTTAAATGTAACATAATATAAAATAAAATATGTATATATTTATAATTTAATAGTAATTCAGTTTTAATCAAATAATATAATGGATTATAAAATTTGTAAAATCCAAATATATTATATAATTTTAAATCTAAATAAGATCCAATTGTTAAATTTGTAAATTTAATTCCATCCAAATATGATATATTGTATCAAATTTTTCAATTTAAATATAACTCTATATGAAACTTACTTAAATGTTAAAATTTCCAATTACCGGATTTATGATATTCCAAATTCGCATATCGACAATGTATATCTACCCGCGTATGGTGTGAAAAGGATCACAATACCTTGTCAGATTCGCAAATGAAGTTTTGCGGCTACGCACCATTTGAAAGAAACTTTACCACTTGTGTTAGTGAGCTGGACAAACGATCAAATACAAGTTGTACAAATCTGCCCCCCACAAAAGATGCACGCAAGTCGTTCGATTTATATATGTGGTTCTGTGAAGTGTAAACTAAACTGCATGTTTTGATCAATGAAACCAGCTGCAAGTTGAGCACGTTTAGTTTCCGAATGATGAAAACTATAGCTATATATGATGTGGAAATGACTGTATATTTTTTGTTTTATATTTGTGAGGGTATGTTTCAACTCTCAATCCGGGAAAGGGATTGAAACAAACCATATTGTATGTTGAAGATTATCAGGAATGTTTGCAACTTGTTATTGCATATGAATTATGGAGTAAATTTGGAAAAGCAATATTGAAGATGAGTTCTCGTCCGCTAAGAGATCTAGCTATGAAAAACCAAGTTTACGTAAGCATAAATTAATGGATCTAATTGCGAAATAAACAAACTAAAGAGATCAAAAAAAGGTAAAATAAGTATATTACTTTCAGTTATTAAAATTATTCTTAAAACTTTAAATGATCAAAATTGATTTTTTCTTAGTTAGTAATTTCTAAACTCTTAACATCACTCAAATATATGTTGTATTGTAATAAATTTATATGTTGAGTTTAGAAACCATAACACCCCTTTTATAGTCGTGTTTTCCATCAAAGCATCGGCACCGTACTAACTTCACCCATAACCGACGAGCTCTTTAATGACATAAACGTTTGGACCATTAAATGATCTATTAAAGAAAAACAGAAATAAAAATTGGAGAGTTAAAACGAATTATTAGTTACATTCTCTCACTTGGTACAAACGTTCAACTTAATCTCATCCATTATCTTTTGTAAGAAATAAACACATAAATCATGACGATAGGTCCTCTAAGAGCAAGTATTATTTTTCATGTATTACAATGTATTTAGTTTCTCAGGTATTAATTTTATGTGATAACAAAACTTAATGAACAAATCTTATATTTATTCTTGGTCCTATACAAAATATATTTTCTTAAATAAATTAAAGTGTACATAAATATGAAAAAAATATCATAATATATAAGAGTTTTAGTAATAAACTATATATATATACTTACAAAATAGAACCAGTTCCCATTTTCTCTACGTAATCCTTAAATTTCAGGGGTATCATACCCTTAGTCAAATAATTAACAATCATCAACTTGGTACTAACATACTCAATGACCACTTTATTTTCCTTAACATGTTCTCTTATGGTCAAGTATTTAATATTAATGTGATTAATACGACTATCATTCTTATTATTCTTAGTCATAAACACAACAACTGAGTAATCATAGTACAATCTTAATGGTCTAGAATTATAGTCAACTACTCTAAGCTCATAAATGAAATTCTTCAACCATACACCATGTGATGTATCTCAAAACAAGATACAAACTCGGCCTCCATAGTAGAAGTAGCATTCAAGGACTACTTCACATTCCTCCAAGACATGGCTCCACCGGCAAGCATGAAAATGTAATAAGATATTGATTTGCGTGAATCAACATAACTAGCAAAATCCGCATCAGAGTATCCAATTACTTCCAGATCGTCGATTCTTCTATACATTAGCATATAGTCCTTGGTTCCTTGAAGGTACCTCATCGCTTTCTTAGCAACTCCCCAATGGTCCAAATCTAGATTACTCTGATATCATCCCAATATTCCAACAACAAATGTAATGTCAAGTCTTGTGCAAACCTGAGCATACATTAGGCTTCCGATAGTAGAAGCATATGTATTGTTCTTCATTTGTTCTCTTTCAAAATCATTCCTTGGGCATTGGTCCAAATTGAACTTATCGTCCTTCATAATGGAAGCAACACTTGGTGAACAATTTTTCATCTGAAATCTCTCTAAAACTTTATTGATATAGGTTTCATGAGATAAACCCAAGACACCTCAAAGTTTGTCTCTATGAATCTTAATGTCATTGACATAAGATGCCTCACCCATATCTTTCATATCAATTTTTTTATAGAGGAATTGTTTTACCTCATGTAGCAAACTTTTATCATTGGATGCAAGCAAAATATCATCCATATATAGCACCAAAAAACAAATCTTACTCCCACTAAACTTCTGGTATATACATTGATCTATGATGTTCTCTTCAAAACCAAATGAAGTAAAGATGTTATGGAATTTCAAATACCATTGACGAAAAGCTTGTTTTAATCCATATATGGATTTAGTAAACTTACATACCAAATGCTCACCATTACTAGAGAAGAATCTTTCAGGTTATTTCATATAAACCTCTTCCTCTAGGTTACCATTAAGGAAAGTTGTTTATACATCCATTTGATGAAAATCCAAATCAAAATGGGAAGCCAATGCCATGATCACACGAAGTGAATCTTTCTTAGATATAGGAGATAATGTCTCTGTGTAATCGATTCCTTCCCTTTGAGTGAATCTGTTGGCAACGAGTCTTGCCTTATATCTCTCGGTGTTGCCTTGTAAGTCTTTCTTAAACACCTATTTACATCCAATGGTTTTTACACCATCAGGTAACTTGACAAGATCCCAAACTCATTTAGATGGCATAGAATCTATCTCTTCTTTTATGGAATTGCACCATAAGTTCAAAACTTAGAACTCATAGTCTGTGAAAACGTATCAGGATCATTTTTGGCTCCAACATTATAGTCACACTTTTTATAGATACAACAATAATCACTAGGAATCACCAATTTCCTTATTCTTGTAGATCTTCTAAATGCTACTTCAAAACTCTCTTGAGTAGCATGATCATGTTGTTTAGCTGGTTGTTCAATAGCTTCAGGCATTTTTTGAACTTCATAATTTATTGGACCAGGATCAATAACTTATGGTACTTCTTGGACTAGCTCTTCAACACGTGTTTTTTCTTAAGGCACATTATTAACAACAACGATCAATCCATTACTTGAAGTGGCACATTGAGCATCTAAATGATCTTTCTCAGGACCAATGCCCTGTGATTGATCACTCCTATTAATCAAGTCATTCCCAATAAAACCTATATCTTTTAGATATTTCAGCATATCCAAGGAAATACCCACTAGTGGTCCTTGGGTCTAACTTATTCTCTTGTGGATTATAAATCCTCACTTCAGATGAGCATCTTCAAACGCCCATATGTTGCAAACTCTCTTTCCAAACTTTCCATAATTCAAATGGCATCTTTGAGATAGCTTTGGTTAGAACTCGGTTTAATATATAAATAATTTTTTTAAGCTTCAGTCCACAAGGATTTAGGAAGATTATAGTAACTAAGAATATTTCATACCATGTCCAATCATGTTTGGTTTTTTTCTTTCTGTTACACCATTATGGTCTGGTGAACTAGGCATAGTGTGTCGGGTGAAGAAACTTGACAAACAGACCTAGTTCTTATCCATTCTCATTATATCTACCATAATATTCACCACATTTATCTCATCTTTGAGCTTTATTTGCTTTTTGTATTGTTTCTCTACTTCAAATTTAAAGCCCTTAAAGGCATCTTATGATTCACTACTATTATGAAGCATATAGAGATACATATATCGAGAAAAATCATCAATAAAAGTGATAAAAAATTTCTGACATTGAATGTCCATGTTTGGACAACATATATCAGTATATATGATTTCTAATATGCTTGACTCATATGTGCACTTTTCTTTGACTTGTTAGTCTATTTTTCCTTAATGCAATCCACACATGTCTCAAAATCCATAAAATCTAAAGTACTAAGTACCCTATCTTTCACTAATCTTTTAATTATTTCTATGGAGATATGTCATAATCTAGTATGCCATAAAATAGAAGAGTCGTTTTCAATAATACACCTCTTAGTGCCAACTTGAACATGCATAGTGTTATAAGTGGTATTATTTCGTAAATTAATACAGCATTCCTAACGCAATCAGATTTATTACATAAAAAGAAAGATGTTTCTAAAAAGTGAAAGGAATAACCAAAAGATACTAAGTCTTGAAATCGAAATCAAGTTTCTAAAGAAACTTGATACATAAAAGGTCTTTTTTAATTCTAAAATAAAACCACTACTTAAAATCAAACTGCATGTTCCTACAGCCTTCATATGTGAGCCCATTTTATTACCGGATAAGATGTATTGCTCACTTCTCTCTGGCTTCCTTAGGTTTCGCATACCTTGTAAAGAGTTTGCATCAAGGATTGTTGATCCATAGCCAATCCACCAAGTGTTAATATTAACATTAACCATATTAGATTCATAACAAAAAAAGAGGTTGGATTACCTTTACCCTCAAGCCATTTTCTGGAATTTGATACATTCATTCTTCATGTGTCCCTTCTTTTTACAAAAGAAACACTTGGCTTCTTTCTAAATATAAGCCTGGGTGAAACTATCCCTTTCCCTTTCTATTTGTATTATTGAGATTTTTCTTTCTCGTATATCATAGCCAACATTGCATTCTCACCAAATTTCATAACAAACCTTCTTTCCTCTTTAAAACACACATGGTCATTAGTTCATTAATTGACCATTTATTCTTATGTATGTTTTACGAGATGTTGAATGACCCATACTGATGTGGGGGAGTGTTAAGGATATAGTGCACCAGGAAAGATTCTAACTTCTCAATCTCAAGATTCTTAAGTTGGTCTACAATGTCCCTTATTTTGCATAATGTGCTTGCATACACCTTTCACACTAATGAGTCTTAAGGAAGAGAATTTCATAATAACGGTGCTTACGAAAGCCTTATCTGAAGTAAGGAACTGATCATTAATGACCTTTAACAAGTCTCGAACATTGTTATATTGATCAACATAACCATGAATACCAACAAAGATCTTAGTCTTGATAAACATCACCCTAAAGCGATTAGATCAATCGCATTATTGATAAAATGTGATATTCGTAAGAGTAATGGTTTCAACAATTTTAAGTGGTTCGTTTTTATTAATAGAATAGTCAATATTCATCCACCCTAGATGAATAAAAATTATTTCCTTCCAAACTTTATAATTATCCCTTTTCAATTTGGGAATATCACAACAAATATAAGAGAAATTCACAGGGTTTGAAGTTATGATTAAAAATTATATGCTTATTAAAATTTGAGACCTAAATTAAAATCATTATTTATCAATGTAAATCATGAAAAATATGAATCAAGTAACATAAAACTTGCATGTGAGTTAAAGTTATAATTCAATTAGATTTATCTTAACTTTACAATAAAACTATCAAATTATGTTTATTTTTTTAATTCTTGTGTGTAAATTAGAAAATATAATTTGATATTTTATCCTAATTATCACATTAAATGTAATAAAAATTCATGTGGGATAAGATTTATTATATCACATATAATTAATCACAATTAATATTTATTTTTCTAAATGTGACCTTAAATAAACCTTATTATAGTTTTAATTAATAAAAGATATTGTATCTACTCTCTAATTAATTAAACTATATGAATAAATTAAATATTAACTAAATCATTAGGTTCAATTATCGCATAAAATCATAAAAAATATTAATTTAATTTCAAATGTATAAATATTATTTATCTTAAGATTGCATATATAAATAAATGACAATGAATTATACAAGCAAAATAAATAATATAAGCACTAATTAAATCTATAAAGAGTCATTACTAATTAATTATATTATACATAAATTATTTAACCAAATTTTATATGTATAATACATTATAAAAATTTTACATACAAATATAAAAAAAAAATTAAGCATAATGAATTTAAACATAAATTTTATTATGCCAAAAATTATTTAATAAATATCACATTATATATTCTACATGTGACAAAACTAAGTTAAATAATTAATCACATTAAAATAATATTTAATTTTTTTTAATAAAAATTGAATTTCGAATACATATAATAATAAGTCCTATACATGTAATAATACAATATGCGATATGCCCAATGGTCTAGTCACTTAACATTCTTTCATGAGACCCAGTTTTGAGTCCTGCGAACAACATTTTTTTTTCTAACAAGTCATCTTCAACCTCTAACCCAGTAAGCGTGACCCGGTTACCACCCTATTGGAGCCTTAGATGTTTCTCTCAATTCCGATGATAAAAATTGGTGTTCTTTTTATCAAAATTCTCATAATTGAATTTCTAAATGATTCCCATCATAAGCAATTTATCACTAGTTATTTAAATTGATCAATTAATTACATACTCAATTAACTAAATTAATTAACGATAAATTAATTTGATTATTTAATTATATACTTAAATAATAAAATAAATTCATGTAAAAATTAAAACTGAAAACTAATACATAATAAAAAATAAAAAATAAATAAAATATTGTATATTTTGTTAAAAATTACAATCTTGATACATTAAAATTACCCACAATTAATTATAAAATTAATTATTTATAGAAAAATAATAAATTAAAAAATTATTCATAAAAACAATCTTGGTGCTTTAATTCTATTCTTCGATTTATTTTATTACCTCTTAAATCTTATTCTCACTTGTTTACTTCAACTTTAGTCCATAATTTTTGTATTTTTTAATATTTTTTCTCAATTTTTGTGCAATTCTCATAGCTTTTAATTGGGTGTTATTTTATATTTTTATTAAAAAAAATTATATGTTTAGAGTTGTATATTTATATATTGACAAAAAAATTTGTATTGAAAAAAATTTGTATTTATACCGATAATACACGAAATTCAGGATTAAAAGGATACACGGCGAGAAAATAGCACTGAGGAATAGTAATGCGCGGGCTGGCTGGAGGAGCACATACGAAAACACGACATGTCGTATGGAGCTGGCATTGGATCAAACGACGTGCATGGCATCGTTTGTGTCACAGAGTGCGTTAAAATGGCGCCATTTCAAGTGCATGGTCTAAGTACATCCACGGTTCTTTTGAATACATCAACTTGATAAATAAAAATAATAAAAATCCTTGAAAAATCTTTAAAATTATTATTTTTTCAAAAAATATAAAATAAATAATTTTAATTTATTATTATAATAATATAAATATAAAAAATATAAATTATCAATATTATTATTATTTTAATTACTAAACAATAAGGTGATATTTAGTTTGATGGAATATAAATAAATTAAAATTAATTCTTTCCATTTTTGTGTTTTATTGGGCTGAATAGAGTATACAGAACGAAATCAATTATTACAGGAGAAAGAATCACAATTCTTTCTACCCCTTTAGGAATCATGATTTTATTCTTATCTCAATTATTTTTTTCAATATTATCCTCACTCTAAATATAGCCCTAAACTCAAATCCAAAATCTCAAAACCTAAAACCCTAAACCCAAAATCCCAAATACAAATCCTAAAACCTTAAATCCTAAACCCAAATCTCAAATACCTAAACACTAAACCTAAATCCCAAATCTCAAAACCCTAAATCCTAAATCCCAAAACCCAAAACCCAAAACCTTAAACCCCAAAACCTAAATCTTGAAACCCTAAATCCTAAACCTTAAACCCCAAAACCCTAAACCCTAAATCCCTAAACCATAAACCCTAAACCCCAAATTCTAAATCATAAAACGCTAAACCCTAAATCCAAAACCCCAAATTCTAAAACCCTAAACCTTTTAAAAAAATAATAATTTTAACTCTAAACTTTAACCCAAAACTATAACCCTAAACCCTAAACCCTAAATCCTAAATCCCTAAATCCTAAATCCCTAAATCACAAACTTCAAAACCCTAAACCTTATTTAGAAAAATAATTATTTTAATAATGTATTTTGTCTGACGAAAAAATAGTAATTAAATAAAATTATTTGAATTTTACTGAATATAGAGGTATTAAGGTAATTTAGATTTTTTTTATTTCATTCCTGTGGCAAAACAAACAGTATAATCTTAATTTCGAGCTTGATTTCAGTGATTAAACCAAATAACATTGTTTCTTTTCCATTTTATTCCATTTTGATTCTAATTTCATTTCACAAACTAAACGCTTACTAAGTATTTATAATCTATATAAAAATGTTAGTATAATTTGTAAATAATTTACATTTCATTGGATAAGTATAATAAGATTCCAAACTCCAAATATAATTTGATAAAAATTATTTATAACTCTTATTTTCAAAGGCTCAATAAAATAAATAAGAAAAACTTAATTTGTATCGGTTAAAAGCATATCTTGATTCAACTAATTTTTTTATTTTAAATTTTGATTTTATTTTTTTAAGACTAGTTTTTGAATTCATTTTGATGCATAGATATGATTCAATTTTTATAAAATATATAATAACATTAATTATTAAACAATATTAATTATTATTTTAAAGTATTTATTTTATAAAATAAAAGAAAAAAAGTTTTTAAATATAAATTTTTAATTTATTTTTATTATAATTAAAAATTGTTGTTAAAATATTTATAAGATAGTTTATAAAAATATTTTTAAAATAAATAGTTAATTAATTTATTAATATTTTTGATAAAATGGGGTTATTTTCTCCTTTTTGTATCAAATAAAGAAAACATTAAATTTTGGTTCATAACGTTAGGTGTAAAAAATCATATCAACTAGACCACAAATCAATAGTTTATTAGTGTGTAATTGTAAGTTTTAATAAATTATAAATATAATATAATATTGTGGTCTAATGGTAGGTTTTAATAAATTTATTAAATATAATATAATAATATGTGAAATGATTTAATTAGTATTTTTATTATATAATTTATTTTTATTAATAGAAGTTAATTCTACACGAATAATAATATTTTTATATAAAAATAACTTATATTAATTTAATATTTATTTTAATTAATATGAGATATGATATAATCTAAACGTAAAAATTATTAATTCAATAAAATATGATATATTGATAAGTGAATTGATAGAAAACTAATTAATTAGATAATTATGTATTGTATGAATTATTATTCTTAATGTAATAAAAATAATTGTATTATGTAAAATAACTATTTATAAAAAATTATTTATTAGATAGATATTTTTGTATCTATTAGAATAAAAAAAATAACAAGAAATAAAAAAAAAATATTTATTATATAAATATTTTAATATTTATTATCGTAAAAAACTAAAAACTAAAAGCAAATAACAAAAATATAATATATTTATATATTTATAAATGAATTTATCCTATATTTATTAAATAAATAATTATAAATTTATAAATTATCACATTAATAAAAATAATTATTTATAAAAAATATATTTATTATGTAAATATTTTAATATTTATAGATATGAAAAAATTAAAAAAAACAGGCAGATAACGATAAAAATGATGTTGATGTACTGTTTCAGACTTTTTAATATATAAGATATATTAAAAGAAGAAAAAAGTGAAGCATAATGTAACTATTACAAAATTATATAAAAAATTATTCGTTTTTAAATAAAATACTAAAAATTTATTAATTATAAAAAAATATCTAAAATAAAAATAAATAAAATATATTAATATTAATATTAATATTTTTAAGTTATTAGTTGTTTTTAAATTAATTTATATATGTTTAAAACTATTTAAATTTATATTTTTTAAATTATAATTAATTTTAAAAATATACATATATTTACGTGTTATATTTTTAATATTTTAATTTTTAAAATATTTTTTATAATTAATAAATTTGTAAATTTATAATCTCCTACTCTGAAATTAATAAATTTTATTAAGTAATAACATTCTGTTATCTATTATCTTTAAAATAATATATTTATACTTGGATTGCTCGGGAAGGATTTACTCAATAAATAAAAGCATAATTGATTGAACCCGTGCAACCTGCTCTTAACAAAAGCACTTATTCCCTCACAACCGGGCAACAGACTGCCATTATACCTGCATAAAGTTGGGAATTTTTGGGGTTGACAAAACTATACTTAATTAAAGAATTAAAAAATTAATCTTCAAATGCTAATGGAGATTGTGCAATAGAAAAATAAAACTCAAAATTATATTTCATTCAGTGAGCAGGTTTTGTTTTTGGTTCTGAATAGGTATATTGTAACTCTTGTACGGAGTATTACTTAAAACTCAAGGATTATTTGTTTTAGAAATATTAAATGCATATATTTATATTAACATTAATTATAATATAATATAGTTATAATTATTTTAAAAATGAATGAATTTATTGTTTCTAAATTAAGTTATTTTATCATAAGATAGATAACTGTTGACATAAATATAAATGTGCATTTAAATTCATGTATTTGTAGGTAATATTTATTTTTTACTAATTAATTAACAAATCATACTTTTTATTAAGTGCTAACAATATTTTTAATTACACTATTAGTTTTTATTTTAATTATTATTTAAGTAACACATATAAATTTTATTCTTTTTTAAACTCTTTTCATATTTTTAAGTAAAGTTAATATGCAAAATAAAGTAAAATTTATATGTGTCAGTTAAAAATAATACAAAAATATATATAATTAAAAATGTTATTATTACTGTTATTTCTTTTAATCAAGTAATTTATTTTTTATTTTTTATTAAATCAATACAATTTACTTGAAATAAACAATAACGACACCGTTTTCTTTAAAACAAATTTTACTTCATACATGCTTACTTTCTTCTGATATTTGGAGAGGAGACTCATGTAATAACAGAGAATGCTCATTATCTCTGTCACACGGTCCTAACTTTGTAAAATGTTAACCCCACAACTTACAAAAAAAAAATTATTCTTAAAATAGATTATGAAATATTCATTTAAATCAATAAAGTTTGAAATTGTTATAAATTTTTTAAATATATATATATATACATTAAAAAAATTAATTAATTAAAATATATTATAAAAATAATAAATAATATCTCTAACAAACAAAGCTGTCAAAACATTTACACATGACATGAACTATCACCCGTATGATATTAATTTATTAATAATCTATAAATTTATACAGATATTTTACATCATATTAATAATAATGAGGTGAGGATATTGTAAATCCCAAATTTTCTAAAAATAATAGGAAAAAATATGTAAATACTACATTTAAATATACTAATTTATTATACTTAAAAATACATAAAATTATAAATTCATGAATATTTTTAAAATTTTATATCTTTTTTTAAACATAAATCTCAAGTATAATATTTATGTAATAAATGAAAAGTTATGGGTGCATTAAAACTTTTAATAACTTATTTTATAAATTTGTTGAATTTTTAAAATAATATCTTCAAATTAGTGGATTAAAATGTATAAATAATCAAAATTTATAGAACAATTCCACCTCACATAAAAAAAATACTTTAATTTTATAATTTTTAAATTAATTATTATTAATCTTATTAATATAAAAAATTTGTACATATAATTTCATAATTATTAAAAATAAACATGTAATTTTTATAATTATTTAAAAAATATATTTTTAATTCTTTCTTTGAAAGTAACCAATCTTTACGGTGAAAGATCAAATTTTGACAGCAACAAAATTAATAATATATAATTTAAAAATTATGATATTAATTTTTTTTATACATTATAACTATGCTTATAATATTTTTTGGTTATAAAAAAATTAATAATATCAACACAATATAAATTATTATTAATAAAAAAATTCATTAATTATAGCTTTTATCTGATAATAATTCCCATAGCCAAACAAACTTAAGGTTGATTTTTCACTTCATTTCATAGTTTAAAACGATAGCCAAGACGTCTTGACCCACAACAAGCAGCCACAGCAACATATACAAACATGTATAATGGTTCCACCTCAGCGCCGCCACCTACGCCGTCAACACAACCCACAAATCTCTTTTCGACTTCCAACGCTGCTGACGCTCTCTCTCACCTCCTCCACCGTCTTCCTCCTGCTCTTTCCCTCCCTACTCGACGCTCACCTCCCGCCACGTGTCCATCCACCATCTCCTTTTCTGACCACTCTTCCAACCCTAACTTTCTCAATCACCTCCTTTCCTCGTGTTCTCAACACGGCTTCTTTCAACTCATTAACCATTCCATACCATCAGAGCTGGTTATCTCGGCCGAGTCAGAAGCACAATCTATATTCGACCTCCCTACAGACCAGAAAGAATCGTGTTTTCCCAAAAACTGGCCCTTGGGGTACGAAGTGGATCGGGACAATGAAGAAGAAGACGATATTAATCATGAACTGGGTGAGTCATTTTGTTTGGACGTGTCGTGTTCTTCCAAGTCAACCGAATTGTCTTTTGCTTCTTTGAGCGAGTTTGCTCGTGCTTTGGAGGAAGTGGGTTTGAAAATAGTTGAGTTGATTTCTAATTCGTTTGAGTTTGAAAATCCTCTGGGGAAGGATCAAAAGGGCCGGTCTTGTTCGTTGATGTGGGTATCAGAGTGTTTACCGGGGAATAAGTTATCGGGTGGGTCTTACCCGTATATAGTCGGGTTACAGTATCAAATCCGGAGCCAGAAGCAATCGGTACTAGCCGATTCGGGATGGGTCTCGGTGTTGCCACAGGTGGATTCAGTCATGGTTACTCTTGGTGACATTGCTCAAGTAAGATTTTACTCAAACTTGATAAACAAATTAGACTGGGATAATATTTAACATAAATAACAAACTCAGAAATTCACTGTCTAGTTTTAGATACCCGGCCATTCAAATTCATTGAAGGAGATAGCTATTTAGAAAATATTTGTAAAATAATAAAAATGGTATGTATCATTATAATTTATAAAAAAAAAGGTAATTTTTATTTTCTGTTTATATAATTTTATCATTTAAAAAAATTTAATTAATTATTTTACATGAAATATCATTCAATTTAAATTATAATTACCTAAATATTATTTACTTCAATATAAAATTACATTCCATGAGAACCGTTCATGCATGACGTCACAAATTAAAATGAAAGATACTAATAAACTATTAACTTTAATTACCTAGGGGGTACAAAAGGTATAAACTCATTGACATAGTATATATGTGTTTATTTTACATCATTAAAGCTTATACTAAGAAATTATGATTCACACACAAAGGAATATATTAAAACTATGTATTTACGTTTTCTTTCTCATATGAGTAAATATGTTCCATTTACAAATTAGTACTACTATGTTCTCACCCTATGATTTCCATTTCTTTTTATTTGTTTTATTTCCTTAGCCTATTGAAAAACCCACATTACTTGGCTTAACTGGGTTTTTGTCTAAAATAAACTTGCTGGTGTGCCCATATTTAAAAATTAACACATTGTAGAGTTTTTAAGGATTAATTACAAATACATCTATTTGGGTTTTCTAAAATATATATTAAAAAAAACTCATCAAATTTGAAAAATAACAATTGAATCCCCATTGTCATCCTTTTTTTTCATTTTTCTTTAGTAGAGTGTTTATAAGAATATAAAAAAACTGGAGTATATTGCAATACAACATTATTTTTCAAATTAAGTGTTTTTTTTTTTTTTTGTAAAAATTGGTTGTCTAATGGTTAGAGCCTAATTTAAACAAAAATCCCTCTTAATTAATGAAGTGTGATATGATCGAATGGACATTGACAGGTATGGAGCAATGGAAAGTTGAAAAAAGTGAGAGGAAGGGCAGTGACATGTATTGGAGAAAATGAATATAACAAGTCGTCACGGTGCATATCGATGACCCTCTTGGTGACACTTCCTGTAGACAGCATGGTCACTCCTCAGCTCCAAATTCCCATTAAAGAAACTAAAGCCATTACTACTGGAGATCATGATGACTATGCAGAAATTAATCATGAAGATGAATTATCATGTGTTGATGATGAGATGTTAGTATTCAACTCCTTTCCTTTTGAGAATTATGCCTGGAGAGTTTATCATCAAAGACTACTCCACTTCAAAGACCCTCTTGACAGATATCGTATTAAACCTAATTAAACCTTCAATTTATTAGTTTTTTTAATTAATTTCCACATTGTTAAGACTTGGGATGAAGTTTGGTTCTAAATTCTAACTGGCTTTGTTTTTTCATGGGTCACTTTTTTTAGCTTGGCGTTGAGATCTCTAGTATGATTAGCCAGTTTGTGCTTTAAGTTGCATATTTAATGATATTACGTCATCTTTGGATTTCAATTTTTTATCAAATCATAAAATCAAAATGAAGAATCACGAGTTATTAATATATGATTGCCATTTGTCGTACACTAGATTGGGTTATTAATATAGGGAAAAGGGAAAGGTCTGATTTAACTTAAAAAGAGATACAAATTCATGGGTCTTTAGTATGTCTCATTCCATCAAATTTAAATAGTAAATTATGATTTAAATCTATTAGATTATTTTTTAAAAAATTATGGGATAAATTGGGTTAAACCCAAGGACCAACCTTCTTATTTTTGTAAACAATGAGACGACTATTTACTTGGTTCATATCTTATTAATTAACTATATTAATTTTTTTGAATAATATTATAATTTAAAATGAATAACCTTTATAATCATCTTAATACATGTAAGAGTATATTTGTTACACAATATTAAAAAAATTATTGTATAATTTTTCTATAATCTTATGTTTAAATGTAAAATAAGATCATATTATATATAATAAAACTATATTTATTGTAGAAATTTAATATCAGCAAAGGATGTAGTTCTAAAACATACTCATATTTTACTTATCCTATCTAAAAATTTAATTCTAAATTATGTTTAATGAATTTTTCTTTGATCTCAAATTATTTTTTTAATATATAATATAAGAAAAATATAAAAATAAATTAAATATTAATTTAAATAAATTTTTATAATGAAATCATTTTGTTACTTAAGAAAACTATATAAAATAGAATAAATATTATTTTATTAAAATATTTATTTAACTATATTATATTAAATAGATTGTTTTGAAATAATATATAAAATAATTATAATAAAATTTATTCTAATATAATTATATTTACAGGATAAACTAAATATATACTATGATAAGTAATTGTGAAACAATACTATTAATTTTAGAACAAGTGAAAGGCAAAAAATTTAGTTATAATAATAATTATTTTTGAAATTTTAGTTATAATTATTAGTTGCTCTAACAATGATCTTTTTAACAAAAATAGCAATTTCTTTAAAAAATTAGGGTTTAATTGTACTTTAACGATAGTCTTTATTATTATAAAAAAAAAAGTAGTCTTCTTTTATCATAATTATTACTATTAGTAAAATTTATGTGCAAGAACATTGCCATTTTTTTGAATGTCATAAACACCACAACTACAAAGGAACGGACATGAAAATATGGATAAATCATTTCCACGCTACTTTCCAAAAGAATAGCTATGTAACTACGGAAAAAATCTCTCATGCTCTCTTTTTCATGGTCGTTGGTTGTTTGCTTGTTGTTATAAATTAAAAATAGGAAAAGAATAAAAATATAGTTCAAGTTTAACTATATTTATTTACATCTATTAAATATTAAAATATATTTAATTAAACTCGTTAAATATTATTTTTATTATTATAAATTTTAAAAATATTTTTAATATATTTTTTCTTAAAAATATCATATTTAAAAAATACGCATATATAATTTATTACTGCTTTAGACTCATATATCTATTAATTACTTATCACAAGAGTCACTATACTTATATTAATAAGATATTTTCCCATATGAAAAATCAAAACAGAGTACCCCTGTTATAGAAATTCAGGAAGAATTCATAAAACAGATTATCTCTGTTCAAGCGACCCAGCATAAGGAAGAGAAAAGCACAGTGTTAGTAAATGCAAGAACAGAGCTTGAAGATACTCAGTTGGAGGATTCTGAGGAAACCCGAGAACAAGTTAATTTGGATTCGACAGAAACAAAACAGAAGAAGCAGAAAATTGAATTGCCTATTGTTGAAGAAGAAAATGACGATGAGGAAAAAGATGTTGAATTACCTCCAGAAGATTGTGATTTGTTTAATGGGGAATGGGTTTTTGATAATGTTACCCATCCTTTGTATAAAGAAGATGAATGTGAATTTCTTACTGCTCAAGTGACTTGTATGAGGAATGGAAGACAGGATTCTCTTTACCAAAATTGGAGATGGCAGCCCAGAGACTGTTCTTTACCAAAGTAAAACTTTTCCCCTATTTTAAACGCCTATTTTTTTAAACCATTATTATATATCACAATTATAACTTACTCATATTTTAAGATTTGATATAATTATATAGGTTTACTTAGTAATAACATTTTTACACATCATTTGTGATATATATAGACCCCCTTTTTTTCAAGGGGATTTGTCCAAAAGGGGCATATTTTGTACAATAATTTGAAAAAGGGTTAAAGTTGTTTTTAGTTTAAAAAAGGGCATATTTTAACCTTAAACTTGACAATATATATTTTAATCAATTTTATTTAAAAATAAATAAAAATATATATAAACTCTATTTTATAAAACATAATTATTATAAACATAAAAAAATATTAACATTTTATAAATTTATAATTAATTTTAAATACATAAATCTCTTTTATTATATTATATATTAAAGTTTTATTTCAAAAAATAAAAATAAATTATTTTATAATAAAATAAATATAAATTTATATGAAAATGATACGCTAAGTATTTTGATAATTCATAAATAATATAATATATTCTTATTATTATTATTATTAAATATAATTATAATTATATTTAATAAAAATTATAATTATAATATAAAAAATAATATTCATAAAAATAATTAAATTATTAAAAAAATTGAAAGCCTCTATATCTAACTTTCTACAAGATATAAATACAAATATAGAACATTTTGACGCAAACTTTGCGTCAAAATATTATCTAATATAATAATATTATAATTATTTTTATTATTAATATAATAAAATATATCTAATTAATTATATTTAAATATTTAAATAAAATTATTATTAATAAATATTTGTTATCTTAATAAAAATAAAAATTATAATAATATTAGAGATATGTGTTATAATGTAATCTATTTTTTAATTTTTTAATCTTAAATAATTTATTTTTAAAAAAATATCAATAATTTTTCATAAAAATGGTTGTAACTATTTAGTAAAGTTTTTAATAATTTAAAATTTTAAAATTTATTATTTTATAATAAAATTTTGATAAATTATTTGTTATAAAAAATTATATATTTTTTATTATATAAATATAATTTATTTTTATTTATAATAAAAATAAATTATTATTTATTAAAATTTAATAAATAGGGATATTTTATTTTTGGTTTTTTTGTAAGAAGAAAAAAAATGTACAGTTTAATTTTTTCAAAGAAGAAAAAAAAAGTGGCTAAAAAGTGGAGAGTAAGAAGAGAAAAAAAAAGTTGCCGAGAAGGAGAGAGGAGAGAGAAAAAAATATAATTACCGGTAAATTGTTGAATAGGTTTCAATTTGACTATTTTTAAACTAAAAATAATATAGGCTCTTTTTTAAACTATTATAAAATATATGCTTTTTTTTAGACAAATACCCTTTTTTCAACACTCTTTAGTGCTTATTATGGTTCTGTGTTGTGAATATTTAAGGTTCAAAGCAAAATTGTTGCTAGAGAAGCTGAGAAATAAGAGGCTAATGTTTGTTGGAGATTCACTGAATAGGAATCAGTGGGAATCTATGGTTTGCATGGCTCAATCTATAATTCCTCCTGGCAGGAAGAGCTTGAACAAGTCTGGCTCTCTTTCTGTTTTCAGAATTGAGGTATTTATGACTATTACTTTATGTTTTCATGTATTGGGAATGTTTTTTGGTAACATTTTTGCTAAATTTTAACTTCAATGATACAATTTCGCTGTGAATTGGTTTTCATGATGTTTAATCATAATGGGATACACGAGTCAATAATATACAACCTTTTTTCCAGAGTGGTTTCAAAATAAAGTAACGTTCGTGTTATTTTTCTATTGAAAATAAGAATGTAGATTTCATAATGGTCAACAGGTATCCGTGAAGAATTAGAATATACGGGAATATAAAGTATTTAAACAATTTAAATTATTGTTATAATAAGTTTTATTTGCATGTAATTAGGAATTTTATTTTTAACTATTATTAAGAAAAAAATATGTATTTTTCTTTATAACGTAAATAAACATATATTTTTTAACGTTGTTCTAAGAAAATAAATATATGTAAAAAAATATTTTTTTTTATAAATTAATTAAAATAAAATTATATTAAATAAATAAGTCATTTATACGTCGAGAAGATCATAATAACTTTTAATTTTATTTAAAAAAAATGATACTAAAATATAATTAATTATAAAATTTAAATAAATAATTTATATATTTTTATTATGATAATAATAAAAATAATTATAATAAAATATGTTGATTCGTGAATTTCCTAACATAATATTCGTTTATTCTGTTGTTTATTAAAACAAGTATTTGTTTATTTGTTTTAAATGTACGTGGACTTTAGGATTACAATGCTACAATAGAGTTTTACTGGGCTCCATTTCTAGTAGAATCAAATTCAGATGATCCAAACATGCACAGCATATTAAATCGGATCATCATGCCAAAATCAATCAAGAAGCATGGTGATAATTGGAAGGATGTTGACTACCTCGTTTTCAACACTTACATTTGGTGGATGAGCACTTTCACTATCAAAGTTCTGTGAGTAACATATCCATATAACTTCATTTCAAGTGTTCTGTAACTAAATTAATTATCAAAATATTTATACTAAGTTATGTTATTTTGCTGGTATCTAAAAAAGACGAGGATCGTTGGTTGAAGGGTCTACAGAATACGATGAGATTGATCGACCGGTAGCTTATAGAAGAGTTTTGAAGACATGGGGTAAATGGTTGGAGAAAAACATTAATCCTAATCGTACGACTGTTTTTTTCAGCAGCACATCTCCTCTCCATATCAAGTAATTCTCAAACCTTATCATATACTCTTTCTATTATATTAGAATATTTAATAATCTAATGGGTTATTAAATCAAAGAATATATTATATTTTTAAATGAATTTTATTAAAATATTACTTTTTTTATAATACAATAAAATATGAACCATTATTATAGATAAAAGTAAAATTTAATATAAAATTATTTAAGAAAAAATCAACAATAATAATATTATAACAAATAATTATTTAAAATAAAATTTTGTCAATCGTCACATATCAAAACAAATATTTTATTAATTTTTTATATAATTATCATTTTATCGTTGTTAAATGATCATATTTTAATCTTTTAACGTGAAAAAATAACATTTTAATATAAAAATTATAAAAATAATATTATTTATCTTTAATTTATAACTTTTATAGGAAACTAAAAACATCTTTTATAATTTGGGAAACTAAATGCATGTTTCTTACACAATACTAAATATTCCAACTATTCCAACTATGATTTTTATCAAGTTATGTATTCGACTATGAAGTGAGCTAGACCGTATTGTCTATAACTAAAATTGTATTATTATGTAAAAATTTATTAACACTCATGAGTGTAAGTCTAAATTGTAATTAATATTTTATTTAGTTTACTTAAAATTTAAATTCTAAAATTTTGTATCTATTTCTTTCATCTTATTCAAATAATTTTTTTATTTTTAAAATATAAGAAAAATATATATAAACTAAATATTAATTTAAATGAATTTTAAAATAGATAAGAAAATTCCATGTAACAAACTAAATATTATTTTAAATATAAATTATTTCATTAAATTATTTATCATTAATTTTATTTAATTATATTATAAAAATTTTCACCAAATATTATATAAATTAATTATAATATAATATAATTGAATATAATTATATTTATATAAATACTTTATAACTGTATCGAACATATCCTAATTCCATACTAATCCTTAATATGTAAAAAATAACACAATCTTTGTTTTATATTGCATTAGTGTCTCACTTAATATGACAACACAGTTTGAGGTTCTACTCAAAATAACTCGTCAATTGACACATTTTACCAAAAGGTTTTGGGCTAGAGACGCTAGGCAATGGGCTCCTCTCTCTCTCTGTCCAAAACCTAACGCCAACATTAGGTGAACCAAACTTGGTACAGTGGGCCTAAAAGCCATTAAACGCATTATAAATTTAACTTTATCGTTTGGTTGGTAAGCCACTAATTATTATTATTTGTTATAATGTATCTTTTATAAATTTAGTATTCCTAAAATCAATTAACTTAAAGAATATGGATTTCAAATCAAACAGGAGCTTGGATTGGAACAATCCAGATGGCATAAAATGTGCTAAGGAAACTATGCCAATTTTGAACATGACAACACCATTGGACGTTGGCACAGACCGTAGGCTCTTTGTGATTTCACACAACATAACACAATCACTTAAAGTGCCAATTTACTTCATTAACATCACTACCTTGTCTGAGTACCGTAAAGATGCACATACTTCAGTCTATACCATACGTCAAGGTAAAATGTTAACACCTAAACAACAAGCTGATCCAGTTATTTATGCAGATTGTATTCATTGGTGTCTCCCTGGTTTGCCCGACACGTGGAACGAGTTTATATACACACGCATAATTTCTCGGGTTTGACACGTGAAATTTACTCGTAAATCTATTTGTTTCTTTCTTTTATTTTTTAACCTTATTTTTTTGTGTTATTCTTCCTTTTTTTGGTTTCATTTACTCGCTCAATTCATGTAGCTAGGTTGATATAGGGTTGTATCTTTTGATTTATTTTTTCCCCTTCTTTCTTAGCCAATATCATTGAGGTAATATTTGAATAGGCCAAAAATATGGACATTTTCTTACATATACTTTAGTTATACTTCAACAAAATAAAGCAGTGAAAAATTGTATCTTGAACATTTCATTCAAAAATAAGTCTTGTTGACATATTAATAGCAAAAATAAAAGAAGAAAAAATCAATCTTGTAGACATATTTCATTTAAGCAATTTATTCCGTTATTTGTTATAAAAAATCTGACATCACATGGTTAAATTATCAGTACACTTAGGTATGTTAAATTTAAATTTATTTTTCAAACACTTTACTTTAAGAGTGGAATATTGTACTACAATGTACTAAAAGAGATCAATAATGATCGACATACGTATAATGTGTGCGATAAATACATAAATATACGTATCACAACAAGTGATATAATAATAAGAAAAGATCGTTCTCACGGAAATTATTTTATTGAAAACTAATTTTTAAAAAAATAAAAATAAAAATTAATATTTTTGTGTTTTTATATTTTAAGAAAGTAAAATTAAAATTATTAAAAATAAATAACAATAATTAGTTAAATCAATTTTTTAACTAAGAAAATATATGAGAAAATATCTAGAAATATTTAATCTTTTAATTTTCTAAATATCTAAATTGTTAAAATTCCTCCAATATAATTATCAATTAATTACATGATCAATTGAAACTAACTTTGCATTTATTTCTCTCTCAAGTAAACTACACAACATATAATAATTAATTTAATTACACTCTCGTGTCAATTAAATTGCATACTACTCATTAAGTTCATCAATTGCGATCACATACATAAAAATCATACATCTCTGTTCAGAAACTATGCATGTTATTTAATCAAGACAAATAATTAAATAATTCTCTCAAATCTATTTAATTACCTCATAGATAAATTGTTGGTCAAATAATTAATAGCATGAAAATAATATTAAATAATATAATCAAATTATAATTATAGTTGGGGTAAAATATTAGATCATCACATGGTAAAAACTAGGTTTATAAGATCCCTAGATTAATAAACTAATTACACATAATTGTTTTCATAAAACTCATATTTTTCTTAAAAAAACATAAAAATTGATAAAAAAAAAGAGTAGAAGAAGAAATATAATCAATCTCTTGAATTGTAGTATTAATATTCTCTTGAAACTCCACCAAAATATGTCGTCTCTTGAATTTTTTTGTATTTTTATTTTTTTTAGCTCCAAAAATTGACCAAAATTATGTTAATGAAAGTCACTTAGGGTTTATGGAGTGATTAAAGGCTTAAATAATGTTCAGGTGTGATTTGTATCGTCAGATCAGTTTCAAATCAAAGGCTACGATCAAAACAAGAAAAACTGATAGTGTCAACCTATCATAACATGACACGTGGTAGGGAGATTGATCAAAGTCTACGCTTATTAAGTCAACGATACGCAGTGTGACGTGATTTGCGAAAACAGATGGTGTGGCACACGCGTGGAACTCGTGGAACAATGACATGGTGACACGTGGCAACAATGATTAATAAATTTTCAAACTCAAATTGAATACCGTGTTGACACGTAGCACACGTTTCATCCTCCTCACACGAGCCGTAATGTGATTTGTTGTCCCTGCTTGCGTGGCGTCCGTGTGGCTTGCCCAATTAGCTCCCCTACTTGCGTTGCATGTCATATGGTAATTCCTGATTGATCTTGCGTTAAAAAATCATAAATAATCCAAAAAAATCTCAAAAATTATTATTTTAACCTTTTTTCACTAAAAAAATTACATTTTAATATTTTTGACCCAAAAAATACTATTTATTAAATAAATCAAGTAAATATTAAGTAAAAAAGTGTGTTAATAACTTTACTTTTATATAATCATCAAATACATATTTATATTTATGATATATATATATATTTTAATTTTAACAATGATTATTAAAAAATTAACTTTTTAAATAACATACTTATTCAATATATTTCAAAAATAACTCTCCTCGTCTCCTTAGCCATTCATTGTAAACATTTGTTCAAAATAATTGAATTAATATACGTTTTAAAATAATTTGTTAAAAAATCATAAATTTAATAAAATTTTTTATAAAATATATGATTTTCGTGTTATACACATACCTTCAATAACAAATGAGTATAAACATTTTTTAAGATAATAAAAATATCAAAAAATTGAACAAAAAGGAAGACAAAAATCGAAGAAATAGGAAATTGGGGTGAAATTTGTAATGGGTGATAAAAATGAAACTAAGGTGGAATTAAGTGTTGAGTTAAGAATGAAACTAAGGTAAATGCTATGAGTCATATCACTAACTTCTAAGGATGTTTGCAAAAATATTTCAAAATCATACTACATATATCATATTATTTTTAACACAAAATTGTTAATAATACGAGGTTTGATGGTATTGCACATATAACCATTTATATAGATATAATTTTGTTAATTAACATCCTTCATTTAGTGTTTATATGTTTTTTTTATAACATAAAAAATATATTTTTAAAGTTAAAAGTAAAATCAATTAATTAATTAATATAAAAAGCATAAACATATTATAACTCATAGATATATACCATTGAAGTTGTGTTAAGGCTTCAACATGCTCACTTTAATTTTGGTTATATTTTGTAGGTTATATAACTTATTGAAATCGTGTTAAAGGCTTAAAATGTAATTTTATGGAACTTGTGGATGAATATAATTCATATATATATATCTATAGGAAGAGAGAGATAGCATACTGCTTAAAATTTGTAGTAAAAAAATAATATATTTATTTATTATGAAATTATATATTTTTATTACAAATAAAATATCAATATAAACATGTCACATCAAACCTCAATTATTTAAATATTATTATTATTTTTTATTTTAATTATATATATTTTTTTAATTTTACCTAAATTTCATCTTCTTCATCAACATACAAATTAAGCACTGTTATAAGAAGTCGTTTTAGGCTGATAATTTATAAAAATTACTTTATACACTTGTCATTATACTTATCAATTGATGTGATAATTTACGGATCAAACGAATTAAAGGATTTAACGGATTTTTTTCTACATCCAACTTCCAACATGTTTGACCGTGTAACAATTTTAGTCATGGAAAAACCATTATCCATCTCTTTTCTCTTTAATTAATCTTTTTATTTTTCTAGCATTACTTTATAAAAATATCACGATTACAATTCACTCAATACAATTTTATATGTTATGTTATATTTATAAATAATATATTAATATATTATTTTTGACTTATAAATTTATGATAAGTAAATTAAAACATTTTTTTAAATAAATATTTACAAATTTAATTATATTTGTAATTGATGGATTAAATGAGTAAATCAACCATGCAATTAGTCACTAAAATCAATGACAATTAATAATTTCATTCCTATAATTTATCTATATAATCGGTTAAGGATCACTTTCCAGAAGCTACTAGATCTAGAGCTTTAAAACGCTAATTATTTGTTTTGTTGTAGTCACTTTCTTATGGCTGTCACAATTAATTTTTTCTTTATATCATTTCTAAATTTATTTGAGTTGTATACTTTTTTTTGGTTTGGTCGGAAGTGATAAATTATTTTAGAACGGGAAGAAGTGATGAATTACTTTAGATAAGTTATGGTGTGGTAATTTAGTACATAATATCTAACAAATAAATAATGATCTTTTATAGATAAAACTCAATGAATATTAAATCATCGTATAAATACAATTATAAAATAATCTCTATAAATATAAAAATATATCATAATTATCTCTTAATTGTCTTAAAAACATTTATAGATATATATCTACGATATTACAACAAATCAATCATATTTTAATTAGAATAACTATAAAGTTAAATATTTTTTCTATATATAATCACAACGTAAAATTCAAAATTAAGTTAATCTTGTACATAATAAAGAATTATAACCAAATATTTCATTTTCTCATAATCATATAACAAAATTGTATTTCTTTTTTAAATTTCAATCATCTTGTTATTTAATGAAATATCAAATAGCAAAATATCTCATCACTCATAATATCATGAGGTCTTAACGATTTATTTATCTTGTAGATTTATAAAGAATAATAATAATGTTTGCAAAAATCGATAACAAGTTAAAAAAACTTTTTTTAGTTGAATTATTTGGAAAAAAATGTGAAATTTGTTTATATATTTTTTAAATTTAAAAGATGTGAAATTCTATTATACTATTTAAATATAGAAGAATTAAACTCATTTATATGAATTATTAGGTCATTTTAAAATTCAACATTCTTTTAAATATCTATCATTCTCTTCTTTTCTCTCCAAAATCTAGGGTTTATTTATATTTTTATTATTTAACTTTAATTAATAAATTACACTTAAATTTTGATATATTATAGTTTTTTTACAATTAGATTTACATTTAATGGTGTTATTTTAGAGTATTTTGTTTTGTTTTAAATATTATTATAGTTTAAATATTTAGCATCAAATATTAAGTTTTTGTTAAGATTTGATATCTTATTAATTTGAAGAATTATATATAAAAATTTAAAAACTCAAAAGGCTAAAAACGAACTCTCGAACAATTTTTTTTATGTATTATCGATCATTTATAAAGATTCTATAGTTTAATATATTAAAAAAATTAATTTAATTATTTTTGTAATTTTTATTTAAAATATGAATGTAAATCTATTTTAAAAAAATATTAAAAATAATACAATTAAAACTTATGATTATAAAAATATTATATTTTATATTCAACTCATATATTTTTATTATTAAAAAATACGAATTATCATTTTATGATGTAGTGGCTTGATGTCGTAAATCTATTTTTAAAAAATTGTAAAAATAATAAAAATAATATACTTAAAACTATTAATCATAAAAATATTATATATTATATTTAATTCATATATTTTTATTATTAAAATATATATTGTGTAGTTACTGATGTCGTTTACTAGCTTTTTACTGTCGTTTATTAGCTGTGTATTTTATTCCATTAAAACCCATGCTTGCATGTGGTTCTTTAATTAGTTTTTCTACTTTGTCTTTATCTGTTGCGTGTCTTATAGTTTATACGGAGCATTGGTTGGGTAATCGAATTGTTATTAGATAAATGGTATCTTTTTTGTGGGCAATTAATGATATTTTCTGATTTTGTTTGAGAGTGTTCTCTCTATATTGTTGTTTATGAAGGATTAATCCATAATAGATTCTTACTTTTCAAAGTTTGAATTCTCTAGTTTGAAGTCTAATACGAATACGACAAATTGATTTCAGAGCTTAGGATTTTTTCAAGTTTCAATGGCTAACAATGGTTAAAATGATGAGAGATGAAGATCTCATCGTTGGAGTTATACATCAATTGCTATTGGAACGAGAACAGAGGTTTAATGCCAAACTTCACCAGTTCACTAGTGAAGTGCGACATATTTTGGAACAGTTTCATTACGAGCATGCAATAGTTAAAGGCATGAATCAATGACTTGTTGATTGAGCTTTACCTCGACAATAAACATTGTTAAATAATCAATTATCTAAAAGATTCTCTAGAGGATGAGACTGAAGTCGTGAGAGTCGATAACTGCCTCTTGAAGAAATTGTTGGTGATGAATAAGTTACTGAACCTCGTGCTATTGATAATGGTTTTGAAGATGAATTATCACCATCCATCGATTGTACCCAACTTGAAAGTCATATTTAGCACCTGTCACAACCAACCCACCATCAGAATCACCCATCATCATACCCCGTTGAAGTTACATTGCGATAGCCTAGAGTATAACGCGACCCAACTAGAACCTAACGAAGCCTATCCAAAGTTTATCGACACCTTGCCATCCAAACACCATTACAAATCCACCAACATTTAACTCTCACGCCTCTCTATCCATTCCTCAACCACCGAAAACTTGGAAAACTCCCCTCTCGATGAATCCAACCTTCAAACCACAATTTAACGTCTTTGTTTGGATATCTAGATCAATCCAAAACACAATTATTATAAACCACTCTAGACCTAGCCATCAGTCTAAGACAAAAGATGAATTATCTTCGACATCCCATAGGGATAGATCGAGCACAATGACAACACGAGCCTAAGTGAAGATTGAGCATAATGACAGTACGAGTTCGAGTACAACATAAGCTCATAGATAACATGAGTAAAACTCGACTCGAAACTCTGACATATTATACTTAAGACTAATTATGCCTTCTTGACATGTAGTTACGTGCATACATTGTATAATTGACACTTGTATCTATAAATATGCTATAAATAAATAGATCTTTTATGAGGATCCACACATTTAACCTATTGTATTAACTTTTCTCTAATCTCTCTTTGCAAAGCATTGAGTTTCAACAATATCCAAAGTTGAGAGCCATGGAACATCTCATTCTCAAAGTCAATACACTTTACCTCGTACCCATACCCACTTTCAAACTATGTGGTCATCGCCACCTACACATTACCTATTACCATCTAACCAAGACTTAACACTACCTGCTAAGAACCCATTGCTTCCACACCTTCAATGTAGTTTTCCCACTACTAAGCGACATACTTGGCTCAACACCCAATCTGTAGGGATTGCTAATTCAATTGATACAAAGCCACAGAATTAAAGTCCAAACTCCACGTCAAACTAGAGTTCCTGAATTTGATGAAATTTCTGATGATTATGGTTATGAAAGCCCAATGTATACTCGTAATTATAACCTTACTAAAACTTGTGAGCATCAAATTAATATTCCATGTATTGATGGGTTTAACCATCTTGATAAAGTTCAAGAATGGTTGGGAATTGTTGAAAATTACTTTGAGTTCATGGGTGTCCTAAAAAAGGAGCAGGTGCAAATAGATACTTCTAAGTTGATTGGGGAGGCCTATATTTGGTGGGAAGAATTACCAATTAATGGAAGAGTGGAATGGATGAGAGTAATTAAGTGGTAGGTGATGAAGCAATTCCTGCAGGAATAATTGAGCCTTATTCATCATAATCCATCACTTTCTTATACTATAAATTACTCTATCCAATACCAAACAATCTCTAAAATCTATATAGAATCTCAAAACCTCATTAGCTTATTAGCCAAGCTGAAGAATACCCATCCAATACCAATTCCATTAACCAAATCCGAGCTTATAAAATGTTGCAATAATGATCATGATGAAGATAAAACTAAGGAATGTTCTCAAAGATCAATTACTGATGTTATCGATGCACGAGCTATTTTAAAAAAAAACTATTGAAGGATTCTTTATTGATGTAATACTCCAATGGTTAAAGGGGACCAACTTTGCTTCAAGTGTAGAAGAACTCCCTGAGTTGCTTAAGAGTCAATTTATTGGTTCAATAAAAGCCCAGTACAAAGGGTGTTCCATATAACAAAAGAAAATGGGTGTTTCAAGAACTTCTAAGTTTGTGCATTGTAATTGTTAGGAAATTTGGATCAAATGTAATAATCTCAAATTCTCCATCCCAAGATCCTCTTTAGCATAATATCAAATAACAGAGAAATAGAGAATACACAACACAAAAATTATAGGGGAAACTTTAAATTAGAGAAAAACCATTTTTGTTGTCAAAAGACAACTAGAGAAAAAGAAATTTACTATGTGGAAATTTTTTACAACCACACTCTCAATGATTTTCTCACACACTCAAAAAACAAAAACAATTACAAACCTAGGAGAATTTTCCCATAAAATTCTCTCACTCAAAAACTTCTTATATAAGTTTTCTCTATTTTTGAGATGATTAACAATAAAGAAATGAAGCCATATTTATAGCATTCAAGTTTACATTTCATATGCCAAACATTTTTTCGTTCAACAAAATTAGGCTACCTAATTTTCCTATTCTTTATTCAAACAAGGTTAGGCATCTCCATCTTTGACAATATGGTAAACCACCTTTCATGAATTTTCTTCTAAATTAGGCACTTCCTATTTTGACTAATAAACCTAATATTATTTTTAATCAATCACAACAATCTCCATCTTGATTAAAAATAAGCATAGTTATCACTACAACACTGTCTACTCTAACAGTCATAATTCTCTACACAGAGAATTATCATACTCCACCATAAAGAGTACACCCACTTAGAATTAATCATCAATTCTAAGAATTTCACATTGACTCGTGTAAAAAAAAACTTGTTCAAATTTATGGTGCAACTCTCACACTTGGTTTTCCCAAGAGTTCATCAACCATCGACATCATTTTCACCACACACCTTGCATCTATACCATGCCAATATCCGTGCGCAAACTTGTGGAACTATTACCAATAACACACCCTTTTTCATGGCAATATTTATAGACTAGCGGCATGACATGAGGATGTACACGCTCTTTTCAAAGAGCATCATTATAGTCTTTGAAAACAGACATACTATTAACGTCATCGTCGGTATTTGAGCTTCTTGCCGAATCAACTCCACCCTTCGAACAATTTCTTTTGAGGTGCCCAAATTGTCCACACCCCCAGCACACTGTCTTCTTTTTCATGAAATTGTTTTTCTTTCGGTTGTCAGCTACCAATGCTGAGTTTTCAGGTGAAACATTTATTCCACCACTCAGCCTTTTTTTTAGAAAACAACGTGCTAGTAACTTCTGAAAAAAATTATTTTCTCCTTCCATGAATCAAGATAGATTTCATGTGATCATAAGAAGATGGAAAATACCAGATTAGCCTTAACGCTATATCTTCATCATCCAGTTCAGAGACAATACCATTGAGAACACTGAGATGGTTAGACATAATAGTTCCTTCATTCATACTCAAAGTATGAAACTACTCTTTCAGATACACCCGATTTAAAACTCTTTTTGCCTGATACAATTCTTCAAGCTTTTCCCAGAGTTCTTTGGCCATAGATATTCCATGCACATTTGCAAGAATATTTTTGGCCAAACAAAGCCGAATTGTACTTGTCGCTCTTAAATCAAGATCTTCCCAATCTCCATCACTTATGTTGGTTTTACTAGACTCAATACTAGTAATATGGGCTAGTTTCTCCTTTAACGTCTTGTGTAACCCGTATTGGATCAACAAATCTTTGACTTGTACTTGCCACAAGCCAAAATTAATTCTCCCATCAAATTTCTCAACGTCAATCTTGACTCCTAACATTTCTCCTTCTTTCTTTGAAATTGGATGTGATACCAGTTGTTAGGAAATTTGGATCAAATGGTATAATCACAAATTCCCCCTCCCAAGATCCTCTTTTGCAAAATATCAAATAACAAAGAAATAGATAATACACAACACAAGAATTATAGTGAAAACTCTAAATTGGAGAAAAAACACTTTCATTGTCAAAAGACAACCAGAGAAAAAAAATTATTATGTGAATTTTTTTTACAACCATTCTCAATGATTTCTCACACACCCAAAAAAACAAGAGCAATTATAAGCACAAGAGAATTTTCCTACAAAATTCTCTCACTCAAAAACTTCTCATATAAGTTTTTCTCTATTTTTGGGATGATTAACAATAAAGAAATGAAGCCATATTTATAGCATTCGAGTTCTCATTTCATATACCAAACATTTCTTCATTCAAAAAAATTAGGCTACTTAATTTTCCTATTCTTTATTCAAATAAGGTTAGGCATCTCCATTTTTACAATATGGTAAGTCACCTTCCATGAACTTTCTTCTAAATTAGGCACTTTCTATTTTGATTAAAAAATCTAATATTATTTTTAATCAATCACAACATTAATAGCTATAAATGTGAGTCTAGGAACAATTTATTTGGATTTCCAAAGGATGTTAACCGTCATCCATGATCATTTATGTCTTGACAGTCTTCAACAATTTTTAAATTGTTGGGTACTCTATTCCAACCTTCAAGATTATTGCCAAGGTTTCCATCAAGATTCGAGGGAGAATCTTTTTCTAAGAAGCGAAGAATTGATGTAGTGGCTTGATGTCGTTTATTAGCCTTTTACTGTCGTTTATTTGCTACGTATTTTATTTTCCAAAAACTAGGGCTTGGCATGTGGTTCTTTAATTAATTTTTCTACTTTTTTTTTATCTATTACATGCCTTGTTATTTATTAGCAATATTGACTCAACAATCATGTTGTTATTAATCATAAGGTATCATTTTTGCAAGCAGTTAATGATTTTTTTTATTTGATAATGTTCTCTCTATAATGTTATTTTTGAAAGATTATGTTAAAGTCCCACATCGAATGGGGATTGCGCCCACGCTGCGCATATAAACAAAAGCAATCCTCCATCTCATAACTTGGGTTTTGAGATGGAGTTAGGCCCAAATTTAACATGATATCAGGGCAAGGTTATCCGGTCGGTGCAGTTGTTTCGCCACTAGTGAGTAATGCATTCCTCCACTTGGGCTACATAAGCTCAATATCCCTGTCGGTCTCAATGGGATAGACCCTTGCCAATGTGAGAGGGAGTGTTAAAGTCCTACATCGACTGGAGATCGCGCCCACGATGTGCATATAAACAAGGGTAGTCCTTCATCTCATAACCTGGGTTTTGAGATGAAGTTAGGTCCAAATTTAATAGATTCATCTATATCAGACTCGTACTATCCATAGTTTGTATTATCTATAATTGAGATTGTTATAAAATAAATTGTGTTAGTTTTCGTCAAATGGAAAAGGAGTCAACGAATAGAAGTTCAGATACATATTTCTACTGGTAGAGGAATTATTCCAATTTTCTTTATACATTATATTAAAAGTAGCATGCACATTCATATGTTTAAAATGAAAAATACAGATGTCATGTATAAATAATTTTTGAGCATTTATGACTTTTATGATAGAATATATAATATGGATATTTGTACACTTAAATTATGATATGAGATATGATATTTAAAATGATACATATGACATTTGTGATTTTATGCATATATCGTTAAATGATTTTCGTAGAGTATTACTTGTGTTATACTCTTATAAAGTTTGGTACCCGAGGATAGTAGCAGACAAAATTTACACGAATCACAAGTATATATTTACACGTGTATTTTGGAGTTTGTTATGGGTCTTAGAATTTGACTACATATTGGATCTTAAAGTTGAACTGTCCATGTGTTTCGAAGTTGACTAATCATGTATTTTGAAGTTGATTAATACATATAAATATTGTATAGTATATGAATTTATGATTTACATAGCATATTTTATTAATATATAATCATGTATTGATGTATTTGAAATGTACACTCCCTTTGGGTTCATGAAGTGAGGAAGTACAAATATACTTAGGTTTTAAAGAAAATCTCGGCAAAATAAATGCCTATTATTTTTATGAACATGCATGAGGTCTTTATATTGTATTGCATGTATTATTTTATTTATTGTGATATACTACTTGGAGTATACTCTTATTGGCTAGTATAGCTAATGTTTTTTTCTTATCAGGCTTTAGTGAGGGGACACATGGTTCAGCGTTAATAAATGAGTAATTTAAGGTTTATATCTTTATCTTGTTCTTTCATTTGTGTGTTGTTATATTACTTGAGACATTGTAAAGACTATTATAAATATATATTTTATAGTTTTTTGTGTTTTAAATTTATCATCGTTTGTACATTTTTTCTTCGAATTAAATACGGTTTAGTTTTTAAGATGTTAATATGGGATTATCCCAAACTTATTAAGCGTTTCAAAAATCACATTTTTAAGAGATTTTTTCTGTAAATATTATTTTAACTAATCCATTCGTGTTTTTGATGTACATGGAGGGGCAAAATTTGATGAATTTGTGGCCAAGAACATGGATAAGTAAATGGATCAATTAACAAGAGGAGGAGGAAGCAAAAAGGAAATCGTTGAGGCTGTCAGACAGTATCCCACTACTGATGCTGACTTTTTAAAAGGGAATTTCAATGGTGGAACATGTTGTGCGACTACAATGATAAGAAATCACGATCTATTGGTTTCAAATGTTGGTGATTGTCGTGGCGTGAGGAGCCGAGGAGCGATTGCAGAGGCTCTCACTTCTGATCATTGGCCTTTGACAAAGGATGAAAGAGGGAATTGAAACTCTGGTAAGTATTTTCTGTTGGGAAATTACACAAATTCCTGATAAGTCAGACTTATAAGAAAACAAGAATAGAAAAATAACACACAAATTTGATAACAGAGTTCGACCAATCTTGCTTACATCTCTGAACCTGCTGTAAATCTTTTTACTGAAAGAGGAGAAATTACACAAGGTGTTTGCAACACTCACAACTCACAACCCACAACCCAATTACACCCAAGAAAATTACTCTCAATTTTCTCTCACAAAAGCTTTTCTCTCAATTGGAATGAACACTTTTGATGGTTAATTCATTACAATTACACATCTATTTATAGGAAAATTCACTCTTTAAATTAATGGTTCCTTGAATTAAGCTCATTGTTTTGCTCCATGTTTTGCTCCATGTTTTACTCATTGTTTTGCTCCATGTTTTACTCCTTATTTTGCTCATATTTTGCTCCTTAATTTGCTCTTTAAATTAAGGAGCTTTATAACAATCTCCCACTTGAAGACTGATTTCAATCTGTCTTCACATCTCGATCAATGCAACAGCTTTTCTAGTCTTTGTTACTATAGCAGACCAACTGAAGTTGAGCACAACTTCAGTTTGTCAATAATCACCACCTTTGTTAACATATCTGCTAGATTTTTGCTTCCTTGAATCTTCTCCAATATTAACACATCATCTTCCAATAGAGATCTAATGAAGTGATAACGAAATTCAATATGCTTGGTTCTAGAATGAAATGTTGAATTCTTCGCCAAGTGTATTGCATTTTGACTATCACTATACAAAACATTCTTCTCCTGTTTCAATCCCAACTCAGTTAACAAACCTTGAAGCCATATAATCTCTTAACTAGCTTCAGTTACTACTACATACTCAGTCTCTGTAGTGGATAGAGTGAAATTTTTCTATATTTGTGACATCTAATTAACAAATGTAGTTCCAACAGTAAATATATAATCGGTGGTGCTTCTTCGGTGATCAACTTCACCTCCAAAGTCTACGTCTACATACCCTTGTACTTTTAACTCTCATTTACTAAAGTATAAGCACATTTCTATGGTGCCTCACAGATACCTCAAAATCCACTTGACTGTTTCCCAATGAGTTTTCCCTGGGTTTGACATAAATATTCTAACAACTCCCACTGCATGGCCAATGTCTGGTCTCGTACAGACCATTGCATACATCAAACTTCCAATGGCTGAGGCATAAGGAACCTTAGCCATGATTTTTTTTTCTTCCTCTGTCTGAGGGGACTGATCCTTGGATAGGCGAAAGTGACTGACCAAAGGTGTGTTGACTGGCCAAATGTGTGTTGACTGGCTTGGCGTAGCCCATGTTGATTCTCTACAAAACACGATTAATGTACTCTGCCTGAGATAACTGCAAGGATCCTTTCTTCTTATTTCTTGTGATTTGCATTCCAAGAATCTTCTTTTCTGAACCTAAGTCTTTCATGTCAAACTCCTTTGACAATTGATGCTTCAACCTTCTGATATCATCAATATATGAACTTCCTACTAACATATCATCAATATAAAGTAGTAAAATGATATAACTGGACCTATATCTCTTGAAGTAACAACAATGGTCGGCATTGCACTTCTAGAAACCTTCATTGCGCATAAATTTGTCAAACTTTTTGTACCATTGTCTCGAGGCTTGTTTCAGGCCATACAAACTCTTCTTAAGTTTGCATACCATGTTCTTCTTCCCTCTTTCTAAGAAACCTTCTGGTTGGTACATGTATATCTCTTCATCTAAATCTCTGTGAAGGAATGCAGTCTTCACATCCAACTATTCAAGATGAAGATATTCAATGGCTACAATATTCAACACTGATCTGATAGTATTGAGCTTTACAACTGGAGCAAAAATGTCAATGTAGTCAACTCCTTCCTTCTGTTGAAACCCTTTGAAAATTAGGTGGACTTTGTATCTCTTGGAACCATCATGCTTCTATTTCACATGGTACACCCATTTGTTGTGAAGTTCCTTCTTTCCCATAGGTAACTCAGCTAGTTTCCATGTCTCGTTGGAGATAAGAGATTTCATTTCTTCTTTTATGGCAAGCTCACACTTGCTAGAATCTCGAGTCTGACAAGCTTTATCATAGCATTTAGGCTCCCCTCCATCAGTCAGTAACATATAGTTCATGTATCTCCTATTAGGCACATAAGGTCGAGAAGACCTTCTCAATACAGAAGCTGGAGTATGAGGTTGTGGTGTGTTGGACTGTTGCATACTGCTATGTCCAACAAGTTCCTCTGGCTGAGGACTTGTTACAATTGGGTCTATTGCGGAACTATCTGGGACATCATCTACATTTGCAAATACTGACTCATTCTGCTCTGATTTGTTGGCGTCTATTTTATGCATGTCCTTATACATCACCCTTTCGTTGAAAATCACATCTCTACTACGAATCACTTTCTTGTTTTTGTCATCCCAAATGCGGTAGCCAAACTCATCCTCACTATAACCGATGAATGTGCATTTCTTGGATTTGGGATCAAGCTTATTCCTACCTTGATCACTGATATGCACAAATGCTATACAACCGAAAACTTTTAGATGTGATAGTTTCACCTCTTTTTTACTCCACACCATTGTGTTGAGATGTGCCTGGCACATTCTTTCTATTCTAATCATGTGCTTATAGCATAAATTTTTGAATCTGATATCTTCATATTCACCACCATTATCGGTTCTGAGCTTTTTGATCTTCAAACCCGTCTCATTTTCCACCATAGCTTTCCATTTTCTGAAAGCCTCAAATACTTCAAACTTATGCTTTAGAAAGTAAACTTATACCTTTCGAGAGTGATCATCGATGAAAGTCACAAAGTAGTGTTTCCCACCAATGGATGAGACAGTCGTTGGTCCCCAAACATCAGAGTGAATAAGCTCTAGCCTTTTCTCCTTTGGGGTTCTGCAATTTTTCTGAAAGTTGACTCTCTTTTGCTTTCCAAGCATGCAATCTTTGCACATGTCTATCTCCACAAACTGTAGACCTGAAAGTTTTCCTTTTGAGTGTATAATCTTTATCCCCTTCTCACTCATGTGGCCTAGTCTCCGGTGCCACAAATTTGATGTTTCATTGCTTGCTACAACTATGATTGAACAACATGCTTCTACTATCATGTAAAAAGTGTCACTCTTCTTGCCTTGAGCAATTGCCATTGCGCCCTTTGAAATCTTCCAATCATTACCATGGAAGATCGTAGTGTAGCCTTCATTGGCCAATTTCCCTACTAAGATTAAGTTCCTTCTTAAGTCGAGCATATGCCTGACATTCTTCAACTCCCAAACAGACCCGTTCAACTTAATCTTTACTACATCTTTTCCAATAATAACATATGGTTGGTCATCACCAAGATATACATTTCCAAGGTTTCTGGGGACATATTTCTCGCAGCATTCTTTCTGTGAAGTAGCATGGAACGATGCTCTAGAGTCTAACACCCAAGATTATTCTTTGCTATCCAAAGAGCATATCAGTACATCATCTCTTCCTGAGGTAGAAGTAACATTTGCCTCTGTCTTCACTTGTTTGTCCTTCGGTGCACTATTGCATTGATTTTTGTAGTGTCCAGTTCTTCCATAATTCCAACACTCGATAGTCTTCAAGCTATGGGAATTATTAGGATTCCTGGATTTGGACCTTCTGTCCTTTGATCTACCTCGGTAGTTTGTTCTGCCATGTCCATTTCCTTTGGTTGAATTTCTTCCTCTTGACTCTGTATGCAAAACTAATGAAGTTGATGATTCACCTGACTCTCTACGTCGAATCTCTTCACTGAGAACCAGATCATGAATATCGTTAGATTTCAACTTATTTCTTCCTACCGAGCTACTCACAGCCACGACAGTAGTATTCCAGCTTTTTGGTAAAAAGACAAAAGTATCAATGCTCGTACTTCTTCATCGAATTAAATTTCCACTGAACTCAACTGGGTTGTGACTGTGTTGAGTTCATTGAGATGTTGAGCTATCGATGTGCCTTCCGTCATCCACAAATTGAACAAACGCCTCATCAAATTCACTTTGTTTGAGGCTGATGGCTTCTCATACATATTGGAGAAAGCTGTCATAAGACCCGTCGTGGTCTTTTCCTTTGCTATGTTGAAAGCAACATTACGGGATATCGTCAATCGAATAACTCTGAGGGCTTGTCTGTATAGAAGATTCCAATCTTCTTCCTTTATAGCCTCTGCCTTCTTCCCTGAGAGAGGTTGATATAGATTTCTTTGATACAGATAATCCTTTATCTGCATTTTCCAAAACCCGAAATCTGTGCCATCAAATTTCTTGAGTTTCACCCTTCCTTCATCTGCAGCCATTGCTCATACTCAAATCTGACTTCCTCTGGATCGTTTTTGACTATTTCTACAAACCACCGTGTATTAGAACACCTCCGTCAATGAACAAATATCGTTAACAAAATTTTACTATTCACGTAATTCAGTATTCATATGAATAGTAACCTTGTAGAAAATTGACAGAAATCACCACCAAAAGCTTTGATACCAGTTGTTGGGAAATTACGCAAATTCCCGATAATTCAGACTTATGAGAAAACAAGAATAGAAAAATAACACACAAGTTTGATAACGGAGTTCGACCAATCTTGCTTACGTCTCCGGACCAACTGTAGATCTTTTTACTAAAAGAAGAGAAATTACACAAGATGTTTACAACACTCACAACTCACAACCTACAACTCAATTACACCCAAGAAAATTACTCTCAATTTTCTCTCACAAAATCTTTTCTCTCAATTGGAATGAACACTTTTGATGGTTAATCTATTACAATTACACATCTATTTATAGGAAAATTCACTCCTTGAATTACTCCTTAAATTAATGGTTCCTTGAATTGCTCCTTGAATTAAGCTCTTTGTTTTTCTCATTGAATTAAGCTCCTTATCTTGCTCCTTATTTTGCTCCATATTTTGCTCCTTAAATTAAGAAGCTTTATAACAATTTCCTATCTATAAATTTTATGGAGAAATTAATATTCTCTTGCTTAAGATTAAGTTGGAAATGAAAGATGATTGGTTTGTGCAAAATTTGTTTGTAGGGTGGATATGTGGATTGTTTCCATGCTGTTTGGAAAGTTCATAAAGAGGAGTCGATGATCGGAATCTTAAATAATTTGTAATAGTTGAACTAGAGACAATAATCTTGATTATCATTCTGATCGTGAATTCTTGATATTATGCTCCGATGGCCTATGGGATAAGTTAAATCTCAAGTGAATGTGGGCCCCAAAATTTACGTTGCTTTTTACGGCACTCATGTTCTTAATCAAGTTCCATCGCTATGAAAGTTTTATTTTATAAGCTTATTTTTCTCGTCCTATAAGTGTCAGTTTGTTTATCTTTTATTTTGGAAAATTACACGTTGCGCATATAAATAAGGGCAATCCTTTATCTTATAACCTGGGTTTTGAGATAGAGTTAGACCCAAATTTAACATGATGTCAAAGCAAGGTTATCCGGTCGGTGTAGTTGTTTCGCCACTGGTGAGTGATGCATTCCGCCACTTGGGCTCCATAAGCTCAACATTCCTGTCAGTCTCAAGGGGATAGACCCTTGCCGATGTGATGAGAGTGTTAAAGTCCCACATTTATTGGAGATCGCGCCCATACTGTGTATATAAACAAGGACAATCCTTCATCTCATAACCTGGGTTTTGAGATGGAGTTAGGCCCAAATTTAACATGGTATCAAAGCAAAGTTATCCGATCAGTGCAGTTGTTTCGTCACTGGTGAGTGATGCATTCCGCCACTTGGGCTCCATAAGCTCAACATCCCCGTCGGTTTCAAGGGGATAGACCATTGTCGATGTGAGAGAGAGTGTTAAAGTCTCACATCGATTGAGAATCGCGCCCACGCTGCGCATATAAAGAAGGGCAATCCTCCATCTAATAACCTGAGTTTTGAGATGAAGTTAGACCCAAATTTAATATATCATGATGTTTATAAAAAAAAGAAATGATGCTATTAAAGTTTTTGATTAATATTAGTAATATTTTTAAATTGTTATCTATATTAACTTTTTATTTAATAATGTATTTTTTCTATGTTTATGACAACATTTTGGGGTTAGTTGTTTTATAATTATGATTATTTTTACATATTATTATTTAAAGGTAAACCGTTAAATTTTTTTATTAAAACATTGTTTTAATTTTATTATTTTCTTATGTTTATTTTCATATAAATTTGTCATTATCTTCTTTATTTATTTTATAAATGTTATAAATAAATATTTAATTATTAAATATATTTAATTAACTTAGAATTATAATTATTATACATGAAATTTCATTAATTGTTGGTGTTCTTTTGTTACACCTGATAAGTTCTTATTTGTTCAAACCTTAATATTCTTATGATAATGATGAAGTTTTGTTTATATTTTATATCTAACAAATTTTTTTATAAATAAGGTTTTTGTTATTACTTTGTGTTTATACTACCACATTTTTACTTTATATGTCGTATAAAAATTGAGTTTTATATAATCATTTTTACGCATAAATAATTTCATCATTTAATCTTATTAGATTTATTTTGTCTAAATATTGTGTAAAATGTTAATATAAATTTAAAAAATTGTTTTTTATTAATAAATCAAGTCATGTTTCTTGTTGATATATGATAATAATATAAAATTTCTCTATTTTTATCATTATATATGTATCGTTTAAAATTTTATTAACAATTATTATAATTAAATTATTTAATGATTACTTTCGAGTTAATATTAGAATACATATTTACTAGAAAAAAACATATTTTTAAATATTTTTGAATTAACTTATCATATTTTATAATTATATGATTAATATGATTAATTTTAAAAATTATATTATTAAATGGTATAAATTATATAGTTATAATATATGAATAATTAAATATCTCGTTTTTTTTTGTATGTGAACAAGTTTTGATCGCGATTCTTTTTTATAGTTCATACCGGTATGGATCACAATCACTTCTTATCACTCACTAAATGCTAATAAGTTGACGTGCTTTCTATTGACGATCACTCATTATGACATTTTTCATATGTGATGGTATGAATCAAATGACTTTCGTAGTGTTGTGATTTTTCTTTTCAACTTCATCATAGATATTATGTTATCATACTTGTTTGTATTATCTTGAACTTTAATATTTTTTGTTTCAAAATTTTCGTCCTCGATTATAACTGTCTCAAGAAGAGGATAAATATATATGCATAAATGTGGATAGTCTTTTTATAATATATATACCTTTATGAAAATATATTTTTCCTTCATGCTTTTTTTTAATATTATTTATGGAGGAAACAAATATTTTTATAGGACAATTTATTTATTTAACATTTCATATAAACAATTACACACCCGAGCTTGAGCATAATTGGATAATACTGGGTCAAATACATATAAGTATTTTTGACAATGAGGACAACCATCGTATTAAGAAGAAAAAAAAGGATAAATCTAATTTTAAAAAACATATGCAACTATTCATGTGGGCATTTTATTAGTAAGTTAATCATATCTTAGAATATAACTCATGAAACTTTTTAAATAGTTTGGAATCATAGGTTGATTGGTTAAAAATTGTAAGGATTATGAGTGTTGTTATTTTTGTGGACAAAATATTTACTTGTAAATTTGTTTTTAGGTTTACTATTAAGTTTATCAAGAAAAGTCTAACAAATACTCGAGTATCAAATATTCGTACTTCAAGTATGTCTTTTATAACTATGACACATAAGATTATATTTATACATTTAATAGTCACATGTTCATTAAACCTAAAATTATTTTTGGTGCTTAAATATTTTTTATGTATCTTAATATTTTTAAGATGTGATTTAAAAAATATTTTTTTAAAACTTTGAATGAACCTGGAATAATAAAGCCCAAAATATTCTAACCCTAATGCTAGTAGGTTATCGTTATATATATATATATATTGCACAATAGTTTAGGGTTAAGTATGCTAGACGAGAAGAAGAAAAAAATAATTGAAGTTGCCGAATTGTTAAGTTCTGCAGAAAAAAAACAATATTAATTTATCGACAGTCTATAAAGGAAAAGCTTGATTAATTCATCTTGAGATTACAATGAGACTATCGAAAAAGAACAATGTTAATTTATGCTATATAATATCATTATTTGTTTTATATGAGTTAAGCCATTCGATTACTTATTGGATCTAAGAATCTAAGGTTCATTCAACAGTACATAGTTCATTGATACAAGGCGAGGAAAGAGAATTGATACTAGCGGCAATGAAGTTTAAAAATATAATTAGAGCATAAAGGATTAAACATGTTGGTTAATATCACATTGATATCGTATCAGAGTTATTTATTAATAAATTTATTTGATATGTTTTATCTTTTTATAGCTTTTTCTTAATTAGATTTTTATATATTTAAATAAAATAATTTTATGTGTGATCATAATTATTTGATTTGATGATTAAATTTCAAAGAAGTTATTTTTATTAAATTTGTGCTTAATCTTTTTAATCTAGAATTTGCTAGTTGATTTAATTTAAGTGATATATATTTTGAATCATCTAGTTAAGATTATTTATTATTAAATATGTTCTAGAACACACATGGGCACTTGTGTTTTTTTTTTGTGCTAACTCATGTTGCAGTTGATTTGTGAACAATTTGATTAACGGGGAATTTATTGGAACGTTGGTCTGGAAACCGCTCACGCTAATATTGGAAACTGTGAAAACAGAGCAGGGTCTCGTAAATAAAGTACATTGGGGCAGTATCTTAGGGAAGGTAGCATAAGACCAAGTTTTGTACTTGAACATTTGATTTTCATAGTAGAAAGTTATGTGGTCCGGTGGACCAGTAGTTTTCCTCTTAGGTCATAATTGTTTCCATCTAAAAATATCGTATGTTATAATTTCTACACTTTATTCTTACACACGATTGCATGTCTGACTATTTTGTTTTGGTTATTAAATTATAAATTGATAAAAATTAAAACTAACATATTCATCGTCTTTAGGTTAATCATGTTCATATCTTATAAATTTTCAAAAATGATTTAAATATAATGATTAAAGTGTTTGATATGAAATTTACATAAATAATTTTGATTAATATTTTAATAATTAATTTAAGTGAAGAGTATATATCATAAATTACTTCTTTTAAGAATAAAGGATTATTTAATTTTCTTAAAAAATAAATAATACTTTTAATTTTTTTTTTAAATAAGTTGTTATAAAAATTACCAAATCTCTTTAATTAATTTAAAATCACTTTCAACTATAAATAATAATAATAATTCCAAATGAATTTTGAGAACCTTAACGAGCAAAGTTACAAATGCTAAATTAAATAGGAATATAGCTTGCTAATAATTGAGTTTACAGAACAAAAGCATTTATAGAATTTACTAAATGAATTCTACAAAACTTATCAACATAAGTTATCGAAGTTTGTTTTGGAATCGTTTCTTTATTTTGATTGGAAGTATTTTTAAGTATCTTTAACAATCTCGAGTGATTTTAAAAGTTTAAAAAATATCATTTTTGTTTTTTAAAAAATAAAATAGTATTTACATTACTTTTGAATATAGGCTCAAATATTACTCAATATTATTTTAATATTTTTATCTTAAATATCTAAATATTTATCTTAAAATCACTTTAAACTAAACTATTTCTTTTATAAGCACTCCTAAAATGTGCACGTTCTAACCAGCCTCGACACACATAGATTTATGTTTCTACTCAATAAAGAGCCCAGGCTATAAGCCTATAATCTAATTTCGGCCGACGGTGTTGGGTTCGAACTGGGGCTAGTAGAACCCGACGACTATAAAAACGTCAAGATGGTAAAGAGAAAATATATATTTTTATCATTAAATTTAAAATTATTATAAAATTTTACTTTATTATTATCATATTATTAAACTTCATAAATATTATAATTTTTTTTTATTTTTTAACTTTTAAATTTTATAAATATAATAACATATCATTGTTACACAAACAACTAACCATTAACTTTAATATTTTAAAAAATTAATAATATTTTTTAAAATTTAATAGCGTAAAAATAAAAAAAAAATAAAAAAATTTATTTACTCATATAGTAAATTGCTTGAAGCACGTGTAGCTGATGCACGAGTCGGGACTCAGGAATAAGATTTTTATTTCTTTCTAAATTTACTGCTGTGCTTTTTGGTCAGAAAGTTTGAAGAATCTTTGATGAGATCTCTGCCTCTTTTTATTTCCCTGGAATTTTCAAATTTTAAGCTTTTGGACGGTTGGACCTCACCTGTTTATCGTTCTCTCGAGGTAGATCTCCCCCTTTGCTGCTGGGAGGTTTAAGAGTTCTTTTGCTGCTTCAGATCCCAAGCGATTCGAATCCTCCAGAAGTCAGAAGGGTTCGAACTTGCTAAATAACGGTTCGGTTGAATTAATAGATCCAAGACTTCCAAGCGCTTGATTCGGAGCTCTTAATTGAGTAACCATGGCGGCGGCGGCTAATGCTCCGATCGCCATGAAGGAGGTTTTAACGGTTAGTTCTCTCTCACTTGTGGACTTTATCTCTTATCTCCGCTTCCATGTTCATGTAGATCAATTTTGAAGTACAACTGTGGCCATAACTAAACTCTTTTGTGCTCAGTGAATCTTGTTCTTATTGTATCGTTCTCAATTTTATTATGCATTAAAGCTATCTTCGATTGGTCATTTTAAATGCGTGTTATTCACTTCCTTTAATCACCGTTCCGCATAGATCTGATAATTTTTATTGCTTGGGTTGTTCCTTAGATCTGTGCTGTTGTCTTGCTCGTAATATCTAATAATATGTATGCTGAATAAGAGTTTTATTGGGTTTTAGGCTAAACTTATGGATGTATATTTTTGTGACCCGATGTATTTGCAGCTCTCAAGCATTGGTATTAATCCCCAATTCATGACATTTACGCATGTGACTATGGAGTCTGATAAGTATATATGCGTTCGGGAAACAGCACCACAGAATAGTATTGTTATCATTGATATGAATATGCCAAATCAACCTTTGAGGAGGCCCATCACTGCGGACTCAGCCCTTATGAATCCAAATTCTAAAATCCTTGCGTTAAAAGGTATGATATTAGCTTCCATGCAGAAACAATGACCTAAATTTTGACTTATTTCTAAGTTTAAGAATGTTTATTTGAAACTTCTGTTTCAAAACACGTGCTTTCTATTTTTGCTTCTGTGATAAGGCTATGCTCGAATCTTTAAAATATTTTCTTAACTTGTATCATTGGTATGAATATGTACCCTTTACTTCTGTGGAGAGAACAGACTCTAAATGGTTGTTTTGCAATCGAAGCTCTTTGTTACTTAGGTAGAGTATCCCAATTTATGTGGAAATTTTAATTCCCTACATGCTCCTCTTATAACTTCTTTCATTTTCTCCCTGCTAATAATGTACTTTTATTTTATTGTAAAGCTCAAGTCCAGGGAACTAATCAGGATCACCTACAAATATTTAACATTGAGATGAAAGCGAAAATGAAAGCACATCAAATGCCTGAGCAGGTAGGATTCTTTTTTTTAACTCAAGAGTTTCTATTTTGGTTTTGGCAGCATGCCCTCCCTTCAATTTGCAAGAATGGAACTAATTTATATTAAATTGCCTGTATGCCTTGTATGCAGGTTGTATTTTGGAAGTGGATTACCCCAAAGATGTTGGGCCTAGTCACACAATCATCGGTATATCATTGGTCAATTGAAGGTAGAAACCTTCTCCTATGCTTTTTCATTTTATAATTTGTCTTATTTTATTTTTCCTCTTTCTTTATGGTCTTATAGTTTGTTCCTATTTAACTCAAATTTAGGTGAATCAGAACCTGTAAAGATGTTTGAGAGAACTGCTAATCTGGCAAACAATCAGATAATAAACTATCGGTCTGACCCTTCTGAGAAGTGGTTGGTCTTGATTGGAATTGCCCCTGGCGCACCTGAGGTATTTCCCTGCATTTGTCATACCTGTCCACATTTTTGTAGTCATGCCATAGTCATCTAAGAAACTTGAAAGTTTGCTCTTTTGTTAGTTTCTCAGAATATAGGATGTGCATAATAAAAGTGATAGTTGCAAACTTGTAGTCCACAGTGTTGAAAGGGTTGGTTCTTTTCCGTGACACTTGTTGATAGGCTAAAAAGTTTAATCTACAAGTAATAAACATAGTTTTGCTCACCTGTTAAGTGTCCCAAAATATTGTTGGGTACTTATAGTCTTACTTTTCAATAATCCATTTTTATCTTAAGTGATATATTTGAATTTTAGAGGAACTTAGCTTAATTTTTCTGATTTGTAATTGTGGCTTATGTTGCTTCAATAGCCATCTATTCAGTTATACACCGACAATAATAGTTTAATTCTGAGGTTTTCATTTCTAAAGACCTGTACTATTGTTTTGATCTAACCTCTTCCTGCTTTTCTTTGCAGAGGCCCCAATTGGTCAAAGGGAACATGCAACTCTTCTCAGTGGATCAGCAGCGTAGTCAAGCATTGGAATCACATGCTGCTGCGTTTGCTCAACTTAAAGTATGCTAGATTCCCAATCTCTCACATGCATAAATATTGTAAACAATTGTCTTTGTTATTGAAGGGCCCAATAACTCCTATTGGTTTCCACAAAGTGATGAGCTCCCATTCTAAAAGGTTTGTAGGAAATCAACCTAAGAGTATGGTCAGTTTCCTGATTTTCAGGGTGAAACCAACCCCTGATTTTAGGAATACAGTTTCCTGATTTTTAGGGTGGAACCAACCCCTGTTTTCAGGATGTTAGTTTCCTGATTTTTAGGGTGATTTATAGCTGTATACTAATGACTTCCGGCAATATATTAGGCATAACAAATGTATATATAAAGGGATCTGATATTAAGAAATAAATGAAGTAATTTTCTATAAAATAAAAACAGCTTCATGGTATCAGAGCCTTAGGCTCATAAACTGCTGCTCTTAACCTCTTGTTCAACTAAGTTCTGTAAGTTCACCTAGTATGATGTCAAATACTCAGGCAGGGAATGCACATTTTCAGTTTCCAACTCAAGTTTCAGCTTTTGGGCATGAGAGTTATGAAAAAACTGAAAGTTTAAATGTTCTTAGTACACTGGAAGATGACTGGATGAGGAGGTTTCAGAGACAAGTAATAGAACTGAATTCAATATGGGAAATCCAGGCAGCTTTGGGCTTGGATCCATTCTTGATCCTGCTCCTAAACATAATCCTTTTGGTGGTCTATTTAACAGTGCAACTATTAATGTTTCTACTTCTCCTTTTAACAGTACCAGTCCTCAAGGAGAGCTATTTCGGTCTGCATCTTTTCAGTTCCAGTCTTTCCAACCATCAGTACAAACTCAACCTTCAAACTCAAGTGTATTTTCTGGTAATCCTATCCCATTCACTAAGGAACAATTAGAACTTCTTCAACAACTTATACAAAAGGCAAATATCAACACCACATTTAGTAGCAACAGGAATAACTCCACACATATTTCCAGTAATTCAACAAAGCATGTTGGAAAATTTCCCTCCTCATCTTGGATAGTAGACTCAGGTGCCTCAAATCACATGACAAGTGATCAATCACTTTTCACAACCTACTCACCTTACAACAGACTTCAAACAGTGTGTGTCGCCAATGGTACTCGCACCACAGTGGTCGGAACATGGACCATTTGCCTCTCAAACAACCTCACTCTCAAATCTGTGTTATGTGTGCCTGGATTTTGCTGCAATCTCATATCAGTTAGTAAATTAAATCACGATCTTAACTGTGAAACTAAATTCTTGGCTAAATCTTGTGTTTTTCAGGACTTGAGCTCGGGGAAAATGATTGGCGATGCTGATTTATGTGCGGGTCTCTATGTTCTTGATATCAATACTCCTTCAAACCATTCTGTTAGTCATCAATGTCAATTGAGTCATAATCTTAAGTCATAGTCATACTAATAAGGAAAGTGAAATCATGATGTGGCATTTTTGTCTAGGTCATCCAAATTTTTCGTATTTGAAACGTTTGTTTTCATCATTATTCATCAATAAAAATCCCAATTTATTTCATTGTGAAGTTTGTCAGTTGGCAAAACATACTCGAAACACTTTCTCACCACGCACACACAAACCAAGTCATCCATTTTCCCTCATTCACGGTGACATTTGGGGACCATGTCGCGTTCTCAGTATTACTGGTGCTCGATGGTTCTTACTGTTAGTTGATGATCATACTCGATTATGTTGGACATTTCTTATGAAAGACAAATCTAAAACCAAGCACATATTTTCACTTTTTCATGCCATGATCCAAACTCAGTTCAATGCCAATATTCAAATCCTAAAAAATGATAATGCTAGAGATTTCTTTAATTCTGATCTTAGTGGATATCTCAAATCACATGGTATTGTCCAACAAAGCTCTTGCGTTGACACACCACAACAAAACGGTGTAGCCAAACGCAAAAAACTGCCATATACTTGAGGTTGCCTGAACTTTACTTTTTCAAACCAATGTTCCTAAAAAATTTTGGGATGAAGCCATTCTTACTGTAACACACTTGTTCAACGGAATGCCTTCTCGAGTTCTCAACTTTCATTCACCTTTACAAGTGCTTCAGAGTCAATATTCTACCTCACAACTTGTGTCACCAATTCCTTTCAAGGTTTTTGGTTGCACTATTTTTGTTCGTATTCATTCACAATATCGTGGCAAACTTGATGCCCGTGCCATTAAATGCATCTTTGTTGGTTACTCAGCCAATCAAAAAGGCTACAAATGTTTCTCTCCCATCACTCGTAAGTTTTACCATTCCATGGACGTTACTTTCTTCGAAGAAACTCCATTCTATTCTAATTTTGCAATTCAAGGGGAGAATCACACTAATGAATTGTAGAATTGGGATTGGTCATCACTCATTGAACCGAATTTATCATCTCATTTACCCTCCACTACCTTGTCCTCTTCCAACCTGATACCCATTCCAGATTCTCCTTCAAAAACCAAACCTGATCAATCTCCCATTGTCTATCCTAAACATCTTCTCCTTCCTAATGATGCCATAAAAGTTTATGGAAGAAAGAGAAATCCTGACTTGTCCACACGAAATCAACAAAGCCAAGAAACTCTCCTGAGCCAGACTGAATCTGAAAGATTACAAGATGAAGCAGAATCTAGTCCAAAACTTGGTTCTGACCCTGAGTTAGATCTTCTTATTGCACAAAGAAAAGACGCTCGATCATGCACTCAACATCCTCTTCAAAGTTACATTTTTTATGCAAATTTGTCCCCAAAATTTCAGGCATTTGTGACATCCCTAGACAACATCAAGATTCCTAATTCTGTCAATGAAGCTCTAAAAGTTCCTGAATGGCACAAGGCAACCTTAGAAGAATATACTGCACTTGAAAAGAATGGTAAATGGATGTTAACAGAGCTACCACTTAGAAAGAAGACATTAGGTTGTAAATGGATATTCTCTGTTAAACAGAAGGCAGATGAAAATATCGATAGATATAAAGCTCGACTAGTGGCTAAGGGGTTCACCTAATCATATGGAATTGATTATCAAGAGACTTTTGCTCCTGTAGCAAAACTTAACACAGTTCGTGTCTTGCTGTCTATTGCAGTTAATGAGGATTGACCACTGCTTCAACTCGATGTCAAGAACGCATTCTTAAATGGAGATTTGATCGAAGAAGTTTACATGGATGTGCCTCATGGTTTTGAGACTAAAGATACACAAGGGAAGGTATGCAAGTTGAGAAAGGCACTATATGGACTTAAACAGTCACCTAGAGCATGGTTCGAAAAATTCACCAAGGTCCTCAAACATGAGGATACTCTCAAACACATGCAGACCACACTTTATTTGGCAAACACTTCGCAGATGGGAGAATCACAACTTTGATTGTATATGTTGATGATATAATTCTTACTGGAAATCATGTAGGAGAAATGAAGAGACTTAAGATGCTATTATCCAAGGAATTCGAGATTAAAGACTTTGGATATTTGAAATATTTCTTAGGAATGGAGGTGACACGTAGTACCAAAGGAATCTCAGTTTCTCAACGCAAATATGTTCTAGATCTCTTGCGTGAGACTGGCATGAGTGGGTGTAAGCTTGTTGAAACACCCATGGACCCTAACACCAAACTAATGCCTCGAATTGATGAATTGGCAACTGACAAGGGGTAATATCAACGTTTGATAGGTAAGTTAATTTATTTGACCCATACACGTCCACCATGACCCATACAGTGTTATTAGTCAGTTTCTTGGCAACCCATCAGTAGATCACTTGGAGGCAGTAAACCGTATTCTAAGATACTTGAAAAAGGATCCTGGGAAGGGGCTCATGTTTAAGAAAACAATTAATAGGAGATTGGAAATTTATACTCACGCTGATTGGGCTGGATCTCCTAGTGATCGAAAATCCACATCTGGATATTGCTCATTTATTTGGGGAAATTTGGTGACATGGCGTAGCAAAAAGCAAGCAGTGGTAGCACGTAGCAGTGCTGAGGTTGAGTTCCGTGCATTGGCTTTGGGCATCTGTGAAGGAATTTGGCTAAAACGACTACTATACGAAGTCAAGGTTGAACATTCAGAATCTATTAGAATCATGTGTGACAACTAGTCAGCAATTGCAATTGCCAAAAATCCAGTCCACCATGATCGAACTAAACATGTGGAAATTGATAGACACTTCATCAGTGAGAAAATTGAAGGCAAGATGATCTCCCTCAACTATGTTCCATCTAGGCAACAAGTAGCAAATATCTTAACCAAAACATTGTTTCGACCTAATTTCACAGAGTTAAATGTAGCACTTGGTTTGGAAAACATATATCACCTAGCTTGAGGGGGAGTGTAGGAAATCAACCTAAGAGTATGGTCAGTTTCCTGATTTTCAGGGTGGAACCAACTCCTGATTTTAGGAGTACAGTTTCCTGATTTTCAGGGTGAAACCAACTCCTGTTTTCAGGACGTTAGTTTCCTGATTTTTAGGGTGATTTGAAACTGTATACTAATGACTTCCAGCAGTATATTAGGCATAACAAATGTATATATAAAGGGATCTGATATTAAGAAATAAATGAAGTAATTTTCTGTAAAATAAAAACAGCTTCAAGGTTAACCCATTGGGTTGGGTTGATTCATGCACTTATAAACTCATATTCTCATTCGTATTTTATCAATGTGGGACTTGTTTGTTCTTACTTCCCAATAGTTACATTGTTGTTAGTTAATTATCCGGTGTTGAGCAGGTTCCTGGAAATGAAAACCCTTCTACTCTAATTTCATTCGCAACAAAGAGTGTTAATGCAGGGCAGATCGCATCGAAATTACATGTGATTGAGCTTGGTGCCCAGCCAGGTATATTATCGAACTAATATACATCTTCTCTTTTTCTTGCAGCAAATCTTTTTACTAGAAATGTTTTTTACTCTAAAATGGATAATTATTAAAAATTAAGTTCAACCTTGTCTGTCATATATTTTTCTATCTTGTTTCTTTTCCTCTTCTTTATATGGTTTCCAGATCTATAAGTTTTCAGGATCAAATGCCACTCTAGAAGTTTGGTTAAGATTATAGACAAATCTTTGCAGTCAGCCTAGATTCCTTCATCTTATCAACGATTTCTCAGCCCATGATCTTTCTTTAAATAGTAATTAATATTAATTTTGTTTTGACTTTGCAATTTTGTTTGCAGGAAAGGCTTCTTTCACAAAGAAACAAGCCGATTTATTCTTTCCTCCTGATTTTGCTGATGACTTCCCAGTTGCAATGCAGGTAATGACAATACTAATACTCCTATATTATAGCAATCTGATGTGTTGCTCTTAATTGTCATTACCTTAAATGCAGATATCCCACAAGTACAGTTTAATTTATGTAATCACCAAGCTTGGTCTGCTATTTGTTTATGACTTGGAGACGGCTAGTGCAGTTTACAGAAATAGAATAAGCCCAGATCCAATATTTTTGACTGCAGAGGCTTCATCAGTAGGGGGGTTTTATGCAATTAATAGACGAGGCCAAGTATTGATGGCTAATGTAAATGAACAGACAATTGTGCCTTTTGTTAGTGGCCAGGTATGTGCATGAAATTGAAATGCTTAGATTATATAATATTTCATGACTTAGATGATTTAATATTTTTAACATGTTATGTTGTAATTTTCAGTTAAACAATTTGGAGCTTGCGGTCAATTTAGCCAAAAGAGGAAATCTACCTGGTGCTGAGAACCTGGTAAGCTTTGTGTTGGTTTCTACATAGTAGTAAACTTTAGTAAATTGTTAGTATCTTCAATCTGAATATTAGGACAGTATTTCAACTTCTGTTACACATGGCATAAGTGATGATGAAAGGTAGATTCGTGTTTGTACTGTAGCAAACACACACAAACATGACAAGAAGTTTTCTGTTGTCTTGTTCTGGCTATCATGGAGCTTACTTGCTAAAAGTGCAATCCTAAAAAGCTCAAGACCTAGGATATTTTGGAGAGAAATTTCAAATTTCTGATTTCCACGTGCATGATTTTACAGTCTGTCTTTTAAAGGTTTTTTCTCCTACCAGTTCTACCCTGTCATGATAGATCTCTGGGCTGTTAAAAGCTGCTTTGGTGGAGGCCTACCTGAGTCACGCTTTTACTTACTGAATTCTATGTAGTCTGTGAACAGTGATATTTTGGCAGCTGGTTAATTTCAAAATATACTTTGTGCATCATATGCACATATCCATATAATTTGGCTTTCTTACTTGGGAATTAGGATTTCATGACTTAAAGGAGACAATGGTTGATAATAGTGGCTATTACTAATTATGATTGCTTGTCTGAACCATCTGTCTTTATTGTTGGTTCTACTTTATTTTGTTTGATGTTGAGAAATTCTTCTTGAGTGTTTCAGGTCGTCCAGCACTTTCAAGAGCTGTTTGCGCAAACAAAATATAAAGAAGCAGCTGAGCTTGCTGCAGAGTCTCCTCAGGGAATACTTCGTACACTGGATACTGTTGCCAAGTTCCAGGTTTGTATTTAGATATCACTGTATGTATTTCCCTAATTTCAGACATTTCATAGGTTGTAGGTTCCACCTGATTTATTTAACTATTCTTGCAATTGGAAGTGAAGCTTAATATAAGGAGTGGCACTTTTTGTTAACATTTAACAATATACTGAAAAATAGAATTGGGCTCACTTTTTAGTACTCATTTCTTCTCTCTGATGATCGAGAAGTCATTTGTGACTTATACTGTTTTTTGAATAGCAAAGTATGTAAATGTCAGTATTAGATTGAACACTCTTTAGATGGGGAGGATTAGTATATATTTCAAGATGAAAATAGTTGAGATAATAATTCCTAGACAAATTGATTTTGTGAAGACTGGTTGCTTTCTATGATCAAATATATTCATGTTTCTAATTCTATTCCCATCTAAGTTGAACTAAATTTCCATAATTATGTAAGAACTAATAGGCAATAAAGGTTAACTGCCAAATAAGACACCCCTATATAAGAAAGGGAAAATGGTCGTCAAAGTTCTGTAGGTTAGGTCTCAAGTGACCATTAGCCCTTTAGAATTAAAAAAAAATGATTTCTTTGCCCTGTTGTTATTGCAAAAAGGATCATAAGAGGACAAAAGGTCAAATTTCAATGAAATCTACAATAAAATATTATTATTTGACACATGTGATTAAAATATTATTATCTAAGTGAGGGTTTAAAAAATGAATAAGACATAGAGAGAATGACACATCAAAGTGTTAGGGTTTGAATGGCAAAAATAATGATTAAAATGACAACTCTAGTTTTTAGCCCCTATTAATGAAGTCATGTACAAGACATGTGATAAGTTTAATTAAAAAATGTTCAAAAATTGATTTTCTTCTTCCTCCACCCTTTTTTGAAAAGCAACAAGATAAAAAAAATATTATTCCTAAACAAGACTAAACATCTCAAATGGCCTAACCCAAGGGACTATGGTGGCTTTTCGCCTAAGAAGAAATGGCTAGGTAGTATTAACTCACATGTCTAGATTTCGAGTCTTGCCCCACGCACTCTTTATGGTTTGTGGTGGCCTTTAATTTCTTCACCATTTCCCTGTACAAGTAGGTTTTATATTTCAGAAGCTCGAAAAAAAATATATTAGGCAATCACGGTTTCTTATCTGGATTTTTCAGAGTGTCCCTGTCCAAGCTGGGCAAACACCACCACTGTTGCAGTATTTTGGCACCCTGTTAACAAGAGGAAAGCTGAATGCTTTTGAGTCCTTGGAATTGTCACGTCTGGTTGTGAATCAAAACAAGAAGAATTTAATGGAAAATTGGTTGGCAGAGGACAAACTGGAATGCAGTGAAGAACTCGGAGATCTTGTGAAGGTTTGGTCTTCTTTTTTTCTTCTTTTGAGGGTTGTGGTTTCTATTTCGTTTTAAATGTCATGATTTCTTTTCCTGAATCTCTTTTATAATCAATTTCAATGCTGACTGTGTAGCAAATGTGTATACTATGCTGTTCACATCTGACATTATATTTTCACTGTAGACTGTGGATAATGATCTCGCACTGAAAATATATATCAAAGCCAGAGCAACTCCGAAAGTTGTCGCTGCTTTTGCTGAACGGCGGGAGTTTGACAAAATTCTAATATATTCAAAGCAGGTTAAGATTATTTTCTCGCATTGATGGTTTCCAAAACTGATATTATTCAATCTTCTTCATTATATGGATAGGTCTAAGAATATCTACTCCTTTTCTGCAATAGGTTGGGTACACACCGGATTACTTATTTCTCCTGCAAACAATTCTTCGAACAGATCCTCAGGTAGGAACGGTTACACAGCAATTATGCTTAATTAATACAAGTTGTGAATGCATGGTGAAACTTTACAAGACATATATGAGCGAATCTGTTACAGAGAATATTTCATATCAAGTTATGTCTATGTTATCTTCACTTGCATCCAAAATGAAGAAAAATATGGATGTTTGATGTTCAATATCAAAGATATGGTCACTTGTGCTTGATTTTTTTTCTTCTGTTAAAATTCTAAACTAAAAAGTATCGCTCTCTAATTTGGACTCCAGGGTGCGGTTAACTTTGCATTAATGATGTCGCAAATGGAGGGTGGTTGTCCTGTGGATTACAACACGATAACAGATCTCTTTCTTCAGGTTGGCTTTCTTTATTATTGTTGTGACAATTAATGGTATTGTGTTTTAGGGCTTTTATTTGTATATTTTTGGTGGTTTTTTTTTGGGGGGGTGGGGGTGGGGGACTAGATCAATTTTACAGGGTAGGCACTAGTTGTTAAACACATTATTATTATTATTATTATTATTATTATTTTGGCATTTAAAACATTTGCATTATTAAGCACCAAATACATTCTCATTCTGAAAGTTTTCATCAATTATTGGGAAACACATTGCCCATGAAGTCGCATTTGGTCTTTGTTCTAATTTATTTCTTCCAGAGGAATTTGATCCGTGAGGCAACAGCTTTCCTTTTGGACGTTTTAAAGCCAAATCTACCCGAGCATGGCTTCTTGCAAACTAAGGTTGGCATCCTTTTCCTTAAGACCTGTGACCACAAGTGCTTTATTTTATTATTGTCTGTTCATTTTTGCTCCATGAAAATTTTCATTTGTGCAGGTTCTTGAGATAAATTTGGTAACTTTTCCAAATGTTGCTGATGCTATTTTAGCCAATGGAATGTTCAGCCACTATGATCGCCCCCGTATTGCTCAACTATGTGAAAAAGCTGGTTTGTATGTGCGAGCTCTGCAGGTAATACATCTGACCATAATTGTGTAGTTGCCTTGGTCATTATGTCTTTTATATTTGTCTGAAAATTTGATTATAATATTCCACTTTTGCTGCAGCATTATGCAGAGTTGCCAGACATCAAACGTGTTATTGTGAATACCCATGCAATTGAACCACAGGTAGATTACCCCCCAAAAAAAAATTCCCGCTCCGTTGGATCATGATTCTGTAAGATTTTTCCTAAAAGTCTGCTTCTTTACAGGCTCTTGTAGAATTTTTTGGTACTCTATCACGAGAATGGGCATTAGAGTGCATGAAGGATCTTTTAGTAGTCAATTTGAGAGGCAATCTACAGATAATTGTTCAGGTACTATTTTCATGCATTTTATTTAGTTAAAAACTATATTTTGTGACATCGCTATAGCTTACTCGTGTCCGAATGAGCAGACTGCAAAGGAATATTGTGAGCAGCTGGGTGTTGATGCATGCATAAAGATTTTTGAGCAGTTTAAGTCATATGAAGGGCTGTACTTTTTCCTTGGGTCGTATTTGAGCTCAAGGTAGTATTTTCATTGAATATGAAATTTTCTTCCTTCTATTTTGGAGTCTTATATGTGCTGTTTGTGGCTAATGAATGTTGGTTATCTTTTCTGGGACAGCGAGGATCCTGACATCCACTTTAAGTACATTGAGGCTGCTGCTAGAACTGGACAAATCAAAGAGGTTGAACGTGTAACTAGGGAATCAAATTTCTATGATCCTGAGAAGACAAAAAACTTTTTGATGGAAGTTAAGCTCCCAGATGCACGACCTCTGATCAATGTTTGTGATCGGTTTGGATTTGTTCCAGATCTCACACACTACTTGTACACAAATAACATGCTCCGGTACATTGAAGGTTATGTTCAAAAGGTATTACTTTTGATATTTTTAACCAACTGAAATGACGAGTGTTGACACATTGGTGGTTGTGTAATAATGGTTATTTTTTGTCATAGGTGAACCCTGGGAATGCTCCACTAGTTGTAGGTCAACTTTTGGACGATGAATGTCCAGAAGACTTCATTAAAGGCTTGATTCTTTCAGTCCGTTCGTTGCTTCCAGTTGAGCCCCTTGTGGAGGAATGTGAGAAAAGGTGGTGTTCCTGTCCTCTTAGGGTTCTTATTGTCACCATCAGAAAGATATCGTTCTCATAATCTGTTATGCAATTTTAGGAATCGACTTCGTTTACTCACTCAGTTTTTGGAGCATCTTGTAAGTGAAGGAAGCCAAGACGTACATGTGCACAATGCTCTTGGTAAAATCATCATTGATAGCAATAATAACCCAGAACACTTTCTTACCACAAACCCTTACTATGATTCTCGGGTTGTGGGCAAATACTGTGAAAAACGTGATCCAACCCTGGCGGTTGTTGCTTACCAGCGAGGACAGTGTGATGATGAACTTATCAATGTCACAAATAAGAACTCATTGTTCAAATTGCAAGCAAGGTCTGTAATATTTTTAGCGTTTTTCTCTTCTTTTCTAATCACTTGATGCTCTTAGGTGAGGTCTGAAAATTAGTTCCTTATGGCAGATATGTGGTTGAGAGGATGGATGGTGATCTTTGGGAAAAAGTTCTTGACCCTGACAATAGCTTTAGAAGACAGCTCATTGATCAAGTTGTATCTACTGCTCTTCCTGAGAGCAAGAGTCCAGAACAAGTTTCTGCATCTGTCAAGGCTTTCATGACTGCTGACTTGCCCCATGAATTGATTGAGCTGCTTGAGAAGATTGTGCTTCAGAACTCTGCCTTCAGTGGGAACTTTAATTTGCAAAACTTGCTTGTTTTGACAGCCATTAAGGCAGATCCATCTAGAGTTATGGACTACATTAATAGATTAGATAACTTTGATGGACCTGCGGTTGGAGAAGTAGCAGTGGAGGCCCAATTATATGAGGAAGCATTTGCAATTTTCAAGAAGTTCAACTTGAATGTTCAAGCTGTCAATGTTTTGTTGGACAACATCAGAAGTGTTGAGCGAGCTGTAGAGTTTGCATTTCGGGTTGAAGAAGATGCTGTTTGGAGTCAGGTGGCAAAGGCCCAACTACATGAAGGGCTGGTGAGTGATGCAATTGAGTCATTTATTCGTGCCGATGACGCCACTCAATTCTTAGATGTTATTCGGGCTGCGGAGGAAGCAAATGTCTACCATGACTTGGTGAAGTACCTTCTCATGGTGAGGCAGAGGACAAAAGAGCCTAAGGTGGACAGTGAGCTTATTTATGCATATGCAAAGATTGAAAGGCTGGCTGACATTGAAGAATTCATCCTTATGCCAAATGTGGCTAATCTTCAAAATGTTGGTGACCGCCTGTATGATGAAGCTCTTTATGAGGCTGCAAAAATAATATTTGCTTTTATATCGAACTGGGCCAAGTTGGCTTGCACACTTGTGAAATTGAAACAATTCCAAGGTGCTGTGGATGCAGCAAGGAAAGCCAATAGCGCAAAGACATGGAAAGAAGTTTGCTTTGCCTGTGTTGATGCAGAGGAGTTCCGTTTAGCTCAGATTTGTGGTCTTAACATCATTATTCAGGTAAAAGTTTCCATGCATATATTTTCCAATTTCATTTTTCTTCTTCTTTGTCAAGAATTTATTTTTGTTGTTAAAGTTCTCTCTGAGTTTAGTTTAGTTAAGTTTTTTTTTAAAATAAATCTGGCCAGTTATCAATCAGTTTGATGGTGTAGAACTCTGGATATTTGTTTGTCTCTGTGGTTTGCTGAAAAAATCCAATGTTTTTTTTCTCTGCAACTAGGCTAGATCCTATGTGTGTATCCAATCTGCATATTTCAATCTTTTTATTGATTTGTTCAATACATTTCTATGCACATACAGTATTACTGTTTTAATTCTTCTGTAGGTGGATGACTTGGAAGAAGTCAGTGAATATTACCAAAACAGAGGGTGTTTCAGTGAACTGATATCTCTAATGGAGAGTGGTCTAGGGTTAGAACGTGCACATATGGGTATCTTCACAGAATTGGGTGTTTTATATGCTAGATATCGTCCTGAGAAGCTTATGGAGCATATAAAATTGTTCTCAACTCGTCTGAATATTCCCAAGCTTATACGTGCTTGTGATGAGCAACAACATTGGAAGGAGCTCACCTATTTGTATGTACAGTATAATGAGTTTGACAATGCTGCAACTACCATCATGAATCATTCTCCTGAAGCTTGGGATCACATGCAGTTTAAAGATATTGTAGTTAAAGTTGCAAATGTGGAACTATATTACAAGGCTGTGCACTTCTACTTGCAAGAACATCCAGATCTTCTTAATGATCTTCTCAATGTGCTTGCTCTTCGTGTAGACCATATGCGTGTTGTCGATATAATGAGAAAGGTAACTAATTTTATGACATTTTCATCTTAGAATTTAATGAGTATTTCCTCTCCATGGCTGTGCCTTCTCAAATTTCCCTCTGAATATTAGGCTGGTCATCTGCGTCTTGTCAAGCCTTACATGGTTGCAGTTCAGAGTAACAATGTATGGGCTGTGAATGAAGCTCTGAATGAGATATATGTTGAAGAAGAAGATTATGACAGATTGCGTGAATCCATTGACCTGCATGATAACTTTGATCAAATTGGCCTTGCGCAAAGAGTGAGTTACAATTTTTGTACGTGGTGATTACCATATAATAATTCTGAAAGCATGAAGCCTCATTGTTACATGTGTTTTCAGATTGAGAAACATGAGCTTTTGGAAATGAGACGGGTTGCTGCTTATATTTACAAAAAAGCTGGGCGCTGGAAGCAGTCCATTGCATTGTCGAAGAAAGACAAGTTGTACAAAGATGCCATGGAGACAGCTTCACAGTCTGGTGATCGTGAACTTGCAGAGGAATTGCTGGTTTATTTCATTGAGCAGGTTCATATATGTTTTTTCTCCTTTCAGATGTTAATTAATGACTGAAAAAATTCTATTTTTTCTCCATTGTTTTATAACAGGAACACTCTTCATTAAAAAAACTTGAATTGAACATAATTGTCGGTTAGCACTTATTTCCATTCTGTATCTATTGACACAATTGAAACAATTAACAACTGATGGATTCTGGTTCTACTTGCAGGGAAAAAAAGAGTTCTTTGCGGCGTGTGTATTTGTTTGTTATGATTTGATTCGTCCAGATGTTGTTCTTGAGCTTGCCTGGATGAACAATATGATCGATTTTGCTTTCCCTTATCTGTTACAGGTGATTCTTGTTCTCCAGTGATTTCATTTGGGTTTGGTGTGCGTGAATGTGTTTGTGGGGTGTTATTTGCCTTACAATTTATATCATTGGGCAGTGGCCAATGAGTATTTGTATCTTTCTTCCTGCTGCTTAGGTTCATCAATATCTAGCTTGAGCTCAATTCTATGAACTTGTTGATGGTTTTCTGAACACGAGTACCCCTTTCTCAACCTTATTTATATCACCCACTTTTTTCCAATTTTGCAGATCATCCGTGAATACACAGGCAAAGTGGATGAACTTACCAAGGACAAAATTGAGGCCCTTAATGAGGTTAAGTCTAAAGAAAAGGAAGAAAAAGAGGTTATTGCACATCAGGTAATGAATGATGTTGCTATCCATTTATGCCTTGCTGAAGTTGGGCCCACACGTCATATATGGCATCATTTTCTCCTGTTTTATACTAGTAGACAAATTTCTGTTATTTATGACATGTTATACTGTCAATCTATTTACTCAATACTTAAAATGAAATATTTTGCAGAATATGTACTCTCAGTTGTTGCCTCTAGCCTTGCCTGCCCCCCCAATGGCTGGCGTTGCAGGAGGTTTTGCCCCACCACCACCTATGACTGGATTCGGGATGCCTCCAATGCCAACTTTTGGCAACTATTAAGACGTGTTCGGAGAGCTACATGATGATGAATTCTTGTGCTTCAGTGGAAAGAGTTTCTAGGAGATAAATGGAACTTCCTGAAATGTAATTTCACAGGGCTTCTGTGCCATTTATTTTTTATATGTTTTTTTGGTCATAGGGATGTGGATATTTTATGTAATATTCTTTTGATAGATGTTATTTCACTACCATTTTCTTCTTGTTCCATAACTTGCGGGTACGTATGGAAGGAATTACGTTAGATACTCAGAACAATGGCAGTGATTTGTTTTCCCACTTATTGCATGACAAATAGAAAGCTTCCAGACACATCTCAGATTCCCTTGTATAAGCGCGTCACTTTGAGTCCTTGTAGATAAAAAAACAAATTTATAAAAAAGTAAGATAATATTCGGTCAATGGTAACGTGAATAATTCAGATATTTTTGTGTTTGGTTAAAAAATATTTTTTAGTTTTTATTCATAATTTTATAATTTTTTTTATCTTTTTAATGTAAAAATGAAATCCTTTGTTACAATAGAAGCAAAGTGACGTGTATTATTCAAGAATCGAAGTTGATTTATTTTATAAAAAGAAGATATTAATGAATTTTTATGAAATGGTTTCATAATATTTAAACAATTGTCTTATTGTGGGTATCATTGAGAAATAAGAATTCATATTATCAAAGGATTTATTACTATTATTTCTAGTAACGATTTGAAGATTTATTGATTCTAAGAACTTAATGTAGAGATTATAATTCATACCTTTTAATTCATAGATATGATAAATTTTATTGTTTAAATAAATATAATAATATTTTTATTTTTATTTAGTTTATTTTTATTCTCATTATGATAAATATATATTTTTTAAAAGACTAGAATAGTTAAAGTTATTTGATAGTCCATTTAAGGGTTCGTTCCACTAGTATTATTTCTTACTTATTTTTATATTTTTATATTTTTAAATTAATTATTAATTATTTTAATTTGATTAAATTTAGGTACGGAAAAGATGTATTATTATAAATAAGAAGTAAGCTTGTAATTAATGAAAATAATTAAAAGTTAATAATTTTTGAAAAAATAAATATTTTTATTTTGATAAATTTTCTCTTGGCATGATTTTTACATATCTAAATAGTAATTAAACTAAAATAATTTAATTAAAATAATTTATATATATCTTTAAAATAAATAAAGAACTTGTAGTATATCTTTTTAAAAAATCGATTCAAATGTACCTCTTAAAAAACCGAGGGATCCATGTACACTACACCTATTTTTCTACTAATACCTCAAATGTTTTGATTTGTGCCAATTACGACTCATATTTGAAGGGAAAAGAATTAAATGTCTCGAATGAACGGTAATATCTTTTAATTTGAAACTTTATATGGCTTCAAGAGGGGCACTATATTCTTTGTATCTCTTTATACGAACTTTTTTGATATAATATCTATACATTTAATAATTTTAATATATTTGTATTTTATTTATACGACACATTTTTTAATTAAAAATAATATTATTTTATTATTATTTATATGTATCTTTTTGGTTAAAATCTTGGATCCCTGATTAATTATAAAAGTTATATTTTTAAAGAAAACAAATTAGATTTGATAAGGTATTAACTTTAACTTAAATACATACACGTGAATTGATGGTGTGAGTCATAGTAAAAATTAATGGAAAAAACATAATGTTAAAAAAAGTTAAATTAATCTTTTTATATTGAATTTGTTGAATTAAATATCGATTAAATTAAACTATAATTATTTAAATTCGTTAATTATTAAACTTTGATTAAATTAAATTAATATTATTATGTTACTATTTTTATTATTATAAATTTTAAAAATTTTAGTTATGTATTTTTTTAGCAATTTTTATAATTTAAGAGCAAATTTTTCGAAAATAATGTTTAGTATATATAAATTTTTATATCCAAAATTTGTATATTATGCAGCTTAGTATTATTATCTATTTTTTAAAACAAATAACATAACGCATAAAATAAGTTACATAAATAAATACAAAGTGATATTAACGATTTGTTTCATTAAAGCAAAAGAAAGAAAAAATTTTGTACAAGAAAATAACAGCGGTAAGATGGGCTGTGATACCACCCAATCCAAATGGGTATTTGTGGACATATCTATCCAGAACGAGCTATCACCTCATTGCCACACACACAGTGGGAGCAAGGCAATAGTAAGACTCAACAACCACTTTCCCTTGGTCTAGCTTTTCTTCTTCATGATTGGGTGTCTTAGCAGTTCACCCAAAAAATGGCTATAACCTTCAACTCCATTTTGGATTTCAATTCAACGGTAACCCTATTCTCTCCTTATCTCTCTTATCTACCTCTTTTTTTAATGTAATTTCGTTTGGTTGCGTGTAAAAAGCTTCTACCTTTTCATTGATGTTCTTGCCAATTTTTTCTTTTTTTAGCACAGTAAGTAAATACTTAGATTGATAAGTAGAGGTGACAATACAAGCACAGTATTTAGATAAAATAAATGCAATCAAAAACAAATAAATTTAATAAAAAGTATATTTATTACAAGTTGATTAATACTGTTTTTAGTGACTGCGATATTAGTTATGCTTGTACCATAAGTGGAATAAATAATGCTCTAAATTAAACTCTATCTGCTAAGAGAAGGGCTGATAATTGAGGAGGCGGGCTAGAAGAACAGATTTTCTTGCCAAATTACGTTTGTCTTTGTAAAGCAAAGCACTGAATTTCTTTTTTGTTCTAACTCTAGGTAAGAATTTGATATGAGATTAGCCATACGTTGATCTGATTCATCGAACTTTGCCTCATTTACTTTACTACATCTGTTTTTTCCCCTCTTTGATGAAAGAGAGCTTGTTAGAGATTAGGAACTCAACTAGACACGGACACCATATACATAGTAAAAGTTATTACTACTTTGCTTCTCAATTCATAAAATCTTCAAAATAATTATGGCAATAATAATAATAAATAATGAGGAGTAAACCTAAATTCTGAGAAGTATAAGAGCTTTTAATTTTGAAGGTTTCATGAATCGAATAATAAATGAATACTATTATGATTTTTTAATGAAAAATTATTATTTGTATCTTATTTGAGTTTAAAGATATTCAAATAATTTGAATTTGTATTGAGTTTGGTATATGTCTAAAAACTAAATTCTGCACTGTTGAGAAGTGAAAAAGAAATAAGTTTCGCTTTGATAAAATATCAATAGAAGTATTGGTTTATGAGTGTATAAGTCAAACCACCCAATGGTTAATTTTTTGGGATGGGAGCTCATTGTCTTGTTGAAACTCATGGGAGTTATTGAGCTTATCACACCTACAATTCCATTTTGTCTGTATTTTTTATATAATTATTCTATAGTTATATTACATCTAAATTTTCTTTGTTGAGGGGTGAGAGGGGCTAGTGGATGCGCCTCTAGACAAAAAAGGCCAAGCTCGTTAAAGACTAGGACCAAAATCCCTATGATTCTTTAAGTCAGTATATGGATAGAGCTCCTAGTTAGATATCACATTGTACCTGAATTGTAATGGATTTGTTGTATTAATATGAGAGATGGAGGAAACTTGATTGCTTTAAGATTTTTTTCCCATGGATCTATTTTCTAGAATAAAAAAAATGTAGCTTTAAGCTTGTATCTTTTTCAAAGAGTGATAAGCAATTATCTTTATACTTATGATGTCATGTATTTAGTGTGTGCTTAAATAGATTTTGTGGCTATTGTTTCATAATATTTTTGAATGTTCATCATTAGAAATTGCGAGAAAAGCACAATATCGGGTCAAGACCTTTTAGTGGAGCATCGATGTTCAAGGTCAACCAATTCACATCCTCGGCAGCATTTAGATCAAGGAGACTTATAAAGAGTAGAAGATTTGGCATATGTCTTCTGTCTTCCAATAGTGATCGGCTTGTTACAGAAATTAGTGACACAGATTCTCGAGATTCTGCTGAAAATCTTCAGGTTCAGGATGAACCAAGGGCTCAATCTTCTGAGGCTTATAATGAATCCACATTGACCTCAAATCAAAAGGAGACACCGTCTTCTGCTAACCTGCAAGAAAAACCAAGGAAATCATCCTTAACAGCAAGGGAAAGACTAAGAGCAGCCCGGGTTCTGAGTCGTTACAATGAGACTCAGGCGAAGACTACATCTAAAACAGAAATGGGTAGCAAAGTGTTAGATGCTATTAAAGAAAGTGAACGTGGGAAGAAAAAAGGACTACCAGAAGCACCAGGAAACATGTTTGATGACAGTAACCGAGGGGTTTCAAAGCCGGGTTTAAGTTTTGAGTTTCCTGGGGGTAATGATTTGTTTATCATAGTATTCTCTTTTGTGTTTATCAGCACAGTGATGTTTGCTACAACATACATTGTCTGGAAAGTTGGTGCCATCCATTTTAATGAATACTAATTATAAGAAGGCGAATTCCACAGTTTTGAACTAGCCACCTCTTGTATACGTACCTGTGATTACACTATTATTTCTTCATAATCAAAGTTTTGCTGTAATGCTATGTCATTTTGTCTCTGAAGACGATGCTTATTCTTTAATCTTCAAAGATTGCTCTAGATTGTGTATTTTACTGTTCAAAATGATTACTTCTTTGGCATGCTTGTACAGAATGACTAAAGTGGAATCTTGATGATAAAAGACCAAAAAGATTGTTGATTAAGATTTATGGTTTCTAGGAGTTTGAAAATGAATGTGGATTACTCTTTCTTTTTTACGTCGACTGATTTCAGATGCTTGGAGGCAATAGCAGACTGAAAGAATTAGAGATGACTTTGTATAATATATCCATGAAACTACCATGCAATAACTGAAGCCATGATCATGGTTTCTTGTTTTTATATGTGATTCCCCACATGGTTAGTACTTGGTAAATCCTTTTCGATTCTGAGTTGCACTTATTATTATTAAAAAAAAACGATTTCTGAGGACAAAAGCAGCCGACTCTAATCAATAAATGATGCTGACAAATCAATTTCAGATTCAATTTCTTACTGATTTATCATTTTTTCAGAGTCCGTTTTGGCATATTTCATCATAAAATCTATTAGAAACAAAATTGGTACGATAAAATATCACGGGATATAATTTTTAGAGCTTAATATAATAACAAATCAGTCACATTATTTGAAATGTATGTCAAATTTATGATTGTGATGATTTTGTGATGTAAAATAATGCTAAAATTATTAAATTAGAAGTAGTCACAAACAGTGAATATTGAGAAACTCTACTTTGCAAAGGGAATGGTTGATTAATTTGGAAGCCTTTTTAAAAGTGATGTGACCAGCCTGGCAATTCTAATTGAAGCAAGCTTGTTTTCTTGTGTAGGACTTTTCTTTGCAGGTGTTTTGGACAAACTAAGCCGCTATTCTCAATTGGTTCAGATATCTACGTATGTAGTATATATGTACTAGGGTTGAGCCTAATTGCTGAAATATTAGTTTATATATTTAATACAATCAATCATTTAAACTTGAAGGTGTAACCTAAAAAATATATCCAATTACAGATATTTTCATTTTCACTTGCAACAATTTTATTTTATTTTACATATTAAATTTTTTTAAAAAAAATTTTAGTCTCTAAAAGAAGTAAATTTTATAAGTGTTTTTTGAATAATGATATAAGTGAAAATAATTAAGAGTGTACTTGAGAGTGTGGTACTGTATAAATTTTCCACCAAAGTGGTACAAGTAAAGCAAAGCCTAACTATTGGCCATGGAAATGAAATTATTTGTGGGACTGTCAACACATGAACAGGATCTCCCGTAAATAAACTGATGCTTGTTCCACATCATAAATTGCGCTGCTGTTTCAATTTTTGTCGAATTCTCGATCAGTATTACCACTAATCTAGACTATATATGTGTGATTGTGAATGAGTCCTTACAGTCATGATTTGTTAGCTTTTTTTAAAACTTGAAATGACAGGAAGATAAAGGCAATTCAAATTTTTATAATTTAATAAAATAAAGTATCTTATGGATATTAAGCCAATCACTGTCCAATAATTAAGGAAAACAAACAGTAGTTAATATGATGTGAGATAAATAGAATAATATATAGAAATGGGAAGTGAGGCTTTTAAGATAAAAACCATTTCATACTAATAGACATTAATGGACAAGCTTCATAGTAGTTCTGGTTGGTCTAAAGGAGCAAATAAGCCACCTTCTTTTTCACTTCCAGTGCCCTTAGATCCTTATAATAATGTCACAGATTTCGAATTATGTGGATTTCCTTGTAATTTTTCAATACCCTTTGATGGGCTTGTAGAAGATGGAGCTACTATTGCTTCCAATAGCCATAGCCAAGCGGAAAAACGACGCAGAGATAGGATTAATGCTCAGCTTTCTACTCTCCGGAAACTAATTCCCAAGTCTGATAAGGTAACCCATTTCTATCAAAAACTAAACTCCTATATGCAAACTTCATATTTAATGTCTGCTTGGTTTTGCTTCGCCAGAAGTGATTTCACTCTAAATGGATTTTAGGAGAGGGGGCTTTTAGATAGCACATAGTATGTCATCCTCTCAGGAATACGCATAGTAATGTTTTTTCTGCTTTTGCCCAGAAAGTTTTTATTTATTTATTAAAAAGCAGACTTTCAAAAGCAAAACCAAATATACATATGATATACTAGAATACGAGTCTAATAATATCCACGTATCAAATAATTTCTTCAATCAATTTAAATTAAAAAATTCAATTTAATTTCTTGAATTGAGATTGGATTTAAATTAACACTTATAATCTAATATGAACATAATTACAAATAAAATTATAAATAAATATTTTATTTTATAATGTGTTATATTTAATTATAATTTATTATAAAATATAAATTTTAAATTATATAGTACTTCTTATTATTGAATTGTATTATGATAATAAATAATAATATATATAGTGTGTTTAATCTAAACTTATTTTATAAAAAAAAAATTCAATCTGATTTAGATTAGTATGGATTGTTTAGTTCATCATATCAACTTCGGATTAAAGATTTTTAATCCGCTATTAACTCTGAAAATTAAACAAATTCAATCCACTGGTGACTCTCTCCTTACATTAACATATAAAGCAATTGACATGAGGATACAAATATCTTTATTATTCTACAGATGGACAAAGCAGCTCTTTTAGGAAGAGCAATTGATCAAGTTAAGGATCTTAAGCTGAAGGCATTGGAAGTGAGCAAATACTCAATAGTACCAACAGAATTGGACGAAGTAACAATCGAAAGTGATGTTTCTCTTGTTGATGGAAACCTCATGACAAATACAATAAGCAAAAGCATAGAAAACACTTATATAAGGGCATCTGTATGTTGCGAGGATAGTCCAGAAGTTTTCTCAGAGCTGATTAAAGTCCTCAAAGGTTTAAAACTGAAAGTAGTAAGGGCTGAAGTTGCTAGTGTCGGTGGAAGAACTAAGAACGTTTTAGTCCTTTGTTCTAAGGATAAGGAAAAGGGTAGTATTTGTTTAAACACTATAAAGCATTCTCTTAAATTAGTTTTGGGTAGAGTTGCTTCATCATCTTCATCTATGGCTTCTAATTCTCGCATTAGAAGCAAGAGACAAAGGTTCTTCTTGCCTTCTCATTAATCAAAATAAATATTTATGTAAAAGTATAGTTAATAATATGACTGGATTGATATGTGAAATGGTAATTGATTTTGTTTTGAAGAAACTCCCTTGTTACTTTAGTACACAAAATGTTAAAAAAAGGCTGAGTAGGGATAAGTTTATGCGACATTGTGAGCAATATGCGTCAATTAGTTGGGCCCTAACGTCTTGAATATTAGAGTGAAAACAACATTAGTATCTGTGTGGTTTATAATAGCATAGGCATTAACAACAGGGTGTCAATTCGTAACTAGTGGATTACTATTAATTCGAGTTAGTAAACTTAAGTTTGAACCCAAAATAAACACAAATTAATTGGTACAAACTAAAACAAATTGTTAATGTATATTTATTTAGTTAATTGATTTTTTTTTATATATCAAAAAATATTTTCAATCATATTAAAGTTTGTTAATACAAATATCATTATATAAAACACCAAAAATAATGTTATATCAAGTAATTAATCATAAAAAACACACATCAATAACATCATATTATATTATCATTTAAATATTAATATTTAAAATAATTTATATCATATTTTAGATTTTAATAATTTTAAGCCATAATATTATCCACAATATTTTATATATGTATCATAAAATTTGAATTGGTACGAATTTTATTCAAATTTAATTTAATTCATATTTGATTCAAATTCGACTCAATCAATCAAATTACAACACAAATTATTACCCTTAACATCTTTGAGTTTAACATTTTGGATTCAATATCCCATCGTTTTTATAGATTTTAATATAATATTAAAGCGTAAGTGGATTAATAGTTCAGAAAAAAAATTTAATAACCCTTCCTAAAAAAATGATGAAATTAAAAGATTGAAATAAAATAGATGAAAAAGTAAAAGATTGAAAAAAAAAACAATAATGTAAAAAATTGAAATAAAATAAAAGTAGAAAATCTAAATAAAGTCAAAAAAAATACAAAGTTTTAAATGAAAAGAATATTGATACTTATGTGACTTATGACTAAGAATTAGCAATATCATTCTTAAATTAACATTACATTGAATTCTTAATGGTCCAAGTGTTTGCATATGCGTCATTTATTTAAGAAAAAACCAATTTTACCACTCAAAAGAAAGATAAGAAGAAAAGTCCATTTAAAAAGCAATGGACACCAACCACAGACTCGATGACATTTGACATTTTAGATCAACTACAATAAGCGACCAAATCAATTATCTTTATATATGGGTAGCTTTAAAATCTTCCATTACATACATTTCCTCTTTAGGCTCCACTTTTGATGGTTTGTAGTTGATGCTGTATGTACACCTTTTTTTTTTCTTCATAAAACCTTTAAGGTTTTGATCCTTTTTTATTTTTAATATTTTTTATTGCAAGGCTTTTAACCGTATTGATTGTGTTTGATAGCTAAAAATAGGCTAAAATTAAAGTTGAGCTTTGCTAAGCATGTCTTTTCAACAGATTTATTTTAATAAATAGAACTCAAGGTAAGAGGTTGTTCATTAATGGTTAGTTCTATCGCCTCAAAATTCTCGAGTATTATTCTAGTGGCTAATATTGTTTTGATTAATATAAAATAATAAAATCATCAAAATAATAGAGCTAAAAACAATTCATAATCATTGATTTAATTGCAGGCAAAATTTGATAAGGGATCATGTTTTCCTATGAGTTTCATTTTATATATCACAATTTTATAAACACAATTAACGTGATAACTTCTCTTTGAACATAATTATATAGATATGAACCTATTTATCAATAATAATATACATCATTTGTTATATATCACAAATTGTAACAAAATATGGCATGTGTGTGATACTTTTTTCATTTCATTTAATAATTAAATTGTGCAATGTAATTATTTATTTTGTCTATAGTCTATTAAAAAATATCATCCAATACTTCCTTTTGTATTTCCACTACAAGAAATATTCTCATTCAATCAAATATTGAATGAACCAACATGATGTAATTTGGCTCGAAGTACTATTAAACCCAACTGAATTCAATTGATTTTACCCAAATATTTTTAAGATCTATCTTAGGGTCGTGTATTTATTTTATGCCTAAAACTGGTCTAAAATACAAGTTAAATTTAATATTTTTTCATTCTTTTATAATTTCATACATAATATAAATCAATTTTAAAAAAAAATATCAAACCCAAACTTCCAACAGGGCCCATCCAAACTTACATCTCCAATTTCATTTTAAGCTATATCAACCCTACAAATATATTGTTAGGCAATTATAAAAAAAAATTAAATAATTTTAATTGCTGAGATTTATTTAAAAATACATCTAAATTAAATAATTGAATGGGTTAGATGTACACAGGGATGAAAATGTAAATATTATAGACGAAATATCATTATTGTTAAAATATCCTAAACATTAATATATTATTATTAAAATATTACTAAAATATCAAACAATTTATTAAAATATCAATTTTGATTTATTTTTTTCTTTTTTTGTTCTTTCTAAATATTTACTTCAATTCAATTCTAACTCACTTTTATAACATTTAATATATTCTCTTCTTTTTCTAACATGTTTGATATATATATAAATAATTAATTAATAAAATTTATTTTTATAATGTAGATATTTATTTCTCTATAGTATTTATAAATAAATAATCTACTTAATTAATTCAACTTTAAACTACTTATTCTTCAATATTTAACAAAATAAAACATTTTATTATGCAATATTTCAATCGATTACACTTATTAATTAATATAAATATTTTATGTATTTAAAAATACATATCATATAAAATACTAATTTAATATATAAATATTAATTATTTTGATATTTTATAAAATTCTATAAAAAAACTATATTTTTGATAAAATTTCAATAATTTTTTCAAAATTTTAGTGAACAATAATAATACCTTCGACATTTATGTAAAAAATATATATTATCTTAACTAACATCGATATTCCACGTGTCTAAGCATACATTAAACTTCACTTTTTCTTACCACCAGGTGAACTAGTCACGTAACTTTTGCCAAGAGAACACTTCAGTGGTACACTACAGCGACATACATTTGTAAATAAATAGATAAGAATAATATATATTTATATATATTGCATCTTTTGTTTAAAAGTATACTTTTAATTCAATATTTAGGACCCCAACTGCACATTTTTACAGAGGGTGGGCAGCAAAGAGAGAGCAATGGAGACAAGCAGTTAAGGGTGAATTTTCAATGGAGGATTGGGTGGTGGAACACATGCCTAGGCTGAGAAGCTTAAAAGGTTAGGGCTGAAGGGTATTTTTCGAGAACTTGTAGGCTTGTAGCTCTCCCTCTAGGGATAAGACCTGTTGAATACTTTAGAGAATCAGTTCTTGTGGCACATTAAGATACTACTGTTGTGTTAGCAAAAACTATCATAGAGATCTAATTCTCTTCAAATTCAAATTGTACATGAATTAAAGAAAAAATCACCCAGGAACATAACTTATAACTCAAATACTCGATAGATTTCAATTTGTCCAACAAATGCTGTTAGCAAAAACTATCATAGAGATCTAATTCTCTTCAAACTCAAATTGTACATGCATTAAAGAAAAAATCACCCAGGAACATAACTTATAACTCAAATACGACAGATTTCAATTTGTCCAACAAATGCATATTACCGAGCATACATAATTCAGGGCAATTCGAATAAAAAAATAACGTAACATGTCTTTGGGAATCGTGTTAACAAGTTGAGAATCAATGAAAACGTCAAAGATACATCTCAATGACATAATTAGGATGAAATATTTAAGTAACCGAATTTATTCTAATAATGGAATCTAAAATAGAAACACAAATAGAATGAGTGCTACTAAATTTCATTTTATTCAACCAACATGACTAAAGAAACAAAATAGAATAAAATAATTAAAATAAAAACCAGCAAGGAATTCATTTTCAGTAACCACCCTAGCCAACCTAGGCCTACAATAACAAAATTTCTAGCAATAAGAGCTAGCAATAAAAGCTTCAAAAGTTCACAATATTAAACAATATTCAAAAGCCTCAATTAGGATGAAACCCAACAAAAGTACTACAACTAACACCTAACTATCCAGCTGGAAACTATGGTTACACATGAGATTCATCTTAACAAAAAATAGTACTAAGCAAAACAAAACCAAAAACAATATACTCATTCTTCCAAAGTTATCCTTTACCCAAAAAGAATTTGTTTAGATCCCACACCTTTCCCTCATTATTAAAACCAACTATCAAAATCATGAAGCTATTAACAAAAGTAACATCCACAAGAACATGATTCACTATATGCCACTGATTAAACCACAACCTACGTCAGAGTCTAGTCAATCTACATTTTCTAACATTCATTTTTATCAAGCAAATCATCACAAGAGATAATTCAAAGACAATTTCATTCAAAGCACACTCTCTCTCTTCCTTTCCAATCTCTTAACAAATCCATACGACCAACTTCATGATAACCAAAAATCTTAAAATAACCACCTAGAAGAAATAGCAGAATAAACCAAAGACACCCAATATTATAACTAAAATACGGGTCCAAATAGCCTTGAAACTCTCGGATGAAATTACCTGAAGATTGCTCCAGCATATAGAGGAAAGCAACACCCAAAAATTAGCTATAAAATCAGCAAAAAGGTTTATGGATTGTATCAAACAAAACAATCTCTTACGTTTTTATCTTCAAAATCAAAATCCACTCCTACAATTACCAAGCGAGAAGCAGTTACTTTTTCCTTTTATTATTGATTTGCTTCGAATTGTGTCTCTCCACCACCACTACTTCTTCATGGCAACTAAATGCTCAATCGAAGACCCAATCGTTGTGAACAACACAAAGAAGCCAATGTTCCTCACCAAAGCTCAGTGTAAGCAATTGGAACGCCACCAAATTGAAGTTGTGAGCAAAAACCTCCCCAACAACTTATTTCCAATTCCACTTCCTCCAAGGCTCCAATAACAACAATAGCAACTCCTCAGACCACCACAGAGACAGAGATAGGAATAGGGATCAAGATTGAGACAGAGATAGAAGAGAGAGATTGAGAACGTGAAAGCAATATGGAGCGGTGTAATTTCAAGAGAGAGAGTGAAGAGAAAGCGAAGGCTTGTTATAGGATAAATACAAAACCTTCTATTTTGTAATGACACTATGAACCCTTAAAGTGCTATTAATTCGACCCATAATATTGCTAAGTTAAACATCATACGTAGTGTTTAAGTGCTTGCATGTGGGTTAACTTAACATTGGTAGCATTCATAGAATTATGGCATCTCACATTATTAAGTGAAAAGGCGACGAATACCATATTATTTTTGAAAAGTTTGGGAAAATTAAAAAATTAGCACAAGATAGTCTACTTTACAAACAGAATTAATTAAACGAAAGTCTAAATGACAAGCGATATCAACCGAATCATTAGAGTAACAAATATAGAAACAAAGATTTTGCAAAAACAATATATCGAAAGGACATGTTAAGCATTCTGTTTATAAAAATCATTGTACAAAGAAAAATAACAAGCTAAAAAAAAAAGCTACTGCTTCGATATCATAATATTATGGTCTAGGATTTAATCGACTACAGCAAAATCAAAACATACCCGGAAGGAAAGTCAAACATGTCTCTAATACTAATAATGTAGTAATACAGAAAAAAAAATATTTAAAAGAGAGAGATGCCAACTTGATAGAACTACTTGGACCTCTGTCTCATCTTTCGACGCTTCCTCTTCAACCTCCTCATACGCTTCTTCTTCCACTGCAGTACAAAATTTCATAAATTAAAAATAAAGGACGAAATACATACTCGAATGAATAAGCAGTGAAAGATAAGTAAATACGAAGAGCTCAAACAAACCTTGGCCCTCATTTATCGATATGTCGATGATCGCTCAGAAGACTAGCTTCCAGATGAAGCCGCACAGACGGCAAACGGAGGAACAGAACAATCGAAAAATCGGCTCTACAGATTATTTATATTGAAGAAGAAACCCTAACTGTGGACTGTGGTGCTCAAGCATCGTCTTGAAGTTGGACCATAGAGTAACGTAAAATGGGCCAATTGCGTTAGAACTGGGCTTCTTCTAGTAGAGTGTGTCGAGAATTATTTACCCATGCATAATGACTTTTTTACGTGGATAGCCTTACAGCATGGTTTTTGAACGTAAGTTTACGTTTTTACCCCCTAATCATTTAAATATAATTCAATTTACGTATAAAGTTTTATTTTTAACTCTTTAAAAAATTAGATGTTATTTTTTTCAACATAAATAAAAATATTTTTTTTTATTGACAATATTAAAATAAAAATAATTTAAATATATGAGTTATTTGAATATGTTTTGTTATCTATGCTCCTATTTTTTCAAATCACGACCTACACCCATTATTGTTCTATTTGTCTATTCTCTCTTTTTTGAACAAAACCGCTTGCAAAATATCCTATCGCCAATCAATATCGGTACTGTTAATAAATCATTAAATGGTATATTAGTTGTATGCAATTAATATATTTTATCAATTGTATATTAATTGTATGCAACTAATATATTTTTCCTAAAAACACGTTGGATTGCAAATCTATTGACACTCCTATTGAGCAAAATCATTGTTTAGCAGAGTATCCAGATTAGATACCAACTTATCGAGCTCGCTATCAGAGATTGGTTGGACGTTTGATTTACTTAGCTCATACTAGACCATATGTTGTATATGCAGTAAGTGTGGTGAGTCAGTTCATGCATAATCCAAGTGAGAACCATATGAATGTTGTTTTGAGAATTTTAAGGTATTTGAAATCGGCTCTAGAAGGGGAGTAATGTTCTCTAAACACAACAATCCTCTTGAAATCTGTGGATTCACAGATACAGATTGGGCAGGAAGTATTACAGATAGAAAGTCAACATCGGTTTATTTCACCTTTGTGGGAGGAAATTTGGTTACATGGAAAAGTAAGAAGCAGAAAGTGGTGGTACGATCTAGTGCTGAGGCCGAGTATAGAGGTATGACTCATGGGGTTTGTGAATTACTGTGGATAAGAACTTTGTTATTGGATTTGGGTTTCGAACTCAAAAATACTATGCAGATGTATTGTGACAATCGGGTAGCCATTAATATATCACAAAATCAAGTACAACATGATCGCACTAAGCATGTAGAGGTTGATCGTCACTTTATAAAAGAGAAGTTAGATGTCAAACTTATTAGTTTTCCTTTTGTTCCCACAGAAGAACAGCTTGCAGATATGCTTACCAAGGGAGTTTCCAAGAAGGTATTATACGGTTCACTAAGCAAGTTGAGCATGATCGATATCTATGCGCCAACTTGAAGGGGAGTGTTAATAAATCATTAATGGTATATTAGTTGTATGCAACTAATATACTTTTCTTAAAAGCACTTTTCAAAAAAGTAGATTCTTGTTTCTTGTATTTAAACATGTATTAGTATTCATTGTAATTGTGTTATTGTAAATACATTTTAATATATTCAATTATTAATTCATGATATTTCAATTATACTGTATTCTAAGCTTTGAGAGTATATTAGTAAAAAAAGAAGAAATTAAACCTACGTAAATTAACTGACACGTATCATAATAATTTTAAAATATAAAAAAATTATTCATTTAAAAAAAATTAATCTTAATAGATACATTATAATTAAAATTAGTGTAAATTTATATTCATTTAATATTTTCTTATCTTTGTGAGGCTTGATATCATGGCGGTTTTTGTTTTAGATGAGGATCAACCGGTCGACTTGCCCAAGCTTGCATGTCATTTAGATCAATGCATGTTAACATATTATACTACTAGTGTATGCATGATAACAAAATGTTGGAAAAAAAATGAAATTTATTAAAAAATAGATTGTTGGGAAATGTGTCTTGTCCCACATTGCTTTTTTATATTATTTTAAAGAGGTATAAATAGTGAAGAGTTTGTTATTGGGATTGGACCCCAAGAGGCATCCACATTTGTGGAAGGGGAGAGGACCTAGGTAAATATGATACCACACGCGCGCGCGCGCGCCGCCGTCGTCGTCCGACCGGCCGTGCCGAGCCGAGCCGAGCCGAGTCCGAGTCCGAGTACGTGTGTGTGAGGTGAGGTGGTATTTTATTTTTTGGTAAAATATTCTTTTTAAGGAAAATTTTTCCACTTACAAAATTGGTTGTTATATATATATATTTTTTCGAGAAAAATAACCGTTATGTTCTTTTATTATGAATATGGCCGTTAAATGGCCGTTTTTCTTTTTATTCAGAAAAAAAGAACCGTTGCTCGTATTTATTCACAAAAATATCCGTTACTCGTCTTTAATCTGAAAATAGCCGTTACTTTTAATTACTCAAAATGGTCGTTACATTCTTAATTCTCAGACATTACCATTTTATTCATAATTGCTACACGTTTTCTAAAGCCTATAAAAAGAGGGCTTCAACTCTCATTTTAAGATAACAATTAACAATCTCATCTCCCTACGAAAAACAATTCTCTCTACAATTTTTAAGTATTCTTTTTAGTTTTCCGAGCAACAAATTTTCTGGTGTAGCATTCCAGTCTTCATCAGTGCAGTGAAGTTCTGAGACAGAGATTACGATTCTGGGCTGTTTTATCCTGGGGACGATGAGGCTGTGTTTGCTTGCACAAATTGGGCAGAGCCGCGAAACGTCTTAAAGAGAACGACCTAGTCCGCGACTCAACCCAAGCAATTACTTTAAAGTTATCGGTAATATTGTTCCTACACTGTTTTTATGAACTTGCATCAACACAAACATATGTTGTCTTTACATGCATACAGTAACTCTGATGTACATTTTAAGAGAAAAAATAACCAGTTTTAATTATTTACTCATAAAGTAAAAAAAAAACTCTTAATTCCACCCATTCCAAACTCAATTTTGGAGTAAAAATAACGGGAAAACTTATAATATTGATACGAGAATTACACAAAATTTCAATGTTATTTAAGATATAAACTCAAAATTCGAAATGTTGTTATTTATACTAATTACACAGTCACGTAATATCGCTTATGTGTAACTAGTTATATAAGTGCATAGTTGAATTTCGAATTATTAATTATAATACAAATTTAGCATATATCTGTAATTCTATATTTCAAATAATATTTTGGATAGATCTTGCATGTCAAAAATTAATACCATATTCTAATGTTGTTAGTAATCAAATATTTGACACCTTTGTGAATACTTTTCAAGATTTTAGAGATCCAAAGGCTTTACGAGTGACCAAAAAAGAAACTAAATTTCTCTACAAAGTATAAATATAATCAGTTAATTTGCATTCGATTATGGAAATGCTTTTCAATTTAAACACAAAAAAATGTAAAAAAAATACATAAAAATATAAGTTAGACATAGTATTCATCAATTATATATATATATATTTTTAAATATTGAATTAATTTTGAACTTTATTAATATATGACATCACATTATTAAGTATTTTAAGAATAATAAATAATTTTTCATATCAATTATATTTTTTTCTATTTGAAATTTTCTTATCTTAACTGACCAAAATGGAGAGATAATGAAGAATCAGTGTTGTAATTAAGAAATTAAGATCGAGTAATATATTTGCTATTAGAAAAAGAAAACGTGTGAAGGAGAAAATTGCATGCATGCGTATAACAGAGCATCACAATAATATAACAATCAAAATTAAATATTAATTTCTATTAGATATATTTATTTAAATTCAGAAATAATTAGTAATAAAACTTTAAGAAATCATTTTAGATTTATTTAGAAAAATTGGAGGAAAAAGTGTTAGCATGTGGACTTGTGGAGGGTAGCAGAGTGCATCTTGGAACTCACAAAGGCAGATAGTCAGAAAACCCCTACCAAATACAGAGGAAAGAGAGAAACGAAAACAGAGGGACAATTTCTGATATGATAAATGTCTTCTAGCTAGTTAGCTAGCTCTGTATGTCTGACTCTAAATTAGCTAACATTTTCCTCTTCTTTGTCTTCCATTTTGGATTGTCAAATGAGACATATGGGGGCTGCTTATGTACGGTTGGAAGGATATTTTCTCATCTTATTTCTTTCTAATGTAGTTCTAAATGTTTTATAAAAAATAAATCTGATTTTTTTATATAAATAAACTATATGTCATATCACTTATTATATATTTTTAATAATATTTTAAGAATATAAATATAATATACACATAATTATTTAATTAAAAAATTGACATTTTTTTAATAGTTTCTCGTTCGACTACCAAAGGTTAAATTTATTGAATCAAATGATGATTAAAAAAAGTAATGTAACTAAATCAATCTATAACTTCATAAAATAATATTAATTTTGGATGCATCTTACTTCAAACACAATAGAATTTTTTTTTTTAAAATAACTTGTAAAAATTAAGAGTGAATCAATTATTCTTGAAATTTAAATTATTAAGAAAATAATCACTACTATTTTATATATTTAACACTTTTAACAATTAAGATTGATGGACTTAAACAAATGATCTTTGATTTTGAAATCATATTAGAATTTGTTAGAAAATAAATTTTTTTAATAACTTAAGTTATATAAAGAAAAATTAACAATATTTTTATACATTTAACAATAACAATTATATACATATGTTAGAATAATTTCGTACATTTCACGTTATATTCAAAAAGTGCTTTCAATCAACAAATAGACTTATAGACCAATCCTAATAAGCATTGAGTCATCATATTATAATTAACTTAATTACACTTTCATGTCAATTAAATTGTATATTATTCGTTAAATTCATCAATTATAGATCATATGTATAAAAATTATACATCTTTATCTACAAACTATATATGTTATTTAATCAAGATAAATAATTAAATAATTCTCTCAAATTTATTTAATTATTTTTATAAAAAAACTATTGACCAAATAATTAATAGCATAAAAATTAGATTAAATAATATAATTAAATTAAAGTTATAATTAAGGTAAAATATTATATAAACACATACTAAAAATTGGGTTTATGAGACCCCTAAATTAATAAATTAATTAGATATAATTTTGTTCATAAAACTCATATTTTTTCATAAAAAAATAATAAAAATTAATTTTAAAAAATACAATCAATCTCTTCAATTTTAGCATCAATCTCCTCTTAAATCTCTACTAAAATTATATATCTTTTTAAATTCTTTTGTATTTTTCTCTTCTTTGCTCTAAAAGCATATAAAAAATATATGTTAATTTCAACTTATTAGGATTTATGGGACAATTAGTGGGGTTAAATTAGGTTCAGGTGAAATCTAAACTATCAAATCAAAAGGCCAGATGAAAAAAAATCAACAACTCAACCAATAAAAGCACGACACGTGGCATGAAAATAATAATAATAATAAAAATGGATCCAATTAGCACGTGACTCGTAGCACGCTTGATTGGTCTCGATCAACGCTTGCTAACTCAATGCCATATGGTGATATGTGATTCGCGGTTATGGCTTGTGTGGTGATCTATTGACCAAGCGGCGAACTCAAAATGAACATCGTGTTGACACGTGACATGTAGTTACATCACACGGTACACGTAGCGTTCTTCGATTGGGCCTCTCTGCTTGTTAGACACCCACGTGACTTGTATGATCAGTTCCTCTACTTACGTTTATGTGACAAATTTTAATTGATCTTGCATTAAAAAAAATCACAAAAAATTATATTTTTTCCATTTTTCATTAAAAACTTCATATTTTAATACTTTTAACTCCAAAAATACTACTTATTGAATAAAGCTAATAAATATTAAGTAATGGAATCAACATCTTTCTTACCTTTTTTCCAATGCTAGTTGTTGTCGCTATTGTCTACTAAACAAGAAAAAACATTCAAGAGCTCATGCAATTAATTTAATATAATTTCTTTGTCTTTATTTGAATGATAGTTAGAGGTAAGCATCAAATCAAAACTATTTGTTTTTAATCAATTCGAATCTGATCCGATTCAAATAGTTTTGAAGATTTCAATTCAAATTCGAATAGATCAGATTTTTTCAGATTGAATACGATTAGATTAATATTAAAATTTATTTATAAATTATTGTCATTTATAAAACACAACATATACAAATTTAAATTTTAAATTAATATTTTTATAACAAATATTATTATCTATACTCACAACTAAAAAAATCAAAAGAATAAAAAGTATGTCTTTATAATTATTAAATTGTTATAAATATTTATATTTATTTTTTAAATTAAAACAATAATTTAATAAAATTATGGTACGTATAATACTTAAATATAACATATTATAAAATAAAATATTTATTTATTTATAATTTAATAATAATTCGTTCTATATCGAATATAACAGATTATAAAATTTATCAATTCAATCCGATCTAAATTCACAAATTAAATCAAATTTTTCATTTTAAACGGATTAATTGAATTATTTGCTATCAACCATTATTCTTTTTCACAGATTTTCTAACAAATTAGAAGATTCCTCCTCCTATTGAATTAAATCCAAACAAAAGGAAATTTTTGTTAGAACTCCATGATGAAACTCATTCTACTACTATGATGATTTGCTCTGGCTTTTTACCAACTCGGTCTTTATTAGAATCATTGATTCATATATCCAATGAAGTTTTCTCAATGAAATACTTCCTTCAATTCATGTTAAGAACATCAATTCCATGATAAGGAGGATCAAGCTCTGTGTCTCACTGAGCTATTTTCAGTCATTCGAAGTGTTAAGCGTCTAATTCAAGATTGTTTAGATGGAAGCTCTCCATGGGGAAGAACTCTTGACATTTTGCCTATGAGTTTACTTAAAATTACAACATATATAAAAGAGCAAATAGTTCTTCTTCACAAACAATCAAAGAGGGCAGAGTTGTTTATTGATCTAAAGGAGCTTCAAAACAGAGAAGCGCTTCTTCAACTAATGGCTAGAAACAATGAAATGAACAGCAAGAAAAAGGGTACTACTGTTACGGATTTTGGGGAGTTCAAAGAGATTTTGAGCAGCATTGGCCTGAGAAATTCATTGGATTATGAAGAACAGATCTTGAAGCTTGAAGCTGGAGCTAAGAAACAAGCAGGTTGTGGTATCTAATATTAATAACCTTATTTCATTGTTTCATATTGCAATTCTATTATTCTTTGTAATATTGGTACTGAGAAAATTAAAAGAGACTTTAGACAGATGCCTTCATCTTCTCATAGGAGTTATGATCACTCTTCTCCTACTTCACAATCTCTGATTTCAAATATCCCAGATGAATTTCGTTGCCCAATTTCATTAGATTTGATGGGGGACTCTGTAATTGTAGCATCTGGGCACACTTATGATAGAAATTCAACTGCACAGTGGATTAATTCAGGACACAGTACATGTCCTAAAAGTTGACAAAAGCTAATCCACGTGGCACTTATACCAAACTATGCACTGAAGAGTCTTATGCAACAATGGTGTCAAGACAACAATGTTCCACTTATAGACTCCAATGCATCAACTTTGTTAGTAGAGAGAAGCAACAGCAAGAGAAAAGAATGTGAGAGTTGTTGTTGATCGTATTTCTGCTACAAAATCTGCTGCAGACGCTATTAAAATGACAGCTCAATTTTTAGTTGGGAAATTAGCAACTGGTTCACCGGATATCCAGAGACAAGCAGCCTATGAGCTTCGGTTCCTTGCAAAAACAGGGATGGATAATTGAAGAATGATTGCAGAAGCTGGAGCTATTCCATTTCTATTGACACTACTTAATTCTGCTGATCCAAGAATCAAAGAAAATGAGGCACTGCATTACTCAACCTTTCAATTTTCAACAACAATAAGATATTGATAATGGCAGCTGGAACAGTTGATTATATAATACATGTGTTGGAGACAGGTATGACAGCGAAGGCTAGGGAAAATGCAGCAGCAACAATCCTCAGCTTGTCAATGATAGATGATTACAAAGTAGCTATCGGGACAAGACCGAAAGCTATTCCTGCACTCGTGAGACTTTTGAAAGAAGGCACTCCAGCTGGTAAAAGAGAGGCTTCAACTGTCCTTTTAAACCTTGCAGTTTATAGTGCTAATAAGGTCAGTGTTGTAGTTTCTGGAGCTGTTCCATTGCTCATTGATATGTTGATGGATGATGAGGCCAGGATTACTGATGATGCTTTGGCTGTTCTTGTCTTGCTTTTGAGTTGTTCAGAAGGGTTAGGGGAGATAAGGAAGAGTAGTATTATTGTGCCCGTTCTTTTTGATCTTTTGAGATTTGGTTATCCAAAAGGGAAGGAGAATTCAATAACTCTTCTTTTGGGACTTTGCAAAGATGGTGGAGAAGAGGTTGCAAGATGCTTACTGTTAAACCCAAGATGTGTTCTCTTCAAAGCTTTAGCGGCAGACAAATCCTTGAAAGCTCGAAGAAAGGTTGATGCTCTGCTTATATTACAAAATAGGTTCTGCTTTCAATCACACAAGTTTGATAAAGATGAGAGCATAGTTAATGTAGGAAGTGTATATTCTTCGAAAGCATATTGATGAATTTATTGTTGGTTTTGTTGCTGGGGTTGGATTGAATGAGCCTTTTGACCATTTTGTCAGGTGCTAACATATTGAGACTTTATCACTAGCATATTATCGCAAGCTTCACAATTAGCGCAATCCTCAAAAAGAAATACACACTTTAGCCACTTAGCATCAAATATTATCTTTGATCTATCTATAAAAATCAAGTAAAAGATAGAATTACCAGGCCAGCTATTGACCAGTAATAAATGAGTGACATAATAAGATGGTACTATACAATATGAAAAACCTCGTAGAGGTTGAAATAAATAAACAGGTCTTCTTTTTGGTCGAAAAGAGAATAATACACAGATCTTATTGCTATAGCTCTTTTCCTACATAAGTTACAACAGCAGCTCCAACTCATCTTCATTCCCTTCTGGGTTCAATTCAGGGGAAAAAGCATGACGAATTATAGCTGGTACATCCTTAACGCAGGATAATGGTTAAACTTGTGTTCAACCAAGGGATAATAACTCGATATTATTAGAATGAGCTTCACACCTTTAGTGAACCAGGATTCACGTCTGGTAAGATCAAGGATTAGAGTAACAGGGTAGACTTAAAACTCTACCAGTTCTAACTGAATGACCGTGCCTTTTATTTTGTAGTTCCAGAACCAGCTTCCACTGTCCATCATATTATTTCCAATTGGATGTAGCTGTACTGCAACACCTGAATTAAACATGAATAATGGCTCAAGTATGATAAACTCAATTCTGACAGCTTTTGGCATGCATGCCAAACAATCATGTACAGGTCTTAGAAGTCCCAAAAAAAAAAACCTGAATCTCCTGGTGTAATCTTCATTTTGTAGCCATTTGGAACTTCAAATACATGATCTCCCTGTGACAAATAAAAAAAAACAGTAAAGAAATTATATTAATGAAAAATACTAGCACTAGACTACTAGTTAAATCAAATTATGGAAATGATATTGGTGATAAAACATTAGTGGAACATTGTTGTGGAAAACTGGCAGGTTTAATTTACCTTCAGCATTTGAAAATTCGAAAGTATGCCTACTTTTGTGGGTTTGTCTTGGAATCTCAAAGAATATGATCATTTAAAATGTCAATCTAACTTCAAGATAAATCGATGAGGTGAAAAATTGAACCTGCAAAGTAACACCAGTCGCCTCAAATTCAGCATTTCCATGCAATATGATTTTACATGCCTCAAGTCGTTGCACTTGGTGCTTCCAGTACATGTTGTCTTCAGAATTCCAGTTGATTCCCTTATTGAGTACATTGACGTTCTGTAGTCTACATCTGGAGCACCTATTCAGATAAACTCAACTTCAACATGATTGTAATTACTTCATTGAAGGAAGTTTCAAATGGAAACAAGCTTCAAGCTTGTTACCTGCGTCCATATTGTAAGATGCATTGTCCAGCATCATCAGTGCTGGTTGAGCCCATAGCACCATCAGCTTCTATGAGCAGGCTACCATCAACCTGGAAAAATTAATCAGATTACTCACCCATAACAAATTATTTACTTAATGTACTATTAATCGTCCCTAGTTATTAACCTGCACATTCTTCCATAGGAACTCTGCTACCTCTACTTGTAGCTCAGATCCCTTGGATATAGAACCACCAGAGAACTGAAGTAAAGTCAGAGGGAAAAAAAATCATAATTAGTTGTTAAGCACTTTGAATGACAAAGGGGAAATCAACAAAGAAAATATATCAAAGAAAAAAAACATATATAGCTGACCCTAGAAGCCAACTTTAGATTTCATAAAATCTCGGTTATTCCAGTTATGAAGCTAAGTAAGAATAACTTGTACATGATAATGTAAACGCTTCCAGTAAAATTAAAGAAAAATTCCTCCAGGTTATTATAAATTTTACCTTTTGCCTTGTTACCTCCCAAAGTGGGCCAAGTGCAGGATGTAGAAATATAAGAAATGGTGGTTCAGAATCAAGATATTTTTCATTGCTTTCAATCTGCAGAGTAGATTTCGAAAAGTGCAGAAGATTATGAGTTAATAAATAAAATTTAGTGAGAAAATATTTAGAGGTAGCTCAAACCATGTAGGATTGCCTTTCCTATTACAATGCAGAAAACTTAAGAAACATACCTTTGGAAGTTTGATATCACAATGAGAAAGCAGATCATAAGCATTTCTTAAGATATCCAACAGTGCACCATCAGGAGTCTGCAAGTAAATCCAAACGTAAAATTATTACAATTTTTATGGATGAAAACACTCACTACTAAGAAAGTTCAAGCTGCCAAGTTCGAGCTTAAATCTGAACACAATTTCTGAAGTAGCTATATGAACTAGACATTGCATGGTTTTCGATTCTAGTTTTTCATATGGTCTAAAGAAGCTCAAATATTGATCCAACCAATTCAAACGAGTTACTAAACACAAATAGTTACACGAGATGATAATCATATAATTATAACCTGGTGTAAAGACTTGTCTGCATCTCTTCTCTTCTTCTTTGCAGATGATGTAACCCTCCTCCTTTCATTAAAGACGATAAATGTATCAAGCCTATCTGGTAAAGATTTACTCATAAGCATTATTTACGGTAAACACAAAAGGAAATAATATGTCACTAAACCAGCAACCGTACCTTCCATGTTATCATAACATCCAGATGTACTTGAATTGAAGAAGTTATCAGCAATATTTTGCATGGTGCATTCCAGCCTCCCACCACGGACACTGTGGCAAATAAAAAGTGGTTAGGGCTTGCTACTGCAATGTCATCATGAATGAAAACTATTATGATAAATATAGGACTACTGTTGAGGAACAAAGGGGAGTCATGATGTCACCGATCACTGCGCTTATAAGCTATAAAACCGAATGCTGAATTGTTTTTCTATAATGCATGGATGCTGCCAGTTGGCTCTTAGCTCTTGGATTTAATGCTTATGGATCCTATTGAATTTCATTAGGAGGAAGGTTCTAAATGTTGTACAAAGACATTATTAGCTAAGGCCAGGCACAGTTGACAGGTTTGCACTAGGATATTAGTAAAAAAAAATTATTTTTTATAAAGGTACAATTTTTCTATTAAATTTATACATCAATATGAAAACATAAAATGCAAAGTAAATCACAACTGTGAATTAAGCTGCAGGGTTTATATGATGCTATAAAAGGAGGCTAATATTTCAGCCCTGCATACCGAAACCAACATTAACAAGAGTACCTTTGTGGTTTTCCATAAAAGTCCACGAAGACAGTTGGCTTTTTTATATTTAGCACCATTCCTGGTAAGCTGTTTTTGCTATTACTTGCTCCAACCAACTCTGCGGACTGTATGTCGACATACAAGATGTTCGTATTAGCAGGGAACTGTGCCTGCAAACTTGACAACAAAAAACAAGATCACCATTTAAGCATTTTATAAAATATTACTACCAAATTTATATCTCTAATAAAATATTATAAAGCAATTGTGCAGTGCATCCAAACATAGGTACAGACATGCATCTGATGTGCCTACTCAGAGTAGTGTGAATATCAAAACCCACTGTATAAAACGATCAGATATTGTGAAACAGAAAAATAATACCTATTAGAAGAACGAGGTCCATCTGTGATCCCAAACTTGTCAAATTCTGTGTATTCAATACATGACAAACCATATGTCCACATGCCATCACGATCTCTCTTCTCCATAAGAACATTAATCCCTTCAGTAGCCCCTGAATTCCGTTTACAGGATGCAAACCCCATTTTCTGTTTCATGTGCAGTTAATGAGGCAAAACAAGGGGAAAAAAAGAAAGTCAAAGTTTGCAAGACGTGTTAAATTACTAGTGTTATTCCAACAAAAGCAATGTATTCCCTGGCAATTTTATGATGTTAAACAACGAGTTGTTCAATATTGTTTTGTATCTTTAAATCCACAGACAAAATTCAAAAACAAATTTCTGTTGTCATATACAATTCCCTTACAAATGTTGAAGCTTACCTTCCCATGACGTAAACCAATTCCTGCCAATGCCAAGAGAGTCAAATCTGTGGCTGCCACAACATTACTGCAGACTCAACCTTGTTAATTGATGAAGATTGGAGGACCTGTAGTACTAATAAGCTACCTACAAGCTCACCTTACTTGCCGGACAGTGACACCTTTTCTTCCATGATCATAAAACCATTTGAAAATGCCTTTATCATAAGCAAGTTTCCAAATTACACCATGGCCACCAGGCTTGCATATCACTTCAAAAGGTTTTGTGACAAGCCATTGCCCATCTTCTGCACTAACAGCTGGAACAAGGGGCTGGCAATTCACAAGTAATAAATCAAGACAAGCATGAATTCAACCGAAAGTATTCCCTAAATAAAATAATAGAACTATCCATATCCTACAGTTTTCCAAATAAACCTGTTCAAAAAGTTGGAAACTAGATTGACCTCTTCCAAACCATTCAAGTCTTTCACATAGAGAAGTGATGCGTCCGTGGTTGTTCTTTGCAGCACTTGTCATGATTGCAACAGGGGTAATGCATTGTTTGCCATAGATCTTGAAGTACATGAATTCTCTAGCCTTGTAATTGAAATGCACAAAAATATTATTCATCTGTCTTTATGATCAACTAATCAAGAATTAGAGTATAATCCTAGTCATTATTTTTGTTGAGCATCCTAGGTATAAACCATATCTTCAGGCTTGGCAGACAGAGATCTTATACCTGGAGATCTCTTATAAGACCCTCCAATAAAGTCCTCCCACAGAAAGGAAGTACTGCAGCAGGAAGACATTCACCTGTGTCAGGATCAACAAGATCAAGCCTGTCTGCAGAGCCTCCCAAAGGATAAACTTCACCTAGGTCTGGCAAACCCTAAAAAAAACACCACCTTATATTCCAAGACAATTTATTAAGCATCCATCTTATTGGTTGAAAGAAAAGTCAAGACACTAACTTCAATTCCCCACAAAGCAGCTTGGGATGCATATTCTGTATTTTGAGAAAGATCAAGTCCACTGGGAGCATGAATTTCCAAAAATTGGCAATCCGTTAGTTCATGTACATGGTTAGACATATCAGTTGTCTGTCTCTCAGGTTTAGCCTGTACCACAAGCTCCATAACTGTTATCTGATATCTGCAGCATATGCGCAGTTAGATATAAATACACTCTATCTCACCATATAAGCATCTCAGGTTGCATTGATGCAATGTTAATAAGGATTTTGTTTCATTTTGATACCATCCTCGAACGAAAGAGTGTAACTAAATCTGATAATTTTTACCATTCTCCTAGACCGACTTATATCTTTAGAATGTACCTAAATTTTCAAGTAAAAAATTTCTCACATAATCTGGCCATTAGACATACCAAACCATAAAAAAAAAAAACAGAAAAATGAAGACAGAAAACTAACTTACCCAATAATTCCTCCAATGCAGTCATAGAACTGCTCAATCTCTTTCAAAATATCTAAAAGTTTCTTCAAGTCGGAGAATTCTCCTTCATTCAAAGCTAAGCGAATATTTTTATCCACATTGTCGAAGCCGCCATTGGAATCTAATTTCTCAATCATCTCAACCAGAGCATAGAGCGCACTTCTCACCGAACTCCTCCTTGACTCCACAAATTCATTATCAGCAAACTCAAAGCCCAAGCTAAGCACGTGTTCCTGTCCAGCTGCAACCAAACACTTGAGCAAGAACAAGTCGTATGGAGTAAAATTCAGCGAAGCCAAAACCCTAAAGAAGACATTTTTGCCGGTTCTAAAGAATCGCTTGACTCTGGAATCTCTGTCAATCACTCTGAGCTTATTCTTAAGAGTTTTAGCATTGGAGAGACGAGAACGAAGATCTTTTAGACGGGAAAGCTCTTGGTGGAAATCGAAGTCCGGAGGAGGCGGTGCGTATTGTACAGGTGCGGTGGTGACGCCGGTAATATGAGAAGAAAAGGAAGAAGAAGACGACGACAAGGAAGAGAAAGGTAGAGAAAGTGGGAGTTTAGAGAGACGGAGAGAGAATTGAGAAGAGTGAGATTTGTTGAATAGAGAAGTGAAGGAGAAGGAGAAGGTGAAGTGATTGTTGTGATTGAGAATTGGAGTTGTTGAGTGAGCCATTTTACATAGAATAGAAAAAAAGCTATAGACTCAAAAGAGTCAGAGAGAGTAGAGGTTATGAAAGGAAGAAGGATAAAAGCATAATAAGGGAGATTCTGGAAGCATATACGGAGAGATAAATAACTGCCAAATTCAAATGGCAGGTCCTTAGTTGGTCCAAAAGAGGTTAAAGACCTCATCTTTGTAAGTTCCCCCCCCCACACGGGTATTTCGGATTGGTTGCTTCTATTTCATTCCCTTCCTCTCTTCTAAATTCATACGCCTTGCATCCTTAATCCTTGCGCTTTTTCCTCGTGCTTTGTCTTCCCCCTTTTTTTAGTTTTTCTTTTCTCCTTCGGTTTTATCGATTCATTAATTTTGATAAATTATATTATATTTTAAAATTTTAATTGATTTAAAAAATAATATATCAAAAATACTAATGAATATATGATATACCATTCCATAAACTTAATGGGCACTATAAGTAGTACGTTAGAAATCTGTAAAACAATTAAGTTTAAAAATTAATAAATTAGAGATCTTTATGAAATTTTAACATTTTCAAAATTAATAAACTTTTTAATGTATTATTTAAAAATTAATAGAATGTATCTAGTAGATTTGTAGGATATTTCACCCAATTAATATAAATCGTAATAAATATGTTTATTTCTTTTTATAGTATTTATTAATAATTTATAAGAATTAAAATAAATAAAAAATATATTATTTTTAAAACGTAAAATAAATTTTTAGAATGTGAATCTAGGTAATAAAAATTATATTTTACAAAACTAACATAGTTAATAAATTATTATTTACATTTAATTTATGATTAATATATTAGTTTTATTTTTTTTTAAATAATAATTAATATAATAATATTTTTAAATTTATTTAAAAATTAAAATTTTCTTAAATTTTCGTCATCTATGAAAAATTAAAGGGTAAAATTATTTCAAAATTTATATTTTTTTTAAAAAAAGGAAATAAATTTGTGGAAGTATTTGGAAATGAGAAAGGGATTTGAGAATCATTCTTTTAACCTTTTCCTACATTTTTTTTGTCAAATAAATATGCAAAAAAAATCCATTCTTTCAATTTTCTTTCCCAATTAATAAATACACCCTTATTTTAGAAACATAGAATTTGCATTCTAGGAAGAGGAATCGATAGATAAATGCTGATTTTAGTAGAATAATCATGTGAGTAGCAATGTAGATGTAGGTAGAGCTTATTGTGAGTAGCAAGGTGGACGTAGAGTTCATTTTTCCCGCACTGTTTATTCTTTAATCTCCGTTTTTTCTATAAAAAGAATTAAAAATATTATATAATATTATAAATTTATAATTAAATTAATTTATTATTATTATTTTTAGCTTAGTATTTTATTTATAGAAATACAAGATAATAATATACAAAATCACGATTTTAATTATTGGTAAACTAATAAAATAAAGAATTTGATTATAAATATATTGGTGGTTGAAATTTTAAGTTTATGATATTGAGTTATATAATAAATATATATGATTAAAATTTTATATTAATTTATACTATTTAATATATAATAAGTCTCTATTAAAAAAAAAACTTCAACGGAGAATTTCACACAATTATTTGAATGAGAACTGCCTTTCCCGTTGTCATTCTTTATTCGTTTTAAGTGTAATTTGTGCAGTTAAGGTTTAAATCTAAAGTCGCACTTTACCGACTCGAATGTAACGATGACGAATTTTTTCTTGTTAACTTAGCCTAATTTTTATTAGATAAAATAATATTTTTAAAATTTATAATAAAAAAATAATATTACTTATTTTAATTTTTATATTTTTACTTAAAAAATATTAAATTCAAAATTTTTACATTAAATTTTGGTAAATTAAAACTGTTTAATATTAAATACTAATTAATTAAAACATGATTTAATATGATTAAAATATTATTTTTTTATTATAAATTTTAAATATATTATTTTATATGATTTTATTTTATTTTAATAATGGATGTATCCGGCAACCAAACATTTTAATTTCCTTTGAGAGAAAAACAAAGAGATGACTAATGAGACAAATAAAGAAGATAAATAAGAATCCTACCGACTATGTTAATTTACGATGTAATTTGATATATTAAATTGAATTTAATAAAAAAACTCAAATGGAATAGAATTTAATAAAATTTAGGTAAAATTTAGATCATTATAAATAACTTAAAAAAATCAAACTTATTTGGAGATAATTCGATAAATTAAATCAAATTAAAAATATTATAATTTTATCATATATATTTAAAATATTACAATGATATTATGATTTAAAATTAATAAATTTAAAATATAAGATAAATTATTTTCAATCTTAATGTTAATGTTAGAATAATGATGCAATATGAAATTGTTAATGTGTGATTTTTTTTTATTAATTAGTTATTTAAATATTATTTTTTTTATTTTTGTTATTTTATATAATGATATTTGTATTAATTAGTTTGTTAAAAGTATTTTTTATTTATAAAAAAAATTAATTAATAATTAAAAATATTTTAAACTAATTCATTTATATTTGATTTGATTTCAATTTCATATTTAATCGATCTAATTAAATTCTATTTGAATTATACTGAACACACACTTAAATTGCCACTACTACCCCGAACGTTATCTTTATTTGCACATATGTCTCAAAAGAAACATACAAATGGTACAAATTAATTAATCTCTTAAACTATTTTAAATATATATAATTTAATCATCCAAAATAATTTTACTTATAAATAAAAATTTATTTATAATCTCCTCTATACATTATATATATTTTTTCATATAATATATAAAAAATATTTTTATATATTTAAAAATACAATATGTATACTTTTTTTCAACACAAAAAATATATCTTTTAAAATAATTAAAAATAAAATAGTATAAATAATTGTATCAGGATTTTTATATTGATTTTTTATCGTGTAAAGGTTTGGTACGGTGGAAGGAAGAAAAAATAGACATTTATTTTTTTTTTGTCTACAAATATATATGATAAAAAAAATTAAAAAATAATAATTTAATTCAATCATATTTTAAAAAAAAAATATCTTAATATGATACTTATTAAATAAGATAATATATGTTTAAAATATAACAAAAATTTATTATCTTTATAGAAAATAAAATACACAAATCCTTATATTTGAATAACATTTGGTTTCTAATATATGCTATTAAACTTAATATATATCACATAAATAGATTTGAATAACATTTGATTTATAGCATGTTCTCTTAAACTTAAAATTTTATTTCTACCAAATATTTTTTTTACATCTAAAGTAAATTAAAATTTAATAATATTTTAAGAAAAATATTGAAATAAATAAAAAATATAGAAAATAGAAAAAGCCTATAAAATATTTATAAGTACTTTTCTATTTTTATTCTTGAAATCAAGTACATTATTAATCTTTTTACAAAATTTAAAAATCACATGCATAATAAAAAAAAAAAATTGAACGTTTAAAATCATTGCAGTTCATCTTTTCAAATTATATATCAAAACTACACCAACTATTGATCGATATAAAAATCATTATAAAGTTCAAAACTATTGTCTAATCGTAATAATGCAATTTTTTAATCGTAACAAATTTAGAATTAAAATTTAACTCTAAAATTTGAAACAACAATACATAAGTAATAATAAGCTGCATTCTAAGGCTTAACAATGAAAATGTAATTACATTTTGCTTCACCTTTGTCTTCATCTTTCTTTTTATACTTTTAAGAAATCATAGTCGTCTTACCTTCGTCTTCTTTTTATTATTCTTTTCTATCCAAAAGAAAATCTATATCACATCAATATTGAATTCTCATCAAATTTAATACTATTATTTGTATTGTTATAAATTTTAAAATATTATTTTATATAATTTTTCAAAATTAAAATCATTAATAAGTCCAACATTAATGTAAAAATTTTATTTATATATATTTTTCTAAGCTTTATGATGAACAGTATAAATGTAGTAAAAGAGTTATAAACTTGTGATAATATCAAATCACACGTAAGATTTTAATAATCTTCTCAAAAATTTAATATTAATATATAATAAAATTATGTAAATAAATTAGATATGAATCAATCAAATTATGCATTAATATTTAAGATATTATAAATTTTAGACGAAAGTAGTGAAGATATTTATAATACTATGTTATTGTCGTTGTTCAATTTCTTAAATTAAAATTAATGTTATTTAGTTTCACAAAATTACAAAAAAATGACAAAAATATATTATTTATAATTTTTTATTAAAACATTTTAAGATATATTTTAATATAAAAAAATTAAAATAATATAATTTATTTTTGAGATTAATAAAAACTTAAGATGTACTAGGCTATTCAACCTCGTTTAAACCCAATTCAGTAGTAGCCCAACCCAAACCCTATCCATCGTGTGCTGGAGTGGATCTGATTGTTGGGCCTGCTAGTTTTTATTTATTTATTTAAAATTTAATTTTTTAAAATATAATATCTTTTATTAATTATATTTAAATCTATATATTTTGATATACAAATTATTTTAGTTTTTAATATAAGGTTTTATCTTCTTATAAATTATAAATATATATGAAGATTTTTTATTTATTTTTATATTAATTATTCTTATATAAAGAAAATAGTAAATTCTTAAGTTTAATATTTTTGAATAAAAAATGAATAAATAAATAAATTAGATTACATTTAATTTTTACTCTATGAATGACTTTAGATAAGAAAAAAATAAGTTTCTTAATATATTTTTTTAATATTTAAATAAATTTACATTGATATTAAAAATTAAAAAATATTCAAAATTTTCTATCATATTAATTTTTTTTCTTTAAAACATTTAAAATTTAAAATTATATATAATACATATTAAAGTTAATATTTTAAATAAAACTAAAAGATAAAAATAAAAATAAAAATAAATAAAATGTACTGATAAATTAGACTTGGATTAACCTAAGTATTGGGTTGGATATAGCTTTAGATACCAATTGAATGAGTCATCCTAAAATGGCTTAGGTTGGATTAAGCCAGCTTCTTTATGTCATGGTACGACCCTAAACCTATCACGTTAGATATAAGTTTGGATCATGTATTATTTTATTTATTTAATTAAAGAGAGAGAGACTTTATTGTCATTGAAAAATATAATTTATTCTTTATTTGATATATTTTTTTGAAATATAAAATTAAGTAATATTAATTATAATATAAAGTAATAAGTAACATAAATGGATTCGTTTATTACAATTTTCTGTAAATTCTATAGTTATAGTATCTACCGAGTACTGACACAATACGGCATAACGTCCCGGTCCCAAGCCACCAAAATGCTATGGTTGATCACTTGATCTCATTAAAAAGAAGAAAAGGGATAACTGCATGGGATGAAACACCTTATGACCATGATCTGGGCCCGTGATAATTTATTTATCATCTTTGTTGTAAAAACTTTTGAAAACTAAAAAAATATGCTTATAATGGTGTTTAATTGTTAGAAAAATAAATAAAATATTTATCCTAAATTGTAATCTAAAAATTAAATAATATGTACAGTAAACAATCTATAATCTTAAAATAGTATGATAATTATAAATTTATTTATATATATACGCATAAAAAATCATAAGAAAAATATGATTAGAATAAGTATTTTATAATATTTAGTGATATTATAATTAAGTTAAATTTATATATATATATATATATAAAATTATTTTTATTATAAATTTATTTTTTAAGTAATTAATTAATATTTAAGTTTTAAATGAATAATTTTTTTTAAAACTCTTCTAAACATATTTTAGTTTTTTTTTTACGATTATGTGATCGAAAACATGTAATAAGGCTAATAAAAAATAACCAAAATATGTTTAAAAAGATTATACCATTTTGAGTCAGTTGACATGTATGAATAATTTAAAATTTTAAGTTGTTTAACATGTAAAATCGAGTTCAAATTTTAAGTCGGTTCTACCCATGAACTGACTTAAATATTAAAATTATCTCAATTAAAATCTCTTTTAAATAATTTAATAACCCACTTAAAGTACTTCATACTATTACTACAAGAAAATGATATATGATAAAAACAAACACTAAAAGAAATCTCAATGGAATTAATTGTTAGACCCAAATATAAAGGATTCATTAGTCAACTCCACTCTTTCTCCCAAAAAGAAAGAACAAAAACAAACAAGGAAAGAAATAATTAGGATCAAAATTAACAAGAAATAAATTTAAAATTCTCCACACATATATATATATATATATCTTAACTCTACGTCCTTTGATATATATTCATTATTGCTTAAATATATGTGAACATTGTCTCACATTAATTTAAAATAATTTATAATTCAATAAGTACTTGAATCTTGTAATAAAATTGGGAAATCTATTTTAATAATAGTGTTAGGTGTACAATAAGTTATACATTGAAAAATATAAGTAATAAATAAAATATATAGTTGAAATAAACTATTTTTTTTAAAAGGTTAACTTTTTAAGTATAATCCAATTTGTATTATGTGTACGCATATACGTTGAATTTCCAAAGTGAAAGTGGATCTATGTAGATAGGGCATCTGGCTCAAATCTAAACAAATAATAGACTATGTGCTTAATTGCGATGATAATTGTATGATATTATTCTAGATTTATTTGAACTCTCAAGATTTGATTAATTTAACGTAAATTTTTTAACTATTTTTTATCATGTATGTAAACTCGATGGAGTATGAATACCCATTTAAATGACGAGTCCTTAGTATTGAGGCACCCCTACTCTATGGATGTCCATTTAAATGACTACTCTTTAGTATTGGGATACTAGAGTTTAAGAGGGATAACATGTTCTTTTTTGAAAGGGATTATGAAAAAATATAAGTATCAATTGGATATATAATTGGGATGAACTACTTTCTTACAAGTTTAACCTTTTAGATTTGAACCCTAGACCTAACAAATAGTTCAATCTCACACTTTTATTTTATGAAAAATTCTAATAATACATTAATTAGTCAATTTTATATTCACATTGCATAATTATATTAAAAATTGAATAAATAATTTTTTTTAAATAATAATGCTAAATATAACACATTATAAAAGATGTTAATGCAAAAAAGAGCATAAATTTATGTGAATAACTTTTACATGAAATATGTTTATAGATCAGATAAAAAACCTCTTCGTTATTATCTTGACACGAATGTATTTACATATATATATATATAAAAGATTAAATTTTAATATAAATAATAATATTATATTATTAAAATTATCAAGATTCATGAAATTTACTCATTTTTGGATACTCTTATTTTATGTATCCAATACAAACAAAAACATCATCGCATGCAGTTAGAAAGCGATTTATATAATTAATTATTTTAAAAGGGAAAAACAGTAATGCTAATTGCATGGGATATGGCAACAAGGTTGTGTTTAATTTGTTTGCTAATAAGTTTTCAAAGAAAACAGGTTTTGATTATATATATATTTTAGCGGTTCAAGAAATACGAGTTTAATTATTAATCAAAACGTAATTAGAGAATAATATATTTTGTTTTATTTGGAATAGGATAGCTACCAAACAAAGCTATGAAATCGAAACTCTCAAAACTATGCAAAAGCATCAAAAGTGCATGTCTCATCTACTGAAAAATAATCATATATTTTTCTCGGTATCCAACGTATAATATACTTATTAACTCACTGTCTAATTATTATTATACATGCATTAAAAAAAAAACAGCACAAACAACAACAAAAAAGAACAAAGGAGGTGATGATCATTTACCTTATGCGTCGGTTATTACATATGACACAGCTAGTATTGACCAAGAAAAAGAAAGAAAAAACTAATAATATAATAATAATAAAAAATAAATAAGAATTCAAATATCTCGATTTTTTTTAATATTAATAATCGATAAATATATAAATAAAAAATTCCCATTTTATGTAACAAGTATCTATATTTTTAAATTATTTTTACGTATTTATTATATGTTAATGATACAAATAATAATACATTAAAAATAATAAAGAAGAATTTTACTCATAATAATAACAATAACAATAGTAATAATAATAATAATGACACATGAGACTTAACAAGTACCTCGACATCTCACTTAGAATATGTTGGTGATCTGAATAATATTCATAAAGTGAGATCAAGAGTACTTGCCATTTTAGTTTTTGTCCTCCCACTATTTCTGATCTCTTGAACACTGCCATTTATTTTTTTCAACTTCCTGCTAAGCTTTGAGCACGAAGAAGAAAGAGAAAGAGACAAAGTACTACTATCATCGACTACTTGATTGTCTTCATGATTATCATCATCAATGTCCTCTTGTCCCTTCAATAATATTTCATCATCATAATTATCTTTGGGTGTTACTTTGAGAGACAAATTCAAATCTAAGTGATCAGTATTAGAATCCGAGTAATAATTTTCAAAATTGATAGCCTTCCTTTTCAGTGCATTTACTGATTTAGTCCAACCCGAAGAAAGAGAACAAGTAGTAGTAGTAGTAGTAGTAGTAGTATTGCTTCTCAGAGATGAGTTTAGCACTTGATGATCATCATCATTTATTGGTTTGATGATTGGAAGATTTGCTTCAAACCGGCACTCTTGTGCCTGTGTTCTCCAAGCTGCCTCACTTGTATTGAATAATAATGAAATGTTGTTGTTGAAAGCTGCTAAATTATTACTTTTATTAATGTTATTTCGGCCAAACCCTGAATCGTAGAGTCCATGTGTGCAGGTAGTACTCCTCCTATAAATTTCGTGGTCACGGCCTCTCAAAGAATCATCACCAAATCTAATCAATCATGTAATTAATTAACATGAGAAAATAAGTTAATAAATATACGATAATTAGTTAATTGTGATATATTTACAATTAAATAGACTCAAATCAATAGTTAAATAATTTATTAAAATCTTTTTGTTAGAATCATTTCTATATAGGACGGACACCATATTTATATATATAATTGGTAAATTTTCTTAATTACCTTATAGATGTAGAAGGCCATTGATTAGTATTGAAATTTTGTAGCATGGGAATTTGGCTTAGATTGTAATTAATATGGTGATCTCTTCTACCTTCCATGAAAAACCCTCGGTCTGATCATCAATCAAAACATAAAATATTCGAATTAATATTATTTAGAATTAATTATTATGAGAAAAGACACAATTAGTTAAACCCTAAATAATTACCTTGATTTGGGTCTTGATGATAATTAATTTTCTTGCTCCTGTACATCTAGTCAAATAAAAAACACACATATATATATAAATTAAAAATAATAATAATCAGATTGATGAATATAATTAATTGGTTTTTATAATTTATGTAGTATATATAATTAATGATGAATCTTAAATTAATGAAGCAAGATTAGTAACCTGAAGATGGCTTTTGACATGAGCTATGCTAAGACCCTTTATGTTCATATGTTGAAGAACCAATTTAGGTGTTGCTCCTGTACCCATTAAAAATCACACAATTAATTAAGAGACGTACGAGTTATCATGGTTAGTGATTATATATTATATGTTATAAGTGGGACTTACTCTCTTGGCCACCTAATCTTTGAACAGCATGAACAAAGCAAAGATGGAGATCAGGAGTCCAACGAAGCCTGGGTGTCTTGGATCGAACATATTGCCTTACAGATCCACCTCCTCCTCCTGATTTCCTTTGGTTCTCTTCTATTGTGCTATTGCTTGTTTCACTATCTTTGTCTGCAGTCTCCTCTTCATAGTCTTCTTCATGATCCTTATTGTAATTACAATAAAGGTTTGTTTTTTCGGAGATTTCTGAGCTATCTTTATCCATTAATTTATTTTTTATATATTAATTAATAATTAACCTCTTCTTCTAGCTGTTCCAAATTACCAACTCTAGGAACGACGAATAGAGATGATCGATCATTAGATTTTGGCATCATCATCTAGCTAGCTTGGAAATTAATGATAGTTCATACTTGATTCATGATACCTTTATCATCACCCTTATGATCTGAGAGACAGAGAGTAGATGGAGACCAACAACTAGATAGCTAGTGTGAACAAGGCAAGGCAGTTGAGAGAGGACTTGCTGTAGCTTATTAATATTTTACACTCAGAACTTGTAAACATGAAAATGCTTACTAACCCATCCTTTTCACATATAATATAATTTGAGGCCCCCCTCTCTCCCTCCTTTCTCTCTACTTATTTTTTTAAAGAAAAAAACACTTGCATGCATATGATGAAAAAATTAGTGACTTCAATTTATTACACAATTTTTTATTCTCTCTTTTATCTCAACAATTTAGATTTAAATATTTCTTCTTCTTCTCTATATCTCATTTATAAATCTTCGAGATACGAAAATGTTAAAAAAATATGTATTAAATTAAGATCATTGATATATTTCATTAAAGAATAAATATATTTTTTCTACTCATTACGTTATTACCTATCATTAGTAATGCACCCAAATAATTTTAGTTTAATTGTATAGTATATATAATCATTTTATAAATATTTTTTTATTAACTTCACGTACACATATCTATTTTTTATATATTTAAAAATATAATATACATAAAAAAATTTAATAACATAAAAAAAATATATGTTTTTAGACATCAAAAATAAAATCACGTGAATAATAAAATAATAAGATTAAATTATAAATTGTATATTAATGAGTTGTTTTAACTTATAATATATATTAATAATTGTGATGTTTACTTATCATTATTTTATTTATTAAAAAATAGTTATTTGTTAAAAAATAAGAGTCTTCTAATATAAAATAGTTAACATAAATTGAATATCATGTAATCTATGTATGAGGAATAATTCTTACAATAAAAACTTTAAAGTTAGATTTAAAATACAAGTTAACGTAAAACAATTCAAGTCAAAATTTCACAGTATATATTAACAACCAAATAAAATATTAACGTATATGTTTTGACAATCTAGTTGGTAAGAACATGTTATCTTTAACCAAACGTTAATTAAAGATTTAAGTCACCCACATTTGATTGATGTATATCTAACTGTTCATACAATTTTTCATCAAAATCAATACATACAAAACTGATTGAAAAGATGAATTATTGTTATATAAAAAGTAAAATTATCTTTTACAATTTTATTATAATCATAACGTTATAAATTTACATAACCCTTAAATGAATAGATTTTATTAGTTTAATTAGATCTATGTTTCTAACATACAATTACACGAAATTATACACAAAAAATAATACGATTAATTTAATTAATAATCAAAAAAGTTACTTAACATTATACTTCATTTTTTCCCGTTCTATTGCTCAGTAATAAACAAATTGCATTAGAACTATCCTAGGGGGAACAAAGAATAAACAGGTACTTATTACACACATGATTTAAATCCCAAAATAATACAGTAACCAAATAATAAAGATGTTGTAAAATGAAGAATAATAAAACATCACGTTCTAACAGTTTAGAATTAATTGATATGGAAATCCATCAATAATTAAACAAAATTAATTATCTTGAAAATTCATACAAATTATCAAATATATAGTTGATGACTACGTACACAAGTGTACAAAGTATAAGTAGTCAATTACTGGGGCCAGAGGAACAAGAACCTTGTGGGCTCTAATATGTAAAAAAAGAAGGTATAAAAGGGTTTAGATGCTCTATTGCTCGTGACTGGTGAGTAGAAAAGACAGCTTATATATATATAACTTATATATACAGCCATAGATAGAGAGAGAATGATGAGTATATATATAAGTCAGTACTTATCATCATCACCAGTTTTAATTTTACTTGGTCCGGTTTTCATTTGAATTACCTGCACTGGCCCGGCACTCCTAATTCACAGTTCTCTTAGAAAATTCGCCAATACAATAATTAGTTTTACAAATTAATCATATTTTTAAAAATTGATATATTTTAAAATAATGTGGTAAATATATCCGAAAGTAAAGTTACACCGTGTATTTTTTTTCTCGATCTATAGAGAATTGAGAATTATATATGGATTATTTGTCTCCTGTTATGTCATGTTCTTAATTTAATTTTCTTAAAAAAACTGAGATCAATATTGTCCTAATTTATTGAAGTTAATCATTCTTTAAACTCTTGGTCTGTAAGGGACAAGGATTTTGAATATCTCCTTGCCTTTTGGTCTTAGAAAGAATCATTTAGTTACTCAATTAATTCTGACTCTTAGAGGAAGCATATATATGGAATCCTACCAATTCACTCCGTTCCTGCACCCAAAATAAATACTTATTTCATCAAACTTAAAAAAAAAAAAAAAACATTACTGTACGTAAACAATGAAACCAATAATGTTTTTGGGGTCAAGCATATATTAAGTATTTATTTTTTCAAAAAAAAAAAAAAGAATTACTCTTTAATTTTAAATTTTATTGATATAAAATATCATATAATTACGTAATTTTAAAGCAATAAATAATTTCTATACACTTAAGTCCTAATAGCTAAAATAACAGTTATAAGTAAAAGCCTGAACTTAAGACTTTATGGTATATAATTAAGTAATTCAGCTCTATCTAATTGAATATTAATATGTATTTCCGTAGGGTCGGAAATTACGGCTCATTAAGTCATACTGTCATAGGAGTCGTAACCACCATCAAATGTAGTCCAATTTTGATCAAGGTGAGAGTACCTAATACAAGAATATATAAGATAACATCTCGATCCCCAACTACATCTTTTTATATATAAATTCCCTTTAAGGACCAAAACCTCTAATACAATATGAATGTTACTCTATTTTTTTTTTGTTTTAAATTACATAAAATAAAAGCTAAATTTATAATAATATACTTAATAATATAAAATGATGTTCAATATTTAATAAATTTAAATAATTATAATTTAATTCAAACGATATCTAATTAAATAGTATTTAATATAAAATAATAATTTTATAATTTTATAAATATTATATCTAATTTTTTTTTAATAAAAAATAAGAGAACACACGAATGCTACTCATCTCTCAATATAGTTACGCTAATCATCTATCATAATTAAATATTTATAATTTAATTATAAAATTTTTAATTTTAATTTTAATATCATGTTTGGTTGAAAAATAATAAAAAATTAACTATCTTTTATATATAAGTGGTAATAGTCGCAGACAAAGTAACATAGGAAAGTTTAAGTTTACATGTGATTTTTGAGTCTATAATTAATCTCTACATAACAAGTCAATATACTGCACTCGTGTATTTTTTTCAAAGCATTAATTAGGTTAACAGCTGATCAAATCCATGCACGGCATTTAACAACTAAAGGCTGTTCATAATTCATCAAACGATCCCATCACAGATTTCTCGAGAGAAATCTCACAACTGTCTTCTAAACAAAAAATAAAAAAAAGAAGAAGAAGAAGAAGTGGGTGAAGGATAAGAATTATTTTGCAGCTCAGAACCAAATTGAAATATAGTTACATCCTAGGGCTTATGATCTTACAGCCAATCTTTGAGAAATTGCTAATTTAAATTAGCTTTAACATCAACATACCTTGTTTCTCAGGCTATTGCTTTGGGTCGGTGTCACTTTACCAAGAAGCCTTAACAAATCAAAGAAATTATCTTTCCATCTAACGGTTCATGCGCTATTTAATATTGTTAGTTTATATGATTTTGTTACATTTGTTTGATTTATTTTCCCTTATAATTATAAATGATAAATTCTGAAGAATCATATATAATATTCCCAAAAATTCTGCATGTAAATTAACCTTCTTTATATCATCACGAAATAAATAAACATGATTTTTTTTTTGTCTCTGTCTGACTAATTTATTAATTAAAAAAATTAAAGAAACCCAATTTTCTGATTGAAAAAGATTGTAGTGACGTATTACTTATAACAAAGCTAGCTAAGTAAGCTAATCATCGTTTGGAAATTGTCATCTTTAACGGATCAAAAGTGATATAATCGGTGTACAGTTACATTATATAATCAACATGTATGTTTAAATTTGTTATAGAAAACAAATCCAAAATATATTACAACTATAACATACTATTTAATAACTAAACTAGATATTATTTAATAATTAAATTATATATTATCATATGGATTTAAATATATATCCTTAAAATTTACGTATATGGATTCAACTACTCCTATAAATAAACTCTCTCTATATATACATTTATAAGTTACACAATCTTAAATCCCTATAATTATTTTAGTTAATTCTCTTATAATATTGATTTAAATATTGAAATAGATTTGATGAATCCGTGTTATTTTTTTACGAAGATTTGATAATTCATTTCATGATCTAGATCAACAATTACTTTATATGAATACCTAAATACATAAATCAACTTTATGAATTGATATATTAATTATAATCCTGAAATCCTTATAAGAAATCGAATTTATAAGGATATCATTTTATTCATTGATTGCTAGGAATATATATTAAAAAAAATAGATATAAATTTCCATAAAGATTATTATTTTTAAAATATACTATTAATTAATTATATTATTATTTTTATTAAGTAATGAGTATTTATTTTAAAAAAAATAAATTTACATTAATCTTAAATTTTATTAATTTAAAATATTAATTCATTATATATTCTAAAAATAATAATTGTTATTTTATTTACATGTGTAAAGCCTACTTAAACCTGTGAATACTATTAAAATACAGATTCGCCCAAGATTATCATCTCCCAACTGTAAAGTCAACCCACAAGAGGACCTCTGGCTCTGGGTGTGTATTTCTTTTTTCTTTTGTTTTACCTTGATAATATAAATTTATATATTCTTTTCTTTTCTTTTCATGCGTGGAAATACGTGATCCTATTAATACGGATCTCTGTCCAAATTTGAGAAAGAGGATATCTGTCTTTATATACATATATACCACAATTATAATACTGTGAGGAATGGTATTTAAAAATTACAAATTTATTCATTTTTCTTTTTATATTTGTTACAAATTAAAAAGTTTGAATATAAATATACCTGTAAAATTTGTATGCATTTAATATTTAAAAAGATTTTTATATGAGTCATATTTTAAGTTAATATTAATAAAATTTTATTAAAATTATAAAAACACACCACATAATCATGATCACCTTGCTTATATAAATTATTTTTCTACCAGTACTTCTTCATTTTTTTAACAAGAATAAAATATTCTTCACTTGTATTATATGCATACCATGCATGCTCAAGTTACTATATATATTCCGTAACATGCCATTTCATTCAACACCCACATGTAAGCCAGTCATGAAATATATATATATTTACTTACAAGTTACAATATAAATTATTCTGATATATTCCTAAAAAAAATTCATTACTAAGTTATTCTACATAATTAAAATTTAAAGAATAATAAATAATTTCACCTTATTCTGATATATTCCTATAACAAGCTAATTCTCCACAAATGTCAAATCATAACGCAATTATCATTATTATTTTAAAATGAAGTCTTATTCTTTTTTATTATATGAATAAGTGAAATTCGAAATTAATTAAGAGTCTTAATAACTAGACTACAAACTAATCACAATCATTATACAATTATTGATTAGGTAAGAAGTGATTTTTTTTTCATTTCTAAACCATACGAAGGGCAATCAATGTAACCAATATATATATATATATATATATATATATATATAAATAAGGGGAATCAAAGCAAAAATATCTCTAAGAAGGATACTTGATTAATTGATTTAATTAGCATACTACATTCAATAATAGTTTGATATGAAAAATAAAAATAAAAATAAAAGAGAGATCGAACAAGATGAACAAGCTAACCTTATAATTTTTAGCAAACCAAGTTGTTCAATTTGAAGAACTATGTTGTCCAACGCAAAGTTTGAGGTGGAGAAATTCGACGGCATCAATAACTTTGGCATGTGTAAATATAAAGTATTAGATCTATTATTTCGAGAAGGATCTAATATAGACTTGGAGATTATGCCAGAAGATTATTCAAATGAAGATTGGAATTATGTCAACCGACAAGCTTGTGGCACAATTTGACTATACTTAGGAAAATATCAAAAGTACTTTGTCATGAAAGAAAATGTAGTTGAAGTTCTGTGGAAGAAATTAGAGGACAAGTACATGATGAAAAGTATTGAGAACGGACTCTACTTGAAGAAGAAACTTTTCCGTTTTCAGTACAAGAAAGGTATCCCTATGATTGAGCACTTAGATAATTTTAATAAAATTTTGGCCGATCTGCAAAATTTAGATATTGAAATTATCGATGAAGATAAAACTTTGTTGTTGCTGAATTCATTACCTGAGAGTTATGAGCATTTAACCATAACCCTATTATATGGATAAGACGAGGTTAAGTTCGTAGATGTTTCAAATGCTTTGGTAAATAATGAGTATCAAAAGAAGGATCAACATGATCATAGAGACTCAATATCAGAAGCATTGACGACAGCCAGAGGTAGGACAAACAAAAAAAAATCTGGTGAATCAAATAATAAGGGGCAATCCAGATCAAAGTTCAGAGAAGATTCGTCTAGAATACGTCCTACGAAGGACGAGTGTGCCTATTGTCACCAGAAAAGGTACTAGAGTCTTGAAATTTGTACGAGGTGCATTTGTAGCGATGAAGGGTACTCGGAAGGGAAACTTGTATTTCCTAGATAAGAGTAAAGTTACAGGAAGAACAGTTGTCTCAAGCAGTTATGAAGAAAAGACAAATGATTCTTCACGCCTATGGCACATGCGCTTAGGGCATGTCAGTGAATTTTTTTGCAAGGCTTAATGAAGCAAGGTCTTTTGAAAGATGCTAAGATTATAAAGTTTGATTTATGCAAGCATTGTGTAATGGGAAAACAAACAAGAGTTAAGTTTGGCATTTCCATTCATCGTACTAAGGGATCTCTTGATTATATTCACACGGATGTCTGAGGACCTTCTAAGAATGCTTCACTTGGAGGTAAACGTTGGTTTGTGACTTTTATTGATGATTTCTCTAGATATGTATGGATATACACCATGAGTCATAAAGATGAAGTTTTGGATATCTTTCTTAAATGGAAGAAAATTATTAAGACTTAGACAGATAGGAAAATTAAGAGGCTCATATCTGATAATAGTGGTAAGTATAAATCAGATCCCTTCTTCAAAGTTTGTCAAGATGAAGGGATAATCATACATTTTTCTGTTCCTCGTACACCACAGCAGAATGGAGTTGCAGAATGAATGAATCATACTTTGGTTGAGAAAGTTCAATGTATGTTATCTCAATCCAAATTTAGCAAGGCATTTTGGGTTAAGCTTTTGTCATATGCAACTCATATAGTCAACAGATTTCCTACGACTGCATTAGATGGGAAAACTCCTAAAGAGGTATTGTCTGGACAACCTGCTACTAATTATGATTCATTGCGAATATTTGAATGTCCTGCATATATTTTATGTTAGTGAATCCAAACTGGATCCTAGAGTAAAAAAGCTATTTTCTTGGGCTTTAAGGAAGGAGTTAAATGATTTCGAATTTGGTATGGTGAATCAAAGAAGATCATCTTAAACCGAGATGTCACATTCGACGAGTCTGTTATGTTGAGACAGACAAATTCAAAGAAAGAGAATGAAAGTCCAAATACTCTTTCTAAGGTGATGCTTGAGACTCCAAAAGATCTAGAAAAGATTGCACCGATTACCGATCATGGTGAAGATGAAATTGATGATCAAGAAGAGATCTCAATTGAGGTGGAGGTTCTCTTACCATCACCACCGATTAATTAGCAACTAGAATCTATTGCCATTACTCGACCGAGAAGTGAGATTAGGAAGCCTACTGGATATACAGACATTGTAGCATTCACACTTCTAGTAATTGATGATGATGTCCCATGCACTTACAGAGAAGTTGTGCAAAAAGTTGATAGTATGAAGTGAAATGTGGCAATGGATGAAGAGATGAAGTCTCTATATCAGAATTAGACTTGTGAGTTGGTTCAACTTTCCAAAGGAAAGAAAACTATTGGTTACAAATGGGTCTATGCCAAGAAGGAATGTGTTCTTGGTAAAGACAACATCAGATACAAAGTCAGACTGGTAGCAAAAGGATATGCTCAGAAAGAAAGAATAGATTATAATGAGGTATTCTCACCTGTTGTTAAACACTCTTCTATTCGAATACTGTTGGCTTTGGTAGCATAGTTTGATCTCGAGTTAGCTCAACTCGATGTCAAAACAGGTTTTCTCCATGGTACTTTGAACGAAGAGATCTACATGTCTCAACCCGATGGCTTCAAAGTTCCAGGACGAAATAATTGGGCTTGCAAGTTGAGCAAGTCAATTTACGGTTTGAAGTAATTACCGCGACAATGGTACAAACGCTTTGATAGCTTCATCAGAGAGAAAAATTACACACGTAGTCAGTTTGATCACTGTGTATACTTTCAAAAACTCCAAGATGATACCTTCATTTATTTGCTCTTATATGTTGATTGCATCTAAGAGCAAAATGTAGATCGATAGATTGAAGGCTCTGTTGAGTTCAGAATTTGAAATGAAAGATCTTGGAGAAGCTAAGAAAATTATTGGGGTGAAAATCACAAGAGATAGAGTTGCAAGCACAGTTTGTCTCACACAGACTCAGTATTTAAAGAAAGTACTACAAAGGTTTGACATTGATGAAAAAACCAAACCAATAAGTACATCGTTTGCTCCTCATTTTCAATTGAGTGCATTGATGTCACCTAGCACAACCGACGAGAAGAAGCAAATGGAGTGTGTTCCATATACAAATTCCATTGGTGTCTTGATGTATGCAATGGTTTGCACCAGACCTGATATTTCCCACGCTGTTAGTATGGTAAGTCCATACATGCATAATCCCGATAAAGGACACTGGTAAGCAGTGAAGTGGATTCTACGGTACAACTATGGTACTGTAGATATTGGTTTGAAGTTTGATAGAGACCATACTGAAGGCAAACACCTAGTCGGATATGTGGATTCTGACTATGCTGGAGATCTGGATAAACGTCGATCTATAACTGGTTATGTGTTCACAATGGTAGGAGAACCAGTTTATTAGAGATCAATATTGTAGTCAACTGTAGCTTTATCTACTACAGAGGCAGAGTATATGGTTGTAATAGAAGCATTCAAAGAAGCTATCTAGCTTCTCGGGTTGACCAAGGATTTAAGTATTGTTCAGAAGAACGTGGAGGTTTTTTGCAACATCCATAGTGCCATTTGTTTGGAAAATAACCAAGTTCATCATGGTCGCACCAAACACATCGATGTTCGATTTTATTTTGTTCGAGAAATCATTGATGAAGGGAATGTTATACTCTAGAAAGTTGAATCTGTAGATAACCCTACAGATATGCTTACAAAGGTGGTTACAGGGATCAAGTTTCAACACTGCTTGAACTTGATCAACATCTCTCGAGCTTAGAGCGCCTAGGGCGCATTTGAAGGCAATATTATGAACTTTTTCACCAAGGTGGAGATTGTTGAATCTTGGTTATAAAAGTAATAAATTAGTGGCATAATTTAAGGAAATTAGTGGTCTAATTTGTGACACGATTTAAGGAAATTAATGGCCTAATTTATGACTTAAATTATGACATAATTTAGGGAAAGAGAGTTTTGCTTCATCTATAAATAGGGAGGATTTCATGCATTGAAGAACAAGACAAAAATCAGAAAAAATGAGAGAGAGCATAAGTAAACTCAAAGAGAGAAAATACTTAGTGAGTTCGAGGAAACACTTGAGAGATATTATTAATGAGAAAATCTATATCTGTATTCTTTATATTTCTTACTCAGTTCAATAATATATGTTGCCTCCTATGAACCTAGGCGAATTATCGAACCACGTAAATTCTATGTTTTCTTTTACCGCATTGATATATTCATATACTAATATTTATCGCTTCTGTGCACAACAATTTATGCTTTGCATCGAAATGATAAAATAAAAAATGAAAAAGAAATTTTTTAATTAGATATAATTGTATCCTTTATGGTATATATAGATTTATTGACAATAAGATAGTGAGCTTGTCAATATAAAAATTTCTCCGTTTCAAGATATTAAGTCATACTCATTCTATAAATCAACGATTGGAGGTATAAATTTATGGTAAAATTCTACAACAAGAAGGAATGAAGTGTGAATTATAAATTAACTGACTCAAAATCTCATGTTAGTGAAGCTTCGGAATGACAACCTCTATAAAATTAGAAATATCAATGGGATGAGATGGAGGCAAAAAAAAAAAACTTCATTCAAATATTGGGATAAAGTGGATTTTTAATTGAGCGATACAAATGGTATTATTATTTTTAAATAATTTTAATATTGTAATTTTTGTATTTTTCGTTACTAATCCTATTATTATGAAAAATAATTACATCTACTCATATATTTGTTAAAAATGAGCATTTTAATCCTATAGTTATTTTAAAAAAATGCAATTTTATTTTCATAATGGGATCAATTTTTACACCAATTGTCCAACTTTCATAAATAATGAGACTAAAAATAAAAATTCATAAATTATAAAACTAAATTATATTTTTGTATTATAACCTTTTTTTCATTTTTAATTAGAGTTTTGGATATTTTACAAAGACTAAATAAATACAAATTGAATTTTAATTAGCCTAAATACCTACAAGTATTTGTTTATTACATAATTAAATATTATATTTAAATTAAAAATTAATTTTTTTTAATATAATTAAATTGTTTATTTTGATTTAAAAATTACTATAATAATTTCCTATAGGTTAAATTTTCATAATTAAAATTTTTTTACTGATAAAAATATTATTTATTTAATTTAAAAAAATTATATATATAATATTATTTTAGATTTAGTTTCATAACAAAATTCACTCATAAATAAAATAAAATTATATATGTTATATTCATAAATATGCAGTGATTTTGTGAGATGTTGATAATTTTAAAAGAATAATATTAGTATTTATATTAAAATGGAGTCTCTATATATGCAAGTTATTTGCATACATGTAAAATGATGAAATAAGAAATTGTTGACTTTATTTATGAAGTTTCATTTTTAATATAATCTAGACGATACATACAAAACATATACAATGCATATTTTTTTTAATAACGTAGAAAAATATGTTTTTTTAGAAGTTAAAAGTGAGCATATAGCAAACACAATCAGAGCATTCTCATGAGATTTCCAATGGATCTCGCCTTGTAGAAAATTTGCATTGCAACTATCCAATACTTCATGAAGTTCTTGCATAGAGGTGGAATTCCACAATGATTTCATTCGATCATATACTTTTTAGTCTTGACATTGTCCTTAATAATATCATGGAGTCTGATAGGCACCTTTCCCTTTTTCATTCAGATGACCAAGTTATCTAGCTTAGATCTATTACACGAAATTATGCTCCCATATTTATGTTTGTTCTTAGTGATCATCGTCTTCATACTCTTTATAGGAATAACTAGTTGGTTACTTATGAGTCTCTACTCTATTTTTTCCCAGTATCTAAGATTAGCATGAGCGAATTCTGATAGATGTTCAAATTATGTACTCACAAATCCTATACGTTCATAAATCAACCTAAAAATAGGGTTAGTACAAAAAAATCATAAATATTCATGTGTATTTTAGATGAATTTTAATAAGTAACGAATCCTAATCCTAGTTCCAAACATAGATCAACATGCATGAAACTAAGATTTTTATAACATATAATAAAATATTAATCTAGGTAGTGATTTGTGTATAAATACAAGTAACTAAGATTACCTAGATATAAATCAGACAAGAATAGTGCAAAGTAACGAAGTAAAGAGATGAAGGAAATATCACTCAAAAATTTATATTCTATGTATATTAAAAATGTGCCAAAGAGGTTTGAATATATAAAAAAATTTGAGATCCTAAACCTAGATCTCTAAGGAAATGTTTAAAACATCCTTATGATGTTTTAAAACACTTAATTAAAACTGGGGCATAAGGTAATTTCATGCATGGGTCAAGTTAAAAAAAGATTTTTAAATCCTATTAAGTACTCAATGAATTGATTGATATGCATTAAATATTTTGACACAAGATTACTTAATTGAAGTTGCATGTAAGCCGATCGATCAAGTAATTATAGAAACAATACTCAATCTAGGTAGTGATTTGTGTACTCAATCTAGATAATGATTTGTATATCAATACGAGTAAAAATATTACCTAAATGTGAATTTGACAAGAGCAACTATAAAGTAATGAAGCAAAGAGATAAAGGCAATAGCTCTCAAAAATTTATATTCTATGTATATTAAAAGTGTTCCAAAGAGGTTTAAATATATAAAGAAATTTGAGACCCTAAACCTAGATCTCTAAAGAAATATTTAAAATATCCTTATGAGGTTTAAAGCACTTAATTAAAGCTGGAACATAAGGTAATTTCATACACGGGTTAAGTTAAAAAAAGATTTTTAAATTTGGTTAAGTACTCGCTTGATTGATCAAGTTTCTCAATCGATTAATTGAGATACATTAAGTATTTTGACTTGAGAGTACTCAATCAAAGTTGTATGTAAGCCGATTGATCGAGTAGTTGTAAAAACAACTAGAGAAGGACTCCGCAAGAATCGATTGAAGCTCGATCGATTAATAACCTTAGTTGATCGATCAACTAATGCAAACTTTATGACCAAAAATAATTTCAAGTGTTGTGAACGTGTATTAGTGATCGAATGCATGATGCAATACTATATGTGATAGTTATAAAATATATACCTTAAGTAAGAATATTTAGAACTATGGCGTTTCTTCAACTTTGTTTGATAGGCTTGATAACGAGCCTAGAAACATGTTTACATGTAACCATTTTGTTCATAAAAATAATCAATACTCATAAAACTTATAATTCTCACCATTGTTAGGGTTTTGAGAGCTTTGTGAGGTCTTTTTGAGTGCTTGTTATTGCGTGAGTGTTTTCTCTTCATCTTATTCTTCTATTGTAATTGTATTTTCCAAAGTTGAAGCCAGTAGAACTCATCTTCATTAAAGGGGTGAATAAGTGAAGTAGATTTTTCACATCCGTATACTTTTCACTTCATTGGGTGTTTACTTGGATTTTTTCTATTTTCCTTGGAATGTTCAATAGTTGCAATATTTAAGGTTCACTTTTATAACAATTTATTAGTTTGAGTTAGATTTATATTATAATATATTTCAATCATTATTCATATCACTGCTTACTTTTTTTATTCCAATCCTTACATTGATACATGTTTGTGTAGATTTTTTACACACAATAACAAGTTATAAATGTGTAAAATGTCTAGTCGACACATGCACGTGAAACTTTTACACATTTATGTAAATTTTTATTTTTACCTTTCTACCAACTATAGGATGCACATCTTAAAGATGAAATCACATTGCAAAATGTTGATATCTTAATGCATTTATGAATTTCATTAATTTTGGAGTCTATGTGATTTTCATTAAATAAAAATGGTTTTGAAGAAATTGTTTTCATATAACTATTTAGATGTTTTTGCATAGCATTGTTAAAAATAATTTTAAGTGGTATTTTGGCAATTTATTTAGTAAATATTTTAGGATATGAGTGTGGTTCATGGTATGATGGTAAAGCTCACTCTTCTTGGTTTCACACCAAATGATCTAAATTTTGCAGAGAGCAAAAATATCAAAGAAGCCAGAAAAAGCGCCTGCAAACAAAGATTTTGGTTCCAAGGGTTTAAAATACTTTCCGATGATGACTTGCTACGTCAAGAAGTTAAACGAATGCCAAAATCATCAAGAAAACCAAGAGGATGTGACTTGTTTGATCTCACTCTGACCAAAAAGGAAGCCCAAGATGATATAAATAAGATAGTTAGGAATGCCATTGTACTTTTTAGCTTTGTAGTAAGTGTTGTTTGTGATATAGAACTTTTTAAGACCCTTATGAAATTAATTGAGTGTTTCTGATGTAATCACATGTACTTGAAATGTGGAAGGGTGACAATTTTTTCCATTAGCCATATATATATATATATATATATATATATTCTCTCTTGTTTTTATGACTGCTATTTGTTTCTAATTCGTCCATGTTGAAATTGAATTGTAATAAATTATGCGACAAGCTATGAATTATACCCTCAAATGCAAAGAAGAGATACAAGACCAAGAATAGGACAAATGATGATTTTTGTTCTGCTTTTCGGCACAACTCAATAAACAGAACAAAGTGTTTACATATCAGTTAAATCAAACAAAAGTCATTAGAACAAAAATAAGAATGAGGAGAACAAGGATCGATCCAAACTGAAAATAAATCAGAGTTCAAATATATTTGTTGAGGTAGGGATATTAATAATGAGTAGTTGGAGTGCATTGTGCAGGACGGAAAGCCAAGGGACCTGCAGCATATATGACTGCCTCATAGTTCCTTCCCATCAATCTCTTATTCTTCTCCAAAGGAAGCGGAGCACCAGAGCCCGTAATTGACAATTGAAAGAAGGCTGCAGTTTTCAAGAGGTGAAGAAACAAGCTTCACATGGCAAGATTGGAGGGGATGATCCAAGATTTTGTTGCTCATTTTCAAGCCTTCAAGCGGTGCATAGAAATATCCCTTACTGTTAGCTTCAAAAGCCTTATAGTAACTGACTTGATCTTTGTGGTTCTTGCAATTGTTGTGCTGGTCCAAGGTCCAACTAACGTGGGCCAGTAGCAAAGAAAAAAAAAGGGAAAAGAAACATTCAAAGGTGGTGGCACCGAAAGAAGAAAGAAAGAAAAAAAGTCAATTTTTTTTTGCCATTTGTCTCCATATAATCATGCATGAAGAATGGATTTTTTGGCTTTATAAAGCCTTTGCTTCAATCTCAAAATTTATTAGATCAGAAGCGAAGGAAAAGAAAATAGAGAGTTTTTGAGAGAAAAAACTAAGAGTATCAATTTGTAAAGTTTTACCTACAAATTGAAGATACATATTTGTTGTATTTTAATCAGAGATCCACCTAAAGATGAAGTGTGTAATCCTATCTTATTATAGTGGAAGTTTAAGTGGTCTACGGGTCTCGTGATTGTTACTTTCATTTTGGAATTTTGGAAGGTTTTTTCACGCTAAAATCTTGGTGTTATTTTTATTCTATTTTGATTTGAGAAATTATCCTGTGTGTGTGAAATTTATTTCTTTACAACCATCTATTTTTCCCAACAAAGTGGTATCAGAGCTTTTAGTTATTTTTAGTGAGAGTACTATTCACATATACAGACTATTCATATATATTGTATTTGTACTATCAATGGTACTATTCACGGGGTTACTATTCACAGAGTACTATTCGGAAGGTACTATTCATATATACTATTTGGAAAGTACTATTCATCGTCATAAAAGTACCAAGTTCGGCGAAACCTGTTGACTCACGATTCAAATGGAGGAGAGCACAGGTAATATGATAAAGTTGACCGCATTTAATTATGCAATTTGGAAGCCAAAGATGGAGGATCTTTTATACATTAAAGATCTATGGAAGCCAATTATAATGCCAAAGGAGAAAGAAGTAACCAATATAGACATTTAATGGGCCGTTCTGAACCGAAGTGTGCTGCTCAAATTAGACAATGGATCGACAAGAACATTTTTCAAAATTTTGCTAATGAACACGATGCTTACATTCTTTGACAAAAGTTGGAGAAAATGTATGCGAGGACAACCGCACAGAATAAATCTAATCGGATGCGACAATTAGTCAATATGAAGTATAAAGATGGAAACAACGTATCGGAACATATGAGTGAGTTCCAAGGCATTGTAGATCAACTCAACTCTATGAAGATGACTGTAAATGATGAGCTACAAGCGTTGTTGATGTTGAGTTCTCTACCAAAAAGTTGAGATACTCTAGTTGTATTAGTTAGCAACTCAGCTCCTGATGGCAAGCTTACCATGGATATGGTAAAAGATAGAATGTTAAATGAAGAGTCTCGACGAAAAGATGAAGGATATACTCCTGACACTAAAGCGCTTGTCATGTAGAAACAAGCCAAACAAGAATGGCACGGGAGAAGTAAAAGTAGAAATCCCCATAACAGAAGTCAACAAAGAGGACGGTCGAAGTCAAGATCAAGGCATGATAAGAAGTGTCATCACTGTGGCAAGCCTGGACACTTCATTCGAGAATGTAGAAGGCTAAAGGCAGAACAATCCAGAAATCAGGAAGTAGAAACCTGAACAAATGACACCACAATTGTCACTGAAGAAGTTGTCATTGTTCAAGATGTTGATTATGTCAATCTTGCATGCAAAGACGCTACTTGGGTAGTTGAATCAGGCGCTTCCTATCATGTCACCTCATGACGGGAATTCTTCTCAACCTACACTTTAGGTCATTTTGGACGTGTGAGGATGGGAAATGATGATGCATCAAAAATTGTCGGCATTGTCAATATTTATCTAGAGACTAATCTTGGATGTAGATTACTTATGAAAGATGTTTGTCAGAGATCCACCTAAAGGTGAAGTGTGTAATCCCATCTTATTATAGTGGAAGTTTAAGTGGTCTACGGGTCTCGTGGTTGTTACTTTCATTTTGGAAGGTTTTTCCACGCTAAATCTTGGTGTTATTTTTGTTCTATTTTGATTTGGAAAATTATAACGGGTGTGTGAAATTTATTTTTTTACAACCATCTATTTTTCCCAACTTGTTCGGATTGATCCGATTTACGGAGAGAGAAACTAGAGAAAAGTTAAAGCAATTGATAAAATGTGTGGATCTTTTAAAGAATTCACATATATATAGAGTTTTACATATAAAGATATCGGTTAAATAGGGCATTTATGTCACAGCATGCCAAACGGGTATAAGAGTAAAGTAAATTGTATGTAAAGCTTGAGGTCGACCACCCTAAGGCTCAGGTTGATGTCTCAGGATTCGAGCTGACGTTTCAAGGCTTGGACTGACGTCTCAAAGCTCAGGTTCAACAAAGGTTAGACAACAAGTCATTCCTTATACCAAAACTCAGATAACTCTAACTTTAGCTGAATGGAGTGGCTCTTCTCCATTGGTTTGGTTTGCTCATATTCATTGGCTGTCATGAAAAGCCAATTTTAGGAGCAACAACGACGATATGAGGGTTAAGAATTGGCTATGAGCAACATATCTTATAGTGGACAATAGGGTCTTGTATGCTGGGTTCTTTATGGAGAAAAGGTTGTGTATGATGGATTAGAGGAGGAGGGAAGTATATATAGTTCAAATTCATTGACGGGCACTTTGTGTTCTTCCACTACGTGACCAGACGTGCAAACCACCATCCCTAAAATGTATTATCATTTCAATTATTTTGAATAAAACTACTTCCAGTTTTTACTCTGATACATGAATATTGGTCATCAAACACGAGATAAGTAGACATTAATTTTAAACAGAAATGTACTGCTTCATGCTTCTCATGTTTCAATATAAAAAATTGGATAGTAGGATCACACTTCAACACTTCACTTGCTAGGTAATTATAATTTAGAAAATATACGATTATTATTGTCAACAAGTGGAAGGATCAAATTTGATTTATGATTAATATGGGCCATTTAAACATATAGCCCACAAGTTTTTGACTTTATTGTGATGTATTTAAGAACTTTTATATTAAAAAAATTGAATGAAGATCATGTCCTTCATCTTCTCCCCATCTCTGTAATTATTTAGCAATAATTAGAAGAATAATTGTCTTTATGACGCTAATTAAAAATATATTAGTTATTTTCAACACTAACTGAGTTTTCTTTTTCTCCTTTTAATTTAAAATTAACTTAGCTGATTACTTTTGTAATGTGTCGTCCCCTGTAAATGCAAGGTAAAATGGTTCTAAAGATGGTGAAGGTTTAGCAGGAAAAAATTTGCACAGCATGCAATACGAACTCTAATATTGACACTCTTCTTCCACAACAAGAAAGGCCTCAAAATTGAATCCTACAAGAGGGAAGGAAAAAAGAATCATAGTAGATTTTACAATATTTTTCCCCGATTCTCGTTATGTACAAGTCAACTTCATTCTGTGATGAATACAAGAAGTATCAAACTAATTAAATTACTTTAGAGCCTTCAAAGGTAGAGGAGATTTGAAAACTCTTTTACTCTCTTGGTCATACTTACAGATTGGAGTTGCAATTTTAGCTTGCATCAGCAGACATAATTTCAAGCTCTGCCCACCAAAGAGGAGAGAGTCTTGGTGTTGCTCCAACAGGACTTATTCCAGTTATCTCTCTCAGCCTGTCACTAATTTGTTTCATTGGTGGTGTTTGTTTCAGGTCAGGTTGGACACAAGATTTTATTACTTCTCCAACTAGCTCTAATTGTTCCTCTTGATATGAAGATAGAGTTGGATCAACCATTTCTTTTAGGGGTTGCACTCCATTCAAATACTCTGATGCCCAGTTCCCAAGTGAACCATTATCCACCGAGTAAGGGAGCCTCCCCGTTACCATTTCAAACAACATTACACCAAAGTCATAAACATTACTTTCTAGGCTTGCTGCAGGTGTCTTATGTTTTGCATCAGATGATTTAGCTCCGGCTACTGCTATCTCATTCCAGAAACTAAATTCAGCAACCTTGCATGCATAATCCTCAGTTAGCCGGACGGATGAAGAGTTCAAGTTGTTGTGAGCTATAGGTGGCTTTAGCTGATGCATGTGTTCGAGGCAGTAAGCCATACCCATTGCAATTCTAAGTCGCATATTCCAGTCCAAGTGTTCAGCTTCTTTTACTGCACAACTTGATAATGTTAGACTTGCTGCAAAATATGCTAGAAAACAATTAGCTAATTGATGTTAGCCAGCTACTCACTGTGTATGTGTTCAAACAGCGTCCCATTTGGAGCATATTCAAATACCATCATTCTAATGAAAGGTGCATCTTCTTCACAGTATCCAATAAGGCTGACAAAATTCTTGTGACTCACCTTTGATAATGTGTCAACCTGGAGCATAACCATAAAATATTAGAGACCACAATAGTTCATAACTCAGCAAAGTTTTATAGAATATGATTAGTAACTACCTTCTTTCTGAATTGCACTTCTAAAGTCTTTGACCAATCCTTAATAGATGTTGCTGCAACAGAAGCCACTGCTATCTCCACTCCATTAGACAGTGTCCCTTTGTACACTGTACCAATTGGTGATGAACCTATTACATTACTAAAATCTTCACAAGCTGCTTCAAGCTCTGATCTCTTAAGGTTTGGTACACCTGAAATGGAACTTATAATTAGTATGTAAGTAGCTTTGAAAAAACTTTCCAGATGAACACAACACATATATACAAACAAAGGAGTAGAGAAAAGAGTGCGAAGGAATGTGCTTTCTCATCTTGACACGCTTGTAGACAGCACAACAATTTAACATGCATGTAAAGAAATGTCAGGCATCAATTCTTCTAAAAGTTCAACCTTGTGAGATGTGGGCCTAACAATCATTTATATTCTTAAACATTCTCACTCAAATGTAGACTACTTTATCTTTACAAATGCTTGTCACTTGAATTTTTCTCAAGACTAGGTTTACTTATCTTTTTGCAAGGCTCATCAACTTTGAAATTTTAATTACTTTTAAGGATTGGCTCATCAACTTTGAAATTTTAATTACTTTTAAGGATTGTTGTTACAGGGACTCGATATCAGAAATTTGATGCTCTAGATTGTGGGAGGTAAGTCTAACAATCATTTACTCTCTTTGTTTGGTACTAGGATAGTGGGTGCCTCATTTAATAGGTAAAAAGAGTCCAGTTCATTCGAAACAGTCTAGGCTAGCCCATTACAGCCCAAATCCGACCAAGACAACCTGAGTCAAGTTTGTCCGAGATAGTCCAGGCCATGCTTTTAGACGGCCAATCCAGATCGTTACAGCCTGTGTCTGGCCAGGAAAACCCAAATTCAACCCCTTCGTTATAGTCCGAACGTTACCCGTGTACCACTATGACAATCCGATTAATACCTACACTCGACATTGTTAGACCTAGTTCATCCTACTAGACACTACCCAAATGACGCTAGAGTATGACTCATCATACATATTTTGTGATATATATCAGACGGCATGACAGTTAGTATGGTTGGCCACGAAACAAAACAATTTAGGCCCAAACAGAATCACTGAGCCCAGTGCTAACACGTCATAGGTTCTATAGAAACCCTAATTTTTGTACCTCTCCAAAGAAATGTCAACACGTGTACTATGGATGTTCTATAAATAAGAGGTTAATGAAAGTCATTTGGCAACAACCTATTAGGCTGTAACCCACTTATCAAGATTCTCTCAAACACTTCAACATAAGTTCTAATAAAACATACTTGACTTAATTGACTTATGGAGAAGAAAACTCTGTTTCAGGAAATATGGAGGAGCATGTTGACAACTAGAACGGTAATGGCAATACGCATCATATAAAAATATAGATTCTCTATTACGGAGGAAAAGTTACCAGTAACAAATGCTTTTTGAAGCTGTCCACTTAGGCCTGTGGCCCAAGGTCTGACAGTGGCTACTTTGTTGTTTCTGTAGATGCATATACCAATGAGTAAAATTACTAACAGAGCAGCTCCAATGGCCCCAGAAAATATGTCAACTCTATGATAAATTTTTGAGGATGAACTCTCTGGGGCAGGGGCAGGGGCAGGAACTGAAGAAGGAGATGGAAAAACAGTAGGCACAGGAGTCGGAGTTGTTTGAGGCTTATGCGATGGTGCAATAGAAGCCTTTGTGAACGATGATGGGGGCTCTGATGAAGGGGAAGGCAAGGAGGAAGGTTCTGAGCCAGGAAGGGATCTTAAAATAAAAGTCATCTTTTCTCCACGCTGTGGGATTGGTTTATCAGGAAACCTTATTCTTTTAGTAGGCCGAGTAGTAACTACAACCTGCTGCAATAATCGATGTACAGAGTATCTATCTTGCAATAGCTTCCTAGAAAATAAAGCCCTAAACGGGTCACTAACAACTCTCTCCTTGAACCTTAACAACGCTATGCCTGCATCAAAAAAACAGTTTTTTAACATTTTTTACTTTCCAGCGAACTAAAGAAACAGCAGAAAATACAATTTTTTATATCATCATGTCACATAATACCTTCATCGTTCAAAGACCAAGAAAGTCCAAAATTTTGAAACAACAAGCATGTTACCAATATACCCAACACTCCAAAACGGTCCTTGAACCGATCGAATCTCCAATTCTCATCCATTTCTGCCACGTTCAACGCAAACCAAGAACGAACAAATTTTTAAAAAAAAATCTCTGATTTTCTAAACGGGATTATCCACGAACCAAGTTGACTCAGAGAAAAATCAAGCTTTAAAAACTTATCGATGAGATGGAAGCGGAAAAATCTGAGTTGAACAAGCAAAATGACTCCTCGTTTTTATAAATTAAAAAAACACACAAATGCAAATGCTTGAAAACGCGTCCGGATAAGTATATTTAATTAAAAAGAAGACACATTTTACTGAGTTTGCTCATTTAATTGACTGAAGGAATGAACCTGAAAAGGTCGAAGGAATGAACCAAAGCTCAAGGCAACTTATGGTAGTGTTTAGATTCAAAATTCAAATGAGAATTTTTGTAACATGTAGAACCCCTTAGGCTTTAGCGTTTGACTGCAAAGACGTTAAACTCTTAATTGACCCAGTAAAACACCTTAATTTTTTTATTTTTTTTAAATAATCTTTCTAAAATTGATAATTATATTTATGTATAAATAAATATAATTTAATTTAAACGATATATAATATAAAATAATATATTATTTAATATATATATATATATATAAATTTAACATAAAAATATTATTTTTATAATTATAAATTTTATAATATTATAATTATTTTTAAATGAATATAATCGAGTATAAATATTTATTAGTTAATTGTTTGAAATTATTTGAATAAAAATTAATTTATGTGTAAAATAAGTTATTTGGTTTCGTTTTATAGAAATAAAATAAAATGAAATGAAAATTTCTTTGTCAATGCCAGTATGTTTATTATAAATTAGCACTTGTGAAAGCGAAAATCGGATCTAATTTTGGTTATACAAATTAATAATAATAGGTAACAGTAAAATAATTAACAGTAAGAAAATAAATGACACACAATTATTTAAATAGTTCAACTTTTCAATATGAAAAATCTACTCTACTCACAACGACATATTGAGGAAAAATCCACTAATAATCAAATTGACATACAACCACTAATTTCCAAAAAGCTTCACAAATTATATCAAGATCCAAAATCAACCCACAAAATATCCCCTCTAATTTACTGGTAATATATATAGCAAGATAAATTAATAAACTTGTTATTAAATCAAATATTACCGTACAAAACAGAAGAACTGCTTATTGCATATTTTCAACCCTCTAAAATGCCAAACAAATAGCAGCTCCGCAGTTTATGAATGGTGAAAAATTGAACTGCTTGGCTGAACGAGAATGGAGCTAAACGTGGCTCGGTTTTCAGCTTCCAATTTTGCTTCTCTGTTCTTCTCTACAACTGCTATTATTCTCTATTTTCTGCAACTGCAATTTTAATTTCTCTCTTGCATTTTATGATCTTCACGCAGGGTGGCTCTCTCACGCTACTGGCTTCTTTTTTTCTGTTGAATCTTACGGCTGCTGCAATACTTCACGCAGCTAGAGAAACAATATATATTAGTTAAAAGAAGTAAGGGTTTTTAATATGGATTTGGGCCAAATATTTGTTTTTAGGTTTGGGCCAAACAAATAACAAATCTCCACCTTGGCTCAAAATAGAAAATAAATTCTTCAAATGAAATTCCTTGGATTACCAAATAGTTGTCGTCTAAAGCCCCAAAGGGTGATCATCTTTTGCAAATACCAATCAAGTCCAAACAATGCTTGAACTTGTTAATGCAACTGGTTTGGTTAACATATCAGCTGGATTCTTTGTAGTGACTATCTTATTGACAACAATAGAACCCTGAGAGACAATGTCACGAACGAAGTGATATCTGACATCAATGTGTTTGGTTCTTTCATGATACATAATATTCTTGGTTAAGTGTATAACACTCTGACTATCACAAAATACAACAGAAGTATCCTACTGTAAACCCAAATCACAAACTAAACCTCTAAGCCAAATGACTTCTTTCATTGCTTCTGCTGCTGCCATATATTCTGTCTCTATCGTAGACAAAGCAACTATAGACTGTAAAGTAACCTTCCAACTAATGGCACAATGAGAAAGAATGAAGACATAACCTTTCAGAGATCTTCTTCTATCCAAATCACCAGCATAATCAGAGTCCACATAACCAATAACACTGTAACCAGTATTAGAACTCCCATCATATACCAAACCAAAATTAGATGTACCTCTCAAATACCGAAGTATCGATTTCACTGCTTGCCAATGACCCTTACCAGGATTACCCATATATCTGCTGACAATACTAACTGCATGTGAAATGTCTGGACGAGTACAAACCATAGCGTACATCAAACTACCAACAACACTAGCATATGGAACCTGAGACATGTATCACTCTTCTTCTTCTGACTGTGGTGAAAAATCCAAAGAAAGCCTGAAATGTGCAGCTAATGGCGTACTCACAGGTTTAGAATCTTTCATGCCAAAGCGTTTAAGAACTTTTTCAATATAACTTTTCTAAGTCAAATAAAGCTTGCACACTTGTTTATCCCTGTAAATTTCCATGCCCAAAATTTTCTTCGATGCACCCAAATCTTTCATCTCAAACTCACCACTAAGTTGAGACTTTAATTTCTGAATCTCAGACTTATTCTTAGAAGCAATAAGCATATCATCAACATAAAGGAACAAATAAATGGATGAACCATCATGAAATCTTTTATGATAAACACAACTATCATAATCACTCCTAGAGTAACCATGATCAATCATAAAAGAATCAAACCGCTTATACCACTGCCTAGGAGATTGCTTCAGCCTATATAAAGACTTTTTCAATAAACAAACGTGATCTTCCTTACCTGGAACAACAAACCCCTCTGGTTGATACATATATATTTGTTCTTCAAGCTCACCATGTAAGAAGGCTATCTTGACATCAAGCTGTTCTAATTCCATGTCAAACAATGCAACCATAGCAAGTAACACACGAATAGAGCTATGTTTCACAACAGGAGAAAATACTTCATTAAAGTCAATACCTTTCTTCTGACAATAGCCCTTTGCAACAACACGTGCCTTGAACCTAGTTGCTTCAACCTCAGGTATACCTTCATTTTTCTTGAAGACCCATTTGTTTCCAACAATCTTCTGGCCCTTAAGCGGTTTCACCAATTCCCAAGTATGATTCTTATGAAGTGATTCAATCTCTTCATTCATACCAACTAGCCACTGAACAGACTCAACACAAGTGAAAGCTTCATGATAACTAGAAGGTTTATGCACCTCAATAGACTCTACCACAGATAATGCAAAAGAAATTAAGTCTGCATCTGCGTACCTCTGAGGGCGACGAATCTCTCTTATTCCTTTACCCTTAGCGATACTATATGGTTGCTCTTCTGCTACATCATGAGCAGAATCATCTATCTCATCCACAAATGGCTGATCTGAAGTGCCCTCTTACATTTAACTAGGAGCTCCACTAACAAGCTCCACCTGCTCACTAACACCGTGGTCTTTATCTGCAACAATAAACTCTTTTTTCTTTTGCGACATGGAAAACTCATCAAATTTAACATCTCTGCTAATCAAAAATTTAGGTGATTTAGGTTCAACACACCATAATCTATAACCCTTCACCCCAGAAGGATAACCCAAAAATATGCATTTCAGTGCCCTAGGCTCAAGTTTACCATCATTAACATGAGCATAAGCAGGACAACCAAAAACTTTCAAATCAGAATAATTAGCAAGAGTACCAAAGAATACCTCAAACGGAGTCTTCAAATCAATTGCAGTTGATGGAGACCGATTCACCAAATAACAAGCATGGTTACAAGCTTCAGCCCAAAAGGATTTATCCAATTCATCTTGAAAGAGCATACAACGAGCTCTTTCTAAGAGAGTCCTATTCATACGTTTTGCTACTCCATTTTTCTGTGGTGTATAATGCATAGTGCGGTGAATCAAGAGTACCCAAAGATATCAAATTCTTTTTCAAATCTGGAACATGGCGAACATCCTTTAAAGTCCTAACAATATCATCGTGCATCTTAATTCGGACAATACCAATACCAATAACCTTGCAGTACATATTGTTTCCCATCAAGACAACACCCTCATCAATAGACTGATAAGAAGCAAACCAATCTCTACTGGGGCACATATGGTAAGTACAACCCGAATCAAGAATCCAAACATCTCCTGGAGAACCAATAGATACTAATAGAACATTTTCACCATCAGAACCAGAACTATCTACAACACCAGTAACATCATTAGTACTAGAAGACGTTGTGGCAAATTTTTCTTTCCCTTTGAGTTTCAGACAATTTACTTTCCAATGCCCTTCCTGACGGCAATAGTTGCATTTATCTTTTCGTTTTTTAGATTTGGATCTAGATTTGCCTATATTATTGCTTATGCATTTTTCTTGATTTATACCTCTAACAAATAAACCACTACTATTATCATTGTTGCTTATAGACACCTTTTTCAACTCTCTGCAATTCAAAGCTGCTTTGACATCTTCCAAAGAAATAGTGTCTCACCCATATAGCATAGTATCAACAAAATGTTCAAATGAATGAGGTAAAGAACATAATAGAACTAAAGCCTGATCCTCATCATCAATCTGAACACCACCATTTTTCAGATCACGAATAATTTTAGTAAATTCATCAAGATGATCGTGCAAAAGTGTACCTTCTAACATTCTGAATGTATACAAACGTTGCTTCAAATATAACCGATTGGTCAAAGACTTGGTCATATAAAAATTCTCCAGTTTAACCCATAACTCAGCAGGAGATTCCTCATCACCAACTTCGCGTAATATCTTATCAGATAAGGATAACTGAATTGAATTGAGAACATTTTCCATTAATGCATCTTTTTCTTCATCAGTCAATGTTTCTGGAAATTTATCCTTACCTTCAAGTGTCTTAACGAGCCCTTCTTTAACTAATACGGCCTGCATCTTCATATGCCAAAGACTGAAATCATTTCTACCATTAAATTTCTCAATTTCATATTTTGCTGCCATGACAGAAAACACAATATTAAATAAACAGAAGCACACTCCGGAAAATATAAAACCAATCAGATAACCAGAAGCTCAAAATAAATCCAAAAGAGCAAACTTGATCAGTTCCAATAAATAACAGAATAATCCAATTGCTCTAATACCAATTTGTAATAAATTAGCACTTGCGGAAGGGAATATCAGGTCCAATTTTGGTCGCACAAATTAATAATAATGGGTAACAGCAAAATAATCAATAGTAAGAAAATAAATGACACACAATGATTAAGTGGTTCAACTTTTCAATATGAAAAGTCTACTCCACTAACGACGGCACACCGAGGAAAAATCTACTAATAATCAAATGTAGATACAACCACCAATTTTATAAATTATACCAAGATCCAAAATCAACCTACAAAATATCCCCTCTAATTTACTGGTAATATATATAGCAAGATAAATTAACAAACTTGCTATTGAATCAAATATTACCGTACAAAACAGAAGAACTGCTTATTGCATATTTTCAACCCTCTAAAATGCCAAACAAATAGCAGCTTCGCAGTTTATGAATGGTGAAAAATTGAACTGCTTGGCTGGACGAGAATGGAGCTAAACGTGGCTCGGTTTTCAGCTTCCAATTTGGCTTCTCTGTTTTTCTCTGCAACTGCTGTTACTCTCTCTTTTCTGCAACTGCAGTTTTAGTTTCTCTCTTGCAGTTTCTGATCTTCACACAGGGTGGCTCTCTCACGTTGCTGGCTTCTTCTTTTTTCTGTTGAATCTTGCGGGTGGTGCAATACTTCACGCAGCAAGAGAAACAATATATATTAGTTAAAAGAACTAAGGGTGAGAAACAATATATATTAGTTAAAAGAAGTAAGGGTTTTTAATATGGATTTGAGCCAAATATTTGTTTTTGGATTTGTGCCAAACAAATAACAATCCTAATACCACCTTACCATGTTATACAATGCAATAATGTATATATATCTGTTTGACATATATTTAAAAAAAATTATGCATATATTTTTGATAATATAAAAAAATATTTTGATATTAGAAATAAAATTAATTAAATAATTATATCATAAAAATTTAATTATATCTTTATATAAAAAAAAGTTTACTAGCAGTTCTCTTGTTACGTGCAAAACAAATAACTTAGAGATAAAATAGTAAGTGGAGATCGATAAATATCTCCTATATTAAGATCTTGGATTGTTTGTTATTTATATTAAAAGTCTTAATATTTATTTTTATTATTTTAAAATATAAGATATTTAAGAATAAAAATATATTATTTTAAAAATATTATTTTTTAATATAAAAATAATATACTTTATTTTAATTAATCTCTTTTTCAAAATTAAATAAAATTACTTATAATTTAATATATTAAATAATATAAATAATCTAATTTGTGGATGTTTTAAAAAGGATACAAATAATTTAATAAAAAAACTCAATCATGCTTTTATTCATAAAAATATAAAAGATGTTTTTACGAAGAAGGAAAAAATTTCACTTGTAATAACTTACATACTGCTAGTAGGGCTGAGCATCGGTTCGAAACCGCAAATTTTAGGTCAATTCGAATCCGATCCGATCCGAAGCAAATTATAAATTATTCAATCTGAATCCGATCCGTTGTATATACTAATCTGAACAAATCCGAATATTCAAATTTTAAGTCAATCCGAAACCGAACCGGTCCGAAAATTATTTAATGTGAAAATTACAATCCGAACAAATTTGAATCCGCCAATTTTAAAGCAATCCAAAACCGATCTGATCCGAAAATTATTTAATGCAAAAAAATTTCAATCTAAATCTACTTTAAATACCAATCAAAATAAATATGAATCCGATCCAATCAAATAAAGACAAAATCATAATTTCAACTTATAAAATAAAAAAATTACATAAAATCAAAGAAAAATTTAAAATAAAAATATTTTTCATACAAATTCAACAATAAATGAATGATTAAAAATAGTTCAACAAAAATGATAAAAAAGAAAAAAATTCAATACAAATTACATAATTTAACTTAAATATCCATAGTTTTAACATAAAATTTAAAAATATTAAATTCAAATTACATCAAAATAAAACAACAATTTTAAAGTGTTGTTCACTACAAATCTTCAATATAAGTTGGTTTTGAGATGATTTATTTAATAGAGCTTCCAAATCACGAAACGACAGACGCATGGAGATCATGAATGCTATACGCCAATATAAAAGACTATGAGCTTCTTCAATGGTTGCTCTTCCTAATAAAGCAGGTCATTATCGCACAAGAGTTTCGCACCACTTTGAAACTATAAGGCAACTCTTACATTGTGACCTACAGGCTACAACCTCATTAGATGATCCACTTTATCTATGTGGTGCTGCGCCTCTTCCGGACTCTGCATTTTTCAACCTCACAAAACACCAATCTCAAAAGCTAACCATGATTAATTTTAGAATAATCAAAACCAAAACCAAATACGCACAGGAAATCAAACATTCTTTTAATTTCTATGTGCATATAAACAATCCTACACTATAGAACTTGTTATACATGTTTATGTGTTCATTTAGAAAATTGAAATAGAACTTGTTGCAGAACATTTTTTTTACAACTGAATTAAAAAAAACAAAAACAAGTTCCAAATACAAGAAAACAGAACTCATTACAAAAAGAGCACTAATTAATCAAATGAAAAGTTACAAGAATGAAGAGATTATTAATAGAAGTTACCCAAGAGAAAATATTCAATTAGATCCAAAATTAATCAACTTAAAATAAGATGAACAACACAACTGGTAAATTCATAATTATGTCTAATATGCAGAGCCGCTCACTTAAGCAAAAATGCCTACAAAACCAAAATGCAACAGATGTTATTTGAATTCCAACCAGCAAAACCAAAAATGCAACCTCTCTAAGAGAACAAAATTTGATACATGTTAATTATTCATTATTCAGATATGCAACACTAGACTCTCATTTTGTCTCAAGCAAAAATCCTACAACATGAAAAGGGTCAGAAACCAGTTAAATAATAGGAGAGCTTTGTCTGCATCTAATCAACCCATTGGAGCAACCAAAAATATTAAAAAAAAATTGCATTATTCATTTGACTAAAAACCACAAAAACGCCCTGTCAAAAAATTAACTCATGTATGAAAACAACCTAACTGTTATTTAATGTCGTAACTTGTAAGTTCCAAATATTATGAGAGATAAAGACTGTTGCTAAAACAAGAAGCTTATGTGGCATACATCAAGATTGGCTTGAAGCTCATCATTGGCTTCTGGAGCATGCATTGCCCTGATAGCTCGATCCCGAGCACGAGATTTCTTGACACCACCAGCATTAGATTTGCCTACAGCTCTCAATCTACGGCCATAAAAGTCGCCCAGGTTAGGACTATCAAGATTGTTTGTAATCCCCTTTATGCTTTTAAAGTGCAGAGAAGAAAAGTAAGAACTGTCATATTACAGAGAAGTGCATAGCAAATAGACAAAGAAATGATCAAATCAAGATAAGAAATGTTCAATAGCAGTAATATACTTTCTGGCTTCTTCATTCCGAAGTTTTGCATCTATCTCTTTACTGGGAGGATATTTTGGAAGACTAGAAGGGTCACAGGCATAAGGTTGGTTTGTGAAAAACTGAAAAATAAGACATAAGAACTCATTAATATTCTGTGAATTTATTAAAATGAAATACAACTTACAATTAGCAAATAAAAGACAAAGGAAAACTACTAGTCAATGTTGAAGTAATGAGTCATGACCAACAGAGAAATGGGGGTAGTGGTGGTTGTCTCTTCCCAGTGATACCAACCACTTTTCCTGCACAACTTGACACACATATAGAAAATAAAAAAGTAAAGCATGGAGAAGAAAAAAAAGATAAATACCCTTGTTCCAATAATACACGCTAAGTAAAAAGATTTACCATATCCATCACAGAATGCATCTTCCACCAACTTTACAGGAAGAACATTTGCTCCTTCACAAACTAGCTCCCGAAATTCCTGGTTTGGTTCTACCTTGCTATTATATAACCCAGAAAAGTAAGAGTAGTACATCATCGCCAGATCAGAAACGAACACATGTATAAAGGGGACCGATGAACGGCGATTGGAGTCGGAACTGATGAACAACGAATGGAACTCACGAACAGCGAATGGAACCGATGAACAACGAATGGAACTGACGATCAGCGACTGGAACTGACGATCAACAACTGGAACTGACGAACAACGAATGGAACTAACGATCAGCAGCTGGAACTAACGATCAACAACTGGAATAGCAGCAACGAGAGAAGGAGAGAGCGGCGATTTCAGAGAGAAATTATGAGATTAGGGTTTTCGAGCATTCAGCTCCAAATTTCAGTTTTATATTAGATTTAATTATAATATATTACTATATATTTTTTAAAATAATATATTATTATATATTTTTAAAATAATATATTATTATATATTTTTTAAAATAATATATAAATGTATCAGATCGGATTGGATTATTCGGATTTGAATATTTTCAATCCGAATCCGAATCCAAATCCGAGCGGATTGATAAAATCCAATCCGAATCCGATCCGATTTCGGATCGAAACCACTTAATTTTTTCGGATTAGATCGAATTTTTCGGATTGATTAGATATTTTGCTCACCCCTAATTGCTAGGATATTTGCTCAAATTAAACATTTACATAAATTTAAAAGTGCTTATAAATTAGACTTGATAAAATGACTTATAAAAAAGAAATCCTAAATTCCAAATAATATGTCGGAATCCGCCGTTTCGTTCGGAGTCCTATAATTGTAATTTCATTATTATTTATTAACTCGTCTTGTAATATATTCTTCAATAAATAAATTTATATAGAAAAAAAATTGTCATTTTCATGGAAAATATATTGGAATCTGTAACTGTTTCTCTTTTGGCTTCTTTCACTACTTTTGTTGCTGCCATATATTCTGCCTCTGTCGTAGACAAAGCAACTGTAGACTGTAAAGTAGCCTTTTAACTAATGGCACAATGAGAAAGAGTGAAGACATAACCTGTCAGATATCTTCTTCTATTCAAATCACCAGCATAATCAGAGTCCACATAACCAATAACACTACAACCAGTATTAGAACTCCCATCATATACCAAACCAAAATGAAATGTACCTCTCAAATACCGAAGTATCCATTTCACTGCTTGCCAATGACCCTTACTAGGATTACCCATATATCTGCTGACAACACTAATTGCATGTGAAATGTCTGGACGAGTACAAATTATAGCGTACATCAAACTGCCAACAAAACTAGCATATGGAACCTGAGACATGTATCGCTCTTCTTTTTTTGACTGTGGTGACAAATCCAAAGAAACCCTAAAATGTGCAGCTAATGGCGTACTCACAAGTTTAGAATCTTTCATGCCAAAGCGTTTAAGAACTTTTTCAATATAACTTTTCTGAGTCAAATAAAGCTTGCACACTTGTTTATCCCTGTAAATTTCCATGCCCAAAATTTTCTTCGCTGCACCCAAATCTTTCATCTCAAACTCACCGCTAAGTTGAGACTTTAATTTCTGAATCTCAGACTTATTCTTATAAGCAATAAGCATATCATCAACATAAAGCAACAAATAAATGGATGAACCATCATGAAATCTTTTATGATAAACACAACTATCATAATGACTCCTAGAGTAACCATGATCAATCATAAAAGAATCAAACCACTTATACCATTGCATAGGAGATTGCTTCAGCCCATATAAAGACTTTTTCAATAAACAAACGTGATCTTCCTTACCTGGAATAACAAACCCCTCTGGTTGATACATATATATTTGTTCTTCAAGCTCACCATGTAAGAAGGCCGTCTTGACATCAAGTTGTTCTAATTCCATGTCAAACAATGCAACCATAGTAAGTAACACACGAATAGAGCTATGTTTCACAACAGGAAAAAAATACTTCATTAAAGTCAATACCTTTCTTCTAACAATAGCCCTTTGCAACAACACTTGCCTTGAACCTAGTTGCTTCAACCTCAGGTATACCTTTCTTTTTCTTGAAGACCCATTTGTTTCCAACAATCTTCTAGACCTTAGGCGATTTCACCAATTCCCAAGTATGATTCTTATGAAGTGATTCAATCTCTTCATTCATAGAAACCAGCCACTGAACAGACTCATCACAATTGACAACTTCATGAAAACTAGAAGGTTTATGCACCTCAATAGACTTTGCCATAGATAATGCAAAAGAAACTAAGTCTGCATCTGCGTACCTCTGAGGGCGACGAATCTCTCTTATTCCTTTACCATTAGCGATACTATATGGTTGCTCATGTTGCTCTTCTGCTACATCATGAATAGAATCATCTATCTCATTCACAGATGGCTGATCTGAAGTGCCCTCTTGCATTTGACTAGGAGCTCCACTCTCAAGCTCCACCTGCTCACTAACACCGTGGTCTTTATCTGCAACAATAGACTCTTTTTTATTTTGCAACATGGAAAACTCATCAAACTTAACATCTCTGCTAATCAAAAATTTAGGTGACTTGGGTTCAACAACCATAATCTATAACCCTTCACCCCTGAAGGATAATCCAAAAATATGCATTTCAGTGCCCTAGGCTCAAGTTTACCATCATTAACATGAGCATAAGCAGGACAACCAAAAACTATCAAATCAAAATAATTAGCAGGAGTACCAAAGAATACCTCAAACGGAGTCTTCAACTCAATTGCAGTTGATGGAGACCGATTCACCAAATAACAAGCATGGTTACAAGCTTCAGCCCAAAAGGATTTATCCAAGTCAGCTTGAAAGAGCATACAACGAGCTCTTTCTAAGAGAGTCCTATTCATACGTTCTGCTACTCCATTTTGCTGTGGTGTATGACGCATAGTGCGGTGTCTCACTATGCCATTTCTTTCATAGAACTCATTAAACTGACTGTCACAAAATTCCAAACCATTATCAGTTCTCAAATGCTTGATTTTCTTGCTTGTTTGATTTTCTATACAAGCCTTGAATTTTACAAATTTTGAGAACGCATCATTCTTATTCTTCAGAAAATACACCCAAACATGGCGAGAGAAGTCATCAATAAAAGTTAACATATACCGGGCACCACTCTTAGACACAACACGAGAAGGACCCCAAAGATCTGAATGAATATAATCAACAGTACCTTTCGTTTTATGGATGGTTGTACTGAACTTAACCCTGCGATGTTTTCCATAAATACAATGCTCACAGAAATCAAGTTTCCCAGTTTTCTGACCACAAAGCAAATCCCGGTTGCTCAAAATAGACACCCCTACCTCACTCATATGCCCAAGCCGCATATGCCATAATCTAGTAGTGTCTGAATCTTGATCTGACGAGGATGAAACTGATATACTGCCAATAACAGTGCTACCCTGTAGCATATAGAGACCAATTGACAATTGCCCTTTAATAACAACGAGAGAACCCTTACTAACTTTTAAGACTCCATCTTCAGCTACATATTTATAGCCTTGTGAATTAAGAGTACCCAAAGATATCAAATTCTTTTTCAAATCTGGAACATGGCGAACATCCTTTAAAGTCCTAACAATACCATCATGCATCTTAATTCGGACAGTACCAATACCAATAACCTTGTAGGACATATTGTTTCCCATCAAGACAACACCCTCATCAATAAACTGATAAGAAGCAAACCAATCTCTACTGGGGCACATATGGCAAGTACAACCCGAATCAAGAATCCAAACATCTCCAGGAGAACCAATAGATACTGATAGAACATTTTCACCATCGAAACCAGAGCTATCTGCAACACCAGCAACATCATTGGTACCAGAAGACGTTGTGGTAGATTTTCCTTTCCCTTTGAGTTTCAGACAATTTACTTTCTAATGCCCTTCCTGACGGCAATAGTTGCATTTATCTTTTCGTTTTCTAGATTTGGATCTAGACTTGCCTATATTATTGCTTGTGCCTTTTTCTTGATTTCTACCTCTAACAAATAAACCACTACTATTATCATTGTTGCTTGTAGACACATTTTTCTTCAACTCTCTGGAATTCAAAGCTACTTTGGCATCTTCCAAAGAAATAGTGTCTCACCCATATAGCATAGTATCAACAAAATGTTCAAATGAATGAGGTAAAGAACATAATAGAACTAAGGTATGATCCTCATCATCAATCTTAACACCACCATTTTTCAGATCACGAATAATTTTAGTAAATTCATCAAGATGATCGTGCAAAAGTGTACCTTCTGACATTCTGAATGTATACAAACGCTGCTTCAAATATAACCGACTGGTCAAAGACTTGGTCATATACAAATTCTCTAATTTAACCCATAACTCAACAAGAGATTCCTCATCACCAACTTCGCGTAATATCTTATCAGACAAGGATAACTGAATTGAATTGAGAACATTTTCCATTAATGCATCTTTTTCTTCATCAGTCAATTTTTCTGGCAATTTATCCTTACCTTCAAGTGTCTTAACGAGCCCTTCTTTAACTAATACGACTCACATCTTCATACGCCAAAGACTGAAATCATTTCTACCATTAAATTTCTCAATTTCATATTTTGGTGCCATGATAGAAAACCTAATATTAAATAAACAGAAGCACACTCCAGAAAATATGAAACCAATCAGATAATCAAAAGCTCAAAATAAATCCAAAAGAGTAAACTTGATCAGTTCCAATAAATAACAGAATAATCCAATTGCTCTGATACCAATTTGTAATAAATTAGCACTTGCGGAAGCGAAGATCGGGTCCAATTTTGGTTGCACAAATTAATAATAATGGGTAACAGCAAAATAATCAACTGTAAGAAAATTAATGGCACACAATGATTTAAGTGGTTCAACTTTTCAATATGAAAAGTCTACTCCACTGACGACGACATACTGAGGAAAAATCCACTAATAATCAAATGGAGATACAACTACCAATTTCCATAGAGCTTCACAAATTATACCAAGATACAAAATCAACCCACCAAATATCCTCTCTAATTTAGAAGTAATATATATAGCAAGATAAATTAACAAACTTGCTATTGAATCAAATATTACCGTATAAAACAGAAGAACCGCTTACTGCATATTTTCAACCCTCTAAAATGTCAAACAAATAGCAGCTCCGCTGTTAATAAATGGTGAAAAATTGAACTGCTTGGCTGGACTAGAATGGAGCTAAATGTGACTCGGTTTTCAACTTCCAATCTGTCTTCTCTGTTATTCTCTACAACTGATCTTCACACAGGGTGGCTCTCTCACGATGCTGGCTTCTTCTTTTTTTCCTGTTGAATCTTGCGGCTGCTGCAATGCAGTAAGAGAAACAATATATATTAGTTAAAAGAAGTAAGGGTGAGAAACAATATATATTAATTAAAAGAAGTAAGGGCTTTTAATATAGATTTGGGCCAAATATTTGTTTTTGGATTTGGGCAAAACAAATAACAATGCTAATACCAGCCTACCATATTATACAATGCAATAATGTATATATATATATGTTTGACATATATTTAAAAAAAATTATGCATATATTTTTGATAATATAAAAAAATATTTTGATATTAGAAATAAAATTAATTAAATAATTATATCATAAAAATTTAATTATATCTTTATATAAAAAAAGTTTACTAGTTCTCTTGTTACGTGCAAAACAAAATAACTTACACATAAAATAGTAAGTGGAGAGCGATAAATATCTCCTATATTAAGATATTGGATTGTTTGTTATTTATATTAAAAGTGTTAATATTTATTTTTATTATTTTAAAATATAAGATATTTAAGAATAAAAAAATATTATTTTAAATTTTTTAAAAAAATGTTATTTTTTAATATAAAAATATAAAAATAATATAATTTATTTTAATTAATCTATTTTTCAAAATAAAATAAAATTACTTATAATTTAATATATTAAATAACATAAATAATCTAATTTTTTGTATGTTTTCAAAAGGATACTTAATAAAAAAACTCAATCACGCTTTTATTCATAAAAATATAAAAGATGTTTTTACGAAGAAGGAAAAAATTTCACTTGTAATAACTTACATACTGCTAGGATATTTGCTCAAATTAAACATTTACATAAATTTAAAAGTGCTTATAAATTAGACTTGATAGAATGACTTATAAAAAAGAAATCCTAAATTCCAAATAATATGTCGGAATCCGCCGTTTCGTTCGGAGTCCTATAATTGTTATTTCATTATTATTTATTAACTCGTCTTGTAATATATTCTTCAATAAATAAATTTATATAGAAAAAAATTGTCATTTTCATGGAAAATATATTGGAATCTGTAACTGTTTCTCTTTTGGCTGTTAGTTAGTTATTTCCACGAAGTTTCCCAAGGAAATTGGGAAACCAAAGTACAATGCTATTAAATAAATATAATTTATTGCACAAATCTTTATTTTAGTATTTATGTTATTTTTAAAAAAATTAATTTATTACTCTTATTAACATAAAAATTCTACTCAAATCAATTTTTTTCTGTCATTTTAAACTTTGTAATGAATTATTTCCTTCTCCCTAAGACTCTTTGTAAAAGATTTGGTTATCATCTTTTATGATTTGATATGAATTTAAAAAATAAAATTTATTGAAATTTTTTAAAAACTTTACAAAAATCAAAGAAGTATGATGGTTTAGGATTTAAAAATCTTAAATTTTTTTTTATATTGATTATGCTTGTAAAATAGGATCGGTGATTTGATTTTTTACAGATGACGTACTCTTCTCTTTTAGAATAAGTAATTTAGTCACGAATATTATAGAAATTGCTTCTTCATAATTAAGGTGGGCAGCATTATTTCTTAGGCATGAAAACAAATTGTTTAAGCTTGAAAATTATTAAACTATGGGTTAAGATGAGAGTAGAGTAAGAAGAGTTCTATTTACATTTGGAACTAGCTTTGTATATCAAAACCAATGCTTTTAAGCCTTTAACTTCTAAGAACTAAGAGATTAACTTTATTGGAGATTTTATTAATGTAGGCAAAAATTAGAATAACTTAAAATATTTTAAGAATATTTTTATGCAGGATGATATTTGTGTGATTAATAATATTATTGTTATTTATTATCACCTAGATATTTATATATTATATTATAGTAAATCTAAATTATATACTATTAAGTCGTATTAATTACGAGTATTGATTCTTGATGAAGAATAATGATGGTGTGTGATTGTTTAATTGGATAAAGAAATCCACAAAACTTTTTTGAAACAATTATGATCTCTTTGGCTAGTAAATTAAAATTATTTATTTGTCAACATGATTAAGATATTCTCCCCACTAATTGTAATCTCATGAATGTAAGTAGATTATCTATGACCGTTATGCATGAAAGAAAATGAAAATATCTATGATGGTTATGCATGAAAGAAAATGAAGATACTTGTATTTGTTAATGGAATGACTCATAAGTTATTAAGAGAATTATTAACTTTAGTTAATTATTTAATCAAAAATTGAATGAAATTTCAAGCATAACAATGGAAAGATAAAGTAGATAAAAGGAGAATCAATACTATAAATTTATCATTATATTATGGTGACGAAGAATTTGAATAGTTATGAATGAAATAATTCTTTTAAATTAATATTTTTAAACTGTTTTGAAAAATCTGCATCAACTATTAATTATTTGAATTTAATAATATATTGATATAATTTAATTTATGTTTTTATAATCTGATTATTGTATTAGTTATATCAATTTTTAATTTTTTATTCTTTTAATGTTTTCCCTAATAACTTTAATATTCAAATAAATAAATAAATTTATATAGAAAAATGTCATTTTCATGGAAAATATGTTGGAATAGGCAGTTTTTTTTGTTTTTTGGATAGAACTCTTTGGCTGTTAGTTAGGCTATTTCCAAGAAGTTGCCTAAGGAAATTGTGAACCCACAGTAAAATGTTTGACCGTAAAAAGCCCGGAAACAGAAAAAAATTAAATCTGTACACTATTAAATAAATATAATTTGGTGGATAAATGTTTATTTTGATGTTTGTAGTAAATGAAAAGTTTTAATTTATTTCTTTATTATCTTTTATTGTTATTGAGAATTTATATTATAATAATTTTTTTAATTAATTATTACATTTAAAAATTTTAAAAAATTATTTTTCTTCTCTTTAAATTATATTTTCTTTTATCATAATTTAAATCACACATATATAAAAATTTCAAAATCTGTGTCTCTATTAGAATATTATTACAATAAGAAATAATAAAAATTAAAAAAATTTACATAATATAAATAAAAAATACTTAATGAAAAATAATTATAATATAAATACCAAAATAAATATTTATATTTTATTAAAAATTATTTAAATCAAATTATTATCATTTGAATTATACGATATCAATTTTATTTAATATTATTTTTATTATAAATTTAAAAATAGTATCATTTAATTTTTCAGCAACTTATATCGAAAACATTACTTTTACACGAAAAAATCATATATAATTTCATAGCGGAGTTCTTTGGAAAAAAAAAGTTTTGGCCATGTGACTTGTTGTGTATAGCAAGTACAGTGGGCCGAGGACCGTGGAAACTGATGTGTAATTATGCCAGTGACCTGCAGATGCATGATGAGAAGAAAAAGAGCCAGGGTATTAGAAGAAGCCTTAGTATAAAATATTACTTAGAAATCAGTAGAAAATATTATATTATTTTACACATAATTATATTTTTATTTTATATATAATTAACATGTTATATTAAAAATGATTTAAATATATAATATGTATATGTTATTTAAAGATCAAATTATAAATTTTTTATTGATAGCTAAAATGTACTATAATAATACGTTAAGTTTGTTATTTAACTAAGTTAGTGATCAAAGTTTTTATAATGATATAAAATACATTAAATAAATATTTAATTTATGTAATGTTTTGAATACATTGTTGATGTTGTTTTGATTAACATCAAAGGATACAATTCTATTTATTGTAATTATAAAAATAGAGAATATTAGTTAGGATTTTTTATCATCATTGTGTGTGACGATCTTTGATTCTCCTATATTAAGGTAGTTTGACTAATGGGTTGGATGTAATATGCCTTTTTGTTAATTCAAAGTCAATTGGCAAAATGACATTCAATACCCATTAAATAAACTATTTTACTTTGTTCGTAACATTAATATTTCTTAATTTCCTCCACATAATGCTCAATTGTTACGAGGATGAAGTGGTTGTCGTGTCTTGCTTTTCCCAACATAGCTTACAAGCTTGTCTATAGTTGTTACTCACACTAGAAATTCCATTATTTGTAAAGTGTTATATAAGATAATCAACTATGGGTTTCGAGGGGAGAGGAATGATGCATATTAATGAAGCTTCATCATGTTGGACAATAAATTCATGGGTTGGGTGTGCTTGAAAACATAAATCTTAAGGCAGTCATTTATCAAATGCAATGTTTATACTATTTTCGTCACCAACTCTCCAACATAAGCCTTCCACCAGTAGAGTACAACTCCATATTAGACTCTTCTATATATATCCAAAGTGAACTATACATCAAGAAATAAACAAAGAGGATGAGACAACATATTTCTTTACTAATACATGTGCAGCCAATGAGGCGGAGGTTTGGACAAGGCGGTAAAACTGTTTTGCTAGTAATGCTTGATTGAAATCCTCTATTTTACGAAAACTCGTTCCACTCATAACTTAAGTTTGTATAAATTTATCAAAGATTACCAATGCATCTCTCGACTATCCTTTTGGTTTGTCTACCAATACTTAGCAGCCATAAACTCAAGTTCGTTATAAAGTAATTTGGGTAATTTAAAAATACTTATGGCATATATGAGTATTGTCTAATAGATAGACTTTATCAAGCTTACTTATCGTCCTTAAATAAATATTTTATTTTCATTTGTTATACAATGTTCTCATATTGTTTGAAAGGTGTTCCTTATCTCTTTTACCTTTAGTGGAAAGTCCCAAGTATTTCTCGTGATATTTTACCTCACGAATGCTTATGATATTCAATATGTCATCTTTTGCTTAGGTTAAATTTATCAAAATTTACTTACTAACTTATAACTTTCTCATAAATATAAAGAATGTTTCTTACTTCAACACATTGAGACTTACAAGCATCAAAAAACAAGAAATTGTCATATGTAAAAAAAACTGAATGAGTCACACTAGCTGCTCCTTTTGATGATTGAACATCATGAATAAATTGAGTGAATTTTGCTTCTTTCAAAAGGAGGATAAGTCTTCTCCACACAATAGGAAAAGGTATGGTAATAAGGGGTTACCTTGCCTCAATCCCCCAGATAGTATCCACAATATTGTTGTTCATTTTGATAGAGTAAGTGACAAAAGACATACAATTATATATCAAATGAACACAATAGTCTGAGAAACACGACCATTTGACTAAGTCATATACTTTACTCATATCAAGCTTGAGAGCAATCCTTTTTCGTTCTCTTATTGACTTACAGATTGTGTGCATCATCTTATATGCACTTTGAGACTCACTAATCAAACCAAGAAGAACAATTTTTAGTCTATTAGATAGTACCTTAGTAATAGTTTGGTAAACAACTATACATAAGCTGGTGGGTCTCTAATATGTGATTTTGGGAACAAGTGAAACAATAATCTTATTAATCTGACTAATATCATTAACAGCATTTAGAAAAGATAGACATGCCACACTAACCTCAGGCCTAACAATGTACCAGTATTTTTAGAAAAATATTGATAGCATTCCATCCATACCAAATGCTTTATCAAGTTTTATAGCAAACAAGCACGTCACACTTCATTGTTTGTGACAATTATTTTTCAAAAAATTTAGCCATATATATAAATGACTAACACCTGTAAACAAAATAAATGGTATAAACCCGTAAGTTTAAACTCACATTAATTATAGTATATTAAATGTTAAAATAATATTAAAAATAACAAATTATTTATTTTAAAAAAAATTATGTCACATTACACGTTGTAATAGTTTATTTATAATGTTACAATATTTAGTATTTTTCTAATGAAAATAGTGTTATACTAGTCATGAAATTATACTTAAAATGTATTTGAGTTTTGAAATTATTATTTTAAATGTTACAAATTTCATTATTTTCTTTAATGTATCAAATTAATCCAACAAGGTTAACTTAACAAGAAATGGCACATATAATTAATTTTTTGTCTTTTTATTCCTAACATTGTTTTTATAGCCTCTCAACTAACAAATTAGAAGAGAGAAAAAAGCAAAAGAAATAACAAAATAGAATATATGATAATCATATTTTCTTTCATCGTTTACAATTTTTTAATTATATTATATTATTTTAATTTTTATGACATATTCATAAAGTATCATGTTTTTTAAAGTTGAAATTATAAAATTTATAATAAAATTATATTAAAAACTAACATAATTTATCATTAAAGTGGAATTATACAATTGTTATGATATATTGAAAGAGCCAGAAACTCTTTTATATAATAAATAAATACCCTTTAAGTATAAAATTACATATTTTGTACTCTAAATTTTTAATTAAATTTAAAAATAAAACTATAACTCTATTTCTTTTTATAAATTATTTGAATTAAAATATTCAAGTCAAAAATTTAATAACCAAATTATTATTTTTAAATAATTATAAAACCCACCATTTGGGCCTTCTTCCTAATATATAATACCTGCACTTATGACAGTATCCATATCAATAAATTCATCTAATATATTAATTCACGAGTCATAACATACATTTTACAATTGGAAATAATATTATTATTTATAAAAGTTAAAATTTTTAATATAAAAATACTCTTTAATTATTTTTTAAATAATTAAGATATTAAAATAATAATTTTAAATAATTATAAGATTAAAGTTATTTAATTTTTAATAATAATAAAATTAATAATATCTTGTTCAATAATTATAAAATTAAAATATATATTTTAAAAATAATTAACCATTTATAGACTCTTTTTACAATAACATTTTTATATATTAATTTTTTATTAAATATGATTATGTACGTATTAATATAATTTATCAGAAACTTAGTGGCAAATAGAATTTTCCTTTTACACACACGAACGAGATCGAAAGAAGGGGGTCCACTTTCAACATGTCACATTTCTATTATTAATTAGAGAGAGAGAGAGAGAGCATTACAATTCACACACTATAACACTGATCTGTATTTCACATGTTTTCCAGCTAATTGATAGAGCTGATCTCATACTTCTCCTAAATGTTAAATCATCAAAAAGACTTGAAATTAAAAACAAATATTGCTTTTTGATTATAATCTCTGTGAGTTATTCAATTAGTGTTGTGAGTGTCACAGTTTTGCAGAAGAACAATGACTACACCTGATCAAACCATTTTCACTGCAATTCGTACAAGTTCTAAACCCAGTCTTCTCCATATACACCTTATGGCTACCATCACATACATTACACACTACGTATCTCACCCCTCCACAGACATCACAACCATTCGAGTCCACCAATGGCAACCCTTGGATCAATCTCTTCAACTCCCCTGTCTCATATAGCTTCTTAATCTCTTCGGCCCCACCAATGTATCTCCCTCCGATAAAAACCAAAGGCAGATTCATATTCTTACCTCCAATAATCCCCTGTAGCTCGTGCAAGTACTGAGCATCTAAAGATACATCTCGTTCGTCCATCGTAACTCTAAACCCTCGGAGGATAGATCGGACGGCTCTGCAGTCCTCAAAGGTCCTACGAACCACACGGAGGCTAGTGTAGTATACGACCACTCGTCGGTCGTCGTCCGGTAGAGTCAACGTTGTCTCGTTACGAATAGCCCATAAGCAGTTGTTGGAATTCGAGATCCGGACACGATGAAAGATAGTAGTGGTTCTGGGGCTGAGATTTCCGGAATGGGAATGGGAATGGGAATCGGATTCGGGTTCTTCATGGACAAGGGTGTGAATATCTTTGAATGAAGAGCAAGAGAAGTTTGATGGGTGTGATTTTGATCTATGGACTCTGCTTGGTGATCTCAACAACCATGGTGACCACACGCCCATGGTCTATGAGGGAGTGGGTCACTGAAGGTGGGCCGAGGCAGAGAAAGAGAATAGAGAGATGTACTGTTTGGTGATAGGTTAAGGACTATTTAACAAGATGAGAATGCTAAACACGCTTTATTTAGAAACCCTAACAAAACTAGTGACGTGTAAAAGAAATGGTAGCTGTATTTATTTTAATTTATGTATCAGTTTTTTGTTGATTAAGAAAATTAAATTAAATTAATAAATAATAGTAATATAACTTAAAAAATAAATTTATATTAATAAAATTTCTCATTTTATAAAGCATTCAGTAAGAAAAAATAATTATAGATTTAAAAATATAAAAGCTTTCAGACCTTTTCGTTTTGTTATTATAAACAAGGTGAAAATCGTTCCTCTATATTTTAAATTATCACATTAAATATCTTTTAAATAAAAAAGAAGAAGCAAATGTTATTATATAAACATAAAGGCTTTGCCATCTAAATATTTTAAAAAAAAAAATATGGTAAATTTTGTAGTAGTTTATAGTAAAGTCAAATAAAAGGAAAGCAAAAATAAATTTATTTAGATAACAGTAGAATTGGATAATGTTGTATATTGATTGTTAGTATTATCTGTAATTTCCAAATGGAAATTCGGATTTTTGTAAAATTTATATTCTTATTTTAGCATTATTTTTTAGGAATATTGATGAAAATTAAATAATTACTTTATTTTTTGTTAATTTTTTAAACAATTTTTTTACACATATCAAAATAGTTTTATGGAGTTTGTTTGTTGTTAAAAAAACTTTTACATGATATATGATATTTGTGTTAAAAAAATTTTTTTAAAAAAAATGGAAAGAAAATGAAAACTATTAATTTATTTTCAATAATATTAATTTTGATTCAAATATTTTTTTCTAATTTAAATATAATAATATAAAATTAAAATTATTTTTTTCATTTTTAAAAACAAAATTATTTTGAGTGAATCAATAAAAATAAAAGCTAACAAAATGATTAATTTATAAAAGAAAGCAACTTAGTGCATTTCATCCATATTTTTTTCAATAGGTTATTAATATATTTTTTTTGTTGAAATTAAACAATAATATGATAGACCACATGTATTAATTATTATGAAATATTATTAAATTTGGTAAAAAAATATATAATAATAATTTAAATTAAAATATTAATTAAAAATAAAATAAAAATACCAAAACGAAAATCATGAATATCCAAAGGATCGATGCCACATAAATGTTTCCCTTTCTGAGACAAAGGGAGGGAATTATCTAAAAGTTTCCAAATATGCAATCATTGTTCGTAACATTGAATCATACTTTGCATTCATGACTCAGTGAGTAACCTAAATAAATTATCATTTTTAAAATATAGAACGCAATTGGTATTTAGCAATGTAAATTCAATTGATTTTATAACTTTTATTTATAATTTATATTCAGTATGCATTACTTTTTTATACATTTTAAACGTATATTTAAAATTTAACTTAATAAAAAAAATATGTTAAGACATTAGTATTTAAGTTTGCCAAAGTAACACCTATAATAAAATATTTATATATTAAATAAACTTTGAAAAGCATACATCCAACCAAATATTATTTAAGTTGAAAATATTTTCAAAACAATTATAATCATACTTTGAATATATACTATTAAATTATAAAAAAATTATATATATTAAACACTTCAAAATGAAATTAAAATAGAAATTATATCTATAAAGTAAATTATTTATTTTTAAAAATAATAAGTATAACTAACCTTATTTTTTATATTTATATATAAAAAAAACCCTCATTTTTGATAAAAGTCCCTTAGTATCCTTATGTATATTTGAGCCTAGCATAAGTTAGCATGTATTATTACAAACGATAGGTACAGTGACATGCATCTGATAAAATAAAAACGTTAATTATTGCTAACAATATGTGCTTAAAAATTTCGGAAAAATTGATATTATGTATTTACTCATACTCTTAAACTTATTAGCTAGATATTTAGCATAATGTCTTTCAAACATTTATACTCCCGACTTAAGCTGTGTGATTAATAATTTATAAAAATAGTTTAACTTGATAATTAATACTCATTTTTATAGAAAAAAAATAGTTTTTAAAAGATAATATTATGATAAAATTTATATGAAATATAAATATTTCTACCTATTTAATTAACATTTTAAACTTAAAAAACTCATAATTTTTTTGAAATTTTCACATCAAAATTTCAATCCATAAATAAGTATCTTCGTATAGGTCTTTAAAAAAATACAAGTGATCTAAAAATAAGTAAAAAAAATTAAAAAAAAATGTTGGGATAAATGACCTTCATTTGAGAAATATTAAAGAAAATGAAAATTTTATATAATTTATAAGCAAGGTAAATATCTTCCGATCACAAAGATTAAAAATCGACGGCTCTTATATATGGACTTTGACATTCACTCTAGCAAGTAATATATAAATCTAAAAATGAGATTAATTATTATTTATGAAATATGTTGTTATTTAGTTATAATTACTATCGATTCCAAATTCTATTTGGCTACCATCTTAAAGTGCTAAATCAATTGGTAAAATTGTCCTGTACTTCCAAAATTTCTTTTCAATGTTAGATTTCTTTTCCTATTAAATATTATAAAGTATTAAATATTATATATGCTTTTTTTATTTTTTTATGGGACACATCTAAGGAAATTATTTATAATAAAAAAGTTACTCAAAATAATTAAAATTGTATGTGTGTCGAATTTCGATTAGTGTCATAAAATTTGTTATATAATACACCCCAAAAATAAAAATAAAAATAAAAAATACTAATATTGATTCTTTTAAAAGTAGCAATGCTTCTGGCATATTGTTTTATTTATTTATAAATATGAAAATTCTAACATAGAAATTTTATGTGCTACATATAATATTGATATATTATAGAATGATTATTAAATTAGTTATAAGAAATATGTCCCAGAGATACAATGGACCCATAACTTTTGTTACAATACTGTCAGGTATTATAGAATGTTCAAACTTTATAATATAATTAAGAACAAGAATGTTATAGGAGAACTTAAGAAAATAAAGAGTTTTTTTTTTTTTTTTTGTTTTGAAACTTTTTTTTTCTTTTGACAATAAAATGAACTCTTATTTATAGAGTTACAAAAGGTATAAATTGTATCATTCTATTTGTGTTTTTTTAATTTTTAAGTGACATAATTCTACAAATATATTCACGTGTTGTTTCATTAAAAGAATTTTTTTATTTTTTATTTAAATGACACATTTTTTGAAAAAATATCTTTTAATTTTTTTAAGACATTTTAATTGTTTTTTTTTTGTAAACATATATTTTCATTTTCATGTACAAAGCCAAAGAAAAATATGTTAATAACATTGTATCTTTACCAAAAGAATCATTTAAAATAAGCACATTTATTGTCCAAAGGACACAAGTTTTATACAATTATTTCATAAAACGTTACTAATCATTGTAGGCTTTGTAATATTTATTCACACACAATGCTTCAAAGCCAAGGATAGTATGAAACCATTATAAACAAATAAATAATTATAATTAATATGTAATTAATAAAATAAAAATTTATTTTGAAATATATATAAAAACGAATATAATTTTCTAACCATCCTCCTTTATTTCAATATAATTTTAATTTTCAAAATACAACATTTTAAGAAAATCAATACATAATTGTGTATCTTTTAGACTTAAATGTACACTTCGTAAAAAGATATCAAGTTTCCTAGGGTGTTATAGTATGGTCACGACAATGAACAAGTGACCTTAGGTGACTAACAAAATATCTTTATATATGTTTTCTTTCAAATCCTAAGAAAATTGTGAGGCATCACTTCCACCTTCACTTCAGGTAAGTTTATCAAAAACATTCCTATCATACATCCCAATTATATGATTTATAGATTTATTAAGAGTTTATACTCGACTTCAACAATAAGCTAGTCCATAATACTAGAACTAACAATATAGGAAATATTATTACAATACATGTCTTTGGTCTCGATTTTTAACCGTGATCGTAGGTCTATGATCACTGTTATAAGAACCGAGACCTAAGTGGAGACACTACAAATTGTTACCTATGATCTCGATTATTCATTAATCGAGATCATAGGGTATGTTTATGACCTCGATTTTTCAATAACCGAGACTATAGCGTATGTCTATGGCCTCGGTTTTTTACATAAGCGAGGCCACAGACATATCTTATAGTCATAAATTTAAATAAAAATAAAATTATTAATTACAATATTAAAAATTATATTATATTAAAATTAAAAGTGAAATTATATTTGAGAGTTTATACAGTTAAAACATGAGTATGAATAATAGACTTACTATTACAAAATGACTTTTTACTATTACAATTATTTACAAGTGTACTTCTTCAACTGTTATTGATAAGTTCCCATATGGTACATTGGCATTCCTTCATCATTTATAGACTTGAATTGGTTTGTCAACAATAGAAACAACACATGAAAAAAATAGTATCCTTCAGTGCTTGCCTAGCCCCAACATATCATGAAACACGACAAAAAAACACATAAATAGAGTATAAATATAACATTTAGGACACGTGTACAACTAGATAGAATTAAAATATTGTCACAATATATCATTACATGAGCTTGGGCCAAAATCCAATTTAATAAATTCCACTAGCATTTGGGTTGTCCCTAACAAAACTTGAAAGATAGGTATTTTCTCACAAATATATCCATGCCAGAACAATATGACAAAGGAATAGGTAGACAACCACTGGATAACACTATAAACGTTAAATGAGTGGGTCCATTAAATAACAAACAACAGTTGTTTTACCTTAATAATTAAACATTAAAAAATAATGGAGATGACTATAACTTACCAAGCTTGACAATTTCAAATAATCTATTGCTAGCATTTCTAGAAATCCTTAGAAGTTGGAAAACTATATGGCCAATTTTGAACCTCTATCGTCATCTGAATATTAACTCCTATCAGTATTTTAATCACAAATTTCCTTTTTTTAAGATTAAACAATTCACTATTTTATGAAAGAAGATGTTTATGTCATTTGTATTTTAGCATCCTCCTAAAGGCAAAATGCATCATCACCCATTGGAGCAGAATTAAGATAGATAAAAACAGGGCCAAAAACCTTCTTCCAAGGTTCACCATCTCTAAACTTTGGATCTAGATCTTGTCCAACATAATGAGAACTAAGAAAAATTTAGCAGACAAACAAGAGGCAACATGACTAGAGATTACAGCTTCAATGTAAACTGATGACATAGATGCTGCGCAAGTAAGCCAAAGTAACATACCGCAAAGGTAGTGGGGCTAACGTGTGAGGTTAGGCTCTATTTTAGGGGCCTATTAGAGTGAAATTCAGCATTGAGTGTGATCTGCCAAAATCTTGTTGGGGGATTGGTGTATATCCACCCATGGACTTGAATATCTTTGTTCTCACATGAGTACTGGTACTTGTCATCCACATATATCTCAACGTATCAAGTGAAAAAAATAGTAGGAATTAAGTAGTAGTCAAACACAAAATCCCTAAAAAGTTAATTGATGAGACAATAATCGATGGTTTTTACTCAAAATCAACCATATATAACTTACCAACAATCTTCAAATAATTAAACAATAAAGAAGCCGTGACATTTTCTATTTCTTAAGAACATTGGTAAGGAAAAAATTACCTTTTCTTTTAGCTTACGCATCTTGGGATTTTGAAGATTCTTAAAAAATTTAAATATGAGATATTAATCAACAAAATCCCTTTTATCTATGTTTAAGGGAACAAACTTTCCCTCGAGAAAAGGATCTCATATTCTCATAAATGATAACTCAATATGTTCTTCATTATTTACTATAACCCTAAAATTAGTACCGTGAATCTTGCGTAAGAAATATCAAGTATAAAAATAAAAAAATTACTAATCTTGCACAAGTAAATATAAAGTAACAATAAAATTTGATCACATAACGCACAAAAGAGAATATCTATATAGAGTATCATAAAAATTCATTACAACATTCAATTCGTATTAAGTCACCATTTGCTAAAATCCATGCGAGCAAGATCTCAATAATGATCTAAGAAAGAGATATAGTCCATTAGAAATTAGAATATTCTCTTAATGAGATTATATTTGAAAATTGAAATTACAATGTATAGTATAAACTATAAAGAAAAGAGAGTCAGGAATGAAATCGATTCCTAAAGGAAAATGAACCACAAATCCTTCTCCCGCCTTTAGGAATCATGATTTCATTCCTATCTCAATTTTTTTTTCTAATTTTACCTGCATCCCAAATATAACCCTAAACTCAAATTCCAAATTCCAAAACCCTAAAACCTAAATACCAAAATCCTAAACCCAAAATCCCAAATCTCAAATCCAAAAACCCAAAACCCTAAACCCTAAATCCCAAATCCTGAAACCCAAAACCCTAAATCCCAAAACCCAAAACCCAAAACCCTAAATACTAAAACCCTAAACCCCAAATCCTAAAACCCTAAACCCTAAATCCCAAAACCTTATTTAGAAAAATAATAATTTTAACCCTAAATCTTAACCCACAAATATAACCCTAAACTTTAAACCCCCAAATCTGAAATCCTTAACCCTTAAATCTCAACTCTCAAACCTTAAAACCTTAAATCCTATTTAGAAAATAATAATTTTAATAATATATTTTCTTTTTAAGTAATAATTATTTAGAAAAATAATGATTTTAATAATGTATTTTGTGTGACGAAAAAATAATAATTAAATGATATTATTTAAATTTTACTAAATATAAGGGTATTAATGTAATTTATAATTTTTTTCATTCTATTCTAGTGGCAAACCAAACACTGTAATACTAATTCCTTCTTTGATTCTAGTCAAACCAAACAACATAGTTTCCTTTCCATTCCATTTTATTCCCATTCTAATTTCGATTTCGATTCTGATTTCATTCTGTGAACCAAATGCCACCTTAGTTTCTCGTGCATTCCAAACAAGATTCCAATACCTACAAGTTCATTAAGAATATAATTAGTTTTCAATCTTAAGTAATGATGAACGAAAACCGGCATCGCCGATCTTCGCAAATACTTTGGTTTTAATATTTATAAAACTCTCGCAAGTGCACGAATCATTTCGAAGAAAATGATAAGTATACTCCCAAGGTCGATCTAAGGAAGGAATGTATGTGGTTTTTAATTTATTATTCAAACTTTTAAAAAACGAAATTAAATCCTAAACATCCTGTCACGATAGTTTGGTTTTTGTGTTCCTAATCTAATAACATAAAATAAACATATATACAGATTAATTAAATATAATCTAATAACATAAAAAATAAACATATATACAGATTCAATAAATATTCATGCAAATTTTATCATTTATATTAGCGGAGTATTTATGGATATAATAACTAAATTAATTATGCTTGCTCATATTATCTAGGTTATTAAAGATATAAATTGATATTTTATTGATTCTCTCTTTTTTATATAAATATCACCTTTGGTGGGGTTAGATATTCTTTGTTAACTAAACAAATCAATTAACACCTATGGGTGGGGTTGATAACTAATATGCTTAATTAAATTAATTCCTTTTTCTAAGAGATTGAAAATGAATCATTTAAATGCCACCTTTGGTGGGGTTAGACAGTTTAAACTTTATTCAAGGTGTCCAAATTAAACATAAGAATTTAATTATCCGAGTACTAACTTTCAAGTTTTAAAACCACTATTGAAAACATGTTGTCAATACATTTTCACATAATAATTCTTATAAAAACTTTTGAAATAGAGTTTCACTCTAACTACCGGGCGATTGTACCAACAAATAAAAGAGCACTACTCTAAATTAGACCGGATAACTAAACCTTAAAATCTAATTTTCAGTTTTAAGTTTGTAATGAAAAATAATATATTTCTCTCTAACATTCTTAATATAAAATCTTGAATAAAAACAAAATCAATTCATTTTAGAAATTTTCACCTATTTAATATTTCGCAAGCATAACAACGTTATTATTATATCATGTTTATAAACAGCTAGCAGAGTTAAATTTAATCATAGACAAATTAAATATAACATGTAAGAATAAAGCATAAAAATAACTGTAAAGAAAATAAAATCCTTACAGAACTTCGACGCTATTCCCGTTGCTAGAAAACCTCCGAGCGGAATTTGCACTTCCATATATTGAATCAAAAACTAAATTATTACAAAAACATTACAAGTTCCTCTCAAAAAGAGAAGAACACTAAAACTAAGAGAATTGAACTAAAAACTAAGAAGGAAACTAAGAAAAACTTAGAAACTAAGAAAGAAACTAAGGAAAACTCAAAAAAAACTAAGAAATGAGAGAAAGAAAGAAGAGAGAAGTGTGGTTTGAAGGTGTATTTTGAAGTGAAGGGAAGGGGGGTATTTATAGGTGAGGATGGAGAGAAAAAGTAGAGAAAAAAATGTTAAAAAAATGTAAAAACGCGGATTATTGATTGCTGACGTCATTTGATGACGTCAGCATGACATGGGGCGGCTGCACAGTACCGGGTATGAACAGTGCCGAGTCTGATGAACAGTGCCGAGTCTGATGAACAGTACCGGGTATGAACAGTGCCGAGTCTGATGAACAGTAACCGCGGATGAACAGTGCCGCGCGCTGCTGCTTGGGGCGGTGCTGGGCGCTGGGGCGCGGCGGCGGCGCGTTTTTCTCCTTTTTGACATTTTTGACCTTTTTGACCCATTTTGTCCAATTTTTCCATATTTGTCGACCTTTCCGCATTTATTTATTAATATATTTGTGATGTATTGCTTCCAGTATTCCTCTTTGAGTTTTTAAGTTGCGTTTTTAAGCCAAAATACCTGAAAAACAATAAAAATACCCGTGATTCCGAAAAAGACAAATTTATATAAATATATGATAAAACATATAAATATATATATTTTTAATCAATTAATGTGCATAAAATCATGGTTATTTTAGTGCTTTTTGAGCACTCATCACAACCCCCAACCAGCTTCTTGCTAGTCCCTTAGCAAGAGAAGCGATAAAAACTAAAAATTAAACTATCCTAAATCACTTTCGTGGATTGAAACGGTTGCATTTAGCCTATGCAACAAGCCGTTAAACCCCTAGGTTGCCCTAGTGGACGAGTTTGAGTCTCGTGAGGGTTTTCAGTAATGATACCCACAAACATTGAAATAACTGTAAAAATCAAAAGAAACTATAAAAACAATCAAATCAAAAACTACAATTACAACACAATCAATAATTAATTTAAGAATAAAAGAAAACAACATATCACAAAAATATCTCATACTTTTTAATCTCCTTTAAGATCATAATTAAAATCTCAAGCATAAGTTATTTTAATCTCTTTAAACAATCATGATTTTATTATAATAATTAGTCGAAAATCATTTTCATATTTCATTTCAAAAATGTATCAATTTAATTTTACCCAATTTCAGTGTCATGAATCAGAATTCGCTTCGACTCTATTCCTCACAAGTCAATACTCTCAAAGCACTGAATCCTATGGGTTCAAACACTCATACTAATTTATATGCGAAAGAGTTGATGTATAGAAATGAACTAATAGGTTCGCATATGTATAAAGAATAAAGGCTCAAAGTGTTATTTTAACATTGATCTCATGAAAGGAATCGAATGTATAAATTATAAAGATATCATATATAAAAATTATTTTAATGCATAAATCAAACTCATTAAGAAAGAATTTCAAGATATATGCTTTTTACAAATGAAGAAATTGCAATGACTTTTTAGGGAATTACTTCCTATATATTTCTTTTGTAATTAGCCTTTACTCACAACTTTGTAGGCAATGTGGGTCATAGTATGTAGATGATACTATAATTTTTTTATCTCTCTATTTTTTTTCTGAAGATATTTTTTTTTCAATATATGTATTTTTTTAGAGAGTCAACCCATGTACAGATTGTACATTTTTTGGATTTTGGTGAGTGGTTAATTTTGTGCCTTTTCTGTTTGATCTTGGTTTAGGTAACCCCAGATATGTCTTTTTGTTTTTGTAGCAGTCATGCATAAATGAGATATAAGCATATACTATCAATTTCTACTCAAATCATTTAATCTAAACAAAAATAATAAAAAAATATATGATACTCTATTAAGATGAGAAAAAATTCATACATTCAATGCTAATACCTATAGAGATCATCTAAAAATTTGAATAAATAAGAAATGTGTTTGGAGTAGAAAAAATATATTTCACTCTGAATAAAAGAATTTAGGCTCAAATTATATCTCACAAGGGTAGTCTCCACTAAATAAAAAAAATTCATAAACACCGATTTTGGGTTTAATATAATTTCCACATTTTATCAAGAAATACTAGTTATGACAAAAACTAACTAATTATCAAAAATAATTACAAAATATTTCATGATATGTTTTCAAAAATTAATCTAACAGTACAAAAGACTTAATTATTTACTTAAATTTGATTTAAAGAAATGATAAATTTTTGTGAGAAAATATTTAAATTTTTTTTTTTTTTAATTTTTAAATTGTTAAATCTTTTTTTTTTTTTAATTAAGCATGGTAACTTTTCACCACCCCCAACCTAGAACTTACATTGTCCTCAATGTAACAACTGTAAATTAAAGATAAAGAGAAAAGAGAAGAAAGATTACCTATTTCCTGAGAATGTGTAAGTAGTAATGGAGAAATGCAGGTGCATCCATCATATTCATTATTAAAGTGTATACAGACAGATCGCTGTAAACTTCTAACATCTCAACAAATATTTTTAGTTTTAACAATTTAAAAATTATTAAACTAAAATGAACAATCAAATTAAGTAAATAAAATAAATAACAGAAAATTACCTAAAATGATGGGTTGCCTCCCATCCAGCGCTTAGTTTAACGTCTTAGCAAGACGTATCTTTTTGGTGCTAAGGGTTACTCAGCCAAATGCAATCCATTTCAGCAATGTTGTTTGGTTCTTCTACATAAGGCTTGACACGATGGCCATTAACTTTGAACGTTTTTTGTGTCTTGGAGTCCAATAGTTCTACCACTCCATGTTCAGATACCTGAACTATTTTGAATGGTCCATCCCATCTTGATCTCAGCTTTCCTGGAAACAATCTCAAACGAGAGTTAAATAAAAGAACTTTCATTCCAGGGTGAAAAGTTTTAGGAACTAGCCTCTTGTCATGATAGCGCTTAGTACGCTCCTTGTATAATTTGGCATTCTCATAGGCTTCATTCCTAATTTCTTCCAACTCATGAAGCTGGAGTACTCGTTTTTCACCTGCTTTATCTAAATCCATGTTTAGCTCTTTAATTGCCCAATAAGCCTTGTGTTCAAGTTCAACTGGAAGGTGGCACGCTTTCCCAAAGATTAACCGGTAAGGGCTCATCCCAATAGGTGTTTTGTAAGCGGTGCGGTATGCCCATAAGGCATCATTTAACTTAAATGCCCAATCCTTCCTTGAGGGACGCACAGTGCGTTCCAGTATTCCCTTAATTTGCCTATTACTTACTTCCACTAAACCGGAAGTTTGAGGATGATATGGAGTAGCTACCTTATGTGTGATGTTGTACTTGTTTAGTACTCCATCAAAGAGTTTGTTACAAAAATGGCTACCTCCATCACTTATTATAGCTCTAGGCGTTCCGAACCTACTGAATATGAAATCTTTCAAGAATTTCACAACAACATTAGCATCATTGGTTTTGGTGGGTATAGCTTCTACCCACTTGGACACATAATCCACAGCAACCAAAATGTATTGAAAACTATTAGATGGGGGAAAAGGACCCATAAAGTCAATCCCCCATACGTCAAAGAGTTCAACAACTAAATTAGATGTCAAAGGCATTTCATCTCTTTTGCTTATGTTTCCTGTTCTTTGACATCTATCACATTGTGCACAAAACATATGAGCATCTTTAAAAAGAGTGGGCCAAAAGAATCCAGACTGTAATATCTTACGGGCTGTCTTTTCTCCTCCAAAATGACCCCCACAATGAAGTTCATGACAAAAAGTCAGAATGCTCTTATGTTCTTCTTCAGGTACACATCTCCGGATGACTTGATCTTGACCAATCTTGTATAAATAAGGGTCATCCCAGAAATAGTCCTTAATAGTTTTAAAAAACCTTTTCTTCTCCTGATATGAAGTGTTAGGTCGCAAAACACCAGTGGCAAGATAATTTACAATATCAGCGTACCATGGGTTCGGACCTATGAAAAATAACTGTTCATCAGGAAAGGTTTCAACTATATCATCATTACTCTCATCTTTAAGAGAATTAAAGTCAGAAATCAACCTAGACAAATGGTCAGCTACTAAGTTTTCACTGCCTTTCTTATCCTTGATTTCTAGGTCAAATTCTTGTAAGAGTAAGACCCACCTGATTAATCTTGGCTTGGCATTTGGTTTACTTAATAGGTATCTTAAAGCAGCATGATCAGAATGCACAATCACTTTAGATCCTACTAAATAAGACCGAAATTTGTCTAAAGAGAATACTATAGCCAAGAATTCCTTTTCAGTGGTGGTGTAATTCATCTGGGCATCATTGAGTGTTTTGCTAGCATAGTAGATGACATGTAAACGCTTATCCACTCTTTGTCCCAGGACTGCTCCTATTGCATAATCAGAAGCGTCACACATTATTTCAAAGGGTAAAGACCAGTTTGGTGCCATTATAACAGGGGTAGATGTGAGTTTATCTTTCAAGGTATTAAAGGAAGTAAGGCAGTCATTGTTGAAATCAAAATCAGCATCTTTGGATAGCAAGTTACATAATGGACGACTTATTTTAGAGAAATCTTTAATAAATCGTCTGTAGAATCCTGCATGTCCCAAGAAGCTTCTTATCCCCTTCACAGATGTAGGGGGAGGTAGTTTGGATATCAATTCAACTTTTGCCTTATCAACTTCAATACCCTTGTTTGAAATTATATGTCCTAAAACTATCCCTTGTTGAACCATAAAATGACTTTTCTCCCAACTAAGGGTTAGATTGCATTCAATGCATCTTTCTAAAACCAAAGTCAATTTATGTAAGCAATCATCAAATGAGTTCCCAAAGACAGAGAAATCGTCCATGAAAATCTCAATGAATTTTTCCACCATGTCCGAGAAAATGGATATCATGCATCTCTAGAACGTGGCAGGGGCATTGCATAACCCAAATGGCATTCTGCGAAAAGCAAATGTCCCAAAAGGACATGTAAATGTGGTCTTTTCCTGATCTTCTGGTGCTATGGGTACTTGATAATATCCAGACAGTCCATCCAAAAAACAGTAAAATTCGTGCCCAGCTAATCTTTCCAACATTTGATCAATGAATGGAAGAGGAAAGTGATCCTTTTTCGTATATAAATTTAGTTTCCTAAAATCTATACACATTCTCCATCCAGTGATTATTCTAGTGGGCACTAATTCACTTTTGTCATTCTTAACAACTGTTATCCCAGATTTCTTTGGTACCACATGCACTGGACTAACCCACTTACTATCCGCAATAGGATAGATAATCCCTTCTTCTAATAATTTAAGAATTTCCTTCTTAACTACCTCTTGCATGTTTGGGTTTAGTCTTCTTTGGGCCTCTCGTACAGGTTTAGCACCGTCCTCCAAGTTGATCTTGTGCATACACATTGTTGGACTAATGCCTCTTATATCCCCTATACTCCAACCTATAGATTTCTTAAACTGTTTAAGCACTTTGATGAGTTCCTTTTCTTGTGGTTTGGTCAAGGTTGAAGAAATTATCACTGGATAAGTTTCCCCTTCTCCCAAAAACACATATTTTAAGTGCTCAGGTAAGTCTTTGAGTTCAAGTTCAGGTGGATTGGCCTCTTTAATAGATGAAGAACTGGGTAGATTTAAAAGTGTACTAGATTTTGTCATCACTTCATTATTGTCTAGTTGTTTAAGGTACCCATTAATTTCCTCATCTAAATCTTCTTCAACCTTTTCAAGTGTAAGAACGGTTTCAAGCTTGTCCTCTATTCTGGTTCGGAAAAAGGTGTTTTGGACAAGATTATCCAAAGGATCAACATCGAATATTTCATCAATGGCAGAAATAGAAGGGAACGGTGAAGAATCAAAAACTTTAAAATGAACAGTCTCTCCTAAGACTGTCATTGTCAAATTTCCATCTTGGACATCAATAATAGTTTTAGTAATTGCCATAAATGGTCTACCAAGCAATATTGTGTGCTCTCTGTCCAATGCTGGATTTTCTTGCATATCCAGAACCACAAAGTCAACAGGTATTATCAGTTTGTCTACCTGTACCAAAACATCCTCAACTATTCCCTCTGGATATTTAAGAGATCTATCTGCAAGTTGAAGGGACATAGTTGTGGGTTTTAAATCCCCTAGATTGAGTTGTAAGAATATAGAGTAGGGCATCAAATTTATACTAGCACCTAAATCAAGCATTACTTTAGCAACCTTCCTATCCCCCATAGTTATGTTTATAATAAAACTTCCAGGGTCTTTCAACTTAGGGGGTAGTTTGTGCTGAAGTACAGCGCTAGAAATTTCTGATACTACTACTCGTTCATTCAATTCATACCTCCTTTTCTTAGTGTTCAACTCTTTGAAAAATTTGGCATATGAAGGCACATTCATGATCACTTCTAATAATGGTAAATTGATATTTACTTTAGAGAGCATATTAAAAAGATCATTGAATTGCTTATCTTGTTTGGACTCTTTTAACCGGTGGGGAAAAGGTACTTGTATCTGGTGTGGTTCTGTTGTCTTTTGAATTTTGGGGGTGTCAGATGACCCCCCAATGAGTTTTTCAGAAGGCTTGTTAAGTTTAACACTTGTTTCTCCTTTTTGCGAGATTAGAGTATCGCCTTCTTTGTTACCTGAACTACAAGGTAGATTGTTAGAGATTTCAGGTAAACTGGTATTGACTACCTTACCACTTCGAAGGGTTCTAACATCCTTTGCTTGTTCTGGTTGACTGGGCAACTTTCCTGGTTCTTTCTTTTGCATTTGTTCAGCCAGTTGCCCAACTTTAGATTCAATCCTTTTAACCGAAGCCTCCATGGTGTTCAACCTTTGATTAGTCATCAATTGGTTGTCACGACTAACTTGAATAAAAGCATTCAAGCTATCTTCTAAGGTTGGTTTAAAAGATTGGCTTGGTGGGTAAGGGTGGTTGTTATCCGACCTTAGTGTTGGATATTGGGTGTAGGCTGGGTGATTATAGGTGTTTGGATGATACCTTTGAAAAGATTGGACTTCCTCTATGGTATCGACACTAGAATCACAAGTATTTGAACAATTATGAGTACCATGCCCAATTGAACAACACACTTCACATACCTCTTGATTTGAAATTTGGTGGGAAGTGAGGAATTTCACTTGTTTAGTCAATTCAGCAAGTTGCAAGGTTATCTCATTATCAGAGCCGACTTCATTGACCTTTGCTTTCCTCCTCCCACCTCTTTGTTGGGAATTAGAACCTAATAGCTCATAGAGATTATAGGTTTCCTCTGCGGTCTTTTCTCCTACAGCACCTCCAGCAGCATTATCAACCATGTATTGACTCTGTAGTGTCAATCCATCATAAAAGAATTGGTTTTGTAGCTGTAAGGGAAAGCTATGATTTTGACATTGAATGAAAAGGAGTTTGAATCGTTCCCAAGCTTCATGAAAGGGCTCCTCATACATTTGAGAAAATGTTGCTATCTTTGTTCTTAGATCAACAGTCTTTTGATGGGAATAGAACCTACCCATAAAAATTTCATAGACTGCCTCCCAAGTTTTAAGAGAACCTGACTGTAGAGTAATGAACCATGACCAAGCTTTATCTTTGAGAGTGTAAGGAAAACACCTCATCCTAAGTTGATCTTCATTAATTGCATGTAGTGGAAAGGTTTGGACAATAGCATAGAATTCTCGAATGAAATGCAAAGGGTCTTCATTAGGGATACCGTAAAAGGAAGGCAACAAAGAATAATGAATCTTTTTCAATTCATAATTCCTTGCAGCCTCTTGTAATTGGATACCGGAAGTTACATTGCCAATGATTGGCATTGTATATTCTTTCATCTTTTTCCGCCTATCTTCAGCATCTCCCATGGTTGTTTGTAGTTGAAAATGATCCTCCTCCTATTGTGTATCAACATTTTGCTTTTAGTAGATATCTCTAAGAAATATTTATAACTTGATAAAACGTAAAAGCAAAAAGTGCAAGGAACCTAATTTTTTTTTTTTTTTTTTTAAATTTAAGCGAATGGACAGAATTTTTGAAACAAACGAATTTTATTTCATCTGAATTTTTATTACACGCAAACTAAAACAAAGGAAAATACAATAATGGGTGACCTCCCATACAGGACTAAAATTTATCGTCTTCTAGTAAGACGTTGCTTGGAGATTGCAGAATTAAAAACTCAATGTCTCCTCTTCATTGAATTCATTTAAGTATCAAATTAGTCTTTGCCTTTTTGCAAATGTTCAACTAACTGTTCAACTTGAACTTCCACCTTTTTGATAGAAGCTTCCACAGAGTCCAACCGTTGATTGGTTTTAGATTGATTATCCCTACATACTTGAATAAAAGAATTCAAGTTGTCCTCCAAGGTTGGTTTATTGGGAATGCTTCTTGGAATAGGTGGGTGGAATTGCTGACCTGCTTGGTTTGAGCTTTGAGTGAAAGGAGGGTTGTTTTGCCTCCAAGAGAAATTTGGATGACTTCTCCACCCAGGATTATAGGTATTTGAGTTGGGGTCAAACCTTGGTCTTTGTTGATACGCTCCCAACACATTGACCTGTTCAGGTCCAGTTGTTTCTCCTTGATATGGACAGGCTTCAGTACCATGTCCCATGTTGCTGTACAAACCATATTGTTCATTATTGGTGTTGGTTTGTGTAGCGAGAAGGGCAACTTGCTTAGTCAGTTGAACAAGTTGTTGTTGAACTTCATTACTGGAGTCGATTTCATGAACTCCAGCTTTTCTCACTCGGGAGCTTTTCTGTTGGGAATTAGCACCCAACATCTCAAAGAGGTTATACGTCTCTGAGGCAGTCTTTTCTCCTATTGCTCCTCCTGCAGCGTTGTCGACAATGAACTGACATTGTTGTGTAAGTCCATCGTAAAAGAATTGGTTCTGCAACTGCAGGGGAAAGCTATGATGGGGACACTGAGTGAGAAACATCTTGAACCTATCCCAAGCTTCATGGAATGGTTCTCCATCCATCTGAGAGAAAGTAGCAATCTTTCCTCTCAACTCTGATGTTTTTTGATGGGAATAGAATTTTCCCATGAATTTATTGTAAATGTTACCCCATGTCATCAGAGAACCTGGGGGAAGTGACATCAACCAAGCTTTGGCCTTATCCTTTAGAGTGTAGGGAAAACATCTCATCCTAAGTTGATCCTCGTTTAGAATACCGAGGGGGAATGTTTGGACCGTAGCATAGAAATCTCTCATAAAGGAAAGAGAATCTTCATTAGGTAGCCCATAAAAGGAAGGAAGCATAGAAAAATGAATATTTTTAAGGTCATAATTCCGAGCAGCCTCTCCCAACTGGATAGCGGCAGTTGCCGTGCCTATTACCGGTCTTGCAAACTCCTTCATCGTGGTTTCCCTAATATGTTGGTTTTCCTCCATTTCTTTTGGTTCTAGCAAAGGATTAAGACTTGGTTCTATGTTTGGCTCAAAAACAGGTTGATGGGTAGAATCCAGTTTTGTTGACACTTGTTTAAATTTATGAAAATTATTTACATATGGTGTAAGAGGGTTTCCTAAGGATCTCCTACCACGCATAGACTATTGTAAATGTAAATTTAAAACTCCTGTCAACAAAATAAAAAATTTAGAGAAAATTTACATGTTATTTAATACAAAGCACTAAACAAAACTAGTTAAACCCTAAAAAGAAGAATTTTTTTTTTATCATTTTTTTTTAATTTTTTTTTTAATTTTTTTTTTATATTTTTTTTGTAACATAATTAGTATTAACCAAGAGTGCTCCCAGGAAAGAATGGTGGTGCAAACGGCTCCTTAAATACCATTCTCCTAGCCAGAGCAACGTTCCCAGGAAAGACTAGTGGCACAAAGGCTTTCAAGAACTAGTCTCCTAGACAGAACTCCCTTAGATTTTTACTTTTCATGTTATTTAGTTAATTAGGTATAAATTCAAGTAATGTTTTTTTTATTCATGAACGGTAATTTTATTTTACTATTCACGCTATATAATGTCTTATTAACTTAAATTTTTTTTTGAAATTTAAGTTTTTGAATTTTTTTTTTTTATGAACGGTAATTTTATTTTACTATTCACGCTATATTATTTCTTATTAACTTAAAATTTTTTGAATTTTGAAATTTTTTTTATTTTTTTATTTTTTTTTTACTATTCATGAACGGTAAAATTTTTTACTTCAAATTTCAAATTTCTAAATTATTTTACAATTAAAAAAATTATTTTTTTATTTATTTTTTATTTTTTTTATTTTTTTATTTTTTTATTTTTTTATTTATTTTTTTATTTATTATGAATTTTGAAATTTGATTATTATTAAAATATCACAATTATTTACAGCACAAAAATGTTTTTAAAATTTTGATAAATAATTTAAAAACGCTATTCCTTCCCCGGCAACGACGCCAAAAACTTGATGAACGAAAACCGGCATCGCCGATCTTCGCAAATACTTTGGTTTTAATATTTATAAAACTCTCGCAAGTACACGAATCATTTCGAAGAAAATGATAAGTATACTCCCAAGGTCGATCTAAGGAAGGAATGTATGTGGTTTTTAATTTATTATTCAAACTTTTAAAAAACGAAATTAAATCCTAAACATCCTGTCACGATAGTTTGGTTTTTGTGTTCCTAATCTAATAACATAAAATAAACATATATACAGATTAATTAAACATAATCTAATAACATAAAAAATAAACATATATACAGATTCAATAAATATTCATGCAAATTTTATCATTTATATTAGCGAAGTATTTATGGATATAATAACTAAATTAATTATGCTTGCTCATATTATCTAGGTTATTAAAGATATAAATTGATATTTTATTGATTCTCTCTTTTTTATATAAATACCACCTTTGGTGGGGTTAGATATTCTTTGTTAACTAAACAAATCAATTAACACCTATGGGTGGGGTTGATAACTAATATGCTTAATTAAATTAATTCCTTTTTCTAAGAGATTGAAAATGAATCATTTAAATGCCACCTTTGGTGGGGTTAGACAGTTTAAACTTTATTCAAGGTGTCCAAATTAAACATAAGAATTTAATTATCCGAGTACTAACTTTCAAGTTTTAAAACCACTATTGAAAACATGTTGTCAATACATTTTCACATAATAATTCTTATAAAAACTTTTGAAATAGAGTTTCACTCTAACTACCGGGCGATTGTACCAACAAATAAAAGAGCACTACTCTAAATTAGACCGGATAACTAAACCTTAAAATCTAATTTTCAGTTTTAAGTTTGTAATGAAAAATAATATATTTCTCTCTAACATTCTTAATATAAAATCTTGAATAAAAACAAAATCAATTCATTTTAGAAATTTTCACCTATTTAATATTTCGCAAGCATAACAACGTTATTATTATATCATGTTTATAAACAGCTAGCAGAGTTAAATTTAATCATAGACAAATTAAATATAACATGTAAGAATAAAGCATAAAAATAACTGTAAAGAAAATAAAATCCTTACAGAACTTCGACGCTATTCCCGTTGCTAGAAAACCTCCGAGCGGAATTTGCACTTCCATATATTGAATCAAAAACTAAATTATTACAAAAACATTACAAGTTCCTCTCAAAAAGAGAAGAACACTAAAACTAAGAGAATTGAACTAAAAACTAAGAAGGAAACTAAGAAAAACTTAGAAACTAAGAAAGAAACTAAGGAAAACTCAAAAAAAACTAAGAAATGAGAGAAAGAAAGAAGAGAGAAGTGTGGTTTGAAGGTGTATTTTGAAGTGAAGGGAAGGGGGGTATTTATAGGTGAGGATGGAGAGAAAAAGTAGAGAAAAAAATGTTAAAAAAATGTAAAAACGCGGATTATTGATTGCTGACGTCATTTGATGACGTCAGCATGACATGGGGCGGCTGCACAGTACCGGGTATGAACAGTGCCGAGTCTGATGAACAGTACCCGCGGATGAACAGTACCCGCGGATGAACAGTGCCGAGTCTGATGAACAGTACCGGGGTATGAACAGTGCCGAGTCTGATGAACAGTAACCGCGGATGAACAGTGCCGCGCGCTGCTGCTTGGGGCGGTGCTGGGCGCTGGGGCGCGGCGGCCGGGCGGTGGGGCGCGGCGGCCGGGCGGTGGGGCGCGGCGGCCGGGCGGCGCGGCGGCGCGTTTTTCTCCTTTTTGACATTTTTGACCCATTTTGTCCAATTTTTCCATATTTGTCGACCTTTCCGCATTTATTTATTAATATATTTGTGATGTATTGCTTCCAGTATTCCTCTTTGAGTTTTTAAGTTGCGTTTTTAAGCCAAAATACCTGAAAAACAATAAAAATACCCGTGATTCCGAAAAAGACAAATTTATATAAATATATGATAAAACATATAAATATATATATTTTTAATCAATTAATGTGCATAAAATCATGGTTATTTTAGTGCTTTTTGAGCACTCATCAAGTAACAACGAGTGCCATAGATAAGATGACCTATATGAATGTAAAGTAGTAAGTTTATCACACTTTTCTGTAGACTAATCCAAGAAGACAATGGTGGCTACCTGGCCTTAATAATCAACTTAGACCTACGTCCATTAGAATAATAATCTTGGAAATTAATTTCATTCCTCAACTTCAATAAGGAAAACATGATCTAGATTTGAACCAAAGAATTGGTCAAAATTGAAAATAGAGATTTTGATGAGATATTGGTACGTAGAAGACATCATACAGTCCAGAAACAAACCAGAATTGAACCAAAAGACTGAAGCTTTACTCGGATCTAACTTCTGGGTTTATTCTTAAAGGATGATACAACAAGAGCAGAGTGTAAAACATAGACGAAATCTAACCTGGTGGTGAAGACGACAACAATGAGACGCAGAGTGTCAAACCCTTGATCAATTACTCCCATCTCTAAAATGAATATATATATATATATATAATCACACTACACGTACAAAAACTCTAAGGGAGAAAAATAGGGGAAAAAAGAAGAAAAAAAGAGGGAAAAAATGAGAGAGAAAAAGAAAAAAAATGATAATTTGTTTTTTGTTAATTTGGTGTAGAAAAGAGAAAATTAATAGGGTGTATCTATGGTCTCAATTTTTAAATAATTGAGATCATAAGGTATGCTAAATGTATGAGACTATGTATGTATTGTAGTAGTGAAATAAGATTAAAAGTTTTCTAACAATCATTCCAATCACTCATTCAACTTGTTTTTCTCATTGAACCTAGCATATATTCAACTTAAGCACTAACCTTCTTAGGTTGATATTTACTTTGTAGTTTTTTTCAAAGTTTTTTTATTGAAGGCATATTTACGTAGATATAAATTCGCCTTTTTTATAATTCTTTCTTACTTTCTTAATTCCATGAAACTCATAAATAGTTTCATCTAGAAAAGACTTCAAATCATTACCCAATATATATATGCAATCTTCGTAATGGTCAAGAATAATAACATGTTTTGTTATCATCTCTTAAAGAATTTACCAAATCTTTGTTCATAACTTAAATGGAGTGAACAATTGAAGTAAAAGTCTTCGTAACAAATTTTGGCTTAAAATTGTTGGAAGGAATATAAGAAAATATGTAAAAGAAAAGATATTTCTTAAAACAATAATACAGACAATAAAAGAGAAAAAGTCCAAATATAATGTGATATCTTTAAAACAAATTTTACATCTTCCCATTAAAAATTACAAATGCAAATATGATTACAAGCAAAATGTCACTAGGATAAAATGGACCCAAAATTTTCGTTATTGAAAGTTTATAAGATATAGACCTAATTAATCTAGAGAGGGGTGAATATGTTATTTTTAATTTTTACCAATTTATAATTTAATAACCTAAACAAAGCATACAGACATGCAATCATGTGTAAAAATAAGTGTGGAAATAAAAGAATAACACACAATATTTTTAGGTGGAAACAATCTAGGCCACAACCATGACCTAAGAGGAAAACCACTAGTCCACCGGCCCACCTAACTTTTCACTATGAAAATCAAATGTTCAAGTACAAACTCGGTCTTATGTTACCCTCCCTAAGATACTACCCCAATGTACTTTACTTACTAGCATCTGCTCTGTTTTCACAGTTTCTAAAATTAGTGTGAGCGGATTCCAGACCAACGTTCCAATAAGTTCTCGTCAATCAGATCGTTTACATATCAACTGCAAAAAAATGTTAGCACAAAAAGAAACATAAATGCATGTGTGTATTCTAGAACAAATTTAATAATAAATAAGCCTAACTAGAGGATTCAAAACATATATCATTTAAATTAAATCAACTAGCAAATCCTAGAACAAAAAAAATCAAACACAAGTTCAATAAAAATAACTTCTTTAAAGATTAATAATCAAATCAAATAATTATGATATGAAAAAAAATATTATTTGATCTAATAATTTAATAACAAAAATAAAGAAGCCATAAGAACATATTATCAAAATATCATAAAATAATTAGGCTTATTAATCAATCAAACATAATCACCAATATTTGATAGATTAACTAAATAAAAAAGTCTAAAGAATTATGATCTTATATTTGTAAAATAAGATAGAGAAATTAAGAAGAATAGAATAATGTTGATGTGTGGTTAATTGAAACAATGAGTAATGAGTGTTATTTATAGGAAAAATTAAAACCATTAATTTTATGTAATTGATAAATATATTTTCTATTACACATAAGATTAATACTACTCATTAATTAAGATAACTCATATATGAATGATAAATATATTTTCTATTACAAATAAGATTAGTAATACTCATTAATTAAGAACACTCCTATTTAAAATAGATTTTAGGTTATCTTTTATGTTAAAGATTTTAGTTATAATTTAGAGTATATATTATCTAATATCTTTTAAAAATAGATTTTATGATATCTTTTATGATGAGGATTTCAACTATAATTTAGATTATATCATATCTTATATCTTTTAGCATATCTTATCTTAGAGTATATCTTATCTAATATCTTTTAGCATATCTTATTCCATATTTTAGCACTAAAAATAATTTTAGATTTATAAGCACGTGCTATTAAATGCATAAATGTAATCATATGTGTCGTAGTTATCAAAGATATATCTGAAGTATAATTATCTAAAACTCGAACATTTATTTGGTTTTTCTTGATAGACTTGATAACAGGACTAAAAACAAATTTATAGATAAATATTTTATCCACAAAAATAATTAATATTCATAAATCTTACAATTATAATCTATAATATTTGCACGTATTATAAAATTCTCAAACTTCTTAATAAAATTACTAACAAGAATCTTAAAAGAGGACCAAGAAAAGAAAGAGTTTTCTTGTGTGTTTTTATCCCTTTCTGTAAAGATGTCTCTCATTTTTATTACAAAATATTTTGTCTTTAGCAAAAGACCCCTTTTCAATAAACATATTGGCAAAATAAAAATATAATTTTAATTCAAGTATTTCATGGGTATTAGTCATAGTTGGCTTCGTAATATTGATTAAAAAAATGCTTCAACACCATCGATACTATGAAACAATTATAAATAAATAAATAATTATTATTAATATGTAATTAATAAAATAAATAATTTATTTTAAAATATATAAAAATTTAAATATATTTAACACTTAAATAGTATTCGTATTAATTTTTTAGTAATTATTATTGTACAAATTTTCAAGTGATATATTAAAAGTATCAAAATGATTATGTAGGTACCCATTTGTTAAAAAAAAAAAATATATTCACAAAATTTTGAATGATATTTTAGTTTAATAAAATTTTACTATCATTCTTACTTTTTCTCATTTTTTTTTATCTTTTTTCTTATTATGTTTTAAGAGTTAATGTTTAGGATTTAAGGTTTAAAATTTAAAATTTAAAAATTTATCAATATTTTTTTAAAAAACATTGATAAATTTAAAATAATAATACAAATAATATAATAATAAATATAAAACAATAATATGAATACTAGTAAAGTAAATATTATTATAAAATATATGATAACATAAATAATTTGTAATAATATTTAGTAGAATTAAAAAAATAAAAATAATATTTTTAAAATATACAACAATAAAATGAATATCTTTTATATATTTTTATTATTAAAATAAGTATGATATATTATTTTATTTTGAAAATTATCTAATTAAATATTATTTAAATTAAATTATAATTATTTAAATTTATTTAATATTGAATATTATTCAATTAAATATTATTTAATATTATTTTAAATTATAAAAATTAATATTTTTATAATTTCCTTAAAATCTAACTAATTCAAATTCAACTTCAAATTTAAATAGTTGTACAAAAATCAAATTACCTCAAATTCAATTTTATATAAAGAGTAATTCACCTATGTTTTAGCATAAATGTGAACACTAAACTGCCAACAGAATTTTTATAATAAATGATTTGGCAGTACTATATTGAATTATTGAGAGACTTTTCTCCCTCTATCTCAAATCTCAACCACCACACAGTCATTTTTGCACCCTATCTAATGTACCATCAAATCAAATTAAAGTATTTGTTTTCTTGGAAAAAATTAAAGTATTTGTATGAATATCAATTAAAGCAAAGGCATAGAAAAATCAATTCATGCATGAAAAAAATAGTGACACTTTTTTAAATAGAAAAAAGGATAGTTTTAACGAAAATTATTTAAAACTAACGTAAATTTAAAAATAATGATATTACTTTAAAATAAATTAATATAAATTTATTATCTTTATAAAATAATTTTTTATGTTTTATTTATAAAGATAAATGTTTCGGTATAAATTTAAAATATATTTATCTTAAATAATCTTCATTTTTTTATTTTAATATAATAATATTATTGATTAAAATATTCGTATGAATATTTAAACATTAATTTTAAGTCAATTGTTACTTTATTTTATAAATATTGAAAATATATCATATATGTCAAATGTAGCAAAATTTCGGTTATAGAATTTATAATTTTTTTTATATATATAAATATCTTATTATTTATAATATATTTAAGTTAGTATTTAAAGAATAACTTTATATTTCAACTTAAAATAATATTTAAACAAACAAATGAATAAATTCTAAATGAAACCATGTATTTATGGATGTTTATATTACAATTAATTTTATATATTTTCTTCCTCTGTTTTCTTATTATTTATTTCTCATTATATTTATTGTCGTCCTATATCTTATATATTTTATTTATTAAGTAAAAATTATGCATATATTTCGTTATCTGTATAGGCATATTGTTTATGTTATATATATAATCAATATGATATTTAAATAATAAAATTAATTTAAAAATTAATATTTATTCAAATTTTATAAAATGTTTTTAAATTTTAACAATAATTTCTATAACTTTTAAAAATATTGATAATATTTTCAGCATTATCATCTTTTAGTTCATGAATCAATCAAATACATGGTTTAGGAAAAATTAAAAATCAATCAAATACATGCTCAGTTTTTTTTTTTTTTTTTTGCATTTTCTTTTATCCATATTGATAGGCTCATTGCCTAGTACATTATCAACCAAAATTAAGAGAAATTATTATTTATTATTTTTAAAATATATTTGTATTAATTATATTATTATTTTCTCAATTAAATATTTGATATTTATTTTTAAAAAAAAATTATATTAATATTTAATTTTATTAATTTAAAATAATACATCATCTAATATTTTAATAACAATAGATAATCAAACATTATTTGAACTTTATTGCTCAAAGATATCGTTTAAATTCTTTTTCATTAATTTATAATATGTAAAATAATATTAACTTTAAATATAAAATTGATAATTACAGATTATGCTGAGAGAGAAAAAGAGCTCAAAATGATGATGACTGGATGAGGCTGGGTCACTGCAAAACAACCTCACACAACAAGCAATGATAAAATATGTTTTGTAGTTCGAAGAAGAAGAAGAAGATAAATGGGAAGAAAAAATTTATTTATCAAATAATTAATTAATTATTTTAATAAATAATTATCTATTACGTCTGATTTATTTCATGGAGGCGAAATATTCTGTCCCCTCATCTTCTGTATTTAAGTATTTATGTGGTTCTATATTCCTAAAGAAAGAAAGAAAGTGAAGCTCAAAATTCCAGTGCCCTTCTGCGTAGTAAAAAAATGAGTACCTTCTGGTTCGTCTTCCTTTTCTTTCTTCACTTCCGTACCAAACTGGTATCGTCTCAACTTCAAAACTCAACCAGTGAATACTTCGAAGTCGGCCGTCCTTTACCGACTGATAGTCTGACTCCATCATGCACCGTCGAAGCTCTGCGTCACTCCTTTGCTACCACTCTTAAGAGGCCTCCATTCACGACCATTTACTCTCCACCCAATTGCTCTTCTCCCTGGTCCCGCGTTGTCCTCGAGTTCCGCGGAAATTGCACAGGCAAACAGAGCCATCGAATAGCCGGCTTATGGCTCAACGGCTCCGAGCTCCTTCGAACTAGCACACCTCAGCCGATTGACTCCGGAGCCACCTGGAAATTTCGAAAGGATATAACCAGTTACTCCTCTATCCTCTCTCAGTCCAACATCAGTCTCGCCATGATGCTCGAAAACGTCGTTAACCATATTTACACCGGCGTTTACCATATCGAAGTCGATTTCCTCTTCTACAACATAACCGCAGTTACAAATAACGACATTAACCAGAACTTTGCGAGAAAAATTGGTTTTAGAAGCGAAAGCGCAGGGTTGGAATCTGAGAAATTAGTTGAGGGAACTTTGGGAGCTACAGCTGAAGATCCTGCGAATTTGATAATTCCTATATCGGATAATGGCAAAAAAGGTTTCTGGTTCACAATCGAGAGCGAAGCAGGCTTGCTTTCAAAGGATATCCTGATTCCAAAGAACACTCGCCGAGCTGTACTCGAACTGTATGCTTCGTTCCATGACAACGATGAGTCTTGGTACTCAAACCTGCCAAATTCATACATAGTGATGAACAATATAACAACTGGTCGCACCAATGGAGCTTATAGAGAAATTTTCGTCACCATTGATGGTGAATTTGTAGGGTCTGAAGTCCCGTTTCCGGTGATCTATTCTGGAGGGATCAACCCGTTGTTTTGGAAACCAGTGGTGGCAATTGGAGCCTTTAATCTTCCCTCCTACCATATAGAAGTGACGCCATTTCTAGGAATGCTTTTAGACGGCAAGAACCACACGTTTTCAATTGGCGTCACAGAGGCGATTTCATATTGGCTTGTTGATGCTAATTTGCACCTTTGGATTGATTGTAATTTTGAACAAGTTGAAGCCAAATATTACAGTACTCAAAGCAAACCTTCCCTTGAGATAGAGGAGGAATCACAGTTCAAAAAGCTGGACGGGAAATACAAGATTGAAGCGGAGAGGGAGACAAAATCTGTTGGGTGGGTTAAGTGGTGTGGAGGCAATTATACCACCACATACTATCAGAGTAATAAGTTTAAGAATGAGATTCAATTCACAAAAGATGGAACTCACAAAGAAGTTACTCAGAAAATCAAGATAAAGAAGGAATTGACAATTGAGAATGAGGGGCGTAAAGTTTCTAGGACAAAGATTGAGAGAGAGTATCCTCTCGAGGTCATCACTGAGGTGAAGCCGGGGGAGTTATTTGACACTGCTCCACTTATTGTTACAAAAGTTTCTCATGGGTTCAACGAGGAGAGTTCTCAAGGCCACCAACAGATCAAAATTGAAAATTCGCAGGATTCTGATGGATGGAAGGTGGTGAAGAACAATTCTGTTGTTTATGGCAAAGCAAATACTCATCAGAACTTTGATTACAAGGATGACTCGGGTTCCTTTTCTCGTAATGTTGAGGCCAAGAATGGCATACTTACCAAAGATGATAACGCCCTTGCCTGTGAGTATTGCGCCAATGAGTGATCTCATACCCCTCGGAGATGTTCTAGTTCTCTCTATCCTTTTCTTCACGTGTTCTTCTGCTTTTCTCCCCTTTATATAGTCTCTTACTATTTATGATAACGCATGAAGCTTGTATTTTTCTTGTTGCGTTTGAGTAGAAAAAGTACTCCATTGGCATATCCAATGTATCTATCTCTGTAGTTATTTTACCTATAAATAATGCATAAGGATATCATCTTTGTGCAAGGTTTAGGCGTGTAATTCTATGGTGATTCACTTTATCCAGTTCTGGCGTACTGATACCAAAATCAGATGATAATCATTGCTTGTGAAACAAAAAGAGAATGCTCGAGGAAATGGGAAGATCTTGAGGTGTTTATGATGGGAAAATTGAAATTGGCAAGTATCTATTCTATTTTTAGAACATGAAAACAAAAATTTTACCTACAACAATGGTTAGAAAATTATGAACTCTCCTTTAACATTTGTCTTACATATGGTACCTGAAAACCAGCAAAAACGTGTGAAGTAGCAATGGTTCAACTCGTTGTTGGACGCCAGAAACCCTTTCTACCAACAAGAATCTGATGTTGATGGACGGTTAAAGACCAGCGTAATGAATATAAGATAGGCCTGAGCTTGTTAATCATTTCCACCGAGTCTTGAATCAGTAAGTAACCACCTGGCCTCAACATACGATCCAGCTCCACGACCACCTCCATTATGTCACATCTGCAAAATTCCATAATTTCACGTTACCATTAGTAATATCCTTGTATTCATAATCATGTGCGTGATCCAGATTAACACATACAAACAAGAAGTTATTGTGTTTGTTTTCAGCAAGAACGTTTGCAAAGCTTAGGTAACAGTGGAATTGGGCTACACCTTTGGGATATGTTTCCAAGGAGAAAATTGGAATGCAGAAGATCGTATGTGCGAGGATAGGTATTAAAAGATTCACACCAGTCATGGTAGATTCCAATCAGCCCTCTGTCAAATATGACGGGCAGAGTATCGGGCATATCAATTGGGACAACATTCATAACCCAGACAGGCTTATTAATAAGAGCTGCGGCAAATCTGAAAGGGAAGGAAGAAATCAAAGTTAGTATATAGAATGACAATAGCATATTAACTGGTAAAATGAGTACTAAATAAACAGGGGAGAAAGAGAGGGTTATGGCTAGCTACTTAAATAATGAATATAAACCCATTGATCTATTAGCATATTCAAGATATAATATATGCTTACCCTCCATAGTGAGCATTCATATCCAGTATGTTCCGCACACTGGTCCAATTAATAGTCAGGCCATTCAAGTAAACATCCGATACAAGGGCAGACCCGTGATTGCTGTCCTCATCAAATATTTGCATAGCGTCTGGCCGAGTTGATAAGCTTAGTGGTCTATTGTTAAGCCTCCCCGGCCACAGTACGGGCCAGGAGTAAACATCATGCGTGCTGCCAACTGGAAGTTGGGAAAGACAATTACTAAGAGTCACATACCTGTCACAGAAACTCGGGCAAGATTAACTCAACTAAACCATACTGACAATATTCAATATAGCAAACACATATGATGAGCTATGCACCCGTAGCTTTTAAATTTATTCCCATAAATTACCTAAATGCCATCATCTGCTACACTTTTCTCATAACCATGGCAATGGCATCACTCCTTTGTCATGTGTCTCATCAGACCAATAATCGAAACAGTACTAATAAAAAAGGCAATACTAAGATGGTCGGAAGACAAGCTCCAGAACATTACCATGAACTATTTTTGGTGTTGTCATCACAGATAGGTGGGTTGTTTTCTTGACGTTTTTCATAGCAAGAGTATGAAACAGGCTTCTGGTATATTACTAGACCAACTCCAAAGGAATCGCGAGTCTTAGAAACAGTCTTCCAGCACATAGAGCTTGTTAGCCTCACCATAGCTGCGAGAAACAAAAGTGTATATCCAAATCCGGCTTAGTTGTACTTATTAACTTTAGTGGAACTATTACTGCCGATGCATGATAAAAATAGGATCGTGCATGATCTTCCAGACAAACAAGGAAGAAATTTACTAGGGAATGATGAGAATAGGGTTCAAAACTTCAAATACAAACATTTCCATTCCCTTTGATCTTTTTCATTATTGTGATATACTGGTGTAGCAGACCACAGAAAATAACCCCCCGGTCTAAGAATTCTATTGAGCTCCAACAATGGCTTTCCACCTTCAAAATTTCCAAAACAAATTAGAAAATTACAGAAATGAATAAATGTAAGAACCTGAAAACAGGGGAAAACAGTTAAGCCATATAAAAAGTACCATCAGCATCCCAGTGAACCCTGCAACGGGCACAATGAATCAAATCAAATACACTGTTAGGAAATGTAAGTTTTCTGGTCCCAATCACAGTTAGAGTGGCAGGAATTCTTCGCTCAAGAGCAAATTGAATCTGAGCTTCGTGTTCATCCTTAGGAGCAACTGACATGGCAATAACATTTTTGTCCAGCAAATGACCACCAAAGCTTGCAACCCCACAGCCAACATCTAAAATCACCCTGATGCGTTTTCCCCATTCTCTAGCTGGTAAAGTCTGGATAGCATGACCCAAACATGGGGAACATGAATACATAAATTTCTCAGGCAGAGAATAGAAGCATCTTGATTTAGTTATTCAAAAAAGTATATAAACCCTCAGACTTTAGGAAACAGAGATTTCCAATTTCGGTCGTAAACAGAAATTTACCTTTTCAATAAACTCAATGTAGTGCTTGACTCCATGCTTAAACTGGGTACCGCCACCAGGAAAAACAAAATAATCTCCAGATTTTCTAATCCAATTTTGTTCCTTCTTGTACTCAACAGGCTTCGGGTGAGGGGCATTATCATACCATATCTAAAAATTGAAATAAAAATACAAAATAATGTCATCAATCTAATATTAATTATTGAAGTAGACTATCCATTCCTTCTTACAGAATGAGAACCCCACTTTAAATGAAAATCTTACCGAAGTAACAATCTCACCATGTCCCTGCTCTTAGGCCACGGAAGGGGAACCTTATAACCAATTGGAAGTGGAATCAAACAGCGCGGACTAGGGGAAGGGCAATGTCTTTCACGATGCTCCATATGCCTTCTTGATCTCATAGCCTTGATCGCCTTGGAATTGTCCAAACAGGGTATGTAATCAACCACCAATGAACCTTTACAGAGCTCCCACTTGAAATTCTCATAAAGCGAAGCATTCAAATCAGGAAAATCATCAATAGGTGGAATAGTAACAGGAACTGATTTAGGTTTCGCGGGATTTGAAGGTGGAGACGAAGAAAGTACAGGTGGAGATGAAGAAGAGATTGGGGACAATGCGTTTTGGACATCGGAGTAGAAGAATAGAGGGTATTGATCAGTGTTGGTAAAGTGAAGGAATGTGACACAGACGAGCAAGACTGTGAAGGAGAAAACGAATGGATATTTTCGTTCTTTGAGGAGATTTGGGACTGAAATTGCCATTTTTTTGTTTCGGAAGATTCTGTTTGTATTGATAAGAAAGAAAATGATAGTGTAGAGGAAAAAGCTCAACAAAGATTGTAACAACTAACAAACGAGATATACTTTTATCACGATGATATGAGAGAAAGAGAGAGAGAGACGCGGTAATTCGACGAAGCATTCGAAATATCGTTATCTCGAAAGACTAAGAGGCAACAAAGTTTTCAAATTAATTTTGTCTTGTAATCTTATATCTTAGTTTCCATATTATTTGATAAAATAACATTTAACCCAAAAAATCACATCCAACATTGATTGGTCAAAATGTAGCCCAGTTATTTATATATTTCTCCATAATCTACAAACCCAGAGTCCTGATCCAATGAAAACTTTTAGTTTTTCTCAAATCATGAAACATATGTTCATCTTTATCTAGTTTTATTCATAATATCTCTCTCATATAGATATTAAGTCGAGACCTTTGACATTATACAAACTTTTGGCTTTACCTATTTGTTCGGTTTTGATTAACTTTTGGTATTTAAAAACTGAACATTAGTTCTTTAAATTTTGAAACCAAAATCGGTCACATACAACTGAAACAATGAAAAGACAAAAATGGCATTTATCTGTGACATATTTCACCCTGTAATTCCACGACCATTTTCCACATCAACTTCACCCATTGGTTTTCCTCATCTTCACTGTCTTCATCACCACTGATCTCCTTATTATCTTGAAGTAGATTAGCTTAGCCATTGTTATGCCCAATGTTCGAGGCAATCAAAGGTGTAACTTAAATATCGAGTAACTAAAACTTTATATAATGTTAAAATATTAATATAAACAATTAATTTTGAAAATAATTATAAAATACACAAAGTAAATCATATAGATATTAGTTCTACTATTCAAATATCAATTTGTAACAGAAGTAAAAATATTTCCTCTTGTATTAAATATTCTTCTCAAATACTGAATACTGATTAAAGCAAGCAATCTTTTACAATTTGCAAGTTCCATTTTATGGTCACTCGAGACCAGTCCACCCACACATCCAACATGCAAAAATAGGAGTTTGATGCATTACTCCTACTCAATTCCCGGAATCACTTGCAATGAATTTCAATCTCTTTGTCAATATTTCTCAACATGATACAGCTATGCATAAAGCCTTAAATCAACATAAACTTCCTCTGACATGATACAGCCATGCATCAAAGAACTAACATTATGCCCAATTCAACAATGAACCATGTTTGCTCGATTGACTGTTAGACATCTTGAGTTTTTGGCTGTGAAGCTTCCCGGAAAATTAAGGAATAGGAGTATGTTGCAAGTCAAGAATGTTTGGTGGGCCGGAAAATAGAGGATCAAGATTCCTACGAATACTCTGCTTTCTTCCTTTCTGCAAACGAGACTATACAAAATCCCGGGTCTTTTGTTTTTCCTTGATGGTATTATTATTGAGGAACCGGTACTCAAATGCGTGTTTTTAACTTGGAAATTAGAATTCTATCAATATATATATAATTAATTTGTAAAAAATAAATCTCAAATAAAATAAAATAGAATTACTGAACATAAAATCGTGAACCTGCACGGGCAGCCAACAAATTTCCAGTTTTCTTTCTATTAGTAAATTAGTCAAATAATTTTTCAATGCCTTCAATACTTCAAAAATACTCCAGCCTTAACTCCCTTCACTTCTTTTCCATAAAGAATATCCCACCAGCTCAGATGCAGAGCTATTAGTTGTATTCGTAGGGGTTGATGCTCACTTAACACTTCTACGGGTTTTTTTTTTCATATAACGTTTAACACTTTTACAGGTTGAAAAGGAAGAAAACCTAAGCATTTTGATCCATGAATCCTTGATAATAATAGTCATAAACTAGGAATTTGGTTTGATTCTTCACACTTGTTTTGATTATTCAGACGATTTATCTATAATTAAACATTGTGATGAGGGTCAACAGCTTGACTTTAAAGAAACGATGATCCTACACTTTGTTCAACTATGACCTTTGAGGTAAACGAAATCACGATTATACCTTCACAATAACATAAGAAACAGAGGACGATCATAGCATGCATGACCAAGTTAGTCAGACTTAAAGTTATAATGTGTGTCTAATGAGTAGAGGCAGTACAGGTGTGTTATGAGCAAAATCAGCAGATAAGCAGACCATGTGAATGTAAAAGCGGTAATGTTACCCCATCCTTTGTTGCTTAAAAAAATCAGCATCAGTGTAAGAGATTGCACCATAAAAGTCATAGGGAGCAGTTCCACATTAACAATGGCAATTATCCAAAACAAACGTCAGCTAGAAACACAAGCTTGTGGTGGCTGAAACCATACAAGGCAGTGCCATTCAGGATAAGGACTCCTGCCTTTCTAGAAAAGCAATCTACATTTCATCTTTACGAGACAGTTTTTCATCCTTCCCGGAGAAGAAGGGTGAGAACAGCCAATGGAACAGTGAAAACTCACGGGTTTCAGACTTCTCATGTTTCTCCAGATTGGCATCACAGACAGTATGATAGTCATGTTTCAAATGAGGAGCAACTATTTTCTCCTGAAAATATTAGTCAAAGGTTTTGCAATGAGCATGAGATGAGAAGCATAGGTATTAAATGTTGGATTAGGATGATAACAATACCTTGAAAGCTTCAAACGGACAGAAATCAGAACCATCACAACCCTATTCACCAAAACACAAACATCAATATCCCACATTTATATCATTCAACAACTTAAGAGAGGCATATACTACTTGACTTTTCCCATGACATGTGTGTATGCTGCAAAGGAGGGTGAAATAAACAAAAATCGGATGTTTATACCATTGCCATAAACAAATCCATTTGATAAACATATCGTGTCCTCTTGACCCAAAAGGAAAAATCAAATCCTTACGTAAATCAAAAGTAAATACAAAGGTGTAGTTTCAACTTAGTTGATGACCATGAAATAAACATAAAAATAGCTAAGATATGTGAAGAGAAAACACAGAAGAAGAAGACTTACCGGGAATGGAATAGGATGTTCGTTGTGCAATACTTGAACAAAATATTTGTGTGAAGCATTCGCTGGACAACTATAGAGGACCAGCATGTTATTACCTGCAAAAGGTGCTACAGTACTTCCCCTCCATTTTCTTTTCTGAGGTGGCTTTGGAGGAAACTGCAAAGGTTCTTCCCTCTGTATTCGTTGAAATTCTGAAGTATATACAAAAAGAAATAAGATGATACTGTAACCAAAAGCTACATCATAAAAAGGAAATGATGCTCAATCATGTCGCTGGTCACATGTGCAAGATATATTAAAAGGAAGTAAATAATGTAATGATAGAATGACTAACCAGGTCCTTCAAGGAAAAGTCCAAGCAGACATGAGAATGGAACAATAGTTTCTGCATGTGCAAACCTCAGCCTTGCCTTCTCATAACTTCCAGGAGAATGGTTTTCTACAGGTACAGAAGTTAGAATGTTAGAAATCACATGAAGCACTCATTATTAAATTATTACGTAGTTTCCCAAGTAGTGCATAGAGGGAGCAAACAAAAAGGAAAAGAAAAGAAAAGAGAGCTGACTAGAAATGTTGTAATTATGTTACCAATAAAACCACCAAAGATAAAAACAAATAGAGCCAGAAATCTCAAACCCACTCGACAATCTGAGCATGAAAAGTACTGATATTTTTGTTGACTGTACCATGAGGTGACAAAATTCATGTTCACAGTTCAAATATACACATACTACACCAAGTGGAAACCTGCTTAGTTTTAAATGTGATAAAAACAGATATAAATCAAATGAACTTTTCCAGATGACAATTTGTTAAATCATAACTGTAAGTGAGAAACTGATAATGCATAACATAAGAGAACTAATGGCTAAAAACAAGATGTATTAAGAAGGAATGCTTAATTCACCTTCCTTGGCTTCAATAGCCTGCTCCATTGATTTCAGAACGTCTTCAAGTAATGGCACTCCCATTCGATAATTTAATGATTTACCATAACCTTTCAATATAAACACCTCCAGATCATCTGTCCACTCCAGCATAGCTACCTAATTACAGAGAAATGTTTGCAAACAACTAAGCTCGTACAGCTTCTGTAATTATTTATTAATTGCATAACACAAGTCTAAAACAGAACTCCACTCAATTAGAAAAAGGAAAAAGAAAATGACATAACACAGCAATACATAGTTATTCACAGTCGAAATGTAAACTGTTTCCAGTCAATGAATATATGTTTACAGCATACCTCAGAAGGGCGGAAAAGACTGCAAGCTTGATCAGTTATATCGAACAAAGAAGCTTCCTGACAAACCATTTGCCAATTGAAAGAAAATGAAATATTAATTCTGAACTATCCAAGAAAAATATTTGTTGCCAATAGAAATAGAAGAGAAGCTCCACCTGTTTGCAGAGAAACCAAAGAGAAGATGTATCCTGCCCCGTAAAATTCAGGCTGTAGCGCCTGACCAAAGAGGAGGTGATCTCATCGATTATTGGTTCTTTAAGCTTTTCAACAAAAGGCTCCTGACTTTTTCTAACTTCCTGCATCCATAAGATCCAAAACCATCAAACAAGCATTGATTACAGCTTCTACAAATCAAAAACCTATTCACCAGCCTTGGTCAAATTTCAATACAGATAACTGCCTTAAAAAGGTTATTTAATGTTCCTGTATAATATGGTTTGATCAATAACAGAATATTCATTATATGTCATAGTGAGTTTCATCTGATGCATAGTTTGAAAACCAAAGAGCCAGAATAATTAAGATGGTTAATATACCTTGTAGTTTTGACAACAATCATGAAACCGCAACAAAGTATCACTAGCCCGGCTTTCACTAGTCACAGCAAAAGCTCGATTATGCCCTGGTCCAAGACTTCCTCTACCAGTAAACAACCCCATGCCAAATGCCACAGCACTAGCTGATGCCCGAGGAACCTATTTCGTTGTTGAAATATACAAGTAAAAGAAGTGAATATAACAGGAAGAATGATAAAATAACTTATAAGATATTGAGGCTTATAGTCTCTATCCAAGAATGAGTTAGGATAAATAAATGAAAACCAAATTTTCATATCAATATGTGAATATCAAGAAACAGAGTCTCAGACGCAATTAAGTACTTTCACACATTAAAACAGGCTCACCTGAGTGGCCTTTATTGTATAAACATCAGGGTGGTAGTCATCACTAAACAAATCTGGAAATTTTTCTCTAGTCCGGATTCCAAGATCATATAGCTCATGCTCTCCTTTGCCAATTAATTCTCCACCCTTCACTTTTCCTTTCCAAGGAGATTCCCAACCACGTAACCACCGAGGAAATTTCTCCAAAGAGAAGTTTCGTTGTTCTGCATCTCTCAGAAGTTCTTCAAAACGAGCTGCCAAGTTATTCAACTCCTTCAGCCGCTTTTTTGTAGGAGATCGAGTTCCATGCCTTGCCTAAGAAAATAAAATTGCATGTTTTTGGGGGTCATTAAACAATGCGTTGCAATAATCAATCATGCGATTCAAAAGCTCAAGGAAGGGGTAATAAAAAAACAGCACACAATAGGGAGCCAGAAACTTAAACCATGCAAAATTTTCTAATAAAAACTATTTCTTCAATCAAAGATGGAAAAAAAAATTATTACCACAAGGTTTAGGTGGAAAGGAGTGCATCCGTTAGGAATATGTGAAGGCACAAAGGAATTTTCAGCAATATCTTCGACAATGCCGTATCTGCACAAAACACAGGCTCAATACATACGAAAAATTCAACTATTTGTTTCCTTTAAGTGGCATACAGCTGAAGGGTGCTGTAGTCCCGTCTAAAACTGTAGAAATAATTAGCATAAAATCTCAACATACATATTTACAAAAAATCAATTGATTAATTAGTACAGCCCACTTTGAACATAGGTACATTTCTGAGCACAACTCCTATATAAATAGAGGGATAATTATCACACAGATCTCCTATAATTTGGAAAAATCACACATGAAGTTTCAGAAACTATTAATTAATTCGTTCCACAAGCAGTTTTGAGAACACCCACACAAAATAAAGCTACATAAATTGCTTTGAGAAATGCACAATTTTTCAAATTTTCCCAAAGTAGAGAGAGAAATAAGAGAGTTTTCGAGTCTTTAACAGAAACAAACATGATAGTTTGAAAGTAAATGTTTTTTAGCAAAACTGTAATTGGTGACGGGAATCAAACTAGGGTATCCCCTAGGAAAATATCAAGCAATTATCATCTACTGAAGGATGGCTGGTGATAGCTAGGAAATATTAAATAGCACAAGTAAAAGAATAAAATAAAGGGATCGTTGTTATATTAATATTCTTATCCTTGTTTCAATGTAGTTAATTTTTTTCTCTAAAAATATGCAAATTGATAGCTTTATTTACAAAAATTACAATAAAACTATTCATTACAATCAAATTAACTAGAGTTCCTATAAAATTATGACATTAAAAATTTGTCAATTTTGAACCGAATAATAGGGACCAAATTAACCATTTAATCTAAAGCCAAAACAATCAAATTGGCAGCTTCGATTTATCCCCTCGTGAAAATTTTCTGGGTCCGCCCATGTTTCCTTCTATTGTCAAGCTTTCTAAAGCAGCAAAAAGAAGATTAAAAAACAAATTATCAGTTTCCTTGAGGATTCCAGAAGCGTATATACACTACTAATTTATCAAGGATTCAACAATCTGACCTAAAGTTGAGATGTTGAAAACCCAACAAGTTATTGTGTACTTAAACAAATTTTTGTGCCTGACAGACCTGGAAACCGTGGAGAGGTGCTGGCGGACATCGAAGGATGGAGTTTGTTGGTCGGCATTTGTACGTGCGAAGAGTGATAGCAATATCAGCGCACCAATAGCCATTAAGCTCTCCATTGTCGCCATGCAATCTCAGAGCGAAGCGATCAAAATAATCTCAAGTGAAGGTAAAGGGGGAGAAAGGGTAATTATCAGTCGCCGACTCCAAGTTTGAAGGTATACCAGCCCGACCCAAATATTGCAACTAATATCAATGTTACACCTTAAGCTTGATTATTTCTCAAAAACATCCAAATCGAGAGGGAAACCTCCGTGCTGCCGCTACTTGTGTTACGGGTAAAAACAAAATGCTAAAAGAAAAAGAAAAAAAACTGAAGTAAAAGTGTATACAGTTATACATCTTAAATTTAAAATAAATGATAAATAATTTAATATATTATTATTAATAAATATTTAATTATATTCTTAAGTGAATTATAATTTTGATATATAATAATAATATTATTTTTTAAAAAATAACTGTGTGGATCTTATATTTATTTTAAAAATAATAAATATGTAATATAATTAGATTTTTATGTTATTTTAGTCATATTTTTATTAAAAAATATTACATAATAACAAATTATTATTTTATATTTTTATTAATTTTTATTTTATTATTTCAATTACAATTTATTTAAATTAAAATAATACATATTTAATTCAATAAAAAAATTATTTATTTTTTAATAATAATAAAACAAACTAATATAAAAAATAAATATATTACACAAGTATTATTTTCAGTATAAATAAGAATCCTCACATATTTTTCTCAATTTTAAATTAGTTTGTTTTATTCTCTTAATTTTTGTATTTATTATATTAAGTCCTATATGAATATTAAATTTGTAAAAAAACGAAGGAAAAAAATGTAAATCATTGTGCCGTGATGCATCACGCAAATAATATAAGAGACAAACGTATTTTGATTCTTTTAATTATGTTACTTGCAATATTTTATTTTATTTTATTTTATAATTTAATCATTTTATTATAAAATTATAAAAAAAATAGTACAAAAATAATTTTTAAATTTTTAAATTTTATTTTATTTTTTATTAATTTTATAATAGTCGTAATTTGTTGTTAAAAATAATATATAAAAATAATATTTTAATAATAAGTAAAAAAATATAAGAAACAAAAAAAGTTAATTATTGATTTTAAATTATCATTTTTTAAATAAAATAATTAAATTATACTATTTTTCTTTACGTAACTAAGATTTTTCGTGGTATAAATGAATATTCAAATCACATTCAATACTCCAATTAATGATCTCAAGTAATTTATTTGTGAATAATAGCATCATTTTTTCTTATTTTTTTTAATCATTTCAATGTAATTTTCAAATTTAGTGATGTAAAAAGAGCTATCAGATTTTAAAACTAAGGAGTGATACTAAATTTTTTTTCAAGCGGCAAATGTACATCACCCTGTAAACAAACCTTATTTCCCTCATCTGTGAAAGCATTGGAACAAATGAAAATTGAAATGAAACATTCACACAGCATTACCAATACAAGGGTTCCAATTAAATAGCATTACTCATTCAAATGTTTAAAATTGTACACGTTTAATCTTTAATTTATTTAAAATTAAATTTATAAAATTAAAAAGATAAATTTATCATATTCATAAACTCAAATAAGATAACTCTCGTAAGAGCTAATAAAATATAATATAATTATTAATGATAATAATTTTATAATTATAATAATATCATTATAAAATATCACACTTATATTGGTTGAATTGAGATATAGTTGGGTTAAAATAAATCAAACATAAATGAGTTAAACTAGTTCAATTTATTTGACACATCTATCTTTAAATTTGCTTAGATTGATCAAATTTATTTGAAAAGTTACAAAAAAATATCTCTAAGACTTATAACAATAAAAATAACACGTAATAATATTAAATATTGTTTTATTAGACGACATTTAATATTAAATTAATCTTAATAATCGTAGTTTAATTTAAACGATATAATAATAAACAATATTCATATAAAATAATATACCACAACTTTAAATATATATATATATATATATATATATATATAACATGGATATTTAATGATAATTTTAAGAGTTATTTTTATTTTTTTTTAATTATTTTAGTGACTAATGTATATTTAATGATAATCTTTTATTCAAAAAAAGAAAAAGAATCATCATAATCCATTAGGTCATTAGGTTAGGTTAGTGAGTTGGGTCTGATACCTTGTCTTTCGAAAATATATACAAAAGTATTATTTTTTTAAGGATATATTAGAAGTTATTTTCTTTTAAAAAATGATACAATTTAATCCAAATGATCATAATAATACTAATTTGATAAAGTTTTAACAATGTAAAGTAGTAATGGATAAAAAATTTAAAAAAAAATAAACTTACTATTTTGTTTTGTCAATTCTCAAACGGATTCTATTTCACATTTTTTGTAAATATATTTAAAAAAAAGATAATTGGTGTATAACTTATTAAAATAAGATACTAATGGTGTACTATTTTATAATTTTGATAATAATTTGTAACTTTTCAAAAAATTAAAGATATCATATAAAACTTTTACCTATTAGATCCTATAATTTAAAAATAACATTTTTTTATCACGATGCTTTTAAAAAAATAATAGATAAATTACAAAATTAATTTTGAGCATTTTTTAATTAAATATCACACTACTTACATATCATTTTATTAATATGAATTACTATCATCGTTATTTTTATCATTTAATAATAATTTTAACAATTTAATATGTAATTTTCTTTATATCATTAATTTTAATCTCAATTTTATCTTTATTTAAAAAATAATATTTTAAATAATAATAATTTGTTATAATTTTACTAAAATTTGATTTTTCATCCTCCATAGTTCCTTTCCCTCAAAATAATAGAAAAAATATATATTACTTATCCTTTATACGTAACTTGGAGAGTTTTTATCATTCATTTTTTCTAAGGTGGCGTTTGATTCGTGGAATGCAATCGAAATCAGAATCGAAATCGAAATCGGAATTGAAATGGAAATGGAAATGGAAATCGGGATTACAGCATTTGATTTGCCACTAGAATGAAAATGAAAAGAAATATATATGCTGTAAAGTTCAAATAATGTCATTTAATTACTATTTTTTCGTCAGAAAAATTAAATAACAATTTTAATTTTTAATTTTTTAAGTAAAAAATATATATTTCTTTTTATATCCTAAAAAATTAATTATATATTAACTTTTATAGAGATGAATGATGTTATTAAGATTGTTTTTGATAGCATTCAATATATTGAAACCGTTTGTGGGATTGTTTTTGTACCGTGATGCTATTCATTGTTTACAAAACAACAAATTATCAATATAAACAGAATTACAAACGTATGTTGATCCTATTACTTTCGTATCATCTCTTCAATGAAGCACAAATGTTCATATTTCATCAGTGTTCAAAATATAAGTGTTGAAATCACCTTAATACCCTTACATTCAATAAAGTTCAAATAATTTCATTTGATTACTATTTTTTCGTCAGACAAAATAAATTATTGAAATTATTATTTTTCTAAATAATTATTACTTAATTAAAAAGGAAATATATTATTAAAATTATTAGTTTTTTAAATAGGATTTTGAGGTTTGGGATGTGAGATTTAGGGTTTAAGGATTTAGGATTTGGGGTTATATTTATGGGTTAAGGTTTTGGGTTAAAATTATTATTTTTCTAAAAAGGGTTTAGGGTTTTAGAATTTAGAATTTTGTATTTAGGGTTTAGGGTTTTAGGATTTGGAATTTGGGGTTTAGGTTTTTGGGATTTATGTTTTAGGGTTTTGGGTTTTGGGATTTAGGTTTTAGGGTTTTGGGATTTAGGGTTTGGAGTTTAGGGTTTTGGGATTTTGGGGTTTAGGGTTTAGGGTTTATGGTTTAAGGTTTAGGGTTTTGGAATTTTGGGTTTGGGAATTTAGGATTTGAGTTTAAGGTTATATTTTAGGTGAGGGTAAAATTAGAAAAAAAAATTAGATGGGAATGAAATTATGATTACTAAAGGGGGAGAATGAATTGTGATTCCTTCTCCTTTAATAATCGATTTCATTCCGTTCGCACATTCCGTCCAACCAAACACACAAAATAGAAGAAATGAATTCTAATTTCTTTCCATTCCCTCAAACTAAACATGGAGTAAGTTAATTTTTCTCACTCCACTTTTTGCGAGAACTGTTATTTTATTTTCCACATGTTATCTTAAAAAATCAGGTTTTTTCTATAAAGTATATTTATTTGACTTGAATGGAATAAAATCAGAATTGATTCATTCTAATTTTATGTTTTGTTGAGTTAAAAAATGAAAATAAAATGTAATCCATTCCTAAAAAAGAAGAAATCAATTTTTTTTCCCTCCTTATAGAATCATGATTTCATTTCTATTTTAATTTTTTTTCAATTTTACTTCAACACTAAATATAACCTTAAATCCTAAGTTCTAACCTTTAAGTCCTAATTCTTAAATCTAAAATCCAAAATAATAAAATATCCTAAATCCCTAAATTCTATTTAGAAAAATAATAATTTTAATCTCAACCATTGAGCCACAAATATAACATCAAACCTCAAATCTTAAATCTTTAAACCCAAATCCCAAAACCCCAAAATTTTAAATCTCAAACCTCAAAATCTTAAATCCTATTTAGAAAGATAATAATTTTAATAATATATTTTATTTTTAAATAATAATTATTTAAAAAAATAATAATAATTAAATGATATTATTTAAATTTTACTATTTTCATTTCATTCTAATTTAAATCAAATAATATAATACTGATTCTTCTTTGATTCTAATAATGAAATCAAACAAAAATGTTTCATTTCTATTCTATTTCATTATTATTCTCGTTTCAATTCTGATTCCGTTATTATTGTGAAAAAAGTTCGGGAATCCAAGAATCTGACAAGGGATACTTCAAAGGCTTCAACTCATAGAGAGTGGTAGCACCAGAGATTTTTTATATAATAAATCCGAGAAAGAAACCAGCATAACAACTACAAGATTGGTGTTAAACTTAGAAGAGAATAAAAAGTTTTTCATAATCATTCAATAATGGTATTATGGTTTTGAATGATCATCAATGTTGTCAAGATACAACTCTTAGCCCTGAATCAAATGGTACTTTTGTGTAGAGTCCTGATACCCTTTGATATGTCCAATATACCATCGATTTGTTTGAAGATTATATTTCTATGATGGCATTTCATAAATTGTTCCCCATTCAACAGTTTGCTTCATTCCTCAGTTTATTGATCTTCAAAGCGAGTCCAAAATTGAAGATGTTCAGCAAGTCTACCCTCGTAAAATTACAGCCATGGCTTCAGGCTCGTCTTCAATCCCCGATACTCTTTCAAGCTCAGCAGTATTCCATAGTAACTAAATCCCTGAACTTCTTTATCGTGAAGTTCAAAGCAACTCAGTTCCTGTTAATTTTGCAAACTCGCTTTCATCAATAGATCCTTTTTTAAGTTTTTTCAATAAACGGTATTCTCGTGCCAACTCATCATCATCTTCACATGTCTGGGCAGCACGTCTTTGTTTTGCTGTTTTCTTTTTCATCACAGTATCTGCAGCTTTAGGTGTTCTACTAGGCCTTTGAGGTTTCTTTTCTTGCTCTTCTGCTGCTACTTTTTTTGCTTGCAATTTCTTCTTCCTTTGTTTCTCACGAGACTTGTCCCTAGATTATCATATTTTCCTCTAAAATCAGCATCATTGTGAAAAGGTAGATACATGTTTTTCATCAAGAGCTCAAAACAAGTATAGAAAACCATTAGGGTTGTCAGAATGCCTACCATCCAATGATCAAGATACGAACAAACTTTTTTGTACAAATATTTTTAACTTGGTATGAATTCCTAATTGATATGAAACCTCATTTTATAACTGGGAATGTGTAACCTAAGCTATACTTCAAAAGAGCATTGTATCAACTGCCATAACTAGAGCTATTTGCCTATTTGGAAGATGAAAGCTCTTACTTGAACTTTATGTCCTCAACTTTTATGTCTTCAACGGGTATGAACCCTTCAGTGGAAAGCTTATGGAGCTTTACATCGGGCATAGAAGGAAGCTGTAACAAGCCATATCCCATAGCCAACTTTCCAATTTCAAGTTGTTTCCAACTGCATTATAAACCAGGAAAAAAGAATTCACAAAGAAAATAAGTTCCAAACTTGATAGTTGAGGGAGTCTGATCACTAAAAATGTGTTGAGAGAGAGAATACCTGAAAATGTAAGAGCAGTGATGTTCTTTGTAGGCACGGAAAAAAGAAACAAATGCCCTAAGACCCTTTTGCATGACATCACGGTCCTTTTTTGCAGCAGAACGTATCTGAACGAAACATATAACCAAAAATTAGGAGTGACAGGAAAATAGAAAAGAAAGAGAGCACAATCTAGAATCTAACACTATAGTGTATACAAAATAAAGGGCAAGGGTCAGAAAACAACCAAAATATTGAGACAAAAATAAACAGAGAAGGCAATAAATTGAGTAACAAGAGAAAATCATGCAGTACCAGAGGAACAACATCAGAAACATCATTGCTGGCATCCCTCTCTTGAAGAGGAACCCTTCTTAGGCGCAGGAATTCCACATAAGCTTCCTCCTGAAAAATTGTGATAAATTAAGCTCTTTATCGTCAACTATACAAAGCAATAGCAGATCTATATGAAACGAATAATTGTACATAGAAGCCACTATTATCCAATTAACAAACAAAAACAAACAAACTATAGATGGCATGGATACAGAGGCAAGTAGTATACCTTTGGCAACAAAAAGACAATTGCACTTCCTTGTCTACCCATCCGAGCTGTTCTTCCAACTCTATGTACGAAGACATTTGGATCTTGAGGAGGATCATACTGAAAAGGCATAAAAATCACGTCAACAAATTAGTTATCATAAGTGCATAAAAACATAAATTAACAAACTGAATAGGAAATAGTAGAAATGCAATAACCAAATATCTTCCAAAGGCCACATAAATTATGTCATTCTTAATAGTAAATGAGTTTACCTGAATTATACAATCGACACCTGGGATGTCAAGTCCACGTGCTGCAACATCAGTGCACAATAGAATACCACTTGAAAGAGATGTGAATGAAGCTAGAGCTTTCTCCCTTGCTTTCTACAATGCATAAAATATTTAAAGAAAAAAAGGATAAAAGCTAATTACAAAGCCAAACTTGTCTACCAAACAAGTAAGGTTGAACTCTGAAACTGCACCTGCTTCATGCTCCCATGTAGAGGAAAAAAAGAGAAACCCTTCAAAGGAGAAAGGCTTGGAAGAACAAGGCCCCAGTAGTCAACAGAAGCACAGGTCATGAAGTATCTAAAAAAGAAAAAAAAAATCAGTTCAAGTTGATTTATTGCCCATGCAAACAAGTATTCTGGTAGAATATCCATGTAACTTACATTATAATTTTTCTGGACTTGTTCCTAACAAGAAGATCCACAAGGTGTGATGGTTTCCTGTCTGCTTCGCACTCCAAATACTGGAGAAAGGATAAATGAAATTTAGAGGAAAGGAAGATTGCAGCATTTTTAGAACACTTTAGCCAAACACAGGTTGAATCAATTGGACAAAGGATTCAGCATACCTCAAGGTAAAGGCCAGAAGGTGTTTTCGAAGATGCTGATTGTTGGGATGTCTTGGAACCATTCACTGATTTGGATTCTGCCTGAACTTGAACCCTCACTGGATTCCTCAATCCAGCTTTGGATAGCTCTTCAACTGCTTCGGTTTGAGTAGCTGAAAAGAGACCAGTTCTACGTTGCTTTGGTAAGCGAGTAATGATGGAAGATATCTGTTTATGGAATCCCATATCCAGCAGTCTATCAGCCTCATCTAGAATCAAAACCTGTAACCACCAGAGCAATATCAATGAATATTACAGTGTAATCATCTTATAAAGATACACAAAAATCGTAGTCAACTTCAAGGAGATGTTCAATGAGATCCTCTTCAACAAAAGTAGTGGACACAGTCAAGAGGCATGCATAGACTGGTACTTAGAAATTGGACGAGCAATGTGTTGCTGAAAAATGTCATCCCAGAGTCTGAAAATTACATCTAAGGTCTCAACCAATATTTAACCAATGGACATAATTAGAACTTCAACTAAAAACTAAAAAAAGATGTTTAAATTAGAGTAGATAATAATACTTCAGTTCTACTCATAATGTTTCTCGTTTAAGAATATAGACCTCAAGGCTCTTAAAGTCCAAGCTTTCCATGCGTTCCATAATGTCAAATAGCCTCCCAGGAGTACCAATCAACAAATTAGCTCCTTCCTCCTCTATTTTATTCGTATCTGTTTTAACATCAGCTCCACCAACTAAAAGCATAGACTTGAAATTCGGTAAAGTCGATATGAATGGCTGTGCAACGTTGTATATCTGTGACGAAAGCTCTCTTGTTGGAGAAATAATAACTCCCATGACCTGCACAGATGACAGAACAATCAATTTTCTCATATTTGTTTTTCGGTAGCCAAATAGTAGTATTGAAAGGGATTGAACTCTGATATGAGCGAACCTGGTGAGGTTTTGGAGATGTTGAGGCTCGGCGGAATATCTCGACAAGTGGGACCAAAAAAGCTAGGGTTTTTCCAGAGCCGGTGGCGGCGTCTACGGCTACATCCTTGAAGCTGCATAGTAAGGGAATTGTAGCCGCTTGAACAGGCGTGCAGAATTCGAACTTGGCTTGTGATAAGGCTTCAAGAACCTGTTCGGAAAGCGGCGGAATAAGATCGGAGAATCGCGTGTTTGTTAGGGCACTGTTTTCGGCGTCCATGGTTTCAAGGTGCGTCCACCTCGCTGCAAATATTTGGCGCTGGGTTTGGACTTGTAAGGTGGAGGGCAATGTTTTCTTTTTGGTTTTCCGTAATATCTTATTTTTATTTTTTTACGTGAAAATATCACATAATTATAATTAATATTTTATATTTATTTCATTTTAAAGTACTACTAAATTAGTCTCTTTATTGTTAAGTTAACCCACATTTTTTTATGTTTCCCGTGGACTAACTTATTAAAAAATTGGGTCCATTAGTAATATTATTAGTTTTATGGTAAATAGTTTTTTAAAACAACAACAACAGTTAAGAGATATTTAAAAATAAATATCTTAAATTTTTAATTATGAATAAAAGAATACACTCAGTTGTCGTTTTTCACATAATAGAATCAAAATCAAAATAAGAACGAAATAAATAAAAAGGAAACAATGTTATTTGATTTGATAATTTGAATCAAAGAAGTAATTAATATATTTACTACTCGAATAAAATGAAAAAAATTGTAAATTCGGTAAATTTTAAATAATATCATTTAATTATTATTTTTTCATCACAAAAAATACATTATTAAAATCATTATTTATCTAAATAATTATTACTTAAAAAAATATTATTAAAATTATTATTTTTCTAAATAGGGTTTAGGGTTTTAAGATTTGAGATTTTGAATATAGAGTTTAGGGTTTTGGGTTTTGGGTTTAAGATTTAGGGTTTTGGGTTTTAAGAATTAGGGTTTTGGGTTTTGAGATTTAAGGATTTAGGGTTTTGGGTTTTGAGATTTAAGGATTTAGGGTTTTGCGTTTTGAGATTTGGGATTTAGGGGTTATGGTTTTGAATTTTGGATTTTGGGTTTTAGGATTTGGGATTTGAGTTTAGGGTTATATTTAAGATGAGAGTAAAATTAGAAAAAAAAATTGAGATAAAAATAGAATCATGATTCCTAAAAGAGGGTCCTTTAGGAATCAATTTTATTTCTCACTCATTTAGAAATCGATTTCATTCCTAATTTATTTTTCAGCACAACTAAACGTACAAATAGAAGAAATTAATTTTAATTATTTTTTATTTCCTCCAACCAAACATAGTATCAATGACTCAAATAATTTTTTAACATTTTAATAAAAAGTTTTAGTCTTTTAAAAATTATAAACTGAAAAGTTCGTCATTTTTTTAGAAGAATCATAATCTTATTATTTTGTTTTAATTTTTCTTTTTTTCAATAAAAATTATGAATTGAGTTTATATAATTTAATCTCATAATGGTACTTAAAAATATTTATCATTATAAAAGTTACATTATAGATGTAAGATTAAGGTGCTAATTAACACCAAATATTCATAAACAAATGAAGCCAACGAAGAGAAAAAGGATCAATGTTAATAAAGAATTGCATTGACATCAATTTTGAAAATATGTTAAAATGTGAGGATATCAAACTATTATTTTATATTTGATTTTCGAAATTTTAGCTAAATATCTCATAATTGTAATCGTTAACTTTATATATTTTATTTAAAAATATTTGTAGTGTAAACATTCCATTATTTGTTACTATCTAAGCATTATATGCCGATCAAGTGCTTAAATTGTTACTTTATTTATACCAAACGTATTCTTTAGTTACTTTGTTTACAAAAAATATTTTCAAATCTTTTTTTTTTATAAAAAAACGTGTTATTGAAATCATTTGTGAAAAAAGTGTCGAATAATTATAAAATTAATTTTTCATCTCATTTTTCATTAATAATAATAGAATAATACATATGTTATATGTATATTTATATATTTTAATAATTATATAAAAAATTAATATTTAATTAAAAAATTATTCAATTTTTTTAAGAAAATTTTTTCTTTCAAAATTAAATAATTGTTTTTGATAAATTATAAACAAATTTTTAATCGTCTAATATTCAAAATAAAACATTAGATAATGAATATTTAATTTAATTTTAATCAAAATATTTGTTAAAAAAATTGACTAATTTTATTTAATTAAAAATTATTTAAATAGATATATGTTTATAAAAAAAATAAAAACAATATCTATGTCATATATGTTATTCTGTTACAATTAACATAAAATTAAATGATAAATTAATTATATCCTTGTCTTGTACATTCTTAGAAACAAAATTACTTAAAACATATTTTCTAAATAAAGTTAGTAATCAGCTCCTAAGACTTAAACAAGTGTATCTCTACTACCCTTTTCCCTTATAAATAAAAGAGAAAACTGAATATATTTTTGGAACTTTGATCGGAGTATTTAGTCCCTCAAAGACAAGAAATTTGGAAGGTTATCCTGACTTTAATTTTCCTGTAAGAATCGAAATTTATGAAAAAACTTCGATTTTGACATTAGTGGAGATGCCACTAAGTGGACCAGGCCTCCCCACCTCACCTATTTTTCTATCCCCATTTTTTTATAATTTTTTTTAAATTATTAAACAAACAATTTTTATAACAATTTTTAAACAAACAAAATAAAGAATTTAATTGTAAGTATATTCTCTCTTGTGAGTTTTAATTTATTAGATTTAATATATAACAAATAAATATATCTGAGATTTTATAGATATTTTTACTATGGAAGATTGAATTGATGTTAATTTATTTATTAGTGTAAATTCATGTCCACGTAAAAAAAACACATACTTCCAATAGAAAATCACACCCCATTTTCAACAATATTTAATTGGAGAATGGGTATAATCTACCCACATCGCCTCGTACTGTCCTATTGACATTAATGTTTCTTTAACGAAATATAATTATACAATTTTATTTTAGTTTTTATTCTTTGAGTGAGAGATACTTTGTATTATTAGGTACGAGAGCATGTGAAATGTACGTGCCCCATTACTTAAATAATTATGTTATTTAACGAGTAATTATATTAATATTTTTTTTATTTTCTTTGTTACAATAAAATATATAAATTATATATTATATTTTTATAATTTTTTATAGTTTACTTCCCATTAATGAATGAATATGTTATTAATGAAAAATGATTCTTAAAATAACAATCAAATTTTTTGCAATATCTTCATATAATTATTTTAAAAATATTTTCATAATAATTATTAGTTATAAATAAAAATAATTTAACTCAAATTATTAAAATGAATTTGAAATCTAGTGACTTATTTTAAATATATGTTGAAAGATGTCAAAATATATTACTAATTAAGGGCATGTTTGTAAATCTTTAATGTAATTTGAAAGTAATGGACAAATAATGAATTAAAAAATTGTTAGAATTGAAAACAATAAGAATTGATATTAAATTTTAATTTAAGTACCAAATGATGCATAACTCCGAACAAAATATTGTATGTTATATAAAATTTCAATGATCTTTGCATTTTAAAATTGTGTGGGTAAGATGTTAAAAGATTTGTCAATAAGATATATAAAAAAAACTATATTCTAGTGTGTGCTTAAACATATTAAAAAAAAAAGTGTTAACAGGTTTAAAATAAAAAAAGTAAAAGAATATAAGGAAAAAAAATATTGTAACAATAATTAAGAAACTTTTCGTACACTTATGAGATTTGTAGAAAGTATATCAGTTTAATATAACACATTATCAAGAATAAAATATAAAATGTTTTTTCATGCTCTTAGTTCTAAGATATCATATTCTCGTTCCTATGTAAAGTGTACAATGATAAATATAAATAGGGATTAAAAATAATCATTAAGTGCATCTCTTACCCATTTATATAGACTTGTGGTATCATATTGATCATCCTTAAGTAATTATCTTTTTTAAACAATCATAAGATAATTATTTATTTTTTATTTTTTTTATAAAATTTATCTAATATATATATTCATCTGATAACTCAATCTTTATAAGGCTCTCCCGTGAAATATTATATACTAATTAAAACTATTCATCACTCAATATATGATATGTATTAATTTATATATATATAAATAATTAATAATAATTATAAATTTTTTTTTGAAGAATACCTTTCAACAATAAAATTGATAGATATAATACCAATAAAGATTAAAACTTTCAATTTCAAGATTCAAAATCTTTTTTATTTATTATGTTTTTTTAGTAGAAAGAAGAATCAATTTATTTTATCTTTTGTTCTCTATTATGTTTTTTTTCTCTCTACTTTTGTGTATCATTTTTCTTCTCAAAATAATATTTTTTATAAAGATAAAAGCAAGTAAAATATTTCTATTTTGAAAAACTAAAATATTTGGTTAATATTTAATGAGTTTGATAGTATAACTATAGATGGTCTATTTGAATCTATATTCAAAATCTAACACCAACCATTAACATAGATGATGTTATGTCATTTTTTCTCATATATAACACACTCATAAACATAATTCATACAAATTAATGGATCAGACAACCATTAAAAGAATACCTACATGTTAGAACTCTATACTAACCACTAGTTAGAATAAAGACAACAATCGTTATCCATACAAATAATAATGTTAATGTATATATATAATGTTTTTAAATTCACCGTATTTATTTAATCAAATTAACTTAATTAGCTTTGATATCAATTTTTAAAAAATAATTAATAGTAATTATAATAGTATTTGAAGAATATCTTTCGTTAATAAAATTGATAGAATCGATTACCGAATGTTGTATGTTGAAAATTTTAATACAATTAACAAACAAAATTTAATGCAAGAAGTGATTAAAACTTGTTAATTTTACAATCCAAAAACCTTTTTTATTTATTCTGTTTTTTGGTAGAGGGAAAAATCAATTTATTTTATATTTTGTTCTGACTTCTGTCTATCATTTTTTTCTTAGAAAAATACAGTAGAGAGAAGAATCAATTTCTTTCATCTTTTGTTCTTTGCTATCTTTTTGTTCTGATTTTTGTCTATCATTTTTTCTTAGGAAAATATATTTTATAAATACCAAAGCAAGTAACTGTAAACAACAAGTAATTGTAAAGCAAACATTAAAATATTTAGTTAATATTTAATAAGTTTGATCGAATATGCTTATAAACCACCTGTTTAAACCCAATTTCAAATCTGACAATATCTAATGTAAACATTATTTGTCAATATTACTGAAAATGTTAAATTCTTCGAAGCCTGCAAACTTTATTATGATCATTTCATAGACAATGACATCATAAATAAGCATTATCCGCATCAAATTCTAGTGCTTGTGGAGGATTTTGCAAATTATAGAAATTCAAAATTCATTTGCATTGTTCCTTTTCCCTTCCACATAATATAAAATTGCATCTTTTTTTAATAATATAAAAAGCTTGCATTTTTTATAGCTAGTGAATAAAACGATAACATTTTATAGGCTTTTGATGATCACTATTCAACATTTAACTATTCACTTTCTGTTTCATTATTTATATCTCCACTAATTTCACAAACACACATATATATCACTGCTACAAATAAATTTTTTTAAGTAGATTATTAATCAATTTAAAAGAGATTTTAAGTGTATTATAATAGTGAACTAATTTTAAATTTTAAATCGATATAACATGTCAACCGATTTAAAATTTGAATTCGGTTCACCGATAGAACTTATTTAAAGTTTTAAGTCAGTTTTAACCTAAAATTGAATTAAAATACTATAACTCTTTTTAAACATATTTTGATTATTTTTTTTACTAATATCACTGCATGTTTTCGATCACATAACACCAGAAAAAATTAAAATATGTTTAAAAGAGTTTTTAAATATATTAATTAATTACTTAAGAATTATAATTTACTTTCAAGAAATGTGTGGATTAATTTCATTAGTAACAATGACAAATTAATTCCATTAGTAGTAATGATAAGACAAAGATTACGGAGATTAGATACAAATTGAGGGGATACATTATCTACTACTTTTCAATTTGTAGAATCAGAAGGATGACATAGCATCATATCATTAGATCGACTCTTTGAATGTCAAGTCAACATCTTTGATGTCTCTTTACTTTTGAACAACTTTTGAAAACGAGAAATTGGAGAAAAGTACTAAAGAATGTTTGTGGGCATGCCTTTCTTAGGTGTTGTCTCATTTATAGCATATTTTCATCTTGATTTTTTACACATAGGACAATTATCTAATGTTTTATATTTTTTTCTATAAAGAATGCAATCATTTGGACAAACATAAATCTTATGGTATTTCATACCAAATCGACTAATAGATTTCTTCACTTTATACATTGAAGATGACAATTCATTACTCTTAGGAAATATATATATTAGTATATTTAGTAATTTTTTGAATTCCTTACCAGAAAAACCATTTTTTGTCTTCACAATGTACAAATGAACAAATCCTAACATTTTAGTGTATTTCTTGCACTTTGAATACAACAATTTTTCGGCATCTTCTAGAAGTTTTTTTTAAGGTTTTAGGATCATCATTCTCATGTAGTTTATCTTCAACAACATGAAACATATTTTTTGTCTGTACATTCTGATAAAGTGTATATAATCCAGTCACATTCTTATTTATTTATTTCTCGTGAGTATTATCAATATTTTCTCCATAATAATATTAACATTTATAACTCAAAAGAATACCATTACGAATAAGGTAATACTTAATCTCGTCAATAAAATAAAATTTCTCATTTTTACATTTAAAATATGGGCATCAAATCATATTAATTTCGTTATTACTATTTTTACGAGTAAATTTCAAGAAATTTTCAACTCCGAAAATATAGTTCTTCTCAGTTTTACATTTTAACATCCAAGATTTGTTAATTTTCTATTAATGACATTAAGTATATTAAGTATGTATGAAACCAATATATTTAAAATATTATTATATATGAATTTCCTAATTATTAGAATATTTATCAAAACACCGTATAAAAATAAATACATAAAAATTAAACAATTAATAAACTCATAATAACATTAACAAATATATAATATATAATAATTTATAAATATATAAATGCATGTAATTAATAATAATAAATATTAATAAACCTATTATACATTATACACACACATATATATTATGTACATGTAAATAATTTTTAAAAATTTTAAGTTTAAAATAAATCAATATATATCAAAAACTTAAATACATAAAATTATTAAAATAAATAAATGAATAAAAATACACAATCTACATAACACAAAAATTTATGCACATAATATATATTAAAATAAAAAAATATAAATAATAATTGTAAAATAATTCATATAAATATTCATAAGAATAAATGAAGTGAAAAAATGAAAAAAATAGTGTTTGTTAACTGAGAAATGAAAGAAAAATAGGTATAAAAAGTCTAAGTATTATGCTAAAAAAATAATAGATATAGAAGAGAAATTAAACATACTAAACAATCCCTAAATTGGTAATTAAAGGTGACTAAAAAATGAGAAAAAATAAGAAGAGAATACCACGATTCTACCTGACACTTAAGATTAATCATATTTTAAAAAAAAATTAATCAAGTTTTTTAACGTATCAACTTAAAATTGGAATTAAAATTTATTATAAATCAATTTTGTTAAAAAACTAAATTTAAATCCCGAGTTAAAATCTCTTTTTTTAAGTATTAGGGTGATATGCATCTAACATAACCTTCTTTTTGAAGGATCACTTTATTCTCAAATTTCAGCAATATATTATATATATAGTACCAGCCTTTTAAAGGTTGAATCCTTAATCTCTTCTAGCTTATTTTTCTCTCTATCTATGTAATCGTATATATATAACCCATGCCTCTTATTTTCTGATTCCTTTTGCCCACTCCCCATCATATCAGAAGTAAGGACACATTTCAAAAATCCAATATATCACAAAACAAGCTAGAAGAGATATCATAAAAACAATTGATTTCATCTCTTTTTCAATATTTAGTACTGTTTTATGTATCCTTTACGTCCAAAGCAACAGTTGAAAATATAGGTTTGAAGATTTGCTGAAAGATTAATATTTTCTTTTATGTTCTTTCTTATATATATAAAAGTGTAAAGAAAAGAACATCTGATGAACAAAAGCTATAATTCTTTCATAGAAAAAATAAAAATTAATGAACGAAAGCTAAAATTCTTTTCATAAATATATAAATAATTACATGGAAGAACAAAAAGAAAAATTATAACAGCTTTTTATATAAGGTATAGGTATAGTCATAGATACAGAGTTAGGATTATCTCCCTTTTTTTTTACCTGATTTAATGATATATATCTTAAAATGTTATGTAATTCAAATAACATTTTAAAAATAATATACATATATTAATAATAATAAACTAACTAGGTACATTGGATATGAAATAAGAGGATGAGACAAAAAGTCCAGATAAATAAAGATAAAAAAAAATAAGAAGAAGAGAATCCGATCGAATCTATTTTAGTAGGGAGTAATTATATATATAAAAGAGTAATAGAAAGAAATAATAAAACAACAATATAAGAAAAAAGACATAAAACATGAAACAAAATTCGATCTTAGCTTGGAAGAAATTGAGAGAGCTGTACATGTATGGGCATGACTTTGCGCTTTCCAGTTTTCTTTTTATTCATCATATTTTCCTCCAGCACTTTTGTCAGGCTGGTTATTCTTGTTTTTTAGATTTTATATATCTAAAAAATTATGAAAGCTAAAGAAATTAGATCTCTCTCTCTCTATATATAAAAACTCTGTATGTTTCGTCATTCTTCTTTCTTTTCTTTTTTTCTTTTGAGTTTTATAGGTTTTAAAAAAAATACTAAATTTTCTTAAAATAAATATAATTATTATGAGGATTTATTTTAATAATTTTATTATGTATTATTTTTATATTTTACCATTGTATAAATATTTTAATTATATTAAGGGTGATAATTTATGTGATTTGTAATTATTAAGTTAATTCAATCATGAGATCAATATATCAACTACAAAATAATCAATTAATATATTATTTTTAAATAAAATATATTTTTAAAAATATTTATTAAGTTTAATCAAATGTTTATTGTATCAAATTTATATGTATTGTCTTGATAATAGAATTATTTATTAAATAAAATTATATAAATCTTGTTAATTAATTGTAAAAAAATGCTAGTAACATTCATTTGTACACTTCCTCCTGCACTCCAATTTATTTGAATTACATGTTTTATTTTATTCTAATATTATACTTTTCTTTAAATGAAAAATACATATTATAAAATTTATAACACTAGACGAATCACACATGTCATTCAAACACATAGTACATGAAATAGTATATAAGAGAATGTTACTACTATTTTTCTTATTATATATTTATTTTTTATTAAATTAATAAATATTGTGATTGATTAAAAATAATATTTGATTTGTTAGTCAAAATAAGAGGCGACTAATTTAGAAGAAAATTTATGGAAGATAACTTACCATATTGTCAAAGATAGAAGTGTCTAACCTTATTTGAATAAAGAATAAGAAAATTAGGTAGCCTAATTTTGTTGAATGACTAAATGTTTGGTATATGAAATGAGAACTTGAATACTATAAATATGACTTTATTTTCTCATTGTTAATCATCCCAAAAGTAGAGAAAAACTTATATGAAAAGTTTTTGAGTGAGAGAATTTTGTGCCAAAATTCTCTCTGGATTTGTAATTACTTTTGTCTTTTGAGTGTGTGAGAAAATCATTAAGAGTGTGATTATAACAATTTTACACATAGTAAATTTCTTTCTCTGGTTGTCTTTTGACAACGAAAGTAGTTTTTCTCCAATTTGGAGTTTCTACTATAATTCTTGTGTTGTGTATTCTCTATATTCTCTATTATTTGATATTTTTGCTAAGAATGATCTTAGGAGGGAGAATTTATGATTATAACATTTGATCTAAAATTCCTAACAACTGGTATCAGAGCCAATTTCAAAGAAAGAAGGAGAAATGTGAGGAGTCAAGATTGGCATTCATAAATTTGTTAGGAGAATCAATTTTGGCTTGTGGTAAGTACAAGTCAAAAGATTTGTTGATCCAATACTAGTTACACAAGGCGTTAAAGGGGAAACCAGCCTCTGTTATTGGTATTGAGTTTAGTAAAACCAACATAAGTGATGGAGATTGAGAAGATCTTGATCTAAAAGCTACAAGTGCAATTTGGCTTTGTTTGGCCAAAAATATTCTTGCAAATGTGCATGGAATATCTATGGCCAAAGAACTCTGGGAAAAACTTGAATAATTGTATTAGGAAAAAGGAATTTCAAATCGGGTGTATCTGAAATAGCAGTTTCATACTTTGCGTATGAATAAAGGAACAATTATGTTTGACCATCTCAGTGTTCTCAATGATATTGTCTCTGAACTGGAAACTATTGGAGTTAAACTTGATGATGAAGATATAACTTTAAGACTCATCTGGTCTCTTCCATCTTCTTATGATCACATGAAACCTATCTTGATTCATGGAAAAGATAAAATAATTTTTTTAGAAGTTACTAGCAAGCTGTTTTCTGAAGAAAAAAGGGTGAGTGATGGAAGAAATATTTCGCCTGAAAACTCAACATTGGTAGCTGACAATCGAAAGAAAAATAATTTCATAAAAAAGAAAATAATATGTTGGGGTGTGGACAATCTGGGCACCTTAAAAGAAATTGTTTGAAGGGTGGAGCTGATTCGGCAAGAAGTTCAAATATCGACGATGATGCTAACAGCATGTCTGTTTTCAAAGACTATAGTGATATTCTTTGAAAAGAACATGTACATTCTCATGACATGCCACTAGTCTCTAAATATTGCCATGAAAGAGGGTCTGTTACTAGTAGTGGTTCCACAAGTTTACACATAGACATTGACTTGGTATAGATGCAAGGTGTGTGCTGGAAAGGATGTCGATGACTGATGAACTCTCAGGAAAACCAAGTGTGAGAATTGTACCATAAATTTCATCAAGTTTTTTTTTCGACATGAGTCGATGTGAAATTCTTAGAATTGGTGATTAATTCTAAGTGGATGTATTCTTTATGGTAAAGTATGATAATTCTCGGTGTAGAGAATTATGACTATTAGAGTAGACAGTGTTGTAGTGGTAATTATGTTTATTTTTTAATCAAGGTGTAGATTGTTGTGATTAATTAAAAATAATATTAGATTTGTTAGTCAAGATAAGAGGTGTCTAATTTAGAAAAAAAATCATAGAAGATGGCTTAACATATTATCAAAAATAAATGTGTCTAATCTTGTTTGAATAAAAAATAAGAAAATTATGTAGCTTAATTTTATTGAATGAATAAATATTTGGTATATGAAATGAGAACTTGAAGACTATAAATATGATTTCATTTTTTCATTTTTTCATTATTAATCATCTCAAAAATAGAGAAAAACTTATATCAGAAGTTTTTTAATGAAAATTTTGTGGTAAAATTCTCTTGTTTTTTGGGTGTATGAGAAAACCATTAAGAGTGTGGTTGTAACAAAACACGATAAAATATGAGTTATTAACAAGAAAAAAGTGAAATTTAGTATAATTTTTTTTAAGAAAAAAATCAAGAAAATATTGATAATAACTAAATATTAAAAAAATATTATGTGAATTTTTTATATTAATTATCTTTTACTATGGTTAAAGTATCATATTTTAGTTAAGTTTGAATTAATTGATAGAAAAAATAATATTTTAATAGAAAAATCATTAAGATAATATTATTATTTTTAATTAGTTTATTTTTTCAAAATGTAAAATTAAAAAATATATTTTTGAATCTAAGAGACTAAATACAATTTCCTTATTGTTATTATATTTATAGAAGTAGAATGTTATTGATGTCGCAATATTTATAAGTATAACTTGTTTAAGGATTGATTTATGATAGAAGTAGTATGACTTTCTATCAATTATTCTCAATTAAGTTTGAATTTCATCTTGTAACTATTTTTTATTTAATAAAAAATGGGATTTTTTTTAATTACAGCCTGCCTTCTCTTATCTCCGAATCCCCTCAAGTATGGAATGTCCACAACGAAGGATAAGAAATAGCACGTGAAACTAAAGTATCACAATATTTGAAATGTTTAATAAATTTGTAGTAATTAAATTTTCAATTGGGATGTGTTGGAAATTATAAATTTTTATAAAAATAATTGATGTCATTTTGTATCTTATTATATATTGTTATTTTAACTCACTTATTAGATGTATAAATAGAAAATGATTGACTATTAATTTTGGACCTCAAAGGATACATACTTTTGTGAAAGGATGAGAACCTAAGAAGATGTTATACCACATGTGTGTACATCATCGTCGTCGTCTGTGTTGTGCAAAGTGCGTAAGTGGTGTCATTTTATTTTCTTTGGAAATTTTTTTAAAATTACTTTTCCATTAAAAAAATGATAATTATTTTTTTATTGAAAAAAATTATCGTTATTTTTTTATTGAAAAAAATTATCGTTATTTTTCTTTATTCAGAAAAATATTCGTTATTTTTTCTCTCAAAAATATCTGTTATTTTTACACTCATAAATGACCGTTACCCTTTCCAGACATGACTGTTATTATCTTAAATGTCATACATTTTCTCAAATCTATAAATAGAGTGTCTGGATTCTTAGTTTAAACACATCAATCAGGAACATGTTTTATTAGAAAGATAAACTTTATAGGTATAACATTCCGGTCTTCATTAGTGGAATGAAGTTTTGAGACAAAAAAATAAAGATTCTAGATTGTTTTATTCTAAAAATGACGGGACTGTATTTATTTGCATAAATTTAGATAAAATCAATTAATTCATTTCAAATTATTGTTACATTATTTTCACCTGTTCCAAAAAGTTAATACCTTTCAACTAGTAGATGATAAATTATATTTTGAAATATGATTTGAATTATTCAATTTATGACTAAAATGTGTTTCGCGAAAGGAAATACAGTTGGACCAAATTATGACATGATCTCAATTTATACTTACTTTAAAATAACTGATTTATTTAACAGCCGTGTGAAATCAAGGAGTGGCCAGCGGGGGAGCCATATTTATTTTTCAACGGAGCCAAGTAGTATATGGTAATATGTGTAAAAAATATAAAAATTAAAATTATGCAAAAGTATAATTAGAATTAAATTTATGTATGCTATAATTTTACTGGTTGTCAGGAAATTGTTTTTTATACTAAATAGAGAGTGACATAGCAGAATGCGATATTGATTATACATGAAATGTTAAATTATGTTATAGGAAAATAATAAGTAGATAAAAAATTATAAAGTGTTTCCAAAAAGGCAAAAAATACAAGATGAGTTGTTTTATTTTTATTTACTTTCATATAAAGAGAATCATTTTATTATAATATGGGAGCAAATATCTATTTTATTCATATAAAATACTTAAAACTATAAAATTAATTACATGTAACAGTAAAAACTTATCGAACTAAGGGGGCCATGAGTTAGATAGATCCTCTCTTGGCAGTGGTGATATATGCATGAAGTGGTCAGGGAGAAATTGTTACACATAAGTAAAGCATTGACATAGAATAAGTTAATCTTAGCCTTTATTTTTATTTTTTAAAAAATACATAATGTATTAATGGTACTGCATACATGTTTTTAGAACTTTTAATTTGTATTTTATTTTAGAAAATTTTCCATCAATATTTTGAATTTTTTTTAGACATTTAGTATTGATAAAACTTTGATATGTTAGATAATTGCTCAAATTTACTACAAAAGCAATATATACTTTTTAAGTTCTTATAGAAAAAATTGAAACTGTTATAATAGCAATACACATTATTATCATAACAAAGTTTTTATTTTTAAAAATAAATATTTTGATCCGAAATAATATTTATTGCTTTAAAAATAAATGTAAAATAAATAATTATTTTTTCAAAAATAAAAAAACCTTAATAACAAAACCAAATACAATCTTAAAATCAAGTGGAACAAAAAAAGATCTACACAACACAAACTACTAACAACCTAACACACCAGAGACTCCATCTTCAATCAACCAAAGCAATGACCTAAGGAACTTACGAGATCCAAATTCTAGCAGAGAGCTAGTAGACAAGTGCACAAGGAAGAACTTACATCTCACCAACATAATTCAACATAATAAAGAGAAAAAGGAACAGTCTTTCATAGCAAACATCACTTGCAAGACCATCCATTATTAGTCTTGAAGAATGAGGGATAATTTCGATCATCGTTATTATCTGTGTCTTCATCACTTCCTTATTTCATCTTTTATCTCCACATGAAAAAAGGAGGAAGAAGATTAGATTTAAAATAGATTAGTATGAACATTTCAATGATTAAATTAAGAAAATTACTATTGAGAAAAGGAAACCCACTTTGGGTTCTATTAGAAACACTCTAGAGAATTTGTTGTTTTCAAGTAATATTCTCTTCCATTATAATAAACTAGAGTAGTGGTAACCGGTAAGTAAGGATAAAAATAATTTTGATAATTTCTAGATAATATTGTATTTTAGAGGTGTTAATATTGATACATATTATCTCTATACGATGTGTAAAAAATGTATATGTTGAGAAAATATTAATAAATTATCAGTTAATAATATAAATATTATCAATAAAATATTTTTTATGATTAATTTTATTTATTTTTTAAATTAATTTACACTTAAATATATTTACTTAATTTATTAATTTTAATAACTATTTTATATATTTTTATATGAATTAAATAAGAAAATTAATGTAAAAAATAAATAATTGATTGCTTTGATATTTTGAAAATTTATTAAAATTTACTTAATTTTATTTGTCTATAATTTTTGTAATTTTTCTAATATTTCGTCGAAAATAACAATATATTTTATACATTAATTCTTAAAATTTATCCAACCCAATGCAATATCAGCTTGTATAAATTTCTTCAGTTTTTTTTTTTTTACACAATTCAATCTTGATCTTAGTATTTTTGGTTGATAATCAACTTTTTTGTAATTTTTTTTTGTTGATGATCAGCTTTTTAGTTTTTTGTTTCTTATGGAATCCCCTCTAAGTTTCATCTGTGCTGTTAGCTAGTTTCTATTAACTTACTGTTACGAAAACTAAAAAATATGGAAATGTTCGTAAAATAACAAACATATTATTCCTACAACCAGTAAAGATAAAAGTAAAAAATTTATGCTGTCACGTATTCCTTGTAATTTAATTCCGGAGGTTATTATTATTGTTTAGAAATTTGAATGTAATTATTTATGCAATGTTTTGAAAAAGTTTAATTAGAATATTATTTAGCAACAAATATTTTAACTCTATGCCTTTTTTTTAGAATTAATGAAAATTAAAAAGTGGTATATTCATTGATGTTAAAATGATATTGGCTTATGGTGGAGGTGTTGGTACTACTCTCCAAATATATAATATTTTTTTAATACTTGATAAAAAATTGATATTGAGTGGTGGATTATCTTAGTACGAGTAATAAATAATTAAAATTATTTTAAAATAAGAACTTTGGATGTATTTAGAGAAATTTTTATGTAAAATAGAGTCATAGATACGTCATGAAATATAATTATTTTGATAATTTATTTTTATAAAAATATAAACAGTATGGAAAATATAAATAAGACTTAAAACATATTGCATTACGAAATAAAGAAGAATAAATTACAAATTATGCCTCTTAGAATCCATTACTTTTTTTTTGTCGTGTGATACTCATGATCATGGTTTGGGGCATAACAAATTGCATATCTCGTATGCTACCTTTTGCTTTCCTCCAAGGATGCAATCACTTAAATACAAGAGCTTTGCTATATATTTTAATTCATATGGGCAACTGGTAATTAATTTTGAACAAGAATTTAAGAAAATTCAATTTCGTCAAAAGAGTCAATCAAACGACTGGCTTGGATTTTATAGCATTTTTTTTTCTTGCGAACCACCTTGTCAAGTTGCACAACAAGTTGCAATATATATATATATTTATTCCTGCTATTTTAATAAGTAGTAACCCAAGACATATAGTACAACTCCTTATAATTTAAACCATACAAATTTAGCCAACTTGCCTTCATTTCCACAAGAAGTTGAGTTTTTCTAGCCAACTTGCATATATAGCTTCTCCTTAAAAGAACATATAAAGAATGAATTAAGGATAGCCAAGTTGTAATTTGAAAAACAGTTCTTTACTTATTTTAAAATTTTAATAATTAAATTATATGTTTTTAAAAATTTAAATGGTATAAAAAATTGATAAAATTTTGACTAATGTTATACCAATTGATTATAATTCTTTTCCGAATTATTTGATTAATTATAAAATTGAATAAATGCATTCATTATCGTAGAAAAACTAAATAACAAATGATAAATAAATTAATTCATAGGTTCTTATAATCATAGCATTACTCTAAAGTTTTACAAGTATACGAAAAATCATTTAATCCAAAATTTGACTGGTATACATATATGTGTACATTTTAATTTAACTATATGAAAATATCAAATACTGTCTACCTAACCATATAGTTTTATTTTTTTGCGTGAGAATCTACTCAAAAGTAAAACTTGTGATAATTTATATTCAAACTTTCCATGCATGCGAAATCGTCGATTATTCCAAAACCTTTTTTTGCAGTTTTTCAATTCAAACAGGTTTGAGATATTCTTCTTTAATTATCATTTTTTTATAATTAATATTTAACTCAGAGCGAGTCACTGTGTAAACCTCAGTAATTTTTTTTAATAAATAAATCAGAACTGGATATATTTGAAAATTTCAAAATAAAAGTTATTTATGGTTTACGGCAAAGGGGAAAAAAAACACAAAAGTCATTAAGCAAAATCACCATCTTAATTAAAACATATTGTATTAATTTTAAAACTAATGCTCCCCTTCCCCCGGGGGACGGCGGGCGTTAAACATCAATTATTTGATAGTTAATACCTACTTTGCAAATTCGGGATATTTATTGAATACATAAATTAATTTTATAAATCTATTTTGCTTAATACCACGCTGATTTTTTTAATTAGTTGGATCATGACATTTGAGTTAAGTCTCTAAGTTAATTTAGAGTTTAAGTCTCATCATAATGATTTTTAATCCTTTTCTCATCTCCTATTTTGAGTATGCTATGCTAACTAAACCATACTCTTCATCATTTCTTAAGATATTGTGAAAGAAGGTTATCAGTTTCTTCATATTAGTTAAGTACAAGAAACCAATTAATATTGCATTTCAAAAATATTCATTTTTTTAAATGCTCACTAGATTGTAATTACCAACCAAATCACTGAACATCTTCAAATAATTCTTTAGTCTCCCTGTTGATCATGCTTACAAAACTAACTAGCTAGGATTAATTTGAATCGTTTGATTCATCATTATATCTCACTTGATAGATGCATATAAAATTAAAGTAGGAAGAAAAAATGGAACATTAATAAGTATAAATTAAAAATTATTTATAAATAGACAACAACGTCATTGCATTCTTAATTAATTACAAAAACAAATCCACTAAAAAAAATTACAAGCACAAAAAGATTAAAAAAAAGAAAGAGAAAGAGGTAATTAAATTATAATAGCAGAGATCACATGAAGATTCTGTATGAAGCTAGGTGATGCTAAAAAGTTGCTAGAAATTAGAGTGCGCGCAATGGTAAAAGATAGCAAATTAAGTAAAAACATGTACACAAGTATCATACTATTTGTCACCCTCAACCATTAATTTGCAACTTTGCAACCTGAACACCACCACCATATATCTTCATCTCAGAAACCCAATAAGAATTGTACAAAATTCCCAAAATGGTCCTAGATCAAGGATCCAACAACATCTATAAACCCAGGTCATGGAAACCAATTAAAGATTTAAATCATTAGTTAATTTTTGATGCCGTTCTTCATAGCCTTGGCCATATTCTCAGCCATCTTAGCAAGTGATTGTAAATTGCACCGTACAATGGTATCAACAAAAACACAAGTCTCTTCTTTAGTATTACCGGGCGGTACATCCACAACATACGATTCAACGACAATCGTTCCATTGTCGTTTGGCGAAGCGTGTAGAGTTGTAACGGATCGGTAATTTCTCAACCGATGATCTCCTCCAACGACACTGAAACTGAGAACATATCTTTCGTCGTCTAAAATTTCTAATCTCTCAGTGCTACAACCAGCAGGTAGACCCGAAATGACATTGACTTGACGGAGACTACCGACGTTACCATCGCCGTCAATGACTTGGCAACTTTTGAGAAAGTGTTTATAAGCTTGTGGATTATCGAAGCGGCGAACAACGGACCAAACTGTTGTAATTGGAGCGTTAATGGATTGCACCATTGCTGAGCAACACTGATTGGGGTGCACCATGTGAGTGTGGTGTGGAGACTCAGAATCGGGAGGGACTATGTTCGATGCTTCAAAAGAGTGTTTTTGACAGATGAGATTGTTTAGGGCGTTGGGGTTTATGGGGTTGATTCTGCGAAGTTGAAGAGAACAAGGCATTTTTTTTCTTTCTTTCTTTCTTTTTCTTTGTCGTGCTCGAGAGTTTAAGACAAGGTTTTGGGGTTGGGTTCACGAGGTGATATTATTTATGAAGAGAAAATTAAATAGTTTAGTTTATTTAATAGTCGAATTGGGAAGCAAGTTGGATTAATTGGTTAGGCGTAATGTAATGCACTTTGCCTCTATCTAAGGAGAAAGCAGAAGAGGGAAGGCTTTTATTGAAAATGAGATGATGATGTTTATCACACAGCTTACGCCGGACTCGCAAGTGGATCTTCAACTTGCAATTTCTTTGGACTTTTTGCATCTTCCTTTTTTATCTTTTTTACCTTCTTTATTTTAAACAAAACAACTAGTATTTAATAAACCCACCTTCTTCTTTCTTTCTTTCTTTCTTTCTTTTTTTTCCCGAAATAATTAAACCCATATTTTCTTTATTTGAGTTATGAAGAACGATAATTGCAATTTGTATACAATATTTAATTGGTTAGACGAAGGAAACTTAAACAATAGACGTGTGTGTAATTAGGGATGGAATCTTGATACACATACAAGTGTTTGTTGGGCTTTATTTTAAATAAATTTGTTTTACGAGAATATTTTTGGTTTCATATTATTTATAAAATAACATTAAATTATTAATTATTTTTCTTTATATAACTTACATTTATTTTAATTTTATGTAACATAAAAACTTGAATATATTTGTTTTTTATTTCAATTATGTTAGTAAAGATGACTCCTTATATAAAATACTAAATTTTTCAATCAATCAAGTTTATACATTTTACTTATAACATAACTAAATTGATTCAACCACTAGAAATATAATCTATTAAATATCAAAATAAAATAAAAGTGTTCACTAACTCTATATCAAAATATTGATATTAAACTAAGTAAAATGAAAACTTTAAATAAGTTTGATATCAAAACAAGACTATTATAAAAAATACAATCTCATATTCATATACTAATATCATTTTTCTATATATTATTATAATGTACCTTCACGTTTAAAAAGTCTTCTAATTCAACATTTTTTTATACCATCAGATACATCAAAAAATACATTCATTCTTACGAGTTTTATCAACAAGTAGAATTGTAACAACATTAAGCTCTTCATTACTAAGTGACGTGGTTCTCTTGTCCTCCTTCTTTTGTGATATATCGACTTAAAAGGCTACTAACAATCTTTATCTCTTCAACAAGTACCGACACTGTTCTCTCAACATAATTTTGATAGTCATTAACTCCAATAATTTTCTTTCTTTTTTTAGATGAAATATTTGAGTTTCAATGATTAGTAGCATCTATGTGTTTTTGTAATGGGTTAGTTTCATCTAGTGTCTCTTGATGTTGTTCATAATCAAGTTTTACAACAACATCAATTGGAGTCTTTGCATCTTTTTCCTGTGGTTCTGTCTTTACCAAATATAATAGCCAAGTTCTCATAATGGAAAAAGGACTCGTATATAAAATAAGCAGCTTATTTGTGACTTTAACAAAAATAAATTATGTCAAATTTAAAAGATTAAAAATCAAATGGATTAATTTCTAAACATAAACAATGTATTTACTCATAACAAACGAGAACAAAAAATTCTTTGATTGTTTTAACCCTTCTCTAGTTTCAAGCATTGCACATAATTTGGTCAAGGTATTCCTACTCATCCTAATTTGATTAATACTAATAATGTCGTTCTCATTGCACAAACTATGCATAATTTTCTTATTTGAAAAAAATCAAGCTCATACAATTGTCTTCTTAAAGATATTGTCATCTTTTTTTATCAATTATCATCTCAAAAAAGAATTTTACAATACACATTATATGCATCAGGTACACAACAATAATATCCAGCTCTTCGTCATTCAAGTTATTTTCATTCATTTTACCTTAAATTGCAAACAAAAATAATATATAATAAAGGGATAACTTCAATAAAAATAATATACAAGAAAGACTTGTATGTAATCCACGAGAAAACAAAAACAATTAGTTTTTTAGGCATGTTTTGAATGATTTTATGCCTGTTTACAAAATTTGTTTTCTAGGCATGGTCTAACAGCTTTATATCAGTTTGGTTCTTAAATAATTTGTTTTATCAAATATTTGAAGTTCTTTTAAAGTCAAAAGCAACTAATTCTCAAGTAATTTATTTTATCAAATATTTTAAGTGCTTTTAAAGCCAAAAGCTAAAATAATCGTACCCTTGTAGGCTTAATTTCTAAACAATATGATATTCATCAATGATAAAACAAAAAAAAAACCACCAAAATTAAGGAAAAAAAATAGAAAATCAATTTAGAGCATGAGACCATAATTAATTAATGGAAAATCAAAGACCAAATTGATATTAAAGAGCAAAGAATCAGTAGCATGAGAACAGAATATCAGAGAACAATATTAGAAAACAAATAAATGGATTTAGAGAACAATATTAGATAAAAAGAACATATTCAGAAGTGAGAACTAGAAAAAAAGACCTCACAAATTAGCTATGGAGGTTATCAGACAGAGGAGAGAGAATACACGGACTGAGGACGAGAACTCACCTTAAAGATCGAAGAAACCATCATTTATGGAGGACCACAAAATGATTGAGAGTATAATTGGTTGTGAAAGTTGAAGTAATTGGGTGAGACTCACAAATGAGGCTAAAGGACCAGGCGACGTATGGTTCTCGAGCTAGTTGAGAGAGGTGGAACAATTGGGTGAGATGTGAAATGAGTAGGGAGAAGATGAGTAGTGAATAAGGTTGGAGGAAATGGGTTATGAACGGGGCTAGTGGAATTGTGTGGAGAAGGCAACATACGAGTTAGGGTTTTTATTTGTAAGTTAGGGTAAAATTAGAATAAAAAATGAGCATAAGAATGGAATAAGGATTCCTACCGGGGTAATGAAATTATTATTCCTTCTATTTTAGGAATTAATTTCATTTTCATTCCTAATTTATAACATAACTAAACATAAAAAAAAGTATATGAATTTAATTTTATTCACATGTCCATTTCTACCAACCAAACATGCTCTTTATTATTGAATTTTTTTGAAAGAGTTACATATGAACAATTCCTTCTTTAAATTTTTAACGATTCCATAGTTGAAAAATTGATGAGATAGTATGAATAAAGTAATCTTATAGTTCGATGGTATAAATGAGAAGAAAATTAGTTTAATGATACAAACGATACAAATATAATAGTTCAGTAATATATTTGTAGATAGTGATAAAAATACCTTTGTCGTTAATGTCTTAACATAGATATACATTGTTTGCGACAATATTGAAAAATATATACGTAGAATATTAATTAATAATGTAGGTATTGTCGATAAAATGTTGAATAATATTGTTCAAATATATTTATGATTAACTTTATTTATTTTTTAAAATAATTTACCATTAAATATATATTTTAGTTTGTTAATCATAAAATTTGTTAACTTGAATAATTATTTTCAATATTTCAATTATATATTTTATAATTTTTTTATTTAATGGTTAAAATAAATATAAAATGAATTTATATTTATGTGCATTGAATAAGATAATTAATTTAAAATTAATTAAATTTTTCATAGTTTTATATGTCAATAATTTTCATAATTTCTATCAACAAGACAATAGATTTAAAATATATCTATTGTCTCGATAATTTAAGGTTTACCCTTATTTTAATTTGTGAGGAACGAGTAATGCTTGGTTTTTTTCCCTTTCTAATCATAATGCTTCAATTATCTACAAGCAACAAACGACCTCATTGCCTTTTGTTCAACCAATCAGTTGGGCAAATATTAAAAATGGCAATAGTGTGAATTCATTGATGCTTAGTCTCTTTGACTAATGACTACAAAGTAGCTAGCTGCGAATCTTGCGAGTTCCTTTAAAACGGCATGAACTATAAGCTTTAAAACTGCCAGTTGGTCCTCCACTTGTAGCTGTTGGGTCTTGACATGAGTAAGTTCTTTTTAAGAACAGCTTTATTTATAATAATTATTATAATGTTATAATTAATATAAAAATTATTTATTAATAAAAAGAAATAGGTGCAATATACAATAAATTATTGTTAGACTGTTGTTATAAATAGAAATAATTAAAAAAAAAAACTTATTATGTATTAGGAGTTAATCTAATTTTATTACGTATCCAAATTCCATTTGGATGCTTGACTTAAAACACATGGTTTAATTGATGGAGTTAGATTACCAATATCTCCTTTAGTGTATTTTTTAATGGGGCATAATAATTGGTAAACAATGTTAATAAAATATCAATTTTTTATACAATAAAAATTCACTTATTTATTCATTTTCATGAACATACATGTTGCATATTAGTTATATATAATCAAAATAATACAATAGAATTATACCATTAAATCAATAAGTTATTTTGGAATATTATTTTAAATAAAATTTAATTAATATAAAATATAAAAATAAATATTGAAGTGTATGATATTAGGATTTGCTATTATTATACAAAATCCTTCCCTTTGCATTTTAAAGTCTTTAAACAAGTTGCTTTACATTTGGACTAAAAAATGAGTTGCTTTATAGGAGTCGTATACTTTTTCTTTCTTCGTCATCCTCCAATCCCATAAATTTTATTTCTCTTAAAAAAGGTTTTATAAGTACTCTTTTTTTATTTAAATCATTTTTTAAATAAGCACTTAAACTACTCTTTTTAGAAGAAAAGAATTAAATACTCTCTAATAGACAGACGTACAAATATTTTCCATTCAGAAATTGAGGAGAATTTTTTATTATTATTACATGAATACATACTTTTTTAAAGTGAGATAGAAACAACATCGAGAAATTTAAATTTATCCAACCTTCGTAAAAATTATTAAACTAAATTAAATCATTTAAATAATTATAAAATTAATATATCATTTACTCAAAATTATACTAACATTATAACCCGACACCCTACTGATAACTCTAAAGTCTAAACTTCATTAAAGTCCATTCTTCGGAGTTCAAAGTTCAAACCCATCCTCCTATATGGTCAAAATTCCTAATTGCGATAGGTGCTTAAAATATTTAATAATCTTCCTCTAAAACTTTTTGCAAAATAAAAAGAAAGAGAAAAGGTAAATAGATAAATTATAAGAAGGAAAAAAAAAGAGAGTGTAAAAAGTAATAAAGAAAACAACTAAATTATAATATAAAATAATAAAAATGTAGAATGTACAAAGTTTAAGACAACTTAACATATAATATTATAATACATGTAGACATTTAGTAAGCAGTTACGCCACCTTCCATTTCTAACCATTGTACATTTGTGTTTACTATAATAAGCTATTATAAGCTTATGGGTGTAGGTTCACATAATTATTAGTACTACGTTAATTTATTATTTTTTACTTTATATCTAAATATGTGATGTATTTAATAATTTAATTGTAACTTTGCTTTTATTAAGAAAATTCTTTCTATTTATTATATATATATATATAAAATAATATTATATTTGTACTAATAATTAAATATGTAATCGAAAATTAAATTGATTTGAATATATTTTTAAGAGTAATATTGACTTAAAAGAATTTATCGAGTATAATATAATCTGTCAATGCTTCACCAGTCATCCCTAGTTGGAATTGTTAAGGCTTTGATAATTTTTATATTTTTAAAGGCATGTAATTTTCTTTCTAAAAAATATATTCAAAAATAATAAAAGTTTAAAACGAAAGTCATATCATAGAATATACTAGCATTTAACTGCTATATATCGTATAAAAATAATGAAAACAGAGACGGAACAGAGAGATTCAAAAATTCAATTTTGGGTGCTTTTAACATTCAAATTTATATGCAAAAAAGAATACAAGTAACAAGGCGGATCTATATGATAAATTAGATGATACCTTGTTGCGATCATGGTTACCATCTCTCCTAAACCCGCTTTATCTATTAAAAATAACAATGAAACGGTACTAGAAGCAAGCCCCCAAATGCAAACGCAAGGAATTTAAAAAAAAAAAACAATATTGAACTCTTGTATACCAAAAAGGGAAATTAAAATCAAAACCCCATCCTATTATTCTTGTAATGAATTTTTTGTATGGCTAACTTCAAATTTATTGATAATCCTAACACAGAGGTAGATCTTCCGGAGGAGACTCTACTGATTCAAGTGTTCCAATTCCATTGTCTACCAAGAACACCATAGCTAAACCCCACCTTATATGGACGTCCAAGTGACAATGCATTATCCAAGCACCTATTGTTCATTATAAAACATACAAGTTAAAAACTTAGAAAACAAAAAAAAAAAGTCATGTTTTTAAATCCATAAAAAGTCATGCTTTACCTGGGTTATCGGCAACGAATCTAATAACTGCCCAACCATTAGCGGGCACAGCCGCAGTGTTCCTGAGAGGTGGATCAACAAGGTTAAACTTTTTAATATCAGTTTTAGAATTGAAATTTCCAAATCCCTCAGCAATTATATAGAAATCATATCCATGAAGATGAATTGGGTGATTTTCAGATGTGACAATACTTGTATCCTGTAACACAACTTGTACTCTTGCCCCATATTTCAACTTGTAAGCTTTAGTCCCCTGAATAGGTTGCCAAAGAGATCGGCTAACATTTCCAGTATAATCAAATTGTAAAGGTGGATTTGCTGGAAAATCAGTGGTGAAAATTCCTGGAATTCGTTGTTGATGAGCCTGCAATACTGAAATATTGTTTGGTAGTACAAATGATACATTGTTCATGCTAGCTGTGAATCTTGTTCCATTCGGACCTTGACATCTGTTTTTATTGAAATTTTTGGGACAATTGTCAAGTCCCAAACCAATTGTGAAGAAGAGATTTTCGTCAATGTGAGTGGGGACTTCAGCTTTTTCTCTGCTTCTGAAACTTGAAGTAAATGCAGTGGCTTTAGCCGTGTCATTGAAACTTGGTAATTGTGGCATAGCTGGTTTTGTTGATAAACTAGTGCAATTGACAGTGCAAGGTGCGGACTGGTATTGAAGAATGGCAGTGGTGGTGGTGTTGCCAAACGGTGCGTTTTGAGCACTTTGATAAGCACGTGCTGCCAGGTAGTATCGGGACGGAGGTTGATCTCCAGTGATCAAAACGTCGGTGGTTTGGCCGGGACCAAGCATAAGGATTGAGGTGGTAAAGGGTTTGACGTATGAGGCATCAGCACCCACAACAGTGAATTTGTGGTTGGCAATAGTTAAGAAAAGTGGTTGATTGAGTGCAGAGTTGATGACTCTTAGAAGGTTGTTCTCTCCAACATCAATTGGAACCACAACAGTATCTGCAATTGGCAAACAGAGGAACCAAAATCATTAACTTTTAATTTATTGTATCCAATTTCATGAATTTTTCAAAAATTGTGGATCAAATTCATCTTAATTGTCACTTTTGGTGATGTTCTGACTGGCTAGGAAGTTGTCTAACTAATAATACATAAGTGTTACACCCATCATTCTTTTAAACTCAACTATACGCGGGACTTCAAAAATAGTGTTTTCTATAATATATACTAAGTGTATATATATAGAAAGAAATTAACCTTGATTGGAGCAGTTGTAGAGGTCCCCAGGTTGACCATTAATGGTGTAAGCATCAGAAATATTTGGAGCTCCTCCCGTTCGAGTTGCTTCATTCACTACATCAATGGGGTTTGCATCCCACCATTCACCTGATGATCATATATAGTAATGAGTATAGTAATTCAGAACCATTATATATATAATTTCTAAGATCAGTGAATATTATTAATTAAAAAATAAAAAATATATTATACCAAGAAGAATTGGTGTTTCACGGTTTGGTTTAATGAAAGGGTAAGAATCTTCTTCTCTTGGACGAATGATTAGAGCTCCATAAACAGTAGCTCTAAGCCAAGAGCTATGAGCATGCCACCACAAAGTTCCTTCTTGACCTTGAACCGTAAATTTATAAGTGTAACTTTGTCCTGGTCTTATCGGACATTGTGTTATAAATTCAGGTCCATCTGCCCAACCCGTTCTCATTTGTCTAACACCATGCCTACATTATTAGCATTCTTAATTCAAATTTCAAAAGAATTCAAATTAAAAAACATGGTTGCATATGTGAAATAAATCCTTTTTAAGTCTTCCTATATTCCAATTTTAACTAGCCTGTTAGGTTAGTTAATCTTAGAATTTTCCTTAAAAGAAATTATGAAAAACATGGGACATGTATATTAAGCAAAAAGAAAATAAATTAAGATGAAATATATACCAATGAATGGTAATATTGTACTGAGCTTTGTTGGTGACTTTAATAGAAAGAGTATCACCATTATTGATTTCTAAAGTTGGTCCTGGAAATTGTCCATTTACTGTAATACTGTTATGGGTTTTGCACAACCTCGTCACTGGTGTTGCTTCAATCTATTCCGTTCATCAATCATCGAATCGATTAATTAATAATTAATATATAATAATAATAATAACAACATTTTTAAATAGGTAATTAAATTAAGTTAAGCTGTAATGTAATGAAATTGGAGATACAAGTACTTACGAGAAATTCATGATGGTGGGTTTTGGGTGTTGCCAAGGAAAATGTGGAAATAAAGAGAAGCCAAAAGGCGAAAAGCAATGGAGAAGAGCGTGCAGTGTTCATGTTGATCACTTCACTAGTAATATTAAGTAATAACCTAGTTTTTTTTTTTTGTAAATGAAGTATGTATGAATTAATTAAAGTTGGAGATGTGAGGTATGTGAGGCAGAGAGAGGACTGAGTATTTATAAGAGAATAAAGCATATAGAGATATATTGTGGTTGTGCTTAAGTTAGGCAGATTATAGGTTATGATTGTGGCAAAATGGTCAGATTAATTCCATAGCAAATTTAGTTCAACCCTATTGAAGTGGTTACACCCACTAAGCCACTGAACCAAATTATTTCTTCAATGCTTCATTGTCAAGTTTTCTCGTTATATTTCTCATTAGCATCTTTTATTAACAAAATTACAGATACATCCTAATGCAAAATCACATGAAATAGATCACTCTTTAATTTTTTTTTAAAATAATAAAAATAACATTCTTAAAATTTGTAATAAAAATATAATATTTTTTATGTTCATCTCGTACATTTTCATTACTAAAAAAATTTAGTATATTATTTTATTTTAAACAAGCGTCAAATTATACGCTATTTAAATTAAACTACGATTATTTAGATTCATTTATTGTTAAATATCGTTCAATTAGAATTCATTTAATGTTATTAGTGTATTATTTTTATTATTTTAAATTTTAAATTTTAGATGTTTTATTTTTTATAATTTTTATAATTTTTTTTCTCCTTTTTACTGTATACAAGACAACTACAATAGACAATAGAGAAAGGAAAATTTGTACATGCATATATCAAAGTCAACTCTGTTTTTCTATGCTTCTAAACAAATAATACATGTAACGTAAACCATAGGGCGCATCATATGTAAAAACGTGTTAAGCTGAGCTTTTTTTTTTTTTTGCCAAAAAAAAAAAGTTCAACTGAAACAAAGTTTTGGGGGCCAAAATCACCCTTAATTTATCCTTAAATTTAGACCTTAAAGCATAAAGGTTACCCTGAAGTCTCAAAAGAGCATGTATAAATTAGGGATTTAAGTCTAGAAAAATGATGGATTAATAAGAGGACATTCCTACTTTCAACGTCCTATAGATCCCAATAGAAAAAATAGAAAAATAAAAACTGTTGAAGAACAAGACTGCTCACTGATCGTAATCATAATCGGTTTTGACAAAGTGCTGTACAAATTAGTTATCCCTGTATATATTTATATACAGAGGCATCTTTTAAAAATTATTTTGAATTATTTTATTTTCTTAGAAAGGTAGACCTAACTATGAATTCAAAAATCAGTTTGTGAGTTAAATGACTTATAAACATCACATATGCCTTAGTCTTAGTTATTGTGAGACTTAACATCCCACCTTCAAATTGGTTAGAGTCCGGATTTACGACACAATCTGAATTTACGACAAAATGGTCGATGAGAGTACGAAGAAATCAAAAGTATAGTTTTGATATCATCTTAGAAACGCAAGTCTAATTCTTAACCCAAAAACCAACTTTTGAGTTAGAGGGTTGCCCATACTTATAAACAGCACTACTGACTTACTCTTAGACAATGTGAGACTTAACATATTTAAAATTTTAGAAATTTTTACTACTTTTTATTTTAAAAGAAAATGATATACATATCATTTACATAACGTTAAAAGGATCATTTAATTTCTTAGAAAAAAAATGGTATAATTTGATCCTTTAATTTTATATAAAAAGCTAAAAAATGATGAGAAAATCTTTTAAATATAATAATATTATTTTTGAAACATTTTATTTTATTGATAAATAAAAAAAAGGATAAAAATTACTTTTTGTTGTGATATTTAACATAAAACCTATTATTGAATAAATAGTTAAATATAAAATTATTAAAATAGGTAAGGAATAATAAAATTTGTTATTTTTTAATATATTTTATAAAACGTAAGAGATAAATTAATACAAATTTCTTAATAGAAGTAACCTTTATGTAACTCACACATATTTTATGTAAAAGATTATTAAGGTTGTTTATCTTTACATTATAGTGTACAATATGTTGATTTTTATGTACATGTTCTTATGTTAATTATTTATAGAATTACATTACTGTCTCTTGGAGCTCACCATAACACTATAGATATTAACGTTTTTTTTTTGTAATATTGTATTAATCCTTAAGGCATGAGAAATTTGATTGGATCCAACTGCAATTCTGTTAACAGACTTAAGTATATAATCCAGAAAGATTATATGAATATTATTAGGTAGCTTGTCTTTCAAAAGTACCACTACCGAATTAACTTACAAATTATACCAAATGTGAAGAAAGACGAAAACATAATAAAAAAGATCGTTTCAACAATGAATAATACTAATAATTTTGTCAAAATAACAATAAATAAAAAAATTGTATATAATTTTTTTTAATAAGAAGGACTTTATTTAATTAATAATTTTAACTTTTTTTGTTGTTAAGATTGGACTAAATCAAAACGGTACAGTTTCAATCAAGGTAATATAATTATTACAAGTTAAACCATATTTTGCAAAGTTATGCGCAATAAAATTATTGATTTTAGGACAATAAGAGAAAGAAACGGTACTCTCGGAATTAAGCTTTTTATAACCTCTACTATATATGGCCTCATTCTATGTTATAAACACTTATATATATTACTATTTACCATCTGAACGTACGGCATATAGACAATCCAACTCCACCTCTAGCTACCTCCACTTTCTGGAACCCAATATCAATGTTGAAGTGTAGCCCATGCCAAATCGTCCAAAGTTCTACTGCTCGTGCCTACATGAGTGAGGATCGCCTACTTGCAAGTGCACCCATCATCTCACCGACTTGGTTGCGCACCACACACCTAAAGCCAACATACCCAACCTGCACTGATGATGTTGCTATATATGTCGTTGTTCACCTTCCAAGTGCCTAGCTGCGGCGGTACCCACTACCCAATTCATGTGTTGTTTGACTACGTGGGTACGTGGCGTGACTAATCTCTGAAAGTGCTCCGCATGTTAAGTAGCCTAGCTTGCAATTTGTGCACCAGACTAGCCTTGTCCCTCAAATACTAACGCACAATGCGCACGATCAAATCCAGTAGGACACATTTTCCAGCAATTCAATTAATGACTTGAATAATGGGTAACTAGTATGGGAAAATCACCATGGTTTAACATGAGAGAGGCACGTGTTCCTCTCATGATCAAAAATGTAATTTTATATGTAAATTTTATAAAAGTTAAACTATATTTAACATATATTATTTTTTTAACTTAAGTTTTTAGCTCATATTTTAAGTATATAATGATTTTAGTTGAAATATTATGTGTTGATTCGATTATTTTTAACTAAAATCCCATGTATTCGAAACAAATCTCACATTTTAAAATTTTTAGTTATAATATTTATTTTATTTTTTATTTATAAATTTTTTATATGAATATTATATAAATATTATATTATTGATGGTTGATTTATTTGCACAAAACTTTTTTTTTTACCATATATACTTGTATTACGTACAGTATAATAACATGTTATTTGTGAGTACTTATTACTTAATGATATGTACGTGTATTATCTTAACAATTTCTATCAAGGAGATAATATGATATTATAATCATTTATTGTTATATATATATTTTATTAATTTTGATTTTTTTAAAATTTAAATTAAATCGAATTAAATCTTACTAGTAAGTGTTATAATATGTTTAAAGAGTAAAATAAATATGTTTCAAAAAGTTAAAAATAAAGTGATTAAAATCATAAAAATTGATTTAAAATAAATAATTTTTTTACAAATATATTAATATAATGATTGGATGTAAAGAAATTTAAATAAAATTAACTAATGTAATTAATTTTTAAAAATAAAGTGAATATGTCTACACATTTTTCCATTACAAAATCCATTTATTTAGTGTCAAGTTTATTTATTTATTGTTACTAACACCGAACTGAAAATTTGGCTTATAATAATGTAAAGATCTTTGGTAATAATAATAATTAAAAAAAAGGAGATAGATTAATGTCAGGTGATATTTGGACTTTATTTGATTGGTAGCCGTGTTTTTATTTATGATTTTGATTGATATTTTGATTTTAGTTATTAAAAAATAGCATAAAATACAAATGTTATTTAAATATCAATATTTTATCATTTTATTAGACTTTTTAATTTATTAATTTTAAACACAACGAAGTCATCCTTCACTACTTTTATTGCTATTTTAATTAAATTTAAATTTCTACTTTTAACCATTAAAAAAATATATTTTTCTTACATGTTAAATTTAAATTTAATTATACAATATTTAAATTTATCTTTTATTAACACTTTTTTTAATAATCAAAAGATTAAGTGGTAACTTTTTAACAATTAAATCAATTAAAAACAAACACACTAAATGAAATCTAAAACTTAATCAAAATGATTAATTTAAACCTTTTTCCTATTTGATATATTTTTGCCGCTGAACTTTAGCTTTAATTCCAAATATATCACAAAACTTACAAGTGTTACAACATTGGCATATAATAGAACTCTACAGTGTTGCTATTAGATATGGATGTCAATTTGTGTTGTGGATTGAATCGAATTTAAATAGTAGAATTCGAATGAAATATAAATCAAATTAAATTTGAACTAACTTAAATAACTCGAATAAAATCGAGATGAATTAAGTTAGGTTCAAGCGAGTTAGTTAGCAAGAAATATTAAAAAAAAAAACTATAACACATAAATATTACAACTTATACGCTAAGTTTAAAACTTAAAATTAGATAAATATTACAACTTATACGCTAAGTTTAAAACATTGTTTCACTCTTCTCTAAAAGTAGTAATACATTTTAAAAACAAAATGAAGTATTTTCCATGTCATCTTAAAAAGATGTTTTTTCTTTATATAATCACTATATAGTTTTCTTTAATATACTAAGAAAGTTAATTATATATATATATATATATATATAATCAGTTTTAGAGGAAATTTTTTATTTAATTTTATTGGTATATTTCTTTGTTTAGTGACTATGGAAATATCTATTGAGATTTGGAACTCTTTATTCAAATTATGAGTTTTGATAAAGACATGATAACCTCTAACTTTTGCATGAGAGAGATTTGATGACATTTATATTTGTTGAAATTATTTAAAAATGAACTTTTTATCTTAAGAATTAGTTTTCTTTAGTTTATGTTTACTAATATTTTTTATTTTGTAATTAACTAGTTATTATAACATAACAATTTTATGTGAATAGTTGTATTATCTTTATAGATTTTGTTGTATACATGAGTTATTCATTTATGGTTAATTTATTTTATTCTAAAGATTAATTTTTGTAACATTATTTCTCTCATTTTTTATGTTTCATGTAATGTTATTTGAAATATTGAGTTTTAATAATTAAATATATATTTTTATTTATAAAAAAATATAATTAATAATTTAAATTAATTTAGATTATATCATTTTGTTGATATTTAGTTTAGATTTGAGCTAATCTTTCTTAACTTAAATTAAATTTTAATTTAATTAAAATTAGATAATTTCAAATGAATTAATACTAATAAACTTGAATTAACTTAACTCTGACGAATTAGCATCCCACTCTTTAACTACTTATGTCAAGTCCCTAACCGAATCTAACGTAAAATATCAAACACATGTAACAAAAGGTTGTGATATGCTACAAAGCTTTTATATGTGCTAAATTTTCTTAAAGCAAAATAAGAACTTTTTTTGTGGTCGAAGCATTGGGGTCTTTTTTTTTTTTTTTTTTGCTAAAAATAAAAAATAAAATAAAACAGAGGAAAACTAAAAAAATACAAACATTACAGAAAATTACAATGTGAAAATGGTTGTCTTGGAAAAGAAGCATGTCAAGATCTACAAATCAAATTGATTGGATAGGTAAACAAGAATAAACAAAGAAATTGAAGAAAGTAGGTATAATTTGCCACTTACTATGGAGAATATGGCAAAAAAAAAAAAAAAAACAAGAACGAGTCTTCAGGCTAATAATTAACGTTGGAAATAGAAAGGATATAAAGTTTGAAGAGAAGTTACTTGTCAAAATTGTCTGGTGCTGTGTCAATCAATGATCAGGGAAAATGTTTTTTTTTTAATTACAATACTTAATATTATTTAAGTATTAAAATTTCATAATTTTTTTTTTACTATATTAATTTCGTTTTATATTTTAACGAACTGTATACTTAAATATATACGCATCCTCGTTATAATTATATTACATTACTCTATTCTTTAATTATTATGTTTTTTGATAGTGTACTTAATTTAGTCTTTCGTTTTCTTGAGTTTTCGTTTTCATGGGTAGTTATAAATAGGTGGGTGCAAACTTGTACAAGTATAATCCTTGCAAATGATTGTAAACAACCGTCGTCCAAACAAAATAAAAATAAAAAAATAAACAATTATGATGCAACTGATAATTTTGATAATCCAGAATAACAATAACAAATTGACAATAATAATAGTTGAGACCCAAATGATTTTTAACGGTTTTACAGATAACATATTATTGTTTCCACTAATTTTTTTTATTATTCAAAAACTATATGTCTACTTACTTTGGAGAATATGGCAAAAACAGAAACAAGAACGAGTCTTCAGGCTAATAATTAACATTGGAAATAGAAAGGATATAAAGTGAAGTTACTCGTCAAAATTGTCTGGTGCTGTGTCCATCAGTGCTCAGGGAAAATGCTTTTTTTTTTAAAATTATAATACTCATTATTATTTAGGTGTTAAAATTTTATAATATTTTTATTATATTAATTTTATTTTATATTTTAATTATATACTTAAATATATATTCATGTTTACTAGTGTTATATAACATTATTCTATTTTTTTATAGTGTTATTTGTGTCTTTCGTTTTCTTAGGTAGTTATATATAGGTGGGTGAAAACTTGTACAAGTTTAATCCTTAAAAATAATCGTAAACAACTGTCCTCCAAAAAAAAAAAAAAATACATTCCATAATGACAATAATAATGGTTGAGACCCAAATAATTTTTAACGGTTTTACAGATAACATATTATTGTTTCCACTAATTTTTTTGTTCAGTCATGTTATTATACAAATGTGAAAATATAGGAAATTATTTTACATATTTCAACTAAAATTGAACCTTTATTTAACCACACTTAAAAATAAAATACATAATTTATAAATATTTACGAGTCCTACCTGATTGAATAACGGGACACATGTTTGATAGCGAATACAAAATTGGTACATTAGTGGAGTTCACGTCCCACACTTACAACAAATATAATTACTCCAAATTATCATTTATATCTACATTTGTTTTTCCTTATAAACGCTATGACAAAATAACAAAAATATGGGGGATGATTATGAGTTTATGAATATTAAAAATGATATTCTTCCTGGGCCCGATAAGTATAGTGATTAGATTAGATTTGATTGATTATAATGTAATTTCTGTATTTTATTTAACGAAACTTGAATATTGTGTTAGAAACAATAAAAAATTTAAAGATTTGAATGGTAAGAATAGCTTTATTCTTATGAATTAGATTCAATATGTATAGAGATTTTCTAAGTTATTTGAGATAGTCATTCATCAATCAACCGGACCACTAAATCCTAAGTGTGACTTATGAGGGACATTAACAGCAAAGTAGCTGTTAATTGTGTGTAATTTGCATAAACATATATCGAGCTCAATGAGGAGAATAGTTGTGTATAACATTTTTTGCTTCTTACTTTTCCATGTAACCAAATTACCTCCCACAAAGATGAAATAACCCGATATTGACTTTCTATCTGTAATATTTCCTGCCCAATCTACATATGTGAAGCCACAAACTTCAAGATTATTGTTATGTTTAGAGAACATTACTCCTCTTCTTGGAGCCGATTTCAAATACCTTAAAATTCTCAAAATTGCATTCATGTGGTTCTCATTTGGATTATGCATAAACTGACTCAACACACTTACTGCATATGCAACATTTGGTCTAGTATGAGCCAAGTAAATCAAACGTCCAACCAATCTTTGATAGTGAGCTCGATCAGTTGGTATTTGATCTGAATACTCTGCTAAACAATGGTTTTGCTCAATAGGAGTGTCAATATGTTTGCAATCCAACATACCTGTCTCTGTTAGCAGATCAATAATGTACTTCCTCTGACACAGATATATTCCTTATCTTCCTCTGGTTACCTCAATTCTTAAGAAGTAATTTAGTTCACCTAAGTCCTTCATCTCGAATTCAGAGGCTAGTTGTCTTTGTTATTTATCCATCTCAATAGTATCATCACCAGTGATTATCATATCATCAACATAAATGATTAGGGATGTTACCTTCCCTCGTTGATGTTTGAGAAATAGAGTGTGGTTTGAATTACTCTATTTGTAACCAACCTTCTACATGAACTATGAAAACCTTCCAAACTAGGCTCGAGGGGATTGCTTGAGACCATACAAAGACTTCCTCAATTTGCATACAAAATTACCAGGAGAATCAACTACATACCCAGGTGGAAGACTCATATACACCTCATCGGCTAATTCTCCATGAAGAAATGCATTCTTGACATCAAACTACTGAAGTGGCTAGTTTAGGTTAGCGACAAGTGAGAGCAGAACCCGAATAGTGTTCATTTTGGCAACAAGAGCAAAAGTCTCATCGTAGTCTACATCATACGTTTAAGTAAACCCTTTTGCTACAAGACGAGTTTTATACCGATTTATAAATCCATCACCATTATGTTTTACAGTAAACACGCATCGAAAACCAACTGCCTTTTTTTCTTGTGATAGTGGCATAAGTTGCCAAGTATCGTTCTTCTGTAATGCCTTTATCTCTTCAGTCATTGCCTTTCTCCATATTGGATCTCCCAACGCATCCTGCACTTTGTTAGGTACTGATACACCAGATATTTGATTCAAAAATGATCTATATGACTTAGATAATATTTTAGTGGACATGTAATTGGCTATTGGGTATTTTGATTTTGCATAAATATTTGGTTCATACCTTTTGGCTGGTTGACCTCGAGTAGACCTATTTGGTAACACATACTATCCAATATTAGACTCAATGCTATTAGTATCAGTGGGTAAGAGTAATGCCTGAGGGAACAATTGTGTCTTCAACTTGATTTGTTGTAAGCAAATTTGGTGCTTGAATACTTGGAGCATCTGCTTCTTCGATGACTCGATTCAATGGATTAGGAATCTCATCTGGTCTCATTGAAACATCAGTTGGTGATTCTTCTAATTCCTCTCCCTCACCATGATACAATTCTTCAAAATATGTATTCTCCCTCTGACGAGCAGTATCAGGTGAGGAAAAATAACTCATATCCTCAAAGAAGGTAACATTTATAGTGACATAATACTTTCTGATTGGTGGATGGAAGCACTTGTACCCTTTCTAATAACTTCTATTAAGCTAGAAACACACATTTAATTGCACGGGCATCTAATTTAGACCTTTGATTATTAGGAACATGTACAAAGGCAACACAACCAAATACATGGGCAGGAAGATTAGGGAAGGATGACAAGGAGACATAAGATGCAAGAATCTGAAAAAGGGATTTTTTTCGTTAAGGACACTAGACAGGATATGATTGATGAGATGGGCAGAAGCTTGGACAACATCACCCCAAAGATATTTTGGCATGTAAGCACTAAATAGGAGTGCACGAATCATATCAAGTAAATGACAATTTTTTTTCTTTCAGACACTCCATTTTGTTCCGGTGTTTGCAGACAAGTAATTTGGTGAATAATCTCATGTGTTTTGAAAAAATCTTGAAAAACATGATTAACATATTCTCCCTCATTGTTAAAATGGAGGATCCGAATGATGCCATTGTATTGTGTTTGAACGAAGGTGTGAAAATTTTGAAAAACTAAAGAAAAAAAATCATCTTTTGTTCTAAGAAGATAAATCCACAATAACCTTGTACAATCATCAATAAACGAAAAAATATATCTCATACCCGATATAGTGAGCTCTTTAGATGGTCCTCAAACATAAAAATGAATTAATTCAAAAGGAATAGTACTTTTATTAGAAATACTAGGAGAATAATTAATACGATGGCTTTTGGCCAAAACACAAGTCTCACAATGTAAAAAAGTCTCACTAACACCAATAAATAAAGTGGGCATGATTTTTCCATAAGACTAAAAGAATGATGCCCTAAACGGCGATGCCACAACCAAATTTCACTTATCTTATCAGAACTAGAAGTCAATGTAGTGCGTGCCCGTGCTCCTGGTTTCTCCCCTACGTAGTTCTGATCCAAATGGAACAATCTATCCCTTAGATACCCTCGACCAATTATTTCCCTGGTAAGAAGATCCTGAAAAATCACATACATAGGATAAAAGGTTATAGAATATTTAGACTTAATATTCAACTGTGGGATAGATATTAAGTGATGAGATAAGTCAGGTACATATAAAACATTATGGAGTTGTAAAGATGGAGTGATATGAACTGACCATTTTCCTAAGACAGGAAAAGTCTCACCGTTAGCGTTCGTAACATAAGACAATGGTGGGGAAGATAACTCATTAAAATAAAATTTATCATAAGTCATATGATCAGATGCACCAGAATCAATAATCCAAGTATTAGACCCAACCGAGTGAGAAACATTTAAGGTTATACCAATCTTACCATGACCAACTATTGAAGCTATAGGGATACCTCCACATTCCATAGGATGATCATGTCCAGTTACTCCACAGTAGTCTGGTTCTTGGACAATTTGCACTGTAACTACTTTTGCTTTATAACGATGATGTTGTTGTTTGGCTCCATAGTAGTCTGTTTTGGATTGCAAGTGTGGATACAGTTTCCAACAAGTCTCAGGAAGATGCCCCCATTCATTTCAATAAGAGTAGTAAGAATTAGGGCAATTGGTAAAGCCTGATAGAGGTCCCTACTGATGAAATGAAATTGAATTTTGCTGCTGGAGAAAATATGCCTTTGATTTGGCTTGAATGGCTAGGCTTGATACCTCAACTTGTGCCTGATGAAGACTTTCATGCTGAGATTCATCTTTATGGATGTATGTAAAGGCGGTAGTCAAGCTTGGAGGTTCTAACATTCGAAGCAATTCGCCTTTAGCACTATTATGTTTTGTATCAAGACCTCTTAAAAAAGCATGTACTCGTTCAAGCTTCTTCTTCTTCTCGTACCATAGAAGGTCTTCTTGATTTTTAATTTTGCACGGGCGTTTTTGGTCAATTTCAGCCCATATATTTTTCAGCTTGGTAAAAAACAGAGATATTGGTTGCCCATTTTGCTACATCCCAGCAACTTTGCACATAAGTTTATGAACTTGAATAAAGTCAGACTCATTTGTATAAATATCACTTAAGGTATTCCATATGGCCTCAGTAGTTTCACATTCCTCCACCATTTGTAATATAACATTAATGATGACTCTAAATAGAATTTACATTACAAAGCCATCATCATCTTCCCACCTGCTTCTACATCATCTTGACTAGGAGCCCTGATTGATCCATATACATGTCCCATCTTATGCATACCACGAAGATAAATAGACATAACTTTTTTCCATGTTTGAAAATTAGTACCATTAAGTTTAGTATCCCTGAAAGAACCAATTTCTGAACTCTTAACAGAAACTTCAAATTTTGGAACTTCATTAATTCTGGAAACCTAATGTTGTCTTGAATCTTCCATTGAAATAATAATAATATATATATATATATATATATATTGTGCAGTAGAATAAAAATTTTGGATTTTTTTAGCCGGACTTGACTGTGGATTGGGCTGGTAAGTAGGCTGTCTAATTATTGAGTGGGCTGATGGGCTTGGACTAGGGCAGAGCTGAAAAAATGAAAGCTGAAAAAACTAAAAAAAAGAACTACAGTGAAAGCTGAGTAAATATTATTCACAAAAGAACACAGAGTAGTGCGGGAGCTGGTGGCGTGGGGCTGGAGCTGGTTACGCGGACGACGCGGGGTTGGAGTTGGTGCGCGGATGGCGCAGGGTTAGAATTGGATGGTGCGAGATAGACGACGCGGGCTGAACGGTACGAGTTGGACGATAGATCTACAATGGATGGACAGATCTACAACGGCGACGCAAATTGGACAGTGCGAGAAGATTAACGGCACTGCATAAAAATACTAACGACGACGTTACTGCTAACGGCGGCACTACTGCTCGAGAACTGGTAAAAATAATTTTTTTTCTTTTCTTTCCTGCTCTGATACCAAATTGAATATACTGAAAATATATTTACAATGCAATTCCATGAGTGATAATACAAATATAAATACAAAAAAGAAGAATATGTTTTTTAAGAAAGATATATTAGTTGCATACAACTAATATACCATTAATGATGTTTATTAACTATTGTATTGTCGTGAATTATTATGGTTCTTGTACTTAATTGTGTCCCTATTTCTAAATGCTGGAAGTGTGATAAGATGATTTCGCCCCAAAACAAGTGGGAGATGCTCTCTAAAGTCTGGTTAGAGTTAAAAAGATAAGAAAAATGCTTATGGTGATAATGCAGATTGCAGAGTCAATCTCTTCTTAAGTTAGTAGATGGTTTTGGAAAAAAGTTGGGGCATCTTCGTCTCCCTAGTAAGATCAAAGTTTTGTTTTTATCAGGTGGGAAGCTCTTAAGAATTCTTTGCATGTACAGAGTGTTAAGATATATAAAATATATCTTATATAAGATATTGTACTTCATTTCTATACTTATATATTTATTATTGTACTTTATTTGTACTACTATATATCTGTATTATCAGAGAAATACAATAATACATATGTTACAACCTTATAAATAGAGTGCCCTATGTACATTCTAGATACACACTTACAATAGTATTAATACAATAAATCAATATTTTTTTTATTATCTCTATATTGTTAACATGGTAACAAAGTTTCTCATATACCACTAGAAATTCTATCAAAATTTTGTCTTTGTTCATCACAATAAACTAATATCATCATAAAGCTTCTGCTCTTACAAAATATCATTTATATTAATACAATCAAAGCCAAAATATCATCATCAGACTCGTCTCATCCAGAAAATTCCAACGCCACCAAATCACCCCAAAATAACATCTCACGTGTCGCCCAAAGGATCTATTCCTAGAAACCACGTGCCAACCAACTTGCAGGCCCAAACTGTTCCATAACCCATACCTAACCCACAAACTAGTAGAGCCCGACATGCGCTTCAGTAGCCTATGACCCGCGCTCCAACTACACCCAGACCCAATCCACAAAAATTGGTTCAACACCTTTTTGATCGGTTCTCCACCGGTTCAACACCTTTTTGATCGATTCTCCACCGGTTATAAGCTTGTTTTTGACTCCTCTTTCCATTTTAAGGTTATTTTTGACCTATCTAAACTCCTTTCATACCATTCCCTTATATTTCCTCTATTATTCCTTTAAAATTGACCAAAATGATATCCTCAAACCAATCTTTACCACATTTAATGATACTAACTACCTAGCCTGGGCACAAGCAACGAATTTTTTTTTGAAAGGATGCAAGCTATGATGTCTCATAGCCGGTGATATCTCAAGTCCCATAAAAGAAACCATTGAAACCGACTCTCTATTTGTTGATTGTCTTAAAGATTGGGAGATTAAACATTATCAAATAATTACTTGGTTCCGCAACACCACTCTACCCTCAATCCATGATAAATTTGGGCATTTTGACATTGCCAAAAAGTTTGAAAATTTCTTGATACTCAATTCACTACCACAGATCTGGCCAATCAATATCAACTTTTGACGGATCTTCATACCAAATGTTAGAGGTCTGTTCAAATGATTAACCAAATTCTTTCTAAGATGCATGTTATTTGGGATCAACTCGCTCTCTATGAACCAACCTAGACAAACAAAATTGATGTTGAGATGTTTGCAATTAACGTAATCGCCGACATTTTTTTTTCCGCATGGATTTCCATAATCCGTTTGAACCCGTTCATGCTTCCTTACTTCATGACACTTCTTTTTTGTCCTTAGATGTTGTTGTGACTAAGATTTGTTATGAAGAAATTTGGACTGAGGTTTTCAAAGTTCATACTACAGATTATGTTCTTACTACTCCCTTTTTATCACCTTAAAAGAGGTTTTAAAGAAGGCTCCAAACAGCAAGGCTGTACCTACATCCACAACACCAATCATGCAATTTTCATGTGTCACATGCACATATGTTAATTTTTCCATAAGAAGGGTCCATGACATTTTCAAAAAGATTTCTCTCGAAATCCCTATCAAAATACTTTAGGTAAAACTAGTAACTCGTCTATCACTGTTGTTATTTATGAGAGTAATCATGATAAATTTACCTTATCTACTCAAGAACTTCAAAGGTCTTCTTAAACATGTCTTCTCAAAATCTAGTAATCCTCCCCTACTGTCTTGTCGCTCACATCAGGTAAATCTTCATGGTATTTTGATTCTGTTTGTTGTATCCATATGACTCATAATACTCACATCTTATCTCCCACATAATCTTACATCTCAAAACCTTTAATTCAAACTACTAATGGTTCACATATGCATGTTAATGATATAGGTCAAGTTTCCACACCTTCTTTATCACTTTATGACACCTTTCATATTCCCAACCTTACTTTGAATCTTATCTCTGTTGGTTAATTATGTGAACTTGGTCTTACTATTACCTTTTTCTCTTTTGGTTGTCATGTGCAGGATCCATAAACAGGGCAGACCCTTGAGATAAGCTGTAAAATTGGACGACTATTTGAACTGATCAACCTTCATCTACCTAATTCTCCTCATCCTTCTATTATTGCTTTTACTACTCTTATCAACCTATGACATGCTCGTCTAGGTCATATGTCTATAAGACGTCTTCATTCCTTAGCATTTTTTGGTAAATTAGGATATGTTTCTACTTTTAATAATGTAAACTATTTGTCTTATCAATTGATAAAACAACCTACTTTATGTTTTAATAAAAGTGATTCTACTTCTATCTCTCCTTTTAAATTAATTCACCCTTATGTTTGGGGTCCATTCTCACATCCTATTATAGGGGGATGTGTATGTTTTATCATTTTTATTGATGATTATTCAAGATTCACATGAATTTTTCTCATGAAACATAGATCTAAATTACCCAAAATTTATTATGATTTTGCCCAAATAGTTAAAACCCAAATTTCTCAATCTATCAAAGTTCTTAGAGCTGATAATACTATGGAATATAAAGAAACAAATATTTTAAATTTTCTTCGACAAAATGGCACACTTTCTCAATACTCTTGTCCTCACACATCTCAACAAAATGGAAGAATTAAGTGAAAATACATACATATTCTTAATATTGTTCGTACTCTCCTCATTTCTAGTTCTTGTCTTGAACGCTTTTGGGGTGAAGTAGCCCTTACGACTGTTTATACCATCAATGTTGTTCCAATGCCTATTGTTCATAATCAATCTCTTTATGAGTGTCTCTATAATACTCTTTCATCTTATGAACTGCTCTAAGTGTTTGGTTGTTTTTGTTTTGTTTTTCCTCATCCTCATGAATACAATAAATTAGAACCTCATGCTCGTCTTTGTTGTTTCTTAGGGTATGGAATAGAACACAAAGACTATTGTTGTTGGAACCCTTTCTCATAACTATTGTGCATCTCTCATTATGTCGTCTTTTGTAAACATAAAATGTTTTTCTTTCTTTCCCAATTTCATGTCTCATCTCTTACCTCACTCTTATTTTTTAATAACACAACTATTGATCTATTTCCTTCTGACATTGCTTTATTACCCTTTCAACCGTCTACTATAGCCTTTTCTTGATGTATTTGCTCATTATATTGATTCTACCATTATAACATACTTTGAAGATAATAAATTAGTTTTTCTTTTATTATCTCTCTATATTATTAACATAGATCATTTTAAAAAGAAGGTAAATATGTATGTTTTTTTAAAGAATTTGCATATTTAATCCACATAGAAATTGGGTGATAGAAAGAAAAAGAAAAACCAATATAGGCAGTTAAACGAGACATTTCCTTTTAAAGCTTCTATGAAATCCTAAACCTTACAAAACAATTGTAACGGTGTCAATTGTTTTGGTTTAGTTATGTTTATGATATTAATTGTGTTGTGTCAGACTACATGTAGTCACGGTAAAGCCTAAATTAGACTTAAGCCCCGATTAATACTTTATTTAAAATAATTTATTAACTTCTAACCTATATATAAATCACTTTATTTTCAATAAAATTTAAAAATAGTTATTAAAAAATTATACTTAAAGTTACTTTAGTTTCACAAATTAAATATATTGATAACTTTACTTTAAATTGATACATTTTAATCACCTTATTTTTACATATGTTAATAATTTAATAATATTATATAAATTTTGATAATTTTAACTTTTCAAAGCTAGTAATGTCCTCGTTAATAAGATTCAATTTAATTCAATTAAGTTTTTTTAAAAATAAATCCTAAAAAAATTGGAAAGAAATAACTAAATCGTCAAAAATATAACAGTATTATTACTACGTATAATAATTTTTTAAAAATGTGACTAATGTATTCAATTTATGAAAATAAAATCCCCAAAGTGTCATACTATTATTTCATTTGGTAGGAAACAATTATAACTTTTTTTTTGTAATATTTAAGAATTAAGAAGTGATTACTTCTTTTATACAACAAAACTACTTTTAACGTAGAATAATTTGATATATTTTTATTTTATTGATTTAATTATTTCTGTTGAAGGAATAAAATATAAAAAAAATTCAAAAATAAAATAAAATCATACAACTAGAAATAATACTTAAATTTTAAAATTATAACATGTTAAAATGAATTATATGTTGTTTAACTAATCTATAAATTTAATATTTAATATTTAAACGATATAAAAAAACAAGCTAATAATACCACATTGTTAAGAAATATCCGCCTACAGGCAAGGAACTATTTCTATCGAGATCCAAGTAACGTTTTTTTTTTATAGTTTTTCTCGATTACAAAGAACACATTCTCGTTAGTTGTCGCACTTTTTTCAATTTATGTTTTTCTCGATTTTTCCCTCCAAATTTCTGGATAAATTCCATATTTAATTATCTTGACACCTAAATTTCTGGAGCATTAAATCCAACTCATCGCCATATCATCTCCTTTTGATTTGCTTCGCTCCCTGCTTACATGGGGTCATCTTCTGTGTTCCGATCTTTTAACTGTATCTCTCTTTCTCTCTTATTTAACTAACTATACATGCTTATGTTTCTGTATTTATGTGCGTCTACAATTGTGGTTAAGTTGCTGTATAGGTTGTGGATTTGAGCTTTTTGTTTCCTTGCCCGTTTCATGTTAAGAGAGCAGGGGGATACAATACAAGTCCGCTATATTTAACAGAAAGTTTCAGCATCTTTGCCCTCAATGGAACTTTCTTAGGATTTACTTACAGTTTTCGTAAATTGCATCAAGCAAGTTAATGTTTTCTAATTTTTTATTAAAATAATAAAATAACTGTTTGCAGTATAATCTTTATGTTGGGAAAATTGGGTATATTTTCCCTATTCTAAATAGTAACTATTCACTTATGATTTAAATAAATAAAACTCAAACTAACCCGATAAAATAATGCTATTGGAAATATAATGCTAAAATAAACTAAAACATATATTGAAACAAAAATATTAAAGCAGAAAAATAATAACACCAGAAATTTAACGAGATTCGGTATAAATGTTACCTAGGTCCTCGGGCGTCGTTGACCACTTCTACTATCTCCAATTAGATGAACTCTAAAATTATAACTAATTGGACAAAATTGAGCTAATCAATTACCCTTACAAAAAAGAGGAAGATTTACAAATTTTTGAATGTTTACAAATGGTGAAGGAGAGCTTTATTTATAGCTCTAAATCCAACACTCATCTTCATTCCTAACCAATGTGAGATTTTTCAAATTTGCTCACTAAGGAGCAATATATAACACTTTCAAATAAAATTATTTTTCCATTACTGGTATAAGAGAACAAGCTCTTCTATTTCAGTTCGAAAACCAACAGTTAAAAAATATTGCTCAGCACCATCGCAATGCATAGATAGTAGATATCTCTATGTTCTGGTTATAATTTTAGTTGTTATAATTGTTTTGTTTGATATTAACTTGCTTCATTCTACTTGTGTTATACCACCCTTATTACTTAAATTTTCAGGCATTGGTGCAAGAGGTCCGCAATGAAACAGAGGTTGCTAAATTGAAATGAAAGATAATCTTCCAGATCACATCAAGGAGATTTTTCTTTTTCATTATATACTCTTGTTTCATTATTAGTACAAAGTGTTTGCTTCCGATGAGAAATTAGGAAGACACTCTTAAGAAACAGAATTTAAGAAATTACGATAAAAAATATAGATTCATGAAACAAATAATCTTAATTAAAATGTATTATGTGCAGAACTAATACACTAAGAATTAACACATATGAATTGATATCGTAAAAAAAGGGTATCACACTTACATAAAGCTGAGTCACGAGTGACGATAATATAAACGGTTGAACGATGAGGTACAAACTGAGGAAAATGAAAAGAAAAAAAATAAAGAGAAAAAGAAAAAGATAGGGAAAAGGAACTGTTGTAAGTCGAGCGAAAAACTGGAAAGAAAGAGCTGTTTGAGGAGGTTGTCAACAATGTATTGAGGCACGATGTTGCTCGGTGAGAGGGATGAACAACACGAACTCAAAATGTCAGGAATGATTTAGGAAAAAGATTGAATCAGATCAAGGGGGCAACTGGCAGAATTAATATATTATATATATATTAATTCAAAAGTATATAAGATAAAAAATTTGATATATATATATATATATATTATAAAAGAAATAAAATACATTAAATTAAATTAATAATAGAAAAAATTAAAAAAATTGTAAAGTATTTTTTTTATTTCTTTTAAATGAATGACATATAGTATATTATTTCATTTTGGTTTTAAAAATATTGAAAAATCTATTATTTTAATTATAATCGCAGTTATTTAATACTCGTGGTTATATAAATTTGTTTATATATATTTAAATATTTTTTATAATTTTAACTTATAACCACGATTATTGATAAAGCTGATGTTATATGTATACACTATGGTCTTGTTTTAACAAACATTGAGGTTAAAATCGGGAGACCAAAGATATATATTATAGAAGCATGTGTCATAATGGAAGGATAAGGTATTCCATATACATTCCCATTAGACTTGGCATGTAAATGAAACATATAGGAGACGATAAAGATACGTGTCAAATGAATTGATATTTCATCAAAATATAATGAGACGTTAAAAAATATATTTAAAAACCTTAAAAGTGTCTGGTACGTGGAGCTTATACATGTGGAAGTAGTTAAATCATAAAGGAATTTAGAAATTGACCTTGTTTGATTCTGATGGGTATTTTGGATTTTCTAAAACTATTTTGCTAGTTAACAGTTTATGGGTGCTTTGTGTCGTTAATACTGGAGCTGATAAGTCATGTGTATCTCGAGCCATTCATAGTTGTCTTTTTAGGTAAATCTGCCATCATAAACACTTGCTTGATATATTTGAAATTTACATTGCTATTGTTAGGTATTTTATGTGTAAAGGGATGCATAACCTTGACGACTTTGATCACCTCAATTGTATTGAACACTTCATGTATTGCGACCTAACACTAATGAACAATATATCATTTCATTTCTTTTGAAGTACTATACACCTAATGACACGACCATAAGTAGACACAGAGGATCAACAACCTGGTGGCGTCCAACGTTTCTACTCCACATTTGTGCAAGGGGTGCGTAACCTAGTGATCTAATCATTGGAATATCAACCTAATCTTAATAATTTGATTTAAATTATAAAATATCATATTTAGTTTGACTTTAAAATCTTGAACAGAGTACCTCTTAATGTAACATTAACATCTAACTCTTGTGTGTTAATATATGTCATACTAATGAGATAAATAAAGAATCTAAATATTAACTTCTCACTAACATCTTACTAAAATTCCGAACACACTGGCATCTCTCTGCTACTATATTACTATACTGGTTGTTAACTAAGGTAAATTGTGGTATTGGCTGCATGCATCTTCTCTTATTGGACCATCGTATGCTTTTTTGCGATAGGTGGGAGACTTTGCAATGCATTTGAAGCGAAATGTTGAAGCTGCTAAAAAGCCCATGTCTAACATCTCACCAATGATACCATCTTACATTCCAACTGAATCCATGGTTGAAACAGCTCTTGCTTTCCCACCAGCCTCACTACCAAAATCTACTCTTGATAGTACCAACCCATTTAAAAATAGTCCTTTGGAAAAGTCATCAAAGTTAGCAGCCTTGGAGGCTTCTAGGTCAAGTGCACATGTTCTTGTATCTTTTCTGGCGGTATGATGAACCTTTTTCATACTTTTCCTTCTCTCGCAACAGTGTTTAAAACAAAGCATCTTCAATCACATTTTACCATGTTGGCTAATTTCAAAGTGAGAGAACTGTGAAAGGAAAGAAATAAGCACCTATATGTACAGAGATACCTTCTTAAATTAAAATATGTATTGAAAGGCATAATGTTAGCAGTTTGATGCCATGTGGTCTTACCTTCGAATTTTAATGAAATTTAATGTACTTGAACTTTTGAAGTTGATTACAAAATGGAGCATTCCATTTCCTTGAGTTTTTTTTCTATATCAAGGCATTTGACATATGGTATAAAAATATTGATATTAGTTTATGTTCAATTGTTCTATAAATAGGTCAAGGTAATTAATATCAATACGAAATGTCATAATTTTTTAATATCTTTCTTTCTTATTAGGGCTCATGTTTCTATTGATATTTTATCAATACTTGATTTGTTCGTTTTTTACTCTCAACGGTTTTTTTCATGATGTGTTAAGTTGTCAGATGTTTGGGGAGAAGTTTTAAATTTCCTTCTCGATGAAGGAAGTAAATATGTATGATGATATTCATGACAAATTAGTGTTTAGAATACATAAATCATATTTCCTAACAAAGTCATTTGACAAAGTGTAGTAACTAATCAATAAATAGATTCTGATCGAGGTTTTATGTCTAGGCAAATTATCATAAAACATACAATAAGGTTTAGACATGATCAAATTAAAGTTACTTCAATGTAATTTGACATAAATGTCTTTCTAAAACAAAATATTGACCCACATAAACATTGTAAATTGGTACCTTCTTTTTACTCTATTAATTTGTTACTCCTTGGACACATTATGCACTACTAATTGACTTTTAGAAAAGGTTTTTTTTTGTGATTTGTGGTAGTACTATGTATAACACACATGATTTGGTTGTATTACTTTGAAAATATCATAATAAGTGAACTTTTTATTAGTGAATGTCCATAATGGTCTTACTCTTTGATTCATTGTGCATGGTTTGCAAAGGTTGTTGGTTATGGAGACCCACTTATTACTGTCTGTAATCATTTTATAGTATCAATAGGTTATCTTTTTAATTATAATATCTCATATTATTTTAAAAGTTAAGTAATAATGTACTTATAAGAGATGAACACTATCTAAATGATATGACACATTTTGAAATTTTCTCTTTAAAAATAAAGTCATGAAATCATATTGAATTATCAAGTCATGATAGATATTGAATAAGTCTTGTAGCGAAGTTTACCCTTTTATTCAAATTTAAAAAGCAACATAAATTTCTTGTTATGGTATTTATTTTTGTTATTTTTCCTTTCATTTTTTTCTATTAACAATTTATCCAAATAAGGAGCCAAAATTTTCAATTAAAATTTGAAAAAAGGGTGTAAGTTCCTTTTTAGGTTTTAGGCGCCTTTTAGTTTCATTGTTTAAAACAATTATTTTGAAGCCTCTTTATTTATAAAAAATGTGTAAAAAAATGATAAATTTCATTCAATTTTTTGTTAAATGTAACGAAATAGCACATATGTACATGCATGCTTAGATTATTCTATAGATGTATATTTAATGAATTAATTTTTAATTAAAAATTACTCAATTTTTTAAAATTATTTTGATTAAACTTAAATTAATTTTTTATTATTTAATGTATTATTTTGTGTATTAAACAGTTAAAATTTGAAAGAAAATTTCTTAAAAGATTTGAGTAAAATTTTTAATATATATATATATATAATATATAATATTATATTTAATTAAAAATTTAAAATATTAAATTTGTTTTTGACAAATACTTTATCCACACAAAAGAAATTTAAAAGAAACTTTTTTATAAATAAAAATACTTAAAAAAAAAACTGAAATAACGTTTTTTTTATTTCCATAAATACAATAACTTAAAAAATATATATATTTTTAAGCCAGTTACTAAACTCTCTCTTTGTGAGATGACTTTTGTACTTAATTCAAACTTTCCTCATTGGATAGCTTTTTTGCAGGCAGTTAACTTACGTCTGAGCTGTCGACTAATCATCACTCAAATGTTCTGTGTGCGTGGCAGATAAGAATCTGCCCATTTATTTATTTATTTATTGTTTGAGCCACAAAGAATCTGCCGATGTTTGTGATGCCAAAATTCGGACTACGATTAGATTTTTGTCTAGTTTATTTACCGATAAGATGCTCATTACGAATTATGACGAAGATTATTTGAGGCTGCCAAAATTTAGCGTACACAAACTCACAAAAGCCAAAACATAAAATACCATTTCATTATGAAGAAGATAAAAAACAGGGGAACAAATATTTTTAACTGTGAAAGCTGCTATCTGAGCTTGGAGGCAGCAAATCACTGTCTCTCTTTCTCTAACCATCCGGTACTGACGACTTAACATTCTGGCCTCGAAATGAAGCCCAAAGCTCACAGAGGCTTCGTCACTGGCTCGCCTCTGTATATTACTTCTTCTACGTCCCGAACGTCACCATCAAACCAACATCGGCGGAGCCAATTTCTCAGGAGAATTCCCTCCGGGAAGCGCCAGCGAGTCATCCTATCAGTCGTTTGCCGCCGGAATCACTCCGAAAATTGTGGACGTCCTGAGAAACGGATCGATCATTCACTTGAAATTGAAGAGTATTCCGATGGAACTTACCAGAGTCAAGTCCATTCCAGGCGACGTGTACTTCTGGCGCCATCTTTAACTCTTGGCGCGTTGTTTCTACAATCGGCAGTGGCGTCTGGGGAGGACGCGCCGGCGCCAATGACAACCCCAACCCCTAATCCTACGCCCTCGCCTGCGCCGGTTAAGGAAATTGTTGTGGAGAAGATTGAGGATGTTATAACTTCGAGGATTTACGATGCCACGGTGATTGGAGAACCATTGGCGGTGGGGAAGGACAAGGCTAAGGTGTGGGAGAAGCTAATGAATGCACGGATTGTGTATTTAGGGGAAGCAGAACAAGTTCCGATTCATGATGACAAGGAATTAGAGCTTGAAATTGTTAAGAATTTGAAGAGAAGGCTTGAGGATATTGACCGTCCTTTATCTTTGGCTTTGGAAGCATTTCCTTCCAATCTGCAGGAACAGCTCAATCAGTATATGGATAAAAGGTTCCCTTTCTGCAAACCATTAATTACATCTTGCTCTCTTTCTATCTATGCATCTATTACATGATATATATTTCTAGCTTATCATGTGACCACTGAATTATGATGATTTGTAGTTGTAGAGGAACTCCCATAGACCATAGTAGATTGTGTCATAGAGCTTTTCATTTGAATATTTTAATTGGGGCCTTATGGATTGTTGACAGAGAATCACGTTTTTACAAGCTTAGTAAAATTTAGCCTAACAGGAAACTTCAATTTTCTGTTATTTAGCATAAGAGAACCACCCAAACATGTGTCTGTAATTGTTCATTAGTAGGCGCTTATTCTATATATAGAAGTTTAGGTTGAATGCCAATTGAACTAAGAGTATCTTTTTTCCCTGAATTGTTATCCTTGTACTAAATATTCAATAACATTTCTGTAAGCCTATCCTGATTTATGTGACATGATGACAGGATAGATGGAGAAGCCTTGAAATCTTATGCATCACATTGGACTCCTGAGCGCTGGCAGGAATATGAGCCCCTTCTTACTTATTGTCGTGATAATGGAGTTCGGCTTGTTGCTTGTGGAATTCCATTAAAGGTACTAAGTATAACATCCACACAAACATATCATCATAGAAGAGTGTTTTTTTTTTCTAACATGAAAACAAAGGGCAAAAAAGCATCTAACAGCTATCAAACATGCAACATTCTTGGTGTCTTGCATGATTCTTTCCCTCTACATTCAAATTTTACAATTTCTGTCTTTTGATGCAATCATGCATAGTAGCCATGGATCACAAAATAATGACCCCAAATGAATAGGTTTTGAGGACTGTCCAAGCAGAAGGCATCCGTGGACTTTCTAAGGAAGATCGCAAAATGTAAAGTCCTCCAGCTGGTTCGGGTTTTATATCAGGATTCCCTTCTATCTCCCGCAGAACACCAGTTGACATGAATTTTTCTAATCAATCTGTTTCATTTGGTCCAAGCTCATATCTATCTGCCCAAGCGAGAGTAGTTGAGGAATATACTATCTCTCAAGTCATCTTGCAAGCTGTAGTGGGCGGAGGATCTACAGGTATGATAGTAGTGGTGACAGGTGCTAGCCATGTTATATATGGATCTAGAGGAACTGGACTGCCAGCAAGAATTTCAAACAAGATGCAAAAGAAAAATCAAGTGGTTATATTACTTGATCCTGAAAGACAACAAATAAGAAGGGAGGGAGAACTACCAGTGGCGGATTTCTTGTGGTATTCTGCTGCCAGATCCTGCAGTCGGAATTGCTTTGATCGTGCTGAAATTGCTAGAGTTATGAATGCAGCTGGCAGGAAGCGGGATGCCCTTCCTCAGGTTACCTTTTTTTACCATCTTCATGGAAACCCTTCTACTTCATCTCCTTGATTGACGCGATTATTGTGCTTCTATATGATGCAATTTGAAAAATATTACAATCTAATATGGAGATTTGAATTTTAATATTAATATGCATTTTCAATTCAGCAAATGAGCTTGGATCTTTAGGGTTGTTCAAACTTCAAATAGAGCTTGGTTACTTATTGAATCATGTTTAGATACACAAACATTTGGTTAATATTTTCCTTTAAAAGTTGTAGATGTAGGTATAGAGATGTTGTTTTCCTTAAATATCTGCAATTGTAATGGGTTTTGTGAGTGCTATGGTTTAATTTAGCACTGAACTTTTATTCTTTGCAACTTGTTTAGGGACAATGATGAAACCAAGTAACATGTTTTTACTGGTAGTTAGTTCAGTTTTCAAGATATAGTCTCCCAAATGATGTCTTTCTTATTTTCATAAAGTTAATAGGATGAAATATTTGCAGGATCTTCAGAATGGACTTGATCTTGGTTTGGTATCACCAGAGGTCTTACAGAACTTTTTTGATCTGGAAAAGTATCCCATTATTTCAGAACTCACTCATCGTTTCCAAGTAAGCTCAGATGTGAAGATTGGTATTATTAGTGCTTGATCATAAAAAAAAGTCTAAGGTTGTTTCATAGGAAAGCAACACATTTTGCATATTTGCATAATTACCCTTGTCTTTTATATCATGAGAGGGGAAATGTTGATGGTGAAGCATGGCTCATTTTAATGCAGGGTTTCAGGGAAAGATTGTTAGCAGATCCTAAATTCTTGCACAGATTGGCCATAGAGGAGACTATATCAATAACTACTACTCTTTTGGCACAGTATGAGAAGCGTAAAGAGAATTTTTTTGAGGAGCTTGATTATGTTATTACAGATTCATTGAGGGGGATTGTTGTTGATTTCTTCACAGTGTGGCTTCCAGCTCCGACTCTATCATTCCTTTCATATGCAGATGAGATAAATGCCCCAGACAGCATTGATGGTATAAAAGGTTTCCTTGGGGCCATTCCAGATAATGCATTTCAAAAGAATACTGTGGGAAGGGAGTGGAATCTCAATCTTAGACTTGCTTCAGTTCTTTTCGGTGGGTTGAAACTTTCTAGTGTTGGATTTATTTCCAGTATTGGGGCTGTTGCTTCCTCGAATGTTCTCTTTGCAATTCGTAAATTCTTAAATCCTGCACTTGCTATTGATCAACAAAATAAAAGATCTCCCTTACTTAAAACGGCAGTTGTCTATTCGTTCTTTCTTGGAACATCAGCCAACCTTCGCTATCAGGTAGAAAGAGCTTACAGAGCAATTTTATATTAATTTATAGATCTTCTTTGGAAATAATCTCTTGGAAATTTGTCAGTATTCTGTTATTGAAGCATTTGATTATCATAGTCCAAGCAATTGAATGATGGATATGGCTGAACATAGGAGGCATTGGAAACAATTCATCATCCTTTGAGTTAGTAAAGGCCTCACTCGATATACTGTAATATACTTGGGGAAGTTTTGGATCACATGTTTACTCAATAAATTATTTAAGTAGAGGGAATAGTTGTGTGAAAGGTTGCTCTAGTAACATGGAGTTGAATAATTAGAAGACATAGTCTGATTTAACAATTTCTTTCTTGTGTTTACCATATTGCAAGTATGATGAATGCCATACTGTCTAAATAATAATAGCCTATGTTATGGTTAGAAAAGGCTTAAAGATCTTAAAATGTCGAAGACTCGTATAAATCTTTACTCATGTCCTGATATTGGTTTCTCTATGCAGATTATTGCTGGAATTGTGGAACATCGGATTGCTGATGAATTTTCATCTCAAACATTTTTAGTAAACATGTTATCATTTGTTGTGCGTATAATCAACTCTTACTGGGGAACTCAGGTTAGACTCATCATATAGTTCTTTAGATTCCAGATACTTGCTTCGAGGTTTAAAGCAAGAGTCGAGACAAGCTGTTCTCACTCTTAGCCCATAAAAAGAAGAAAAAAGCACACTATGCTCATTTTATTATGTTGATTGGATCTCATTGGTGGTAATAGATAAATACTTTGAAAAAAGAAGTGGCTATTGCGAAGTCTGCAATGATTATACTGCACCATTGTCTATGCTAAGCTTTTGTAAATATCAGAAACAGTCACATGCAAACTTGATTTTTTTTTTCTTTTGCTTGCTACATAGACGATATTATCTGCAGTTAGAATTTGTTTCTTGCACTACATTATTGTGAATCTTGATCAAACCACTGCAGAGTCACTATAACGTGATTAGATTTTGTATTACTCAAATTTTGAATTTGTCTCTTCTGCAGCAATGGATTGATCTCGCACGCTTTACAGGATTACAAACTCGCAAGAGAGAATCACCCTCTTATGAATTGCCAGATTCTTCCAATCATACAGCTTTGGAGTGTAACAATATAGAAGAGACCAGTATAGATGAAATAAAAAATCCATGAGGTATTTATACTTTACCAAGTTCTAAATATTTATTTGATAGGGGGTTAATAGAACCCGTAAGAAAACAAGGAAATAGAGTTCAAGTTTTTTGATATATTATACGTCTTCAATGGCTCATATATTGTACAATGTAATTATTTCAATTTTGATGAAAAGGCAGGATTTAAGATTAACCACCTGCTGATATAATGTAATATTGATACCTAATGTGATCCTGGAGTTTCTTAAGCAAAGTTTAGGCTAAAATTATGTCATTAAAGGATGGGACGTTCTTTGAACTTTGGTACATATGAGGGTAATAATCCTAGTATAGGTAAACAATGTTGTAAAAGGCTATTTTAAGTCTCAAAGTGTTTTTCTTTAATAACGGCGTAAACTTCAAATATAACTTCTAAAGAAAACTTAAAAGATACAAATAATAATAGTTATGAATCTTATAACTATCAAAATAAAAATTAATTAAAAAGATTATGTAATACTCTATTAGAGGTGTAGTTCAAATGGTAGGTGCTTGTTATACATGCTAGAGACATGAAATTCCCTCTAATTAAATAATATATATTGTTCCATGTATAAATAAGAATTGACGACCCAAAAAAAAATCCAATTAAGAAACATTTTCTTTTTTGATGCTCTTAAAATAGGAAACATTCTTTCCTTGGAAAAAAAACCATGAACTTTTACCATTATGTTTGAGTAAATAACTAAAAGCTAATTAATATTCTATAGTTTTTAATTATAATATAAGTATTTTAAATTTTAAATATATTAATGCAGAAGAAATTGAACAAACATTGAAATTAACAAGAAAATTATCACTGCAGTATTGGAAGAATCAAAAATAACTTTTCACAATTTGATTTGTATGGTTTGAGTTTTTGATTTTTTTAACATCTTTTCTAAATTATTCAATTTTTATTTGTTTAATAAAATCTGGTGAGATTAAAAGAGCTAATTGCGATCCAATTTAAAAAAAAAATTGTAATTTTCTAAGATTGAAGCCTTAACTACCTCAAGGTTAAAATGTCTCGAGGCTTGCTTTTCACAACAAAAAAACGCAAGCCTCAAATTTCAACAGATGTTATAACGTTGATACTTTTTGTGTTGTCTCAAAAACTTTTTTTTCCAATACTATAGGTCAAACTATCATCCATTGCATTTTCTTTGTGCAAGTTGGTACATAAATACTATGATTCCAATGCCCAAAGGGACAAGTTTCCTTTCAGTAAATTGAATTTGTAAGGAGTTATGAAATCTTTGATTAAAGAAGTGAAAACACGTGTATTTCTTCAACTATGAGATGGAATTCTCTTTCGTCTAACACTTTCGTTGTTAGGATCCGATAATCTCACCTTTTCTATGTCATTCAAATGAATAATAATACTATTTACTATGATACCACGTCTTACTATATTATTACCTTTGTCTAATAAACGTTGAAAGAGTAATTTTATTAATAACTTTTAAAATGGTATCAAAAGAGTTTTTATTAATAACTTTTAAAACCAACATTTGTGTAGGTATTAAATGTGTAAAAACTTGGATTTTTTTATATCTTAAATTTTTATAAAAGTTGATTTTCAATAACTTATAACATGATATTAAAATTAGAGGTTATATTTAAGTTTTAATAATCTTAGTTATTGAATTGCAATTATTTAATATGCATAATACATAAAATTAATACTTGTAAGAGATTGATAAATATATAATTGACCTTATATCCCCTAATTTAAATATTTGTGAGAGTTAGTTTTTTGATAACTTGTAACATTTTTTGATTAAAAAAAGAAAAAAATAGCTTTTATAAAAAATTATCTATTTTTAATAAAATTCTAAACTAATTATCTTTATAATATAATGATAGTTTACAATAAGATGGCATAGAAAAAAGGGGGAGTTGGAACACTGACGATCTATGTGCCTTGTAATCGTTTATATAAAAATATAAATAAAATTCTACAAAACCTAGCTTTCAAAATGTAAACATGGTTTACATAAAGAAAACTATATTATACACAAATTAATTAAATATAATGTCCAAAGAGCTGTTATAGTCCCTTAGGTTAGTTATTTGGATCGATTTTATAGTTTATAAATATTGTTTTTTATCGTGTTGCTTGTATGATAAGAGTTGCATTACGAAATTAATTTTTGAATATTTTTTCAATTAAACTTATTATATAATTTGTATATGATTTTATTATTATGCATTAGTATTGTCATATTAATCATTATTCTCATCATTCAATAAACACAAGTTTACACTTAATTAAATAATAATATTTTATCAGATATATTAAATAATAATTTTTTTATTAAAATTTTACTTTCTATTTTTTATGGCTTCTTTTGTAATAACAAAAGGACAAAAAAAAATTCTTTTCTTTTCTAGAGACTAACTTCACTTGAGATCTAACGTAAAAGAGACGTTCATTTTTCCTAAATAATATAATTCTGGGAAGAAATGAAGGGAGGAAAAAGGAATCAACTTCTATTGACTCCAATACCTATCAATATTTCTGTCCTCTCCCCTGTTATAGACCATGTTGCTCTTGCAGCTTCATAATGTGGAACCTCGTTCTTTGTGGTAGACCAAGTTGGGGTCTGTGTTTCTAGCTACTATTTCTAGTTAAGATGGTGTGTTCATTTTCACAACTCTGACTGATTCAAACTGTTGTCAATTGCATTTTTCTTTATAAATTTCTGTAGAATTAGAACCCATGTTTGTTTCCTAGGATAATTTTATGTTGCATTTTTCTATTTATAATGAAATGAAAATATAAATATAGTTGCACCAACTAAAGAAGCAAAATTGCAGTGTCTACAAGTGTTTAACCCCCTCGGAAAATACACATTTTTCCAGCGTATAATTAATACAGAACACAAAATAATTACTTAATAGAAGATTGGAATTCCACTTTCTATTGCTTCTCTCTCGCCATTGAAGCTGAAGATCCATGATTGGTTTCGTACGGCTAAGAAGGATCGTAAGCTCGTTAATTTTATTAATGGACTTACTCTTCTGTCCAGGGGCTTGCTGTTTTACCAATCTTCTGAATAACTCTTACAACTTCATCTGTTGTAACATTTCCCGTTACAATGACCTTGCTCAGCTGTGTGTCAACATTGTATGTTTCAATATCTGCTGACCAATAACAACCAAATCCATTAAACCCATAAAAAACAAACAAACAAATGAAAGAAAAACTTGGGGTCTGTTTTCTTTTATTTGTTTAATTTTTTATTTTGCTGGTTTCAAGCAAAATTTACCTTGAATTTTCTTGATGGCTTTGAGAATCTTCTTGATGCACTCATCACAATGCAATCCCACCTTCAATTCAACCACCTAAACATTAAAACACGCACATACTCTGTCAATACAATTGATCTGGAATTAGATTTAGTTTTTTTTTTTTTTTGGGGTGGGGGGGGGGGGGGGGGGGGGGGGTGGGGGTGTTGTGATAGAAATCACTCACGTTGGCCATCCAAACTTGAGTGAAATAAAACTAAGAACACCTGACTTGTAAAGCTGAAAAGGTGCAATTTTGTGAACCTCTAAACCGCAAGAAGAAGACGAAGGGTTTTATTTTCTTTAACTTGGGTACAGTAAGAGCAACTCAAGTATAAATAGAGGAAAGTGGGTGTCGAGGAATTCGATTCCATACGTAATTGATGGGAAATTTCTTTTTAACTTTGAGTAAAGCTACTTTATTCTCGATTGACTTATAAAGAGCGCTAGGTTTTGCCGGCTCCGCATATAGTGTCGGTATATATATATCATTAGCCTGCTGGCTTTGATTGGAACAAAGGTGAAAACTCATTGGGTTGTGTACTTGTGTTATTCTTCAGTGAGGACCCAGATAATTGATTGATTGGGTAGCATTCGGTGCACATTTTTACGGTTTTATGTAACTCTTTTATATTGATTTATTTTAGGAAATAAATAAATATTTTTTTTATTAAGTTAATTTAAATTAAAATAACATAAATAGTTAAATCATTTATGCATTTAATTGCATTTTAAAGATGATTGAGACCGAAAAAGAGACTCATAATTGAAAAAAAAAAATCAAATATCATGGGAATGCATATATAAGTTGGTTTGAATTTAGATTAAAATTAAAATCAATTTAATATGTTCATATCTTAAAAAATATAACCAATTTAAACTAAAAATTTAAAAAATCGATGTAACATGAACAAATTCTAATGATTTGATTTGAATTGTATCAAGTAAAATATCCCTCCTCTTTTTCTAATAAATTTTATTTATTAATTTTTTTAAACTTTTACCCTATAATTTTTAATGTATTTATTGTTAATTTTATTATAATTTTAAAAGTTTTTGATGAACATTGGACAAATTAAGAAAAATTGAAAAGCTTGTCTATGGATATTATGGTCGTGGGTGAGAAGAGTTTGTCGTTGTCATAATGGAATAACTCGTGCATGGAAAAACTAAAATCCTAAGGAAGAATTTTATTATAATCTTTGTTTTTTAAATTTTTGTATTATAATTTTTAATGTTAATTTTATTATGATTTCTAACATTTATATTATAATTTTTAAAGCTTTTGATGAACATTCCACAAATTAACCAAAACTAAAAAGGTTGCATCGGATATTATGGCAGTAGGTGAGAACTAAAGAGTAGAAAGATAAAGATTAAACAAAGTTAATTATATGAAATTTATAAATATTAAATAAAATTAATGGATTAAATTGATTTTTTTTAGTTTACTTAATGAATTGAGAATCAAACCAATCAATTATTATTAGGTTATATAAAAAAAATTAATCTGAATCAATAAAACTTTAAAATCTATTCAATTAAATTAGATTAGATATATTACATTCAGTTATTTATAAGGAATATGTAAAATTCTTATCAAATACTAAAGGAAACGGACCCATGAGAAAAATAACAATATACTCAAATATTGGGTTGGACAGCAATTCAAAAAGAGACTCATAGTTGGCTACACCTTGATTACTATTTTATATCAATTATATTATATTATTTTGTTTTATTTTGTTTAAGCAGTGATTACTTTTTTAAAAAAAAAATTATACTAATTTTTATTTTATTAACATAAAATATTATATTTATCACTTAAAATAATTTCTACATTGAGTTACTAAAATTAATAATTTATGCTAGGAATGCACTTACCAGTTGATTTAATTGCTATGTTAACTTTCATATCCAATTTCTTTTGATGTCAAGATATCGTGTTGAAATTGAAAATCTAATAAAAACTTAAACACATAATATCATATTCTATAAAAAAAATTTGGGTAGTGGATATTGGCCTAACAAACCTATACTTTTTAGAAACATTTGAATGATAAAATATTAGGCAAAATTTTATATTATTTTAATATTTTTTGTTATAAAAATAATAATTAAAATTAAGCTTATCCGTACGAATGATGATCAAACTTTCACGAGATTTATACAAAAAAACATTTAAACTTTAAAATTGTATAATTGTATTAGACTTTTTTATACAACTCAAATTTATATATCAGTAAATGAGATATTCAAATGAATATTATGCCATTGAGTTACAAATAGTTGGTAATTTAGTTATACTTTATATTTTAAAAAATTTATTTGTAAGTTTCAAAATTTTAAATTACAAAATGAATATTTATATCATAGTTATAAATTTATGAATTTTTTTATAAAATCAATTACCAAATTTTTAAATTCCAAATGTATATTTATACGATAATTATAAATGTATGAATTTTTAAAAATTTAAAAATCTAAGTCTTAGATATTTAAGGATTTAAAAATTTGTATAATTCAATTGATAATTAAAACCCGATAGAAACGGGTTTAGTAATTTAGTAATAGTTTAGTAATATTATTATTGAATAAAATGTATATATTTAAAATTATATTATTAAATTAATACATGAGTAATATTTAAATTTGACAAAAGTTATAATAAGGGTTCAATTTTTTTTTAAATATAATTTATAAGAAAATAATTTTGTATTTATAAAAATATTTATTATTTTATGTCTTATAATCTCATATATTTTTGTTCGTTTTATTACAAAAACAATCATATGCGTTCTAGCGATCATGATCACCTCTACCATTCTTTTTATCTTACACTTACACAATCTTAATTTTCCACCTACCAATTATCATTCATTATTTGTTATAAAATAATTCAAAAATATAATTTTTATCATTGATATGGAATATCACAAGCTTATTTCCTATAATATTTTTTAACCCATTATTTTATTATTATTATCATGTGTTCAATTAAAATCATTTGATTGAGATAGTTGAAAATATGAATGTATTAATTAGAGAGAAAGAGATGATAAAAGTTATTGTGAGAGCTACAGAGTGTACTTCAAACGAGTTTATGATAACTTATCTATAATTTTAATAAAAAATACAACTTTAAATTATTTTATAATAAATATTAAAATTTGGTTGGTCGTTAATGGAATAAAGTGATATCAACGATACGATAAAAATGATAGTGTAGGTTGATGATAATTACTATAATGATATAAGAAGATTTTGTATTAAAATAAACAAGAACTAAGGAAAGAATACATAAAATAATAAATATTTTCATAAATATAATTTTTTTTTTTTATAAATTAAGTTTTTTTTTTCAAAATTAAATATATTTTGTTAAATGATGGACTATTAGTGTATTACTTATATAATATGGATTCAAATATGTATATTTTATTTAATGAAGGTATCACTAAAACACCAAATTCTAGAAAAATTATTTATTTTTTTAGAGTATGTGATGGTATAGTATTTTTAATGAATAAAATTTAAAATAAATAAATACTAAAATGATCTGTACCAAATATATGGATAGATAATAAACAACACCTCAACATAAATATATTATTACCAAAGAATCTTTAATATAATGGGATATAGATTCGTAATAAAATAAAATTATTGTAAATTTTTATTTTTATAAAAAAGATAAAAGTGTTAAAAATAAAGGTAATATTAATGCGAGATGGATATAATATTTTTTTAAGCATTTACCGTTGAAATACGACAAAAAAAAAGGTCATATGATTAGCCCACCGTTACGGAGAAAACTTTCCTTCCGATCAAATTTGAGAGATTGTACTATATTTTCCTATTTAAAAGTTTATTATCTTTCATAAAAAAATGATTATCTCAATAAAATATTTATTGTTGATAATATTTTTATTATTATTATAGAAGTATATAAAATATTAATTTTATTTTTAATATTACATATATTTCAATATTTTTATTATACATTAATAAATTATTTTTTTGATAATAATAAAATTAATATTTCTATCCTTTATTATTAATCATAATTTATTAGTTTAAAGCAAACAAATTACAAAGAATTGTTAAATTTTTTAAAAAATAATATTTTAAAAATTTATAATTATAAAAATAATATATTTTATATCTATTTTATATATTTTTACTATTTAAATGTTTTTATACATTATTTAAATTAAACTACAATAATTTAATTCATTCAATGATAATACTGTTCAATTAAATATTATCTAATATTATTGAAATGTTATTTCATTATTATAAATTTTAAAAATCTTATTTTTTTAATTTCTCTAATTTTTTTGGTTGAATATCATATTTTAATGGTGAAAAAGATATTACAAATCAAAATAAAAATTATAAGGGAGGGAGTAGTGTTGTTTTTCTTTTTTTAAGACGAAGTCTCAAAATTAAAAGTATAAAATTTAAAATAATTTTTAAATTTTTAGACTTAAATCCTTAAATTTTTTAATTATTCAATTTAATAATCAAATTTTTAAAACTTTACATATAGATATTAAAATTTTGATTTATAAATATGAATTTGAATATTCAAGTTAAAATATATATGTAAAATTTGAAAAATTTAGAGACTAAATTGTAGAATTTAAAAATTTTGGAATCTATATATAAAGTTTTAAAAATTTAAATACTAAATCATACATTTTAAAAAAATTAAAAATTTATATATAAATTTAATTAAAATTTAAAAATAAATTTAACAAATTAACTTAAAAATAAATAATAAACTATCCCATTTTTTTATTTTTTATTTGATATCATCTCGAAAATGATTTATACTTTCACTAAATAGTAATATATTTAAAGAAAAAAAAATATTACAGGTATTCTAGAAGTTTTTCTTAATATATTAAAGTGATCCCAAACTGTAAAATAATATCATCAGATCTACGTAAACAAAAATTGACTTTTAAAATGATCGGGTTTTTTTTTATATTAAATTACGATAAAAACATTTTTTTTTATAAAATGTTAATTAAACATATAAAAGATATCTACGCACAGACATTTTACAGTTGATTCAATTTTTAACCCTGTTTAAAATATTAAAATAAAAACAAACCTACTTTTTGGTAAATATAGGAATCAAGAGTATGATAGCTATGTTGAAGATATGTAAGATCATCTCTAAACCACCTTATGATAATGATATAACTTTTGTAATAAAGGTTGCTCTAAACTTTAAAGAGGTACTAAATATAGGATGATGAATATCATTGTATCAAAGTTAAATAGAATATTATTTACTTGATTTTTCATTATTCACGTATTATTTTTTTAATAAAAATTTAAAAAAAATATTGTTTTTATTAATGTTTCATTCTAATTATATATATTTGACTAAAATTTATTACAATTATATATTTTTTATTTAATAATATTATCTAATTTTTTATTATATAAATATTTTTGAATAACAATTAATTAATTCAATATAATAATTATGAAGTAATTAATTAAAAAATAAAAATAATATTTTAATTTATAAAAGAATATATTTTTTAATTTATATTTAATATCAGTGGGTTGAAAATGAAAAAAACATATAGTATAATTTTTATACCAAATTGGAGCAATGAGTAGAGATGTTGAAAGAATATCAATTCCAATAAACTTATAAAAGCTAAAAACAAAAAAAATTGTTAGAATTATTATGATTTATATATGGGTTAATTATTTATATAATTTTATTTTTATCTTATTAAAAAACTACGTTGTCTATCTTATAAAAAAAATTATTATACTTTTTATCTTGTAAAAATAAATGTATTTTTTAAAACTTAATATATATAAAAATATATATTTCATGCAATTAAGCTTAACTCTTTGAAGCCACACCATCAAACTAAACTAATTAAAAATGAGCAATACTATATGTTTATTATTTCAAAAATGAACTTAAAAGCGATCATCTTCTACGTTGTAAGTAGATGATTATAAGAATATAAGAGAGAGAGAGAGAGAATGTCTGTTGGTACCAACAGTGACAAATCAAGACGAAACACGTGTCCAAGAGCTTTCTAATTCGTTGTTTGGTTTCGGGCTTTCTCCTCCCTTAAACGGGTTATTGATCCAAAATGGACTCTTTAACAAAAGTCCAATTTCCAAATTTCACCTACCTCTTTCTCTCTTTTTCGAAATCCACTCTTATTATTTCCTCATTGTTCCTTTGCCTTCTTCAGCTTCTCATTTTGCAACATTCGTCAAATTTGGAAATTAATTTAAGTTGCAAAATGGGAAACGCCTTGAGGTTCTTGTATGGAAATTGCTGCAACCCCAGCGCCGCCGGCGATTCTAACTCACTAGGTCCCCACGGAGTCTCTACCTCCACTGTTGGTGTCTCTGCCCTCGCCCATGATCTCTACCACTTTGAGATCACCTCTCAGGTACCTTATCCATACATTACGTTTTATGGGTTATGCATTTAAACACTCAAGCTTTTCAATTTGTTGCTTATAAGCTTATAAGGTCCAACCATTGATCATTTAATAAAGTTAGTTACTAATTAGGTATCTAGGTTGCTTGCATTTAATTTTTATTTTCTTGCTTTTTTAATGACGCTTTATTTTGTTTCTGTGCTTATAATTGGTTTAGGTCCCAGAAGGACTCGGTAAACATGTGGTATCATCCAAGAAAGCTCAAGCTAACTGGTATACATTTTAGTAATAACAAGCTTTTTAATACACCATCATTATGTCATATGATTGTTATTTACTCCTATGTAGCAGAATTTGTAGCTAAAACTCTCGTATCAAAGCTAATTAAATGAATGATAATTTATACAACTTGTATTTTTTCTAATGGGGTTCCCGTCATAAATTTTACAAATGTTTTAAAGGTACAGAAAACTAGCACAGGCATGGAGAGAATCAAAGCCTCCTCCTAAAACACTAGAAGAAGCTGCTAGGCTTATCATCCAAATCTTGAACAGGCACCAACAGGCAGATGTTGAGGTAAAGATTCATGATTACTTAAACTTCTTAAAACTACAATGCAATTGAAGACTATGTTATATGGACTATTCATGAAGTACACATGTCCAACGGACATGATATAAACATGGATATGGGTGCTCGACACTCCAAATTGATGGTTAAAGAAAATTGAAAAGTTAAGCATCGAATATGTATCCAAAAATTCAGAACACTCAGTGTCCTAAGAGAGTCCATATAACATAGATTGAGAACTTAACAATAAAGGGTAACTCTCTTGTAATGTTTCAATTGTAGGGCATACTGACCTTTTATGGTCTCCCTCTTCCTCACACTCATGTTGAGCTTTCTGCTGGGATTCCAACTTCATTGCCTGTAGGAGTAAAGTTTGAATTTCAAACACTACCGGTAATAACATAATTCCTCCAAGAATTTCTCCTAGTCTCACTGGAAATTATCAATTGGAAGTTGGTTTGAGCACTTTTTTCATCCTTTGCATGAAATAATCTGCAGGTGATGGCACAAGCAATTGCAGATGGAGATACAGTGACTGCTTATGTCAGTACAGAAGATCCCAGGGAGTTATCTTGTGCTCCAAGAGATGTACAAATGGCTGCGATCCAGAGATCTAAAGCTCGAGCCGAGAGAGACTATGTTAAAGCGGATGCCCTTCATAAGAAAATTATTGATTCTGGATACAGGTAGATCATTATATTATTTTTCTCTTTGTGCTTTGCTTGGATGTATTTATTTCACTTGTTAATATTAGTTAAAGAGATTTCAATATGCATTTCAAATCCAGAGTGCTAAATATTCAGAATGAGGAAATCCTTGCTCGTAAGTACCGGATTCGACTTAGGTAATTTTCAATTGCCTGTAAGGTGAAGTTCAGCTTAACATACTAGCAAATGGGTAGTGTAATTGTTTGAAAAAACAGGGGAATAGATGCACCCGAGAGTACAATGCCATATGGTAAAGAAGCAAAAGAGGAACTGGTGAAGCTAATTGAAGGAAAGTGCTTAAGAGTTCTTGTGTACAATGAAGACCGTTATGGTCGCTCTGTGGGTGATGTATATTGCAACGGCATATATGTGCAGGTAGTCTCTCTTGTTTTCGTTTGGAATTTGTGTAACATTCACTTGTCTAATTTATTCTTGCATTTCAATCAGGAAATGATGCTCAAGAAAGGACTTGCTTGGCACTATGTAGCTTATGACCAACGCTCTGAACTTGCAAAAGTGAGTTTTGTTTTCTTTGTTTATCCTTTAACTTTTAACTTGTGTTCTAATCTTATATGCATTATACTAGTGGGAAAATGAGGCTAGAGCAAAAAGAGTTGGTCTATGGGCTTCCAAAAACCCTCAAAAGCCATGGGAATGGAGGATGGACAATCGAGAAGGTAGATAATAATGGTGCCAGAAGTTTGTGTCCAACGCATGAAGCAAACCAAAGGCGCTTGAGGAAGGGCAATTGGGTGCTTGGGTGTGGTTTTCGAGAATAGAGTCTACTGCATGTCCATGGTGAGATGAAAGTGGTGGTTCTTCTTGGGCTAGCGAGATTCACCTTGAATATTGGAAGCCCATGTGAGCCAAGAGGTTATAAACCATAAGAAAATGTAATTAGATAAGCTTAGGTAGCTAGATGTGGCCGTATCTACAATTACATGGTTAAGCGATGTTGAATTGTTTTTCTTTTGTCTACAAGCTATTGGGTCCACGTTTCAAAGTTCAATTTATACTGTAAAATTCTTGGAAAACTGTATGCATCCTCATTAAAATTACATATTTACCTCTCCTTCAAAAATAAAGTATATAATTCATATTTACATGATTTAATATTAAAGTTTGTCTATAAATCAACAAAAACTTAACATATAGGTGAGGTTTGTGCCTACCATAACAAATAGAATTACTCAAAATTCTTGCAACACTAATGTCTTCATGGATTTCACCTAATCACAAGTCTATATTTTCACCTAATCACAAGTCTATATTAGGAAATTTTTTGTAAATAAAGAATATTTAGTAGTTGAGAAGGAAATAAAATAGAATTGGATTGAGGGTGAATCTAAATAACAAGGAATTGAAATCGATGATGATGTTTTGTTTACAATTTTTTTTAATCAAAATAAGCTTGAAATGAAACTATGTAATTTATGAAGTATATATGATGAATTGGAATGAAATAAAATAAAATAAAAAATAACAAAATTGTAGTTTCATTCAAATTTATAATGTGAAACAATATTATTATTTTAATTTTGTAAAAATAAAAATTTAAAATTATTGTAAAATAAATTTATCTTATGATTGTATGTAAAATAATATTTATTTATTTTCACAGAAATAAAAACATTACAATTATATATATATATATATATATATATATATATATATATATTGCTATATATCTAAATGACCAAAATGCACAAAATATTAAAATAATAAAACATTGATAAAAATTAAAATTTAAAAGCTTATATTATTATAGAGTTTATAAAATTTAATTAATTTTTTACAATAATTATAGATTAATATATGAAAATATTTAGATTTGATGAAGACAAGGTTCCTTTTTGAGTTTTATTTTCATTCTTCAAGATAGTGATGAATTTAAAACTCTAAAATAACACAAAATTAATATTTTTTATATTTATAACTTCATATTTAAATAATATTTTCTTTTTGAAAAACACAAAATTAATAATTAATAAATCTTTTAATACATATAGTAATGATATATTAAAGTCAAAACATATGTCATGCTATCTCTTTAACAATTACATTAAAATTATTTAGCCAAAAAATAAAAACTGAAAACTTCTCTCCAACAAGGAAATGAACCCATCAAGTTGGAAAGGTAAGAGAGTGACCTAGGCTTTTCACTTTTTGCGGTTATTGCCAATTCCATTCAAAATAGTCTGCTTTGATGGGAACTTTATTTGGACTCGTTCATATAAATTACCAAAACATCCTCAGCAGTCTCTATCTATTTGTGCATTACAGTTATATATAGACGACGATTTCTTACATTATACAATTGACACAACTTAATTCCAGTCCACCACAACCTAATCCATATCAAGATGAAATTTCAGTGGTACAAATTACACTCGCTTCTAAATCGTGGCTTTTGGTAATGGCCCGCTTAAAATAAACATGTAAAAATTAATCCTTATATTTTCATATGATTGGTTGGTTCGTGAAAAGTACGAATTTAAATTTATATTTGATAATTTAATAAGATACAATATACATACATATATATAAATATATATTACAAATAACAAACTTTAAAATAGTTATATTTTTTAACATTTATAAATAAAAACTCTTATGTAATTTATTTTCAAATAATTATTTAATAAAAATGATAAATTTAATATAAACATAAAATCTAAAATAACATTATAAATTATTTAGAAAAAATGACATTATAAATTTTTTTATGTATAATTTTTAAAAAATTATATGTATAAAGTGTGTACGTACCTACGTAAATATTTAATTATTCAAAATAATATCAAAATGTTTAAACCACTAATTGATATGAATAATAATATTATAAAAATAAATTTAAATTTTATTTTATTTATATATGAGTTAAACAAAAAATATAGTCATAATTTTATAATAACGTGATAAATATAAAATACCCTATATAAACTAAAAATTTAAATATTGTTATTATCATCCTACACATTTATTCATTAAAGATGTACATGAAAAAAAAAGAATGAAAGAACTTTAACAAAGATAATAAAATAAAACTTATTTAGATAATCAAAAATTAAAAAAATTATTTACTTACAACTTAGTCATAATTTCATAGTTAAATGATAAATATAGAATATCATAATTAATAGTGGTAATTTAAGTCGTAGTTTTATTGATCAAATCAAATTCAAATCGAACGCAAATCGAATTAAATTTGAACTAGTTCAAATAGATTGACAAAAACTGGGTTGGGTTCAAACAAGTTGAGTCCGATATTAAATTAAAAATATTATTATTTTGTAATACATATTTAAAATATTGTGAATAATATTATAACATGAATTAATAAAGTTTTAAATGTGATATAGATTATTTTAAATCTTAATGTTGGAATGATTATGTAATATAATATTATTAGATGTTTTTTTATAATTGACTATTTGTTATAATATTATTATATTTATTTTTATTGTTACATGTAATATTGGTTATACAAATAAAATTTATATCATTGAAAATATTTTAACTGTATAAGATTTATATATATATAAGTTAAAGTATTCTTATACATATTTTATTAATTAAAAAATTTATAGATAAATTAAAAAAATCAAATTCAAAAAGAAAAAGGAAAAAAAAGACGGCAATAAAGTATTCATTTATACATATATAAGTTAAAGTATTCTTATACATATTTTATTAATTAAAAAATTTATAGCTAAATTAAAAAAAATCAAATTCAAAAAGAAAAAGGAAAAAAAAGACGACAATAAAGTTGAATACTTTATTGCTAAAGAAAAAAAATTAAGTTACATTCACAGAGATAATAAAAATAAATTTATTTAAATATTTAAAAAATTAAAAAATATTTAAATATATTTAATTTGTATATGTATAAGAAAATGTCATAATCAATTGGTAGGTGGGGGAGTAGGGGTGTTCAACGCTTCAGATTGAACCGTTTGAAACGGTTTTAATTAATACAAATTGGATCAGATCGTTTAATTTATAAAACGGTTCGATCCGATTTGGTTCGATTTTTTAATATATTTAATGAAAAATAATGTGAAATTTTTAATATATTATTAAATCGGTTTGGTCCAGTTCAAACGGTTTAAAATTAATACAAATCGAATCGGATCGTTTGATTTATAAAACTGTTCGATCCAATTTTACAGTTTGTTCCGGTCCAATCCGGTCCGGTTTATGGACACCCCTAGGGGAAAGCACTGTTGAAAAATATAAATATAAATTTTAATATAATTAATATATGTATTATATTTTTTATATATAAAAGTGTTGATGTTATTATTAAGATGATATTTTAAAACTCTAATTTTTATATCTATTAATTTTAAAATATAAATTATTAAGTTGTGTGAAAATGACAACGACAACAATATAGACGAGATCGAATAAAGAAAATAAAATATAATTTATTTAAGTAGTTAATAAATAAAAATAAAATAAAATAAAGATTTAATATAAGTTTATAGTCAAGTATTTAGTGTAGAGTGACTCATTCAAAATTATAAGTTATTTTATAGTTATTTATATTATATTTAAAAAATTAATTTTTTTAAATTATTTGTATAATTTAAAATATTGATATTATTGTTGTTACAATTAATGCTTTAAAGATACAATTTATTACATTTATTGGTTTTAAGAAGGAAGAAATTATTTTTAACTTATATTAAAAACAATATTCATTAAATGCTAAGAATTGAAGATAATTTCAAAATCAACTCCAGCAAATCAGTATTGTCACTAAAATGTAAAAGTGTTTTGAAGTTGTTTTGGAATACAAGCTCGATCAATAAAAGAAGCAATGATAAGGTAATTTGGAAGCAAAAGTTGAGATAAATTAAAGACGAACATGTAATTAAAAAATATATATTCTTGACTTTAATTCAATTAATAAAGATATGAATTAACTATTTCACAAACTTTAAATCTATTACATAAATAGAATATTCTTTAAACTTTAGCTTCTTAATCCTTAGTTCGCTTAGTTATTCTATATCCCTACCATTTTTTACATCTTAACCGATTGACAATACGGATGGCAGTTATATTTTATTATTTAACAAACTATATATTTACACACTCGAGAGGTAATAACAAAACCATGCAAATCGTTGACAACTTCCAATCTAATTAACAATACAAGTTTTTATAAGACAATTAGCAATTAAGACTCAAAAATTAATCCAATAATCCCATATAAAGTTTTAGTTATTGATAATATTTTAACAAAAATAAAATTCATATAAATTTTAGAAATCTACGGTCTAACTCCCTCCAAAAGAATTCTGATATAAAAAGTGTTGTCAAAAACTTATACGTACAATAAAAATAGAGTTCTTGACCAATGTAAAATTTAACATCTTCTCTCCACATCGATTGGTGATCCTGGTCGGTATTAGATGAGCGAAGCCGGAGGTGAGCGCACTACTAACCTCTTGGGTACCGATGTGAACGAAAAAACTAGAAAATTCTGTTACGATATTACGTAGAAATTCATTACTTAACTCTTTTCAAAAGAGTTCTTATAGAAGAAGGATTACTAATGATTTATAAGTGTAACAGAAGTAAAATTCCTGATCGATGTGAAACTTAATATAAACTAAGAAAAAAATAGCAAAACTTATCATAAAAATTGATGATGGTCGTGATGACGATCAATCCTAAGAGTATCGATATTTTTCTTCATCTTCACTTTTGAATTTGTGTAGAATATGCACTCTCTAAAATTATTCTATCCAAAATTGTCATAAAAAATATCAAAATTTACATAATTTCAACCACCACTGTGAGATAAAAATTCGAGAGTAATATCACATAGGATGTTTAGGTTGCCTTTGCCTAATATATCTTTCTCATTAAATTGAAATAATTAAAGCGAGGGGATGAGTATGATCGCCAATATAAGGTATTCTATATACTTGTGTCATCGATTGTAAATTCATCCAAGAGCATAGGGTGGAATAGGATTAATCTATCACCTTCGATATATATAACAACATGAACCTCGATCAAGTGAGCATTCCTAAAACATATCCAAATTTTACGTTTTGATTTTTACCTTATTTTGTTCTTTTTGGTCCAAATTCCTAAATAACTATAAAATAGTAAAAAAATACATAACAAAAATTCGGAATATCAAATAAATATAAATATGATGACATTTATATACAAACTAGTTTCTAATATAACATGTGCCTACAATATAAAATATAACCATCCAAGCATAGCCTTGCATAAACTTTGTTTTTTAAATGTGAAGTCATGCTTATCTTAAGCAAAGAAATCAAACAATAATAATATCACATAATTAATTAATATTTTTAAAAAATAAAAATTCATTAATTAAAGATCAAAAATACAATTTAGATAAAAAATCAACAATCAAAATTGTTATATCAAAAATAAAAACCTTCTTAAACACATGGAGAAAATCTTGAGTATTTATTTTTTATTTTATTGTAAATTCAATCGAATGTTTGATTGCTCCAATTAATATATATTAATTGTTTTTTATAAAAAAATAAAATTTTAATACTATATTTTAATCTTTATGATATTCAACATTATAGATTTAGATTAACAATAAAATACAAATTTTATAAGCATAAACATAAAATAGATCATAATAGACATATATTTAGATAAGAAAAATCACCCTAAATCATATCTAAGTGAAGAAATAATTCAAAATTATGAATAAAAATAAGAGAAATATAAGCAAAATAAATCTATCGGATATGGATTTTTGTAGAAAGATCAATTTTTGATAAAAAAAATTAACTTATTGAAGATTTCAAAGAAAAAAAGATAGAACAAAGTGACTATAATGACGTTAGTAATAGGGGTAACAATTCATGCGAGTTGTCTCAGTTCGAGCCAACTCGATCTAACTCAATCTAAATTGATAAAATCTTAAATAAATTTAAATTTAATTCAAGCTAGTAAAGTCGAGCCCAAACCCAAACCAAACACAAACGAACTTACACAAAATAGTCCAAACTAACCTTAATTGTTAATTGTATTTTTTTTAGTTAATTGAAATTCTTTTTTTATAAATAAAAAAATATGTTTAATGATTCAAACTTATTAGCTCAAATAACATTATACGAAATACCAAAAATAAGAAAAAATATATCACAACAATGATAAATTAACACTAAATAAACAAGTTATGCACATAACAAAATCAACGGAGATAATATAACTTCTCACACACTTATTATGTTATAATAACCAATTAATAAGTATCTGATTCCATTGCACGTATCCCTAATAGCACACTTACTATAATGAAATGTGAAAGTACATGTTCCATTCGTAGTTCTATTTTGATAGATTTAATCACAATATTTATATTTCTCTCGTTGAATATTATGAGAAGTCAAAGGGAGAGTCTTAAAATGTTCCTATATCCATGATCTTTTTTACTTCATCTTTTGTTTTATTGAATTTAGAATAACGTCAATAGTTGTTTCATTTCCCTATAATATATTTTATATTACATTAATCATGTCATCTTCATCTGTCTCTATATTGTTTCTTTAACTTAAATTCAACCTTGTTTGCGAGTTAATAATCAAAAGCTAAAATAATAAATAAATTAATTAATTAACTAAAATTTAAAATATACAATATAGATTTATCATGTATATTATTACACTTTTGCTTTATGTACACAATAACTAATTCTTTTTAAAAAAATATAGATTTATCAACAATAGCTCACAAATTATGAGTATAATATAATAGTCACTAATATATCTCATTTTTAAAATGAACAAATTATAACTTATTTCAGAACATGTATGCATTTTGAGATAATAACTTTATGTTGTATTTAAAAAAATATGTTTCTTGTAAGAATTATAATATAATATGAAAAGAAATGAATTTTTTTAATTTTAAGTTTTTAACTTATGATGTAAGTTGTAACGTGTTATATCTTCTTCTTTTTTAATTTTATTTCGTGTTAATTGATCGGTTCGAACTCAATTCAAAATCAGCTCATTTTTTTCAAATTATTTAAACTTGATTGAATTTGATTCAAATTTAATTCATTTTAAATTTTACATCTAGTATTAGATTAAGTCAATAGAAGATAAAAGTAAGATACAAATTGATACCCCTAAATAATAGTGATATATAATTAATATATACTTAATAATTTTGAAAATGATATTTACTTTTCCGTTGCCCATAATGTCGAGTTGATCATACGAAACTTAATTTGTCATTTAAACACTCAATTGTTATCCAAATGACTATTTGGACTTGATTAAAAAGGTCCCAAGATTGATGATATATTTATGTCATTTTCCCGTGACTTTTGTTGCATTAAGTAATGGTATTTAGAATCAATTGCCAATTTATGATAATCTTCCACCGTATATTATTAATGCGATAAGCACCACAAAATGAAACTTCCACTTATAAATAATGCTAGTAGTCTGCATTCTGATAACCTCATATTTAATCTGATAGCTTCCCTATCATAGGAACTTATAATAGTAATAGATACATCAACGTCATATTATTACTAATAATAAAATTATTGTTTTTATTAGCTCAAAGAAACTAATTAAGTTTATCATGTATACCTTTAATAAAAAGTCCATAAAAGTTTAAATATAAATTATTTTATAATTTAATAATAAATGTTTATTATTTACATTGTAATAGCGTGATATATATATAAAGTTACCTGTAAATAAATGGAAATGAATTATCATTGTAAATTTGATCTTCGTAACCTTTTTTTTCTTTTATCAACTTGTACCTGTCAAATGCGACTTTTGAATTTGTCAGTTGATAATTTCATATATGGGATATGTAGGCTATTTTTTATGCAAATAATTTAGACAAAGTTATTTAATTAACAATGAATTTATATTTTATTTTGCCTTTTGATTTTAGAGAGATTCATCAATGCTTTTAAATACGAGTGTAACTTTTTTTTAGAAAAGTGAACATGTATTTAAAGTTATGAAAAAATTTATAATTAAAATCCTTCAAAAATTAAATATATTTTTAAAAAGTAGTGTTAATTTATAGTTAAAAAATTCACTTGAATGTGCAGCATTATCAGAGCTAGCTATGACAACTTTTGTGTTTATAATTACGTGTAAAAGCAATATATATATATATAAGAAAGCACTTTAAAGAGTCATCTTAAAATGTTTTTCCCTCGTATATTGGAAATCAAGAATTGTAAGGCTAACTATTTTAAACGCGCATATCCTTACATGTATTGAATAGCAAATCATGTTAAATGTAAGGTCTTATCAATCACATTATTATTATTTTGATCATTTATTAAATATTTAGCTTTTTAAAAAAATAAGTGTATTAATATTACGTTTTATTTAAAGTTGACAATGGGATGGGAACGAAGACCCGTTCGCTCCATGGGCATGATTTATTATTTATCCATAATTGTTACTTAGAATTCTTGTAAGTAAATATCAATTAATATTTTAAATATTATTTTTTTTATTTTTCTTATAAAATATTATAAAAAGAATAATTTATTAATAAATATTTTATAATAAAAAATAAAACAATATTTACGTGAAAATAAAATATATAATCTTTTTATATTAAATAACGTTGATAGAATTTTGTTACAAATTAATTTATAATAATAAAAATAAACTATAAAATAATTATAATATTTTCATTTTTAGAATTTAAATAAAAGAAAAATAATTGATATTTTAATAGAATAAAAATAACTTAATTATTAAATATAAAATATATAATACATTATTTATAATTAATTTGAGTTTAAATATAACAAAATATACATATATATATATATATTAAAATAATGTATATAATTTCGAAAAATAGAGTATGAAATATAATATTCGTAGTTATCTTAACTCGTATTATAAAATATAAATATTTTTATTTTATTTTATTATAGCCATTGTTATCTCTAACTAAATAATACACACAAAGAATTGTCTAATTAAAAAATTAATAAACTTAATTTTATTAACTTAAAATAAAACATCATTGTATATTCAAATAATAATCATTGCTTAAGACATCTTGCTTTTGTTTCCCTAGCCTCTGCTTTGTAAGTAATCCGAAAATTCAGAATCATAACATTTCATTAATTCAACGAATACATTCTTAATGGGGTTGTTTTCAAGCATTAATTAGCCGCCTGATTTTCAAATTCATGCTCAATTGCGCACTGTTTTGAATTGAAATTATTTATTATTGTGATGATGTAATATTTTATGTTAATAAAATTTAAAATTATTAAAATTATGTATATTTTAAAAAAATACATAATAAGAAAGCAATCCGATTATTTCGAGACGTGTTGGTTTCGCGCAAATTGAGACGTGTCGGTTTCGAGCAAATACCATCAGAGGCTATATTTTTATTCCTTTGAAACATACTATAAATATTATTGTAAAATGATAAATAAATATAGATTGAGAGGGAAGTAAGGAAGACCATATATATTTTTATTATTATTTACCTTTCTTTATAAATAGAAATCCCACTTCCCCCCTGAATGCTATTCGACAACGCTTTTCATACAGTGACATGGAAGCTTATCTCCAATCGGTTCTCGTTAACAATATGTTGTGATAACTAGTGTTATAAATTTACGTAGATAACAACGTGGCATAGTATATAATAATATTTTCTTAATGATTTTTTATTATTAATAAAATATATAAAATATTTTTATAGATAATAATAATTTATATTCTTATTTTTATTTATAAATAAGAATAATGATATTTAGTAGAGTTCTTTTGAAACATGATTGTGTTTAAGAAGATAACTAATAAATTTTTAAAAAAATTTAAATATTATTGTTGTCAACGAATTCATATTTTGTCCTACGTTTTCTATTATTATATGAATCCGTCAAAAAATATTCAATCAAAATCACCCACATAACTTTCAAATTTTTTAGATTTTACCATGAATAAAAATACAACTCCATCGTTGATAGAGCTGGAAAATTCACGGTAACTAAAAATTTTAATTTTTAGATATCAAACATATATTTTAAGTTTTTATTATTATTGATTATGCTTCAATAAAGAGTGGGTGTGGTTTAATTTTATTACATTTTTATTTAAAATTTTAATCGAATTGATATATATTTTTTAAGTTAAAAATTGAAATCGACCGATAAAATAATTTTTTTTTTATAAAATGAACATAAGAGAATAATAATATATTTTTTCCAATTTTTTTACTAATATCAAAATTTAATTAAATTTAAATAATTATAGATATATAAATATATAAAATTAAAAAAATAATTATATTTATTAGTAATATAAATATTGATTAACTTTAACCGACTCAACACAAGTAGGGTTTATAATTTTAAAATTAAAACTAATATATTTGAATCTATAAAACATAAAACTCAATTTAATTTAGTTTAATTTTAATCAAATATATTAGTTCATCAATTATTATATATACCCTATGTTTCATAAATAAAATTAACAAATAATCATCTTTAGGCGACTTGATATTTATAAAGTAAAAAAAGAGTAATATTAGAAAAACTGAATATTTTATCTAATAATATAAGGTATAAATCGACTGCTACGATATATTGAATATTTTTATACTCCATTATCTAAATACTTACGTTTGAGAAATTGTCAAAAAATAAAAAAAATAAAAAAATTTAAAAAAATTTAAAAAATTGAAATCATGTTCTATATACTTCATTTAAAAAAAACTTTATTATATATTAGCAAAAACCATGTTATCATCTTTTATTTCAATCCCCAAAATAACAATTTTTTACTATATAAAACAAATAATTGAATTGATATTACAATAAAAAATTAATATATTTAGTATGTTTAAAAATCGTTATTGATCAGGAATGATTTTTATTCGTAAATAAAGTGATTAGGTGAGTAATAAATAATATTTGAAATCAAAATCGTTTTAATAAATATAATATATATTTAATACTGATAGGAATAAATATTTATATAATTATATTTGTTTCAAAATTGTTATTTTGTGATTGAATAATAACTAAAACCGTATCTGTTTTCAAAATTAATAAAAAAACCGATACAACAACAGAAATAACAGTAAATATATAATTTTAAGTTAAAATTTACATTCTTACTATTAAGTCCATTACTCATCATCTTTTGAAAATATTATTGTAAGGTATTCTTTTGGACGGTAGACCAATACCAGTTGGGGTTCAAAGATTAAGACTATGATTTGGAAGTTTGTATTTTGTCCCAAAACAAAAAGACAACGCTACACGCTATACATGTGACCAGGTGATATTTTTATAATTGTTTAAACACAGACACGATCATGTTTGATTTGTGGTTAAGACTCTCAAGAATCTTTTCACTCAGCAAAGATAAGCTTCTATCAGTCTATATATATATATATATATGTGGGTATTCTATTCTCCATTTATCTTTATTTTTTACTTATTAAATTTAAACTATATATTTATATTTTAAAGATTAAAATATTATTTTTATTAATAATTTTAAATTATTATATAAATAACTAAAAATTAAAAAATAACATACTTATGATACAAACTCATATATATTATTCATTATTATTAGAATATATGATTATGTAGTATTTTAAATTAATAAATTTTAAGATTAATATAAATTATTTAAAAATAAAATAAAATAAATAACTAATAAAAATTATAGAGTATAATTGATAAGAGTTTAATATAAAAATAATAAATAATAACTTTTATATATATAATACTAAACCATGGCACAACGACAATTTTTTTTTTTGGCAGGTTCATGCTGTGGGTGTGCAACGAGTCACACCTTGTAATGGATTTGTATTTTAGGTAAATAAAATGTAAATTAATATATTTATTTTCTTTGAAAATACAAAAACATGAAAACACAATTCTTACTAAATAAGCAAATAATGTATGTGATTAGTGGATAATTTTACTTACTTCAAAAATAATAACTAATATTTGTCTGATTGTTGCAGTAACTTTTTGATATAGAAATCTAATATATAAAAAAATATTTAATATAACTTAAAATTTATAATCAATTAAATGCTAAATATTATTATTATTATTATTATTATAAATATTAAGATTATTTAATTTGCGAAACTTCCGTGATATTTTGAGTACCTTTTCACAAGTTACTATTTTCGTGATAATTCTTATTATTAATGCTGTAAATTTGGTTGTCCTGTGGTCTAACTTTATTTTTGTATTCGGTTTGTGTGTCTTATTAATTTACATTTAAATATGGCTTTGATATATTAATGAATTTTAATAAAATTAAAAATCTCACTATTCAAGATTTTTTAAAAATTTATAAAAATTGATATAAAATTAGGTGTGTTTAAACTCTATATTTTAAAATTTTATAAAAATATAAAATATTTTAAATACTTTTAATTTTTAAAAATTTCAACTAATTAAAGATTTTTATTTTTTTAAAAATATTTTATACATAAATAATATATTCTCGTATTAGAATTTTAAAGATTTGTTTTTATAACTATTTTTATTTTCTTTTATTTCATTCTTCTTTCTCCCTTTTTCTATCTTATTATCAACGAATCTAATATCTATCAAACATAAATTGATTTATAATTAACTAAATTATTTATATTTTATAATTCCTAAATACATACATAAAATGAATAATTTTTTTAATATATTATTAAAGATTAAGAGTTTCATAATAATAAATTTTACAACTTAAAATAATATATATTTTATTAAAATTTTAAAATATATAATAAATTATCAAATATTTTTTTATAATTATAAAAATATAATAAAAAAACAAAAGTATGGTAAGTTTTTTAACATATATTAAATTTTATAAAAATATCTAAAAATTAATAAAAAAAATATCATATAAATCTATTTAAATTTATACATAATTTTTAAAAATTTAATAAAATATATATTTAATTCTTTTGAAAATGGGTAAATTTTTTAAATCTAAATCCTAATTAAAATACACCCATTTGATAATTTATTTTTCCTTATAGCCCACAAAAATTTCAAAATTGGCAACTTCAGTGAACCAATAAGCATCCCTTTTGGTGCAGAGCTAGCGTTGCCTGAAACAGAAATGAGAAAATGCGTAACGTTATCACAAAGACATGTTTTTATTGCCAGTTGAGAACACCAGATTAAAGACGCATCAGGAAATGACCAATAGGATCTCATCCCTACGCTTACAACCAACAACCCCAAACACACTATTTGACTCTGACCGACTATTCAACAATCAAAACGAAACAAACGCACGATAACCAAACACAAAAAAGCAAAAAGCGACAACCAAACCCGTATGACTGATTAAACAAGTCCTTAGTACACAAATAATATCAGCTTTTCAGCCAAGCAGGTGCGACCACGTAAGCATCCCTTTCTTTATTTACTCCAGTATTTCACACTAATAACGGTTGCACACAATCACACATGGGATAGAGATGAAGATCAAATTGCGAGGACTAGACCCGGAACTGACTTTCCGACCAGGTCAGAGACACTGCTTTCCCAAACGTATGGACAATGGGGAGAAGAAGAAATCTCAGTGGATTTTTCAAGACGAGTGACGGTTAGTGAAGTGTTGAGGTACTCTTTAACCTGAGTGATTATCCCATGAGTGATACTGACCGTCCAGGCGTGAATCCAAGAAATGGAACGAGCGCTGTCGCAACCTTCCACTACAACAGTGGAGCCAAAGCTGGTGATGGATTGAGGCAGAAATTGGAAAACGTCGTCGGATTGAGCACCAGTGAGCAATTTCATCAAAAATTGGTGGGAGGGAGGACCATGAAACCACCAATCTAGGTCTGGGGACACTAGTTTGTACACCGTGTCCACGTCGTGCGAGCTTAAGGCTTCATACAGGGCGAGTACCACCCTTTGATTACTAGAATCACTGTCTTCCAGAGTTTCCTGAGAGTTAGCCAGTTCTGGACGAATTCGAAGTCAATAAAGAAAGATAAGTAAAACGAAAATAAGATTCGTTAGCTTGGTAGAGGGAGAGGGAGAGAGAGGAGGGGTAGAAAATAAAACCAGAGGGAAATGGCGGTGATTACGAGTCTAACAGGGAGATGAGTGGTCTTATATAGATCAGGGAGATGAGATGGCATTTGGTATTCTACCAACGTTTTGTTGTGAAGTTACTCTTTTGGCCATTGACTGGTATGATTTGGCATGGTTTGGCAGGGGTACTTTTGTACTTTTGATGAAGGTCTTGTATTGGAACAAACGTGGCGTTGTTTGAGTGAGTTGATTAAATGTGATGAAGTTAATCGGGTGTGGATTAAGGGTTCCATTATTTTATCGAAATCCGTATGAAGAGGAGAGAAAAAGGAGTGAAAAGTGGGATGTGTTATTTATTTATTTATTTTTCTTTTTTTATTTTCATTTAATATTAATTTGTCTGATATATTAATTTTAAATTTTATTAACATAAAAAATAATAAATAATTTATTGTATTTTTAAAAAGATAATGATATCTAACATCATTAAAGAATCATCTTGTGTATTACTATTCTATTAAACGATTAAAATTATAATGCTATATTATTTTATTTTATTTTTAATTAAAAATAAAGTTATATTTTATTAATTATTATGAATTTTATATGATGTAATAACATATTCTATTTTTAACTATTAATAAAAAATAAATATAAAATCTTATATATATTATATATATCTTGTAGGGTCTGTAGCTGTCTGAAGCCCACGAAATCAGGTTTGGGTTTATAATCTGCCTACGCTATTTAGCTTGAGAAAGTAATTAACTAGCAGCGATCTTTGAACATGGTTTCAATATGAATTGAGTTTGAGACTATTCTTCACTTCTCGCCGTCTCGGTGACGTCCGATGAACTCAACTTTTTATCGCAATCTAGAGAACTACTTTTTTTTGGATGTGATTGAAGGAAAACCATTAAATATTTGTTTACCTTTTTTCTTGTAACGAGATTAAGTAATTGGTCACTTTCAGACTCATTAATCCATGACATTTCAATGTTGTAAAGATTAAATAGTAATTCTTTAGATTATAAATTATATTATAATAATAATTATTGATATAATATATAATTATTTGTTAAAATATTATAATTTATTTTTTCATTCTATAATTAATTAACATTTTGTCAATTATTAACTCACTTTTTCTTATTTTAGAAGTAACTCTCCTATCAATTATGGTAAATTTGTATTTCTTTACCATTTATCAGAATAAAAATCGAGGTGATAAAATTTTTTTTCTTTCTAGAATAATCCACTAATATTGATTTTATTAATGTTATATTAATAATCCAATACAAATCTTAATAAATGATGAGCCAATAATAACAATAGTCACGAAGTTAAATTAAAGAAAATTAAGCACTAATTAAATAATGAGTTGACTGCTAATAATGTATACTAGCAAGAAATTGAAACACTAACAAATAGTAGGCATGTACTCTTCTAAGTTTATTCTAATCAAGAGAATAATTTTCCTAACATCCATTAAATCTTATCTTTATTATCACGTAACAACGTAAAAGAGTCGACCAAAATTGAAAACTCAAACTAAAAGCTAATACTCAAATTGTTACAACACGTACTGGTTGTGAATAAAGGGTCACTAACACTTTAATTGCCACCGAACAGTCAAAGAATAAGTGTGTCAATGTCTTGACCTCAACCTCGTACATTACACTCATCTGATCATCATCATCTTCATCTTCTTGTTGACATTAATTGTCGCTTCACTATGTGCTTGGTGGCAATGGCTTCATGTAAGCATCACCACAACAAGGGACAAACATTTGGTAGAATCTTTAATCATGCATACCAGTTTCCGTAGCTTTTACATATGCATCAAATAAACTACTATTTTATGTATCCACACCAAGGCTATTCACCACACTCAGTTTATAACTTGTACACATCGAGTAGCATCCATTAACAAAATGATGACAAATCAATAACATGAGCCACTTTTGCAGTAGATAATTGTTACACTAACTCAATATTTCATGTTCCACCATCTAACATGAGATCTCCCACTATACTTACACAAACAACACGTTAAGACAAACGGAAAAAACCATCATCTCGAGTAGTCCAAGACTATTCCCAAATATTAACTTGTAATCTCTTACACATTAATCATTGCATACCCTTCTTCAAAGCCTTCGTTACCTCAAGAAAACCCCTCCAAGTCCATGATGGTGAAGAACCTACTCGTACATCAAGGAATAAACTATTCTTAAATTATGCTCTTGAAAACTTGAGAGAATTGACAAATAAGAATAAAAATTAGTCACCAACGTTGCTTTGCAGCCATGGTTAGATAAACATGTGAAGATCTTTAAACCCAAGTTTTTCCTCCGTTCAGATCCGTGTTAGTCATTGTCAACACCACAAGTGAATTATTACGTTTATCTTCGTTGAAATCCCACTAAAATTATTGTATATATTTTTCAATTTATTAACACAAAAACAAACGATAAAACAAAACATTGCATAATATTATTTGGTATAGTGCTTGCAATAGTTTTAAGTAGAACTCATGAGAATCGTGTCTATGACAACTCTAAAATATTTCATTAAAATTTTGCTTTTTAGCTCTCCTAATAAGTTACTTTATGAATTCGAATTCCTTCGTTATAACTCTACAAAAAAATAAAAAGTGAAAAATATATGGTGCAATACAAAAAAAAAAAAACTTTTAACTCTTAAACTTACTTATACTTTTTCTCATCTTTCAACAAAAAAGATAGGCTATTTTTAGCTTGAATTATCTTATTATATAACCATTCAATATACACCAATAAAATAAAATAATAACACATGTCATCACCCAAATAGGTTATATGACCGATTAAAAAAGTGGGTAAAGTTGTTTGTTAATTTTTTATTTTATTTTATTAAAGAACTCATCAGCTGTAGTTTGCACTTTCGGCGGTAGTAATATATGAATTAAAATATTATATGTATTAAATAATGTATTAATTATTGATTTTATTTAAAATTAAGATGTATAATGATAAATAACTATATGATCACTTATTAATAAAAAATAATTAAACTATATCATGTAAATTAATATATAAATCAAATTTGAAAAAAATCATTTTTATTTTATTTTCATTTGAAAAATTGTTAGCAGCAGCAATACACAATTTAATACAATATACGTCTCACAAATTAAAAAAATAATTATTCACATTTTAATAAAATAATTTTATCTATTAATAAAATCCTATTAAGCTAAGTAACTTAACCGCTCCAATATAGCTATATAAAATCTAATAAATTAGCTTTAATTAGTTTAAGAAATCTAATGACCATTAATATTTTACAATATCTGTAGTTACCATTAATTTTTTTACAGTAATGCAAAAAAAGAAGTATGGAATTGAAGCCGACCTCAACCGAAAGCAAAGAATTTAAAATTAGAACTGCGAAAATAGGAAAAACGAGGGCATCCAATATGCCTTGTTAATACCACCAACATTCTTAATTTTTTATTTTATTTTAAATAATAATCAACATTCTTAAATTTGAACCACTCATAACTTATTCCCACTTAATTGATTTTTTTTCCTTCTAATACACTTAATTAGTTACTAACGTGGCTATTTAGTATTGAGGAATGTAAATTATATATAAATTTACATTCATTTTACACTTACATTCTTTATATTATATAATATAGTAATACATTTTCACCAAATCATTTTTTTTTCATTTAAATAATTCTAATATATTAAATTATATAAAAAAATACATGTTCAAAAATAAATATAAATTAATATATTATTAACATTTCACATGTAGTATTTACGGTGAACGTTGAAGAAATAGGAGTAGGACTTGCATGTACTAGAACACTAAAAATCTCCTATTTTAACACTTTTCATATTAAAAACTGACACTTTAAAATCATTAATTTTTTTTAACAATTTTTAGTTACATACAGCTCATGTAATTAGTTTTTGTTTATAAGTAACGAATAAAATGTATTGGTGTATTTGTACCGTATTATAATCAGAAAAGTATTTCATTGTGAACTTAGATCATTTTAAATATTTAAATAAGTATGTGTAGATATATATGATAAAGAAGTTCAAAGTCATTTCACCAAAAGTGGGATATTTGTGTAGTTTTTTAACTTTAAAAATCATATTTTACGTCAATTAATTAACAAAAAAAAATACAAATCAATTTTTTAATTTTGCAGTGTTTTGGAAAATATATTTATTGGAGCAAAAAATGCGCATATTTAATATGTAAACGTCATTATTGTATAATTGGAGTGACAGCCAACTTAATTAGGTACATATGGTTTATATTATTGTATTTTAAATAAAAGATCAGAAATTTAAATTTTTACAATCTATAAACTTCAGATTGAGTCACAACATAATGGATAATATCATATTTATCAATGATATAAGATATTTAGTGTTATTCCTAGTTCTAATATATTTTTTAAATAGTTGTGTATGTTACCTAATTCTACATCATTAAATATATTGTTTTTATTTAAATAAAAGACATATCTAAGTTTCTTATAAAAGCTTTCAAAAGCAAACCGAATGTATAAAATAGTTGGATATTCTTTTTTTTCCTCATTTCATTTTTGTTCAAATACGATATTTTATAACATTTTTTTTAATTACAATTATGAACTTTATCCTTGGATTCCAAAGCTTCTCTAAAAAACTTTTAATATTAAATTAAAAATAATATCAATAAAATTTATTTTAATATATAATAAATGCTTAAAAAATTAAATCAATAAAATCCATTCTAATAATAAAATTTAAAAAAGTTTTAAACATAGGATAAATTATGCATATCTATTGTTTATATTAAAACATTCATAAAAATTAATGGTTAAAATAAAAAATAAAAAAATTATAAACTTATAAATAACATAAAAGAATGATTAAATTTTAAAAAGATTATAAATTAAATAAATAAATGAAATCATACTAAAAAATGTCTAAGAAAACAAAAATCTTTCCCCGCTTATATTTGATTGCTTTTACATAATTGGTAGAGAAATAGAACACTTTATTCTCAATACTTTTTAAAAAAAAATTCAATATATATATACTTAAAACTTCTAACTACACATCCCTACCATTTTGAAAAAATATACATATTAATTTAAGAGGTTATTTTTTATCGCTACTTGATGCATGCATATTCACATATTGTAATATAATTTACTCGTATTATTAAGTAGTTACATAATTATTTTAACATCTTACATTTTTAATTTATCATTCAATTTAATACAGATGAGTTATTTAATGATACAACAACTTAATGTATATAATATTACTTATTTAAGTAAAATGATTTTTTTTTTCTTTCTAACATATGCTCTAATACATGACCAATATGCATTATGATTTTAAAATTCAATTAAAATTATTAATCTTCAATTAATGTTTTGTTTGAATTAATTTTTATTTTTATTTTTCTAATTAAACTCTTAATAAATAACTTTGTTCTTTAATTTATTTTTAGTAAAATAAGATAAAAATATCATCATTTTAGTTTAAATAATAGTAAAGATGGACGAATTTGAATTATTCCTAAGTGAAAAGATAGACTTATAGTTAATCACCTCAATTAGATAATTATTACAATTATTAATACTGTTAAATTTTAATTAGCTATTTTATTTTTTTGCTTCAAAATATTAACAAGAATGAGTGAGAGATATTTAAGTAGCTCAAAATGATTAAAATCTTCATATTTAATTAATGGTAAATGATATGTATTAATTGATACTAATTAATTAATAATACAATATACTTGAAAACATTTTTTAAATAATTAAACGTTGTCTCCTTATGTAATATTTATGTGTATCATTGCCGGTTCACTCCATACATTTTCTATAAAAAAATTATGATTATTTTAAAGGTAATTTAATTGAATTATGTTTAAATCAAATTATGATTATTTAGATATTTTAAATATTGAACATCATTTAATTAAAATTCGTTAATATTATTGAGGTATTATTTTTGTTATTATAAATTTTAGGTTTTATTTTTTGTAATTTTTTTAAAGATTTTTTTAATTTAAGGTAATAATTCATATTTATTTTTTAAAATTCATATATTAATTTACATTGATTTATTATGATATTATCGTATTTAGTTGGAAGTCGTTTTTTTATGTTAAATACATATTTTAAAATATGTATTTGTTAAATAGCATGAGATCCAACTAGTTATAACCAACACACCAATTGGAAGCAGTCACCAACAGCTTGGTGGGAAATGATAGACTATCCAAGAACATGTCTCTCCATAAATCCATTTCTTACATGGTATCAGAGCTTAGGAAACAATTTCCAGAAAAATCAGCTCATAGAAATTTTTCCCATTTTTCCTCAATCTGTTTTATTTCCAAAACCAATTTCGATTCACAAAATAATTTCAATTTTATCTTATCATATTATTCAGAAGAATCCGAGCAATTTGCAATTAAAATCAAGCCAAAATACCTCTCCACGCGTTCACACGTGCCTTGTCTAAACTCACCGGCATTCCACGCGCCAGCTGCTGAGGAAGAAGACTCCAACGACACGTCGTTCACTCGCCTGCTGAAACAAACGACGCGTCGTTCACCCGATTTGGTCCTCGGTCCGATTTGGTCCTCGGTCCGATTCGGTCTTCATCCGGTTCAGTGCTTCACCGTTGCAGCCACCGTTCCAACCACTCCAGACGCTGGTTCACCCACTTTCCGACCGGTTCTGCGACTGAAATTTCCGGTTATGTAATCCTTGACTCATTTTTTATAAGATAAATCATATTTCAGTTCATTATTTATTTCATAAATAATCATTATTGTCTAAAACATACTTAAACCTATCTCTTTCTTTCAAATTTATTCAACAAAAAATATCTATAACTACCAATACCAACCCTACTTTACCAAAATGGTATGATGACCTTAGCCATTCATTATATCTACACCACTCAAACCAACCAAGCATGGTTCTCGTAGCTCAATCCTTAAACCAAGAAAACTATCACATTTAGAGTCATGCAATGCTCATGGCTCTAATAACCAAAAACAAAGAAGGATTCATTGACGGCACAATCAAAAGGTCATCAACAAACCTTGAAGTAGAAATCAAACAATGGACTCGCTGCAACATTCTTGTCAAAGGATGGATCCTCAACACCATATCACCCAAAATTGCAGAAAGTGTCATGTATAGTGATACTGCATATGAGCTATGGGAAGAATTAAAGGAACGTTTTTCGCACACCAACATCGTGCACCTATTCCACATTGAGCAAGAGATCCATGATTGCATGCAAGAAGATGTAAGCATTAGAGAATACTATACCAAATTGAAAATTTTATGGGATAGTCGTGATGCACAATGTCCTCTTCCACATTGTGGAGGAAATGCCGGAAGGGAATTACAATAATATCAACAAAAGCAGCGAACCATAAAGTTTCTCATGGGCCTTAACACGGTTTACACATCAGCACGCAGACAAATCTTGCTCATGGAACCATTACCTACAGTAAATAAGGTATATTCACTTATTTTTCAAGATGAAAGGCAAATAGCTGTCTCCACTCAAAGCATAGGAAGGATGCCAGAAGCTGCCGCACTTATTGCCAGAGATAGTCGTCCACAATATCCTCACAAAAATTACCCACCAAGGAACCCACATCTCAAGTGCAATAGATTCAACAATATAGGCCATAATTCTGAAAATTGTTGAAGTCACCTCAAATGTGATTTTTGTGGTCTCAATGGACACAATTTTGAAAACTACCAAAAGTGTCTCAAATGTAATTTCTATGGTTTGAATGGATATGACATCAACATGTCTCGGAAGAAAGAAGCAATTCAAGATAAGAGAAACACAAGTTATGGCTTCCCTTCCAAAGCTCATCATACTGACTTTCAGGAAAGCTGCTCCGACACAAAGACACCATCCCACAATCTTACATCAGCCCAATATTAAGAGCTCCTTACACTTCTCAATCAATCCAAATTAGGTAGCATGACAAGTCAAGTGACTACTTCTTCAGGTAACACATTATGTGCAACTGTTTTCCATTCAGAAACTCATTGGATTTTTGATACAGGGGCAACTTATCACATGGTCTGTTCCCAAAACCTTATGAGCTCCAGCATTCCAGTCACTAATCGGCATGTGCATTTATCTGGTCATTCTCTTTCCCGTGTCACACATATTGGCACTGTACATTTCTCAAATAATTTCATACTCCATAATATCTTGTGTGTTTCCTCCTTCAAATTAAACTTAGTTTCAGTAGCCAAACTAACTCAAACCTCATTTTTCCATGTCGCCTTCACTAATAGTATGTGCTTTGTTCAGGACAAATGCTCAGGGAAGACGATTGGGATGGGAACTGAGAAAGCAGGACTCTACTACCTGACTATTTCTCAAAAGACTGGATGTTTCTCCGTTTCAAACACTGCTTCCACCAACTCTCATCTATGGCATCAACGACTTGGTCATTTATTTAATAACAGTTTGCGTGTAATTTCTCTTTCCATCAACACACCTTTTTGTTCCATTAGTGATTGTTCTATTTGTCCATTAGCTAAGCAAACACGTAATCCATTTCCTTTAAGTTCCATCAATACAAAAGCACCTTTTGAAATGATTCATGTTGATATTTGGGGTGGTTATCACATTCCAGCACTTAATGGAACACGTTATTTTCTCACTATTGTTGATGACTACTCAAGATGCACATGGGTCTAATTCTTACATACTAAATCTGATACACACACCGTCAATCTTGTTGAAACACAATTTTCATCCAGAGTTAAAATCATTCATAGTGACAATAGACCAGAATTCTCTATGACCCAGTTGTTTTTTACCAAGGGAATCCTTCATCAAACTAGTTATGTCTCTACCCCTCAACAAAATGGTGTTGTTGAACGCAAACACCGTCATCTTCTCAATGTCGCTCGTTCATTGCTCTTCCAAGCCAATCTTCCTAAACAATTTTGGGGAGATGTCATTCTTAGAGCCACATACCTCATAAATCATACTCCAACACCTGTTCTCAAGGGTAAAACACCATTTGAAGTCCTTTTTCACAAAACTCCTAGGTATGAACATCTTCGTGTTTTTGGTTCCCTTTGTTTTGTGTCTACACATCATGATTGACTCACCAAGTTTGATGTTAGGTCACATAAATGCATATTCATTGGGTATCCATCTGGGATCAAACGTTATCGTGTCTACTATCTGGAAACAAACAAGACTTTAGTGTCTCATGATGTTATCTTTCATGAACATGTATTTCCTTATTTCACTTCCGCTATCAACACTCCAACTCTATTTCCTCCATCAGAAGATACTATTTATGATGACATACCTAACATTCGTCAATCAACCAATCCAAATATATCACTTGATCATACACCATTTGTCCTTCCAACAATCAACTCAGACACTCTTCATCTTCAAAATTCATCTCCAGAAACATCATCGTCAACTTCTCCACCACACATAACTCCTCCAACACCAGTCACACATAGGCTTTGTCAATCCACCAATGTTCCTAGCTACCTTCAAAAATATCATGTAGAAGCTTCCTTGCCTTCTCGATCCTTCCCTTCGTCTCACTCAGCATCGTCCAAAGACAAAGGTATTTCTCATTCTTTATCTCATGTACTTACCTATGACTAATTATCACCTACACATCGTGTTTTTGCTACTTCTATTTCCATTCTCAGGGAACCAACCACCTTTGTTGAAACTTTCAATGATCCAAAATGGCGGCTTGCCATGAAACAAGAACTGGATGCTTCAACAGCTTCCTTCAAACAAGAAACCAGTTGGTTGTAAATGGGTCTACAAAATCAAGTATAATCTTGATGGCTCTGTGGAACGATACAAGGCTCGGTTAGTGGTCAAAGGATACAGTCAGATTGAAGGTTTTGACTACCAAGAAACTTTTGCACCAGTAGCCAAACTTGTCATTGTTCGGCTTCTCATTGTCGTTGCTGCTATTCAAAATTGGCATCTTCGACAACTCGATGTCAACAATGCTTTTCTCTATGGTGATCTTTATGAAGATGTCTACATGTCCCTTCCACCTGAATTCGGACGAAAGGGGGAAACACGAGTATGTAAGCTACATAAATCTTTGTATGGACTCAAACAAGCCTCACGACAGTGGTTCATCAAGCTATCAACAACACTTAAGCTAGCTGGTTTTAACCAATCCAAGTATGATCACACACTGTTCGTCTGAACCCGTGGTAATTCCTTCTCTGCTATTCTTGTCTATGTAGATGATATAATCATAACAGGAAACAATATACAAGACATTGAAGAAACTAAGAATCATCTCATGAGACAATTCAAGCTTAAAGATCTCGGTGAATTAAAGTATTTTTTTGGCATAGAAGTTTCACGTTCCAGGAAGGGAATTGTTCTGTCACAACGCAAGTACGCACTTGAAATATTGGAGGACATGGGTTATCTTGGTGCCAAATCTTCCAATTCACCTATGGAACAAAATTTATCCCTCAGTAAGATTGAAGAGGAATTCATCAGTAATCCCACATCCTATCGAAGACTTGTTGGGAGATTAATATACTTGACCATCACAAGGCCCGACTTAGTGTATGTCGTGCACATTCTCAGTTAATATATGGATAAACCACGACAACCATATTTGGAAGCAGCTCAACGAGTGCTACGATATGCCAAGAACACATCAGGGCAATGTCTCTTTTTCTCAGCAACTAATTCATTACAACTAAATGCTTTTTGTGATGCAGATTGGGCAAAATGCACAGATACACGACGATCAACCACATGATATTGTATATTTCTTGGAAACTCGCTAATTTCTTGGAAGACTAAGAAAAAAAATATAGTCTCACGATCAAGTGCAGAAACAGAATACTGCTCTGTGGCAGCATCATGTTACGAAGTAACCTGGTTACGATATATTTTGGATGATTTGAGTATCAAACACTCCCAACCAACCAAGTTATATTGTGACAATCAAGCAGCTCTTCACATTGCATCAAATCCAATGTTTCATGAGCGAACCAAACACATAGAGATCGATTGCTATCTAGTAAGAGAAAAGATTTAAGCTGGAATGATCAAAACTTATTATATCTCTACATTAGAGCAACCAACATATATATTTACCAAATCCCCAAGTTTTCCACAGTTCTCAAACTTACTTAACAAGTTAGAAATAATTAACATATATTCTAACTTGAGGGGGAATGTTAAAGAACATGGGATCCAGTTGGTAACAACCAACACACCAGTTGAAAATAGCCTTAACAGTTTGGTGGGGAAGGATAGACTGTCCAAGAACATATCTCTACATAATTGTATTTATTTTTAATTATTATCATTTTTCTTTTCTTTTGTATAAATAGATTGTAAACATTCGTTTATTCATCATCAATAAATCCATTTCTTATGGTATTTGGTATGAAGTGAAGTTATTAAGATTGTTTTTGATATATGGGTGAAATTTGGGTGTTAATGTCTTAATGATATTGATATTTAGCCTATCTTCAACTTTTTTGTGCACTGTTATATTTCGTTAATTGTGAATATTGTTTAGTAATTAACTGTAACATTTCAAAAATAACAAAATCGGTTGATCAGTTAATAGGAACAATGTTTTTTTAATAAAAATAATATTTATCACCTGTTAAATAGAACAGTAATTTTAACATAATTTTTATAAAGATATTGATTAGATATATGTTATTAAAGTTCATGTAACATATATTATTTGATATATAGTTTAGTTACAATTATAATGACATGTATTATTATTGAAGTGTAAAATGTACACAGACTTAATTGTTTTGACTAACAAAAAAGAACATCTGAATTCCATCGCATTGAATCTAGCTCTAAATGAAGTGTAAAAAAAATTGAGAGATAAAACCTTTTAAAAACTCTCATTTTTTAAAATCCAATTTTTAATCTTTTTATCAGTTTTATAAATACTCAAAAATTAATTTATAATCATTTATGTTAAGATTTTTTATTTTTCATAACCGTTTATGTAATAATGCAAATATAAATGACTATAATCGTTTTTATCGTAATATAAACATAAATGTTATAATCATTTTTTCCTAAAATCTATAATTGTTTGATCATAATATAAATATAAATATCATAACTGTTTTTCATAATGGTTATAACCATATTTGTGTGGAAAATTAAAACATTTATTTATCTATTTCAATGAGTGATCTATAAGATTCAATTTTTTATTTATTTTAATATTATTTTAAATATTAAAATATTTTTTATATACATTTTACTCAAATTAATACCCCGATAAATATCCATTATATACCGTATTTTTCAACAACTACCTTAAACTCACACAAATATTACCCAGATCTGTGGGACTCCAGAGAATAATTTCGATATTATACTATCTTAATAAGGAGAAAACTTATTTATACTTCCGTTATGTTAATGATTAAAAATATACTAAATGTTCTATTAATTATTTTAAATTTTATATGATTTTGATAGAAACTGTAATTGAAGAATAAAATACTCAATATAATAAATTTATATATAATAAAAAATAAAAATAAATAATATATATATATATATATTAAAAATATTAAAATAGTCTTAAATTTAATTTATTTAAGGTTTAGATGTCAGAGTTTAAAATTTAAGATAAATGATTTAAGATTTAAATTTAATAACTAATATATAAAGATTATTGATAAATTAATATTTTTATTATTATTTAAAATATATTTTTTAATTATTAATATTTATTTTTATCGATATTACTTTTAACTAAAAATAGTATTTGTATAAATGTAGAACTCTAACTATAAATGAAACTTGCACATGTTGGTGAAAAAATTATATCCAATATTAAAAAATTTCAGGTATTAGACATAAAGTATCAAATATATATATATAAATGAGAGTAATCTTTCAACTAATAACATGTGTTTTGAGATAAAGTTACACCCAAATTTAATACGGTATCAAAACAGACAAGTTCATTACGTGTCACACAACTGTAAGTTCACTGTCCACTATCGTCTATCGATGAACTGTCGATGTGAAGAAGAGTGTTAAAAAATCTCATTGATTGAGCATGAAATGTCAAATACATATATAAATCAGAACAATATTTCATTTAAGTTCTTTAGATATAGAATGAGATATAGTTAGACCCAAATTTAACATTCAATAAATATAAATATAATTATATTAAAAAAATAATAATATAATAAGAGATAAATACAAATTAAATTCAATCAGGAGTGATAAAAGCATAGAGCACATAATAATATAATTACGTCATAGGGGATACGAATCTCTCTTATAATTGTAATATTACAATGCATTTCTAGGCATAAAACGTACACAATTTAATAGGTAAAGAAGATGAAGAAAGCATACGTGTTTGCAATTTAAAATCGTAAACAGAGATACATAGAGTTTATATTAAGTTAAACAATTTTATGGCATGAATTCATTTAATTATGTAAGATATATGGTACATTATAACTTAGATCTCCCCTCAACCCCATTTATATGCTTTATTTTCTTATTTAATAAAGGAAAATATTAATGTTAATACTTTATTATTATGGTTTGATTATTTCATTATATTTTATTTAATTATTTAGATAAAAAATGATGTAAAATATATTTTTAAAATCATACTCTACAACATTACAATCCAATATTCTATCCTATAACAGCATGATCTCATTTCCTACTTGTATAACAACACGTAAATAGTTTTTCCTGAGATGAAATGAATAGAAGCAACTCACGATGATTGTATAAAATCACAAGCAGGACCAAGTTGTCCAGCGTGTCCGTGTCTTGACCAGAAGCATCGCAGGCAACTGTAACTGTAATGAAACGATGACTCTGCTTAGTGAATTATTAATTAACATATTATAATTATATAGATAATTATTAATTAAAATAATAAAAAAATTATATATGATAATTTTTTAAACACAATTATTTAGATCTAAAATAATTACTAATAACACTGCTGTACATTATTTCAGTTTTCTCCTTATCAGATGTATAAACTTTTTCTTCGCTTAAAGGTCGCCTTTGGCCTTTTCCGCTTAACGGACGGATCAGATCACAGATGATATTAGTTTACTTGTTTTCACTTTTGTAGAACAAACATAGCATAAGCGACACCGTATTAATAGTATAAGTAATCCGATGTTCTGGGCATGATAATTCGAATTTATTGAAAAGAAGAGAGTACTTTAACAATTAAAAAACATCATTCGATTTGAGAATCATTCTATTAAAAAACATCATTTTTCATGATTGTACAAAACTATGGAGCACTCTTCATTCATCAGCTTCAGATTGCACCATCTTTACATTTGAATTTGAAAAATGTTTCATACTGCTGAAGGACTAATCCACATAGCCCTAGACATTATTAATTCATGAACATTTCAAATAAATTAAAGGAACTATGCACATCTGAAACTTGGAAACTTAGAATTTTGAGTAATAGAATCACTACCAAAACAAACGAGAACAGTTTGCACTCAAATCACTACCAAAACACACAAACAGGATACATTAGACTTACAATTGGTATGTACGTACAGTTTCATATACCATTAAAATGCTATTTAGATTTCTTTCCTCTACCTGGCTATATATCTCCTCTTCGAATCATTGACGGAGCACCAGGTGGCCTCATAAATTCATCCTTACTTGATTCACTAGACTCTTCTTTAACTGTAGAAAGTGACCTATCTGGACTATAATATCCAGTTGAAACTCCAAGGGAACTTGGAGATGCAGCAAATTTACCTTTTGTTGGGCTAAAGTTGTTTCCCAATGGAGAACTTGGACTAGATCTCAACTGAACCGCTCCATGTTCGCGAGGCAAAGGTGAAATAGGTAGTTGGTTACAATTGTCTTTGTCACTTTGTTTTATGCAGAATTTATTTTCTACAACTTCGTAAGAGTTCCCAGTTCGTACTTCCTGAGCCAAAGAACACCAACAACAGAAAAGCCACAATGTGCAATCGCCTAATGCTGGTTGACCAAAGCAGAAATTATAAGCAGGCAATTTGAATCTCTTCCTCATTTGAATCCTCCAAAAACCACCATAGAGCAAACCAAATACACAAAGAATTATACCCATAACACTCAAAGCCTCTCGAACCATCTCGTTGTCAATATTAACAGCAGCCAAGTTAAAAATCCAGAAAGGAGCCATGCAAAATAAAAGAAAAGTTGCAATATGAACATACATATTTCCAAAGCCAAGTCTCTCCATATTCCATCCAAATACACAGAAGCTACAAAAAAGTGAGAGATATGCAAGAGAAATATCATCCCAAAGATCAAGTATACCACCACTCCACATTGGACTGTTCTCAATGACAGTCTGCTCATTCCTTGATGCAAAGGAATACCTTCTCTCAAAAGATTTCAACCTTAACTTTTCTGTTATTTTACTAGAGTCAATTTGAACCTGTGCTTCCTCGTCAATTCCAGAATCATATTCTTTACCAAGAGGACTAACAATCGTGTATACACCAGCAATTGCAGGTGCACCAATTGCTATAGAAATACATATTCCCACTCCTATAGCCGGTCGTTCAGATCTCCTATATCCCAAGTTTAGACCACAAAGGGCATATTGAGCAAAACAGTTCAGATGTAGTAGAATAACAACAACCATCATGTGTGCCCACTCATGAGGCTTGTAAGTCCCGTTCTTGCAGTAAATCATTCTAAGTCTAGCAATGTCTTCGGGTTTCCATCTACATAGAAGCACAAGGTAATAGAAACGCTTGGGATGTTGGTATAAGCACATGAGAGTAAAGAGTGCGTTCAGAATTTGGTTATTGACTTCAAACCAAGCATCCCTCTGTGACTTCTTCGGAATCACATGGTTCAGCATACCAGTCATAACAAGGAACAAAATTGCACCAGAAACAGCTACACAGAAGATCCACAGGAAAAGAGCCATGTTCATTGGGTCCTTGATCCATTCGTTGAACATCTTCTTCAGTGAAACCCAATCAATTTTCCTAGAAAATACACCAACAACACGTTCTCTGAAACCATGACTACTTGAAGAAGTCATAGACCTTGAAACCTTGTCTTTGTCCTCAGCTATCCGTTTGAACTTTGCAGATGCTGAACCAAATTTGAGGAACCTTATCCTATCAGAAAAAGGAATGAAACTGCTCTTCGGACTTCCTTGGTGTTTTCCATCTACTAATAGAGTCCTGCCTGACGTTGAAATGTCAAGAGGAGCCTGAGCCTTTTCTTTACTAACATTAGATTCCTCAATCTCCTCTTTGACACTTCCATTGTCAATTAATACCATTTCTGTATTAAGAATATCAGAACACTAATGCAAATAAGACTCCCCTTTCATCCTGTTTCAATTCACAGTTTCGAACCACCAAGTATACTTTGATCTTTAAAAAGAAAACATCAGAACAGTCACATTATACAAGGAATGCATACTTTTCTTCCATGCTTCATCTTAAACCTACGCAGGGTACGAAGTGATCAAACTGAAAAGGGTCATAACAAAAGAGAAGCAAGGAATCTGTAAGAGAAAGAAACATTTCAAAATATTCCAAACCCAAGAAGCTGTATGAAGAAAAAAATTAGAAGCAGCTATTGCAAATTGCAATTCAGAACATCAAAACCAACCTACCCACCCACTTAACATATTCAATACAATTTTAAATCCCAGGTAAGGCAACAGGATGCTGCTAAAGAAACCCTAATGCATAAATACAAGCTGTCGCAATTAATCAAACTGTCTATGCTTCATGAAAAAGAGGAGAAAGAAGGTTGGCAGCGTAAGTATAAGAGAGGAACAGAAACTCCATTTAGAAACAACAGGAGCAGCAAATGTAAGTTACCGAGAAAGGTGATTACATATTTCTATTAAAACTACTAAATTAGGATAAAAATACACAAAAAAACAAAATCGAAACTTGAAAGACAAAGTGTAAAAACCAGTTTCGAATTGATATACACCAACGAAAAATAGAGAAGGGAAAAAAGTGAAAAGGTTGCTCATACCTAGAGGATGACAGAGAAGCATAAGAAAGTTGAGAAATCATGGAGGTTACAGACGACTCCTGAATTCAAAATCATCCAGCTTTAATCCTTCGATTAGACTTCAACATTCTTGTGGCTTTTGGTCAAGTACAAAAGCATTGGGTCATTGCTGAGATTGAGAGGTAAGTTGGATTAACCAATAGAGTCGATGCGGGTGGTAGAGGGGCACCACGATCCCATTGGGAACTTGGAAAAGACACTTGAAACGTTGTTGCTTTTGTTCCCAAAACGCACAGAAACCGTGTTCTTTCGCATTATCACGATCGTGGAAAGTTTCGAATAGAATCATCAATTGAAACTGTAGCTAATTTATATTAAAAAAAACTAAAACTAGTTATTAGTCAAATAATTCTTTACCAATAGATAAAACCAGGGATAATAACTGTTACGGATAACGACGGTTTTTATTATAAATATCTTATAACTGAATTATAAAATATTTATTTAACATCTTAACAAAATCATTACAGTTTTAAAATGATTTTTTTTCTCGTGAATAACGATTTAGACGGTTATTAAAAAATATCCAAAAAATATATTATTTTTTCAATTTTTTTAAAATTTTCTATTAATATAATTAAAAATAAATAATCTTAATTCTAACTTAATAAAATAAATCAAAAATTCAAAATGTAAACACAAATAAAATATTTCAAACTCATATAAATATTGAAATTTAATTACATAATTTTTTTTAAAAATAAATACAATAAAGCAAAAATTATTTATTTCAATTATTTTTCAACGGTATGAATATCCTACGTAAATCAAACATATAAAATCATTTTTATAAACTAAAATAACAAATTGATTAATCAATAATGTAAAAAAATTTAACTCAATATAATCTTCTACAATAATAATAGTATAAGCGAATGAATAATGAGCTAACATATATGAATATGTTATAAATTATTCGAATATACAATTAAATAATTAATATATATTACATAAAATAAGTGTTAATAAAATATAACATGTATATGTACTAAATATATAGACGTATACATTCTTTATGAATATAAGCCCATAACTAATCTTGGGTACACATTAAAACTTCAAATGTGTTTTCTTTGAGTCTAATACAATGTTTGCTCACTAATCTACCACTCGTGCTAAATACAAATTTTGAAACAACTTTGATTGCAAGATATCTCTTGTCATGTCATGCATTATTAGATATTTATGTTTGTTGCACTTCCAACAAGATAATATACCAAACTCTTTATCAAAAAAATTCACATCATTTTATTCTAATTGAAAGATCAACTCATTTTTTTAAAGATCCAATTTTATTTTGTATTAATTTCCATTATTTATACTCGATTATATCATTAGGATTCAAAACACTAATACTTCTTGAACTTTGAGACATATTGGAACTTATTAAAAACTCAATTTCTTTACTCTCTTATTTTATAATTCGTTTCTTTCAATACATATTTATCAAATCACAAAACTTTTTTTTTCACTTTTTCAATTTTAAAAATGGTAGTCTCTACATATATTCTTGTAAAATAGAATTCGAGATAATTCATCTTAAATCTAGGCTTTAAAACAATTCCTATAGTCATGACAATATTAACTTCTTATTAATATTTGTCAAATTTTACAAGCATGTTTTAGCCGTTTTATTGATTAAATCATCATCGTCATTAACTAAATGATATAATGTCAATTTGATGTCACAAATATGAGAAAATAACATGTTTATAATAGGATAGTTTGAACCATAAATCAATTCAGTGAACTTGTAATATACCTCTAACTTATCACAAATATTACTTGTTATTTTTTAATCCAAGTAATCAAGAAGAGTATTATATTTTTTATCCAATTGTTTGAAACGAAGAAATACTTTCTCATAAAATAATGCATATTTAAGTATTAAAAAATAAAAATCTAACGAGTTTGACAATCAAGAGATAAATTCTTACAAAAAAAAAACTTTATCTCTTAAGATGTACCCTTTTTCTGTGTTGCAGTCCAATATATAATACTATCTCTAATTTTAATAATACATTGAACTTATTTTTCGCCACTAAGTTTAATATGTAAGCTGCATAACGCATATGAAAAATATAATCATTTACGAATGATTAGAAAAGGAAGGAATCATAGTGAAATTTCACAAAGATGAATGGATTCATGACACAAGGAAAAATTTGTTGATCAAAAACTAAAATTGAGATATATTAGAAAAAATAATGGAGTGGACAACCAATTTTTAGATCAAAAGTTTTCTTGTTACTTTAAAAATACGTTTAAATATTTTATTTTATTTATATAATTATTTATTTATTTATTTTATTTTATTTACAAAAACTAATATTTTTTAATTTTATTTTATTTATAAATTTATAATTTTTTTATTAGTATTTTAATTTGGTACTTAAATAAATATAGTAGTAATATTATTTAAAGCTAAGTATTGGAAACAGTTTTCAAGTTTTTTGAGCAAACAGTGGATCAGTTAAGTGTTATTGGTTTTTGTGAAAAAAACGCATGTTCGAAAGGTAGTTAATTTGGGTAAATTAGATGGGCTCATATGAAGGCCCAAAATGTTACCTCCAAAATTGATAAAGCCCAAACTTGAGGGACGTTAATACTTAAAAATCGAACAGACTTTGTAATATGAAGCGACTCTCTGTAAATATAAAAGGGTCAAATTCGAATGCATTTTCTGATATATCCCAAATATCAGTTATTGTCGGGTGATCATATGAAAAACCCTATATGTACTAACCTTTGAAAATCGTTTTCTGGAACCTTTTAAAAAAATTATATTAAACATTATACAACAAAAATATAATTAAAAATAAACAATTCTAATTCTAATTTAATAGAATTAATTAAAAATTAAATTATCCATGCAAATAAATGAACAAATATAAATAAAATATTACAAACTCATACAAATATTAGAATTTAACTATATAAATTTTACAAAAAAATTAAGTACAATAAAACAAAAAAAAATTATTCCAATTATTCTTCAATAATACAAATATATTGGAAAAATCGAATATATAAAATTATTTTTATAAACTAAAATAATAAATAAATTAATCTAAAAAATTTACCTCAATATTTTAAAACATTAATTTCAATTAAACTATTTGGATTATTAGAAGACACTAAACTTTCCAGACCAGAACTCATATTTTATTCAGTCTATGTCTTATCCACAAGACCTGTCAGCTGATATATAAAGCTTATCTTATTTGCTAGAATATTTTCTGCTGAACTTGTATTTCGAAAATATTCCAAATTAAAATTCGATAAAAGGGGTAAGTCTTGTACACCAATGTTATTAACTAATTAATGTAATAATTCAATTAGTATAAATAATATCATAATTTTAATTTTGAATAATAACATAAAAATAAGATTAAGAAAAATCAAATAACAAATAATTAATTATGTATTCATAATTAGATAAGAGAAATTAACTCCTGACATCATTACAATTTGGGAAAAATAATATTTTTACATCATTCATGAAACGAAGCTAGTAAAATTATTTTATAAAAAATAAAAAATCAACAAAATGAATTTTAAAAAAAAATTACATTAAAAATCTAAACAACAAAAATAAAATACATCCCCTTGATCGCGGGAGGGTATAAAAAATAATACTCTTTTTTACATTATAAAATGTATTATTTAGTCTTTATATTTTGTAAAAAAAAATACAAAAAAATAACATATTTTATTATTTATTTATTCAATATTTTAATATTTTTTGTGATAAAAATGAATATATAATTCTCGTATTTTATTAACAAGGGGTAGTTGGAATCATTTAATTTTTTCTCTCCCACTTATTTTTTGATGCGAAATTAAAGTCTTCATAAAGGAATGAGGTTGTTTCTTTTTCAAAAAAAATCACTAGTAACAGCAACTAAGCCTCCATTTCTCACCCGTTTGACCACTAATCCAAGCCCATAACTCTTATATTAGATAGTTTTCTAGTCAATTTTAATAAAATTATCTAATATTCATCTCTCTCTTATTCTACTATAAATCATCAGTGGAGGTATTAAATCATTTAAATTTTAGCATTTTTTGAAATATCAAAATTGCATATAATAGCTTAATTATTTGTACAACTATTTCATTTATTCACACGAGCTTTTTTCTTTTATGGCAGCCCGTTGCCATTATTTTTATATTAAAAAAAGAAGTATTTTGATCATCCACGTCACAAAGTGAACAAGCCTCACGCCATGATTGATATCTGCTCGTATACCTTTTACACTATCAGAAGTCCTGCCATTTATGTTTCACAGCAACAGCTAGCAAAAAGAAGAATCAATCAAGCTGAAGAACAACACAAAGAGGATGATGACAGAGCAGGAAGAAGAGGGTGGAGTGGCTGTTCCACTACTTCAAGAATCGAGGTCATCTATGGAAGGCCAAAATTCAAAATTAGGAGCATCTTTCTGTGGAGCTGTGTTCAACATCTCAACTACCATGATTGGTGCTGGAATTATGTCAATTCCTGCAACTATCAAAGTGTTGGGAATTGTTCCTGGCTTCTTAGTGATTCTCATCGTTGCTTTCTTGGTCGATATAACGATGGAGTTTCTTCTGAGGTACACTAACACTGGCAATTCTACTACTTATGCTGGCATTGTTGCTCAGTCCTTTGGACCCTACGGATCGATTGCTGTTCAGATATGTGTCGTTATTACCAACTTGGGTTGCCTCATTATCTATTTTATTATAATTGGTAAGCTACATCAACTACTTGATTTTCTTTTGGTGTATTATTTTCTTTTGGTGTATCTGTTTTTTGGGTTTTTGTTTGATGAACTGAGAAACATTAGGTTTGAATTTTATCAATGTTTGGGTGCTAGTTCTGTTTTTTTCTTTCTATTCTTCATTTTGCGACTTTAGATGAACAATTACTGTATTGTTTATTGACAAGTTTAGATATATACACGTCTGGTCCATTTATTTAATGGATGGTTGTAATGCGATAAAGGCGTTTGATCAAAAGTCTGAATGAAAAAACTAACCAAAGATGAAGGAACAGAAGAGGCAAGATTTGGGGAATACTGAAAAACTATGAATCATTTTCAAAGTTTTAGTTAAAGCAGTGACTGTTGCATATGATCTTTGTGTCCCACCAAATATCGTTTGGTAGAGTGTTATATCAGAACACCAAATACATCATCTAAATGATTTCTCATGGATCATATACTTGCATTTCGTTTTGAAATTTCTTAATGTTTGCCCGCATTTGATGTTCTTATCGAAAGAGAGCATACTATCCAATTGTTCATCTTGATGACTCTGAGTTATACTTTCTTAAAATTACATATATATTTTTCAGGTGATGTTCTGTGTGGGAATCATTCGGGAGGAAACATACACCTTGGAATTCTACAAGAATGGTTTGGGATACACTGGTGGAATGCTCGTGGATATGTGCTTCTCTTCGTCGCTCTCTTTGTTATGTTTCCACTGGTCATGTTAAGAAGAATTGGTCAGTAATTTCACTCATAGTTCATTTATCTTCTTGCTTCCTGGTATAAACTTAAAACTGTGAATAGAAGTTCTCTTATATTGAATACCTTATTGCTGCTAACAGATTCTCTGAGGCACAGTTCAGCAATATCCATAATTCTAGCAGTGGTTTTTGTTGCCATAAGTTCTGCAATGGCAATTTCTGCATTGTGCAAAGGGAAGACTCAGAAGTTGAGATTATTCCCAGACTTCACACAAGCCTCAGGATTTGATCTTTTCACCACTATCCCAGTTCTTGTAACGAGTTTTGGTTTCCATGTCAATGGTGAGAGTTCATGCATTTCCCATACAAGTCTTAAGAAATCGTTTGAATACAACAAAGTTTATTTCTAACACAAGGTCACTTTACAGTTCATCCAATTAGAGCAGAGCTTGGTAAGCCATCTGACATGAGCAAAGCGGTTCGGGTTTCGATTGCAATTAGCATTGCTATTTACTCTGCAATTGGTTTCTTTGGCTATCTGCTATTTGGAGATTCAATAATGGCAGACATGCTAGTAAACTTTGACCAAGTTTCTGATTCCAAAACTGGTCAAATCCTCAATGTCATTGTTAGATTAAGCTATGCAATTCATCTCCTGTTGGTGTTTCCTGTTATGAATTTCTCCTTGAGGGCGAACTTAGATGAACTTATCTTCGCAAAGAAGCCTAGTTTGGCCTCAGACACCCCAAGATTTATGTTTCTGACATGTGGTTTGCTCTCCCTTATTTATATAGTGGCAAATGCCATCCCAAACATTTGGTACTTATTTCAGTTCATGGGATCCACAACTGTAGTTTGTCTCTCATTCATATTCCCTGGCGCTATAATCCTTAGGTACTAATTCTCTACCACTTGTCTTTTTGCTGACTCTAGAATATTGCTGATTTCTTAAAGCCAAAATTTTATCAATTCTTTATGAAAGTTGTTTATTCTGCTTATAAATATCTGGGCAGGGATGTACATGGAATATCAACAACGAGGGACAAGGTCATGGCAATACTGGTAATTATAATTGCTTTTTTTACCAGCTCAATTGCAATATCCACCAGTTTGTATAGTTCAGTTCAGAAACTAGACAGCTGATGTTCTTCTGTTTCGTTCATTTTTTTTACAGAATTCTTGTGTAAGAAATATTTCGAAATCCAAATCCAACATTTGTAGATCAATATCCTGAAATCTTTTTTTGTTTTTTTTGTCAAGGAAAAAAAAAGGCAGAATTCACGAAACAACTAAGCTAGGGAGAAAATTACTTTTTTTTTAAAGAATTATTGGCTAGTGACGTTGACAAGAGCCAAATTGATTTGGAAGGAGCGATGTTTCTCAAAGGAGTTAGAGAGTTCATTTAAGCAGATAAATTAATATTGTTCAAGATTTTATGAGGAATGAGCGTGAAAAACGTTATCCATATCCTTAGGGTCCACTGATTATGTTTTTAATTTTTTGGGACCATTGGATAATCTAGAAAACTCTTTGATAATTTTATGAAGGAATAGAACAAGAACAATGGATAAATTATAGTAGTCATTATTGTCAAATTATTCTGAGTTTATTTCTGTAATTTCTGTTCTCTTCTTTTTTGTACAAAAACTACTTCTATGTATACTAATGAAAAAGAATATAAACGCTAACCCTAACAGTTGTTTTACTTCCCTAATTTCTGATTCACTAACCACATTGTCTGTAATTTCCTAACTCCATTAACTTTGTTGTTTGTCACTTTCACTGCAGACGTCAACACTCCTCCTCAAGTTGGTGCATATATGTCTCTTATGCCCAACTTGTCAAGTGTGTTGTAAAAGTTCCTTGCAGACACAGATGTTGTGAATATATCAGCCAATTGATCTTCTGATTTAACAAATGGAAGCTTAATAATCTTTTCTTCAAGATTCTGTTTGATAAAGTTCCGATCCACTTCAACGTGCTTCGTGCGATCATGTTGAACTGGATTGTGAGAGATGGCAATGGCTGCTTTGTTATCACAAAATAAATTCATTTCAAAGTTAGGAGCAAGACTAATCTCAGTTAGAAGTTTTTTCAACCAAAGGAGCTCACATATTCCCTTGACCATTCCTCGAAATTCAGCTTCAGCACTGGATAAGGCAACTATCTTTTGCTTCTTGCTCCTCCATGTAACAAGATTGCCCCCCACAAAAGTAAAGTACCCAGTAGTAGATTTCCTATCCTTCATATTCCCTACCCAGTCTGAATCTGTATATCCAAGGACTTCCAATTGACCATTTTTTGAGAACATAAGTCCTTTTCCAGGGGAGGATTTTAAGTAACGAAATATTCGCATGACCGCATCCATATGCTCTTCACTTGGGCAGTGCATGAACTGACTCACGACACTCACAGCATAAGCAATATCAGGTCGAGTATGAGATAAATATATGAGTTTACCTACTAACCGTTGATATCTTTGTTTTTCTGCTGGTACTTGGTCCACATATTCTCCGAGTTTATGATTTTGAACCATTGGAATATCGACAGATTTACAATCTAGTAGTCCTGCCTCTGCCAGTAGGTCCAGAGTATATTTCCTTTGGGAAAGACATATGTCTTGTTTTGATCTTGTTATCTCAATACCTAAGAAGTACTTGAGCCCTCCCAAATTCTTCATTTCAAACTCATTTGACAGTTGTTCTTGAAGCTTAGAGATTTCTTCTTTATCATCCCCTGTAATGATCATGTCGTCTACATAGACTATAAGGGCTGTTATCTTCCCTAATCGATGTTTTAGGAAAAGAGTATGATCAGAGTTGCTTTGTTGGAACCCATATTTCTTCATTGCTGAACTTAACCTACCAAACCATGCTCTAGGTGATTGTTTTAGTCCATACAATGCTCGTTGTAATCTACATGCAGTTGCTTTTCCTGATGTAACAGTATATCCTGGTGGGATATCCATGTAAATCTCTTCCTCAAGATCACCATGAAGGAAGGCATTTTTTATGTCAAGTTGGTGAAATGGCCAATCTAAATTTGCCGCAAGAGATAACAAGACTCTAACGGTTTTTAGTTTAGCCACAAGTGAGAAGGTTTCTTGATAATCTATCCCATGTTTCTGTGTATATTCTTTTGCTACAAGTCGCGCCTTGTATCGATCAACTAATACATCTGCTTTATACTTAATGGAGAAAATCCACTTGCATCCTACCATCTTCCTCCCTTGAGGCAACTCGCTTAACACACATGTGTTATTCTTCTGCAATGCCTCAAATTCCTCTTTTATAGCTTGAGCCCATTTTGGATCAGATAAGGCTTCTTCAATGCTACTTGGAATTTGACACGAGGAGAGTGTTTGTGTAAATGCCCTGATAGGTTCTGATAACCTTTGAGTAAATACATAATTTGCTATTGGATACTTGGATTGTCGTTCTTCTCTTTCTGGGGAGTATCGATTTAGAGGTTTGCCTCGATTGTGTCTGAAAGGTAAAACATAACCAACAGATGTATCTATAACATTAGTTTGTAACGGTGTGATAGGATAGCTTACCTCAGGAGTATTCTCAGCAGGAGGATCATTGGGTACTAGGGAGTGGAGGGTTACATCAAACACTTCATCTTCTGAAGATTCAATTACTACTTCAGCTTCAGTTCTTGGAAGTTCAAGCTCGGGTCTAGATACTGGCTTCTCCATATGATTGGCATGATCCGAGTATGTTGGACTAGTGTTTAATATTTCAACATCAAGCCAATTTCGTTCTTCACCATAACTCTCCTCCTGAAGAGTGGAATTGGATACCGGTGATGGGAAAAAACATTCTGATTCGAGGAAAGTGACATCCATGGTAATATAGGTTCTTTTAGTAATTGGATCATAGCATCGATAACCATTTTTTTTGTACACCATACCCCAAGAACACACAGCGGACAGCACATGGATCTAACTTAATTCGTTGATTTTTATGGAGGTGGACAAAAGCAACACATCCAAAAATTCAGGGCGAAAGCATCAAAATAGTAGGCAAGGGAAGATTATCAGTTCTTGAAAAAAATGGATATGGGGTATTATTGATCTGATCTTTGGATTTAATAGATCAAACCAATGTTGAGGAGAACAGGTAGCAACGTAGGATTTTTATTTCTTTAGTCATAATCTGCTCTGATACCATGTCAAATTATTCTGAGTTTATTTCTGTAATTTATGTTCTCTTCTTTTCTGTACAAAAACTTCTTCTATGTATACTAATGAAAAAGAATATAAACTCTAACCCTAACAGCTGTTTTACTTTCCTAATTTGTTATTTTCTAAATTCATTAACTTTGTTGTTTGTTACTTTGACTAACTCCATTAACTTTGTTGTTTGTAACTGTAAACGCCAACAATTATAGTGTCATGTTTCACATAATTAACATGTGGCCTAAAATATCATGGATTTCTTTATAGTTATCATGTGGCTTAGCCCATCTTATCAGCCCTCTGCAGTAATGGGAAATATAATAATTAATAATTGAAAACGTCATACTTATTGGTATTGAATATTATAATTGTAACTGATTAATTAGATTTATAATACAACTTTGTTAGATATCAATTGTAGTTATATAATCATTAAAAAAAAAAGGCTCTTCGTAATTGAAATGCTCATAAAATGTTTACATATCCTTGTATTTGAAATAAAGTCCAACCAATTCTCCGGAATGATTAAAAAACAAGTTTTTGATTAATTATAATTAAAATAATATAATATTACTAATAATTACATTCAAAATTATGTAACTATTTCTAGTAAAAAAAAATTAAATCCACATTATAGTTGTAATATATATAAATATTCTAACAAAAATTCTAAGTTTGATTTATTTTATTCTTTCTTTTCATATTCCTCTTTGGATTCCTCTCTCCAAGTCACTAACATATATCACTTAATCGACGTGATAACGTATTGTTTGTAGTTTAGTGGTTATGTATGGTTAGGTATTCATGGCTCCTGCGTGCGTACATGTGTCACACTCATTTGACATAGAAAACAATAGTAACGGTAAAAGTTAATAAGAGAAATGCCAAATGATTATAACTATTAGTTATTAGTTATTGTGTAATATGTTGCAAATTTTCTATGAAAAAGAAAAATTTCTTGACAAACTACTATCAATTTAGTGTAAATAGACATACAAATTTGTAGTTATTATAATTTCTCAAATTCTCACTTCACCTTGATTCTATTGTCTTGTGTTCATTGTATTTTTTACTAAAAAATGTTATATACTAGTAAATTTATATTTACATCAATTAAGTTATATTTTATATCAAAAAAATTCTTTAAAAATAATTTAACATTTTTTACACTTTGTCTGAAATCAAGATTTATAATGAATCATTTTAATAATTTTTATATTTTATTTTATATGGTTAATTAAGTAATATTTTGAATATTTTTTTAAAAAAATTACAAGACATTTAAAACCTATAATAATAAAAATACAAGACATGAATTCAAATAAAACTACTACTACAAGACATAAAAATAAAATGATCTAAATTACTTTAACATGTTAAAATTAACTTATAAGTTAATATGTTACCCTTAAATTCAATATGTTTCAATATGAGATGACTAAATTTAATTTGTAAATAAGTTTAAAAGATTGTTATTAGAACAAATTTTATGTAATTAATATCCTAAAAGTAGATGAAAAAATACTTTTACTAGAATTTTGATAGTTTGCCTTTTAAGGTGTAATAAAAAGAAGAAGAAAAATTTCTTTCAAATATTTCACAATTTTTTATATAATGAAAATAAATAACATAAAAAAATTTAGAGGATTTATTTTATTAAAACTTTCTATCTATACCAAACACAAAATTTTTTCTCTGTATTTTTTTTTCCATCATGTTTTCCACCTCATTTTCTTCCCCATGCAAATACTAATTTCAAATATGAGATTAGAATTTAGATAAAAGAAAATAGTTTAGCTAAAAGAAAAAAAAATATTTAAGCCAATGCTTGGTTAATTGATTTAAAAATTATATTATAACTTGTAATGTAAAAATATGTCACATGTTTTTTTTACTCTGAAGTCAAGGTTTTTAGATGTTATTTATTATTTTCAAAATATACTTTCTCGTCAAATATTTAGCTTATTCTTTTTGTAAAGATTAATTGTATTTTAAAAAATATATAATTACAATAATTTTATATTTTATTAGTTAAATTTTTCAAGAGATTAATAAGATACGTGAACGTTAGTGTGGCAGACTGCTTTTATTAGACATTTGATGTGACATGTGAAGCTTTGAAAGACTCGCATATTACCCACTTTCCGGTCCAAATACTTTCTCACACATTCCTCCAACTCCATCAATCATTGTCCCGCTTAAATCTGTCCTACTGTCATTAAGAAACACCAAATAAGCATTTGCGCCAAATCTCATAATTACCCTTCTTATTGATGACTCTGTACTTCATTTGGTTCCAATGTTATTGATCAAAAGTGTAAATTAATCATCAGGCCTAGACATAAACCCATATATATATATATATATATATATATATATAGTAACTAAAAGCTCTGCTTACTGCTTTAGCCAAGGACAAGAAAACAGAGGTTTCTCTAATTTCTGTTTAACCAAAACATCAATCTTGCCGAAATGTCACCGGCTGTCGAAAATCGCGTGCCTTTTCTGCCGCATGGCAAGTCGCCGGCTGAAAAGCGTGCTTCGATATCCGGCGCTGTGTTTAATGTTTCAACAAGCATAATCGGTGCCGGGATTATGTCGATTCCAGCAACTCTGAAAATGCTAGGCGTAATACCAGCTTTTGTTCTCATTGTGATTATTGCTTTCTTAGCTGAGATATCCGTCGAGTTCCTGATGAGATTTACACATTCCGGCGAGTCAACCACCTATTCTGGTGTCATGAAGGAAGCTTTTGGTCAGTTGGGTTCAGTGGCCACTCAAATTTGTGTCATGATCACTAATCTTGGGTGCTTAATCATGTACTTGATCATCATTGGTAAGCTCAATTTTTTTATTTTGATCTGATTTATATGAAATTTGAAGTGGGTTACCTTGTTTCATGGAATCATATGATTATGCAGATTTTACCCTTCTATTAAAATTGGGGGGTACTTCGCCAAAATTCAATATTTGTATTTGATTCAATGGAAAAGCAGAGATGCGAATTGATTTTAAAATTCGAACATCAATTTCATAGTAGAAAAAAGGAGTTTAGAAAAGATTTATTGATGGTTACTATGTTAATAATATTTTCAGGGGATGTTCTTTCTGGCAATCAACCTGAGGGAACAGTACACTTGGGTGTTTTGCAAGAATGGTTTGGAATTCATTGGTGGAACTCACGTGACTTTGCACTCTTTGTCACTGTTCTGGTTGTCATGTTTCCTTTGGTTCTGTTTCGACGTGTAGGTCAGTAGTAAGAACAACACTAATTTAGTTTCGGTTATGAGGAGATGAGTTATGAAATAATCACATCAAAACATAAAATCTTAATTTTGATTTTTAATTTTTTAATTATGTGTAGTTGGGTTGTCATTGTTTGCAGAATCATTGAGGTTCAGTTCAGCCATATCAGTACTTCTAGCTGTGGTTTTTGTGGGCATAAGTTTTGGATTATCAATCTGGGCTCTTTTTGAAGGCAAAACCAAGACCCCAAGATTGATACCTCATTTGGACAACCAATCAAATTTCTTCAACCTTTTTACTGCTGTTCCAATCATTGTGACTGCCTTCACATTTCACTTCAATGGTACTTGTGTGACTGAAATGTGTAATGTGTGAATAATTAAGCCCTACCCATCTCTTAATTCTAATCAGTTCCTATCATTAATGTATGAAAAATGTATGCAGTTCATCCAATTGGCTTTGAGCTTGACAAGCCTTCAGATATGATATCAGCAGTTAAAATCTCAATGGTGCTATGTGCTTCCATCTATTTTTCCATAGGCCTATTTGGATACTTGTTGTTTGGAGATTCAATCATGCCTGACATACTTGTAAATTTTGATACAACTTCTGATTCAGCAGTGGGTTCACTTCTTAATGATATAGTTCGATTAAGCTATGCATTCCACTTGATGTTGGTTTTCCCACTTCTAAACTTCTCTCTAAGAGCAAATATTGATGAATTTCTATTTCCAAGAAAGACCCTGTTGGCTGAGGACAACAAAAGATTTGTATTTCTCACTCTAGTACTGTTGGTCTTCACTTACTTAGCAGCAATAATGTTCCCAAACATTTGGTATTTGTTTCAGTTTATGGGATCAACCTCTGCAGTTTGTCTTGCATTTATCTTCCCTGGTGCTATTGTTCTAAGGTAAAATCATCATCTTAGTTTAAATTGATTTGTTCCTAGATTGATGTAATGAAGGCTCATATATCCATTTAAAATTGCAGGGATGTTTATGGTATATCAACTAGAAGGGATAGGATTATGGCAGCAATTATGGTTATTTTAGCAGCAGTAACAAGCCTAATTGCCATATCTACAAATATATGTAATATATTGTAATTGTAAAACAGTCTATAGCGCAATACTTGAAGAAAAAGTCGTATCACGTTAGCACAACTAATGAGATATTTGAATGGTTTCTTAGTAAACATTTTTTGGGTTGGCATTCAAAATTTTAGTTCACATGTTAATCTTTAAAACAGTTACTCTTACATGCGCACTAAGACTAATTTAAACTGAAACGCCTATTATCCTTTTAAGTTTCCGACTTTTTCCGCATAATTTTAACATCCAGACTGGAATTGTGTCTAATAAGAAAGATCCACAATAAATTACCACTCATCTAGCACACCAAAGTAAGGCACAATTAGTAATTTGCACGAGTCTAGCTCAAAATGAGGTTCTTTTGAGCGAACTTGAGAGATCCCTTCTCATTCCCCAAGGCTAGATTAGGAGTGACTATAATCGGGAAAACGAATTTAGCTTAGAGTGGTGCAATAATCGAACCTACAATCGATCTAGCATATGAAGTTGCATAATATAGTAACATAAATTATCGTCAAAGCATTACAAATCCGAAAGTATATGCACTTTTAGTTGGTCATTTAACCCCAACTAACTGAAGGGATTTAAGCTGGGAACAAATTACATGTTAAAAACAACAAAAAAGAAAAAAAAGAATACATATAAGTTGGCAATGATGCAGAAAATAAAAATTGGAGTCAACACAGGTCAGTGTTCATCCTCCCATGACTCCATACTTCCATACATCCCAAAAATAAACTCTGCAACTAATAAAAGAGATCTGCTGCTGCATGTTGAAAAATTGACCGCCTATTTTCTGTTTAGAAATCAATATGCCACAAACAAAATCAGTAAATGTGAAAGTTACATAGCATACCCCAAGTGAAAACTTAAAAAAATAAAATATAAATAAATAAATACTGGATACTCCATTTCATATGGGAGTTTAACTAGTTTATGAAGATGTTTAGCCAAAACAACTAACCTTCTGCTCTTGGCACTTGGTGCAATTAATCCTCGTTTCTCTAAGCTCTTGAAACGATCCTTGGCGAGGGTGCAACATCCCTTCATATGAAATACCAAGTCAGAACTCAAAAAAGGCATAGCAGCTAAGATAAACTCAATATTAAATTGACATTTCTGAAAAAGCTTGAAACTCGTGGTACCTTAATCTTGCGCAGGGAACCAGTTATTTCTTCAGATAACAAAACTTGCTTACGGGCAGGTTCAAATCTGGAATATATAGATTAAATTATGGATTGTAATGGGTAGAACAATAGGTCCATCTATCCCATGTATGGACAATGTTCCTACTTCCTAGCGTCACTTATAAATGTTAAGTAAAAATTATAATAGTTAATATATATTATATATAGTCAAAATTATAATTTATATATAAATCAAGTTATTCACACAAATAGAAATATATATTAACAATTATTGAAAAAAATAATTTACCATGCCCAAAAATCGGACACATATCCCATATCTTAAAATCTTAAAATCTTACAACCTACGAGTCCGACCTCAAGGACCTCAAGATACGTACTCATAGCTTAGTCTGTGTAACATATCTAGTAACTAAATATACGTTGATTTATAAACAAAATATGTTCAAGATTTTGACAAAATAGATTACATACTTGTACTTCCCCAAGCGAGGTGGACATGATTTCAATCTTTCTTTTTTAGCTACAAGTCGCCTAAGATGTCTTTTTTGCTTCTCTTCATCTTCTCTGGCTATTTCTTGCATGATATCTGGTAAGCTGTGAGAAAGGCCAAATAATAAATAAAAACGTCTTTAATGAATAGTATTTTCCCAAAAAAAAATAAAGGGTTACCTGTCAATTTCTCTGTTTAGTTCCTCCATCTTTTTGGACCGTTGTTTCTTTTTAAGTTCTTCTTTACGTCTAGCTCTCTTATTTAATACCACTCTGGTCACCTGCTTTGTTTTAGAAGTCCTGCACCATGGTTATTGAAACAATACTTGGTCAGAGAAATCAGATGACACAAATCAAAATTCATAAATTTAACACTTGCACAAATGTTACCCATCTGAAACAAATAAAGCTACCTTTTCTCAGTAGCATCATCCTCATTTCCGCTTGTATTCTCATGATCCATATCATCATCACTCCCATCATCTGCCTCAATAAAGTACCTCTGAAAACTCAAGAGCGTGTAATCATCAATAGCAATGCATTACCTCTACGACTAAGCTACATAAAACTTATATTTACACTCACATTATTGATGAACATATTGAAGTTTCAATAGGTGCATCAATGGAAAGTATGACCTATAGTGAACATTTATAGAAAGAATAATCAACTCACATCTTCTTCATCAAGAGCTACTCCAGGAACTGTCAATGGAACACGTTCAGGTCCCAGGTCTTTTTTGTAGACTTTCTGCATTTCTTCTGCTACAGCACAGGCTAGGACATCCTAGAATGACAAAAGTTGAGAAATTTTAAACTCCAAGTGACAAAGAGTCCCACTAGAAAAATATGCAAACATAAGATCTGAAGAGTATACTTGATGACTCTCAGCCGATGGATTAAAAGAGCAGCCAGGAGGATCAACTTCAACAGCAGGAATAAGTGAAGGCTTTGATTTCTGTAGAAACGGTCAAAGATGGCAAACAAAAAAAAATGCAATGCATTACTGAGCATTAAAAATTGAAATCGAATAAAAAAACAGCAGATTACGACCAGCGTCCTGGCAGTCTGCCACATTCTTTACAATAAAACGTGGAGATATTCAAAAGTATTAAGCATAAAAGCTGAGTGTGGAAATTTACCGCTTTGCCCATGCTAATGTCATCACCTGCAAGAGTACCAAGTTAAAACCATGTGATAATTTTCATTGATGTCACTAAATCAAGACAAGAGTAATTAACACAGGAGGTACCCTTACCATCCCACATGTCAATCATGCCAGAAGATGCAATGGAATCCTGAAAAATATTCAAGGACGAAAAAGTAAGTGTTTATTCCAAATCATAAAGAAAATAGCTAGCTTAGAAAATGATGAACATCCTATTACTAAATTACTTTAAATAGTTAATTTTAACACCTTAGATTCTTCTTTGACAGCATCCTTGTCTTTTTGAACCCCTTTGGTTTTTTTCTTGAATTTCTTTGGTATTGAAGTTGACACAGGTTGAACAAACGGATTCTTTTGAAGCAAGCTGTCACAACGAAGTACCTTTTCTCTGTGTTTTTCAATCTTGCGCTTTACTGAAAGATCTGCATCATAATCATCCAAATATTTTTAAAAGCTAGAAATATAGTGAAAATTGTGAGAAACATAGGAAAACTCTTCACCCAAGCTTTGCTGCCCCAAAAACAGTTCCTCCCTTCCAGTCAGAAGTATTTATTTATCAGAGAACATAGAAATGCAAGTTGTCAAATATCAGAAAATGCAGTCATTCAAAACTTATTCAAGATTTGATGTAAGTGCCACACACAAAAACTAAGAACCAACAGTGCATTTTATCGCAGTATGTAGTTCACAAAACTATTTTCAGTTTTTTGCTATGTTACTCAATCTGCTATTGTTATTTTATAAAGGTAATTCATTAGAGTTGATAAGCTTTAGTAGTTTATTTATTATTTCGTGTTTGAGGGGAATATCACCAGCCCACGTCATATTTGACAGATCAAAAGGAATACAATCAACGCATGGTTAAACTACAAAGTTAGTAGATAAATTTGAATTTAACAATAAAACATATCCAAAATATATTCTACCTATAAGATGTTGGACCTCCCAACATAAGATAACTATCTAATAAAAAAAATTAATAATATCAGATGTTATGGGATTTGAATATATCTCCTAAAAAGTTATCTGTATCAATTCAACCCCTATAAATAACCTCATAATATAATTATAAGATATACTTTCTTTAATCCTTTCTAATTATTTCATTTAAAAATCTATCTGAGTAATGACTTAGGCATCAAAATGGATTTGATAGCCCCAATGCCATTCCTTCCAATTGTTTGTTCATCTATCTCAAGATTGAATTGATAGATTTGTGACAAACACAGAAACCGACTTCTAACATTAGTTGGAAAAAATTTTGGTGAACGTAATAAATGAATAAATAGGCTTCAACATTTCATTTATTAACAACAAAGCTAAACCATTGATAACCCCTATTAAGACCCAAATATAACATATAATGAAAATAGTTAACCTCATAACATGAAAAGTTGAATTTTAAGAAGAATTCATTGCTAAAATCTTCTTTATATGTTTTATTAAGGTAACAATACTCCCCCTCATTACCATAGCTCCACTATTTTAATCGGATTCAGATATGAGTATCAGATACGGATACATATCCAAAAGTTGGGTAAGTGAATTTTAAAATTTTAGGATATAGGTATATGTGTCTAATATTTGACATGGGTATTTAGACACAGCAGTGTATTACATATTTTTTAATTTAATACATAGAATATCCATATTAATAAATGCACATTTTTACAAGTGTAAGGTAAATTTTTTAATGAGAAGGTTTTAGTGATTATTAGATTCTATCAATTAGATATTAGATTTTATTTTTAAATTATAATATTCTGATTCATCAAACTTTAATTCTTATGTTAATATTCTAGAAAAGCTGTTTTAAAAGTAATGAGTTTTTGAAGATGCACAGCCCATATAACAATTAAAAGGCCCATTATATATAACAGTTAAAAAGGCTTTTAAGTTTGCCCTAAATTTATTTTAACTTTCAACTTCTTTCTCCGCCGCCAGCTTCTTCTATCTTCTTCTATCTTCTTCTACAGCAACAATGTCGTATAATCAGAATCCGTGCACAGTATAAACTACAAACCTACTTTATTAACATGGATTATGGGACTTATTGTGCAGAGAATCACGCTATCTTTCAACATAATCGAAGAGAGAATAAATTTTTCATTGACCAAATAACCAGAACCAAACAGTCAAGAGACGGGGGGGAAACATAGACAAACAAAGGAAGCAAAAATGGGTTTATTCAACTTCAGCACTTTATTAAAATAATGAAATTGAGAATTCAAAAAAAAAAAAGATGGTTCCTTTGTAACCAATGGATGTAAGTCAGGAGGGGGACGGAGAGGAAACAAAAGAAAAATAATAATGAAGTAAAATAAAGGAAGAAGGTACCTCTGGACTTGTCGATGACATAGAGGGATTCAGAGGGGATAGAGGAGAGTGAACCACCGGTATTAGCGTCTTTTGTGGATTCCTCGAAGAAATCGTGAATGTCTTCAGTGCTGATATTGGCCCGCCACGCCTTCTTACCCTTTCTCGAGCTCTTAGGCTTCTTCCCCATCTCTCTCGCTGGTTTCGAATTCACCAAGCGCAATAAAGTGGCTATAAGCGAAGCAGAGTTTAGTTTTCTCGGATTAAGGCGGCGGTTAGGTTTATAAAACCTAACACAACACTGTACTGGGGAAACTAGATGGCGGTGTTTTTACTTCTTTTTAAAAATAAAAATAAAACCACTCGCTCGGTTTTTTTCGTCTTTTTATTTATTTTTTAATAAAAGGTAATAAAAAAGGGCATACGATTTTTTTTTCCTTCTAAAAACCAAAAGGTGCATAAGATAGCCAAATTTATTTGAGCATTAATAAGATAATGTTCGGTTTTAAGGAGGGAAATTTTTTTTTGCATATAGGTTGCTTTATTTTAAAATTAAATATATTAATTATTTTATTTTAAATTAGTATATTTTAATTATCTTATTATTACATATATAAATATTTCAATTATTTTATAATAATTTTGATTATTTTAATCATTTTATTTTTTAATTTTTTTAACTATGTGATATATTTTTTATTCAAACATATCTACCAATTATTAGTAGTAAGATTCAAATGGATTGAATTTAAATTTTTCTCAAAAAATAATTAAATTATTAAAATGTACAAATTATAAAGAATATAATTAATTTTTTTAATTTATGAAAATAAAATTATCAAACTTCCATATTCATTTTATAATAATTAGATTGGTCATGAAAAAGAATTTTGATATTTAACTGTTTATTTTAACTATTAATTTAAGATGAAATATCATACATTAAAATATTCTCTATTTTTTTCATATATTTAAGATTTTAATTTTTTTATTCTCATTTAAAATTCAATAGAATTAATTTTTATAATTTTATTTCCCTTATAGTTTTATAGATTTTTTTTATTTTCATTTTTATTCTTATAGATGTCACGACTAAAATTAAAAATAATAATAATAATAATAATAATAATAATAATAATAATAATAAAACGATTCATGTAAGACACTTTATCCCTTACATTACAATAAAATTTGAGTTGATAAAAATAAAGTAAACTCACATCATTTTTTCATTATAAAGATTAAAAATCTTTATATTATATATTATATGCCTAGAGAATGTAGGGTTGTTCACAAGACAATAGTTTATCTGCTTATCTTAAAATATTAATGTATTTATATGGGGTTAATTTATATATATAAGTTTATTCTCATTATATTTTATTAATATGATATATATTTCCTCTCATTTTTAAACAATTTTTTCTCAAATATGATCACAAATTCAACCCCATTATTTATAAAAGGGACTCACCATCATCATGAAGTTTTAATGAAAGGGAAATTTTAGTTAATCACACAAAACCTTCAAATGAAATAACTCTAAAGCACACTCTTAATGATTTTAGACACTGGGAATGTATTTTAAAGCTTTTTGTAATCCAACTAGAAATGGCTAAGGAATTTTATTTTAAGTTTATCCACCCTTTATTTTAGAAATTAATTTAGGATAACAATTATAGGTAGCCAGGTTCTTATACAACAACTTCAATATATATGTCCATGAGTTCCCATTGGTTTTTATATGAACCTTGAAAAAATCAGTTTTTTTCTTATCCTCTGATTATCCACTTCAATATGTCCATTAGAATTCTTTGTTTCCGTGAAAATGACTTGTTTCGCTTCCTTTTTATCCCATCTTTATATCGATGACTTGTTTCTTGTTTTCTTTGTATTATTACAATTTCATTGTAGGTAACTTTTGTCGATGTTCAAATTTAAATCTTAATTATCACGTCACTTATTTAAAATGAATATTTAGTGTTAAAAATGTTAAGAAATTTGGATAAAATAGTATAATTACAAATTTCTCCTCCCAAGATCTTACTTAACAGAATATCAAATAACAGAGAAATAGATAATACACAACACAAGAATTATAGTGGAAACTCAAATTAGAGAAAAATCAATTTCGTTGTCAAAAGACAACCAGAGAAAAATTCACTATGTGGAAAATTGTTACAACCAAAATACAAGAGTAACTACAAGCCCAAAAGAATTTTCCTACAAAATTCTCTCACTCAAGAACTTCTCATACAAGTTTTTTCTCTATTTTTGGGATGATTAACAATGAAGAAATGAAGTCATATTTATAGCCTTCAAGTTCTCATTTCATATGCCAAACATTTCTTCATTCAACAAAATTAAGCTACCTAATTTTCCTATTCTTTATTCAAACAAGGTTAGGCACCTCCATCTTTGACAATATGATAAGCCACCTTCCATGAATTTTCTTCTAAATTAGGCACCTCCTATTTTGACTAACAAACCTAATATTATTTTTAATCAATCATAACAATCTCCACCTTGATTAAAAATAAACATGGTTACCACTACAACACTGTCTATTCCAACAGTCATAATTCTCTACACCGAGAATTATCATACTCCACCATAAAGAGTACACCCACTTAGAATTAATCACCAATTCTAAGAATTTCACATCGTCTCATGTCGAAAAAAAAACTTGCTGAAATTTATGGTGCAACTCTCACACTTGGTTTTCCCGAGAGTTCATCAGCCATCGACATCCTTTCCACCATACACCTTGCATCTATACCAAGTCAATGCCTGTGTGCAAACTTATGGACCCGTTACCGGTAACACACCCTCTTTCATGACAATATTTAGAGACTAGCGGCATGCCATGAGGATGTACTCGTTTTTTTCAAAGACAATCACTATAGTCTTTGAAAATAGACATACTATTAGCGTCACCGTCGGTATTTGAGCTTCTTGCCGAATCAGCTCCACCCTTTGGACAATTTCTTTTAAGGTGCCCAGATTGTCCACACCCCCATCACACTATCTTCTTTTTCATGAAATTGTTTTTCTTTCGGTTGTCAGCTACCAATGTTGAGTTTTCAGGCGAAACATTTCTTCCACCACTCAGCTTTTTTTCTTCAGAAAACAACTTGCTAGTAACTTCTGAAAAAATTATTTTCTCCTTTCCATGAATCAAGATAAGTTTCATGTGATCATAAAAAGATGAAAGAGACCAGATGAGCCTTAAAACTATATCTTCATCATCAAGTTTAACTCTAATGGTTTCCAGTTCAGAGACAATACCATTGAGAACACTGAGATGATCAGACATAATAGTTCCTTCATTCATACGCAAAGTATGAAACTGCTCTTTCAAATACACCCGATTTGAAACGCCTTTTGCCTGATACAATTCTTCAAGCTTTTCCCAGAGTTCTTTGGCCATAGATATTCCACGCATATTTGCAAGAATATTTTTGGCCAAACAAAGCCGAATTGCACTTGCAGCTCTTAGATCAAGATCTTCCCAATCTTCATCACTTATATTGGTTTTACTGGACTCAATACCAGTAACAAGGGCTGGTTTCCCCTTTAACGCCTTGTGTAACCCATATTGGATCAACAAATCTTTGACTTGTACTTGCCACAAGCCAAAATTGATTCTCCCATCAAATTTCTCAATGTCAATCTTGACTCCTGACATTTCTCCTTCTTTCTTTGAAATTGGCTCTGATACCAGTTGTTAAGAAATTTGGATAAAATGGTATAATCACAAATTTCTCCTCCCAAGATCTTCCTTAACAGAATATCAAATAATAGAGAAATAGATAATACACAACACAAGAATTATAGTGGAAACTCAAATTAGAGAAAAACCACTTTCGTTGTCAAAAGACAACCAGAGAAAAATTCACTATGTGGAAAATTGTTACAACCACATCTCAGTAATTTTCTCACACACCCAAAAGACAAGAGCAACTACAAGCCCAAGAGAATTTTCCTACAAAATTCTCTCACTCAAGAACTTCTCATACAAGTTTTTCTCTATTTTTGGGATGATTAACAATGAAGAAATGAAGTCATATTTATAACCTTCAAGTTCTCATTTCATATGCCAAACATTTCTTCATTCAATAAAATTAGGCTACCTAATTTTCCTATTCTTTATTCAAACAAGGTTAGACACCTCCATCTTTGACAATATGACAAGCAATCTTACATGAATTTTTTTCTAAATTAGACACCTCTTATTTTGACTAACAAACCTAATATTATTTTTAATCAATCATAACAAAAAAAATAACTTATTAATTTGTGATTTTAGTGAATTTTAATAAACTATGTGCACTTGGTTCCTCCTCCACAAATTTGGTTCATTTGGTTTCTTATAATTGAGGTATATTTTATGTATCAAAACATTTTAATTACATTCTCGTTTTTATTTATATTATTTTTCAAGTGAGACGTATAAATTTTAATTATTTTTACCAATTAATTTTCTCTAAAAATGAAAAATAAAAAAGTCTAGAATGAATTAAAATTTATAAGTATTTGTTAAAAAAATTATACAAATTTTGATTTATATTACCATTTAAGTAAAGATTCTTGAATTGCCAACAAGAATTATCTCTCTCTTCTCAATCTTATCTGTCTTCAGAAACAGAAGCACTTATATATCACTCAACTTTATATTTCTATTTTAATTTGTTTTTATATCACATTTGCACGTGAATGTACTTCCCCAGAGTGCAGCTCACGTGAGTTTTTCGATAGCAAGTCACAGGTACCCTTAATTAATACTACTGCGTGCATTATCTGCAGAATAAACAGTAAATTGAGGACTTGTGTGATTTACCTGTATTCTAAAAACACAGTGAACTGAGGACAATGAAAGCAATTAAATTTTATTTACAAAAAAATGTAAAAAGAATTAAAAAACAAAAAACAAAAAACAAAAAGTACATATATATTTTGTTTGTTTCCCAAGGGACTACGCGCATAAGTTTAATTTCAAGTTTGAAGTGAAATTGTCTGATTGTGTTTTGGCTTGCCTCTTTCGATTAATTATATTTTTAATATAATTTAAGAAATTTGAGCTATGTCACGAGAAGCATTTCTGAATTCAGCGTTGCTTCAGTTGCATGATTGGGCCATGAAAACGAGACCCTTCTCTGTTTGTTTTTTTCCCTCTCGATCTTATTTTGTCACATGATTTCATATATTAATGGAAACAAAAATAACGCCTACAGATTATCAAGTACTCGAGGAATTATTTTAAATAAATAAAGGATAATCTGTACAAAATAACACATTAATTCAGGATAAATTGAAAAAATAATAACAATAGCAATATATATGAGTTAATTACTTTATATATAGACGATATATTATATTTGTAATAAATATGTTCAAAATATTTCAAAAATTAGTGACATGCACAAATTTATATAATAATACTATCACGTTCAATAGTTAGTAATGAGCATGAGTATTAGTGATATAGTTATTGATATCATTATCCTTAAATTAAATTATAAAATTTGTATTTAAAATCGTCTATAAACGTTATGATTTGAGGGTGATTTTTTCACATGAATAACAGATCTGGATAATTATTAAAAAATAGTTTTTTTTTACTTTTAAAAAAATGTCTATATACTTACATGAAAAGTAATAAATAATAATTATTAATTAATAAATAATTTAATTTAATAAATACATAAATTAAATTAAATATAATTAATTTTGAATATAAATTAATACAATTATCAATATAATCGTAACCATCTCTAAAATTTATTGAATAAAAATCGAATCGATAATACGGATAATCAAATCCACGATATTTTTATCCATTCCTATCAAATCGATGATCCATAATCTGGCTTTTTTTTTTTCATTTCTATCCATCATTAACTTTTCTCCTTTCTCCTTAGAACTAATAAAGATAGGACATCTGTGATCTTCATAATCATTTTTTTAGAGTATTTTATAAAATCTATCTCTTAATTAATATATGTAAGATACATTTTATACTCATAACTTACTGAGTTTTAATAAATATGTTTAAAACATTTATATAATAATTTTTTAAGGTATTTCAGTTATAAATAAACATAACTCATCAATTGTCATAAATAATTTATTATTTTTATCGTGTGAACTTTAAAATTTAACAATTAAATATAGGAATTTAATCACAAGATTTTGATCTAATATCATATTAAAAATTATTTATATCAAATTTCTTAAAATTTTAAACTACGGATATTAATCAAGAACCAAGATTTCTTTTCGTTCAGTCTAACATTCTAGAAAAAAATACAATTTAAGGGGTTACATTTTCTCAAATAAATCACAAAGACAAAATACTATAGATAACGTAATCAAGTGTTTGTGAGGATGAGCAGCTTTTTATTTGATGAATGTTAAAGGACACTCAACTTTGTATTAATAATATTTATGGTGTATCATTTGATAGAATAACTTTTAAAATAATAAAGTTATATATTTTTCAATAAAATTTTGACATGTTATATATTATAATTTATCTAAGTGTAAATACATCTAGCATTTATTATCTACACAAATGTACAACCTAGATCCCAACTGGCTTGGAGAACCTTTTGTTATAGGACACATGTTCGAAAACCTAGGTTTTAATTTTTGGTATGTGTTTTGTAACTTTTGTTATTGGATGCTTGCTTCTCTTGTGACCAAAATGCAAGCTCCCCTTCCTATTAAAAACACACGCAAAAAAAATATTTATTCTAATTACGTGAAAATTAAGATAAATTAGTGGAATGCATAACTAAGATGAAAATTAGTGAAAATTAAAAGTTAAGCACAAAAAAGAACCTCTAGTTAATGTAGAAACCATTAATAAATTGGCTCTTAGTTAAATAATTAAAGATAAAAAGTTTTAATTATATATCATAACTCTTTTTCATATAACATCAAAAATATATGTTTTTCTCATGTTCAAAAATACATTCTTCTATATCTTAAAAATATATCTTTTTTATAGGGTTGAAAGTAAAAATATATAAATAATTTGATCATATAAAAACATGAGTAGATAAAAAATCTGAAATTATGTAGACATTGGTGTACTAGTTGCGACGTCCTTCCCATCTACTACCGCCTTCTCATTTGGCATAGCTTTCTCTGACCGTAAAAAATACTGATTCATCTAAAATTATTTGGCTTTTTTTAAAACAAATATTTTCGTTATTATCAATTTGAACCTGAACTTAATAATTATTGTTTTTAAAACCAAAAAAAAAAGTTTTCTAGGTATGGATTATCTTCCCAAATTTATAAGGTAAAAAATCAATGATTCGAGTGTTAGTTAATGATATAATTTTTTTTTTAACAAAACCTAGAATTACGTACCCTAGTTTTAATATTATTTTTATATAACTATTATGCTTTAAAAATAAGTCAAGTAATTAATTAAATTAATATTTTCGTTCTAATACATTACACTTTTTATTAAACAACTTTTTATTTTGTTTCTTTTTCGATCCAATTCTTATTGAACCGAATGTAAAAATGGTCCACTTAATAGTCTAGCAAATATGCATTAAAGACCATTACATAATCTCTCAATATATACAAAGAAAAAATAATGCTTAACTGATACTTAATTTGAGCTTTATTATTATTGTATATAAAAATTAAGCTAAATTATATCATTATGATTCAAATTTTAATTAAATTCACACATAAATCCTAAAAAAATTAAAACATATAATTTCATACTTAAATTTTTAAAACTTCATTATATATGTTCTTAAACTTATAAACTATACAATTTAAGCTCAAAACTTTTAAAAAAATCTTAGTAAATAAGTTATAAAAATTTGATTCATAAATAAATAAAAATATATATGTACAAGACTATTATATTTATAAACACTACTATAGAGTTATTTATAATCAACGTGTGATTCTTAGCACTTTTTACCTCTAAAAGCTTTTAGCCAGGTAGATAAAATGTCCGATCATGACGAGGATTTAAAAACTGTAGCAAGGTAGAAAGAAGAGAATTCAAACAGAGAAAAGGAATAAGGAGTAGAAGGATGCATGTGTCTGGAGGGCATTGTTTTGTTGTGATGATTAATGGACACACATGTGAATAGAGATAGGTGGTGGGTTCTGGGTTGGTCCTTGTGGATTGGTGACAATTACGTTGCAAGCAATAACCAGAAGCTAGTTAGCTCACCATTACTTATTTCTCTCCCATGTATATATTCATATATAATATTTATAATGTATATGTAGCTACTAGCTATAGCTAGCTAGCAAGTACTCATTGATATAAATATAAATTATTTTATTCATATTTGTATGTATTAACTTTTTATACCCGTGAAGCGCACATACATATGAAAATAGAGTAACAGGGATGGCAAACAGGAATTCGCTATCTTATTGGCGTTTGGTGCCAACAGGGTTTTTCCCTTAGCAATGAGTACAGTACATGCTAAATGCATCTTAATTAATAATTAATATGATGTTTCATAAATGGCTTAGCTAGCTTGATTCACTTTGCAATTTCGTATATTGAAATTTTATTTTCTGCTTCAAAAATTTAAACTATTTAAAATATATATATATATATATATATATATATTATAAGTTTTTTATCCACCGTCAACCTTTTGAAATTTAGCAACATTATGCATGTAACTTGGAATTGATATATTTAGATTATTTCTATTCATTTTTTTGGATTATTTTTTATCTATATTTTCAAATAGAACAAATATAATACTTTTTTAGATTACTAATATATGTTTTAATCAATTTTAATATTAATTGATACCTCAAAACTATCTAAATTCATTTAGATTAATATTAGATTGGATAAAAATATAAAAATAACTTAAATATAGATATTTTATGTGTCTTATTTAAGAATATGAATAAAAAAAGATACCAAAATTAAAAAAGAAGTAATCTAAAGATATTAATGTTAGTAAATTTGGATAAAATATTATAATCATAAATTCTGTCTTCCAAGATCATCCTTAACAGAATATCAAAAAACAGAAAATAAAAAATACACAATACAAGAATTATAATGAAAATTTTAAATTAGAGAAAAAACTATTTTCCATATCAAAAGACAACGAGAGAAAAATTCATTATGTGAAAAATTATTACAATTACGTACACTTTCGGTAATTTTTTCACACACACAAAAGATAAAAACAATTACAAACTCGAGAGAATTTTCCCACAAAATTTTCTTACTAAAAAACTTCTTATAAAAATTGTACTCTATTTTTAGGATAATTAAAAATGAAAAAAAATCATATTTATAGTCTTTAAGTTCCCATTTCATATGTCAAATATTTCTTCATTCATCAAAATTAGGTTATCCATTTTTTTCATTCTTCATTCAAACAAGATTAAGTACCTTCATCTTTGAAAATATGTGAAACCATCTTCTATGAATTTTCTTCTAAATTAGACACCTATTATTTTAACTAACAAACCCAATATTATTTTTAATCAATCACAACAAAAAAAATTCATATTATTCTACCAAAATAACATGCCATATCAAGGAAGAATGTGTATTATTTTATGGTACGAAGAATAGTAATGATCTAATATCTATGATTAAAATAAACAAAGATCCATTATATTTTACGTCGAGCATTTCAAGTCCACTATTTATTAAAAAGTTAATGAGTAACTCAAATTTCAAAAAATATCATAAATTGAGTACATAAACACATATATGCATATGTTTTGAGTTGTTGTGTTATTAAATAAATTGTTTTGTATTCAAATCTATCCAAAATTATTTTAAGAAACACATAACAACTCAAAAAAATACTCACGTGTATTTATGTGATATATTTCTTACACTTTTGAAGCTAATTTTTTATTATTAATTAACTTTTTAATAATTAATGAATTTATAATGTATTTTAATTAATAAATTTTTTTCACTTTAATTCAAGTTGATAGAAGAAAGTTAATTCTCCCTCCCTATTTAGCACGTGTAAATTAAGAAGGATATGTTGATAAAACTACGATTTGTTATTTTAGTGGTATCATCATTTTATTTTTGATACATTTTTTTTACTTAGATTTTAGACGTAGAATGGTATCTGTATTTGAAAAATGTATTAATTTAATGTAATTTGTTATTAAATTAAAGATTTTTTTTACGTATAATAAGATATTCAAAAGAGATTTTTAAATAATAAATAAATTAAATAATTTTTAGATATAATGAATTAATTATTTATTTAAAATTAGTCTTTAAATATCACAATTATACTATCATATATCTGAATTTTTTTAAATAAATAACAAATTATAATATATATTTTTAAATAAAATATCATCTCTAATTAGCTAAAAAAAAATTACAAACCTGGTAAATTACGTTACTCTCGTGAGTAAATAGGTGCCGAATGTTGAATGACGACTCCGCAAAACTTGGACATAAAGTTTTGACCTTTCTTGCCCTTCGTGCCCTATTAGATAGGTTTTAAAAATATTAATTAGATAAAAGATATCAAATCAACAAGTTTAAACTGAAAAAAATATGATCATTTTTATTTTAAAATTGAATCTACCCTAAAATATTAAAAATAAATCATACTAACTTGAAAAAAATATGATCATTTTTATTTAAAAATTGAATCTATCCTAAAATATTAAAAATAAATCATACTAACTTGAATGATCATCGTATTTCTTATACTTATGATCATCATATTACTAGTTGCTGTAATTAACGTGACCGTAAATTATAACTAACCACATCAATTAAAAGGGAGATACTTTTTTGGCAATTTAATTGTAATCATGTCATTGTTCATCTATTTTGAATGGATCTCATTTTTCTGATTTTATTTTCAATAATAAAAAATTATATTAATTAAAAATTGATAAATACAACGATATGCATCTCATTAGCAGTTGGATGGTAGATATTTACATTTATTTTCAAGAACAATATACTACCACTAATTAGTTTTTTTTTAACTAACACTATTACACAGTCCATGATTGCAATTTGAATTCCAAATCTTCTACTTTACTAGTTTTTATATAGTTTTTATATGGTTGAATCACTCATTGATAATATATTACCGATTAATTTAATAATAAAAATTAAACAAAATTATTAATTAAAAAAATTATAATTAATATTATTCATCTAATTAAAACTATTAAATTTAAATTAATTCAATTCAATCCAACATCAAAACATCAAATCATTTGATGAGATTGTGTTCTTTTCATTTAATTGAATTTAATTACTTGTGTTTCATGAATCCAATCCAATCATTAATTGAATGAGTCATATTAGATTAATCAAACCCATATATAATATATTTTATGCTTTACTTTTTATCATACATAAACATATAAGTATTTCATATATAATAAAGTAACAAATATCACAATAAATATACAAATATTACTATTTAACAATATTATAATATTAAGAATAAAAAAAAGTAATAAATATGAATGGATAAAACTCAATGAAATTAAAATCTTTGCTACTTTACGAGTTAATTAAATAAAAAGAAAATAAAAAATGTGACATATATATATATATATAAATATAAATATTATTTAATTTTAATTAGTTCAGATAAGATTTTAAACAGTAAAATTTAACATCGATCCAATTTTAATAGTTGAGAATTTTTTTATTAAATCCAAACATTAGTTGGAAATCACTTAAAATTTATTCAATTTTATTGGATTCATCAAATGATGAGATTTTTTTAAACAACCCTAGTTACAACTTACAAAGACAAGTATGTATGCATTATGCATGGGAGTATAGAGAGGACAAAATTTGACGGCTGGCAAGAGAGAAGAAGGCCAGAAATGAGAGGGGCTAAAAAATCCCCCGTGAGGAGTGTTTGGAGGCATTCCAATATCACAAAACTAAACATCTTTTGTTGCTTCCTCAGTCCCTTCACTTCTTTCGATGGTCATTTTCACTCCTTCGTTGTCACGAGCTCCGTATTCCCCACTTTTCTCTCTACCACCTCTATATATATATATATATATTCCATTTCACTACTCTTATATTCCCTTTTTGCCCTTCAAAATCTTCAAGTGGGCTTTGAAAGATATACATAACATTTTATTTATGACAAAAAAAAAACATGAAAACATGTCAGTGTTTTCTCTCTTGAGGTATACATATCAACTTGCATATTATTCCAAAAAGATTGATGCCAAAATGTCACTTTGAATCCTCAAGGTCATTGTTGTGCTTATGATGTCAAAAAAAGTTTGATTTGTTGGATCATTAATTAGGTACGTGATAGGGGACAAGAAGAGGATAATCCTTGCTGATTGGGAGAGAGTAGCGTACCGGCCAATGAAAAAAAAATTGTTAAAAATTTGCCTTATATATATATATATATTAATAAATTTTGACCCTATTTAATTTCAAATATCCAAATTACTCTAAACATATAGTTTATATGTGCTCTGGTTATAGCTAGCATTAATGATGGATAATTTTAAGTTGTGTAATCAACCTGGCATAGTATTAATACTAGTTAGGCTTTGGAAAAATTATGTTGACTATACGAACAATTTATATGTTTCTATATATTGCCGGTGTAGTGAAAAACATAGCGCTCCAAATAATCAGGAATATATATATGAGATTTTTTTTAATACAATCTCGGCTTTAAAAAAAAGTTTAACACCTCCATAAATAGTTTTATCTTTAACTTCCCGATATGCAAATATATTTTTTACCTATTCAAAAATATGATATATATATATGTGTGTGTGTGTGTTTGTTTTTTTATAACATAAAAAACATAATTTGAGAAATTTAAAAGTCAAAATATATGAGTAAATGAATCATATAAAAACTTGAGGGGAAAATTTATAAAAATAAAATAAAAAAGTATAAAACAACAAATTTAATAGTTTTGTAGAAATAAATTAGATGAAAAATAGTTTGACAATATAAAAAAAATGCAATAATTCAGTGATATTTTATAACTTTATCCTTAAAAAATAGTTATTATTAAAAAGTTACTCTAAAGGCAATTCGGTAATTTTAGATAATTAAAAAAAAATAGAGAATCTATAATTTTGTAAAGGAAAACCTGTGGTGGAGTCATGTGGAGGTAGTAAACAGAAGACGACAGAATTGAGAGCTCATCCCCTCCTTCTTATAAACAGCTTGAGAGCAATAGTAGTGCAGAGATGTAAGAGAATTATAGAGAGATAGATAGCAAAAGCTGAGGAGGATAGAGAAATCAAATAAATTAAAGATGGTTTCTAGGAAGCACAAGAGAGCAACAACACTGCAGGAGAAGCTGCAGCTACTTCGCTCTATTACTCATTCTCATGCTGTAATTCCCCTGCATTCCTCATCATCCCTCCTTCTATTGGCTAATTACCATTCTTTTTACTCGTATCTCTCTCTCTCTCTTGTTTAATTAGGTTTAATATTTCACTCTGGCAACACTCAATTAATTTTACTTAATTTTAAGTTAATTAATTGATTTCCTATTGTTTTTTGTTTTTGTTTTCGATCGGCTTAGCTGATTCTCAAAAGATTGAGTTCACTTCCCCTTTATGTTCACTGCACGGTACTAGAGTTGAAGAATTTAACTAAACATTTATAGATATAGTTTCATTTTTAATGTAAATATTTTTTTAATATAATATAAAAATCATATTTTTATCATATTTTATTTTGAATTACATAAAAAAATATGTTTATTACAGTGTTAAAAGTGAAATTACATGAGTAATTTAATTAAGGTAAAAATGAAGGTTTTTTTCTTCACAAAATGATACTTGGGTTGGGGAATTTGATATTTTCTTCTATAACAAGTCCTATTTATTACCTGTACATCTTTAATTTTTGCAAAACAGAGGACCCAAATTCAAAATGAAAATATAAAACATATTAGCAAGGGTTTTTTTTTACTTTACTTTTCTTATATATATATATATATATATATATATATAATAATATTTAGGTTTAATTATATCACATAACTCACTTCAAACATGAAATCTCATTTATATATATATATATATATATTCATTTGAATTTATTTATTTTTGGAGAAATGTGGACAAAAATACAATTTAATTATCAAGAATATAATTGGTTAATTACTAATGTATTAAAAGTATATGATGTATTTAATTCTTATGTTGAATTTTGATTAATATAATCAGATGTACAGATTGCTTAGTTCTTTGAAATTTGATTGATTATAATTAATTAAGCATTAATTATATATCTAGTCTAGCTTCTTGAGCTAGCTAGAAGAAATTAAGAAACAATTAGTACGTACCAGATTCTTGAATGGATGATAGATCGATTAGAATTTTATTTGTGATTAATTTTGGTTGCAGCTAAACGAAACTTCGATCATACTGGACGCATCCAATTATATTGAAGAGCTCAAACAAAAAGTTGAAAGAGTGAATCAAGATATTGTACATAACGCACAAATTTCTTCCACAAACCAAAACACATTGCCTGTGGTATTTTAATATTTTTTAGCTAATTAATACTACTTCAAATTCCTAGCTATATTATATTTTTTTGGTCCTTTTTTATTTTAATTAAAATTGTAATTAACTGAGGATTAATTTACATTTTGGTTTTTTCCTGAATTAATCAACTGCAGGTGAACGTAGAAACCCTAGCAAAGGGATTCGAAATAAGTGTGTTTTCAGAAAGGAACTGCTCAGGCTTGTTGGTCTGCATTTTGGAAGCTCTTGAAGAGTTGGGCCTCAACGTTCTAGAAGCTAGGGTTTCTTGTACAGATAGTTTTCGATTACAAGCAGTTGGTGGAGATGTAAGTCCAAGCTAGCTAAATTAATTATATATAAATATATACTTAAAAGTATAGAATCAGTAATTATAATTTATTAAGTAATTTTTTTTTACCTTTAATTCATATATAAATAGTTAAGATATCATGCATAATTTTCTCTATTTACTCTCTAAATAATCTCAACTAATGATACATGAGTTGAAAGAAAAATAATATCGATCTATTTAAGGTAACAAAAAGTGAAGTGATTATCGTTTGAATTAATAAAAAAAATATCACGCTTTTGAATCTTCTTTTATTTTTTACATGCATTAATTATTAAGGTGTAATCTTTTTATTTGATGGTGATTTGGAAACAAATGAAATTTCTCTACTACTACTCAAGAGTGAAGAGTGAAGAGTAAGATCAAAATTAATATCAATTTCTTTGATTTGTAGAACGAAGAAGACGTTGATGCTGAAGCAGTGAAACAAGGGGTGATACTGGCTATTAAGAACTGGGGTGAAACTAACGACCAAGATTAATCATCATCAATAATAATATAATTATGCTTAATTTGTTATATATATTTTTAATTCAAAGCTGTATTCATCAATATAATATAATGTTAGTTTTGCAATGTTCTTCTCTTGTTGTTAGCTAGCTATAGGTTGGCAATGTTGTTAATGAAGGAATTTATGTTCATGATGCTTAATGCACCTAAGTTAGTTATTACCTAGCTTCTTTTTTCTTTCTTTTTGAAAGGAAATGCACTTACACACATGTAAATATATCAGACATGAACTCTTTATGTGCATTTTCTTCAATAAAGCTAGGGAATATACATTTGGGTTCTTTAATTAGTTTAGCAACAATAAATACAAATCCACATAAAAAATAAATAATTACATAAATAAGTTTTTGTGCAGAAATTCAGGATTTGGGTTGAGTAATTTTAGTTACATTGGACTTTATATGGTACGTATTAGTGGGAGTACATATCTATATTTTAGAAGAAAACGATTTCTCTTTTTATTTTAATATTCACATTTTAATTAATTTTACATATATATCCACTAAATTTTTGGAAAATGTTACAATTTTTTATCCATGATCATAATTAGGATGAAGAATATGATTAGATCAATGGAAATTTTATTACTTCATTATTTTTTTCATACCATATTTTTACTATATATATATGTTCACAAACAAGAAAGGGATTTATTAGTTTTATTCATAAATATATGGGATAATTATTTTCAATGCAAACGACCATTAAGACATTATTGGTATATTTCTCATTGCTCACGAGTTATTATTATTCACTAGTTACTATTAAAATACAAATATCTCCAGCTACCTTACATGCTCCTACATATATACATCTCACTATCACAATACAGTGCAAATTCTTTCTTCGAGTCTTTTTTTTTTCAATTAGAAACCTGACATTTGTAGCAACAACAAAAAATTCCTATTTGAGATTCATTATAATATAGCCTTGGCTCCCAGCTAGAAGCGTAGCTCTAGCAGCTGACAACAATATTATTTACAATCTTGCAGGCCGGTCTTATATATATATATATATATATAATATACTTAATATATACAACCCCATGAGTGAGTGTCTAGGGACACATTTTAATTATACTTTTCCAATTAAATATTAACGATAAAATGAATTTCATGAAACTATGTTTGTAAACAATGATGCTTCTTATGTAAAACAAATCTTAAATGTATATCTAACAATTAATATGCTAATTATTTTACAAAGTCACCAAATCATGCATGACCCATTTTTATACCGAAGGAACACTTCAATATATTTATTTTAATTTGAAATGAGTTCAACTTAAGTAAAGGAACATAATTGGGAGTGTTCAAATATTTCGTGCTTTTAAAAGGTTTCATTTATTACCCTAATTTAAGAATTGAAATTATTTTTAATTTGAGTATTAACCATATTTTTTTGTCCAAAATACCATTTTGATCCTTTAAGGATTTGTATTATTTTCTTTTAGTAGAGTTGAAAAAAAGTAAATTTTTTTGGACTCTTTTATCCATTAAGGGTATTTATCATGTCCCAATGAAATTTTGGAATGATATGATTTTTTAGTATTTATTTATATATATTTTTAGGTATAAAGTTAACAATTTTTATTTTTTTTCTTAACTTTTGGTAAGAATTGTGGTATCCAACTCCAAATATATATATATATATCATTTTTTCAGTTAATCTTCAAACATAAAAAGAAAAATTCTTCGTTAAAATAAAAAAACTGTATTTTAAGCAAAAAAAAAAATGTTACTATTCAAAAAGAATAGAAATTATACTAATACTTAATTGGAGTAATAAAACAAAGTATTTTAATAGCATAAAATATGAAAGATATAGTATGTTAAATGGAGTACTTATAATATACCAATCCCATGGGTAATTTCATCTATGTAAAATCTTTCAGAAACTTCTTGAATTGAAACGAAAATATTAATTTTTACATTGTAAATATATAATCTCTTTATATAAAAATAAATCATATATATATATATATATATAAATAAGTTCTTTACTACGTGTAAAAATTTCTTTTAGTAGTAAACATTCATATTTCGTATAATTGTTTTACCATAATATTTTTTTTATGACTTTTAGTATAAAGAAAGGCAAAGCATTCATTACATTTTAAAATGAAGTAACGAGAAGATTAAAATAATGAGTTTTGTTAATAACCATATTGTGAGGGAGCAATTCCATGAAGCATGGAATAAGACCAACGTGTGAATCAGGATATCAGTTAATATAATTTTAACAGCTGTATTGATCTTAGCTATAGAGGTAGATTAAAATAAGAATTATAGTTTTCAAGCGAAACATACTAATTAAATTATATAATTTTGCATTTAGTAAGAAGACAATGGAAATTTTATTGTTGGAGGCATAATCAGGTAGCCAACAAAGCGCATACAACACATGCAGTTAATATAATATTACTCACATGCATATGGGATAGATGTGTCAATTAAACTAATACATATAAATATATATATATATATATATATGTGTGTGTACGTATGAAAAGGCTAATAATTATTAGGTTAAGATTTTAAGGAAAAAAGAAAGAAAAAACTTAATGAATTAGTAGAATAAAAAATTTCACTATTGAAGGAGTGAAAAGCATAATATTAGACTGTACATGCCGTTATTATTATTCTTTTCAAAATAATAGGTGCCACTTTAAGTGTGTTAGAGGTAATATACTAATATCTTAGGTATGATCATAGTAGGAGGTTTAAAAGTAAATATGGGGATTATTATTTTTAGAGATTTTTTTTATATTGAAAGGCCTAAATTTTTATAGATTTTGATATTATATCGTGGCTTAAATTGATTAATGAACAAGGAAAAAACTATTCATCGTCCTAAAAAAAGATATATGAGATTGCAAAAAAAAAACAAATAATTTAAATAGAAATAAAATATTATCAAATGGATTAAAAATATAAAGTGTTTAATCAAATGACTCACACTTTAAGAAATAATATAAGAGAAAATGAAAATCTCAAATAAATAAAAGATAATATTATGATATAATTTATAAAAAATAAAGGTATTTTCACTTAAATTATTACCTAAATATAACATTTTTTTTTACAAATATGCATTTTTTCCATTTCTCGTTTTACGACAACCTTATGTATTTATAATTTGGTCCCGTACATAGCGAGTATTCTCTTCCACATTCGGCTTCTAGAATTCCATCTCAAAGTTTTATTGCTAATGAAATTGACCATCGTCTTTTGTTGAACAACTCATCCTCTAACTTAAAAGATTTTGATCCTTTTTTTAACTTGAAGCTAAGTTGAATCGAGAGACAACATTTTTCTTTGGATAATCATGATTCTTGCTATGATAGCTATAATTTTCTATTGAGAATTAATAAACTTCATTTTTTTCAATTTGTTAGAGATTTTCTAATCTCATGGCATCCATGGTACATTCGTTAGTTTTCTCTAGTGATAAAGAGTTGCATGATCGTTCTACTTAGGGTTTACTTTTTTTCTCTCTTTGATGTACTTCGCTCTCATTGGTTTATAGGTTTTACATTCTCTACAACAAATGACTTACTATTTTTCGTATCTATTTATTCAAGCTTGTCGTCATTATTCTAAATTTATTAAATTTGCTTGATAAAGCTGAGGACGAGTCATTCATTAAGCACGCTATTAGTGATCATGTACAAGATATTTTATTCTACATGCTCAACATCTAACGGGATTGTGTACTTTACTTTGATTGGCATTGATTGACCCTTCTTGAACCATTTTTTTAAGGAAAAAATATATATAATCTGTTACATTCATATTACTTATAAATATTGGTATGTAACATATTATTTTTATTTTTATTTTTGTATATAATATATTATTTTTAACATACTTTAAGCAACCCACCAAATGTATTTACATTCATATATATCTTTTATGTAACCCGTAATAACCACTATAGTTTTGATAATTAGCCATATGTAACATATTACATCCATATGTATTTTTGTATGTAACCTATTACACCCACCATAGTTTCTATGACTTATTATATTTACTTGTATATTTGTATGTAACTTGCCACATCTATTATAGTTCTTTACAACCCATTAGATGTAATATGTTAAATCTCCATGTATTTTTGTATGTAACATGCACATCCACCATAAGTCCTATAACTCATTAGATATAACCTATTACACCCACATGTATCTTCGTATGTAACTTGTTATATACAATGGAGCTATGATGGGAGTTATCAACGAAGGATATCAGAGGTCCAATGTGTCGCCAGTGGTGGCTCTGAAGCTCCGATAGGATCATTGGTGGTGGTTACTAGAGAATGTAGTATGTATGACCTTGATATCATTTTATTGAAGTTATGAAGATAAGGTTTTTTGGTTTTTATATTATATAAAATTATGAATTTTATGATTAATTGTTACTATATAGAAAAAATCGATCAATTTATCAAAACACAAGCCATTTAGGCCAATAACTTGTCTTCGCCTATTAGAATTAACCATTTGAAATTGGAAGGTCCATGGTTATTTTATGGACTTTCACATGTTATCATAACTTAAATTGATTAGACCGAAACCTTCAATCTTCTCTTACAAAAAAATTCAATAGACATTGCAAAAATATAAAATAGCACGTGACCAAAGTATAATAGAATATAATAAAATAGGTTAAAAACAAAAAGTGTTAGGTTCTAAAAGAGATAAAGACACATTTTGAAAGGGACATTAATGTATAAAAAGAGTGTTCTATATTGATTAAGAAAGATATGAACATATTATTTATAAGTAGTATAAAAATTATCTTTCTTTGCAAATTAATATTTTAGAATTGGACGTATTATATATATACTATATAAAATTTACATTGTATCAAAATTTCAATCAATCAATAGGTTAAGAAAAAAAACTAATGAGCCTTAAAAAAATACATTGACTCTATAAAAAAATTAATGATAAGTGACCCAAATAAAATTAAAATATAATAAAAAATACAAATTATTGTATTAAATAATCCAAACTTTGAAGGTAAAAGGAAATTTTTAGATAATATGAGTTATTCAATCCAAAAAGACTAATATTAAAAGAAAGATAATTCTCATATTATTTATAAATATTCATTATTATTATTTTAATCCATGCGAGATTACTCTTATTTTATTAATAAAAGTCTCTAACAAAATAATAAAGTATATTTAAGGAGACAAAATTATTATTTTAATTTTTTCTTCTGTACTTTTCTTTCATTTTTTTGTTTAGTTTTGGAGTATTTTTTAAGATATGAGTTGAACGTCAAAAAATTTCAACTACATTCGTTCTCTCTATTTTTTTGTCGATTCTTTTTATCAATATTTTATATTCTCTATATTTAAAAAGATAAATTATAACGTACCAACCACAGTGTATACTAGCTTCATGTAATCTTCAAAACTCATTACTTATACTTAAATATCAATGGTATTTATAAATAAACATGATTATTATCTTTCATGATTAGTATCCTTTGTTATCAGAAGACTAATCATTCATATAGATTTTGTTAATGTTAAGGTTTGAATTTTTTACATTTGTCCAAAAATATGCATTACAATTACTATTCAGTTGGGGGGAGGCATGAACAAATTTTAATTTAATTGAGTAGTGTTATAACTGTATCAAAATTTTCTTCAAATGCTAGACACTTGGCATCATCATTTGCATTTTTATTTGTTTATTATATAAGTAAGTAAAAAAAAAAAAAAGGAAATAGGCCAGTTTTGGTGTCCTAGTCTTAAAAAATATGAATTCTTTTTAATTAGCAACCTTAAATGATGCCCTCATAATCTGTACAGTCAAATGTGGATTACTGTAAGTGAAAGCATCAAATTCAGAGGAAAATACAATGTCTTTAATGTTTTTAAGAATAAAATTGAAGGCAGTCTCTTTCAATGTTTGGTAGGAACAAACATTGTTAGTCATCTGTAAAACACCAAGAACATTGGAGGAATTCAAGAACGTAAGCAAGTGATGCTCACACATCTTCTGTAAATACGTGATGTGGTACTTATCAGCTGCAAGTGACAAACAAATTACATGCTTCTTCATTTTTTCTTCAGATAAACTGCCTTTGTAGAGAAACTCCAATAGAGACTCAAGCTCCTCGTAGTTTAATTCTGGTAGTGTTATGGTATTATCGTTTGGTGGAGCTTTGCATCCATCAGAATCCAACATATTTTTAAAGATTTCTGATCTTATTGCCTACAAAACAACAAATTAGCATTTATATCTATTATTTGCAGAACTTTAATGAAGAATTATGAATATTTAATTTTGATTGTAATATTAATTGTTTAAGAAATAATTAAAATGGTAAGGAAGCGAAATTATTCCGTGATTATGTGTTACTAACTGAAATTTTAAAAAAATTAAATATCTAATAATAGGTGGAAATAGAAAACAATATAATTCATTAGAATTAAAAAATATACTCCAAATGTAATCAATAATAATAAGTTAGAAAGAAATACAGTCAACTTACCAATAAAGATTTGTGTGCAGGAAGTGGGCGACCAATTCCTGGCTTAAGTAAGATATCAGTATGAATTTGATCTTTAAATGCGACAATGAAGTCGCTAAGAAATGTGATCTTCATACTTTGTTGATCTAATTGATCTTTCATATTAGACACCCACCTCGAAATATCACTTAATGTCTGCTGCTTATGTATCAACAAAAACATTTAGTCATGTTGTCGCTCTGTATTTGCTTTTTTTTTTTTTTTAAAAAAAACAACATTAAAGTTTATTTTTTTTATTACGTAATTAAAAATTAATTTCAATTTGTTGCTTTTTAACTTCTCATCTCTAAATCGGTGACAAAACAAAAACAATATTCTTTCATAATACACGTATAAATGCATTTACCCAAATTCTTTTTATACTTATTTCAATAACATATCATTGCAATTTTGTAAGGCCTTGAATTTAGTTAAATTAATCTTAACCACTAAGTATTATTATAAATAAAACTGCTTATTTTATGAATTATTCAAAAATAAAAACTTTTTTCATAGTATTATTATTAAAATAAAAGTGTAGGGTAAATTTTTTTTTTTTTTTTAAATTTTCATTTAGGTAATGAATCGTAACTCTCTTTAAAATCGCCCCTTATGATTTGGGCTTATAATCAGGCTGGTCCAATAATCTCAGGCGGACCACTCATATTCATAGCAGGACTGAATGGATCTTCGTAGCCTGCTTTCACCTTTATTGGCACTCTATATATGTCCAAGAGTTTCATGTGAATGTTTGCAGCACACATTTTTTATATGTAGCGTTATGTATTAGAATTATTTTGAAAAATTATAAAAAAGATTTATCTTCTTGGTAACACTTATATATGTGACACAATATAAGAGAAGTTGGTATAAAAATTAATGCAAATTTATATGATATAAGTATTTCTATAATGTAAAATTAAAATAACATTTTTTTTATGTCGTGTAAAACTCAACATGGATATTATTGATGGTAGTATTAACATATTAAAAAAGAAAAAAATAAAATAGAATAGAATGAATCAGTAAAAGTAAAATATAGAAACTTGAAAAGAAGAGCATAATTACCTTAGGCAAATTCGGCTGAGAAAGAAGAGAATCATTGGATTTGTGAATTGGGTTTTCAGTTAAGTGAAGCTGGTTTAGCAAGGACGTCATGCTCTTAGCTCCCTTGAAGCAAACATCGCATATCATATTCCTTGGTAGCCTTAACATGTGTGGCAGTGAAGTACAAATACAACAATCCATTTTCCTAATTTACCCCCAACCCTTTTTATGTGTATATATCAACAACTCTTAGCTATAAATCAGGCAACAAAATTAATTAAGAAACTGCAAATAAATGGAACCTGAAGAAGAAAGAAGATGTGGAAATTAAGGTGGAGAAGACAGACTTATTTATTCTAAACCAACCTCCAAATGGTTGGTTTTGGTTGTTGACATGTCCATTTGTTTTTAAAAATTAGAAAATATAATTTAAAGATATTAAGCAAGAACCATGAGTACCTTTATAGATGATAATGCAAAGTTTTTTTTAATTCATGAGAATTGACCAAACCAACCTCCAAAACGTGGTGTTATTTGTTGAGCCCCACATCGACCAGGAATGACAGCCTAGTGCTGGTTATAAGGTTATGACAACCCTTCCTTTTTGAGAGCTCTTTTGGAGTGAGTTAGGTCATGACTTTCTACATGGTATCAGAGCCAGGTGACTCGGTCGGTACCCGGCCGGTTGTAGGGGATGGACCCTACGCCGGTGTGAGGGGGAGGCGCTCCATATCCCCGGTCGGAAATTGATGTGAGGGGGAGTGTTGAAGTCCTACATCGATTGATCATTGGGTTTCTGTTGCGCTTATAAGTCTATGACAACCCTTCCTCTTTAAGAGCTCTTTTGGAGGGAGTTAGGCTATGAATTTTGCCAACAACGTAGCTTTCAATTGAATATATTGGAAATGTATTTACAATCTCAGAATACAATGAATACTAATACATGTTTAAATACAAGAAATAAAAATATGCTTTTTGTAAAAGTGCTTTTTAGGAAAAGTATATTAGTTGCATACAACTAATATACCATTAATGATTTATTAACACTCCCCCTCAAGTTGGCGCGTAGATATCGATCATGCCCAACTTGCTTAGTGAACCGTATAATGCCTTATTGGAAACTCCCTTGGTAAGCATATCTACAAGCGGCTCTTCTGTGGGAACAAAAGGAAAACTAATAAGTTTGGCATCTAACTTCTCTTTTATAAAGTGACGATCAACCTCTACATGCTTAGTGCGATCATGTTGTACTGGATTTTGTGATATATCAATGGCTGCTCGATTGTAACAATACATCTGTATAGTATTTTTGAGCTCGAAACCTAAATCCAATAACAAAGTTCTTATCCACAGCAATTTGCAAACCCCATGAGTCATACCTCTATACTCGGCTTCAGCACTAGATCGTGTCACCACTTTCTGCTTCTTACTTTTCTATGTAACCAAATTTCCTCCCACAAAGGTGAAATAACCCGATGTTGACTTTCTATCTGTAATACTTCCTGCCTAATCTGCATCTGGGAATCCACAAATTTCAAGAGGATTGTTGTGTTTAGAGAACATTACTCCCCTTCCTGGAGCCGATTTCAAATACCTTAAAATTCTCAAAACAACATTCATATGGTTCTCACTTGGATTATGCATGAACTGACTCACCACACTTACGACATATGCAACATCTGGTCTAGTATGAGCTAAGTAAATCAAACATCCAACCAATCTCTGATAGCGAGCTCGATCAGTTGGTATCTGATCTGGATACTCTGCTAAACAATGGTTTTGCTCAATAGGAGTGTCAATAGGTTTGCAATCCAACATACCTGTCTCTGTTAGCAGATCAATAATGTACTTCCTCTGACACAGATATATTCCTTCTCTTCCCCTGGCTACCTCAATTCCTAAGAAGTACTTTAGTTCACCTAAATCCTTCATCTCGAATTCAGAGGCTAACTGTCTTTGTAATTTATCCATCTTAATAGTATCGTCACCAGTGATTACCATATCATCAACATAAATGATTAGGGCTGTTACCTTCCCTCGTTGATGTTTGAGAAACAAAGTGTGGTATGAATTACTCTGTCTCTAACCAACCTTTTGCATGAACTGTGAAAACCTTCCAAACCAGGCTCGAGGGGATTGCTTGAGGCCATACAAAGACTTCCTCAATTTGCATACAAAATTACCAGGGGAATCAACTACATACCGAGGTGGAAGACTCGTGTACACCTATTCGGCTAATTCTTCATGAAGGAACGCATTCTTGACATCAAACTTCCAAAGTGGTTAGTTTAGGTTAGCAGCAAGTGAGAGCAGAACCCGAATCATGTTCATTTTGGCAACAGGAGCAAAAGTCTCATCGTAGTCTACACCATACGTTTGAGTAAACCCTTTTGCTACAAGACGAGCTTTATACCGATTTACGGATCCATCATCATTATGTTTTACAGTAAACACCTATCCACCAACCAGAAAGTATTATGTTACTATGGATGTTACCTTCTTTGAGGACATGAGTTATTTTTCCTCACCTGATACTCCTCGTCAGGGGGAGAATACATATTTCGAATAACTGTATCATGGTGAGGGGGAGACATTAGGAGAATCACCAACTGATGTTTCAATGAGACCAGATGAGACTTCTAATTCATTGAATCCAGTCATTACAGAAGTAGACATTGAAGACACAACTATACCCTCAAGCATTACTCCTACCCTTGATCAACAACTCCCTGGTACTGAAGGTCACTCATCTGAGGTATGTACACCTACTGATACTAATAGCATCGAGTCAAATGTTGGACAATATGTGTTATCAAATAGGTCTACTCGAGGTCAACCAGCCAAAAGGTATGAACCAAATATTCATGCAAAATCAAAATACCCAGTAGCCAATTACATGTCCACTAAAAGATTATCTAAGTCATATAAATCATTTGTGAATCAAATGTCTGGTGTATCAGTACCTAACAAAGTGCAGGATGTGTTGAGAGATCCAATATAGAGAAAGACAATGGCTAAAGAGATGGATGCGTTAAAGAAGAACGATACTTGGCAACTTTTGCCACCACCACCAGGGACCTGCTTTGATATCATGTAGAAAGTCATGACCTAACTCCTTCCAAAAGAGCTCTCAAAGAGGAAGGGTTGCCATAACCTTATAACCAGCACTAGGCTGTCATCCCTGGTCGATGTGGGACTCAACACTCCCCCTCAGATCGGACGGGGACACCGCAAAGACCGATTCCACTCGGGCGGGGACACCGCAAAGACCGGAGAACTGTGCCAGAGGAGTCAGAGGGGACTCATCGCACCAGGGACCTGCTTTGATACCATGAAGAAATCCATAGCCTAACTCCATCCAAAAGAGCTCTTAAAGAGGAAGGGTTGTCATAGACTTATAAGTGCAACAGAAACCCAATGATCAATCGATGTGGGACTTCAACACTCCCCCTCACATCGATTGATTATTGGGTTTCTATTGCACTTATAAGTCTATGACAACCCTTCCTCTTTAAGAACTCTTTTGGAGGGAGTTAGGCTATGGATTTCTTCATTGTTGTCATATCAAAACTCAACTAACAAACGGAAAATTGTACTTGGTCAACGGTTTCATGATAGAGTCGTGCTCATCAAGATAACGAAATTCAAGCACAGTTTTCATGTCCTCGATCCGGCAAAGTATACTTACATCCCTGCCCACGACATAATTGATAAATATTACTGTGGTTATCTGTTTAATTAAGAGTGGAGAAATCTGTAATTAACCAAATGGATTAGAACAAATCAGTGAAATTTAATAATCAATGTGATGTTGTATTGTTATAAAGTCTTATAAGGTGTCGACTGTTGGGGATAGATAATACTAATAAAGGATAATATAAGGGTATAATAGTAAAGTAAATAAAAACTGGTGAGTTAGTTGGGTATGCACTTTGAGTGCGTCGTAAAGGAAGTTGAAATGGAATGAACAATAGCAGAGTTGGAAAGAAGAAAAAGGACTTTCCAACCTCAGAACAGCAAATAAATGCAAATGCCAAGCACGTATACTTTCATATTTATTTATTAAGATGGAGTTTAATTAGGCCTCAATCTATATGGATGCATGAGAAAGACTGGCTTGCCTTGAGCCCCACTTTGCTAGCATTATTAGCCTAATTATTCATGGAATCTTATAATTATTCATAATACATTATTTTACATCTGTTACACATTGGTGGTCGATTGATTTTCTGAATTTCATTGTCAAAAATAACTAGATTAAATAAATTATTAGCCAAAAAGCTAAGGTTCATCATTTTTTTAATATTTAGGTTCACTTAACACATTTGCTTTTAAGTAATATTAATTTTTTTGAGTAATTTAATATTTTATATTATTTGAAAAATAAAATTGGCTTGCTCATCGACCATCTTACTGACCATTGTCACGATGTGCCAAGGAAGGTTCGACGAGGCACCGAAAAGGAGCTTAAAAAATTATAAAAGAGCCATGAATGAACCATTTTCTTCCCTTAATTCTAAAGTTTTTTCCTCTCTCCTCCTATGTTTTTGCAAAGTTTTAGATAGTTTGAATAAAGACTAAGTAATTTATTTGCATTCTTCTTTTATTATGAGATCCAAGTAAATAAATTTTGATCTTGTTACATTAAATATATTCTATGAATATGTTATGTGATTTTGTGAATTTATAAAATTAGTTTATAATATAATATATGATCATGCCTATATACTTAAAATGTTAAATACAACTTAAATAACATGAAATAAAAGACATGTAATAGAACAAAGATAAATTATCATAAATATATAGAATAAAAAGGTTTAAGTTTATGTGTGCTTATGCTTTAAGGGTTAGTAAGTAAGAGATAAGGGACTTGCAAGCCATCCATGTTAAATGTATGAAAATTCTCTATATAGTTACGTGAAATAATGGGCCATTTTGGTATCACCATTATATGTACGGCGATTTGGTTAGTCCATACTCTTATCATGACTTAAGTAATATAGTATCAAAGATTCAATAATTAAAATAAGTTAAAAAAACAATAATCAAGTTATTATCGATAGCATAAATATCACACAATTATTTTATCATAGAAAAAAATGAAAATAAAAACTAACAATGAAAACAATAAATACCCCATCAAAAGAGGACATATATATAAAAGTGTAGGATATTATGCAAGATTTAAATTTAAATGAATAGAACATACCAATAACAAAAAAATAAAAACTAAACTATGCAAGATCCCTAATTCTATTGATTTTTCTAAAGGATATGTTTTGTCCTTTTAACTTGGATTAAATGTTAGGATTTTACAAATTTTTAAACGAATCATGTCTTTTATTTTTAAAAAAAAAATTAGCTTGTTTATCAATTCTTGCCAACCATTGTTGGCAATGTGCCAACGAGAATTCTACAAGACATTGATAAAAAATCGTATAGAAAATTATAAAAAAGCCACAAAAGAACCATTTTTTCCCCTTAATTTCAAAGTTTTTTCCTCCTTTACAAAGTATTAGCTCCTAAATGTTCGTAAGTATTTGTAAAGTTTTAGATGGTCTGACTGAGACAAAGTACTTTATTTGTATTCTTCTTTTGTTATGGGATCCAAGTTAGTAAATTTCAATCTTGTTATATTAAATATATGCTATGAATATGTTATAGATTTTGTGAATTTATAAAATTAGTTTACAATATGATATATGCTCTTAAGTATGTACTTATTATGAGACATTCATACCATAAATGAATAATAAAATGTTAAAGTATGAAATAAAAGACATAATAAAACAAAAGATAAATTACCATAAATATAGGACATAAAAAAGATTTAAAGTTTGGCGGATCCATCAATATTAAATGAATAAGATCCATCAATATTAAATGAATAAATGTTCATATGTATGAAAATTCTTTATATGTTTACAGAAAATAATAAGTCATTTTGATGTTATATGTACTAAGGATCCGATAGTTGAAACAGGTTACAAAAATCATGATTCCTTGATTATCATAACAAGGACATCACATTACTCTGCAAGAAAAGAAATGAAAATAAAAAACTAACAATGAAAACAACAAATTCGCCACTAAAAGAGGACATCTGCATAATGATAAAGAATATAACTTAATGATTGCTATGTGCATTCGTCATGTTGCCTATTATATATGAATTTGATTTATGAGCATCAGCTCATTCACTTATTTTGAACATTTTCAAATAATGATTAGAGAACTAGACGGTAAAGTGGGGATGACTAGTAGTATGAATATTGAAAGTGACTTCTAAAAAGTTAATAATTATTTTTAAATTCTTTTTATTTTCGTTAAAATTTATGAAATTTATATTTAAATAATCCAATTTGTCGTGACAAGTTACTTTATGATAGAACAATAAATTGTTAATTTTTAATAACTAAAATAAAGAAATGAATTTATATTGGATAATTATTATTTCAAGAAAATAATCAAAAATAATAATATTTTTTAGTTTGTATTCGGGATAAATTTTGAAGCGTTTAACTAATTAGTATCATTTAGTCATTTTTATTGTTAATTAATGCCAAAACTTAGAGAGAAATAACATGATTTTTTAAATGATAATATTTTTTAGTTTATATTCGAGGTAAATTTTTAAGCATTAACTAATTAATATCATTTATTCTTTTGTATTTGTTAATTAATGGCAAAACTTAAGAGAGAAATAATCTGATTTTCTAATTTTCATAGAAATGAAATAGATGAAAAAAACTCATAGTAGAATTTATAATTAAATATTTGGATGACCACAGGAGAGCCAGCACATATATAGTCAGCTTACTACAATAGATAAATAACGTTCTTAAATATCATACTAATAACGTAATGAAAAGAAGAAGAAAAAAAAAGATAGTAGAAACTATATAACAAGTAATATTATAAAAAGACTAAATTGATTTAATTAGTTATTCTCGTAGTCATCTGGATTGTTGAAGAAGCGAAACATTAATTGTCTCCTAATTGTTGGCTAGCAGTAACACTTTTGTCATAGTAATGATAGATTGCAGCTCCAGATAGTACTGCCAATGTTAAGGCTTGTGCATGCATCCTACCAACATCAACCATACAATATGTTATATATGTATTGATCGACGCATTGGACAGAGCACACTCATTAATCTCAGTATAGCTTTCACCAATTATTAGGCTACCTAGTTAATTCATCAGATAGAGAAACTAAAACATATATAAATTAGGAAAAATATAACCCAAATAAACTATCTTTAAACTTTAATCTCCTGCATATTAAATGGGTAACAAAAATCTATTTATATACATACCTGGCATGTATGAGTCTAAGACTTGGCTTCAACATGGATTTTCTGCTAGTATAAGCTAGGGATGCCCCAATTCCTGTTGCCCAAATTGTTCCTGTGCAAATTAAACCCCTTCTATCTTGTTAACTACAACTTTAATTAACTATATGAAATTGAAATATATATATATATATATTGTTGGAAATCAAGTGATTTTGTAGGAACATGGTGTTTTACCAATGCTTTTGAGCTTGTGTTCTGCAACCCATGACTGAAGTGCCTCCATATTGCTGCTAGTTAACTTAAATATAATCTTAATTTTGTTTCTTCCTTTTCGAAAGTGATCAGATGAATATTGTGTGTGATGGAAGTAGAAGGGAGTGAGATTTGATATTTATAGGCAATTAAAAGTAAGTATCTTGATTATGAGATGTGTGTTCTTGTGTTAGGTGTGGCCCCTTGATTTTGATTTACAGGTTTCTCAATTTTTTATTCGAACATTGGATCAGAAATACAAACTAATGGCTTCATTTCCTGGTTTTTGGTATAAAGGGGTTAGCTGTTTTGGACTTTTGCTTTACTAACTTGTGTGCTATGGGCCTATGGCCTACATTGTGACCTTAGATTTGTTGATGCAGCCAGGGTACGAGATTGCATTTATTATGTTTAAAATATATTTTTCTATCAATTATATTAATTTTTTTATTTTTTATTAGATATTTATTTCTTAAAAAAAAAACATTATGTTATCGTATACTCAAAACATAACAAATAATTTATCCATCCGTCACATACTATCCAGAAAGTCAGTAGACTGAGATGTTCAGAATCTCGAAGCACTGCATCTGGATATGTGGATAATTTATAGATAAGTCTTATATTTTATAGATAATATCATCATGTTAAGTTATTTTTTTGAAATAAACAATTATACATTTACTCACGCACACTTGAAAATGAAGTTTTTTGAAATAAACAATTATAATGAAGTTTTAAATCATACTTTTTGAGTGGATTTTACTAAAAAAAACACGAGTTAATTGGTAAAATCTAAAGGTAAAGTTGTTTGTTGTTTGTTTATTCATTTCTTTTTTGCTTTTATAAAGAATCCGACAATTGAAAATGCATGCACCTTTCTCTCTGAAATCTAATACTAGCTAAGAAAGTCGCTTTACTTATTATAATAATTTAAAAAATGTCGCTTTACTGTTTATTTATAGGTTAAAGTGTAGTAAAAATTCATTATTTTTAACAAAAAAAAATATATTTTATTTTTCTGATTATTAGATATAATAGTAAAAACTAATTATCTTATTTAAAATACTTATCAAATTCAATTAAAAAATTTATTTATTTATAATAAAAATAACAAAAATAAATATTTAAAAAATTATATTTTTCAAAAATAAATAATTTATGATTTAAAATAATAAATAAATAAATAATTAAATATTAAAAATATATATACTATTAAGATTCTTTTATGGTATAATTATGAATAAAAAATAATTTTTAAATATTTATTTTATTATTTTTTACATAACGTTATTTTACTCCAAAAAATTTAGAATAAATCTTTTAGATGAACACATTTTTATAAAATAATAAATTTATATTATCTTATTAAATAATTAATGATATTTAAAATAAAATAAAAAGTAACCATGCTAATTTTATTGTTATATGTATATATATCCTTGCCGTTTTCATATTCCTTCCTATCTCTTTCAGCTGCATATATTTTGTTTTTTTTATTAATAGTTCTTTAATATCATCTTCTAAAAAAATTGAAAGAAGAATGAATTGAATTTTGCAATAAAAAGGAAAAAAATCGAAATTAGTTAATAATATTGAAAAAAATTCTTGGACAAAGATTTTTTAGATTCAAGAAAATCTATAACAAAAATAAATTCTATAATTCCTTTAACAAAATAAATAAAATATTATTTTAAGATAAAATGATATTGTTGTGTTTGTAATAGGATGTCGGTGTAATAAAATAATGATACTCTGTCGCGAGATTGTGTAATCTTAATGATAATAACGATTAAATAATAATCTTAAACTATCTATCTGATAATTCCTATAATGACAAAAATATTAGTAAAATCTATCTGAATGTATTTTATTAATATTAGAGGAATGTTTTTATTTTTATAACTAAAATATTAAATTATGAAATAAAATATTTAATTATTTTAACATTAATATTTTATATTATAAAAATATCAATTTTTTTAAATAAATTATACTTATTAATTGGTATGTTAATTTTTTTTATTATATAAATTCTTTGGTGGATTATTTGGTTAGAGACAATAATAATAACAACAAAATGAGATCTATATTTTATAGCGTGAGGTAAGATAAATACATAGATTATATTTTTTGCTTATTTTTTTTAAATTATATATCATAATTTAATAATATATATAAAAAATTAATATTTTTAAATTTTGTGTATGATATTTAAATTTAAATTAACTATAAATAATACATTATATATATTATATTTCAATATTTTTATCATTTTAAAATATAATAATTTTTATATTATACAAATTATTTAAATTTTAAAAATCTAAAATCTTATAATTATTTTATAATTTATTGTTATTATTTAAAAATAATTTGAAAGAAGATTTTATCAATATTATTTAATATAAAAAGATTATGTCTTTATTTTTACATATATATATTTTTTATTTGTTTTTCATATAAATATATTTTTAATTATTTATTTATTTAAAATTTTATTTTTTCAGTACAAAATATTTATTAAAAAATAAAAATAATATTTAAAACATTACTTGAATTTCAGTTTCGAGTTACTCATTTTTAACTAAAAATCTTTAATATATTTTCACAAATATTTAAAAAATAATAAAGATAAATTTTAAATAATAATATCTAAATTGAGATGAATACAAGATACCTCTAGAATTTTTTTTTTTTTAGATCAGTAGAGTTGTTCATTGAAAAATCTCAACCCTACTTCTTGATGTAACCAAATGACCAGCCCATAACATGACAAGCCCAAGTTGAAGCCCTACTGAGCCCAGTCCTAAATAACTGCTCCAGCATGAGCAGTAGTCGTAACTTGAACAATCCTGAACCATCGAGACCAAATACTGATTTTAACCGGAATTTCCCGCCACTTCTCACAGTAGCTTCCTTCACACACATTTCATCTCCCCCATTCCCTCTTTAAAGAGAGTGAAGACCTCATTCATTCCCTTATATAATAAATATCTAAATTAGGGAAAATCTCTTACGACGTTAAATGAGAAGAAACAAGTAAAGGTAGTGAAAATGGAAACCAGACAGCGAAGTAGAAGAACCAACAGTTCTAGGAAACCCCTCTCCGATTGCACCAACACCGTCAACTCCTCTCAATCCTCCTCAGCTTCTACTTCCACTCTTCACAAGCCCCAAAACCCATTCCTCTCCTCCCTTATTCCCAAGCTTCTCTCTCATTCCAATACCAATTCAACAACTACTGTCTCCACTAGCTCTGCTTCCACCTCTCAAAACGACGATGCTTCCAACACTGGCGATCCTCTCCTTCAATCTCTTGATTCCACTCCATTGCGCCCTCCTGGTGGGTTCATCCCTTTCCTTCTTTCTTTCTTTTTTGATCCCTCTAAATGTTAAGCGGTGATTAATTTGGATTTGGAATCTAGGGTTTGAGATTCGGACTTGGTATTGCCATTGCGTCTTAATTCGTCTTCTGGGAACTCATTTCCTTCTTGTTTCGAACTTTTTCTGTTATATTTATGATTCAATATCTGTGTAGTGTATTAATTAGGATAGGGGGTTAGGGTTTGTGAATCCTTTTACAGTTATTGCAATTTCAGGGAATTGTTGGTACTCCAATTTTCGCTGCGTTTATTTTAGAATCACGTACGTTTATGAAGTAAAGTACCATTTGCTTTGATAACTGATCGGCAGGTTTTGTGTTTTGATTTCAGGTAAAGTCGATCGTGAGGTTTCTGAGACAAATTCTGTTTACAGCCGAAGAGCCGCTTCACAGAAAAGGAAGAAAGGCACACCTGCAGAACATATTTCGAGTAATTTGTAAGTCTCTCCTTTATTATTATATATTTTATGATATTTCTTCGTTCCCAAGGGCTTTAGAGTGAATCAATACAAATTATACAATTGATAATGAGGTCTTATATGAGCATTATCCTTTATATTCTTATCCGTTCTGATAATTTCTGGAAATTATAGACCGGGTTATAATGCATATCTATGTTGTACGAAACTAAGATTCAAATCAATTACAGCAGCGTTTGTTCTTACAGAACAAGTTTCAATAGTTGGTTTGGGAGTGTAGATGTGAGATAAGGGCCTGAGGAATTTTATTTCATTACTATTGTGTTCTATTTTCCATTATCTATGGTTTCCCTTTTTCCCATTCATTAAACTACTTTAAGGATGAGAGTCTCATCTTCAGAAGAATGTGAAAATTTTCACCTATTTTGTGAATACTGATGCTTAGAACCCTAATGACTGAAGTTTAATGTATGTATCTATGTTAATGGCGTGTTTTGTTTGGATGAAAACTTTCTTTTCAAGTTTTTGACTGTGCTGCAAATTATACGTTGTTTTAATTCTCTCTTTTCTGGCCTCCATGTTTGTATTCTTTCAGTGGATGGGTGTATCTGTGTGTTATTTTAATCCAAACCTGACTTATTTAAATCATCTTGGTGTTGTATTTTATTCTTTTTACCGATGCTTGGTTCTATAATCTTGTCGTTCTTAATAGGGGAAAAACTAAGGAAAATGAAGATAAGAATCTACCCAAGGCACGTACAGCTCCTCGGAAGAAGGTTAGCTTAAGTAACTAATTATCTTTCTTGTAATGGAACAGTGCTTATATCTGACTTTCAGTCTTATTATTCTTCAATCAATCAACTCTTGTTTGCAGCAATGTACTTTTGTATGACCTGTATCTTGAAATCGATTGAAATCCTATTAACTATTATTAGCCTTGCGTGTGGTTTTTTTATGCCAATGCAGCGTCATGAATCTTCTAGAACAGATGTTAACAAATCTCCTAAAACAGACGTTTCTAAGAGTGCATTGCCGCAGGAATTTATCGAGCAGCAGAAAGCTTACTATGCAGAGATAGATGCATTTGAACTACCAGAAGAAGAGGTCGAGTCAATTTACGATTTAGAGTAACTTGAACAGATACATGATTTTTCTTTTAGAATGAGCAGTTAGGATAACCTAATAACCCCAAACTCTCTCTGTATAGTTGACAAATAAATAAATAAAGCTTGTACTTGTCCGTGCTGGATTTATTGCTGACCCCTCAACCCAATCACAGAAATATCAGCCGATGAGAATTCATATTGTAAATTTGTAATGCACCACGTTGTGACAGATCTTGTATATACGTGGAGGTAATAAGCTTCACTCGGAGCAGTATTGAACACCAATTTGATGTTCTTTCACACCTAGTAAATTTTTGCTGAGGATCTAAGCTGGCGTTTGGTTTTTTGATTTCTTTATTTGAGACAGCAGTCGAGGCACCTTGATCGAGTCTTTTCCCGGGTGCAAATATCTTTGAAGTTATAACTGATCTCGTTATCGTTTGGATCTATGAGGAATTTGACATGGATAAAGATCCTTGTATGTTTATGTAAGAACACGTATATATTATTCTCTATCAGTTTCTCATAAACATGCCCTTTAGATTTTTTTTAGATCAAAAAAATATTTGGTGTGTTTCAAATACGCAACTTAAAATAGGAAAGAGTGAAAATGAGTTATTGCCAGAGGTTTTGTATGTCAAGGAAAAATACAGTTAATCTTTTTTTTTTTTCCCTAGTCCCAATTTCTCCCAAAAGTCTGCCGTATCTTACCTGATTTGGGATGTATTGGATTCGGACTCATTCTCATTTTGAGCTCTTTTTTCCCCGTTTGTTGTCTGAGCATCTAGCCATCTATGATGGTAAGGTTAGTGTCCTAAATTTTTCCGGATGGTGGTGGAGGAATTGTGGAAACAATTTAAAATTTTATTGTGATCCCTATCTCAATAAATCCCAGACCCAATTTCTTAAATAAATTTCTTATTTATTTACTTATAAATTCAACTATTTTAAATTGAAAATAAATTTTATTATCATTAAATGGAGTATTTTATTAAGAAAGAAAATATAATATTATAATTAAGATTATATTTTATTTTGATTATATAACAAATAATCTAAATATATTTATAATTATTTAACTAATTTTAATATCTTATTTTTATATAAATTTTGCTAATTTAGAACATAAAATGATATATATTTTTCACTTGTGCACTAATTTTTAAGTATGGGATAAATCTTAAAAATAAATAAATTATTTAGAATTCAATAAAAATTGTTTTACCTTTTCAATTAACACAAAAGTTTATCTAAAATTAGATGATCATAAATTATATGATATATGTACTATATATATATAAAATTTAAAAATAAATGTGCATAAGTAATACATATATAGATCATTTTGATTAAATATCCGTTTGTAAATATTAAAATCTTAAATGATCTAATATATTTAGGTTTTTGTATTTTTAAAACTAAAATCAACTTATTTAGACCTATAAAATATAAAACTCAATTCAATTTTACTCGTTTTGATGAATATGTTAATTTATTGTTATTATCTCCACCCTTAATTAATTATGCTATAAGAAAAAAAAAATATAGCATATAAAAATAAGAAGCAAAAAAATAACATTCTAAAAATACCATTAAATTATTGTATTTGTCTTGTTCATATTATTGAAATATTTTTTAATATCGTTTATTTCATTAAACTTTTAAAAAATTTATTTATATTATTTTTTTACTTTTTATCTAGCAACATCACAAGTTGTAATATAAATTAGTATTTTAAATGAAACACTTTATTCTTTTAATTGTTTTTATACAATTTAATTATTTAAGTTGTTTCAAATATATTATTTATGTGTGACGTTGTTGTTCAAAAATTAATAAATTAATATAAATAAAAAAATTATAAGTTAAAAAATGTATAAATGAAATATAAAATAATTTAATAATATAAAATAAAATAAATATAAAAATCTTATAGGTATTTTGTTTTAAAAAATTATGAATTGCAAGAACATGGGAAAGAGAGATTGTGACGTTAGTATTAACTCCGAGGCACGGCACAAGTGGTTTTTCTTTGTCTATTTTGTTTGAAATGGCCATAGTGCAAAGTCAAAAGTTAGATATAAGAGGGCAATTAAAAAATAATAATTTTATTTTTTATATTTTGATAAAGAACGTTATTATTGACCTTATTTTTAGTATTAATTAATATATTTAAGGGTATTGATTCGAATAAGGGAACTTTAAAAATAAATAATACAATGTCTTTAATTATAGTGGCAAATGTATTTGTTGACCTTATTTGTACTTCAATTTTTTTTATCGATTTAATATTTTACGTTTTTAATTATATATCAATTAGATAATTTTATTTATATTCATGTTAAATGTGAAAAAAAATAAATTCTAAGATTAACACGTTAGAATAATTTTATTCGGTCTAATTTGATAAAAAAATTGATTTTTTAATTCAATTATTTAAAGTAATTTATTCAATTAAAATTTAATATTAATATTAAATAAAAATATCTTATTAATATAAAAATAATGATATAAAATAATAAATTAAAATTTATAGTAGAAAATAAAAACTTTACGTTATTATTAATATATAGCAGCAAAGGACAAGTCCTGTTGTTATTCAACAAACTTTTAAGTAAATTATTTGATCTGCCTGTTAAGACATCCTCACCCATAAATCATAATTGATAATTTGATAAGGACGCACCATAAATTGTTTTTTTTAAGGCAAATAAACTAATATTACTCAAGGGATTAAGGGTTGGTTTCGATAGTTTCTAATGTATCAAAATAATGTTTTAATAATTTTTAGGGAAATGTTTCTAAAATTGTGGGAAGTATTATTAATGTTTTTCAAAAAAAATATATTTTTTTAAAATAGTTTTAAATATTTTTTTATTAAAATATTACTTAAAATAACTTCTAATATTGTTAAAGTCCCACATTAACAAATATTTTTAACTGAAACAACTAAATAATTATCTTAAAATTACTTTTAATTAATTTTTTTAATTTAAACCATTTTTAAAGATAAATACATCTAAATAAATCTTAATTAAATGTTTCACAACATGCACATATATATATATATAATTTTGAATGTGTCTTGTACGGGTTTGTAATTCAATATAATTTTGTTATTAAAAATCATTTTATTAAATTAAATTAACTATTTATTGTATATATATTTTTATTTAAATATATGTAAAAATATATTTTTAGAGTTTTAAAATTAAAAAAAGTTTATTTTTTTAAAATTAACGATAATCTTATATATAATATATTTTACGTTTTTTATTAATATAATTATTGATTCTATCTCTATTTTTAGTATTTTTTTATAAAAATTAAAATAATTTCATTTTATCAATATCTATATATTATTGTATATAAAATTCTCTCGAGCTAAATTCCAACCAAATTATCCAAACGTCATACGATGCCATGCATTGATAGGATGATGTCAATAAATTCATTATTAAAAAATGCCAAAACAATACCGATGATGCCAATACTACTTTTTAGTCAGAATACAATTCTAGTTGCTCTTGGTGTCATGGTCTGCCTATTGTAAAAGTTGGGGCATTTGTTTGTGGATATAATTTATTTAACGTGTTTATCAATACATGTGACTTTTCATATCATTTCTTATATCCATTAAAACCATGATAACGATATAAAAATGGTATTTTAAATTATTATTCACTTATTTTTCATTTAATCTATTTTTTATCATTTATTTATATCAATAAATATTAAAATCTTATATAATAATATAATTTTTATGATTAATTAATTGAATATTTTGTTATATATTAACTTTTACTATTTTAATCATATTAAACATAATAATTAATGTATTCATATTTATTCATTTTTATGAAAAAATAAGAGGTAATGTCAATTTATCTATCAATATATCATATTCATATTAAATTAATCATTTTTTATCTAAGTTATATCATATCTTATAATAATTAAAAAATAATCAACTAACCTATATTAATTTAAAAAAATATATTTTTATAAATATAGTATCTATTGTATTAATATAGGATTTCTTTTTATATATAAAAATAATAATGTTTGGTCAATACGATCACACTCTGTTTTTATTTTTATTAGTTTTCTTACACCGATAAATATTAAAATATTTATATAATAAATATAATTTGTTACTTTATTATTTTTTATACTAATAAATACCAAAATAACTATATAATAAATAATTATTTTATATAATGTAATTATTTTTGTTTAATTAAGAGTGACAAATTCATGATTATTTATTTAATAAGTGTTCGATCAATTCACTTATAAACATATTATATTTTTTTAACTAATAAGTACTCATTATTCATATATGATTAACTATTTAGATATTATAAATCTTAATGTAATAAACTCATATATTGTTACTTTATATTTAACTTATTTATTAAATGAAATTATGTATTTATTATCAATATCGTGATAAATCGTTTATGTTTATATTGTATTTGGATTATAATGTTAATAAATAATTACTATTATATATTTATTTATCACTAAATTAAAAAATAATTAACTATTTATTTTAAGAGTATTTTTATAAATCACTTTATAAAACATTTAAAATTAAATTTCAATTATAATAAAAGCAACTTAACAATTTATATTTAAATACTTATTTTTTATTTTATAAGATAAAAAATTTAAAATAATAATTATTATTGTTTGATAATTAATACTATTATATATTTATTAAATTTTAATAATTAACATGTACATATTTATATATCCAAAAATTAATATCCATAAAAATCTTAATTTAATCCACAAACAAAGTTAAAAGCACATTCGAGGTATAACTATATTTGCAATACAATCTAAATAATATAATATAGTAGAATTTAATTTACAATTTTTTAAAATAATTATATTATTTATATACTTATAATTTAAACTCGAATCTTAATTTTTTGATGAATTAATTTTTAATAACTTCTAATAAAATATTAGAGTTTGATATTATATGTTCAAAATCCAATAAATTAAATTATTAAAATTGTAAGCGTTTAACATTTATGTTGCATATAACTAACAATTGTAGAGTAATAATAAATGTATAAAAATATAATTGAACATTCTTCATATATTTTAAATTTTCCGAAGAATTTGTTTCACAACAATTTATAACATGATATTAAAATTGAAGATTGTGTCTTAAATACGTAACAATCAAATTGTTAAATTGTAAGTATTTAAACTACCTATATTATACAAAATAACATTTATATAAGAGATCAATAAATATATAAAAATAATATCGATATATTTTTTAATAATTTAAATTTTTGAAGAAGTAATTTTTTAATAATATTTAAATTATTTATATAGATTTTAGGATGACCATAAGCTCGATGACAACTTATAATTTTTGATGTAAAATCATATCAAATGAACATATATAATGTTAATTATGTTAATAATAAATTTGTAATAAGTAGAAGTGTCTCGTTATTATTGTAATTTTATTTCATGTCTTGGATGTATAATCCGGCCGCCAAATAATCTAATCCGATACATTCCAAGGTGGTGATAATTCAATATTTTAATGTATCCTTTTAAAAAAAACAAATTGTGTGTGTGGAAGTTTATAACAGTCAAATCAACATGACAATGACGGCATAATAATACAATGCAAGTGGATGATTTGTTATAATACTCTATTATATTAAATTATTTATGTTATTTAATTTTTTAATTTTTTAATTTTATAAAAAAATATTTATTAACGATAATATTAAATTAATTTTGTTTGTGTCGAAGTTTATAATAGTCAAATCAACATGACAATGACGGCATAATAATACGAATGCAATAGGATGATTTGTTATAATACTGTTTTATATTAAATTAATTATTTATATTATTTAAATAAAAAATATTAATTAACAAAAAATTATATTATTTTATCCAATAATTAAAATTCTATTAAAATATAAATTTTTAATAAAAATAAATAATAATAAAATTGAAAAAAAATATTGAAATATATATTTTAATTTTTTAAAAATTAAAAGATCAATAATATTAAAATTAATTTTTTTATGAATTTTTTATATTAATAATAATTTTTTATTAAATATTTTGTGTTTTAATTACATTTAATTATTTAATAAAAAATAATATTTTAATTAAAAATATTAAAATAATATAATTTACTTTTAATTGATATTTTTCCCAAAATTAAGAAATTAAATAACACTGTTTATAATCTAAATAACTAAATTATACTAACAATATAATCTAAAAAAATTGTGACATTTTTCTTAATTAGATTAATAATTTTTTAATGTTATTAAATATCTTGTTATTTTTTAATAATATAACATATATATATATATATATATATATATATATATATATATATGAGCTAAAAGATGAAAAGTTTTAGGTAGTATCACATGCAAATAAAATATGAATCTTTAATAAAAATAAATAATAATAAAATTGAAACAAAAAATTATTGAAATATATATTTTAATTTTTTAAAAATTAAAAATATTAAAATATTATTTTTTATGAATTTTTTTATATTAATAATAATTTTTTATTAAATATTTTGTGTTTTAATTACGTTTAATTATTTAATAAAAAATAATATTTTAATTAAAAAATATTAAAATAATATAATTTATTCTTAATTAATATTTTTATAAAATTAAAAATTAAATGATATTGTTTATAATCTAAGTAACTAAATTATACCAACATCATAGTTTAAAAAAATTATGACATTTTTTTTAATTCGATTAACAATTTTTTAATGTTATTAAATATCTTGTTATTTTTTAATAATATAAAAAATATATATGTGAGTTAAAAGATGAAAAGTTTTAGGTAGTATCACATGCAAATAAAATATGAATCTTTAATAAAAATAAATAATAATAAAATTGAAACAAAAAATTATTGAAATATATATTTTAATTTTTTTAAAATTAAAAATATTAAAATATTATTTTTTGTGAATTTTTTTATATTAATAATAATTTTTTATTAAATATTTTGTGTTTTAATTACGTTTAATTATTTAATAAAAAATAATATTTTAATTAAAAAATATTAAAATAATATAATTTATTCTTAATTAATATTTTTATAAAATTAAAAATTAAATGATATTGTTTATAATCTAAGTAATTAAATAGTCTAAAAAATTTATGATATATTTTTTAATTCGATTAATAATTTTATAATGTTATTAAATATCTTGTTATTTTTTAATAATATAAAAAATATATAAATGGGTTAAAAGATGAAAAGTTTTACCTAGTATCACATGCAAATATTAAAATAAATTTATTTATCATGATAAATAATAAATAATATATAATATAGAATAATATTATTAATAAATAAATAAAAATCTTTAACTAATAAAAATAATAAATTGTCATGATTCTAACATAATTATATTGCACTTCTATTTCAAAGTCAAAACATTCCGAGAAATAATTGATTGTTATTAAAATATATGTTAATAAATTTAAGCTCGATATAGTTTTTTTCAAATATTAAATATGAAATAAATAATTTAATTAATAAAATATCTTATTTTTAACTAGCAAACTTTAACTAACAAAAAGTTTATGAGAAATCTTAACCCCGAAAGTTAGTGCTTAGTGAAATTTTGACCTTTTCATTGGTATATTAATTTAGTGAGGAACAAAGTCTTTGATTTTATAGCTCACCGAAGCTCTTTGACAAGTGAAAATTTCTATATTGTAAATTTGAAATATATTTAAATAATTTATTAAAATATTATTAATAAGTAGTTAAGTAAATAAAATTATATTTAATAAAAAAATATATTATATTAATTAAAAAAATGTTGTTGATAACACACTGATAATACAATAATAATTGATATGAGTCTAATTATTTGCTAATACAATAATTTTCATTATTATTTTTTTACTTATAATTCACCGATACTGTACATCATTGCCGTAATACGCAAATAAATAAATAAGATTAATTAAAATTATTTACTAATTTTTTTTGCAAAAATGTTATCTACCTCACTAACCTATTAAAAAGAAGGCGCAAGTAGTTGTACTCAATAAAAAAGTACGTTGTACTTAAAATTTAAATACAACGACAGAGAATAGTGGTCATTAAGCTTATATTAAAAGGGAAAAGAGAAAATTGTCATAGAGAACTTAGATTTCTTTATTTTTATAATTTAGTTTATTATATTAAAAATAATAATATTTAATTCTTTAATTAAAAAAAATTAAACACAAATTATATTATTTTTATATTAATTTTTTTATAAAGTGATTAAAATATGAAAATAATAAAATAATAAAAAATATAAAAAATAAATAAAATATTTTTTATATTTTTATTATTTATTCTAATATTTTATTAATTTTTACTTTTAAAAACTTTAAATTTATATTTAAATATATTTTTTAATTTTTTAATTTTTTTATATTAAATATAATATTTAAATATTCGTGTTTTAATTGCTTAATATAAAAAATAATATTTTAAATAAAAACTATTATAATAATGTATATCTTAATTAATTGAACACTTTATTTATAAAATAAAGAAACTCAATGATATTAATCTAATTTAAGTAATCAAATCATGACATCAATATATACATGTATTGCCTTGTTCTTCATTTAACAAGACGAACAAGAGTTGATGGAGGTCATGCATATAACAAATGTAGGCGGAGTTGATAAGGATTTGAGGCTTTCCTCCACTACTACAAAAAGGGGTATAAAAGTCGGTTTTTAACTGACTTTAAACAAATTTAAAGTCGGTTCTCTGAACCGACTTTAAATTCAGAGACTTAAATTGTAAAGTCGGTTCACGGCATGAATCAACTTTACGTGTAGAGTCGGTTCATGCCGTGAACCGACTTTACAGGTAGCGTCGGTTCATGCCGTGAACCGACTCTACATTTTATTTGTTTTAATTTTTAATTTTATTTTTCGTATAACAGTATATATAAATAACATAAAAACACTAAAATATAAATAATAATACTGAATAATTAACAATATAAATATATTTAATGACTTAATAATTAAATTTATTACAAAATCAAATAATGCATATAAATAACTTCAATTACAAATAAAATAATGTCATCAAATTATGCCATCGAGTAAGCTTGGTTGGCTTAGAATCTTGATTGGCCTTCACAAGCATTATGAGAAAAAAAAGCTGATCCATATAACAAATATTCTCCTACATACATGAGCACGTAAAACATACATCAAAAAAGTAGTCTAAACTTCAGACGTACGAATGAATAAATTAAATCATTATTGAGATTAGCACGTACAACGACATTCGATGAACTCATATTAGCATTATTAATCATTTGTCTATATATGAAGTTATCTGGAATCTCTACTACTATTTTTTAATGCTATATATAATGAACTCTAAATATGAAATCAATTGCATGTAACTTCGATTTCTTGGCTAAGCTTGTGTGAGTTTTGGTGCCCTTAAACATATGGAACACGTTCATATGCACCAAAACTCATACAAACCAAGAAACAAATCAGACCGATGTACGTACACCTGATTTGTACATTTAGAACTCATTATATATCATTAAAAATACTAGCAGAGATTCCAGATAAATTCATATTTATAAACAATGCATTCCCCTAAATACATGAGCATATATATGATTAATCATCATCAACCAAGTGATTTCAGACACAAGAATAGATATAGAAGGCCAAATCATTAAAAAATTTACTGTTATGTTGTCATATGCTATTCAAGATCATCAGAATCTTCTTCTGATTCTTCTTGCGATGATATAATTTGAACCATGTGTTCTGCCCATTCCTCTCGTAAATCATCAAAAATTTGCTGGTCGTAACCCGTCTTGTTCCAACCAAAGAACTACATGTATTCAAAATCAAAATAAGAATATGATTTCATTTATTTACAAAAACAAACTCAAATATGTTAAAACTTGTATGTATATGGGTAAAATATATTACCACATCATCAATTGGAATTTTGATATTTGTGATGATTTCACTCATAAACTTCATGACATAATAACCACACATGACTCCATTATTTTGTTGTGTAACCTACAAAAAAAAGTGCATGTATACTGATGAGTGCTCAAAAAGCACTAAAATAACCATGATTTTATGTACATTAATTGATTAAAAATATATATATTTATATGTTTTATCATATATTTATATATTTTTGTCTTTTTCGGAATCACGGGTATTTTTATTGTTTTTCAGGAATTTTGGCTTAAAAACGCAATTTAAAGACTCAAAGAGGAATACTTGAAGCAATACATCACAAATATATCAATAAATAAGTGGAAAAAGGTCAACAAACATGGAAAAATTGGACAAAATGGGTCGAAAAGGTCAAAAATGTCAAAAAGACGGAAATCGCGCGCCGCAGCCCAGCCGCGCGTGCCCCATGCCACGCGCGCCGAGCTACGCGCAGTGACAGCCCCAGCGCGCGCGCGCAGCGCCCAGCAGCCGCCCATCCGCGCGCCCAACACGTTTTCGCCCCATTTTTCACGTGCAGCAGCCCCTGTGACGTCATGCTGACGTCATTGATGACATCAGTAATTCCAATACGCGTTTTTACATTTTTTACTCATTTTTTCTCTCCATCCTCACCTATAAATACCCCCCTTCCCTTCACTTCAAATCACACCTTCAAAACTCACTTCTCTCTTCTTTCTTTCTCTCATTTCTTAGTTTTTAGTTTCTCTTAGTTTCTTTCTAAGTTTCTAAGCTTTTCTTAGTTTTTCTCTTAGTTTTTAGTTCAATTCTCTTAGGTTTAGTGTTCTTCTCTTTTTGAGAGGAACTTGTAATGTTTTTGTAATAATTTAGATTTTTGATTCAATAAATGGGAGTGCAAATTCCGCTTGGAGGTTTTCCAGCTACGGGAATAGCGTCGAAGTTCTGTAAGGATTTTATTTTCTTTATAGTTATTTTTATGCTTTATTCTTACATGTTATATTCAACTTGTCTGTGGTTAAATTTAACTATGCTGGCTGTTTAGTAAATATGATGTAATAATGACGTTGTTATGCTTGCGAAATATTAAATAGGTAAAAATCTTTAAAATGAATTGATTTTGTTTTTATTCAAGATTTTATATTAAGAATGTTAGAGAGAAATATATTATTTTTCATTACAAACTTAAACCTGAAAATTAGATTTTAAGGTTTAGTTATCCGGTCTAATTTAGAGTAGTGCTCTTTTATTTGTTGGTACAATCGCCCGGTAGTTAGAGTGAAACTCTATTTCAAAAGTTTTTATAAGAATTATTATGTGAAAATGTATTGACAACATGTTTTCAATAGTGGTTTTAAAACTTGAAAGTTAGTACTCGGATAATTAAATTCTTATGTTTAATTTGGACACCTTGAATAATGTTTAAATTGTCTAACCCCACCAAAGGTGGCATTTAAATGGTTCATTTTCAATCTCTTAGAAAAAGGAATTAATTTAATTAAGCATATTAGTTATCAACCCCACCCATAGGTGTTAATTGATTTCTTTAGTTAACAAAGAATATCTAACCCCACCAAAGGTGGTATTTATATAAAAAAAAGAGAATCAATAAAATATCAATTTATATCTTTAATAACCTAGATAATATGAGCAAGTATAATTAATTTAGTTATTATATCCATAAATACTCCGCTAATATAAATGATAAAAATTTGCACGAATATTTATTGAATCCGTATATATGTTTATTTTTAGATAATTATTTATTGAATTTGTATCTATGTCCATTTCTATGTTATTAGATTATATTTAATTAATCTGTATATATGTTTATTTTATGTCATTAGATTAGGAAAACAAAAACCAAACTATCGTGACAGGATGTTTAGGATTTAATTTCGTTTTTAAAAGTTTGAATAATAAGTTAAAAACCACATACATTCCTTCCTTAGATCGACCTTGGGAGTATACTTATCATTTTCTTCGAAATGATTCGTGCACTTGCGAGAGTTTTATAAATATTAAAACCAAAGTATTGGCAAGAATCGGCGATGCCGGTTATATTTTTAATCAATTAATGTACATAAAATCATGGTTATTTTAGTGCTTTTTGAGCACTCATCACAACCCCCAACCAGCTTCTTGCTAGTCCCTTAGCAAGAGAAGCGATAAAAGCTAAAAATTAAACTATCCTAAATCACTTTCGTGGATTGAAACGGTTGCATTTAGCCTATGCAACAAGCCGTTAAACCCCTAGGTTGCCCTAGTGGACGAGTTTGAGTCTCGTGAGGGTTTTCAGTAATGATACCCACAAACATTGAACTAAATGTAAAAATAAAAACAATCAAAACAAAAATTAAAATTACAACACAATCAAAAATTAATTTAAGAATAAAAGAAAACAACATATCACAAAAATATCTCATACTTTTTAATCTCCTTTAAGATCATAATTAAAATCTCAAGCATAAGTTATTTTAATCTCTTAAACAATCATGATTTTATTATAATAATTAGTCGAAAATCATTTTCATATTTCATTTCAAAAATGTATCAATTTAATTTTACCCAATTTCAGTGTCATGAATCAGAATTCGCTTCGACTCTATTCCTCACAAGTCAATACTCTCAAAGCAATGAATCCTATGGGTTCAAACACTCATACTAATTTATATGCGAAAGAGTTGATGTATAGAAATGAACTAATATGTTCGCATATGTATAAAGAATAAAGGCTCAAAGTGTTATTTTAACATTGATCTCATGAAAGGAATCGAATGTATAAATTATAAAGATATCATATATAAAAATTATTTTCATGCATAAATCAAACTCATTAAGAAAGAATTTCAAGATATATGCTTTTTACAAATGAAGAAATTGCAATGACTTTTTAGGGAATTACTTCCTATATCTTTCTTTTGTATTTAACCTTTACTCACAACTTTGTTGGCAATGTGGGTCATAGTATGTAGATGATACTATTTTTTTATCTCTCTATACATTTTTTTTAATATATGTATTTTTTAGAGAGTCAACCCATGTACAGATTGTACATTTTTTTGGATTTTGGTGAGTGGTTAATTTTGTGGCTTTTCTGTTTGATCTTGGTTTAGGTAACCCCAAATATGTCTTTTTTTTTGTAGCAGTCATGCATGAATGAGATATAAGCATATACTATCAATTTCTACTCAAATCGTTTAATCTAAACAAAAATAATAATCAAAAATATATGATACTCTATTAAGATGAAAAAAAATTCATACATTCAATGCTAATACCTATAGAGATCATCTAAACTTTTGAATAAATAAGAAATGTGTTTGGAGTAGAAAAAATATATATTTCACTCGGAATAAAAGAAATTAGGCTCAAATTATATCTCACAAGGGTAGTCTCCACTAAAAAAAATTCATAAACACCGATTTTGGGTTTAATATAATTTCCACATTTTATCAAGAAATACTAGTTATGACAAAAACTAACTAATTATCAAAAATAATTACAAAATATTTCATGATATGTTTTCAAAAATTAATCTAACAGTACCAAAGACTTAACTATTTACTTAAATTTGATTTAAAGAAATGATACATTTTTATGATAATTTTTTTTATATATATATATATATATATATATATATATATATATATATATTTTTTTATTAAGCATGGTAACTTTTCACCACCCCCAACCTAGAACTTACATTGTCCTCAATGTAACAACTGCAAATTAAAGATAAAGAGAAAAGAGGAGAAAGATTACCTATTTATTGAGAATGTGTAAGTAGTAATGAAGAAATGCAGGTGCATCCATCATATTCATCATTAAAGTGTATACAGACAGATCGCTGTGAACTTCTAACATCTCAACAAATATTTTAGTTTTAACAATTTTAAAAATTATTCACATACAAGTAAACTAAAATAAACAATAAAATTAAGTAAATAAAACAAATAACAAAAAATTACCTAACATGATGGGTTGCCTCCCATCCAGCGCTTAGTTTAACGTCTTAGCAAGACGTATCTTTTTGGTGCTAAGGGTTACTCAGCCAAATGCAATCCATTTCAGCAATGTTGTTTGGTTCTTCTAAATAAGGCTTGACACGATGGCCATTAACTTTGAACGTTTTTTGTGTCTTGGAGTCCAATAGTTCTACCACTCCATGTTTAGATACCTGAACTATTTTGAATGGTCCATCCCATCTTGATCTCAGCTTTCCTGGAAACAATCTCAAACGAGAGTTAAATAAAATAACTTTCATTCGAGGGTGAAAATTTTTAGGAACTAGCCTCTTGTCATGATAGCGCTTAGTACGCTCTTTGTATAATTTGACATTCTCATAAGCTTCATTCCTAATTTCTTCCAACTCATGAAGCTGGAGTACTCGTTTTTCACCTGCTTTATCTAAATCCATGTTTAGCTCTTTAATTTCCCAATAAGCCTTGTGTTCAAGTTCAACTGGAAGGTGGCACGCTTTCGCAAAGATTAACCGGTAAGGGCTCATCCCAATAGGTGTTTTGTAAGCGGTGCGGTATGCCCATAAGGCATCATTTAACTTAAATGCCCAATCCTTCCTTGAAGGACGCACAGTGCGTTCCAGTATTCCCTTAATTTGCCTATTACTTACTTCCACTAAACCGGAAGTTTGAGGATGATATGGAGTAGCTACCTTATGTGTGATGTTGTACTTGTTTAGTACTCCATCAAAGAGTTTGTTACAAAAATGGCTACCTCCATCACTTATTATAGCTCTAGGCGTTCCGAACCTACTGAATATGAAATCTTTCAAGAATTTCACAACAACATTAGCATCATTGGTTTTGGTGGGGATAGCTTCTACCCACTTGGACACATAATCCACAGCAACCAAAATGTATTGAAAACCATTAGATGGGGGAAAAGGACCCATGAAGTCAATCCCCCATACATTAAAGAGTTCAACAACTAAATTAGATGTCAAAGGCATTTCATCTCTTTTGCTTATGTTTCCTGTTCTTTGACATCTATCACATTGTGCACAAAACATATGAGCATCTTTAAAAAGAGTGGGCCAAAAGAATCCAGACTGTAATATCTTACGGGCTGTCTTTTCACCTCCAAAATGACCCCCACAATGAAGTTCATGACAAAAAGTCAGAATGCTCTTATGTTCTTCTTCAGGTACACATCTCCGGATGACTTGATCTTGACCAATTTTGTATAAATAAGGGTCATCCCAGAAATAGTCCTTAATAGTTTTAAAAAACCTTTTCTTGTCCTGATATGAAGTGTTAGGTCGCAAAACACCAGTGGCAAGATAGTTTACAATATCAGCATACCATGGGTTCGGACCTATGAAAAATAACTGTTCATCAGGAAAGGTTTCAACTATATCGTCATTACTCTCATCTTTAAGAGAATTGAAGTCAGAAATCAACCTAGACAAATGGTCAGCTACTAAGTTTTCACTGCCTTTCTTATCCTTGATTTCTAGGTCAAATTCTTGTAAGAGTAAGACCCACCTGATTAATCTTGGCTTGGCATTTGGTTTACTTAATAGGTATCTTAAAGCAGCATGATCAGAATGCACAATCACTTTAGATCCTACTAAATAAGACCGAAATTTGTCTAAAGAGAATACTATAGCCAAGAATTCCTTTTCAGTGGTGGTGTAGTTCATCTGGGCATCATTGAGTGTTTTGCTAGCATAGTAGATGACATGTAAACGCTTATCCACTCTTTGTCCCAGGACTGCTCCTATTGCATAATCAGAAGCGTCACACATTATTTCAAAAGGTAAAGACCAATTTGGTGCCATAATAACAGGGGTAGATGTGAGTTTATCTTTCAAGGTATTAAAGGAAATAAGGCAGTCATTGTTGAAGTCAAAATCAGCATCTTTGGATAGCAAGTTACATAAGGGACGACTTATTTTAGAAAAATCTTTAATAAATCGTCTGTAAAATCCTGCATGTCCCAAGAAGCTTCTTATCCCCTTCACAGATGTAGGGGGAGGTAGTTTGGATATCAATTCAACTTTTACCTTATCAACTTCAATACCCTTGTTTGAAATTATATGCCCTAAAACTATCCCTTGTTGAACCATAAAATGACTTTTCTCCCAACTAAGGGTTAGATTGCATTCAATGCATCTTTCTAAAACCAAAGTCAATTTATGTAAGCAATCATCAAATGAGTTCCCAAAGACAGAGAAATCGTCCATGAAAATCTCAATGAATTTTTCCACCATGTCCGAGAAAATGGATATCATACATCTCTGGAACGTGGCAGGGGCATTGCATAATCCAAATGACATTCTGCGAAAAGCAAATGTCCCAAAAGGACATGTAAATGTGGTATTTTCCTGATCTTCTCGTGCTATGGGTACTTGATAATATCCAGACAGTCCATCCAAAAAACAGTAAAATTCGTGCCCAGCTAATCTTTCCAACATTTGATCAATGAATGGAAGAGGAAAGTGATCCTTTTTCGTATATAAATTTAGTTTCCTAAAATCTATACACATTCTCCATCCAGTGATTATTCTAGTGGGCACTAATTCACTTTTGTCATTCTTAACAACTGTTATCCCAGATTTCTTTGGTACCACATGCACTGGACTAACCCACTTACTATCTGCAATAGGATAGATAATCCCTTCTTCTAATAATTTAAGAATTTCCTTTTTAACTACCTCTTGCATGTTTGGGTTTAGTCTTCTTTGGGCCTCTCATACAGGTTTAGCACCATCCTCCAAGTTGATCTTGTGCATACACATTGTTGGACTAATGCCTCTTATATCCCCTATACTCCAACCTATAGATTTCTTAAACTGTTTAAGCACTTTGATGAGTTCCTTTTCTTGTGGTTTGGTCAAGGTTGAAGAAATTATCACTGGATAAGTTTCTCCCTCTCCCAAAAACACATATTTTAAGTGCTCAGGTAAGACTTTGAGTTCAAGTTCAGGTGGATTGGCCTCTTTACTAGATGAAGAACTGGGTAGATTTAAAAGTGTACTAGATTTTGTCATCACTTCATCATTGTCTAGTTGTTTAAGGTACCCATTAATTTCCTCATCTAAATCTTCTTCAACCTTTTCAAGTGTAAGAACGGTTTCAAGCTTGTCTTCTATTCTGGTTTGTAAAAAGGTGCTTTGGACAAGATTATCCAAAGGATCAACTTCGAATATTTCATCAATGGCAGAAATAGAAGGAAAAGGTGAAGAATCAAAAACTTTAAAATGAACGGTCTCCCCTAAGACTGTCATTGTCAAATTTCCATCTTGGACATCAATAATAGTTTTAGTAGTTGCCATAAATGGCCTACCAAGCAATATTGTGTGCTCTCTGTCCAATGCTGGATTTTCTTGCATATCCAGAACCACAAAGTCAACATGTATTATCAGTTTGTCTACCTGTACCAAAACATCCTCAATTATTCCCTCTGGATATTTAAGAGATCTATCTGCAAGTTGAAGGGACATAGTTGTGGGTTTTAAATCCCCTAGATTGAGTTGTAAGAATATAGAGTAGGGCATCAAATTTATACTAGCACCTAAATCAAGCATTGCTTTAGCAACCTTCCTATCCCCCATAGTTATGTTTATAATAAAACTTCCAGGGTCTTTCAACTTAGGGGGTAGTTTGTGCTGAAGTACAGCGCTAGAAATTTCTGATACTACTACTCGTTCATTCAGTTCATACCTCTTTTTCTTAGTGTTCAACTCTTTGAAAAACTTGGCATATGAGGGCACATTCATGATCACTTCTAATAATGGTAAATTAATATTTACTTTAGAGAGCATATTAAAAAGATCATTGAATTGCTTATCTTGTTTGGATTCTTTCAACCGGTGGGGAAAAGGTACTTGTATCTGGTGTGGTTCTGTTGTCTTTTGAATTTTGGGGGTGTCAGATGACCCCCCAATGAGTTTTTCAGAAGGCTTGTTAAGTTTAACACTTGTTTCTCCTTTTTGCGAGATTAGAATATCGCCTTCTTTGTTACCTGAACTACAAGGTAGATTGTTAGAGATTTCAGGTAAACTGGTATTGACTACCTTACCACTTCGAAGGGTTCTAACATCCTTTGCTTGTTCTGGTTGACTGGGCAACTTTCCTGGTTCTTTCTTTTGCATTTGTTCAGCCAGCTGCCCAACTTTAGATTCAATTCTTTTAACCGAAGCCTCCATGGTGTTCAACCTTTGATTAGTCATCAATTGGTTGTCACGACTAACTTGAATAAAAGCATTCAAGCTATCTTCTAAGGTTGGTTTAAAAGATTGGCTTGGTGGGTAAGGGTAGTTGTTATCCGACCTTAGTGTTGGATATTGGGTGTAGGTTGGGTGATTATAGGTGTTTGGATGATACCTTTGAAAAGATTGGACTTCCTCTATGGCATCGACACTAGAATCACAAGTATTTGAACAATTATGAGTACCATGCCCAATTGAACAACACACTTCACATACCTCTTGATTTGAAATTTGATGGGTAGTGAGGAGTTGCACTTGTTTAGTCAATTCAGCAAGTTGCAAGGTTATCTCATTATCAGAGCTAACTTCATTGACCTTTGCTTTCCTTCTACCACCTCTTTATTGGGAATTAGAACCCAACAGCTCATAAAGATTATAGGTTTCCTCTGCGGTCTTTTCTCCTACAGCACCTCCAGCAGCATTATCAACCATGTATTGACTCTGTAGTGTCAATCCATCATAAAAGAATTGGTTTTGTAGCTGTAATGGAAAGCTATGATTTTGACATTGAATGAAAAGGAGTTTGAATCGTTCCCAAGCTTTATGAAAGGGCTCTTCATACATTTGAGAAAATGTTGCTATCTTTGTTCTTAGATCAACAGTCTTTTGATGGGAATAGAACCTACCCATAAAAATTTCATAGACTGCCTCCCAAGTTTTAAGAGAACCTGACTGTAGAGTAATGAACCATGACCATGCTTTATCTTTGAGAGTGTAAGGAAAACACCTCATCCTAAGTTGATCTTCATTAATTGCATGTAGTGGAAAGGTTTGGACAATAGCATAGAATTCTCGAATGAAATGCAAAGGGTCTTCATTAGGGATACCGTAAAAGGAAGGCAACAAAGAATAATGAATCTTTTTCAATTCATAATTCCTTGCAGCCTCTTGTAATTGGATACCGGAAGTTACATTGCCAATGATTGGCATTGTATATTCTTTCATCTTTTTCCGCCTATCTTCAGCATCTCCCATGGTTGTTTGTAGTTGAAAATGATCCTCCTCCTATTGTGTATCAACATTTTGCTCTTAGTAGATATTTTTATAACTTGATAAAACGTAAAGGCTTAAAGCAAAAAGGTGCAAGGAACCTAAATTTTTTTTTTAATTTAAACGAATGGACACAATTTTTGAAACAAACAAATTTATTTCATTTGAATTTTTATTACACGCAAACTAAAACAAAGCAAAATACAATAATGGGTGACCTCCCATACAGGACTAAAATTTATCGTCCTCTAGTAAGACGTTGCTTGGAGATTGCAGAATGAAAAACTCAATGTCTCCTCTTCATTGAATTCATTTAAGTATCAAATTAGTCTTTGCCTTTTTGCAAATGTTCAACTAATTGTTCAACTTGAACTTCCACCTTTTTAATAGAAGCTTCCACAGAGTCCAACCGTTGATTGGTTTTAGATTGGTTATCCCTACAAACTTGAATAAAAGAATTCAAGTTGTCCTTCAGGGTTGGTTTATTGGGAATGCTTCTTGGAATAGGTGGGTGGAATTGCTGGCCTGCCTGGTTTGAGCTTTGAGTGAAAGGAGGGTTGTTTTGCCTCCAAGAGAAATTTGGATGACTTCTCCACCCAGGATTATAGGTATTTGAATTGGGGTCAAACCTTGGTCTCTGTTGATATGCTCCCAACACATTGACCTGTTCAGGTCCAGTTGTTTCTCCTTGATATGGGCAGGCTTCAGTACCATGTCCCATGTTGCTATACAAACCATATTGATCATTATTGGTGTTGGTTTGTGTAGCGAGAAGGGCAACTTGCTTAGTCAGTTGAACAAGTTGTTGTTGAACTTCATTACTGGAGTCGATTTCATGAACTCCAGCTTTTCTCACTCGGGAGCTTTTCTGTTGGGAATTAGCACCCAACATCTCAAAGAGGTTATACGTCTCTGAGGCAGTCTTTTCTCCTATTGCTCCTCCTGCAGCGTTGTCGACAATGAACTGACATTGTTGTGTAAGTCCATCGTAAAAGAATTGGTTCTGCAACTGCAGGGGGAAGCTATGATGGGGACATTGAGTGAGAAACATTTTGAACCTATCCCAAGCTTCATGGAATGGTTCTCCTTCCATCTGAGAGAAAGTAGCAATCTTTCCTCTCAACTCTGATGTTTTTTGAAGGGAATAGAATTTTCCCATGGATTTATTGTAAATGTTACCCCATGTCATCAGAGAACCTGGGGGAAGTGACATCAACCAAGCTTTGGCCTTATCCTTTAACGTGTAGGGAAAACATCTCATCCTAAGTTGATCCTCGTTTAGAATACCGAGGGGGAATGTTTGGACCGTACCATAGAAATCTCTCATAAAGGAAAGAGAATCTTCATTAGGTAGCCCATAAAAGGAAGGAAGCATAGAAAAATGAATATTTTTAAGGTCATAATTCCGAGCAGCCTCTCCCAACTGGATAGCGGTAGTTGCCGTGCCTATTACCGGTCTTGCAAACTCCTTCATCGTGGTTTCCCTAATATGTTGGTTTTCCTCCATTTCTTTTGGTTCTAGTAAAGGATTAAGACTTGGTTCTATGTTTGGCTCAAAAACAGGTTGATGGGTAGAATCCAGTTTTGTTGACACTTGTTTAAATTTATGAAAATTATTTACATATGGTGTAAGGGGATTTCCTAAGGATCTCCTACCACGCATAGACTATTGTAAACGTAAATTTAAAACTCCTGTCAACAAAATAAAAAATTTAGAGAAAATTTACATGTTATTTAATACAAAACACTAAATAAAACTAGTTAAACCCTAAAAAAAAGAATTTTTTTTATTATTATTATTATTTTTTGTATCATAATTAGTATTAACCAAGAGTGCTCCCAGGAAAGAATGGTGGTGCAAACGACTCCTTAAATACCATTCTCCTAGCCAGAGCAACGTTCCCAGGAAAGACTAGTGGCACAAAGGCTTCCAAGAACTAGTCTCCTAGACAGAACTCCCTTAGATTTTTACTTTTCATGTTATTTAGTTAATTAGGTATAAATTCAAGTAATGTTTTTTTTTGTTTATTCATGAACGGTAATTTTATTTTACTATTCACGCTATATTATGTCTTATTAACTTAAATTTTTTTTGAATTTTGAATTTTAAATTTTTTTTTACTTCAAATTTCAAATTTCTAAATTATTTTACAATTAAAAAAAATTATTTTTTATTTTTTATTTTTTATTTTTTTATTTTTTTATTTTTTTATTTTTTTATTTTTTTATTTTTTTATTTTTTTATTTTTTTATTTTTTTATTTTTTATTTCTTATGAATTTTGAAATTTGATTATTGTTAAAATATCACAATTATTTACAGCACAAAAATGTTTTTAAAATTTTGATAAATAATTTAAAAACGCTATTCCTTCCCCGGCAACGGCGCCAAAAACTTGATAAGCGAAAACCGGCATCGCCGATTCTTGCCAATACTTTGGTTTTAATATTTATAAAACTCTCGCAAGTGCACGAATCATTTCGAAGAAAATGATAAGTATACTCCCAAGGTCGATCTAAGGAAGGAATGTATGTGGTTTTTAACTTATTATTCAAACTTTTAAAAACGAAATTAAATCCTAAACATCCTGTCACGATAGTTTGGTTTTTGTTTTCCTAATCTAATGACATAAAATAAACATATATACAGATTAATTAAATATAATCTAATAACATAGAAATAGACATAGATACAAATTCAATAAATAATTATCTAAAAATAAACATATATACGGATTCAATAAATATTCGTGCAAATTTTTATCATTTATATTAGCGGAGTATTTATGGATATAATAACTAAATTAATTATACTTGCTCATATTATCTAGGTTATTAAAGATATAAATTGATATTTTATTGATTCTCTTTTTTTTATATAAATACCATCTTTGGTGGGGTTAGATATTCTTTGTTAACTAAAGAAATCAATTAACACATATGGGTGGGGTTGATAACTAATATGCTTAATTAAATTAATTCCTTTTTCTAAGAGATTGAAAATGAACCATTTAAATGCCACCTTTGGTGGGGTTAGACAATTTAAACATTATTCAAGGTGTCCAAATTAAACATAAGAATTTAATTATCCGAGTACTAACTTTCAAGTTTTAAAACCACCATTGAAAACATGTTGTCAATACATTTTCACATAATAATTCTTATAAAAACTTTTGAAATAGAGTTTCACTCTAACTACCGGGCGATTGTACCAACAAATAAAAGAGCACTACTCTAAATTAGACCGGATAACTAAACCTTAAAATCTAATTTTCAGGTTTAAGTTTGTAATGAAAAATAATATATTTCTCTCTAACATTCTTAATATAAAATCTTGAATAAAAACAAAATCAATTCATTTTAAAGATTTTTACCTATTTAATATTTCGCAAGCATAACAACGTCATTATTACATCATATTTACTAAACAGCCAGCATAGTTAAATTTAACCACAGACAAGTTGAATATAACATGTAAGAATAAAGCATAAAAATAACTATAAAGAAAATAAAATCCTTACAGGACTTCGACGCTATTCCCGTAGCTGGAAAACCTCCAAGCGGAATTTGCACTCCCATTTATTGAATCAAAAATCTAAATTATTACAAAAACATTACAAGTTCCTCTCAAAAAGAGAAGAACACTAAACCTAAGAGAATTGAACTAAAAACTAAGAGAAAAACTAAGAAAAGCTTAGAAACTTAGAAAGAAACTAAGAGAAACTAAAAACTAAGAAATGAGAGAAAGAAAGAAGAGAGAAGTGAGTTTTGAAGGTGTGATTTGAAGTGAAGGGAAGGGGGTATTTATAGGTGAGGATGGAGAGAAAAAATGAGTAAAAAAATATTAAAAAATGTAAAAACGCGTATTGGAATTGCTGATGTCATCAATGACGTCAGCATGACGTCACAGGGGCAGCTCCACGTGAAAAATGGGGCGAAAACGTGTTGGGCGCGCGGATGGGCGGCTGCTGGGCGCGCGTGAACAGTGCCCGCGCGCTGGGGGGCGCGCGGCATGGGGCGCTGGGCTGCGGCGCGCGATTTCAGTCTTTTTGACATTTTTGACCTTTTCGACCCATTTTGTCCAATTTTTCCATGTTTGTTGACCTTTTTCCACTTATTTATTGATATATTTGTGATGTATTGCTTCAAGTATTCCTCTTTGAGTCTTTAAATTGCGTTTTTAAGCCAAAATTCCTAAAAAACAATAAAAATACCCGTGATTCCGAAAAAGACAAAAATATATAAATATATGATAAAACATATAAATATATATATTTTTAATCAATTAATGTACATAAAATCATGGTTATTTTAGTGCTTTTTGAGCACTTATCACATACATGAATTTTCATATTCGAACATCCTTATTATTTAATTGTAAAATTAATAAAATTATTAATATTGAATTGTACATACCATAACTTTTGTCCATATAAGCTTATGAGATTTTTTAATGACAATGCCCATAGACTTGTTCCACAACCTCCATGCCCTGTCAAGATATAAAACGATTAGTTTTTATTAAATATTACAAAAAATAATAGAAAAAACTAATATGTAACTAAATATAACTCTTACATTTCAACAACTGCTTTTGTATCTTTACTCAGTTCTATGGAAGCTGAGTCACAGTACCAAGCATGATTATTGAACATATCAATGATTACCAACATCCAATGATCTTGGCCTTGTTCAAACCTTAATGGCCAAGGGATTATCAACTTTTGATTTCTGCTAAGCGTTAATGCTCTATCACATAATTGTTTAGCTCTGATGCTAACATCCTTCTCTTGATATTGATTAACATATGAAGAATCATAGAACATTGCTAAATGTGATGAGTGATTATGTTGAAGTCGATAATAGCAAGCCTTATATATGTATATATATATAATTAGATAATATAAATATAATTATATATATTCTGCATAAATAAAAGAAAACTAACTAGATTGAGGACTCACCTTGTCCACACTTGAATTATACTTAAATCGATCATTTGATATTCAAATATTTGCAACAAGCACTCGATCGATATATAAGTTTGGCCGATGTCTACACCAGAAATTTCAATAGGAAGTGGCACAGTCCATCCATCATTTATGCTAGATGCCCTCCCAACAATAGTCATCAAACTGCCAAGATTTCTACTGAACTGTAACGCATAAGTATTACTATACTTTTTCCAAGGCTTCTTCTTGAATGACTTGGTGCACGATGATTGGCCACTAGTCATAGATTTAGCACGAGATACTTGCTTGGTATCTCTTAAATGTGCCGTATTTAAGAGTTTTGGTATAATAGACTACCAAAAAAGTATCATATATGTATTTTTAGTAACAATATAAGATCACATTAAATAATAGTAGTAAACAAGTGTTATTTTTTAAGTTAAAAAATAGTACCATGTCAAAATTTAGAACAACTTGAATCGACGGCCAAGCCACATACTGTCCAACCGCCTCTTGGACTGTGGTAGCATCAGAAGGCACAGGTAGTGGACAATCATGAAACAATGATTGATCAATTACTATTCGCCAATGATTAGGCAAATATTGATTATGAATCATCCGATCATCGCTCAATTGTTGTACCGTTCCAATAGCAACATAGTCCGTTGACGAAGGATGTTTCAACAAACATTTCATATTCTGTAAAAAAATTAAGTGTTATATATAAAAAATAAAACATATAATAAGAATTTTAAAATTAAAATCTTACCACATATGATTCATCAAATAGAGGAGGACTCTCATGTGGGGTAGCTATTGGACGTACATTCTCACCAATATGTTCATCTTGGCTTGATTTATGGTAAGAATGTGCAGATTGCATTGGCGAAAATGAACCACTACTTGATTGCATGTGCATTCCTGACATATAATGAGGACCAATAGGATGGCTATATCCCATACTGGATGTAGTTTGAGCACAATGAGATTGTGTGGATGGCATGCCTGGCATGGATGGTGGCATGCTTTGCATGGATTGTGGCATGCCTGGAATGGAAGGTGGTATGCCTGGCATGGATGGTTGCATGCTTGGCCAATATGGCATGCCCTGGTTGTAGCATGATCCCATGGCTGACAATTGTTGTGATTGATGTTCTTTTAGAGTGGCAATCTCACTCATCACGGAGGCCTTAAAGGAGTTGAATTCTTCTTCAATTTTAGTGTATTTCTCCTTACTTACCATCTGAGGCTTATGTTTTGGAATTTTAAAATAATCCAAAGCACCATCATATTGGCTACCTCCCCTAACACGACCAGGATGATCGCGTCCGATTGCATGATATAAAGCATCTCTCCCAGGCTCTTCGATTATTTCACCCCTGTACAGTTTTTCTTGAACAACTTTCTACAAATAATAAAGCACACAAACATATCATTCATTATTACATCAATTATTAAGTATCAGTCAGACTTTTTATCAAACGAAATTACTAACCAACTTATTTAATTGTTCTTATCCTTGTTGACTCATCGGTCTTGCATTCTTCGTTTTGGGAGTCTTTGTTTCTATGTACAATTCCATTCGGGTAACAGGTCTACCCAATTCAGCTTCCTACATAAATTAGGAAAATTTTATTAACAATGACATGAAATTAAATTGAGAAAAATTAATATAAAAATATTTATAAAATTAAGACAAATTAATAATACCATTCGAAATCTAACTTCAGGATTTGAAGACCTCCCAGTACGGTTAGGAAGAATGTTATGCATTTGGACATTCTGGTGATCTTCTCTAATAATTTGAAATTCTTCTGAACGTCTATCATCCACAAAGTCTTTCCAAACTTGAGGTGTAATCCAGGGGTGTCCTTCAGGGATTTTGTATATCACATTCTCATCAAGTGTTTCCAAATATGGTTATAAAATATATATTGATTATAAAATATAAGAGACTTACATAAATGGTTATCCATATTTTAAACTTTTCTGCATCGGCAACCTCAGACCAATGATTTATATTGATTGGTATACTGGACTTTGCCAGTCGACCAATAGAAGATTTCAATTGTTGACCATTTTCCCCTAGTGGATTACCAGTAGCATCAAATTTAACGGGTATTCTATCATCTGGGTTAAGTGGAGCATCAGGTATATTTGCCCAACCCCTTCTTTTCAAATACCCCAATGGATCATTTGGATCTACAAGCTGAATATCCATGAAATATCTACAAAAAATGGAGAAATATAAATTAATTGACAATTTTAGGAACACACATATATACAAGAGTTATTACAACAATATAGAACATACATTATGTTTAATTAGGTTGTTGATCGTATACATATATTCCTTCACAATCACTACGAGTCCATGTCGAAGAATCATCATCATCAATTAGATCATCACGTACATTAGGAAATTTATTTGAGAAATTACTAATATTGGTTAATGTATCAAGCATAGAGTCATCATCTTCTACAACATCACAATGGTAAAACTCTTTTTGTGGATGCGTTAACACAACAGACCATATTGGATCAATTTGATCGCTCACGTAAAATACTTGCTTTGCATGAAGTGCTAATGTGAAAGGATCATCTGTGTGACTTATCCTAGATAAATTTACAAGAGTAAATCCAAAATCATCTATTTTATATCCAACATTGATAACATCTTCGACCCAATCACACAAGAATACTGTCTCATGGAAGACCTCATAATCCAATTCCCAAATCTCTTGTATTATACCATAATATGTTCTATCAGAAAGGACATGATTAGCATCTTTTGAACTGGCAAATTGCATAGTTTGTGCAACCATCTTCACCCCACTATTTTGATTTACTCGGACTTTGTCCCTAGCTTGAGTCGTAAACCTCGATCCATTTATTGTGAAACTATGAAATGATTTGACATCGAATTTTGGGCCATGTGCAAGCCATTGTAAACTTTCTGATATTTTATGATTGGGTTTCTTGAGTTCACCTCGAATCTATGTATACAAAAACACGAAATGTGTTTAGAGCAAAGTTTTAAAACATTGAATATATATAGGAAGATACATACATGATTTTTTGTTTGTGACACTTACGTGGTTGCGAAACCAATTAATAATCTCTCGCTTATGTTCATCATACAACCATTTTTCTCCTCCTTTTTTTTATAACGAGGATCGATCTTCAATAAGTTTAAATGCATCATGTAACGTTATTAAATATATATTAAGTTATATATCATCATTAATAGTTAAATAAAAGATGAAACAATGAACATCACTTACTCTATGTACGGTTGTGCCTCGTTATTATTTACCAAAATGATTCGGTGTGCTTTTTCCCATCGAGTGCGATCAATAAATAATTTCTTACTTCCACCAAGCATAGGGTTACCTACTTGGATCATGTGACGTTCTAAGAATAACTTGTGCGTAAGATTCCCAATTTCAGTGCAACCACTAAAGTATTCAGAACAAAACTCAGTGGCCTCTTCAGCAATGTAGCATTCCACCATGCATCCTTCAGGTCTATATCTATTATTTACATATCCTTTAAGGACTTGCATATATCTCTCAAAAGGATACATCCACCTTAAGTAAGTAGGACCACATAATTGAACCTCTCGAACTAAATGAACACATAAGTGAATCATTATATCGAAGAAAGAAGGAGGAAAATATTTTTCAATTAGACACAAAGTTTCTACAATTTCTTTCTGTAAAGAATTTAACTCGTCAATTGATATAGATTTCTTGCATATGGTATTGAAGAATGAACAAAGCCGAATTATTGATATTCGAACATGTTTTGGAAGAATTGATCTAATAGCAACTGGTAATAACTGTTGCATTAAGATATGACAATCATGTGATTTCAATCCATACAGTCTCTTATCGGTGATAGACACAAAATTTCTTAAATTGGATGAGTAACCATTAGGAACTTTCACACCTTCCAAACATTTACAAAACACATCCTTCTCTTTTGTTGACATTGTATATGATTCTGGTGGCAAGTATGTTCGATTCTTATCATTTTCCACCCTTGGTTCCAATTCAGGTCGTATGCCTAGTTTCTTTAAATCCAATCTTGCTTTAATGCCATCCTTTGTTTTTCCAGGTATATTAAGTAAAGTTCCAATCAAGCTTTCACATACATTCTTCTCAATGTGCATGACATCTAAGATGTGACGAATGTGTAAGTCTTTCCAATAAGGCAATTCCCAAAATATTGATTTTTTTTTTCCAACAACCATTCGGTTCAAAATCTTTTTCATTTTCACCAATTTCATTAGTTGACCTCCTTCGTTTCCCAGACTTGGTGAGTTTTTTTTTCATCTTTCCATATCGTTTGAATGTCATCCCATTCAATTGCCTTAATATCTCAATACCTCGCAAAGGTCGAGTTGCATGATCATGATCTTCTTCACCATCGAACGGTTTCTTTTGGTATCTAAACTTGTGTCCAGATGGAAAAAATCTCCTATGTTTTCTATAAGACATCTTTCGTCCGTGAACAAGATACTTTGTAGAAGTTCCATCACTACATATAGGACATCCCTTGTAACCTTTTGTTGCATGTCCTGATAAGTTTCCATAGGCAGGAAAATCATTAATTGTCCATAAAAGAACCCCCTTCAAGTTAAAGTATTCTTCTTTATATGCATCGTAAACATTTACACCATCATTCTACAACGTCTTTAAATCATCTATCAGAGGCTGCAAATATACATCAATATCAACACCGGGTTGTTTCGGTCCTAAGATCAATAATGTTAACATCATGAATTTTCTTTTCATACACAATCATGGAGGAAGGTTGTATGTTACCATGATTACTGGCCAACAACTATATCTACTACTGAGTAGGAATGGGCACGGGGACGGGCGGGGACGGTTTTTGATATAACCGTCCCCGAACCGAATTATATAACCTATAACCGAAACCGCCCGAAAACCGTTACGGTTCGGGGACGGTTTTTTACCCGCGGGTAACGGTTCGGGACGGTTATGAAAAAAACCCCGAAAAAAAAACCGAAATATATATATAATTTAATTTATTAAATATATATAATTAATTTTTTATTTATAATTTAATATATAATTTAATTAATTAAATATAATTAATTTCGGGTACGGGCGGGTACGGTTTTTAGTATAACCGTAACCGAACCGTAACCGTTGTTTCATATTCGGTTTTTACCCGAAACCGTCCCCGTCCCCGAATTTTACCGGTTAAAAACCGAACCGCCGGTTCGGATAACCGCGGATAACCGAACCCGCGGTTTTTTTGCCCATCCCTACTACTGAGGGAACTATGTGGATTAATTCCATCAGCAGCAATGGCAAGACGCAGATTGCACGAATCAGATGAAAATTGAGGAGATAAATTATCTACTACTTTCCAATTTGGAAAATCACAAGGATGACGTAGCACCCCATCATCAGATCGATTATCTGAATGCCAAGTCAACATCTTTGATGTATATTTACTATTGGATAACCTTTGAAAGCGAGGGATCGGAGGAAAGTACCAAAGAACCTTTGCAGGCACGCCTTTCTTATGTGTTGTACTCTCATTTGTACCATGCTTCCATCTCGATTCTTTACACATAGGACAATCATGTAATGTCTCATATTCTTTTCTATAAAGAATGCAATCATTAGGACAAGCGTGAATCTTATGATATTCCATGCCAAATCGACTAAGAGATTTCTTCACTTCATACATTGAAGATGGCAATTCAATACCCTCAGGAAACATATCGACTAGTAGAGTTAGTAATTCTGTGAATCCCTTGTCAGAAAAACCATGTTTTGCCTTGACATTGTACAAATGAACCAATCCTGACATCTTAGTGTATTTTTTGCATTTTGGATACAACGGTTTTTCGGCATCTTCTATAAGTTTATTAAAGGTTTCGGGATCATCCTCACGTAATTCATCTTCAACACCACGAAACATATTTTCTATCTATACATTATGATATGATGTATGTACTCCACCCACATTCTTATTATACTTTTCTCTATGAGTATTATCAATATTTTCTCCATGATAATACCAACATTTATAGCTCAATAGAATACCATTACGGATAAGGTGATACTTAACCTCATCAAATTCATGAAATCGCTCATTTTTACATTTAACGCATGGGCATCGAATCATACTACTTCCAATATTACTAGTTCTACAAGCAAATTCCATGAAACTTTCAACTCCAGAAATATAGTCTTGCTCAATTCTAAACTTTGACATCCAAGATTTGTCCATTTTCTATTAATGACATTAATTAAACATATTACTTAATTATGTATTATTATATATAAATTTCCTAATTATTAGAATATATATCAAAACATACATAATGCAAAATAGTTATCATTTTAATCATTTTACAAAACCATTTATATACAAATTAAAAAATAAGCAGTTCATGTTTCATGAATATATATATAAAAACCAATCACGCGGTTGATTCTAATTTCTAAGCATGTTACTATATCATAATTACAAAGTAATATTAATTATACGTATAAATAAATTTATCCAAGCAAACTCACAAAACATTTCACATATTATTGAATACATACAAGTAATAATTCAAACATTATTATTACAAGCAAACAAAAAAACATAACTAAATCAAAAATTTATACAAAAATACGTTGTTCGTACATTTACACGCTGATAAATTAGCACAAATTTCACGCTGTTCCTAATTAACACGCTGATAAATTAGCACAAATTTCACGCTGTTCCTAATATACCCATAAACAGATTTTAACATTTTGCTAAAAAAAAAGAAAAACTGACAGATAATATTGTGAGAAGAGAAAACTTACAAACATCCTTTCAAATGGTGGTTGGAGGTGGCCGGAAATGTAAAACGAAGGTGGCGCACGGTTAAGATTTTGGGAGAAAATGGGAGTGAGGAAAGGAGAGGAAGAAGAAAACTGGAAATCTGCGTACAAAATGAGATGTTAGGGCATATATTACGTGGATAGCGTCGGTTGTCCACGTCAACCGACGCTACGTTACGTGGATAGCATCGGTTGACGTGGACAACCGACTTTAAATTCATTAAAAGTCGGTTTTTGGTAAAAACCGACTTTAGACATCGACTTATATACCCCTTTTTGTAGTAGTGCTCAATAATTGAAAGAGTAGGTATTAAGGCTTTTACTTTTATTTGTGAGAAAGTCAAAAAGAAAATAGGCTAATGGGGCTACTATATTCCTGTCTCCTGCTGGTATAGGAGTTTTACTGCATTCAGTGGCTGCAACTATACCCCACTATGCCATGCAGTTTTTTTTATTGCCTCAAGCCATTTGTATGAGATAACCAACACGATGAAATATTATTGGTGGGAAAATGCTAATAAAAAGCATAAAATTTCTTGGTTAAAGTGACAAAAGTTTCAACAAAGATAAGAATTTGGTGGCCAGAATGAGATTCAAAGATTTGAGACACTATAACTTTGCCTTACTTGCCAAACAATGTTGACGCTCTATATAGTTAAAGATTTCCTTCTCTACAATGTTCGTATTAGAGTTAAGTATTTTCATAATTCAAGTTTACTGGAAATTATGTGAAGCAAGGAAGCTTTTGAAGGAAGGTATTCGTTTGAACATTGGCCATCAAAGTTTAGTAAAGATTTGGAGAATCATGTCAAGAAATCTAGTAACAAAACCTGTTATATAGTTTATTAGTGAGCAAATTAAAAAAGTCTCACATTGGTTATAAATGAAAATTGGTGTTGGATTTGGAGCTATAAATAAAACTTTCTTTCACCATTTATAAAACATCTTAAAATTTGTAATTTTTTTTCTCATTTATAAGGGTAATTGATTAACTCAATTTTTCTCAATTAGTTGTAATTTAAAGTTTATCCATTTGGAGATAGTGAAAGTGGTCAACGACGCTCGAGAATCTAGATAACATTTATACCAAACTTCGTTAAATTTCTGATGTTATTATTTTTCTGCTTTAATATTTCTGTTTCAATATCTACTTTAGTTTATTTTAGCATTAATTTTCAATAACATTATTTTGTCGGATTAGTTTGAGTTATATTCATTTAAATCATAAGTGAATAGTAACTACTTAGAATAGGAAAAATATACCCGATTTTCCCAACAATTAGTATCAGAGTCGAATGTTTCTACCTAGGCATTTGTTTGTATTTTGTTTGTTTGCTATTGGAATATAGTTGTTAGTTGTTATAATTTGAAGAAATGGTGGAAGAAAAATTTCTTTCAACTAAAGGCCAATCATCCACGTTAGGCAAAACTATGGTGATGAATGCAAGGTTTGAGGTGGAGAAGTTTGATGGAACCGATCATTTCGGCATGTGGCAAGGTGAAGTTCTAGATGCTCTATTTCAATAAGGTCTAGATATCGCCATTAAAGAAGAGAAACCAGATGGAATAGATGAAATATATTGGAAAAATATCAACTGATTGACATGTGATACAATCTGTTTGTGTCTCTTAAGAGAAAAAAAGTATACGTTCATGAAGGAGACATCCGCAAGTAAGTTATAGAAGGCAGTGGAGAAAAATTTACGAAGAAGAGTGGACATAATCAGCTCTATTTGAAGAATAAGTTGTTCCATTTTGAATACCTTCTAGGTACTATAATAAATGACCACATTACTACTTTTAATCGATTAGTAGCAGATTTGTTAAATATGGATGAAACTTTTAAAGATGAAGATTTAGCCTTGATATTGTTAGCTTCCCTTACTGATGAGTTTGATCACTTTATTACGAGCTTACTCATTGGGAAGGATAAAATGTCTTTTGAGAAAGTTTGAACTGTTTTGTATAGTTATAAAATTAGAAAGAAAGATAAAAAAGAAAGAAAGCAGGAATGAGGCAGCAGAGGCACTGTTTGTAAGAGAATGTCTACAAATACAACAGAAATGAAGGTTTGGTAAAGATAAACGTGCCTTTTGCCATGAGAAAGGTCATTGGAGGAAAAATTGTTTCGAAGCTAAAGAAGAAAGAAAAAGTTGTGCAGTCTGATGCATGTGTAGCTGAAAGCAATTCAAATTCAGATTATGCATTGGTTGGTTCATCAACAGCATCTTATCCTCGTGATTGGATTTTTGATTCAATATGTACTTTTCATATGTCTCCTAACAAGGAGGTTCTTTAACTTTGAAGAACTAGATGATGGAGTTGTTTTCATGGATAATGATTATCCATGCAAAGTTTTGAGGATCGATACAATTCGTTTGAAGAATCAAGATGGTTCAACCAGGGTCTTAACAGATGTTCATTATGTTCCAGATATGAAGATGAATCTTATTACTGTGGGAGTCTTAGAATCAAAAGGTTTCATTGTGACCACACAAAATAGGGTGTTGAAGGTTACTTCTAGAGCACTTGTGGTGATGAAAGGTGTTTAGAAGAATAAATTGTACTACTACCTTGGTAGTATGGTTATTGGGACAACATCAGTAGCAGTTTTAGAGAAAGAGAGAGATTCAGAAACTACCAAGTTGTGGCATATGCGTTTGGGACATACTGGTGAAAAAGCTTTATAGATTATGGTAAAGCAAGGCTTGTTAAAAGGTGCGAGAACCAGCAAGTTAGAATTCTGTGAGCATTGTGTATTAGGGAAGCATAAAAGAGTAAGCTTTGACACTGCTCTCCATAATACAAAGGGCATTTTGGATTACATCCATACTGATGTATGTGGGCCAACAAGAACTCCATCCATAAGTGGCAAACATTATAATGTCACTTTCGTTGATGACTTTTCCAGAAGAGTTTGAGTGTATCTTATAAAGAAGAAGGATGAAGTGCTGGGAATTTTTCTCAAGTGGAAAAAGATGATCGAGACTCAAACTGGTAAAAAGATCAAACGTTTGAGATCTAATAATGGCACTGAGTACACAAACGATCCATTTATGAAATTTTGTGAAGAAGAAGGGATAATGCGACACTTCATTATTTGAAAAACACCACAACAGAAAGGAGTTGTAGAACGTATGAACCGAACTTTGTTGGAGAATGTTCGGTGTATGTTGTAAAATGTTGGTTTAGGCAAGTAGTATTATGCTGAGGCTGTGACATATGCATGTCATCTCGTCAACCATCTACCATTGTCTACTCTTGAAGGCAAAACGCCTATGGAGGTATGGTCTGGAAAAGCTACTACAGATTACGATTTCTTACATATGTTTGCTTCAATTGCATACTACCATGTAACAGAATCAAAGTTGGACCCAAGAGACAAGAAAGTCATTTTTTTGGGATTCCCTTCTAGTTCTAAGGGATATTGACTATGGTACCTTGAAACTAAAAAGATAATCTTTAGCAGATATATTATCTTTGATGAATCTACCTTGTTGAGAAAGGTAACTAAGAAGATTGATGACACTTTAGAACATGTGGAGCAAACTCTGAAGTAGGTGGAGTTTGAAAGCAGAATTGTTAATCCAGTTAGTGAAGATAAGACACAAGCTAATCCTTTATTGACAGAAGATGAATTAGATGAAGATGTTTTAACCCAAGAACCTCCATAGCAACAAGAAGAAACTATAGTTGTTAGGCCATGATGACAAAATGTTAAGGTGCTTACTCGATACAAGGATTTTGAAGACCTACATGCTCAATTTAAGAATACGGTGGCATGTGCACTTTCAGTTGTGCCTGATGATGTTTCTTCCATATATAAAGCAGTAATTAGAAGCCCTGAAGTTGAAAGATGGAAGGAAGCCATGGATGAAGAACTTATGTCTCTTCAGAAGAATAAAACATGGAAGTTGACACAACTACCTAAGGGTAAGAAGGCAATTGGCTGCAAATGGGTGTATGCAAAGAAAAATGGATTTCCTAACAAATATGATATTCACTACAAGGCAAGGTTGGTGGCCAAAGGCTACGCTCAGAAAGAGGGAATCGATTATAATGAGGTATTTTCTCCATTTGTAAAAAATGCCTCTATTAGAATTTTGTTGGCCTTAGTATCACAGTTCGATTTGGAACTAGTTCAAATTGAGGTGAAAATTGTGTTTATACACGATGACATAGAAAAGGAAATCTATATGTCTCAGCCAGAAGGGTTTAATGTTACTGGTAAAGAGAATTGGGTTTGTAAGCTGAACAAATCATTGTATGGATTGAAGCAGTCTCCAAGGCAATGTTACAAACGATTTGATCAGTTTATGTTACAACAGAAGTACACCAGAAGCACACATGATCATTGTGTGTATTTTCGCAAGCTATAAGATGAGTCTTTCATCTATCTCTTATTGTACGTCGATGATATGTTGATTGCATCAAAGAGCCAAGAAGAAATTCAGAAGTTAAAGGCTTAACCAAGTCAGGAGTTAAGAGATGAAAGATTTGAGAAAAGCCAAGAAGATTCTCGGTATGGAGATAAGCAGAGATACTAAGAAAGAAAATCTTAGTTTGACCCAGAGTCAATATTTGAAGATGGTACTACAATGTTTTGGTATGAATGAACAAACAAAACCTGTAAGTACTTCGCTAGTTCCTCAATTCAAGCTTAGTGCTTATTTATCTCCTAAGAATGATGTAGAACGAGAATATATGACAAAGGTACCATATGAAAATGCGGTTGGTAGCTTGATGTATGCAATGATGTGTACAAGACCTGACATTTCACATGCGATTGGTACTGTACGCAAATACATGCATGATCCTGGTAAAGGACATTGGTTGGCTGTGAAATGGATTCTATAGTATATTATAAATACTATAGATGTTGGTTTAGTATTTCAACAGGATAATACCGTTGGTCAATGTGGAGTCAGATATTGTGATTCTGACTATGCATGAGATTTAGATAAGCGTCGGTTAACTATTGGTTATGTGTTTACTCTTGTTAGAGCACCAGTCAATTGAAAGTCTACCTTATAGTACACAGTTGCTTTGTTTACTACAGAGGTTGTGAAGGAAGCTATTTGGCTACAAGATTTGCTTGAAGACTTGGGAGTTGGTCAAAAACATATTAAGGTGTTTTGTGATAGTCAGAGTGCTATTCATTTAGCAAAAAACCAAGTCTATCATGCAGGTACAAAGCGATGTTTGTTATCATTTCGTCTGAGAGATTATTGAAAAAATGGAGTACTAGTTCAGAAGATCAGTACTACAGAGAATCCCGTAGATATGATGACGAAGGTGGTAACAACAATCAAGTTCAAACATTGTTTGGACTTTATTAACATCTTGCAAATCTGAATTGGCACTGGCATCGCTAATCTAGTGATTGAAGAAATCATTTAAGAATCACTAAGTTGCTAAGATAGAGATTTGTTATATAGCTCCTTAGTGAGCAAATTAAAAAAGTCTCACATTAGTTAGGAATGAAAATGAGTGTTGGATTTAGGGTTATAAATAAAGCCCTCATTCACCATTTGTAAAATATCTCAAAATTTGTAAATATTTTTCTCTTTTGTACGGGTAATTGTTAGCTCAATTTTGCCTAATTAGTTGTAATTTGGAGTTCATCTATTTGGAGATAGTAGAAGTGGTCAACGACGCTTGAGAACCTAGGTAACACTTATACCGAACCTCGTTAAATTTCTGATGTTATTATTTTTCTGCTTTAATATTTCTGTTTCAATATATGTTTTAGTTTATTTTAACATTATATTTTAAATAATATTATTTTTTCGAATTAGTTTGAGTTCTATTAATTTAAATTATAAGTAAATAATAACTATTTAAAATAGAAAAAGTATATCCGATTTTTCCGACAAAACCAAATTCTAATTTTTTGTTGGTGCAAGATCTTATGAACTATAATGGAGCTAGTTGCAATGTAAGTAAGATTACTTCATCTTTTTGGGTAGTTGATATTATTCAAGTTTCGAACTTGCCTATAAGGGAAGGAAGATACAATCTAGTTTGGAGCTTAGAGAAGGATGACGTTTATACTGTTAAATCAGGTTACTTACTTGGAACTAGCTTACAAGCTAAAGAATTGGTAAAAAAGGAATGGGATAACTTAGAAAGAGTTTGGAAGGAGGCTACAACTACAAATTTGAACTTTGGTGAAAATAATATTGAGGAGCTTATGTAGAAGCATATTTGAAAGCTGAAAATGCTTAGTAAACTCAAGTTTTTATTTGGCAGTATTTACTTCAGATCCTCCCCGTTCGAGCAGCTTTAGTCCAAAGAAATATGACAATACCCACTTATTGCCCTTTGTGCAAGAAGAAAGATGAAGAAGTACTGCATCTTCTCTTCTCATTTAGTAGAGCCAAAGACATTTTTTTGGATCAAAGGATAAAATTTCCGATAAAGGAGTTCAAGAAATAGTCAATTGGAAGAGCTTCAATACATTATTGAAGTTCCTATTTTTAATTAATTCTTTTTTAGTATTGGTGGCAAATTAGAAGAGAGTATGAATAATGCCTTTTGTTTTTCAAAACTAACGGGTGACAAATCAGATAATGATCAACTTTCAGCCGGGCAAACAAGTTTTAGTTAATATTTATTATTTATTAATATATTTATTTAAATGAATATAACTTCAACTACTTCAAAATAATAATACTATTTGAAATATAATACTAAAAACATAGAAAAATAAAAATATTAAAAATTTAATGAGGTTGTATATAAATGTTACATATGTCATTAGGCGTCGTTGACCGCTTCTACTGTTTTCAAATTAAATTAACTCCAAAAATTATAACAAATTGGATAATATTAAGCTAATCAATTACTAATACAAAATAGAAGAATATATACAAATTTTAGAATGATTTCAAAGTGTAGGAGGAGGCTTTATTTATAACCCAAAATACAATACACACTATGGTTCCTAATTCATATGAGATGTTTTCAAATTTCTCATTAAAAAGTTATACAAAAAATCTTCATCTTAGCAACTTAGTGATTCTTAAACGATTTCTTCAATCTCTAGATCAACGACGTTAATGCTAACTCAAATTTATATGATGTTAATCAAGTCTAAACAATGTTTGAGCTATACAAAAAATCTCTATCTTGGTGACTTAGTAATTCTCAAACGATTCTGACCACTCTTCTTCATGAATTTGTTCTCCAATACCTTCTACAACTTACTTGCAGATGTCTCCTTTATGAATGCATACTTTTGTTCTCTTGAGAGACATTGATGAATTATACCATATACCAATTGGTTGATATTTTTTCACTAGGCTTTATTTGCTCTATTTGGTTTATTTTCTTCAATGGTGATGTCTAGACCTTATCGAAACAAAACATCTAGAACTTTACCTTTCCATATGTTGAAATGATCGATTCCATTAAACTTTTCCACATCGAACCTTACATTCATTACAGTTGTTCTACCTAGTATAAATGACGTGGATGATTGGTCTTTAATTAAAGCAGATATTAAATAAAATATTAAAGTAAAAAAATAAAAATACCAAAAATTTAAAAGCAAAAAAATAAAAACACAAAAAATTTAATGAGATTGAGTATAAATGTTACTTATGTCTTCGAGCGTCGTTAGACACTTCTATCTTTAAATTGGATGAATTCCAAAAATTATAACTAATTGAACAAGATTGAGTTAATCAATTATCCATGCAAAAGATAAAAAAAAGATATAAATTTTAGGATAACTTCAAAATAGATGAGTAAATTTTTTTCTTAAAAACGATTAATAAAGAGCTATACACCAATGTTGTTTGTAATTTTGGTAGTTGGTTGCTGTGGAACAATCATGTTTAACTCTTTACCAAACACACTATCCGTTGGAATTACTAAAATCTAAACCGTTTGTTACAATTTTTACCTTATATATACTATTTAAAAATCAAGGAAGAGAACCTCTTTTGCACAAGATTTAAACATATAAAAACATGTTTTACATTTAGACAATATCTAAGAGAGAGAATTTCTTTTAGGCAAGATTTAACTAGAGAGGTTTTTATGTACAATTAAGTAATATCTAAAAATATTGTTTAAATGACTTAAATACGTACGTAAATATTTGCTTATATATTTGTAATATAGTTTATTATCTATTTTAAAGGAGTGATTGTTAATGTATAAAATCTTATACATAGTGGCTAAACTTTTGTAACCATTTTTTTACTTTAAGAAAAAAAAAATATTGGTATTCAATTAATATTGATGTATTGACCAAGATCAATAATAATACAGAAATACAAATTTCAAGTCCGTAAAAGAAAAACAAATGGGTCATTTTAAGTTTGCATATTATATGACATTCTATTATCCTGTAATATTGGTCCAAAATTAATAAATAATTAATTTCATCATTTCAATAATATCAATAGTAGAGATGTCGATTCATACCCAACAAATTCTGTAGTTAAATAATGAATAATACCAATAATGGCAATATGTGTAATTAACTTTGATATAACAGTAATTATTAACTAAAACATTAAAATCTTTATTTTTTAAGATATAATTAACTTTTATATCAATTATCATAATATCATAGATTATATTAAATACACTTTTCTTAAATTTATGCTAAGAAGCTAATAAACAACAAAAAGTAAAAATGAAAATAGTAAAAAAAAACTTAATACCCTGCGTCCACTAGTGTTTAGATGACTGTGACCTGCTGACGCTAGTGACCTCGTGTAACTCTTATATAAATCACAATTAGTTTCCTCTGTTTTCAACCCCAACAATATTGCAATTTCAACTTAATTAATTATACTAGCCAGTGGTAGCTAGCTGCTAGTGTTGATCATCACCAATATGGCTTCTCCTTCTTTTGCTTTTATTTTAACCTTAGCTATCTTTTTGCTATCCTTTGGGAGCACATATGCTAACCTTTCTACCAATTTTTACTCAAAATCATGTCCAAATCTCTTCTGCACAATTAAATCCACTGTCAACTCTGCAATTCTAAAAGAAGCTCGCATGGGTGCATCTCTCCTTCGCTTATTCTTTCACGACTGTTTTGTTAATGTAATTCTTCTATTTTATTTATTTTCCATTATCGATCAAACTGTTTGTTTTCTTCGATCTTATTCTTCTAAACGTGCTTTTGCATTAATTTTATAAATATTTAACTTGCATGATATATAAAGACAAAATTATAAAAGAATGATAAATATATAAAAATATAATTTTTAATTCTGAACGTAGACTCAACAGTTGATTTTTCAACTATTTATAAGATGACTGACTTAGACTAATTATTTATTTTTGTTACAATTTATTTATGATGACAGGGGTGTGATGGGTCGATACTACTAGATGATACAGCAAACTTTACTGGAGAGAAAAACGCAGGACCTAACAAAAACTCAGCTAGGGGTTTTGATGTCATTGACAAAATCAAGTCCGCTGTTGAAAAGAAATGTCCCAACGTCGTCTCATGTGCTGATATTCTGGCTATCGCTGCTAGAGATTCTGTTCAAATTGTAAGCTCAACTAATTTTAATTACAGTTTGAATTTCCTTAATATAATATAATATTAATTTCAGCTTGGTGGACCAAGCTGGGATGTGAAACTAGGAAGAAGAGACGCTAAGACAACAAGCCAAGCTGCTGCTAATAACGGCCTTCCTTCTCCTACTTTTAACTTAAGCCAACTCATTTCTAGCTTCGGCAATGTTGGTCTTTCCATTAGAGACTTGGTTGCTTTATCTGGTATTAGTATATATCTTCCCTTTCTTTTTTTCTTCTTGGATTCATATATAATTGCTTTTCACTCGTATCTCCATTAATTCACATACTAATAAATAATATTTGTCTAACTGTAAGTGAACAATTGTATAATAAAAAAAAATAACACTAAGAAGTATATACATTCTAACTAGATATCTCAACTTTTTTTTTTGGTATTGAATATATGAAGAAAAAAAATTACAGACACGTGTTAAAAATAGTTTCAAAGTTCAAGGAATTTAACTAACATTTATCATATTATTTGATATGTATGTATGTTTTTCCTTAAAATGTTTATATAATAATAAATGTTTAATTTTAAATATATATATATATTAAAAATTAAAGAGAGAAAAAAATTCAAAAAAAAAATAAAATTTGTGTCCGTGTTTTTAACTAGTTTTAATTAAATGGTTAAGAATGGAACACGTGGGCAAATAAGATAGATATTCTTAGGGTGATTCCAGTTTAATTTATAGTTGAAAACTTGAAATGTTAACTCCTGTCTCTCTCTCTCTCTCTCTCTCTTTTAAAGGATCACACACAATTGGAAAAGCAAGATGCATAACATTCAGGCCACGTATACACACCGAAACCAATAATATAGAAAGTTCATTTGCCAGGAAAAGGCAATCGATATGTCCCAAAGTCGGTGGCAAAGGGGATAATAATTTGGCACCACTAGATCTACAGTCTCCAACGTTATTCGACAACAACTACTTTAAGAATCTTGTTCAAAAAAAGGGACTCCTTCACTCTGATCAGCAACTATTCAATGGTGGTTCCACAGATTCCATTGTCAATACTTACAGCAAGAACCAGATAGCCTTTGCTTCTGATTTTGTGTCTGCAATGATCAAGATGGGAGACATTAAACCTCTTACTGGAACTAATGGAGAGATTAGGAAGAACTGTAGGATGGTCAATTATTAGAAAGTAGTATAAATTTGCTTTTGTGTTTGCAGTTCAGAAATAAGTAACTTAATTAGTGGAGTTAAATGGGCCGGATTAACCCGATCCAGCACAATAACAAGAAACTTTTCTATATATGCTGGTGTGCCAGGCAAACATTTGCTTCAATGAAATGATTCATCAAGGATAAAAACTCCTATTTGCTATAAAAGAACCTTCTCATCCGAACATGCATGTGTAGTCAAGTGGTATAAGATTTGGACTTTAAATCATAATAGATGAATAAATAGTGTAGTTACGTACGTGTAAAAAATATATTCCCGTATTGCAGATAACTCAGGTAGATTACTAGAGGAGGTTGGGTTCACAAAATTAAAAAGAATGATAATTGAAACGGAAATAAATGGGAAAAATAATAATATTATTATCTCAATTTAATTATTGAAATCAAATAATGAATAAATATAAAATATATTATAACAGTTATTATTAAAATAATTATTACTTAAAATATTATTTAATATATTTATTTTTATAAATTATTATTAAAATAATATATATTATTAAAAAAAATGATCACTTAAAAAATATTATTTATTTTTCTAAATTATTATTAAAATAACATGTAATGGTTAATTATTTTTCTTCCTATAATTTATATGTTTCTAAAACTAATAATAAAGTATAAATGAAAAACTAATATAAAAATGAAATAAGGATTATCAAATGTGATAATGGAATTGTTATTATTTTTCTTTTATGAATAGATTTTATTTTATTCTTAATCTACAACACAACTAAATATAAAAATATATGTAATCAATTTCATTTACATTATCATTTTTACTAACAAAACATGATATAAAAGAAAACGATAAAAACATATCTTTAGTTAATTTACAAAAAATTCCAAACTAAACAATTATGTAAATTTATACATTATTTTTACATTAGATTGGCCTCAAATATGAGATAATTTTGTGTATAAAAGATGTATGAATACGTGACATAATGGATTGATCTTGACCATTTATTTTCATAAAAATAGAAAAGGTATAAAAAATACGGATGAACAACTAATACGTACATGCCTAATTGGAGTATAATAAAAGCCAATTGAAAATTAATTTTCCGATTGTAAAAATATCTTTTTCCCAGCTTGGTTTTACCTAGACCTAAATGAGCGTGAACAAGTTTTCCAAAATAATAAATGTGAACCACAATACCATATTCTGAGATTCTTAAAACAAAGCCAAGGCTTATAAATGAGATAAAATTACTAGGAGTGAAATATGTAAATTTAGTCTTGGATTAATAGTTTCATAATTTATAAAAATAAAGTATTTTAGTGTAACAAGGTACATAATTTTAAATAATTATGATACTAAAATAAATATACTCATTATTTTTTATAATAACAAGGTTTATTTAAGAATAATGTAAATAAAATAATATATTTTATTAATTGGGTCTTCTGGTTCTTATGCTGACTTTGGGCGTCTCTGGCTTTTTGTCAGTTCGTTTAGTTGTAGCTATTGCGTTGGGGCAGGCAAAAGGCCCAATATGACAGTGTATAGTGACACAGCTCATCAAAGCCTCTAAGTACATAGCTTAGATACAATAAAAACAAATCAATAGGATAGGAAACTATACATGTTTGATACTATTATTTTTTTAGAAAAATAAATGTTTACTACCATTTATTAATATTCATTGAATTAAAGTAAATATTGTATGAGATTTATTTATGGTTTATGTAGTATAACTTAGAAGTTTTAGTTAGCATGAATTTAGATTTAAATCTAATTCATTTAATAAAATAAAGAATTTAAATACTATTTTTTTAAAATGTTATAAAAATGTTATGAATATCACTTAATATAAAATCGACTTATAAGTATAAAATTGTGTGTATTTAACATTAATAAATATACAAAGAAAATTTGTTTAAAAATTAATTACACTACTCATCCCTTTATAATTTGGATTCGAATTTCAAATTTTCTACTTATTAAAATACACTTAATATCGTTCGGCCATAACTTATTTGACCATAAATATATATACATTTTAATCCTGGGAATATGTACTTCAGATTAGATTATATACTTGGAGATTAACTTCCCATTTTGATTGGAAGAAAATAAGTTAGAGAGTGATTGCTTAAGAAATGAAAACTTGTGGAGATTTTCTGAATTACAAAGATTCTCCCAATAGTAGGAAATATAAATCTTTTGCATTGAATTTGGTTTTTAGTACTTATTTAAAAAGTTACTATATATATTTTATAAAAAGAAAAAATATATGATTATTTTGGTTCCTTTATCTTCTTAGAATTAGGCAATTGGTATTATGTGGCCATGCTTAGTATTGATTTTCGTCAATCCAAGCTCCCAAATCTAGAAGATGAAAAGTTCCTATATATATATTTTTAATGATATATGCCACAAAATTGTTACATGCCTTATAAGTTAACTAGTTTATGTTTATTGGTTTTGCATCAAGTTACGTAATAAACTAATTTATAACCAAATCAACCAAAACATGACACGTTATAAATAAAATGTAACAAGTTGATTCATATGACAATATTGCCCCTTTTATTCATTTTATTAAAAAAAATGTTTTATATATATATATATATTGAGAGCTATATTCACTATTCATATAATGCATAAAAAACGTACAAGGTGTTGAGTGAGCTCTAAGTGATTAATAATATATGCAATGCATGGATTCTAATATTTCATGAATTGATTAGACCTTGGGAATTCTCAATTCACGTGCATTGATATGTCCAAGATAGTCTGAACACAAAATGAAACTTAATACTGTAATTGATTTTCTTGCTTAATTATGTAGTTCTAACCTTCCTTTTCCCAGTTCCCAATCAAGATGAGATCCACACGCCAAAGAAAACCCAAAAATCAGAATCAAAATAACATACCTGGCAAGATCATTGACTCTCCAACAAATACATGCATGCATCTACATCTACTTGGTTAAAATTGCTGTAACTTCACTATGTAGCAAGACAGTATATATATATATATAGAATATAAATGATAGATACGTTGCTTAATTGCATTTCTTTGTATTTACTAACTTGCCCTTCACATTATTACCTAACACCATGCTACATATTTATTAATATTTTGTTTAGCAAAAATTAAAAAATTAAAACTTGATTAGATGGAGAAACATGCATACCACTTAAATTAAAAGTTAATCTCAAAACTTAAGGATAACCACAGATAAGTAATTCAATTATATTTCAAATAATAAAAGACACGTAAAAATAAAATCAATGAAACAATTATGATTAATTTATAAGCATACCAATTTTCTCGGTTAGCTTCATTTTCAAATTACATTATACAAATTGATGATGATCCTCGAATGGCACATGTGCAAAACTGTATCTAGTCAACTCAGATCTCGCCTGCACGTGCTCTGCCAAACACCATGCGTTATACTTACACAGCTACCTCCATCGCCCACTCCCAGCTAATTCCGTACTTATTCTTCATCTTTAAGAATTCAAATGCTCATTAACTTTGGTTTTCTTAATATTATTATTATTATTTTCATTTTTCATTTTAATTTTGCAAGTTAATTTGATGAATTATTGATAAAAAGTAATTAAATTAAACAATAACATTGAATATGGCATTTAAAATACCAAGAAACTTATTTATCTCGGATGATTTAGCGAGGTCGATAGGAAAATATTAATTTTGGGGTAGAGAATGAATGTAACACTTAATTAGAAATTAAGTCGTAAATATGTATTAAGTCTTATATTGATTAAGAGTAAATCAATAGTACTGTTTTTAAATCTGGATAACTTTCTAATTCACGTGTTAATTTTTGAATTAAAAGTTAGGCCTGAGTTTTAAAAAAAATATGTATGATAATTAACTTGGTAATATTTATATTAATAAAATTAAATAACTATTTCCAAGAAAGACTAACTTTCTCCATAAATTTTTAAAATGTTAGCTAAATCTTCCAAAAATATTATCATTTACTAAACACAAGGCCAAGTTTTTTCTTCGCAATAGCATAAATAAAAGGTAAGCGGCCTATCGTCATCTTCAAAAATAAAAAACAAAAGAGTTTATTCACGTAAATTGCAGGTAGGAAAAGCAGAGATAAATATGTAATTAAAATTTTAGTATGAAGTAAATAACTTTTTTTTTTTTTGAGCTTGCAATTTGCAAATAAAATAAGCTTACCTTAAATTAACGAAGTGTTATTTAATAAAGAAAATAAATAGGTTTAGAAATAAATAATAAACTTACAGTCAACCAAAGTAAGATTGATTTTGATCATTATTTGAAATGGGGTTATTATTATAATCCAGTTGAGGACTGGTCTGTTGGGTGTATATAGAAGACGAGGAAGATACAGTATGAAGAGACGGTGGTATTTGTGGTTGAAGTAGTGGCGGAGACGGAGGCGGGACAGGTGGCGGAATTACTCCGGAAGAAGAGAGAAAAGAAGAAACACGATGATGATGATGATGATGATTAGGAGGTATAAGATTAGCAGCAGATAATTCCCTAAATTTGTATTTAAGTAACTCAGCTCTGACTCCACTAAGCTCAGCTTGTAATGTTTGAACTTGGCGTTGTAATGTTGAAATTGCACCCATGCAACCATACACTGGATCTCTTATTCTCACATTTGCCTCGTAAACCAAACTATTTGCTGCATCTGCTCTTTGTCTCTCTGAAACCTCCTACATATTTTATTTAATTTAACATAAACAAGTAATTGATTAATTATAATAAAAGTAAAAAAAAAATTAATTTAGGGTTTTGAATTGAATTACCATGAGCAACTTAGAAACGTTGCTGGCACCAAAGACTTTGTGGACAGAAGCAAACTTGTGGGGTTCATGGGGAGAGAAGTATGGAGCAAAGGGGCATTCTTGAGCACACCTTCTTCTCAATAGCTTACAAGCTGCACATGGTGTTATTGTATTTAGTGTTGGAGGATTCAACATCTCATGTCTTTAATTTATTTTCCAATATTTGAGCTGCTGCTGCTGCATCTGATTTATTCCATGACCCTCTTCGCTTTCTTCCCAGATCTTAGAGATGGAGTCAGAGATTAACGAAGGGAAGAAGAAAAAAAGGTGAAATAAGTGGGGAGATAACTGTAGTTGATTAAAATATTGTGGCTTAAAATTAGGTAAGCTATATAGATGTGAAATATGAAATGGTTGCTTTTGCTTTTAATATTTATAGATATAGAAATAGATTTTATTTTAAAACTCATCTTATTAATTATATTGTATTATATTTAAATTTGTCTCAAATTTATAAGAGATAATTATATTTCTTTTTTATTTCAATTATTTTTATAATTTTGCTCATTTCGAAGATAAATATAATATCTTATTATGTATTATTTTAACTCAATCTATTAAAAAATTAATAATATAAGATATGATTAACTTACAAAATTCATAAATTATATCATGGATTAACTAAACATCCATTACAATTCATATCTCTAAATATAGGAGTAAAATAGAAAAGAAAAGAAAAAATTGTAGTGAAAGACTATATATATGTAAGGATTAAGGAAGAACCAGATGGTAGGTACGTAAGAAAACAACTTTCTCTATGTTTTTGTTTGTGATATACTAAATGTTATTTATGGTACGAGTATTTCATAAATTGATATAAGCTATCTTTTTCATGGAAACCAGAACATGTACTCTCTGAGTTTGAAATGAAGGAATTATAAGAAGGCTAAATGGAGATCATTGTATCAGACAAAAAGACGATTTTGAGTATTATTGTTTTTGTTTTAACTGTTAATTTCATTTCTCTCACATATCTCTATAATACTATGTATTGTTATATTTTATTCACCTATTTATATAATAATTTTTTTTATTCAAGAAATCAAAATAATTTATTTTCTAACTTTAGTTCATATATTAATTTAATAAATTTTATTTTAATATTCTTGTTATTTTGATTTCATTTTTCAAATAATAATAATGTTATTTTTATTACCTTTCATATTTTTACGATACCAACCAAAAATAAGTGAAAATTTAAAAAAAAAAAAAAGTATAGCTTTAAATTAATGTTTTTAGTTGCATCAAGTTTTTGTGTAACATTTAGAACCGTAGTATGCATCTACTTTCACTTGAACTTATTATTGGCCGTTCACATTAATTAGTTAACTAACTTGACGAAAATATGCTTTTAAAATTGTTATGACTGCTTTGAAAACTCACGTGTGATTCCTTAAATGTGCTTTGACTTTTTAGAATCTAACATCTTATTTTCTTTGGCTGCATGTGTTTATATTCTGCTATCTAGCTAGCTAGCTATATATTCTTTAATTTTTTAATAACATAAAAACATAATTATAGTCGTAATATAATTAATATCAAGAATTAAGGGTTATCGTTGGCATGCATGTACTCAATGTATCGATGATGGAACAGAAATTATTATTATATATAAATTATTACTTCCCAATCACATTATCATGGATGAGAGATAATATATAAATAGCTAGAAGTAAAAGTGACTCCACTTTTTCATTTGTTTATTAATCATTTGTTGGAGAAATTATTCAATTTGGAATCAATAAATAAAAACTATGTATTAATCATATATCAGTAAATATTTTTTTCTTAATTTCTTGCCAAAATCAAATGGAACGACCAACTCTAGTTAAAAACACCATAGTTTCCAAAATATTATGAAATTGTAAGCTAAAAGTATATATATCCTAAAATAATGTTACTGGAATAACATCTAAATTATAATGAATCACTTATATTCTTTTTTATGTCTCGTCACTCGAGCATCATAAAAGTGGATCATTAAGGCTACTTAACTTAAAATTTTAAGTTCATTTTGGGGATTCATGAGAGTTCAATCTTCATACCTCATACTATACTCGTATCGTATAATGTTTTTTTTTTTTCAAGAATAGAAATCAAGATAAATCAAATCCAAACCCCTTGAAACCTCCCCTATTATTATATAAGTATTGGACACCAAGATTCAACAACCTGAAAACAAAAGAATAAGATAATTAACGTGGGATGAGAGCCAAATCATTCCTATTGTTTTTAAAAAAATGAGATGTTTAGTTTTTTTTTTAAATTTGTAGCTTAAAATTACTAAATTATGAATTTTTTTTACTATTTATAATGACTAATTTTGATAATATTATATTAATTTGATTATTTTAGTTAAATTATATGATCTAATCAACTTAAATCAATAATTACAACATAATATATCTATTTTGTAATAATTTTAGAACTAAATAGATAATTTTGATCAACATTTAAAAAATATATATATACTTGATATCCATTCATTAATAATGATATATATATATATATATATATATATATATATATATATATATATATTGGTAATCACTTTATTGAAAGCATACCATTTAAGTACTAATTAAGTGAGAAGAGTATTAATAGTCTTGTAATTTTGAATAAATAAGTATTTTAATTCAATAGTTATTAATTTAAACGTTTTAATTTCATAACTTAAAACAATGTATATTTTAATCTTAAAATGAGTATAAATAAATCTCATAACTTTCAACGGTAAAACTAAAATGCATTGTTTCAAAATTATAGAACTTAAGGCATCCCTCGGCAAATGAATAAAAAATATCACTGCAGCCAACATCACATATTTTAAAATATCAAATCTAAAATGGGACTAATTTTAAGAATCTAGCCCATCTACTACCATCAGTTTAAAATGGGCCTTTGATTATTCTCTTTCCCATTTTGAAATAAAAAAAATAAAAAAAATATAATTATGGATGATACGTAAGAATAAAGAGGCAGAAAAAACAAGGGATTTAATTTTGTTCTATAAGAAGAGAAATTACTACAAAGCTCTCATTTTAATATTGATTGATATTGATATAGTGGGAGCGTTGATACAGTGAGAATAAAAATAGGTAAAAAAAACCGTGAGTTTAAATATAAAACAATATATACTAAGTGTAACCGTTTATATATAAAATTAATTATATTTATTTATTTAATTTATTTATTAATTAATAATTAGAGTTTATTAATAACTTTTTTAATAAGTTTGAAAAAGTGTTTTATTTTTATTTTTTAATAACCGTTTGATCGTTACTTGTGAATAAAAAACCGTCCTCAAACCGTAATGTTTTTGGATGATTTCGAATACATATTTTATAATTTAATTCGAAAATAATTATATCAAAAATCGTTCATAATCGTACTTGTACTCATCTCTAAGTGTGAATTTTGTATAGAAAATAAAAATATTATATAATTTAATGAGTTTATACTAGCAAACTTTGCCATTGTATGGGCAACCCTATTACACTTTCTATTCCTATCCTGCATATTGATGTTCAAATCAACTAACAATTTCTTGATATCATCCACAAGCATATCTTCATGCGCATAATAACATTCTTCACTAAGAATTACTCTCACACCTTGCATACAATCAATTTCCACTACCCCCAAATCCAATTGTAGTTCATTTATCGTTTTACAAGCTATCAAGATTACCTGCAATCCTACATAAAAGGGAGTTAATAAAGGGTTCATAAGAAGAGCCTTAATCACCAAAGCTTTACCTTCATAATCTCTCGTTGCCCCTTTAATACATGTTAATGTCTCTTTTTTATTAAGAGTAGTATCTATATATATTAAGTTTGATTAGACTCTTTTATGGTCTTTTACATTAGTGGAGAATTAAATCCAATGAAAAGTCAAATTTTTTTGGAGGATCTCAAAACTTGGTTTTACAAATATTTAAACGGATGTTAGAAATATAACCTCTTCGTCTGGACCATTAACCTTCTTAAAAGAGATTGAGATCTTCTTTGACGATGGGTGGACTTTAAATATTCTATTTTTCATTTGGTTTTTTTGATGCGAGATGTCACAATTGATCATCTCATTTTATATATTTATTTCGTTATTTAAGAAAAGTTAAAATCATTATAAAGAAGAAAAAATTAAAAAAATAAATAAATAACTCACAATATAGGATAAAAGCAGACATAGCATAACAAAATTCAGAGTGAATCGAGAAGAAATAAAAGTTAAAATAGACTCGAAAGCTGAGTACAAAATACAAATGTAGCAATATTAGCCAACCACGCATACGTTTGGGTTCCGATGCTTATTGAATGCAGATTTTCTTTAAAAATGATCAGTTGTTGTTAGTACGTACTCTCTCTTCAATTCTCTCTTACATTAATGCCAGCAAATGGTTTACTCAGTGCAATCACTGAGATATCTTTTGCTATTCTTTCTTACACTGCCCAACTGACAAAGGATAAATTATTTATCATTATTATAGTTTTTGATATAATTATATTTTAAATTAATAATTAAAAAAATATTTAATAGAAATTAAAAATAATAATAACATAATTAATAAAAAATATACTAAAATAATAATTTATTTTAAAATTACTGCATTATTAATGTTTGCAGACCTTTTTTCTTCACCTCAGTTATCGAAAGTTAATATTTTTAAATAAAAAAAATAACAACTTAATAATATTAAACAATATCTAATAAAAAATAATTTAACATTAAAAGAATTTTAAATGATTATAATTTAATTTAAATATCATTTAATTAAATTATATATTAATTTTTTCTTAATAATTTAAATATATAAAATGATATAAAATATTATTTTTATAATTATAAAATTTTAAAGATTGTAATTATTATTTTATAATAATAGTATTTATTTTTCTAAAAACATCTTACTATATTTTTTTTTATAAAAGGCAAAAATCTACAAATTAATGATCGTTTCATTAATGAAACTGGTAATAGCCAGACAAAATATTTTCCATATAAAAAAGTCAGGAGAGTTCTTGCCAATTTTTTTTCTTCTCATTATTATCACAAGATATGACATTAAAAACAACGAAGATGCTAAGTAAAAAAGAAAGGAAGAAAGATTAATGAAAAGTAAACACCGAGAATTATTCTAAGCAGTAGTTTTACTAATACAACATCGTCCTGGAAATCCATGGCCTAAAACAGAGAGCAATAGACATTTCACCTTCCCAATTGAACATCGACCAAAAACACCATTTTTGTTCTTACGCTCCTTGGAAATACACAATGTCGAATTGGGTGATGTAGAATCCGACCCATCACACTCGACGCTCCTCATGTCATAAACAAATGGGTGACTTGAATCCGCAGAGAAACACCGACGTTTATTTACTTTCTTGTTTGTCAAAGAAGACACCGAAGAATTCAAAGATGCCCACGAATTAGACGAAGAAAAAGAAGACGAAGGCGATAGCTGTAACTTACGGCTCTTACTCCATACATTTAACTTAGGAAAGATTGTACTATTCCCTGCTTTTGAAACTCTACTCTGTTTTATAGTTTTTGACTTGTTTTTGGAATTAGTTGAAGAATATGAAGGAGGTGGAGTTAAAGGAGGATTATAAATTTCTGAAAGAGCATGCTTTGGGGTTCCTGGTTGTAATTCCCAAACAAAAGGAACTGCACCAGCTTCTCCATAATAAACTCTGCAAGAAGAGTTAGCTATTGAGGTTTCTTTAGACAAAAGCCTTGAGAAAAACTTGTTATCTTCCTTTATTTGAAGGGACTTCTTTGGGAGTTTATACTCATATTGTTCGTGAATCTCATGACCATTTTCATTGATAAGCATTTTTGGATTTAGGAGCTATCTAGTTTCCAATTCTCAGTGGGTTTTGGGTTAAATTTTCAGATCTCAAGTTCAAGATCCGAATAATAAGCTGTAGATTTTGAACGAGGAATATAATAGAATTGAAAATGTGGGTCTTGGTAGTAGTAACTATTTGTATTAATTTAAGGTACTTCTACTCAGAGAATTAGTTGTAGGCTCGTAAATTATATATTAGGAAATTATAGAAGCTACTAGCTCTACGCATTAAATGCTTTGTTTCCTGAATTTAAGTCAAATTAGGCATCAAATTAAAGCTTCAAATTAATGAATTTCATATAAATTTGATTGTGTAAAAAAAAATTTAAGGTATCAATAATTAACCAATGTTGATGAAATGTCACAGAGTATTATATATCAAAGAACTTTGGTAGCCACTTCACATGTGGTAGCAAATTATTAATTACTTTGAGAAACCGTCAGACAAAAGCTGAGGTTCTTTTTTGGGGTTTAAGTAGGGTAATAAAAAAACCATAACTCATAAGAATAATGTGTGGATTTCTTAGTACCATATGTTGTTATTATTTATTACTTTGTCAGAGGGTTGAGGGAAAAATACAGTTGAGAAGAGCAGGATTTAGATATGTCTGAGAGATAGGTAATAAATGAGAGCTCGTCACGGTCCATGATTCTCGATGAAAAAAATAAAAAGAATAGCACCAAACTCTGCTTTTAATGAGTAAGTTAGATATTGTTTTCTGTTAAATTATCCATTACATTTTAACCTAGGTAATGTGTTACTCGCATCTATAAAAAATTTGAATTATATTTTTTTTATCGAATATTATATTTTTTTCTAAAAGTAATAATATTTTTTCCTTATAATTTTACATTATTTTTAATTTTTACATTTGTGTTTGGGTTGATACTTTTCAAATACTTATATTTTTATTTTTATACATTTTTTTTACCCTTATTACATTTAGTACTTTTGTATTATTCTTATTTAATTTATTGATTTCAATTTTAAATAATAATACCTCTAAATTATCTTAATTTATTGAAATTATTATAAAAATCAATCAAAATAAATATTCATAACTTAAATATGAATACTTCAAACATATCAATTGAAACTAAGGTTAAAAAAGTATATCAAATAAAAAATATAAATAATTAAAAATACCATTTTTTGTAATTTTTTATAATAATAAATACATTAAATTAATATTTTATTTATTTATAATTATGTCATCACTTATTTAGAAAACAATAAATGATATCTCTAAATAATTTTTCCTTGTTTGTTTGTACTCACGAGTCATGCCTCTCATACTATTTTTCGTTTTTATTTATGTGTAAAAACAGATCACGCAATTGCAAATTAAAAAAAAATAAAAAAATAAATTAAATAATTATATTTAAAACGTTATTAATTTATATATACAAAATTTAATATTATATTATGTAAAATCTGTAAATATTTATAAATTATATAATTAACTTTTTAATAAAAATGTAATAAAGATGCAACATTGGAATCATAGTAATGATACCTACATTATGATATTAACTTTTAGGTGTCGGTTTTAAATTGAGGTGGGTCGCATCTTAAAATAAAATTTAATATTGAGTTGTGTCGTCTCGTTTATCATGATATGATATTGTAGTTTTTTTTAATAACAAATTAAATTATATTAGAGAATTAGGAAGTAAATAAATAAAAAATGAATAATATATTAATGCATAAGTATATTTTTTTATCATTTATGTGATAGTGTTGATAATAATTATGTTTTTATAGATTTTTATTTATTTATTTATTTATTTTTAATTATATTTTCATGTTTTCTATCATAAGTATATATCTTTATTTCTAATTTAATAATAATTATAGAAAAAAAATTAACAAATTTAAATTTAGAATAAAAAATATATTAAAATAAATCTAAGCGATAAATAAAACTACTTAAATTAATATACATGCATAAATATAACATAAATAATTGCGATTTTATTAAACTTAACAAAAATAAATAAACCTAGCTATGTGAATATATGAATACAAAGATGTTAATTTATTTAGTAAGAATTAAAATACACGAGGGAATTCTAATTTTATCATCGATGAGAAATGTACCTATGGGAGATGGGTGATTGAGAATTACCTTTTTTTGGCTTGCCTATTCGTAGACATGTTTTTTAATATATTATATATTTATAAAAATTTATAGTTAAATAAAACAAACATTTATCAAAAATAATATTTTATCAATAAATAAATATTTTAATTGTAAAATTTTAATATTATGATAAATAAAATATAAATTATTTATAATGATTGTTAAACTAATAATATATATAATTTGATTATACTTTAAACTTTATTGTATTTAAGTATATAATAAATAATTATACTTAAGATTTATATAGAAGAGATTAAAGATAGAATTTTATATATAAAATAATTATGTTATCTAAAAAAATCTAGAAATAATATTGTGATTTGAATTAAAAATCCCCATTGATCTACATAATTTCCATCGATAATAAACAACCATATTTTGATCATTTAAAAAAAGGGAAGAAATATAGTTGATGTTCATAAAAAGAAAATTTATCATAAATTAGTTATCGTATACACTTAAATATTTAGTCATATAAAATTTCAATAATTTATATATATATATATAAGATTAGATTTAAAATTAAACTATCTATGTATAAGTTTATATGAGATGATAACGATTTTTATTTAAAATAATTTTATTAAAATTTATAATCATAAAAATAACATCTTTATTTTTGAAGAATTTAAAGAGATATAAATTAATATCATAGAGTTATTTTTATTATAAATTCTAGAGATATTAATTATATATATATATATATATTTATTTGAGATGAAAAAGTTTGAATTACATGTATATTAAAAATGGTGAACAATATATGAATAATTTGTTTGTTCCATTAAAAAGAATAAGACATGAGTATAATACAAACTAATTCATATCTTTAATCTTAGTTAATGTTGGAACAAATATGTGAAAAACTATGTAAGAATAATATTATCGATAACCTGAAATAAACTATTTGGGTTGAGTCGCGGATTATGTCGCTCTCTTTAAGACGTTTCGCAGCTCTGATCAAATTTGTGCAAGCAAACACAGTCTCGTCGTCCCCAAAATAAAACAACCTATAATTTTTTTTGTCTCGGATCTTCATTACACTGATGAAATCTGAAATATTACACCTCTTAAATATTTATGTTGCTCGGAAATCTGAGAAAACAATTATAAATTTTATTTTCTTTGATTTTGCTATGAAAAACCGTAGAACTGTTTTTGAGTTGTTAAGTTTTATTCTAAACTGAGGGTTATTGTCCTTTTTTATAGTGAAAAAAATATGTGTAACAATCATATAATTATGAAAATAACGGACACATAATTATGCGAATAACGGTCATAAAAGTAACGGTCGCATAATTATGAGAATAACGGTCATAAAATTAACGACCACATAATTATGAAAATAACGGTCATAAAAATAATGACCATATAATTATGAAAATGAGAGTTACATAATTTATGAAATAACGGTCATAAAATAATAAAAAATATATTTTTTATTTAAATTCATTTCCAACAATCCCCCACTTGAATTTTAAATAAAAATAGTTTCATCGAACAACCGATCAATTAAAAGTATAAGATTGTGAATAAGCAAAAGGTGTCTATCGACTTGAACCTTTGCATAGTATTGATGCTTTAGAATATACTAGAATAACTCGTAGTTTTGAACTCTATCTTTAACAACATCACACACAACAACCTTTCCAAGGTGTACTTCGAAAAGTCTGTGCTTTACGGCCATGCACGTGTATCCTAGTATAGTGAATGATCTAGTAAATTTTGCCCAAAATTTACATAGGAAGCGGCCATACTTCCACATTCACATAGGTGAGTCTATCAAGAGTACTCATGTAGCTACGTACTCCACTCCACATAGAGTATAAAACTCATTAAGATTTTAATAATTAACTCATCCTTTATGTCGCTTCGGGACTTCATGCTTCTAACAATATAGAACGTGACTTCATAATAGCATGATTCATCTCATATCACTTCATGACTTGTTATTACCTATTGAACTTATTGCTTGGGATCTCCAGTCTATAAGTTGGGTTACCATCATGAGTGACTCTTCATTCTAAGGGCATCAGTCACATTCCTTTCGAGGTTTTTGAAAACCTTATCTCTTGTTAATCCTTTCGTCAAAGAATTATTCAAATTTTTATCAGTACATATATGATCCATTCTTACAGCTCCTGTAGAGAGAAATTATCTAACAGTACTGTGTATCTGTCGTCTCTTGCCGTTGTAATAATGGTTCTAAATCTTTGCAATAGCCGCGGTACTATCGTCTCTTGCCGTTGTAATAATGGTTCTAAATCTTTGCAATAGCCGCGGTACTATCGCAGTGGATCAGGACAACTGGTATCCATTTTTTTCCATAAAGGGATCTCAGCTAATAGACTTCTTAACTAGCATGTTTCTTCACTAGCAGTAGCTAGTGCTATCATTTCAAACTCCATCGTAAATTGAACCAATATTGTCTATTACTTAGACTTCCAAGAAATAGCTCTACCAGCTATGTTAAATATATAACTGCTAGTTGATTTGGAGTTTTCTAATAAAATGTTCCAATCTGCATCGTTGTATCCTTCTAGAAAAACGAGAAACTTTTTATAATGTAATCCAAGGTATATAGTTCTCTTAAGGTATCTCATAACCCTTTCAATAGCATTCCAATGCTCTACACTAGGTCTACTGGTAAATCTACATAGTAGTCCCACAACATAAGCTATGTTTGGTCCAGTGCAATCATAAGCTACCAATGATGCTCGCATACTCAGTTTGTCTAACACTGTCTCCGGTGTTCTTGAACAAGTTTACACTAGGATTATACGGAGTACATGCAGGTTTATAGTTAAAGCAATTATATTTCTTTAAGATCTTCTCAATGTAATGAGATTGATCTAAAGAAATTCCCTTTTCAAACCTAGTAATCTTTATACCAAGGATTACACTCCCTTCTCTGAGATCTTTCACATCAAAGTTAACACTTAACAAAGTTTTCATATTATTCACAACATGAATATTTGATCCAAAAATAAGCATGTCATCCACATATAAACATATAATAGTGCAAATGTTATCTTCTAATTTATATATAATAAATGCATTTTTGAATTCATGTGGGTTAACTATATTATCAAATTTCTCATGACATTGCTTAAGTACTTATTTTAGATCATATAGAGATTTATCTAGTTTACAAACTTTATTTTCTTGACCTGGGATAACAAAACCTTCAGGTTGATCCATATAAATTTCTTCTTCTAAATCACCATTTAAGAAAGTAGTTTTAACATCCATTTGATGTACTACTAAATCATAGATAGCAGCAAGAGTAAAAAGTACACGTATGAAATTTATTTGTGTGACTCATGAAAAGGTATCAAATAAATCTACATTTTCCCTATACCTATACCATTTAACTACAATGCGAGATTTGTACTTTTCAATAGTACCATCGAGTTTTAATTTCTTCTTTTGTATCCATTTACATCCTATGGTTTTACAACCATGAGGTAAGTCAACTAAATGTCAAGTTTTATTATACTCATAAGAGTCCATTTCATCATTTATGGTTTCTTCCCATAAGTTGGCATCTAAAGAAGAGAATAATTCTTTACGAGTTTAGGGATCTTCCTCTAAGGTATAAGCATAAAATCTGACCCAAAATCCTTAAGGGTTCGAGCTTGTTTACTTCTTATAATTTCAGTGTTTAATTCTTTATTTTGTTCAATAATTCTAGTTATGGGTAAACAACTAGAAAACGAGCCCCCATTATTCTTCAATTTAAATGGGAACCTATGTTCACAGTAGTCAACATCATTTGATTCTATAACTATGATCATTTAAGTCATATAATTTATAAGCTTTACTATTCATAGCATATGCTATGAATACACATTTGTATGTTCTACTAGTAAGTTTTATTTCTTTTAAGGATCGGGGATCCTAACATAGACGGAACAACCCCAAGTTTTAAAATAAGTTAAGTTTTTTATTTTTCAAAATTTCAAATGGTGAAATTTTACTAGTAGATTTAGGTACTCTATTTAGCACATAGTAAACAGTCAATAAAATTTTCTCCCATTAATGGGAAGCAGCACCAGAGTTTAAAAAAATTGCAATAACTGACTTAGTAAAAGTTATATTTTTTCTTTCAGCTTTGCCATTCATTTCAGGAGAATAAAGTACAGTTTTTTCATGAATGATTACACGAGTTTTATAAAAATCATTGAAGATATTGGAATCATATTCAGTGCCTCTATCACTTCGACACCTTTTTATTTTTCTATTAAGTTGATTCTCAATCCAAGTCATAAATATTTTAAACATGTCAAATGCTTCACTTTTATTTTTATTAGATATACATGAGTTTAATCAGAACAGTCGTCTATAAAAGTTATAAAATAGTGTTTCCTATTTCTTGTTAAATTTCCATCAAGTTCACATATGTCATAATGTATTAATTCTAAAGGTTCAGATTCTCTAACTACTAACTTATGTGAAGTTTTTGTTATTTTAACTTGACTATAAAAGTCACATTTTCCCAAAATCATTCAAAGATAGTTTATGAATTAGTTCTAAGCTACTCATGTTCTTGATTATGCGTTTATTAACATGACAAAGTCTAGCATGCCAAATATTAAATGAACTCAACATTCAATTTAAACATGCCATTAGTGGCGTACCCTTTCCCAACAAAAAAATATTATTTTTAGTTATTGTATATAAATCAGCCCCTATAGTTTGAGTAAATCTAGTTTTGTAAAGAAGATATCTTGAAACTAAGTTCTTTCTCATCTTTGGAGTATGCAAGACATCTTTCAAGATGATAGTTTTTCCAAAAGGTAAACTTCAATTCCACCTCACCAGTACCAACAACTTTAGTGGAGTGGGAGTCGCTCAACAACACTTTCTTATCCTCAGAGTCAGAGTAGGACTTGAACATGTCTCGATTATAGTGAACATGGCGAGAAGTACCAGTGTCCACCCAACACCCCTTAGATCCACCAACAAAATTGATTTTAGATATCATAGCAATAAGTTGATCTTCGGTAAGGTTCGCCTACATGGCGTGACGATTCATGTTCCGACAGTTCCTGGCCAAGTGGCTAGGTCTGTTACAACTATAACACATGAATGTGTTATTCCTTAAGGGGGGTTGAGATCTATTCTGGGGAGGATAGTTTGTGTTTTTATTTTGGTGGTTGCGGTTTTGGTTATTATTACGATTATGAGATTTCATATTTCTACCTTTAGGTTTCAAAATTGCAGATGAGGGTTTCTTATTGGTACTGTTGTTTGAGACAAGGAGTACTTCATCTCTTTGGTCTTATTTTCGGGCTTATTCTTTTATTCTTAACGGGTCATAAGACTTTCTAAAGAAAATTCCTTAGTTTTATGTCTAAGTGTATTCTTAAAATCTTTCTAAGCATGGGGTAATTTATCTATAATAATAGCTACTTGAAATTGTTCATCTAAAGTCGTACCTTCAGAAGTTATTTCGTGTGCTATCTTCTGCAGTTCGTGTGATTGAGCTTCCATAGATTTGCCATCAATTATTTGGTACTTGATATATCTACTCACAACATACTTCTTAGTTCCAGCTTCCTTAGTGTCGTACTTCTTTTGAAGTGCATTCTAAATTTTCTTAGTAGACTTATCAAAATTATAATAGTCATAGAAGTCATTAGCTAATCCATTAAGAATAATTTTTTTGCATAGAAAATGATTTTCTATCCAAGTGTTTAAATCCTTTATTGTAGCTTCAGTGTGAGAATTAAGACAATGTTGGTTTTCAATAATAATAACAAAAGCGATATTTTACATGGTTAAGAAAAATAACATTTTTTTGTCTCCATTTTTAAAATGTATTTCCTCAAAACAAAATAGTTTGTTGAAATCAACAGTTAACATTTTAGTAGACATGACACGTAGAATATGTCTTATAATTGTTGGAACAAATATGTGAAAAACTACGTAAGAACAATATTACCGATAACCTGAAATGAACTGCTTGGGTTGAGTCGCGGACTAGGTCGCTCTCTTTAAGACGTTTCGCGGCTCTCCTCAAATTTGTGCAAGCAAACACAACCTCGTCGTCCCCAGGATAAAACAACTTATAATCTTTTTTCTGTCTCGGATCTTCATTGCACTGATGAAGTCTGGAATATTACACCTCTTAAATATTTATGTTGCTCGGAAATCTAAGAAAACAATTCTAAATTTTATTTTCTTTGATTTTGCTATGAAAAATCGTAGAACTGTTTTTGAGTTGTTAAGTTATATTCTAAACTGAGCGCTATTGCCCTTTTTTATAGTGAAAAAAATATGTGTAACTGTCATATAATTATGAAAATAACGGACATATAATTATGAAAATAACGGTCATAAAAATAACGGTGGCATAATTATGAGAATAACGATCATAAAATTAACGGCCATATAATTATGAAAATAACGATCATAAAAGTAACGGTTACATAATTATAAAAATAACGGTTATAAAAATAATGAACATATAATTATGAAAATGACAGGTACATAATTTATGAAATAACGATCATAAAATAATAAAAAATATTTTTTTATTTAAATTCATTTTCAACGGTTAATAATTATTAATTTAAATTTAAATAATATCTATTAGTATAATAAAATATAATTTTGTTAGTATGAGTTAGAATTGTTTTTACTATTCAACCTATGAATTCTTTAATATGTCATTTAGTGTATAAATAACTCAATCATTTATTATTATTTTAAAAAATATGTTTATTTTTAAACGATGTTAAAAAATATTTTTATTTATATTTTTTAAAAAATAAATATAAATTTTATATATAAAAAATTGTTATTTCACGCGATTAAACGATGATAATTTATCACGTGTGAGCCGTATCGATTTTCAAAGAGTTTTTTTCTTTATTTTATGACGTGAAGAGATATAAAGAAAAAATAAAAAATGAGGAGGAGGTGATAACAAAAGTACATTTTGGATCTATAAGAAGTAATCACTTTTCATTACTCAAAGAGGATCGAAAACATTTTCCTATTTTACCGGCTTTTACCGCGATTGCGGGAAATTTTCAGCAAATTTTTTGTTTTAATTTTCTTACTTTTTAGTTTTTATCACGAGATTACCAATTTCGCGCCAAACTGTTCATGGGTGTTTTTGTCTTTTAGCTAAACGCACAGATTTATGCTAAAATGCTTGCTTAATTTCAGATGTGTATTTAACCTTCTGGGTATGTTAGTAAGACCCAATAAGCTGTGGAATGAAATTAAACATTAAATAATAGTATAAAATTGAAAAATAAAAATAAAAAAATCGTAGAAGTTTAAGAGTTTGAGAATCGACACAGAAGTACAAAACTTGAAATGGTGCTTTAATGGCGTATACGCCGAAGGCCCGCAAAAGGATCCGTGCTAATATTCCTCGAGCTCCCGATGGAAGTGCTTTTCAGAAATGGTATGTGAAAATGAGTTATCAAGTTGGGATCCTTATCAAATTTTTAGTTCCACCTATAATTAGATAACGTGATACTAAAACGTGTACTTCACAGCCGAATTTGTGGCGTATCGGTGGCGATTGCTTTGGTGGACATGCACGAATGTGAACCCAACGAGAATAAGGGCGTGAAGAGGTTCAGAGGCATAGATAACTCGTGTGTTTTGCAGTATTGTACCATATTGGAGCCTCCCAGATCGGCTTTTCGTTTCTTCATGTACATTCTAACGTCTGATAACTTTTATTGCCGGTTTTGATCATTCGATTATTTGCTTAAATTTGTTTTCCATTGCTCTATTTATGTTGCATAGCTTTTCTTGGACCTTACATGTGTTTCGTACGCTAAATAGACGTTGGGTATGTTTCGACGACGATTGGCTTCCGTGAGCTTTTGGAAATGAAAAAAGGAATAGAATATTTTTTTGGGGTCAAAGGAACAGAATATTATTATTCAGCAATCTTTCAATCTTTTATATTGGTTTCAGAGTGGAAGTTAAGTCAATATGCACTTGTAATTGGACTATTTGCAAATATAATCGTGATTTTTCCCATGGGTGCTATTTCAGGGAAGAATTTACCAAGTTGTTCAAGGATGAGGATTGGATTAGGGTTGATCAGAAAGGGTTTGAAACTTGGAAAGACATGTCAGAGGGGGTTAGTCATTTTGAAATCGCCGTAGGCCTTACTTGCTTCTATGGTTTGTACAATTGTATTGTCTTGAATCTTATTATTCGTTATTTCGTATTTGTTTGAACCTAATTTGTTCAGGAGAGGCAACCATATGTCAGTAAAGCAAATTCTGTAAATTGGGCTTACCATGAAGCCTTGCTAAAAGATGCAGAGGATATGCTGGAGGTAATTTTTTGACCAAGACGATGTTTTTTATGTTGCCTTTTAAATTGATATGATTATTAAAAGGAGTTGTAACTTGTAATATGATATGAAGTAGGCTTCATACAGTTTATAAAAATTCCTTTTCATTTGCTATACGGAATGGACGTTCTCGTAAAAAAAAATTTCAGTAGTAATTTGCAGAAGGACTTATACATGAGATTATTTTGAAAGTTTGAGCTGTACACTCTTATGTTTACGATAGATGTATAAAAAAAATGTTAATTAAGCTTAAGTTTTTGAGAGATTTGTTCACTAACCAATTTTAACGTGATATTAGAATTAAAAGTTATATGTTTAAGGTTCAATAACCTTAATTGTTAAATCATAAGTGTTTAGTATCTATATTTATAAAGCTAATACCGGTGGATTAGTGATAAACATATAAAATTAATCTTTACCCTCCTTAGTTTAAGTTTTTTAAAAAGTTTGTGAATAACAAATTCTAGCACTTATGTGTATCGGTTTCCATTTCCCACACCTATTGGATAAAATATACTCTCTTTATACGGTGAAGCTTGAGTCATTTGTTTGATTATAATTTTCTTTTCTTAATGATAGAAAAGGTAGAACATGAAGTTCCCTTCATGGTTTTAATTACTTATACTGCCTGACACGAGTCAAATTGTTTTCTATCTTTGTTTGCAGGTCAATGATGAGGCAGGTTCAGCAACAGTTCAGAAGTTTGAACGGGTATGTCTACTTTAGTGGTCAGGAAACGTCTCTGTTAACAAAAGTTTAGTCAATTGGATATGTATCGTTGAAATTGTTTTAAATAATATTTTTACTAAATGATTTCTCTTCATTTACATTCTATCAGACAAAATCACAGTTCTATGAAAGCTATGAAGACTCTGAAGATTACGAGATTCCTCAAAGCTTTTCTGATGGTTCCCAACTCTCTTTTACTTTATTTTTATTGGAATTGCATTATTATTCATTTTGAACAATGAACCAAAGCTAAACAGCATGCTATTTAGTCTGCATAGGGTGTACACGGTACTTTTTGGTCCGGTTTTTGGTAAAAACAATTTAGCCGAATTAGATCTGACTTTTTTATTATTAAAAATATTGAACTTAACGGTTTAATTCTTTTAATAATACATAAATATGATACATTTAATAATATATTTTTGATTAAAATATTAGAAATCTAATAAACGGTTTTTGAGAAATAATATAAAAAAATTAATATATTATTAAACTTGTTCGATCTGTTTAAAAATTAATATAATTAGATCAGATAGTTTAAAAATCGATTTTAATTAATACAAATCCGATCTAACCGTTTTATTTATAAAATTGTTCAATCTAATCTGATTTTTTGATTTAATTTGATTCGGTTCAATTTTTAGATACCCTTAAGTTTGCTTATCTTGTTATATGTTTTTTACCTTTGTATATGTTTTTCATAATGATAATAGAATTGAATGAAAATATTATTATTATTATTATGTTTGTTTTAATAATATAATCAAAATAATTATATTATTAAAATAAAATTTATAAATGAATTAAAATTAAAAAATATATTATTTTTTACTTATAAATGTGAAAAAATAATAAATAATTATATAAATGTGAAAAAATAGAGTATTTTAGAGTAAAAATGAGAGTTGTGGTAATAACGAACACTTATGTTATTATTAGAATAATTCACATTTTATTACAAATCAAAATTTAAACTAAACATATGAATACTCAAATTAAATGTATGAATATTCGAAATAATTTTTATTATTATGAATCAAAGATAACCTAATTGTTTGATGTGCTCTCCATTCTCGTTTCCCTGCTAATCTTAAATTTTACCTCATGGAACAGGCACATGGCATCATAGTCTCTCACTGAAAATGGGTTCTCGTTGTTGGGACTCCCGTCGCTTATAGGTTTCCATTTATGTTTTGGTGATAGTGATATCACTCAATTTACAATGGGTGAATTTTGTGATGCTGATGGATGTCAAAGGCAAGTCAGTTTGGCTATAGTACAGTTAGAGCTTGAGTTTGGATAATGGTGATAGGTAGTTTGGTATCTATATGAAGAAGTTTCATGGTTAAAAAGAATTTCGATAGTGTTTTTTTCCCTTCTTTTTTGAATGTTTTACTGCCTTACTGGGTTGTGGTTACCTTTTTCTTTCTTTTGAGAGATGTCTGGCTGAGGCTTCTTCATAACATTCAAGAGTTACTACACTTTTTTTTTTAAATTCTGCTCCAAAATGCTTCATAACATTCAAGAGTTACCATTGAATTTCATAAAATAATGGTTAAAAAAACCAAAGTTTTTCTCTTTTGCAAAGAAAAAAGTATTGAAGTAACTAGATTGATTTATATTTTATCAAAAAAAAAAAAAACTGATTTATATGAAATTCAATGGTAAGGAGAAAACTTTGGTTTTTTTAACCATTATTTTATATTACAAAAATATTACAAATAAATAACACAACATAATTAGACACTTTGTGAATTCGATTGTGATATTTATTATTTAATTACACTCTAACCGCATCACATAATTTTTTTTTCAACATAACACCTAATAAATCTAATCATGATGACATTATAACTACTCATGAAAAGTATTAGTTAAGCACAAATTGCAACAAATTTTTGGTGCAGTGCACATGTACAATTTTTTTAGAAATCCTATAAGAGTAAATTTTATTATAAAATACTTATAATTTAAATATAGATGGATAATACCTAGAAAATAAAAAAAGATGCAATTTATTTTCTTGCTAAGAGGAAAAAAAAATTATCATTAGTAAAATATAGTTCGTTTTAAATAAAAAATTAGGGATTTTTTTTTGTTAGAAAAAATTTGGGAACCGTGCGTTATATATTACCAGAATACTATAATATAAATATATATGTAAAGCCAATTGCTGAAAAATTTAAAATCTGAATCTTAAAAGATATTTTCTTTATAAAAGAAGAAGATATTTTCTTGATTAAAGTTTGCTAATCTAAGACAAAGAGGAGGTTAGTGATGGATAAATTACAAATAATATAGGTTTAATTTCACATAATATATTTTATTAGGAAGTTTTATTTTTAATTCTTGTATATAGTGTAATTTTTTTTAATATAATACATATTTTATTAAATAATTAAAAATATTTTTATTTCAAATGATTAAAATTTAAAGCATTTAATGATAACTAAATCATTTAAACCTAGCGTAACCCGTATATGAAATTAAACTTAAATCACAACCAGAACGTTACGGATACCATCTGTATACGATATAAATAGTATATATCGTGATTTTCAATTTTAACAATAAAAAGAAAATAAAAACAGAACAGATAAATTTTGTAACAGAATCCAAACCCACGATTGCGGTGCTCGTCTCTCCTTCTGATGGAATATGCTTGTAGCCATCTCAGAAGCTCTTCTCTGCATCTTCCATGGCCACCCTCACGTGGGTTATCTCACTCTCTCACCCCTTCTAAGATCAAATTATCCCAAAACGTAAGCATTTTTGATTACTTATCTTTTCTTTTATTTCCTGCGATATTACCCTATAAGGCTATAACAAATAATTCGATTGTGGATTGCTTTTATTTCGCAGAGACTAAAGCGTCTTAAGCATCATCTAGTAGTCAGGAACGCTTGTGGTTTCGACGAAAACGGCTCTGTAAATGGGTTTCCTATTACCCCCAACAAGCTTTTCATGCAAGAGGTACTCCTATCTTTTTCGCCCTTTTAATTTTTCCCTCACCTTTGAGGCTGTATAGTTTTCCTTGTAAATTTGAAATTGATAAGTTTCAATTTTGACATATGGGATTGCCTTAGTTTTACATTTTTCTCGAAGATGTTGATCGAGTTTGTAGTAGTCATAGGAATTAAAGTTCCGCTTCTAACTTTTATTCCTAGTTTTTTGTATGGCTTAATCCTTTGATTTTGTTCTTATTAGTTTATTAATTTGATTAGTTCAATATTACACCTTTTTGTTCTTTACAGGCTATTGGAGCTGAATACGGAGAAGGTTTTGAGACTTTCAGATCAGATGGACCTTTTAAGGTCGATGTGGTAAGTAATTTAGGTCTTGATTTTATTAATGAACTTGGCCCTACTATATTATTTTATTTCAATTTGTTTTATCTTCTATACTGCTGGAACTTATTGGTGTAGCTGAAACTTACCTGGCTAATTCTTATTTAAATAGGACTTTTTGAACGAAAAGTTACAGGAAGGTTTACTTCAACGCATTCGATATGCAATGAAGCCAGATGAAGCTTATGGTCTTATTTTCTCTTTTGATGATGTCGTGGTAAGATTTTTAGTTTAGTGATATATTTGAGAAACTTGAATCACATATGAAGGTTGAGTTAGACCTACATATTTCACATGCTTCACAGTATGGAAAAGAAAATGTAGTGTAACAATATCATAGTTTAATGAGTTACAATGTACATGATTGAGATGCGACTATAATGACTGATCTCCTGTATCTTTTAAAAATACCTTCTCGTAGTTATTAAATATGTGGTAACCATAATGTTAAAATATAACAAGAAACATGTAAGATTTCGAGCTTTACCTTAAACATGGTTAAGATAGAAGAAGTTCATGATAAAGACTTGATTCTTGGTTATTGATTTTTGCCATCTTCACTGTCGTTCCTGACACCTGCACACATCAGAAACTCAATTAAATATGATCCTTTTTGTGGTGTCCAATGTGTTTCAGGCAGACACTCGTACCTTAAAGATGACTGCATGGAAGCAGCTTGCCATTGAAGAGGGTATGTAGCAGAATTCCCCTTTGTGCTGCAAAATTTTACAATGGTTTCTTTGCTTGATTTTGATGATGAGGTGGTATGTTTGATGAAATAATGTCCATATGACCTGTAGATCAACTAGCATATATGCACAGATAAAATAGTTTAACCTTTTTTTATTTTTTTAAGATTTGAAAATTTCCAATTCTTAGATGGTCACCAAGTTAATGTTCAATGTTGCATCAGGAATTTGTGATCTGATTGTATATATTCTGTTTCCTGGCAAGGATAGAGTTGTCAGGGAAGCTGAGTAATGATTCTATTGTCACATATCCCTACAAGGGTATGGGCACACATGCATATCCTGAGCCTTAAGTGTAGAATTGATTTGTGACCTAGTTAAGGAAAATAGAGAGATATAATATTTATGTAATCTACCAAAAAAGTATCCTTTATCTCCATTTATTTGATTGGAGAATAACCTTAAAGAAAAATCCTTCTGCATTATTCATAATATATTATTTTCCTCTGAAGACATATGATTCTTCTTTCAGGAAAGGAGATACCTGAAGATCACCACATCCAGAGACTGATGCTACATGCAGGTGCTGGTCATGTGTTGCGTAAGGTATGTGCATTTGTGATCGCTTTAAGATTCTTGTTCTTATAATATTCTTCACGTTCGTTTAATTATTATATAGAGCTTTTGCTATGTTATGCATATCTTTTTAGATGAGGAGATTAAAGAGCTATGGTTTAAAGTTGAGGTTTTACTCGTAGTGTTCCTTCAAAAGTTCTATCAGTTCATCAGTGTGTAGAAAAGAGTAATGATATAGTTTTGCTAGAAGATGTAGGTAGGCTGTTGTAACATGTTCACTCAGAATTCTTTTTTGTCACTGACAACCTGGCTCATATTTCTCTCTGAAATTTAACAAAGGACAAAAGTCAACATTTTTGAGCAATAAAAAGAGTCCTATTATGTATTGGTTTAGGATTATGTCTTTCTAAAAGTTTGGAGTTCTGCACTATTTAAGCTCAAGTTGATTTTAAAATTTTAGCTGATAAGGGCGCCTGTTACATTGTATCTGTGTATCCTTTGTTCTTCTTCCTCCTCTTTGTCCCTCAACTGGATGGCTTTCGGAGTAATGACTTAAAAAAATTCGAATGATTTGGAAAGTACATGATCTCTAATTAATTTGGCAGAGAAACCTATAACTGCTTTGGTTATTAATTGTGCTAGAAAAGTCTTTGATGCCAGTAAAGAGAGTGTTATATTATGGGGTTAAATGCCTTTGGTGTTTCCAATTTGTTCTCTTGGGTAGTTGTTGGATAGCTATTTTTTTCTTCTCTGTCTCTCTTTCCCTTATTGTCTTAATGGTTGAAGAAATATTTGTTATTCCATACTTGACGAGAAACAACAGGAAAGAAAAAAGGAAAAGTTTTGAGTTGCTAGCTATTTCAATCTGGGAGTAGATGCCCCGAAAATGAATGTTACTTCTGGTCTTTTTCTTTCATTATTACTATGTTGCAATTGTTTTTTTTTTCTGGAAACTAGGCTGATTTCCCCATATTTATCTATAGCAGATTAAGTAATAAGAGTACTCTATCCCTCTTCTTCTATGAAATGTTCTGATGAATTTCCAAAATTCTCAGCTTTTACTCTGGGATGAAAAGGAAAGCGAACTAGACAGACTGATGATAAGATTTTCACAGTTGTATTATGAAAATCTTCTTAAGGTGAATGCTCCATCTAGTATAGTACTTTAGTTGTTTTTATCATGGTTGCAGCATTTTCTGTTACATCTGTTTCTTCACATTCTTCCCCTCCCTCCTCTTCATAGCTTGAAAAACCCATGGAGGGGCTCAAGGAATGGCTGGATGCTGTATCTACTGCTCGTATCCCCTGTGCTATAGTTTCAAGTCTTGATCGGAGAAACATGTTGGAAGCTCTAGAACGGATGGGACTCCATAAGTATTTTCAGGTTTTGTCCTTTCATTAGCTCTTTTTTTTTTCAGTCTCCCTAACATTTGATTTATGCTTGATTGCTAGCATGGATACATTTTTTCATAAAAATCAATTACCCAACCAGGATATGCTCTCTATGCAACAGTTGTATTGCAACTATGCACTGATTGCATTGTCAGGTGGGGCATGTAAAAAAGTGCCACAATTTGTTTTCTTTTTAGTTCATAGCTGTGTCACCTAAGAAAGTTGTTAAAAGAATGCATATTTTAATATTCGTTAAAAGGATATGCTTGGAAATCTTTTTGCTGACATCAGATTTCGATTCTACATCAGTCCATTTAATATAATTTAGGGAGAGGGCCGTAAAGGTCCTTATAATTGGTCACTGATATTATTTGGTTACTTAGATTTAAGGTGGTGTCACTTAGTTCCATTGCTTTAGAAAAATGGGTCCATTAAGAATAAAACACATTATTTTAATGATTTTTTATTAAAATATTGTTTTTGCAAGTAATATTTTAATATAAAAGACATTAAAATGATGTAGTTTGTTCTTAATTGACCTATTTTTCAAAACTAAGGACTAAATGACATCACTTATAATTTAAAGGATCAACTGACCTAATCTAGAAGACATCTATGACACTTTTCTCTATAAATTGTATGGTTCATGACAGAGACATTTCTGTTGATTAAATGTAAGGGACATGCTCACAGAATAGTCTCATCTGATTTTCAACTTCTTTGTTGTGCAGGCAATCGTGTCAGAAGAAGATGGCATGGAATCAACTGCTCATATGTTTCTTTCTGCTGCTGTGAAGGTATACTAATCGTTAGATAGAAATGTCTAATTCCATCTTTGGAAGTCGTATTTCCAATACTCCCCTTAGTCAACATTCACTAAACATGAATTTGTTCCTTGATTGTCATGGTTCAAGCTGTATTTAATTATGAGGGCTAAGTTTTGCCTATGCGATATTACTTAGCAAATACAAATTGTATTTCTTTCTTTAAAAAAGTTATATATCTCAGATTATTTATTTTCCCTGTCTCAATCACCCTATAAGGCTACACGCAAGCAGGGCACTTTAATGCTGTTTTTATGAAACAATCTAAAAATTGTGTTTTTGCTGCAATTATTTTGTAATCACTTTTTGTATATTTCTTGCAGCTAGATAGAAAACCATCCAAGTGTGTGGTGTTTGAGGATGACCCTAGAAGCATAACTGCTGCTCACAACTGCACAATGATGGCTGTTGCAATAATTGGTGCCCATCCTGCGTGCGTTTTCTTTCAGAAACAAATAATTCTGCCGTTTTAACTATTGGGATTAAGTGCATGAAAATTCTCGCCTGCATATGCATATGCAGAATGAGATTCAGCACAAGATAAAATTGATTCTCATTTGTACTAGATGCATAAGTATTCTTCAGTGAAATGTTAATTTACAGGTTAACTTGAAAAATGTCTAATGAAACCCTAACATTTTGTGTTTTGCGATTGTTGTTGCAAATGCAGATATGAATTGGAGCAAGCCGATCTTGCTGTTGCTAGTTTAAGTGAACTGTCAGTTATCAACCTCAGGAGATTATTCGCAAACAAGGGTTCAAGTTTCATGGATCCACAAAAGCAGATAATTGAGAAATCTCCACCTAAGAGGAAGCTGACAATTGATACCATTTACTGATATGGTTTTTTCTTGTTGCTCCTATCCACATTTTGTCTTATTACCTCGTGGGAAATAATTTGATTTATCATCCTAGGTTTGTCATCTTTAGGTAGATGAACTTGTTACGATGAGATGTACATAGAAGAACTTTATTTCTTTTTAAAGTTCAAAATTTTCAAATATTAGAGCTTCCATAATCAAAGGCTGCAGAGCAGAACACTAGATTCCATATCAAAGTTTGTCCTTAGTCTTGGACTTTTAAAATTTGAAATAAGAGAGAAACAGGTAAAGGGATGATGTTTGTGTAGAGTATGTTGCATCCAATGCGGTATTGAAAACAATAGCCGCAGTGCCCAATGTCTCAAAGGTCCCAACATATCATAAAGAAGCTAGACCACATGGGACATGCAAGGGGTATTTTCTAGAAGTTTTAAAATGTTGCGAGCATCCCAGTCAAGTGCTGATTAGTTTTGCAAATTAAGACAGGCTAATGGGGGAGATAGCCTCTGCCTTGCCGTAAATTAAGACTACTTAGGAACTATAAATGTAGTCAATGAGATATGATTTAATTGAATTAAGTAAAAAAAATGATGTATTAAATTTTTTTTAGTAGTAAAAATGTAGGATAAATATAAAAGAATTATTTTTGTAGTTGTAAATTTTAAGGATGTTATTTTTATTATTTTTCTTGAAATCTTTCCGCGAGAAACTTAAGAAATTAGGGAGAGTCGATTTGCGACAAGTCTTAGAAGTAATTTCCTTTCTAAGAAATAATGCAAGCCATCAAGTGTATTAATAATGGAGCTTTATAGAGTGATATTTTGGCTGCAACGAAAAACTTGATCATGCCAACTTCTTTCCTTAGTATGATCATTATTAGGAAGATCTTTACAAATGCCAAATTATAATGAAAAATAAAAAATAAAAAGATTAAAAATATTAAAGTTAATCAAAATGATTAAAAATGTCATGATTAAGTGATTAAAATGTTATAATTTAAAACAGAATAACTAATATATTTAATTTATAAAAATGGAATAATTAAGCAATTTTTTTATACTTTTTTAGTGAAATTAAATCCAAGTCCCAAAATACTTAAAAATAATAATTGTTTCTTGACTGGACGTACGAAAATCAGTAAAGGTTGAGCTTCATGTTAGTTAAGTCAAGTCTCAAACGGATACACAGATGTGTCGTTCAATAAAATGTAGTTGTTTGACATGGCAGATATCAGAGCCTTTGAGAAAATTCTAACACAAAAGATTAATTAGAATCGTTATATTAGACCACTTGCTGATGTTTCTCGTCTCCTTATCATAATCTATGTCCATTATATCTATTTTTTCCTTTCCAAGTCTTCAACCTTTTTAAAATTTTGAAAAACTGAGAGTCTTTGATTTCTATGAGAGACGGAAAGATGCCCAGAGAATAAAGCTTCATTCTTTCTTCAAAATTTTCGTACTAAAATGTCGTGTAGTAGAAATTACATTAGTGTGAACACATGTATTAAGTATGTGTGAAGAGAATCTTAATCTATTAGTTATTACAATTCCACCAACCAACGTCTTAATTGGAGTAAAGTTGGATAGAAGTAATTTTCTGACGTGGAAGGAACAAATGATTAGCCTAATCACAGCGTAGAAGGATACATAAACGGTGAAAAATCAAAACATCCAAGGTTTCTTGAAGGAACCTCTAAGCCAAATCCAAAACATGCTCTATGGTCATGTATCAATGGAGTAGTGAAGAGTTGGATCTATAGCTCTGTTTCAACTTCTATGTCGTGCATCATTTCAGGCAAAACACCAGTATAAGAAATATGGCAAAGTCTTGAAAGAAACTTTGTTTCTACCTCAAGAACTAGGGTTATGGTAATAAAACTTCAGCTATGAACCACATGAAAGGAGAATTCATCTATACTCGATTATTTTGACAAAATAAAAGGATTTAGAGATGAACTCAGTGCAAATGGAAGACCTTTTGATGAAAGTGTTGAAAAAACAAGAAATAACTCTACACAAAAGAGCTCTCTAGTTTGTATTATCTTCTTCATGTTTTCATTACAATTGTATAGTTATATATAAGGAAATTTTACTCCTTCAATTACTCTTTAAATTAATTATTTCTTAATTTACTCTTTGAATTAAGGATTCCTTCATTACAATTGTATAGTTATATATAAGGAAATTTTACTCCTTCAATTACTCTTTAAATTAATTATTCCTTAATTTACTCTTTGAATTAAGGATTCCTTGATTTACTACTTGAATTAAGGATGACTTGATTTACTCCTTGAATTAAGGATGACTTGATTTACTCCTTGAATTAAGGATTACTTTATTTTACTCCTTGAATTAAAGATTACTTATTTTACTCCTTGAATTAAAGATTACTTATTTTACTCATTGAATTAAAGATTCCTTGTTTTACTCCTTCAATTAAGGGTTTCTTGTTTTATTTCTTGAATTAAGCTTATTGTTTTATTTCTTGAATTAAGCTTATTGTTTTATTTCTTGAATTAAGCTTATTGTTTTATTTCTTGAATTAAGCCTTTTGTTTTATTTCTTGAATTAAGAACTAATATCCAATACTCTCCCTTCATAACTGTAATTTATACTATTATTTTCGTCTATTTTATTAATTATAATTGTTATGTTCTTGACATTTTAGTTAATTTTTAATTAATTAAATTAATATTTCCTATTAGTTTTTTTATAAATATATTTTTTAAAAAAATTAATTAATTTGAATAAAAAAGGACTTAATTGTAATTAATAAAAGTTAAAAATATAATTTGAATTAAAAGTGGGTGAAATTACAAATATCAAAAGATTAGAAGTTAATTTGAATTAAATTTGAGGGTAAAAATGCAATTAAGGAAATTTGATTTTTTTGCGCAGGAAAAGGAGGCCACTCGTGCCATTTACAATGCACAACACCCACCATTCGATCGTCCAATCAACGGTCAAGATCTAGCGCGTGGATTCCAGACGTGACAATAGAGATTGAACCTAGTTTTCCTGGACGCATGCTGCTCGACACTGAGTGGGGCCCACCTACCGAACAAGTTGGCGTGTAGAGTGGGACCCATATGTCGGTTGGCAGAATTTTTCCTGAGGCGTATCTCATCGCTCATCATTGGATCAAATTTGAACGGTCCAGATTCGTATATGAGTGGAATCAAGTTGTCGCGCACCGAGCAACTCGCTTATACCCCCGTGGGCGCGGTTCATCAAAGCATCGTGCGCCCTCACATTCCACCGAATACGAAGATGCCACATGTTTCCTTAATTTTCCAACCAATCATATGGTGACATGTGGCATACATTTTATGAAATCAAAACACAGAAAATGGCGCACTCTTTTATTGTCTCCACACATGTTTCGCTTTTATTATTCTCCATATTTCTATCCCCCAGGTGTATTTTTATAAAAAATAAAATAGTTGTTTAGGGGTGTTATATTTGGAGATGCGAGGAAAGAAAAGGGAGTTTTTAGTTTTTCAATTTTGTTTTCATTTCTCCAGTTCACTTCAATTTTTCTCTGCGTGTTTTCTACAACACACAGAAACTTTTATTTAACATTTTTATGTTGTTATTTTCTTAGGAAATAGAGAGAAAAAAGACAACGAAGAAGAAGAAAAGGGAAGAAATTTATTTTTCATTGAGAAATCGTGAAAGAGTTTCTCATAATCTTTTTCTTTTAAATTTTATTTCTCTAAAATGTTTGATTATTGTTGTATTGTAATTTTAATTTCTGCTATGAACTAATTTATTTGTTCTAGGGTTGTAGTGTAGCTTAAATTATGAAACTTGAATTAATTATTTTTGAATGATTTATGAAAAGGTTTTAAGTTGTTTATTTTATCTATGCTTAATGATTTTAATTATCGGAAGATTAATTAATTGATCTGTGACACTTAAATAAACTTAGAAAAAACATTTTTGTGTGTTGCTCGTGATAAAATAACATATATATATATATAAGGGATAGGAATATAATTTTATTGTATGTGTAACTATTTGAGAACTTAGAACTTAATAAATCTGGTTGAATTTAATTCTCATAGGAATATAGTGAATTATTTTAGCGATATGTGTCTATATAGAGCTCGGAAGAGATATATGGATAAATTAAGAGTTCTTGGTTAACAATTTAAAATACGAGAACATAAATCAAGAGAAAATAAAATGATTCAAGTGGATTAATTTGGTGAAACTGCAATCCTAGAATTTTCTTATAAACTATTATAAAATTTAGTTAGTCAAACTACATCAAACTATCGACTTTTTGGATAAAATCAGGTTGAAATAATTTTAGTAATTAACGAACACTAGTAACAAATATCTGTGGGAATGATATTTTACTTATCGTATTATTACTTGTGACTGTGTATACTCAGTATTCATGAGTATGTGGCATCGTATATCTTCATATGTTGAATCGAGACTAGACAGAAGTTGAAATATCTTATCTTCTTCCACTCTCTTTCGTAGGAGAGTTGCATCGGTTGTACGAGGACGATATATTTCCAACTCATTTCACATGTTTTTATGCTTCCTAAGAGTTGTACAAAAGGCTTGCCATCTTGTTGTAGATCTGAGATGTTATTCTTTAATTGAAAAACTCGTACAACATTGTTTTGACTGCCATACATTTCCTTGACCGTCTCCCATAGTTGGTATGCGGATTTAGAGTAACTGAATATTTCAGCTAATTTACGTTCTATGGAATTTAGGAGCCATGACATAACCAGTTGATCTTTACTAAGCCAGGATTCATAGGTTGGTGAGGAAACATCAGGTACTTCGATGCTTCCATTTATGAACCCTAATTTGGACCTTCCACCTAGAGCCAAAGACACTGCTCTTGACCAGGACAAGTAATTAAACTCATTCGACAAGACTGAGCTTAATCTTTGATTTGGGTTGATATTCACCCCATGCATATTTATGAAGAAAAACACCGATAAACTTTTAGTTTCTAATCCTAGCGGCTTGTCTTCAACCATTTCAAAGATTAAAAATGCTAAGATAATAATAAAACAGAAGCAAGTTAATTTTCCTGCTTTGCTACCATGTTGAAAAAACAAGAAATAACTCTACAAATAGAATAACTTTACACAAAAGAGCTCTCTAGTTTGTATTATTTTCTTCATGTTTTTATTACAATTGTATAATTATATATAAGAAAATTTTACTCCTTCAATTACTCTTTAAATTAATCATTCCTTGATTTACTCCTTGAATTTTAAACTTCTTGTTTTATTCCTTGAATTAAACTTCTTGTTTTATTCCTTGAATTAAAAACTAATATCCAATAACAAAATTTACTTATCTTGATTCTTGGAAGCTTAGGGCCAAGCTTCAATCCTTGTGTGTGCTCTCTCAACAGAGGCAATATAAATCTGGAACATGCTATGAAAATCTTTTGAGTCAACAGGATAAGGCTGAGGAAAGTCAAGTCTATCAAGCCAACTACTCCAACGCTGGCAGAGATGTCAATCCTAAAACATTTTTGGTGGTAGAAGTGGAGATATTTCTAGTTCAGGAGGATGAGGTGGCCGAAATGGTGGCAAAGGTAGAGGGCATAGTATTAATATTCAATGTCAGTTTTGTTCCAACATTGGACATGTGGTTTCTTCTTGCTACACTCTCAGAAATCTGATTGGTGGAGGAAAGGGAAATAACAATAAAAATCAAAGGAATGGACGTGGACATCCATCTGTATATTCTGCTAGTGTTTGTGTGAATAGTGATTCTAACAATAACAATTCTTGGATTCTTGACAGTGGTGCGTGCTACACACCACATCACTAATGATGCTTCTTGCCTTTCTAATGTCACCATGTTCCTTGGTTCTGATGGCACGACAATTGGCAATGGTGGTATGTTACCTAACACATATTGAAATAACTCATTTAGTTTGGAATCTCGTCTTTAAAGCAGCCTTCATCGACATTAACTTACCGTTAATGTTGCAACTAATAGAACCCCACATTAATCAATAAGAATCAAGAATAGATTAACACACGATCGTACTGTTCTTTAAATCGAATCATTAAAATAGATTAAGATGAATTTACTTGCATAATTAAGATTTTCTTTTTTCTTATCTTACATATTTAATATTTAAGACTTTTACCACTTAATGTAATGTATTTCATTTAAATATGTACGAGGTTTGGATTTTGAATTATATGCAAATACAATAGTTATAATATATAAAAGAGAGAGAATTCAGCACATACTAGATGCTATTAGACATTTAGAATACAATACTTTCAGTACCCATTTAAAAAAAGAAGGCTAGTACATTTAAGAAATGTCATATAAGTATATGCTTCTCAAAATGAGAATAATAATGGTAATAACATTTGAATTTAGTAAAATCAATTTTTGTTTAAGTAGTTAAATTATAAAAATTCATATGAAGTAAAATTAAAAAAATAAAATAAAATTGTATAAATGAGAGGAGAGAGAGAGTACTAAATTATAATTCAAACAAGTGAACAAAATATAACATTAAGTATTCTTGAATAGTATGTGATGAATGAATATTTTGTAAGAGGTATAATGTGTTTCATTTTCTTTTATATTGTCCATCAAATTAAACGTATAAATAATAATAAAGAATTACATTAATGTTTTGATATTTGTGAAACAAATATGATAAAATGATAGATTTCTTTTTTCTCTAGTATAAGAAAGTGATAAATGGTGTCAAAAGAGAAGTGGGAAGCTGGAAGCAGAAACGGGGGCATTAATTAATAACAAAGAAAGGAAGAACTCGGTACTTTTCAATCTTCACTTATTATTTATTATTTTTAGAATATATTTTTCATAAATCATATTAAATTCTATCTCCATCAAATATTGGTATTTATTGTTTACAGAAAAATAATTACACTAATATAAAATAAATTTATTAACTTGTAAAGTACTATAAAAATAATGAATCAATTCTCTGTAAAAAAAAAAAGAATTGAACTCTGAGCATGAGTTAAGTTGGCTAATGACCTTTTCCGTTGCTAATTCGTTCTTTTGTTTTAATTCATCGATCTTTTCACATGTAGTGCAAAAGACAATCACCACCAAGGAATGCAAAGGTGTTTGTTTGAATACTACTTTTCATTCTGTCAAGCCTTCAATATAGCATTTCCCTGCACCCTTGGTATGGTTGGATGTATTCCTCTACACAGCAAACTAAGGCCCTTGGACCAAATGAACACCGGCTTCACAAGAATAGCTATGGTCAAATTAAAGCACGACAACAGTCAATGAACAAGACCGAGCTCTTTGCCAGCATTGAAAAGTTCCTGTCTATCAAGGTGGTATAACATCAGGAGAAGTTATGTATTAGAGTATGGAAAATAAGGGGAAAATATTGCTGCAGAAGTATGAAATTGGAAAGTTATTAGGCCAAGGGAAATTTGCAAAGGTTTACCATGCGAGTAACCTTGAAACTGGTCAGATTGTGGCTGCAAAGGTAATTGACAAGGAAAAAAATTTGAAAGTTGGGATGGTGGATCAAATCAAGAGAGAGATATGTGTTATGAGAGTGGTTAAACACCCAAATATAGTGCATCTCCATGAGGTCTTGGCTACCAAAACCAAAATATACCTTGTTATGGAATATGTACAAGGCGGTGAACTCTTTAACAAGATAGCAAAAGGAAAGCTTAAGGAGGATATAGCAAGAATGTATTTTCAGCAGCTGATTAGTGCTGTTGATTTTTGTCACAGCAGAGGAGTTTATCATCGTGATTTGAAGCCGGAGAACTTACTTTTGGACGAAAATGGAAGCTTAAAGGTTACAGATTTTGGCTTAAGTACTTTGGTTGAGTCTAGTCAAGAGAATATGTTACTGCATACAACTTGTGGAACTCCTGGTTATGTAGCTCCAGAAGTAGTGAGCAGGAAGGGCTATGATGGAGCAAAAGCTGATATATGGTCTTGTGGGATAATCTTATATGTTCTGCTGGCTGGTTATCTGCCATTCTCTGATTCAAATCTCATGGAAATGTATTAAGAAAATGTGGAAGGCGGAATATAAATGTCCCAATTGGTTTTCGCATGAAGTTCGCAAGCTGCAATCAAGAATTCTCAATCCTAATCCAAGTAAAAGGATTTCCATAGAGAAAATAACAGAAAATCCCTGGTTTAGAAAGGGGTTTAGTTATCAAGACCTTAGAAGTGATACACAAGCCAAAGATTTAGCACCATTTGAGAGTGCTGATGCATCAAATACAATTATAGAGTTGCCTAAAACTACTACTTTGAATGCCTTTGAAATCATTTCATTGTCAAATGGATTTGATTTGTCTGGTTTGTTTGCACAAAATGATGAAAATAAAGTAATACAGTTTACATCCACATATCCTGCTTCGTCTATCACGTCAAAATTGGAGGACATTGCTAAGCATTTGAAGCTGAAATTGAGTAAGAAGAATAAAGGGTTGAAATTGGAGGGATTATTGGGAGGCAGAAAGGGGACATTGTGTATTGATATAGACATATATGAGTTCACACCAAGCTTGCATTTGGTTGAGGTAAACAAGTTTACTGGCGATGCATTAGAATATAAGAAGATAATGGAACATGATATAAGACCCACTTTAAAAGATATTGCTTGGACATGGCCAGGTGAGCATCAAACAATGTAACAATAGCAGTAGTATCTGCAATAACTGAAATTACCTCTAAATTATGAGTCATTGTTATATTCCTTCAAAACCCTAAGTGCACGGCTTATGTAAGGGCTTAGTTATTCGAAATGGTTTATTGGATGACAAATCTATATGATATTACAATGTAAGTTTATCCTATTTTTTATTTGATATTATGATGTGTTTGGAAAAAAATGGATGATCGTAAAGAAATAAATTTCACGCAACTAGTATAATTTCTCAAATCAAAATAGAACAAAAATAATACCAAAGATTTTTTGCGTAGAAAAACCTTTCAAAATGAAAATAATAAACACGGGACCCATAAACTACTTAAAACTTCTACTATAATAAAATAGGATTACAAATTTCACCTTTAGGTTGATCTCTCACAAAAATACAATAAATATGTATCTTTAATTTGTGGGTTTTAACTTTATAAATTAGTTCTTTATCAATTTTCTTCTAACAATTTTCTTAAAAAAGAAAATTTTCTGTTGAGATTTTATATTTTTTTTCTCTCTCAGTTTTTGATCTGTGCATCTATTGAGATTGAAGCAAAGACTTTTATAGAACTAAAGTTACATCCTTTGTTCTGGATTATATGGAAACAAATGACAGAAATTTTTGACCTTTTTCTTTCTTTCTTTCGATGACACTATTATTGAATAAGATTAATCTTTTTTTTTTCTTTCATCACCACCATTATTTCTTTTTGTTGCTGGCCACATAATTGGACCAACATGATGATTGTCTCGTTGATAATAAATGATTTAATATAATTTGATTTGATATAATTTTGTAACATGACTATACCAATTAATCAAAAATTTTCATATTATTTGAAAACTTAAATTTATAATATTTAGATTTTTTCCCCAAAATACTGCATAATTTTTTAAAACCGTGTGTCGGTTGAGATTTATAAACATTGAGCCATGCAGTTGTTTCCAATCAATTTCGTTATCTAAAACTAACAAGTATGTTTTTCTTCTATCAATTTAGATCAAGAAAATAACAAACTCTAAATCTATGTAGAAAAATACAAGAGCAATGTTGCATGTCACAGAAACTACACCTGAGATTATATCTCGATTGAGACAGCATTTTCCAAAATACAAATAAAGAACAATTCAATCATGTTAATAAATTAAATTAAAATAAGAGAAATAAAATGTTAGGAAAGCTTGTATGGAATGGAAATAACACGGACACTTTAATATATATATATATATATATATAATAATTTACGAATTCCAACAATCTCTATAACCCCTATTGAAATCTCCGAAGAGAATATACGAATTGAATAATTTCTTGGTCTCAAAAAAGATTAATTTCAAATCGAACAGAATTTTCTGCAAATTACTTGACTGAAATCAATGAGAATTTGAAGACAAAGAGTCGACCCCCCAATTCAAACAACAGAATGGATGATTACAATAATGATATGAAGAGGATGACGAGGACTGAGGAATCCTTACGAGTATCACCACGATCTTAGTAAGTCTCTTCTCAATCTTATATACTCCTACCCACTTTGCCGTTCATTGTCATTTGGAATTTCAGACTGGGTTCCAGCATTTTTTTTCTTTTGGGTAATATTTGGTGGAAATTCTGTAGCCTTTACATGGTGTGCCGTTTCTGGCTATACTTTTCCGGAAACTTTTATTGCATTTTTTGTTTTCCCTCTTGTTCAAATGTCTTTTGGGACCTTTATTTGCCCCAAAAGGTAATTAGGGATTCATGCCTTTTCACCTTATCTATATTCAAGCTGATTCGCAGCTAAACGTATTTAGTACACGCATTATACTTTCACTAATCCCATCTGGTTAATCAAGACGCCATAGTATAATGTCTAATTGAATATAGATTGAAATGAACTACTAGTATCCCCAAAATGCATTCTGAATGAAAATTTCTTTAGAGTTGGATGTTTGTTTAGAAAAATTTACAAGGAATTTTAAGTTGGATCATTACGGTGCTTTGCAAGTAGTGTTTGGCGGCGTCCTAGGTGGAATGCTGTCACTATCCACAGTAGAGAAACCTGGAGAATCACAAAGTGAAACGAATGCTCAGAAACATTGTTGTCAAACCAGAATCTAAAATGTATGAATAAAAACCCCACTTATAAAAGGAAGATTCAGGTGTATGAAGAACAGCTGCTAACTACAGGTTCTTGGTAAAGAAAGTGTTTCTTTGGCCAAAACAAAAAGGGAAATAGAAGAGCAGCCAACCACAAGAAAAATCATACATACAGGCAAGGCAAATAGTGAAATCGTTGACATTTTCCCATTAAGAATTCTCAAAAGTAGCTTGTACATTACTGCCGCTGCAGCATCTCCAAGTCTCTGAACAAGTACATCTATGCATACCTACGATAGCACATAACCAGTTGGAGTCTCTTATATAAGATTATTGAAATTTCAGTTATATAGAAATTTAGCCCTATTGACGTAAATCATAACCTTTGACATGGCACTATATGTATAATAACGGCACGGCATATGACAACTCCATTTATGGTAAGCATCAAGTTCTATGCCTGCTCCAAAATAAGCATGCCATTTTTACTCCACTATGAGAATACAAACCTTAGGAGTTTCGAGTTTCAAGATTATGATAAGGTCCGAGTGAATATGATAGTGTAGATTATACCTTAGCCTTGTATTTTTCCTCCTGTGAGACAACAGTAAATAGTAGTTCCCTTCCAGGCCTGGTCACCACATAAGTAACAACCTATAAAATAATTAAAGTTTAAATGGTAAGGGTTGCTTTTCAATATCTTGCACATCTGCCCTATTAGTTTTATCTTCCAAAATTCAAAATGCTCAATGGAACAAACCATAAATGTAGTATGCCTACAGAAGTTAACATGCAAAGATAACAAAAAACTGACCAGTGTCAGCAAAAGAGTGACTGCTAGACGAGAATTGGTTCAATTATTAAGGACATAAGAAGTGAAAGTAAATCCATACCCAGTTATAAGAAACAAACCTTCCGCAGGGTCTCAGAAACAGCAACAGCTACCCAAGTTGGCCAAACAGAAAGTGCAACAAAATTTGAGAAGGCAACAACTGGAGCAGAACAAATGGCTACAGTAATCCCAGCAACAGTGAGAATGTGCCCCTGCATTTGATAAAATAAAATGAAATGAAATAATCCATCTGCCTTGCTAAAACAACCAACGCTCTGTTAAAAAAACAGAGAATAAAACCCAATGAATGACTTACTGTCAGTGTAAGTTGCCCAGCAAGGATAAAAATTGCTATAAAACTGTTTATTTGGGCAAACAACCTTCTTCTTCCCTCTGAGCTAGAAACAGTCATCGCAATTACGCTAACTTTCTGTTGTTATAGAAAAAGAGAAATGGTAGTGAACAGGTGCATTGAAGATTTAATCCATTATATGGAAACATATGCATGAGAAATAAGGGACACATGAAGATCATCTCTTGAAGAGGTATACAAATGGAGGAACAAAGAACAAGGGATGATTTGGAAAAAGAAAAGGAACCCACATCGTTTTGTAGACTTGAGCACAGGGAAGAAATGAACATGATGAAGCATAAGCTAGCAAAACTGATGTACCAAAATCATGATTTCTAAAACAAACATGACCGAAAAGAGTTTGTATGTCTAGTCACTGGTGCATACAGAAAATATTAGACCTTGTAGCCAGTTGACTTGCATGATTCTTCATAAAGAAAATAACTGGGAGCAGAGGAAGTTGATCTATGAGCTAAATGTTCACATAATTTATTTTTAATACACTTGACAGTATATCATACACATGCTATAATATGACATGCATATTGCAAAGGAATGGTCTCCTGTTCTGCATCTTAAACATATTGCAAATTGAACTTTCTAGTCGTCGAAAGATGATTGCTGCAGTTGTTGCTATTTTCACAAGATTACAAACTGATTTCAACTGAAATGCATCCCACTAGGGGAGGGAGGGAAAGGGGGAGGATCAATACCTGAAAGTAGAAGAAAGAAGAGACAACTGCACTCAGCCAAAGGAACAAGGAAATATGCAACAAGTAGGTTGATGACATAATGAGCTTGAGTCCATCTAAGATTGCCCAAAGCTGAGGCTTTAATACTGAAGTTGGGGACTTGGGAGAAACTCCTTTTACAGTCTGTCCATCAGCTTCATTTTGTGGACAAGAATCACCTTCTCTGAAAAATAAGATCGTTTGGATAAGAAATCAGCTATCTCATATGCGCACTAATTTTTATGAAGTTTTACAAACACTGAGACTTTGAGACCGAGTTTAAAAATCTTAGAAAATGACATTATTGACTTACTTCTTGGATAAACACCAAGACATGTAAGTATCTTAACATTCAAAAGAAATGGGAATTATCAAACAATCCACAACAGATGCAAGGAGTAACCCATAAAATTTCATTTAAAAACTATAGCATATCATGATTCAAAAACCTAGAAAATATAAAGTGTAGATTTATATAGGCTTATTACTTGAATAGCAAATTTGCAGCAGAAAATATAATCTTCTATGCATTTTAACATTTTTTAAGGCATGTTAACTCAAAGCATATGGATGACCTCCTGTAAAATAAGACTTAGTTGACCTGATGGGAGAATGTTCTTCAGATAGATGCGATGCATCCGGTTTTATCCCTTTTGATGATTGTGCAGCAAATTCCATCAATAGAGCAGCAAACAAAAGAAGAACTACAACAGGTCAAGCCATAATTACAAACACATTTGGCAGTTACATGTGTGAGTGTGAGATAAATAGAGAGAGAGAGTGCGTGAGTGAGAAAGGGAAAAGTTTTATATAGCAAAAGACTCAGCAATCACACGTACAGGGTCCTAGCCAAGCCATTCCTGTAGCAAATAATGAACCAAAAAGCTGGCCAAGTGTGGCCCCAGCTCCAATGAACCCAAATAATCTTGAACCTGACTGAATAGAAGTCAAGTTAGGTGTACATCAAAATTTCCATAGTCATGAAATATCGTACAGCAGCACCCAGATTCCAAACCTCCATATTCATCACATCAATCACTCTAGCCCAAGTAGAAGAAATAGTAATTAGATTGAGTAGAGCAACCTTCAAAAACAAAATAAACCAATAAAAACCATTACTTTGAAAGTACTCTTAAACGTGATATTAACACAAAAGTTAGCAGGTTTTGTGAAAACCACAGAAGAATTTCCATACCCAAAGAAACAGTCAATCCTTACAGAAACATAAAACCATCCATGATTCTCCCAACCAACTAAATGGCCAGGACTGTGTTGGTTAGTTTTTGCAGTTTCATTCTCCTCTGAAATGGATGATGTACCCACAGAAAGCTGGTTGTGATCGGTAGAAGATTAAAAATAGATTCAACATTTATGCAGCAAATATCAGAAATAATGATCACATGACTTCTCATCATACCTTCAGTTCTAATGGTGAATATACAGCCGAGAAATGCCATAGGATGAAGAATATAAAAAGTGATACACTGAAAAACCTGTGTATCAAAACCAAAGCCTGGAAGTTCAAGAAGCACGAATTACGAAGGATAGTAAGTAAATATTACTATATTAGATGAAGTCCCAAGGGGAAAGCCTAGGTTAATGTCTTCCCCATCTATAGTTTCATCTTGTACTGGATCGGCTCAGCTAACAGCCCCAATCCAAATGGATAATAAAAATAAATAAATTGAAACTCTAAAATCAGCTTCACCGTATCAAGGTATGAACTCTGTGCACAATTGAATTATATTTGCACATCTGCAGTGACTCTCAAGTCTCAACCTTCATTTTTCAATTTTTTCCCCATCAAAATGAATGTGGACTTTTCATTAAAAAAATGAATGTGGACTGTGGGCATTAGGATAAACGATGGGTACATACACACCTTAGCTTTAGAAATATTTTGAGATGAGAAAATGAGGGTCGAAACAGGAGCAGCAATCAAAGTGAGAACTAAAGACCCCAGAAATAGACCTGGCAATTTGGATAAGCCTAAAGAGATTGCACCCTCGTCATCGCATTAGAGAAAATTAGAAAGGAAAAATAAAATATAAACCTACTTATCAGATAAACGGGCTGGATCCACTGTGGTAATATAAGTAAGAAAAATCCCATATTTTTCCAACGATCATTCCTACTTATCATAATTAATTTTTATAAATTTTATTATATTTATGAATAATCTTATAATATATTACTTATAATTTATTATAAATTTATGATATATAAACTCTTATTTTTTCTAAACTACCTTAAAATAAACATAATATTTTATTAAAAAGTCTACATAACTTTTACTTGTTCAAATAACAATTAAGTTGAAGTAGGGTCAAAAACAACGAATCTATTTATCATAAAGAGATTCGTTTTGCAAGTTTGTTATTACGGATAATTCCTACAAAGGATCGGATTAATGACGTATACAATACTTGAATTATCGATGTAGATGTTATATAGTTGGTTCTCATCCTTCAGAGACTACGAATGTAATAGGAGCATCCGTTAACAAAATGATCACCGTAAGATAATCATCAAGATTTTTTTAATTAAAAAAAATCTTGTAATAAAAATATGTTTGTATGATTGAAAATATCTTCTTCAATCAAATATTTGGACCTTATAATCAATAATTAGTATATTTTTCTTTCTTATCTTTCTTCGTTCATGACTTGATATTCTAATGTCTTAGACATAGATAAATCATATCAATCCATCGAGAAAACTACAACTAAACTCTACTACAAAGATAAATACGATCAGATAGAAAAATAGCTCAATATAAAGATGATAAAAAACTTAATACCTCTTATTCTTATTAATTTTTTTAACATTGAAAAAAATAAAAAGATTATTTTATTCAAAATTTCAATTATTATGTCTCATCTCTCCCACCTTATATCTATAAATGCATAGTTAGTATATGAAAAGATACTTTTACATCTTCTTAACTCAAAATAATTGAGGAAAAGAAATATTTTTTTTAGGGTACTCTCGCAAATAGATCTAGTGAAAATGGGATGAGGTCTGCAATTTAGAGGCATATACACACATGGTTACGAATCATGGTGTCGAGGGTTTGAATTTTTACTCATTTACAACCAACTAAAAAGGGAAGGACCTTTCCTTTTGAGAGTAGGAAAATAATTATCAAGATTACGTACCTTAAACTATGTAATTTGGGCATGAGTCACCACCATATGAGAGAGATACGATGACATAATAAAGAAAAAAAAAAGATGTAATTTATCTCGTTTTTAGCATAATAGGTTCTCAATTGGAACCCACACGACATGTTATTAGCTTAATGGTAAAATGTGTCCTAACATTCATGACCACATGTATAGTTTAATGTATTTATCATTGTTTGATTTTAAGATGTGGATAATCTAAGGCATATTAACGTAAAAAAAATTATATTCGAATTGAGATTTAAAATCGAACTTTTCTCCGGAGGTATAATAAAAATATATTAATAATATTTAAATAAAAAATAAAAATTGTATCAAATTATCATAAGAATAATAGTAAATATATAATCGAAGGAGTAGTTTTTTTCGAATATTTTTCTTTAACTCTTTTTTGTATTTATTCAAGTTTAAATATTCTAATTGATAATATCATAAATTTTTAATAAAAAATATTTTTCAAAGACTTGAGTTATTTAACTTTTAAATAACAATAAAACTCTAAATAATAATATTATATTTAGATTTAAATAAGGAATTTTTTTGACAAAATATAATAAAATATGTTTAAAATCATCATAAATTAGATTTAGATGAAAAAATTATCACATTAAATCTAAATTTATGTGAAATGAAAAAAAATCACAATTATTGTTATTATATTTATTTAAAACAAAAAATAAATGCTGATTAATCTTCCAGAAAGCTTTCTGGTAGCACATGTACTTAGGTAAGAGGTTTTATTTTAGATTTTTGTTGTAATATATGTTAGTAAGACGAACAATAATATCTTAGCTGACCTCCAATTTGTTTTCAAGCGTGTGCGTGTGAACGACTGACTTTGAGTGTGTGCAACATATAAACGGTCCAATGACGAGAATTATTGGCAGAGGGTTCCGATTCCTAAAACCAGCAGCGAGTCTCGTCTCACAGTTCCCCAAACACAGTCGTATACAAAGCGCCGGTCGTCCTCTTCTTCTCAGATTTTCAATGGATTCAGCAAGTGGAAACGGAGTGGTTCGCTTTCCATTGTCTTCGTCAAGCTCTCTCGTCATCCAGAAAGGAGACATCACGAAGTGGTTCGTTGATGGCTCCTCTGACGCCATCGTTAGTACTTCTCTCTCTCCGGATCAAGATATTTTAGGTTTAATTTGATGGTTTATCATATTAAGGATTATGATGTCTGTTATTAGCTATATTATGTATCCCTAATCCCTTGTGACTTATTGTTATTGAATCATCATACCTCCTCCTCTTAACACTTTGCTTACCAATTCTAAAAATGGAAGTGGCACATAGCTTTAGTCAGTGTATTGGACAAAAAACTTGTGGTACTTCCCTCACAAATATAAGTAAATAAATAAACATAATTAATTGAAAAAGAAAGACAAGTAACTCAATAAAAGCATAATATAATAAAATATATTGGAAATACAAAGGATGGTATTTGTTAAGGGTAAAAATGGAACTCACACATTCATTAAAGATAATACTATTATGGAGCTTTTACGAATAATGAGCATCTCCAAATGGCCTTTTCGATTTCGCACACATGATTTTTATGGACTCTACAAAATTGACAAGTATAAGCTCTCATTCTCCCTTTTAATATTCAGGGAAAGTTGAGTGTGTTATAACCTATTTAAATACTCTCTTAGGAGATATGCACATTTTCTAAATTTTCTTTAAATTTATACCAAATTCAAGCATCAAGTACCATACGCATGTCTATCGGTATTGCTTGGACACGAGTACTACATAATGAAGGGTTAAGTAACATAGGTCATAACTAGTTCCAGATTAATAGTAGCTAATTGCATATTTAGGAATTTTTCCCAACATATAAATCATTGTGTGATTAGTTTCATATTGATGGACATGTAATTTCTTAATTAGGTGAATCCTGCAAATGAGCTGATGCTTGGGGGTGGTGGAGCAGATGGAGGTAATTGTGTGTAATTTTTCTTTCTTTAATAGCAAAACTTCAATATTTATCAATTCATGAATGAACAGAATTATATGTGGTTGTTAGTGTTAAATCTTTTGGAAGTATAAACTTGCTCTAGACTTCAATTCTTTCTATATATTTTTACTCTCTCAGCCATTCATAGGGCTGCCGGCCCTGATCTTCGAGAAGCATGTTATAAGGTCGCAGAGGTTAGGCCTGGAGTTCGCTGTCCTACTGGAGAAGCTAGGATTACACCGTAACATCTTATCTTATTCTAACCTTCCCTTCTTAATTTCTTTTGTGATACCATTTAGTGTTAATTAATTTCAAATTAGCAAGATTGTTAGATTATCTATCTGGTTGTCAATGTACAGAGGTTTCAAGTTACCTGTCTCTCATGTGATTCACACTGTTGGACCTATCTACAGTCCCAACAGTAATGCAGAAGCCCTTCTTACAAGTGCTTACAGGTGGTTATATTTATACATGATCTCTTTATTTAAGCTATAATTTTAAGGGTTAAAAGTTTTATATGGTACTTTAACTTTTTGTGAAGTTACAGATTAGTACCAAGATACACCATTAGTCTTTTTATAAAGATGTACAATATTAGTCTTTTCTTGAAAAAAATATTTAAAAAATGTGAAATGGAATTCACGTGAGAATTGAAAATGACAAATGACAAAATAGTAAATTTATCAAATTTTTTTTAAATATTAATGTTTTACATTGGTCAAACTTGTCTTTTTATGATATTTTGGACTTAATTGTACCATTTTTCAAAAGAAAATGACTACTGTTACACCCCCTAAAAGATATAGTACTTTTGTGTAACTTTCCTAAAGTTAAGGTACCAATCGATCCTCAACCCCTAATTTTAAGTATCTTGAACTCTTTTTTTTCTCACATAACATCTCCTTTCTCTGTGCACATTTTATTTACAGAAATTGCCTTAGGATTGCCAAAGAGAAGAGCATTCAATATATTGCATTTACTGCTATATCTTGTGGCATATTTGGGTAAGTCATTGATTAACTTCTATGATCTTTGAATATGTTAAATTATGCTATCACATTTATCACCACGCTTTGGGGATTGGGATTGAATATTGGTCTGCCATTGTATTGTTGTATTTTTGTTGTTTTAGGCTGACTCAATCATTTATTTGATTTGCCAAGAACTTAATCTAGAGGCTAAATCTATGTTTTTACTTGCACTCAAGCTAAATGTTAGTAGGTTTGTCACCTAAAACACAATATGAGTGTTTATTGAGGATGTAACGGCTGAGCGATCATAGGCCTCGTTATAGTATAATTCTCTCTTATTGGTTGAAGCTATAAAAAAAATCTCATTTTCTGGTTTATTTTTTTGTAGGTATCCATACGATGATGCTTCCACAGTAGCTGTGTCTACAATTAAAGACTTTGCAAATGACTTTAAAGAGGTTATAGTCCGTTAAAAAATAATAATAATAAAGTGCTTAGTCTGTTTGTAGTTGGCTTCATGGAAGGATGCATCAAGGATGAAGTTTGACCAAAAATTCTAATACTAATTCTTATCTGACAATTTTTTTTAATATTTCCACGTTTGTCTAGTTTTCTATATAAATATTGGGTGGGTGCATGAGAGGTCCCATAGTTTTTTACAAAATAAGCACTTTAATCCCGTTATTTTCAATTGGAGCGCTTTAATCTCATAACTTTGAAAAAAGATGTACTTTAATCCTACAAGTCCAAAGCTACATAACTAAAGTGCATATTTTTGTAAAGTTATAAGACTAAAGTGTTCTTCTCTAAAGCTACATGACTATGGTGCCTTCTCCCATAATATATAAGCTCTTGATTAAATCACTTTTTTTCACACTTGGATGCAACATATGGTGGAAGGTCACACTAGTTTTATAACTTTTAGAACACATTTAGTTCTCTAACTTTGAGAATGTGACATTTAATATATTTATTTATAAAAATAGTACAAAAAACATTTAGTAGTTTTGAATTTATTTAAAAATAAATAAAAATTATTAAGGGTATTCTAGTCATAGAGGTGGGTAAAAGACGGTAATATCTTTTTCAATTATGTTTGTAATTTTTTTGGCTTGATAGTGTGAAGATAAATGATTAAAATATCCTCATCAATATTTATTTAAAAAAAATTGTCAACAAAAGTCTTGATGTGATTCCTTTTTTATTAGTAAAAGGATTAATGAATACATTTTTTATAAGTAAACTGATTAATGAGTACCTTTTTAAAGTTAGAGGACTAAACAACACCTTTAATCACAGAAAAAGGACCTATAACATTTTTCCCTATAAAATATATACGTGTTATATGTATCATTTGGTAATAAAAAGTTTAACTAGTGATGACAAAAGGAAACTTATACATGTTTTTTCTCTCTAAATAAGTTGTTAAATATAAAAGTAAATATTTTTATTTAAAATTATTTTAATTATTTCAATATGAAAAATATTAAGGCCCAAATTTTAATTATTTCCTTGAACTTTATATGTCAACAAGTTTGTTTATCAAATAATTACAAGAACTGTAGTTGTGATTTTATCAGCCAACTTATGAAAAGTAAGAACAAAGAAAATTGGTATGGAATAACATAATGTTTATCGTTAGAATCTCAAGCAGTCTTGATAGAATTTGCTGCTTCTTTTTTTTTTTTTTTTCTTTTCTGTTCTTTTTTTGTTCTACAGGTGCACTTTGTTATGTTCTCTGATGATATCTACGATGTTTGGTTGAAGAAGGCAAATGAGTTGATCAAAGCTTAATTAGGGCTAATTGGCAACTGTACTATTCCTGATGCAGAGCAGTTCATGGTCCATGGGTGTGTCAGTTTGAGACTTGGAAGTCTATGCTCTTATTATAAGAAAACGTTTGTTTGTTTGTTTCTCTTAAACGATGTGTCACTATATTATTGGTGAGTGTATTCAAGAAGAAACTGATATGTTAGTTGTGATTGGATGAACTTGTGATATACTAGTTACGCTATTGTTATAATGATAGATATCAAAAATATCTTATTAAAAATCACTATAATACAATTACCTCTCAAAAGTTAGATTGCATTCTAGTGGTTCTATTTTGGAAACATGGTTATAAAAAGGTGAAACGTTTTAGTGCATAGTTATAATACCCTCCTCTCCTATCTTTTCCATGTTTGGGCAAGAAAAGTAACAGATTTGAAGATAAAGTGGCTTGCTAAGATAGATATAGAGTCAGTTTGGATACAAAGTGCTTTTGATAAAAGTAGTTTAAATATAGTGCTTTTTAATAAGGAGGACTTCCTCAAAAAACACTTCCGGTATTATAAATGTTTCCTCCGACAGACAAAAAAAATTCTTATTTCATTGTCAAATCCACGAAAACACGTTTAGAAAGAAGTGTCACCAAATGTTTTAATATTCTACGTCGGTAACACACTAGTTTAGTGACTTTGTTGTCACCTCACCCATGTTGAAATGAGTCAGAAACTCAATCCAAAATACCAAATTCATTCGCCTCTACATCGAGAGACTAAATCCATTCTGATAAATGTTGGCTTTGAGTGATTTGAGGTTTGTTGGATGAAACTCTCCAATATTACAATTTTGAATAATACTAAACATGATTTTATTTGGATATGGATACTACGAGTACGTTTGTTTTTGTTTTTAAGACACTGTAAAAACGCTTTTTGACGTGCTTTAGGTCCATGACCAACGAACATTTGGGAACAGACTAATTTAAAAGGTGATCGCCTGCAAGTTTGGTCAGCCATTTCATCAATGATAATTTTACCCTTATATATTAAAACTAAGCAAGACATCTCATTAACAAACTAAAGAAGATATCTCACTTTCATATATTTCACTTACACTAAAACATCTCTTTTAAAAATCTAATGTATCATGTTCCTCCTTCATCTCAACCTCAACATATCTCTATATCTCCATTTCCATCACCAATTACGCACAAATCTTAACTTAAAATATTAAAAATATTAAAAAAATAAAAGAGATATATATCAAAGATATAAAAAAAAAAAAGCCAAAAATCAAAGAAAATCGAATCAAAAATAAATAAAAACAAACATATTTTTTATTTTTTTAAAATCACGTAGAGGTTCGATAACACTAACTGAACTTAATGAGTATATTTGATAACCCCAATTGAACATTTATGTTAGGTTTGATAACCCCTGTTAAACTTACATAATTTTATCTTTGTCTTTCTATTACGATTTTCACATACTAAACACCATCTTTTATCGAACTGATTATGTGTGTGGTGCAAACTTATGCATAATGTGTCACAAATTGGTGGTTGGTGTAGCACGAATTACTATTTGGTCAGTTTAGGAAGTGGATGAAATGCTTTGGTAGGAATTGTTCGCATATAAGTGTGATATACCTGAAAAATTTGGGCAGAATACGTGAAGAATAAGTGAGAATATTTATGTATTTTTTAATAAAATATAAATTTTTATATATTTAATGGGATGTATAGAAGTAAAATTTAAGATTTTTCTATAATTTCTTTAACCAATAAAATTGAATTACATGGTATATATAAAAAAAATACTTAGATAAAATATAGCTAAATTATAGATATATTATGTAAACATTTTTTTTCGAATTCTACCTTTTATTATTATTTTTAATTTATTTAAATTTCATTTCATTTTATTTTCACATTTTTATTTTTTTACTTTTTAATTTATAAATTTTGGTCACTATTGAAGTTCAAGTTAAATTTATCTCAAAATTTATATTAAATATGCAAAAAAATTTAAAATAAATAAACAAAATAATAATAATAAGATTACTTAAATATAAAATAATTTTTTTATAAAGTATTTGAGTAATCAAGCCTAAAAATATTTATTTTATATATAAATAAAAAATTATTAATTGATTATATATTAAGTTTTTTTTATGTAAATTTTTTTCTAACAAATAACTAATCTTTTAAAGTATTAAAATAATCATTAGTTTTTACCTTATAAATTTGGTTTAAAATATTATTATTTAAGTAAAGGTAAAACATAGATTAAAATTAAAAAAATGAATAAGAAAGAGAGAATAATACATTCAAATGTTAAAGTTGTTATTAAATTATAGAACTAATGAATAAAATGACAATTCTAACTCTTATTAATGAAATCATGTACAAGCTATGTAAATAAAAAAATACTCAAAAATTAATTTTGTCATTTCTTAACCATTTTCTTTAAAAAATAAAAAATATTATTTATAAATTATAACATTAAACGACCTACATAATCTAATACAAGACTAAATGATCTAAATAATATAATATAAGATTAAATAATCTAAATAATCTAATACAAAACTATAACACTCTTCCTCCTTACAATTTTTTATGATTTGGTTTTGATTTGATTTTGAATCAATAAAAAATTAACACCTTAAAATAAAATTGAAATATGGAGACAAAGATAAATATGTTTGCATCCTAGATTAGTTACAAATAAGGGTGTGTATAATACGTCTGAACCAACCTAATCCAATTTAATAATTTTGGTTTAAAATTTTATTAGTTTAAATTAGTTTTTTTATAAAATTGATTAATATTGTGTTAGTTTTGTTCTCATTTCTTTAAACCAATAAAAACCGAAATAACCCAATTCATTTATTTTTATTTAAGATTTATAAATTTTATATAATTAATTTTTTAAATCTTTATTTATAAACTTTATCATCAAATCTTTTAATTATTGTTTATTATGATTAATATTTAAAAATGAAAATAAATAATAAAAATAAGAAATAAAAATAATTATTTATTAATTAATTTCTAGTAATCTCACACTTCCGAAATCCCATTAGGACTCAAAGCCCTAGTAGAGACTAGAGAGTAGAACCCATCCAGGTCAACCCAAGTCCTTTATTTACATACTCTTGTCAGAGATTGTTGCGACTTGTCACTGCTTTCGTCGGTAAGTTTTTCTATCTTCTTCTTCTTCTTGTCACTTTTAAAGTTTTTGATGAATAATTTGGGTTAATGAGTTTATCCTATCACTTGTTGGTGTATCAAAACTTGAAATATATCAAATAAAAGTCTCTTATGATATAAATACCTTCATTTATTGTGCCTTGCCATTAGTAATAATGAAATCTTGGTTTTGTTTTTCCTGGTGAGATTTTCATTTACTAATAATGTTCTCAAATATTAATCATTTATATATAAGTTCTATGTCCTAGTAGCCTCAACCCTCAACTCCGAAGCTTTTTTTTTATTCTCTTTAGTTTTTTGGATTTTAGCATTAAAATTAACACTTTTATTTATTTATTTATCATTTGTGTGGTAATTTATTTTATTTGAAATTCAACCAAAGTTATAAAATAATGATGCTTCTTTTATTGCTAATATACTTATTAAAAACTAAATAGATAATGTAATTTTAATGTATGTCCTACTTATTTCAACTTTATTTTAAAATAGATTTAATTTGATTTTTATTTTTATGCCTCCACGTGACTCTTGTTTTCTTCTTTTGTTTTCATGCTATGTTTCTAGAATAATTTAAATTGATGTTTTCTTGATAAAAGATCTTATGAATTCTTGTGATATTTTAATGAATATTGAGATCCTATTAACCAAGAAGACACAAATAGATAATAATTATGAAAATTAGTAAATTTGATGTTATTATTATTTATTATTGTTTATTTATCTTATTTTTAAATTTTTATTTATTCTATAATTAATATAAATAATGATTGAATTTAAAAATTATAATATAAAAGTTAAAAAAGATTAATAAATAAAATTTATTAGCAAAGAAGGGAGGTAAATTTTTATTGAGCCAGTCGAATCTAAACCAATAAAATTAGTATAGATTGGTTATTATTTTTCAAAAATAAATTATATTAAATTAATTTCATAAATCCACGCCACTAATCACGAATAAAAGGAAATACTAAGGAAGTCGTAGCAACAATGGTCTACGGTGAAAATTTTCGTAAACTTCAGAGTGGAAAGTGAGAGATCATAAAGCACAAAAAGGGAAAGAAAACGCCTCTCAGTGATTGTGAGAGTGAGAAACTGAGCTCTTTGGAAAGTGAGAGATCATAAAGCACAAAAAGGGAAAGAAAACGCCTCTCAGTGATTGTGAGAGTGAGAAACTGAGCTCTTTAAAGTTTTTGACGCAACTGTTAGGTGTAATTGTGTAGTGCTCGAAATCTAAACCGTAATCTTAACTTTACCGTTGTTAAATGTTGAATCCACCAATTACTTGGTCTTTGAAATACATCTCGCTTCCGATCACTTAATTTCCGTTTCATTATTAGATCTAGCTGATCTAGTCCTCAATTCTCAATTCCAGCACTTTCTTTGTTATTGCTTTAATTTCCATTCTGAATTACGCCACTTCATTTTTCTGTAACTCACTTACTCATTTCATTTAGGATTTTTCATTAATGGTACAAATTTGCTGGGATGGTTTGATCTTTGGGTGTGGTTGGTTGGTGATTTAGCAGAGATAAGGAGGGATGGGTGAAGGCGAGTGGTTCCAGTTGGGGACGATTGGAGCTTTGAGTCTCTCGGTGATTTCATCAGTTTCCATTGTGATTTGCAACAAGGCGCTCATGAGCACATTGGGATTCCAATTCGGTTAGTCTAACAACTTGTTTCTGAGCTTGATATTCTTGTGACAAATAGTTTTCTATGATTTCTGTTAATTTCATATTTTTTACTCTATTATGTGGACATTGTGTTCCATTTTTAGTTTAATGTGCACGAGTTGCCTTGCTTTTTCTAGTCAGGAATAATAAGACCATCTTTACTACTTCTGATGACATTTTTGTCTTGATCTAATCCGTATTTCTAAGTTTATTAGATGTACTTTCTATAGTATGATATGCTAAGCATGAAAGCACCTTGGCGCCATTTAGTATCCCAATACTATGTTACCTCGAATCAGCACTTTACCCCTCCATAGCGTGTTGACGTGAGATATGTGTTGGACATGGCTATTTTTAAATAAAATTCAGCATCACCACTACCATGGAAAAGTATAGAAAAAATGTAAAGAAGAAGATGACAGTGAGAACAAGGATCTTCATTGGGGTTCACTAGTTACAGAGCAAGGAGAAGTGTAGAAGACGAAGGTGCGTCGTGAACCAGAAGAGGAACAAGGAGAAGAAAAATACCAAATTGGAATTAGGGCATATCGAGAAATACATTTGCTTTTGTATAAAATTTGGGCTGGGCCTTCTTATATTTATTTTGGTCTTTACATAGTTGGCCAATTCTACTTACCTCAAAATAAATACCCTAATGTGTAAAAATGATTAGGTGTATGTGACTTGAGGGTATGTACTTTGAGTTTTTTATGAATATATTTTGAATTAGCCAAAATAGTTTCGTGGAATTTTGAAAGAGCCTTACAACCAAAAATATTTAAAAAGAGCTTCACATCACAAAATTAAGCCAGCACACTTCAAAAAATATAAACAAATGTATGATATAATTATTTATATAAATAATTTACCGTGTCTAAGTATCTATTTCCAATAGTTAGACATATTCCTGTGTCGTGAAATTTTAAAAATTACGAATCCGACCTTCGGATGCATACCCGTATCCAACACTCATTCTTGAGTCAGGGTAACATAGTCCCAACTTGGACGAATTTGCAGGCTTGAATTTTCTTATGTTAGTTCCATGTAGGGAAGGGTACATACTTTTGTTATCCACATTGTTGTTTGAGTAGCCTTTTCTCTAGTATCATCTTATTGCTTTCCAAGACATTAATCATCTGCATAAAATACAAGTTAATGAGTAGCCAAAAGAATTCTGAGGTAGTAATACTGTAATAATGCCAGTGCTGATATAGATATGTTTCTGTGGGTGCATGGTTGAGCATTTTAGTTGGGTGTGTCCTGATAAAGCCCATTCTAGATGTTTCCTTCCAATCATGATAATCAGAAAGTAAATAATTATGTTTTATAATAAGATAATTTCATTGTATTAACTTGACTTGCTTTTTGAGAATTTCCTGGACTAAGATTTCTGACCTCGTATTGGTGCAGCTACAACTTTGACAAGCTGGCACCTTCTTGTCACCTTTTGTTCTCTGCATGTTGCATTGAGAATGAAATTCTTTGAACACAAACCCCTTGATCGAAAAGCTAATGTGGGCTTTGGCATTTTAAATGGAATCTCAGTTGGACTTTTAAATCTTAGCCTGGGGTTCAACTCCGTTGGTTTCTATCAGGTGTACTTGGTTGTTTTATTTGATTTATTCATTATTTATTTACCTTTTGACATTTCAAGTTTTTACCATTATTATAATCTGAAATGTTCTAATGCTTTTGTATACCAGATGACTAAGCTGGCTATCATTCCTTTTACTGTACTCTTGGAGACCCTTTTCCTTGCAAAAAGATTCAGGTTTCTCTCAATATATTTTTAACTCTCTTTGAGTATTGTGCTGAGGAACTATCTTAGCAACTGGGTGTATTCTTTGTGCTTGTTAATCTGAAATTTCCGTATAAGAATAGAATCTTGCAAGTGAAAGGTATCCCAAACTTGTTAAGCTGGTTCTGACGTCCTTTGAGACGCTCCTAATAGTGGAGTCCATAGAATGGGGTTACGTAGGCAATACTAAACCGTAAATGGTTCAGATTTGGTGCAAACTAGTATATGTTTGGTTTAGCAAAAAATTAAACTGTATATGTTTTTTAATATTCTATAGTAATTTGGATAAGGTGCAAATCCTCATCACTTTGGTATTTTCATAATATTACTTCACATACATAGACACAAATGCACACATGTACTGTTTGTGTCTTTACGTAAGTATTATTACAATTGTAAGCCCTACATCATCTGGATATTGAAAAGTTGAACGCTCATTTTGAAATGTCTTATGGTCAACAACTATTGGAATGATATTCATTATGGCATTGAATTGAACCATTCATTTCTCGCTCTGGATACTGTTCTGATGCAATTCTAATGCTATTGCAGTAGAAGCATTCAGCTGTCTCTTCTTATCCTTCTCCTTGGTGTTGGGATCGCAACAGTCACTGATGTTCAACTCAACATGATAGGCAGTATTTTGTCTTTTCTTGCAGTTGCCACTACATGTGTTGCTCAGATTGTATCCTTTCAAAGTTCCTTGGAGGGTGTTCGGGGTTGCATACTTATCTAAACATTGTTCAGCTGCTTTAGTTTGAAAATGTCTCAAGTTGTGTCTTGCCTTCTGAACTAGGGGG